>CM057350.1:459298901-460548901 GCA_030015575.1 Agapanthus africanus | reverse complement strand
CAAAAGATGTTTTGTTTCTCAACATGCCACCTTTGTGAAAGGGAATTTCTTGTGAAGAAATTAGTGGTCATGAGGTAGAACTAGAAGGGGTTCCAGCTATACAAACTATAGCAGATGATTTGGTAGAACCAAAGGATTCAATAGATTCTAACGAACCTCAGCCTCTCCGCCGATCTAGTAGGTTTCCTCACCCACGTGAGAGATACTTCGGTTTCTCTATGACAGTGGGAGCGAGGATTGCATCATGAGATGATGACCCAACTAGTTTCAAGCAGGCCATCAGGAGTGGAACTCTGTAAGAATGGCTGGATGCTTATCGATCTGAGATGGACTCCTTATACACCAACAAAGTATGGACTTTGGTTGCTTTATCTGCAGGGTTAAATCCCCATCAGGAGCAAGTATATCTTGAGAAGATTACTTGGTGTACATGGAAAAGTTGAGACTTTCAAAGCTATGCTTAAGTCCATCCAGATCCTACTTGCCACGGCTACATACCATGACTATGATTTCTGACGGTTGGTTGTCATGGCTACTTTTCTAAATGATGTTTCAGAAGAGAGCGTCTATAAGTACACTGCCAGAGGGCTTCGTAGACAGTGGGAGCAGCGAAAACGTGTGCAAGATGATTTATGCGATAAATCAGGCATCGCGGAGTTGGAACATCTGTTTTGATGTGGTAGTCAAAGAGTTTGACTTCATCAAAATGGTAGATGAACCTTATATATACAAAAAGGTAGTAGGGAGTATGGTAGTGATCCTCGTAAAGAACGTGGATGACATACTCTTGATAGGGAAGGAGTTTCCTATCCTACGCTCGATCAATCTCCGCTTATCACAAAGATTCTCCATATAGGATCAAAGTGATACCTCCTAAATCCTGGGTTTTGGATCTATAAGATAGATCTAATTGGATGTTAGGATTCTCACTAGTTGTAGTGAAATGGTATCAATCGATCTTGGGGAGAATCACTGGAAAGGTTCCAGGGTGATAAGGACGACTGAATGTCAGTCGCAGGCATTGTCTTTACCCTCAGTGGAGGGACGGTATGTTGGAAGAGTTCCAAGCTAGATACCGTGACTTACTAAACGATTAAAGACAAGATACATCATTACCAAGGATGCTACCAAAGAGGCAGTCTGGATATATATAAGTTCATGAGATGAACTTCTCTCCTACCATTGTGTGACAATGGAGTTGTGGCTTTTAGCCGAGGAACCCCGGTCCCATCAGAAATCCAAATATAATTCTTAGGCAGTATCACCTGATCATAGAGATGGTTGATCTCCAGACAGATCAAGGTAAGGAGAGTAGACACAGATGACAACAGCGCGGATCCACTCACAAAGGCCTTTTTCCCAGTAGAGACTTTTATGGGATGATTGAGTATGAGATACTTCAACCACAGCAAATTGTTGGGTATGCGATACCACAACAGATGGCCCTAGTGCAAGTGGGAGATTGTTAGTTATATGTATGCCCTAGAGGCCATTACTGTACATACGATGTATATTGTAGTGGATGCTAGGACATATATAGGGAGGACTTTCTTGCTCGACATGATAGTATGCTATCTGGTTGCTCTTTATCTTAACATGTACTCTGATTGTCTCTATGTTACATGTTGATAAAGCCCTTAGGATATGTACTCAGCTACTGGGACTATGATGAGATCATAATAGTGGGGCCACGGTAGTCGGCGAGTACATCATATAACTGTTCCTAGTCGAGGGTGTATCGAGACAGGGCATCGATACACCAGAGTAGACTAGCGTATACGCATCTTGACCCATATGATGGGCGATGAATGATCCCATATCCATCGGTGTTTGACATCAAGGATAGTGTACGGGTGTTCGGTAGAGACTGGGTACACTGGACGGACTCGCCGAGAACTCTCAGATGGTATTATACCTCATGTCAGATGGCAGTTCTCTGGTGACACTGGTACAGAGTAGTCTGTTGACCCGAGATCGTCATAGAGTCTTGTGTGATTCCCACTGTGCTTTGATTTCCATCATACCATGTCCAAGAGGGCGTGCATAAAGGTGGCTTTTGGGTACAGTCCCGAATCACATGGAGGCAATGAGCGATAGGAGGGGATTCGTCTCTCCCGGTATAGGGAGTTGATTTTGTGCTGTGTTCGATTGGCTATAACTGGAAATCCCTGGCCAGGGTTGCTAAGATTTACTGATAAGTGTTATCAGTAGTTTCTCGAACTGTTATAGACCTCATATCGACACGACTTATCAAGCTACTGGGATCTGACGTTTACCACCCCTAGGCGAGATATGCGACATATCAGACGACGAGACCGGACTGTACGGGAGTGTTACTGATTGGATTCGCAGGAGAATGTACAGGCTTGCTTGTTGATCTTCTAATCGCTCAATACCTGGGTGGCTGTTACGTTTAGCTGACCGCTTGCAGCTTGCGGGTGTTTGATATGATCATCACCTACTGCCGGCGTATTTACGATTCTTTAGAGTCCTACACAAAGGTTTCTTGACTCAGGCAAAATGGAGTAGGGGCACATATGTGATATGTGCAGGACCGAGGATAATGCAATATGAGATACCGTATTCTATTCTCGCGATATTTGTTATCAGCCGGGTCATCGGATCAAGTGTTGATTCGATGAATCGGTAAATGAGATATTAGTCGGTTATATGCGATATAGCCGGATTGTCGGATCAAGTGTTGATTCGTTAATTTAATGTATAATAATATATATGATATATTAAATTACATTAACTAATATTAGCTCACTAAAAGATTCTTTTTCTCACTCGGGTAATACATTGATATATATGCGATATATGTTAATTGTATTATTTTATTTTGTTACAATAAATATTATATATGTGATATATAATATTGTAACATGATATGGTTATTAATGCAACATGTTTAGTGGAGATTAAACATGGTTAGGGTTTGATTTGGGTTAAGCTTTTCTAGAAGTTTCTAGAAGCTTTCATTTTTGTTTTGGAAAAGATATTTGTGTTGATTTTTTAAGTGACTCATCTTTAACTCAACCCAAACCCTAGCCCTAGTTAAATCTCTACAAAGGTTAGTTTGACCATGGTTGCATTTCTAACCTTATCATAACTTTCATTATTCATCACACAAGGATTCACCATTCTTCTTCTTCTTCTTCCTTGATGCAAAGCTTTCTTGCTTTGCTTTTTGTGATGAAAGTGAGTGAGAATAAGAAAAAAAATGAGAGCAAAAATCCTACTTCATCGTCCTCATCTACCCTTGCCATTTAGATGAGGGTGTTCACTTCATTTAGTGAGTGAGTGCTTGTGTTAATGAAACTTCAAGGTAGATCATCTTTGTTATCGAAGATCGGAAGCAAACTTGCACCTTTCTCTTCGTGGAACCTCTCGAGAGTCTGGATGCACGATGATCGCAGCGAGGGGACCTTAACACGAAGCTTTAGAAGTGATGGACCGGATCTACAAAGGTTGTAATCCCTCTCACTTAGTGTTAAAGTGTTTAACATGCTTGTTTTCGCCTAATCTCTAGTTTAAAGATCTTGGTTAGGGTTGTTCGGCACGGCTAAATTTTAAATCGGATATGGTTGATGCCTCATAGACCCTTGTATGTGTTCCTAGCATCCCTACAATTCTGAAGGAATCGAAAGTGTCTCGAAAAATTCTTCGATTTGATATATTGCGGGCATCATAACTCTTCCGGAATCGAAAGTTATGAGCAAATGTGCTATACACGAATGGTCTAAATAATGCTCTGCTACATGGGGGATACATTTTTAGTCCCATATCAGGAAAAAGAGAGATCCTTTCTCTACCACTCCCCTATAAATAAGAAGGGATATCTCTCAGAAAAAATAGGATTCAATACTCAAAAGGGCTTAGTTTTCCATAGGAGCTTAGCTATCCAAACTAGGGCCTTAGCTGTCCCCCCATAATGCGTATATGTGCAAGCGCAACATGCGACGCATGTGCAACTGCCAAGTGCGCAACACGTGTGACGCACGTGCGCCCATGGCGTGCATAACATGTAACACGCACGTGCGCCCTCCACATGCGACGCACGGGCGTGAACGCAAAGAAGCCTTTTTCAGCAACTATAAGTTTAAGCTCCGTTCACTTGCTTCGGGTTAACTCAATGGCCCACCGTGCCCACTATTCTTCCCCCTGATGAATTGGACATGGTTCAAAGGGTACATCTCTCCACACTTTCGATATATGGAGTTGTAATCTCTCAGCGTCTTCAGAGAGGTGGTGGGTCCCAACGACCAATGATCCCTCTCTCCAAATAAAGGAGGAGACCACCTATACGTTTCTGTAAAATACAGAAAGCTCTTTAAAAGGTTCCACAAACAACAGAGAATTTAATTCTCAATAAAGAAGAAAGATCATCTTCCTTTCAAAACCCTAGGTCAATAAAAAGAAAGAGATCAAAACATCTCTTTTACCTATCATATCATATCTAAGCATTTAACCATTCTCAAAGAACATAGTTCTTTCTCTTGATCTACGATCCACAAAACAAGTCTCCAACAAGTTAAGAATTTAATTCTTATCGGGAAGATCTTATTCTTGAGAATCAAGGATTCAGAGAAAAATAAGGTTGAAAAGAACATAAGAGAAGAACATGAAGAAGATGGAGTTCATAATACTCCAAGAACTTAGTTCGTTCACATCAAGAACTTAGTTCGTAAAGAACCTGATCCCAGATCCTCAAAATAGTAATCTTGGTGATCGTTAATGGTCAAAATACCATTAACAGAGGTTTAACCTCTCTGAAAACATGAACATGAGAATATGGATAAAAGAACATAGAGAAGATGGAGTCCATAATACTCCAGGAACATAGTTCTTTCAAATCAAAAACTTAGTTCTTAAAGAACTCGATCCAAGATCCTCTAAATAGTGATCTTGGTGATTGTTAATGGTAAAAATACCATTAATAGAGATTTAAGTTCTCTGAAAATATCAACAGAGATTAAATCTCTATAAAAAACTTAGCGCCTCAAGTGAAACACACGTGAGTGCTCAAAAGAAGCTAAAAGCATAGTGCTTCATGTGAAATACACATGAGCGCAAGAAGCTCAGCACCTCACGTGAAACACATATGAGCGCCCAAAGCTGAACGCCTCACATGAAACACACGTGAGCGCTATATGCAACTGAGTGCTTAGCACTGCTGGGTGTTACAGAAACCCAATCTTAGTCCAAATTGGCTAAGCTTATGTTCGTGATATCCATGTTAGTGGTATATGCCCTAGAGGCCCTTATTGTATCATACTGGATTGTATATTACATAGTGGAAGCTTGGGATATTCACAGTTACAATAACAGTCTTGCTCGATATAGTAGTATGCTACTTGGTTTGTATCACCTCAATATGTGCATGTGTTTCTTTTACCATATTGCTTATACATATTGGTAGATCCCTTAGGATTTCTGCTTGGCTACCAGCATTGTGATGGCAGTCATACTAGTGGGGGCTGGGTAGTTTATAAGCACATCTTTATACAAGTCTTTGGTCGTAGGATTATCGAGGCGGGGTATCGATACTCCAGAGTAGACTAGTGTATACACTTCTCAACCAGCAGGGAAGATGGTCTGTCCCACAGCCATTAGTACGTCAAACTGGAGATAGTATGCAGATGCTCATTAGGTTATGAGTTACACTGGACAGGACTTGTCAGGAACTGCTGGTTGGTACTATACCCATCGTCAGGAAGCAGTTCCCAGGTGACATGAGTACAGGTTAGTCCGTTGACTTGCCATCGCTACTTCGTCACGAGTGTGTTCCCACTGCACTTAGATTACTACCCTACCACGGCTATAGAATAGGAAAGAAACTTAATATTCGAATAAGAAACTGGGGAACCCTCCTGATATTGCACTGTGTTCGGAAAGCCATTACAAAAAGTCCCTGTCCAGGGCAGTCGAGATATACTGGTAGGTACTCCAGTAGTTTCTCAGGGTGTTTTGTGCTTTGTTCCGGCATGACTTATTGCGCTATTAGGAGTCAGACGTCTACCATCCCCTTAGGCACGATATGCGAGTATTTTAGACGAAAAGACCGGACTGTACGGAGATTTTCACAGACAGGCTCAGTAGGAGTTCGGATGAGTTTTCTCATCGGCCTTCTTATCGACATATACCTGGGTATCTATTACGTACAGCTAGTACCACTGACGTGCTTATAGTTAAACCCACTGCCAGCATATTGTCGAGGCTTTAGAGTCCCACACAGAGGGCTTCCCTCTTCGCGCAATTGATGTAAACGCTGTATAGCTTTACGGCAGGGCTTCAATCACATACGTGTACTTGTACACGGATGCTGATCGGGTGGACGATACTAGTGGGCTTTGATTTAAGCCGGATCCTAGTATTATATTATTGGATTGTTATCGTCTCAGTGTATCCATATTTTTCAGAATACGGATACGGGTATGTATATACGGTGAGGGGCATTCTTGTAATTTGGCAAGGCATGTTTCTAGAAGGAGGAACCTCATTATTTAGTTTTATCCATTTTCTAAATGGGTTAATGAGGTGGATATTGGAGGAGACTTGTATGGCATGATGAGAGGAATGGTTCTTGCATTTTTATATTAGTCTTGACTTACTATTCAAGCATGTGAGATATTTTCTATTATGAAATATTGCATGCTTGAATTATTGAGAAGAGATATAGCTATTCTTCACACTTAGCATTCTACACACTTGGTTATTTTCTTTGGTTGCTCTCCTCATTCTCTCTTGATTTACCCATCTCCTTCTTTCTCAAACTAAAACCTAATCCTTCACATGTGTTGTGAGTCATAGGGTTTAGTGAGACTAAACAATCCATTAGCATTCTCTACATCACCTAGGCTAGTTGGATTAGCGAACCATCTACCCTAGTTACCTCGGTTTAGAGATTGGAGTTTGAAGCACATTCTCTCGGGTGGATCATCTTTGACGCGAGGAGGCCGATGTTTCCATCGTCATCCGTTCACCGAGGAGCCATGGAGAGGAGCACTAGAAGACCCGAAGGACTAGATCTTGGAGGTATAACCATCTCACCGAGTAGTTAAACCTCCTAGGAGTTTAGTTAGTTAAGATTTTAGTATAGATCCTGGAGTTTAGCCGGTGTTGCGTAGTTGTTCATAATCGTTTTTTGAAAATTCCACCTCCACGCGAACCGCGGGGTGAGCGACATCGGCTTACAGTGGTATCAGAGCCTATAAAACCTTAACTAGCTAGTTAGCAATGTCTTTAGAAATTCGATCGTGGAAAAATCCCGAAAACACAACCCGAAAACGCACTTTCTATCGATTTTTAAGAAAGGCCTAAAAATCTTTTCAGAGGCCTTAAAAATACGTGCAGGATTTTCATAGAACACAGCAAAAATTTGGGCTCGTGAATCCCCAAGACCGCCACGGAACCGCGGCAGAACGGTGTGTTCTGCCGCCGTTCCGCGGCCGAGTCAAAGGTGACTCGGCCTGATTTTCTACAGTGCGTCTATTTTGTTAAGTTGTGATTTTGGGAATATTTTTTTTGTGCCCAGGATTGTTTGTGTACTGTATTGTACATGGGGTGGACTCAAATTTAGTTTATCGATCGAAATTCTAAGGTTCTTCGCTAATCGGGTTTTCTGTGATTGATATATGTGTTCGTAAATCTCCGCTAATTGCTATACGTCTATTAGTTAGGGGTTGCACATATCTATGATCTGTGTTGATGGTTTGTGTATATGGAGTATTGGATCATCGTGGATGAATAGCCAAGGGGATGTGAAAAGAGTGTTTTCTTTTCTTTCATTCATGTACTTTGTAAAAGTGATGTAATATTATTTTGCGGGGCATATCCGGGTTGAGGTTGTAGTCACCATTGTATTATTTCTTTTATTGTTTTTTCTCCTCGAAAAGACCCAAGGTGGGGTGCATAAATTACCGGGTTCTTAAAGTGTCGAGTGGCCTACTCATTTTATTATGGGAGGTTTCTTCACTTGGAGAATTTGGCGGGTAGTTTGCCGCACCCGTAGGGGTCTAGGATGGGGTTTGGCTATTCATTACGACCGTGGAATCCGTCTTTCATTATAGGCTTAAAAGAAACGTGTAATTCCTAGTATATGTAGCGTCTTGAAAAGTCGTTTTGGTGTTTTCCTGAAATTCGGTGAAAATTCGGTATTTTTCCGAAAACCGTCTTTTTTGTTATTTAGCAGTTTAGGGCTAATTATACCTAAAATGGATAGGTAATTGCTTGTTTTTAGTAGATAATGAGTTAATTATGAAATTCTGGTCGTTTAAAATTTTTCCCTAATTTTTCAATTTTTTAATATATTTTAAGCCGGTAAGAAAATACATTAAATTAGCAATAAATACAAATTTAAATGGGCTAAATTTAAGCTTTAAAATCATGTTAATTAAAATCTAGTTGTAATATAAATTTTTAGTATTTTATTTTGATTTTTAACTAATTTTTATTATAGAAAACGAAATTTATTGAATTTAAGCTAAAACTTGCAATTTTGGACTTGTAGGGGGTCTTTTTGCATAAAAATTTTTGTTCACTCTCTCTCACACACCCTCACACTCCCTAGGCCGGCCCATCACAGCAGGAAATCCCATCTTCTTTTTTTTGGTTTCAATTCTTGTGGTGAAATGTATTGGAGGATTAAAATATATTAATTTGGAGGTGGGTTGTACTTTGATATATGAGGGTTTGACTTGGAAAAAAATTTCCCCAACTCCCCACTCCTCACCCACACCCTCCCCTTACCTCTCCTGGCCAAGACCTGCTCCCCCCCCCATTTCCATTATTTTCCTTCTCTTTTTCTCTCATTTTCTTCAAAAAATTTCATTGAAATTCAATAAAAATCAACAAATCCTTCACTTTTTCAACACAAAACCTTATTCCCTCTCTTCTCAAACCCAAATTGGTTCAAATCTTGGAGAAAGATGGCATCTTGGGAGGTTTTAGCAACTTAGGGATTGATCTTTTGAGGTATAATTTCTAATCAAATGGTTAAATTGTAGTTTAAAGTGTGCTAATTGAACTTTGAAAATTGTTTTAGTGTTAATTTTAGTGTTAATTGCATACTAGTTTTTTTTAAAAGTTTGTGGTTTGAATTTAATTTAGGGTTTAGATCACCATTAAGAGATTAATTAAGCTATTTTGTTATCTAGTTATTTTGTTAGCTTAATCTAGGAGGTTAACTTGCTAATTGGGCTATAAATTAGTGTTAATTTAAGGTTTTCATATATAGTTTGGATTAAGATTTGTTAGGTTATAAATTCAAGTAATGATTGTTTATGGAAATTAGGTTTTGAATCATTGCTAATGTGTTGTAATTATAGTGTTTGTAGATTGCTTGTAGTGTGGTTGGTTGTTCAAGCTTGATAGTAGTCTTTGTAGCAAATCGGCGATGTTGCACCGATTTTTGGAATGTAACTGCTTACTAGTTTTGTTATAAAATTATGTGATAGATTATTTTCGACATCTTGATGATTGTGTTGGCTTATCCTATGACGTTTAGGATGCGTGTGTGCGGATTTTTGAGTAGTCGGGTTTTAGTTTTGCCGGGCGACCAAATCGGCGTTTTTTGGCAGTTTTTGCGATTTTCGCGTGTGTTCCGCGCACCTTGTGCACGTTGTACCTAGCTAGCGAACATTAGTAGTTTCGTTGGGGTTTTGCGTCGTTCTTGATATGTAATCTTATGTTTGGTATTGATGTAAATTCCAGGTTCGGTCGCGGGGACGTCAGACAAGGCGCGAAAGGGGAAGGCGGTGATTGGACACAGCTAGCCAGGGATTCCGGTGAGTAGATGTAACATCTACGGGGGACTATCGTTGGATGGCGCAAGCCGCCCGATAGTTTTAGTAACTTACAAGATCCTTAGTGATGTTAGTAATTAGGGGTGAAATACTTATTTGACTATTTGCTGCATCCATGCATTATATTGACATACCTATACGAAACCATTTTATAGGACACCTGCACCATTGCCAGGATTTTTATATGCAGCACGAGCGCTATTCATGCTTACACACACACCCTGGTAATTGCCATGCCACCACACTAGATAACCTTTAAATTTAAACCTTTTACTAATTGATACTTAAACTTGTGCTATTGCCTTTAATTCCTTAAAATGAAACCGTAGGATTGCTATTCATGTGCATGTACTTCATCATATTAATTGTTCATGCTTAATCCATTAATCACACATCGCAACTTGATTATTGATACCATATGCATTCATTATCACTGATATATGCACTTATGAGGATTTCTTGAGATTTTATGATATTGCTGGATTTCGGGGGAAAGCCGCAAAATTTCTAAACTTATTATATTTTTAAAATATGTAAATTGCGGTTTTCTAGTGATGTAAGTGTCGTCCACCATGAGTTTGCTGTGGTTTTGGAAATCCGTGTCGAGGAGTGGAGGAACCGGCACGGATACATGGTGGGCCCGGTAAGGTACCCCGGGACAAGAGGAATGTGGTGTTGACGTTGAGCCTGGCAGGGGACGGATTACCTACCGGTGACTGTTTGGGACGGCGGATATCCAGAGGATACCGACCGTGGCCGCTAGATGATGAGATATTGATATTTGAGATGGGTCAGCCGGACGGCTGAGGCCAGAGATACATTTATGAGATTTGAGACAGCTTTTGGGTGTCGTTGCTGGACACCGGTTCTCGTCGATTCTTTGAGTATTATGCTGGCATTCTAAAAGAGTTTCAAAAACAAAAAGAGATAAATGTTTCTTATATATACCTATTGAGACCTCAGATATTCATGTTGCATACATATTCGTACACTGATGTTGTATACACACCTGCTAGTGCACCCATTCATACCTGTATTTTAGATGCTAGGATGCTTGTGTGCATGCATACGATAGCCTTTGTAGGTGTTATTTATTACTCACGAGTTGGCAACTCACCCCCGTTGTGCCACAGCCTTTTTCAGGTCCGCTCCGTCAGTACAGTAGCGGCGGGCGCACTTGTTCTTTTGCCTCCTTTGCCTGGACTCGAGGTTTTGCTCCTAGGTGGGTTATATCATTATTTTTGTACCACCTTGTATATTCTTTGTATCTAGTGCACTCCATCTACTGTATCTACCAGCATTATTGTATATTGACCTAGAGATGAGACTGTGAGATTTGTAGACTTTTATGCTGTATTTTGGGGTCGAGCTCACTTGAGTCGACATGCTGTTTTTCTTATGCTTCATTATGATTATTTTGCTTGTTGTCATTTTATATTGCGTGGGATTTGTGACCGCCTTGTGGCGAAGAGCTAGCTCCCGCTTGGGGATGCCCTATTTTGTTGGATTCATATATATTTTGTTGTACCCATTTTGGGGGCCAGTATTTACAAAGGAGACTCTGCCGAAATTTTCGGAAAAATTGGTATTGTTTTTAAAAAGGGTTTTACATGACTTATTTGATAAACTCGCTTTCAATTGATTGGGTTTTCTTCACTCTTTTGCTTAATTGGTTTTGTTTTCTGGGCTTTGGCTTACTTATTTTACGGACGTCTTTAGACGTTTCGTAAACTTAAGTGCCAGTCACGTTCCGTACCCTGCGGGTCGTGACAAAGTTGGTATCAGAGCGATAGGTTTTACCTTTGTGAGTGTAGGATGACCCTTGGTAGATGGAGTAAGTGACTTAAGCAGGGTAACGTAGCGTGCGTATGTCCGCGGCATACTTACGATACGGTACTCCGCCTAAGTGACTTTAGGATATACTTGCTTGAAAAATTCCTTCTTTAATTCCGTGTATCCTATGATCCTATTGCACTGTCCTTACTATCCGTTTTCCTGTAACAGCCACTATGCCGTCGAAGGCTACGAGGGCACAGAGGGCTGCCGCCAGAGACGAGATTCGAGCTGGCTCGTCCGAGACTAGGACTGAGCAGGGTGGTATGCCTACGCCGCAGGGACAGACCGATCCACCTTCCCCAGGCCGTATGGATAGGCTCGAGACCGGTATGGAGGAGTTGCGACAGATGATGGGAGGCATGCAGGAGCTACGTCAGATGGTAGGATCCCTAGTTGCAGCCAGTCGTACACCGAGGCCGGATGACGTACCTACTACATCACAGACGACCATGATACCTGCTCCTACTACTACCACCGTGACCATCCCGGTTTCACTACAGGATTTCATGAGGCTGAGACCTCCAGTATTCACCGGCACCGAGGCAGCGGAGGACCCACAGACGTTCCTTGACAGTTTAGCCAGGATCTGCCGTTCGCTGAGATGTTCGGATGATCGATGGGTAGAGCTTGCGAGTTTCCGACTAGAGGGTCTCGTGCAGACATGGTGGGAGTCAGTCTTGAGAGGTCGAGCTGTAGGTCTACTGCCTATGACTTGGGTCGAGTTTACAGCGGTCTTTCTAGCCCGTTTCCTTCCAGAGAGCGTTCGTGACGCCAGAGCTCGCAGCTTCGAGGCCTTAGTCAAGACACCTGGGATGACGGTGTCTGAGTATGACATCCAGTTTACACAGTTATCCCGATATGCTCAGTATTTGGTGGATACCGAGGAGAAGATGGTGAAGAGGTTCGTATAGGGACTTGATGCCCAGCTATATCTTGCCATTGGCGCCCAGCACTACGACACTTATTCAGCTGCTATGGATACGGCATTGCGGATGGAGGCACGCATATCACGGACTTCGGCCGTTTCTGGGCCGAAGAGGATTCGCACCGATGTACCGTCTCAGAGGCAGCGCACCAGATTCTTTCCGAGAGATAGGCCTGGCAGAGGATTTGGGCGGGGACAGTTATATGGTTCTTATCCCCAGGGGCAGCAGCCGTCGCCAGGGTGATTTGGGTGCGGGAGTCCACACCATCTTGTCAGAGACTGTCCGGTGAGACGACAGGGAGCAGCGACAGTTCCGCATGTGACCCTACCACCATCACCACCCCCTCCTCAGAGAGCCCTACTTCCTACCAACGGCGATGCTCCACGCCAGTTAGGTGCACCGAGAGGCCGTGGACGCGGCGGTCCTGTTCAGAGAGGACGAGGAGGCAGAGGCCGAGGTCGAGGTCAGCCCGCTATCGGTGGAGGACAGGCCCGAGTTTTTGCTTTGACACCGCAGGATGCGCAGGCATCCAATGCCGTTGTGACAGGTACCTTGCCAGTTTGTTCTTTCGACGCACGGGTATTATTCGACCCAGGTTCCACACATTCGTACGTATCTACACACTTTGCACCGATGTTGGGCCGTGAGTCGTCGTCGTTAGATCATCCGCTTGTTGTTAGTACTCCGGTAGGCGAGTCGTTTGTCGCTCGTTTTGTATTTCGTTTGTGTTCCGTTCGTATCGGGGAGAGGGATTCATCAGTTGATTTGATACTCTTCGATATGTTGGACTTTGATGTGCTTCTGGGCATGGATTGGCTAGCCACTTGTTATGCTTCGGTGGACTGCCGTGAGAAGGCAGTCAGATTTAGCTTTCCGGGAGAGCCAGTCCTTGTTATTCAGGGAGACCGCAGCGTCACCCTTCCCAGCTTGATTTCGTCTCTTCGCGCTGGTCAGCTCTTGCGGATGGGATGTCAGGGATTCTTAGCGTTTATTTGTGATACTCGAGCTGCAGAGGTTCCGTTAGACCGGGTCCCGGTAGTTTGTGAGTTCCCTGATGTTTTCCCTGATGAGCTACCCGGGCTACCGCCTGAGCGCGATGTTGAGTTCTGCATTGATTTGATTCCCGGTTCGGGGCCTATTTCTATACCGCCATATCGGATGGCCCCGGCAGAGCTTCGAGAGCTGAAGGATCAGTTGCAGGATTTGTTAGATAAGGGGCTTATTCGACCGAGTGTTTCTCCGTGGGGTGCTCCGGTCCTGTTTGTCAAGAAGAAGGATGGAAGTTTGCGCTTATGTATCGACTACCGCCAGCTGAACAAAGTTACCGTTCGGAACAGATATCCGTTGCCGCGCATTGATGATTTGTTCGACCAGCTTCAGGGTGCGGGGTATTTTTCGAGGATCGACTTGCGATCAGGATACCATCAGCTGCGAGTTCGACAGGAGGATATACCGAGGACAGCTTTCCGCACGCGCTACGGCCACTACGAGTTTTTGGTGATGTCGTTCGGACTCACCAACGCCCCAGCAGAATTCATGGATTTGATGAAACGTACATTCAGGCCGTATCTTGACTTGTTCATCATCGTGTTTATCGACGATATCTTGGTGTACCCCCGGAGCAGAGAGGAGCACGAGCAGCACTTGCGGATTACGTTACAGACTCTGAGGGAGCACCAGCTGTTCGCAAAGTTCTCCAAGTGTGCATTCTGGCTGGACAGCGTCGGATTCTTGGGTCACGTGGTTACGAGAGACGGCATTTGTGTGGACCCGAAGAAGATTGAGGCTGTTCAGCAGTGGCCCCGACCTACATCGGTTACTGAGATCTGTAGTTTTCTAGGCCTGGCGGGCTACTACAGGCGTTTGTTCAGGACTTCTCCCGTATAGCTGCACCGTTGACCGGTTTGACCCGGAAGGGAGTTCCTTTCGTCTGGACAGAGGAGTGCGAGCGCAGTTTTCAGCAGCTACGGACTTGTTTGACTACGGCGCCGGTATTATCTTTGCCTTCGGGATCAGGCGGATTTGTTGTCTACTGTGATACTTCGCGAGTGGGATTAGGATGCGTATTGATGCAGCATGGCCGGGTGATCGCTTATGCTTCTCGGCAGTTGAAGAAGCATGAACAGAACTACCCCACTCATGATTTGGAGATGGCTGCAGTGGTCTTTGCACTGAAGATTTGGCGACATTACCTATACGGCGAGTCGTATCAGATATTCACCGATCACAAGAGCTTAAAGTACATATTTCAGCAGCGAGACCTGAACCTCAGACAGCGTCGTTGGATGGAGTTGGTGAAAGACTACGACTGCGAGATCTTATATCACCCAGGCAAGACGAATGTGGTGGCAGATGCGTTGAGTAGGAGGCCCGGGGGTAGTCTATCCTTTTTGCGCGCAGTGCAGAGGCAGTCGTCAGCAGATTGGCAGATGTTATGCGACAGCCGAGTGGAGTTCGAGTTCACTCAGACAGGGGGACAGCTCGCGCATGTTCGTGCACGCCCACAGTTGCTTGACCGTATATATGAGGCACAGCGCAGTGATGACCGTTGCTCAGAGATCATGGCACAGATGGGACAGGGCAGATTTTCCGAGTTCGTGGTTGATGATCAGGGGATTTTACGATATGGATCTAGACTGTGCGTACCAGATGCTGATGGATTGCGGCGCGACATTCTTGAGGAGGCACACCGATCAGTGTATAGTGTCCACCCCGGTTCCACCAAGATGTACCATGATATGAGAGAGACCTACTGGTGGGACGGGATGAAGAGGGACATTGCGGAGTTTGTATCGAGATGCCTGACTTGTCAGCAAGTCAAGGCCGAGCACCAGAGGCCCGCAGGAGAGCTACAGCCATTACCCATTCCGGAGTGGAAATGGGAGCAGATTTCGATGGATTTCGTTGTGGGTCTACCCAGGACTAGTCGAGGGTACGACTCCATCTGGGTGATCGTGGATAGATTGACGAAAGCGGCTCACTTCCTACCAGTGAAGACCACTTTCAGCTTCGCTCAGTATGCTCAGCTCTATATTGACGAGATCGTGCGACTACATGGCGTACCGACTTGTATCGTGTCAGATCGAGGCACTCAGTTCACCAGCCGACTTTGGCAGAGACTTCAGGAGGCTTTGGGCGCTCGTTTGAGCTTCAGCACAGCGTTTCATCCGCAGACAGACGGACAGTCAGAGCGGACCATTCAGACTCTCGAGGACATGCTCAGAGCGTGCGTTTTAGACTTTGGTGGTAGCTGGGATCGTCATTTACCTCTAGTGGAGTTCTCCTACAACAACAGCTTCCAGGATACTATTCAGATGGCACCTTTCGAGGCATTGTATGGGAGGAGATGCAGATCGCCCGTTTGTTGGACAGAGCTCAGCGAGAGCAGCATTTTGGGGCCGCAGCTTGTTGAGGAGACGACAGCGAAGATACAGTTGATCCGAGACCGGATGAGAGCGGCTCAGAGCAGGCAGAAATCGTATGCGGACAGGCGCCGTCGCAGATTAGAGTTCGCAGTTGGCGACCATGTTTTTCTGAAAGTCTCTCCGATGAAGGGCGTGATGCGTTTTGGGCGAAAGGGGAAGTTTAGCCCTAGATTCGTAGGTCCCTTCGAGATCCTCGAGCGTGTCGGCGCTGTTGCATATCATTTGGCTCTTCCTCCCAGCTTTCCCGATGTTCACCCCGTCTTCCATGTTTCGATGCTCCGCAAGTACCTTCACGACCCTTCGCATGCGATTCAGCACCCGACAGTCCAGCTAGAGCGCGACCTTTCTTTTGTAGAGCAGCCGGTGGCCATCCTGGATCGGCAGGTGAAGAAGTTGAGGTCGAAGATTATACCAACCGTCAAGGTCCTTTGGCGTAGCCCGAGCAGCGAGGAGGTTACCTGGGAGACCGAGGGCGAGATGAGGAAGAAATATCCCCATCTCTTCGAAGGTACGCGTAGCTATATTTTTAAATTCGGGGAACGAATTTCTTTAAGGGGGGAAGATTGTAGCGTCTTGAAAAGTCGTTTTGGTGTTTTCCTGAAATTCGGTGAAAATTCGGTATTTTTCCGAAAACCGTCTTTTTTGTTATTTTGCAGTTTAGGGCTAATTATACCTAAAATGGATAGGTAATTGCTTGTTTTTAGTAGATAATGAGTTAATTATGAAATTCTGGTCGTTTAAAATTTTTCCCTAATTTTTCAATTTTTTAATATATTTTAAGCCGGTAAGAAAATACATTAAATTAGCGATAAATACAAATTTAAATGGGCTAAATTTAAGCTTTAAAATCATGTTATTTAAAATCTAGTTGTAATATAAATTTTTAGTATTTTATTTTGATTTTTAACTAATTTTTATTATAGAAAACGAAATTTATTGAATTTAAGCTAAAACTTGCAATTTTGGACTTGTAGGGGGTCTTTTTGCATAAAAATTTTTGTTCACTCTCTCTCACACACCCTCACACTCCCTAGGCCGGCCCATCACAGCAGGAAATCCCATCTTCTTTTTTTTGGTTTCAATTCTTGTGGTGAAATGTATTGGAGGATTAAAATATATTAATTTGGAGGTGGGTTGTACTTTGATATATGAGGGTTTGACTTGGAAAAAAATTTCCCCAACTCCCCACTCCTCACCCACACCCTCCCCTTACCTCTCCTGGCCAAGACCTGCTCCCCCCCCCATTTCCATTATTTTCCTTCTCTTTTTCTCTCATTTTCTTCAAAAAATTTCATTGAAATTCAATAAAAATCAACAAATCCTTCACTTTTTCAACACAAAACCTTATTCCCTCTCTTCTCAAACCCAAATTGGTTCAAATCTTGGAGAAAGATGGCATCTTGGGAGGTTTTAGCAACTTAGGGATTGATCTTTTGAGGTATAATTTCTAATCAAATGGTTAAATTGTAGTTTAAAGTGTGCTAATTGAACTTTGAAAATTGTTTTAGTGTTAATTTTAGTGTTAATTGCATACTAGTTTTTTTTAAAAGTTTGTGGTTTGAATTTAATTTAGGGTTTAGATCACCATTAAGAGATTAATTAAGCTATTTTGTTATCTAGTTATTTTGTTAGCTTAATCTAGGAGGTTAACTTGCTAATTGGGCTATAAATTAGTGTTAATTTAAGGTTTTCATATATAGTTTGGATTAAGATTTGTTTGGTTATAAATTCAAGTAATGATTGTTTATGGAAATTAGGTTTTGAATCATTGCTAATGTGTTGTAATTATAGTGTTTGTAGATTGCTTGTAGTGTGGTTGGTTGTTCAAGCTTGATAGTAGTCTTTGTAGCAAATCGGCGATGTTGCACCGATTTTTGGAATGTAACTGCTTACTAGTTTTGTTATAAAATTATGTGATAGATTATTTTCGACATCTTGAAGATTGTGTTGGCTTATCCTATGACGTTTAGGATGCGTGTGTGCGGATTTTTGAGTAGTCGGGTTTTAGTTTTGCCGGGCGACCAAATCGGCGTTTTTTGGCAGTTTTTGCGATTTTCGCGTGTGTTCCGCGCACCTTATGCACGTTGTACCTAGCTAGCGAACATTAGTAGTTTTGTTGGGGTTTTGCGTCGTTCTTGATATGTAACCTTATGTTTGTTATTGATGTAAATTCCAGGTTCGGTCGCGGGGACGTCAGACAAGGCGCGAAAGGGGAAGGCGGTGATTGGACACAGCTAGCCAGGGATTCCGGTGAGTAGATGTAACATCTACGGGGGACTATCGTTGGATGGCGCAAGCCGCCCGATAGTTTTAGTAACTTACAAGATCCTTAGTGATGTTAGTAATTAGGGGTGAAATACTTATTTGACTATTTGCTGCATCCATGCATTATATTGACATACCTATACGAAACCATTTTATAGGACACCTGCACCATTGCCAGGGTTTTTATATACAGCACGAGCATTATTCATGCTTACACACACACCCTGGTAATTGCCATGCCACCACACTAGATAACCTTTAAATTTAAACCTTTTACTAATTGATACTTAAACTTGTGCTATTGCCTTTAATTCCTTAAAATGAAACCGTAGGATTGCTATTCATGTGCATGTACTTCATCATATTAATTGTTCATGCTTAATCCATTAATCACACATCGCAACTTGATTATTGATACCATATGCATTCATTATCACTGATATATGCACTTATGAGGATTTCTTGAGATTTTATGATATTGCTGGATTTCGGGGGAAAGACGCAAAATTTCTAAACTTATTATATTTTTAAAATATGTAAATTGCGGTTTTCTAGTGATGTAAGTGTCGTCCACCATTAGTTTGCTGTGATTTTGGAAATCCGTGTCGAGGAGTGGAGGAACCGGCACGGGTACATGGTGGGCCCGGTAAGGTACCCCGGGGCAAGAGGAATGTGGTGTTGACGTTGAGCCTGGCAGGGGACGGATTACCTACCGGTGACTGTTTGGGACGGCGGATATCCAGAGGATACCGACCGTGGCCACTAGATGATGAGATATTGATATTTGAGATGGGTCAGCCGGACGGCTGAGGCCAGAGATACATTTATGAGATTTGAGACAGCTTTTGGGTGTCGTTGCTGGACACCGGTTCTCGTCGATTCTTTGAGTATTATGCTGGCATTCTAAAAGAGTTTCAAAAACAAAAAGAGATAAATGTTTCTTATATATACCTATTGAGACCTCAGATATTCATGTTGCATACATATTCGTACACTGATGTTGTATACACACCTGCTAGTGCACCCATTCATACCTGTATTTTAGATGCTAGGATGCTTGTGTGCATGCATACGATAGCCTTTGTAGGTGTTATTTATTACTCACGAGTTGGCAACTCACCCCCGTTGTGCCACAGCCTTTTTCAGGTCCGCTCCATCAGTACAGTAGCGGCGGGCGCACTTGTTCTTTTGCCTCCTTTGCCTGGACTCGAGGTTTTGCTCCTAGGTGGGTTATATCATTATTTTTGTACCACCTTGTATATTCTTTGTATCTAGTGCACTCCATCTACTGTATCTACCAGCATTATTGTATATTGACCTAGAGATGAGACTGTGAGATTTGTAGACTTTTATGCTGTATTTTGGGGTCGAGCTCACTTGAGTCGACATGCTGTTTTTCGTATGCTTCATTATGATTATTTTGCTTGTTGTCATTTTATATTGCGTGGGATTTGTGACCGCCTTGTGGCGAAGAGCTAGCTCCCGCTTGGGGATGCCCTATTTTGTTGGATTCATATATATTTTGTTGTACCCATTTTGGGGGCCAGTATTTACAAAGGAGACTCTGCCGAAATTTTCGGAAAAATTGGTATTGTTTTTAAAAAGGGTTTTACATGACTTATTTGATAAACTCGCTTTCAATTGATTGGGTTTTCTTCACTCTTTTGCTTAATTGGTTTTGTTTTCTGGGCTTTGGCTTACTTATTTTACGGACGTCTTTAGACGTTTCGTAAACTTAAGTGCCAGTCACGTTCCGTACCCTGCGGGTCGTGACAGTATATCCAATATATTCATCTGTGATCTGGAATGCCTATTATTGTGTGAGACGAATGCATATATATATCTATATATATAGTAGACGTTGCTTATGTTTTGCACCCGCGCTAGTCCATCCCCCGCTCTGCCGGTAGTTAAGTAACCTAACGGTGCATGACAGGGCCCCATGGCGAATGCGGATGGCATAAGCGTACGTTGTATTTTCGTTTCTTTTTCTGCAATGATAGGGTTAAATGATGGAACCGCATTAACATTGATTAATGCAGGGAAAAACAAACCAAAGCTTAATCGTTGGAACAATTTCAAAACCACTCGGTTTTCTTCAAAAGGGAAATTTTAAATGTGGAGCCTAAACCACTCCTTTTAAAGAGCTATCATGGTTCCTTTGACTGTATCAAGTTCACTACGTTCACGGTTTCGCCAAAACCATTCATAGCCCTCCGTCATTTCATATGGGTATTCAGTAGTATTCAAGCTATGTATTTTGACATTCGCAAGGCATAGTGATTGGTAGCTGTTGGGTATTCATATATAGCATAGATAGATGCGTTGGTTTGGGATAGTCATACTACTTTGTTGGCCTTCGTCAAGGGTATGTATGGGTAGGTTCAAATTAACCTGGACAATGACGAGTAGAACTTGACATGTGACTTATGATATGTTGGCCTCCGTCAAGATCATAAGAGCATGGGGCAAAAATCCACATAGGGAGTTTCAAATATAAAGGAAAGTTGCAGTTTGAGCATACCTTCTGGAGTGTGATGACTTGAGTGGATTCCAGCTAGGTCATCACACAATGATAGTTGGATTCCGATCCCACTGATGAGTAGGATTACTCCTCGGGAGATTTTTTTCACTAAACAATCAATGTTATAAACCAAGTAGGTGTGTAGAACGGTGCTAGCGGGGCTACGCCTCCAGGGAAAAGAGGTTATAAAATTAAGAAACTTCGCAAAAGCGTTGGAAAACCTCTCTCGAAGTACCGACACCAGCCTGGCTGAAAGGCTAAGAAAGAATTGTAAGAGTGAGATTAAATCCTAACTAATTCTTCTTTTATAGTTTGAGGAAGAATTCGAGAAAACAGTGAGAGCCATCCTACTTAGATAGATTAATAACCAATCTAAACTTGCAAGAGCATCATGCTAAGTGTTCTTCTCTCTCTCCTTATTGCGGTGACCACTATGACCAGACTTAGGTTCCTAGATAATAA
Organism: Agapanthus africanus; assembly: GCA_030015575.1. NCBI lineage: Eukaryota > Viridiplantae > Streptophyta > Magnoliopsida > Asparagales > Amaryllidaceae > Agapanthus > Agapanthus africanus. The sequence goes on along the minus strand of CM057350.1, from coordinate 460,527,657 downwards.
ATTGACTGAGCTAAACTATAATGATTGGCTAAGGAATGTCCAGATGGCACTTACCCATGACAAACTGGACTACCTCCTTACTACAAATGCCCCCGCCGTCCCAGGTCCAGATTCCACCGTCGTGGATGTTGATATCCGTAAGACATGGGCAAAGGATTGTGCAAAATCTAAGTGCCTCGTGTTAGCCTCAGTGGATAGTAAACACCAAAAGCAGCACGAGAAGATGGACTTAGCTTCCATCTTCCTCCATACCAAAGTTTTATACGGAGAGCAATCTTATATCGCAAGATATGAGACCTCGAAGATATTGTTTCAGGTGAGGTTGGCTATCGGGTCATCTGTAAGGAACCACGTCCTTACGATGATTAGTTATATTGAACAGCTCATGGACCATGGGACCACGTTGGAGAACGAGTTATGTACTGACTTGATTCTACAGTCGCTCCCCTCAACCTAAGCCCAATTTATCTTGAATTTCAAAATTCAAAGGAAGGAAGTTACACTTCCAGGACTCTTCAATATATTGAGGAGCGCTGAGATAGAGGGAAAGGACACGGCAAAAGTTTCGGGGCTAACAGTAGGGAAAGAGGGATGTTTCTGTTGTCACGGGAAAGCGCATTGTCAGAAGGACTGCAAGGCTTTGAAATCCAGAAACCAGAATTCGAAGCAAGTTGTGGCTTCAGCTTCGGGTGTGTTGATGATTGAAAATTGTTTGTCAATTAAAACTACTTCCTGGGTACTAGATACCGGATCAGAATCTCGTATCTGTAATTCATTATAGGCTTTGAGAAACCGTAGAGTTATCAAGGCAGGTGATATGACTCTCAGGGATGTTAACGGAATAAGCGTGGACACTGTATCCGTAAGGGAATATCACCTATGATTGACAAGTGGACAGATATTGATTTTACGTAATTGTTTGTATGTACCTAGTCTGACATGTAATATCATCTCTCTATCTTTACTTTCTAAAGAAGGTTATGATTTTACATTTTTAAGCGATGTTGTAAACATTCACCTAAATCAAGTTTTGATTGGGTCAGGTACACTAGATAACGGTATATACGTGTTAAATTAAGCTCAAGTTTTCAACGTCCAGAATACACTTAAAAAAAAGTCTCCAGAATTAAATCAGGATTTCTTATGGCATTGTAGACTGGGTCATATCAATGAAACACGATTGACGATGTTACATAAAGAGGGATATTTGGATCCATTCGAATATCAGTCCTATGCAACTTGCCAATCATGTCTCAAAGGAATGATGACAAAGACTCCGTTCACCGGACACGAAGAAAGAGCGAGCGAGCTCTTGGGACTCATACACAGCGACGCGTGTCGTCCAATGTCTACACATGCAAGAAGTGGTTATTCCTATTTCATTACTTTTACGGACGACTTCTCAAGGTATGGACATGTATTCTTGATGAAATATAAATCCGAGGCCTTTGAGAAATTCCAGGAATATAAGAATGAAGTGGAAAAATAAACCTGCAAAAGTATCAAGATATTTAGATCTGATCGAGGTGGTGAATACTTAAGTACCGAGTTCCTGGATTACTTAAAAGAGAATGGAATTCTCTCTCAGCTTACTCCTCCATACACACCTTAACACAACAGTGTATCGGAAAGGCAGAACAGAACACTATTGGATATGGTACGTTCTATGATGAGTAACGATGAGTTTTCGCGATCCTTCTAGGGCTATGCACTAGAATCAACTGCATATCTTTTGAACAATGTTCCTACCAAGACTGTGCCTACCACACCATATCAGATGTGGAGTGGGAAGAAACCCTATCTTCAGTATCTTAAGATATGGGAATGTCCAGATTTTGTAAAAAAGCAGCATGCGGACAAACTCGAGGCACGATTAGTACTGTGTAAGTTTGTGGGATACCCAAAGAACTCCAGGGGGTATCTTTTCTATTACGCAGAGGAACAAAAGGTTTTTGTTTCTCGTTATGCCCACTTCATGGAAACTCAATTTTTAGAAAAAGAGATAAGTGGGAGCGCAATAGAACTGGAAGAAATTCCAGAATCACAAGCTATTACTGAAAGTATGGTGGAACCAGAAGTTTTGAAAGAATCGGACATCCCCGCACCACTCCGCAGGACTAGTAGGCAGTCTCATCTGTCCGAGAGATAGTACGGTTTTCTCATAGACGAGGATAGAGAGGATTGCATCATCGACGATGATGAGCTAGCTAGCTTCCAGCAAGCCATTCAGAGCAGAGACTCGGTAAAATGGCTGGATGTATTGCCGACCGAAATGGAGTCCATGTACACTAACAAAGTAAGGACTTAGACATTGCTCCAAAAGGGGTAAGACCCGTAGGCTGCAAATGGATCTTCAGAAAGAAGATTGGTGTAGATGGACATGTTGAAACCTATAAGGCTAGACTTGTTGCAAAAGGTTTTCATCAAAGACCTGGTTTGGACTATGATGAAACCTTTTCTCCATTGGCTATGCTCAAATCTATTCGGATCCTTCTTGCCATTGCTGCCTTCCATGATTATGAAATTTGGCAGATGGACGTAAAGACCGTTTTTCTGAATGGAAATTTGGAAGAGTGTGTTTATATGGATCAGCCGAAGGGTTTCATAAAGAGTGGGAGCAGCGGAAGAGTGTGCAAGTTGCTTAAATCTATTTATGGATTAAAGCAGGCATCACGGAGTTGGAACATCTATTTTGATGAGACGGTCAAGGAATTTGACTTTATCAAAAATCTCGATGAATCATGCATGTATAGTAAAATTGTAGCGAGAACTGTGGTATTCCTCATCTTGTACGTGGATGACATTCTCTTGATAGGAAATGACATTCCTATGCTACAATCAGTCAAAAGATTCTTGTCACAAAGGTTCTCCATGAAGGACCTGGGTGATGCCTCCTACATTCTGGGGATCCAGATCTATCATGATAGATCTAAGAGGATATTGGGACTTTCACAGTCAAGGTATATCGACACCATACTGAAAAGATTCAGTATGGAAAATTCAAAGCGCGGTAATCTACCGGCTTGTCACGGAATCAACCTCTCTAAAAAGATGTCTCCCAAGACTGATTTGGAAAGGGATCGCATGTTTACTATACCCTACGCTTCTGCGGTAGGCTCTGTAATGTATGCGATGTTGTGTACCAGACCGGTTGTAGCTTACGCACTGAGCGTTGTAAGCAGCTATCAGTCAAACCCAGGTGAGAAGCACTGGAAAGTAATAAAGAACATTCTCAAGTAACTTAGAAGGACTAAGGAGATATTCTTGGTATACGGCAGAGAAGACCTCCAGGTCGAGGCCTTCGCCGACTCCAGCTTCCAGAGTGACAAGGATGACTCCAAGTCCATGTCGGGTTATTTCTTTACCCTCAATGGAGGGGCGGTCTGTTGGAAGAGCTCCAAGAAGGATACCATTGCTGACTCAACTATGGAAGCGGGGTATATCACTACATGTGATGCCGCGAAAGAAGGAGTCTGAATTAGAAAGTTCGTGACAGAACTTCAGGTGGTTCCGTAGATTGTTGATCCAATCCCTCTGTATTGTGACAACTATGGGGCTATAGCTTTAGCGAAGGAACCAAGGTCCCATCAGAAGTCTAGACACATCTTGAGGCTGTACCACCCGATCAGAGAGATCGTAGATCGCTAGGAGATCGAGGTGCAGAGAATAGACTCGGAGAACAACACTGCTGATCCACTCACAAAGGTCATCCCTCAGACGCAGTTCGAGAGGCTAATCGAGATGATAGGTCTGCGATATGCTAATACATGGCCTTAGTGCAAGTGGGAGATTGTTGGTGGTATATGCCCTAGAGGCCATTATTGTATCATACTGGATTGTATATTACATATTGAAAGTATGGGATATTCACAGTTATACTAACAGTCTTGCTCGATATAGTAGTATGCTACTTGGTATGTATCTACCTCAATATGTGCATGTGTTTTTTTAGCATATTGCTTATACATATTGGTAGAGCTCTTAGGATTTCTGCTTGACTACCAGCGTTGTGATGGCAGTCACACCAGTGGGGGCTGGGTAGTCTATAAGCGCATCCTTATACAGGTCCTTGGTCGTAGGATTTTCGAGATGGAGTATCGATATTCCAGAGTAGACTAGTGTATACGCTTCTCATCCAAGCAGGGGAGATGGTCTGTCCCACAGCCATTAGTACGTCGTACTGGAGATAGTATACAGGTGCTCATTAGGTTATGAGTTACACTGGACAGAAATCGTCGGGAACTGCTGGTTGGTACTATACCTATCGTCAGGAAGCGGTTCCCAGGTGACATGAGTGCAGCTTAGTCCGTTGACTTGCCATCGCTACTTCATCTCGAGTGTGTTGCCACTGCACTTAGATTACTACCCTACCATAGATTCGTACAAACAGATAGTAGTTGGGTGTAGTCCCGAAGCTCTTAGAGACAGTAGCGGTCAGATAGGATTCGTCTCTCCCGGTATTGGAGGCTGATATCGTGCTGTGTTCGGAAAGCCATTATACAAAGTCCCTGGCCAGGGCAGTCAAGATATACTGGTAGGTACTCCAGTAGTTTTTCAGGGTGTTTTGGACTCTGCTCCGGCACGACTTATTGCGCTATTAGGGGTCTAACGTTTACCATCCCCCTAGGCACGATATGCGAGTATCTTAGACAAACAGACCGGACTGTATGGAGATTGTCACAGACAGGCTCAGTAGGAGTTCGGATGAGTTTGCTCATCGGCCTTCTTATCGACAGATACCTGGGTAGCCGTTACATGCAGCTAGTACCGCTGACGTGTTTGTGGTTAAACCTACTGTCAACATACTGTCGAGTCTTTAGAGTCCCACATAGTAGGTTTCCCTTCTTCGGGCAATTGATGTAGACGCCGTATGGCTTTACGGCAGGGCTTCGATCACATATGTGTACTTGTACACGAATGATGATCAGGCGGACGATACTAGTGGGCTTTAGTTTAAGCCGGATCCTAGTATTGTATTATTGGATTTTTATCGTCTCAGTGTATCCGTATTTTTCGGAATACGGATACGGTATGTATATACGGTGAGGGGCATTCTTGTAATTTGGCAAGCCATGCTTCTAGAAGGAGACACCTCATTATTTAGTTTTATCCATTTTCTAAATGGGTTAATGAGGTGGATATTGGAGGAGACATGTATAGCATGGTGAGAGGAATGGCTCTTGCATTTTTATATTAGTCATGACTCACTATTCAAGCATGGGAGATATTTTCTATTATGAAATATTGCATGCTTGAATTATTGAGAAGAGATATAGCCATTCTTCACACTTAGCATTCTACACACTAGGTTATTTTCTTTGGTTGCTCTCCTCATTCTCTCTTGACTTCTCCATCTCTTTCTTCCTTAAACTAAACCCCAATCCTTCTTTGGTTGAATCCACGACGCTGCCTTAGATTCAGATCCCTTTTGCTGAAAAAATATACTTCAAGCTCTTATGATCTATGAAAATATGGCACGACTCTCCATACAAGTAATGCCTCCAAATCTTCAGTACGAAAACTACAGCAGCCATCTCCAAATCATGAGTGGGGTAGTTCTGCTCGTGCCTCTTCAACTGCCGAGAAGCATAAGCTACAACCCTGCCGTACTGCATCAACACACAGCCTAAACCTACTCGAGAGGCATCACAATACACAACAAAACCACCTGACCCAGAAGGTAAAGATAAGACTGGTGCAGTCGTCAAGCGAGTCTTCAACTGCTGGAAACTCTGCTCGCATGCATCTGTCCAAAGAAATGGAACTTCCTTTCTAGTCAGTCCGGTCAATGGTGCAGCGATCCGAGAAAAATCCTGCACAAAACGTCGGTAATAACCGGCTAGACCCAAGAAATTCACACTATCCAACCAGAAAGCACACTTGGAGAATTTAGCGAACAGTTGATGCTCCTTCAATTTCCCTTGGCGCCACATTGAGATTTGCGGTTCCATCTTTTTCACTCTACCCGGGGGGTCCCTTATCCCCATTGAATATTCCTTCCTTCCGCTAAAGCTATTGCTATTCATCGGCCGTATGTTTTTGCAACGTGATGCGCAAATGCTGCTCGTGCTCCCCCCGGCTTCGGGAATAAACAAGAATATCATCAATGAATACTATAATAAACTGATCAAGGAATGGCCTAAAAAATGCAGTTCATCACATCCATGAAAGTTGCTCGGGCATTGGTGAGTCCGAACGACATCACCAGAAACTTGTAATGCCCATATCGTGTGCGAAAAGCAGTCTTCGGAATGTCATCCTTCCGAACTCTCAACTGGTGATATCCTGACCGCAAATCAATATTCGAGATGTATCCAGCTCCCTGCAGCTGATCGAACAAGTCATCGATACGAGATAGTGGATACCTATTTCGCACAGTAACTCGATTCAGTTGCCTGTAGTCGAACCGTCTCATGCTACCATCTTTCTTCTTAACAAATAAGACTGGAGATCCCTACGGTGATACACTTGGACGAATAAGTCCTCTATCTAACAACTCTTGCAACTGACCTTTGAGTTACTTCAACTCCGTCGGTCATCCGATAAGGTAGTATAGAAATACGCCCCGCACCCGGAATCAAGTCAATAAAAAATTCGATATCGCGATCAACAGGAAATCCTGGAAATTCAGCAGGAACCACATCCGGAAATTCTCGTGCGATCGGAACCTGGTCCAACGGGACTTCAGCGGCTCTCACGTCTTGAATAAACGCTAAGAACCTACGACAACCTTTCTTCAAGAGCCATCCCGCACAAAGAGCAAAAATTATGTTAGCAGGAGTTAAATTACAGTCTCCTTGCACAAAAAAATCAGCTTTCCTGGAAAACAGAATCTGACCGCTTTCCCCTGACAATTTACATAAGCATGATATGCGGCCAACCAATCTATACCAAAAAGTATATCAAAATCTAACATATCTAGGAGAATCAAATCCACTAATGAATCCCTATCACTGATACGTACTGAACAAGATCTGAATACGTGTCGAGCTACGAAAGAATCTCCTACAGGAGTACTCACAACTAGCGGTAACTTTAACAACGACGACTCTCTCCCTAGAGAAAGTGCAAAGTGTGCAGATACGTAAGAATGCATAGAACCGGGATCAAATAAAATATGTGCATCTAAGGAACATACTGAGAGAAAACCTGTTACTAAAACGTTCGATGCCTGTGCGTCCCGAGGACTCAACACAAAAGTTAAAGCCTGCCCTCTTCCAGCGACCAACTGTCGTCTGTCTCTGCCTCCTCGTCCTCTCGAATTACGACCGTCTTCACCACGGCCTCTATGGGCGTTGATCTGGCATGGAACAACAACAGGTGTAGGAGGTAATGTGCTCAGAGAAGGTGGTGAAGTCACATGTGAGATCGATGCCTCACCCCGTCGTATCATGGGACAATTCCGAATAAAGTGATACGGACACCTACACCTAAAACATCTTTGCACGGGCTACTGAATATATGGGTATAAGTGACATAACTGATCCAAACAGAATCCGCCATGGCCTCTACGAACATGTCTAGGTGCTGATGTGTTAGTACGAATTCGCCTTGGTCTCTGAATAACCGTACGTGGAGTAATGGCCGATCTCCGTGCTCGACTAATCTCTATCAAGGATCCAATCATTCGACGCATCACCTGAACACTCGCCTCCATCCTAGCTATACGATCAATAGAGGGTGGATCAATCTGTTCATGAAAGATAGGCGTACTGCCCTGGTCTTCCCTTGTCTCAGATGAGCCCGCTCCAATCTCGTCTCTAATAGCGGCCCCCTGAGTCCCCATAGTCATTGGTGATTCAGTAGCTGGAGTAAGAAACAGGATTGATAAGGACATTGTAATTGAATCACAGGATACATGGTATCAAGAAAGGAAGTACGAACAAATATGTCCTAAGGTCACTTAGGCTGAGTATCGTAGCGTAAATATGCCGCGGAACCTATGTACGGTACTCTACTCATCCTAAATCATCTACTCCATCAACCAAGGGTTAACCTACCTAACGACACTAAAGCCTATTATATACTATTTACTACTTGGTTCCGTAAGGTTAATCCTAAGCTCTGATACCAACTTTGTCATGACTCAAAGTTTGGATGTGACCGGCACTTGGATTGTAAAATATCTAAAGATATCGACACAATTCGAGTAAGCCAAAAACCAAGATCAAAAGCCCTCTTTGTAGAACTTTAAGAAAAATTTAGTTTTTAAATAAAAATTTAAATTTTTAAGTATTTCATATCTTAACAGTAACTCCCTATTTAATTAATAATAATAGCAGTTATACAGTGTTTAATTAAGTTGCATCCCTAATTGGGAGCAACGATGCTAACAGCGAAAATCAATACACAATTATAATACGACATCAAAGAAAAATCTTAAACATAAGTACAAGAAATATCATTTAATACAACTAAACGGTCTCATATGCCGAAATAATATATATATAACAATATATCGTTCTATGTCATTATACAGGGTCTGATGGAGGAACTCTAGATTCAATATACAAGTGGATCTGTCTGCTGCTATACGTCCACTCGACTCCTGCAAGGAACTGTGGCATAACGGGGGTGAGTTGCCAACTCAGTGAATAAAACTAACATATATCGGCTGATAATGTAAGTATGCCGAACTAGAACTAATATCAACAATGATGAATGTGATGCATAATAACAGGTGGAAGCATGAATATGTACTATTCAATGTATAAATCAAAACTGAAATCTCATCAATTATTTTCCACATAAGGTTCATTTCCTTTCCGTGTCCAACATCGACACAAATCTTCGGTATTTCATCAGGCATCATCCCACGAACGATCCTGTCAATCAAATAACACCGGTCGGTATCACACAGATATCCGCCGTGTTTACCACTGACTCTGGTATCGAGTATCCTCGTTAAGCTCCCCGCCTATAATGCGGCACTCCTGCCCCTCGGCCTCGACCGGGTCCACCATGAATCTAGCTGTATAGCTACCCCACTCAGCGCGGATATACGTAAGAAATTCTGCAACCGTATAGCTACCCCTACCAGGTTCGGAACAAAACCAAATAAGAAAAAAGACATTTCATGGTGGACATGTCACATCAATCAAGAAGAATCACTGAATTAAGCAATTGTATATGAAAACTCAAAATCATAAATCCTCAATAATACAAATGCCTCTTATTTCTAACACTTAAATATGAATTATGATGTCATTGATGCAACATACTACTGTTATTGATGTTTAAGGTATGATAGGAATCATATTTAACAGAATAATTTCTAAGTGTGAAAGTGACATGTTAATATCGACTAGGTGTAGTGTAACATGTAGATATGTGCATATACAGCATGACTCATCGATAATTTATGCAGTGTTCTAACAATTATTAACATGATAGTATTTATATATATGAATGCGTACGATCAAACTTTATAAATGAAGGAACGATTGCAATGTAAACTTAAACCACGGGCATATCATGCCATCCATACAAAATCCCCTGGTAGATGTTTAGTCTACTCACCGGAATACGTCGAATCAACTCAGATCACCAATCTTTTTCCTTTCCTTGCGGTCTCCGAAGTTTCCGTATTCGAATCTAATATTGAAATTAACTTGTATAAGAAACGGCTATAACTCCGATACGGAGAAAACATGAAATACAAGTGTTACGTATTAACTATACTACGCACGGTTATTTTAAACTATCTAACACTTATACTAACAGAAGTTAATCCAATCGCTGTTCGCAAAAGAAAACAGAATCGTGTTACGAAACATCCATGTCATGTTTTAAACGTTTTAACTCCATTTCGGATATTAGCTTCCAGATTTTATATACTGTTAAATTAACTTAAATAAATAATTCCAAAATATCCCAACACCTATACAGAGACCTACCCTAAAACCCAAAACACCTAATTCCTCAAGAAATCCGGCGACACCGGAATTTTCGTGATGGTCACCGGCCAAAATCCGAGCAGGGAGGTTCATCTTCTTATTGTTTATTCTAGGTCCCACATACAAAATTAAGCCACTGTTTGGTTAAGTTAGTTATTATCTCAGTTATAGCAGATTTTTACAGAGCCTATATTTTCCTAAAATACAATTTTTCCGATATCCGATTCTACAATTTTACAGTTACAGAACTAAAATCCTACTGAGTTTAAGAATTATACCTACTGAAAATTGCTAAGAATGCTTCCTCCAAGATACCCAAGTCCTTAGCTCCTAACTTGATGGTGAAAACCCTTAGCACCTAATTCTTCTTCTCTTCTCTCTTTTTCTTATTTTCTTTTGTGTGTTTTATGTTTTCTTTCTTCCATTTGAAATTTTTCGATTTTAATTTTGGTTAAATTGATTTGAACACTTGATATAGGGTAAAGGGAATGAGTGAGGTGTAGGAGGAGGTGTCACCAACCAAGGGTGTGGTTGTTTCATACAAGGTGGAGGTGTTGTGCATGAAGTGTGCATGCAAGAAGGATGTGTCCATGCCTTATCACTCCAATTTGTGTTGTTTTTGTGATAATTTCAGAACTAAAATATTATCTAACCCTTTTTTCACTTACACTCTCAACATTTCCAAGTTTGCACAATATCCTAAACTTTACGCAAAACCTTTCACTACCTATGTTATTATATAACTCCGTTGTTATTAAACTGAAGCTAAATTTCACACTAAAATCCTTGTAATTTACTAATGTTACACACTAAAATTTCAGCTCAATTAGTTTTACACTACTTATGAAAATTTCTTATTTGGTTTTAATAACTTTTTAAATTAACATTTTATTATTTAATTAATTAAATTTATTTATTTTCTAAAATTTTCAAAATGTTACACTTTCCGTGACAATCTCCGTACAGTCCTGTCTGTTCGTCTGAGAGTATCGCATGCCGGGTCTAGGGTGTGGAAAACGTCAGCCCTAATAACCTGACAAGTCGTGCCGATGTGGCTCAAGACCATCCGAGAATCTACTGATCTAACTATCAGTAATTCTTAATCTGCCCTGGCCTGGGACTTATGGTATTGTCCAACCGAACACAGCGTGACATCGACTCCCTATACCGGGAGAGTCGAATCTCGAACAATCGCTCACTGCGTCCATGTGACTTGGGACTGTACCTTACTAAAACCTGTTTGCACGACTCAGCAGAGCCGTGGTAGGGTAGTAATCAAAGTATAGTGTGAACTCACATGAGACAAATGACGACCTCAGGTCGACAGATTATCTGTACTCATGTCACCTTAGAATTTCTATCCGACGATAAGTATAATGCTATCTATCCAGTTCTTGGCGAATCCATCCAGTGTACTCACCCCCAGTGAGCACCTGTATACAATCTTAGGTGCATCGCACCAATGGCCACGGGACCAACCATCGCCCCTTGTCATGGTCTAGAAATGTATACACTAGTCTACTCTGTAGTATCGATGCCCAGTCTCGATACTCCCATGACTAGGGATATTTAAGGATGTGCTTATCGACTACCCAGCTCCCATAAGTATGATTGCCATCATAACACTGGTAGTCAAGCAAGGATCCGAAGGGCATTATCAACATGTATAAGCGATATGAAATATCAAGTAAAACATATCACATGTTAAGATAAAGGAAAACTAAATAGCATACTATCATATTGAGCAAGATTATCCTGTATATACATATCCCTAGTATCTTATACAATGAAGACCTCTAGGGCATGCATATCCAACAATACTATCATCATCAGAGAACTGTTATCTGACATTAGTATAATCCCAATTAGGAGTTTTCGGTGAGTCCGTCCAGTGCAACTCATTCAATGGCAGCTGTATACAATCATCGGTGTCAAACACCAATGGCTATGGGACCAGTCATAGCCCTATACAGGGTCATAAAACGTATACACTAGTTTAAACTAGTGTACCGATGCGCAGTCTCAATACTCCTACGACTGGGGACTTTTAAGGATATGCTTATGGACTGACAGGCCCCACTAATATGATCCCCATCATAATCCAGGTAGTCAATCAAAGATCCTATGTGCTTTATCTTATATATTGGTGATACATGATAATGAGTAAAATGTATACACATAACAGATAAAGACAAACCATATAGCATACTATCATCTCAAGTAAGACTCTTCTCTGTATAGGTCCTCTTAAATTCAATAATCGCATTCCTACAATTATGATAATTGCCTTGAGGGCACCTATATCCAACAATCTTCCACTTGTACTTAAGTCCAATTATTACGGTATCGCATACATACAACTCATGTGCTACTGCATACCCAACTTCTGTTCGAGAAATAGCCTCAATGAGTGGATCCGCTATAATGTTTCTAACTGTATTTCTCTGAATCTCAACTTCGCGGAGATCAAATATCTCCCGAAATGAGCAATACCTTCCTTAGAGCTTTGTTTGGATAGCTGATGGGACCATACTCATAAATAAACGTATTTATCCAAACAACTACTTAGGATGTATTTTTTGCTGAGGCACAATTAGCATCTAGCTCTTTGACCACCTTAGTATCCTTCTTAGAACTCTTATAATATACTGCTCCTCAAAAGAGTGTAAACTAATAACTCGCGACAGATTACATGTCATCCAAGTCACCTTGGAAGCCGGAATCGGTAACCGCCTCGAAATGGAGGCTGCCATTATCATACACCAAGAACATCTCATATGTTCTTCACAGCTTCCTATATTTCTCCAGGATTAGACTAACATCTATGACAACTATATTTTAGCCAATCGTAGTATAGGAATATCACTTCCTATCAAGAGTATATCATCCACATTAATATGAGGAACCTGACATTACTTCCTACAGCCTTCTTATAAATACCAAATTCATCTTTAATTTTGATGAAGTCAAACACTTTGACCGCAACATCAAAATAGATGATCAATCTCCGCTATGCGTGCTTTAGTCTACAAATAGACTTATGCAAGTTGCACACTTTCCGCTGCTCCCATTGATAGAGATAAGTGTTAGTGTATATGCCCTAGAGGCCATTACTGTATCATACTAGTTTGTATATTACTTAATGGATGCTTGGGATATTCACCTTGTATATACAATCTTGCTCAAAATAGTAGTATGCTACTTGGTTTGTTTCTACTTCAATGTGTACTTGTGTTTATTTCAGTATATCACTTATACGCATTAGTGGAGCCCTTAGGATCTTTGCTTGATTACCAGCGTTGTGATGGCAGTCGCACTAGTGGGGGCTGGGTAATCTATAAGCACATCCTTATTCAGGTCCCTGGTCGCAGGACTATCGAGACAGGGCATCGATACTCCGGAGTAGACCAGCGCATGCGCTTCTCGTCCCAGTGTGGGAGACGGTCTGTCCCACAGCCGTCAGTACGTCGTACTTGAGATAGTATGCGGGTGCTCGTTAGGTTACGGGTACACTGGACAGGACTCGTCGGGAACTGACTAGTTGGTATTATACCTATCGTCAGTTATCAGTTCCCAGGTGACATGAGTACAGCTTAGTCCGCTGACTTGACACTGTCACTTCGCCTCGGGTGTGTTCCCACTGTACTTTGATCACTACCCTACCACGGCTCAAAGGAGTCGTGCAAACAGGTGGTAGTTGGGTGCAGTCCCGAAGCACTTGGAGGCAGTGACGGTTAGACAGGATTCGTCTCTCCCGGTATTGGGGGTTGACATCGCGCTGTGTCTAGGAGAGCCATTACACGAGTAGTCCCTGGCCAGGGCAAACGAGATATACTGGTAGGTTTCCAGTGTTATCTCAGGGTGTATTGGGCTTCACTCCGGCACGACTTGTACCGCTATTGGGGGACTGACGTTTACCGCCCCCTAGGCCCGCCATGCGATGTATCAGACGAACAGACCGGACTGTACGGAGAATGTCACGCTCAGGCTCAGTAGGAGTTCAGATGGGTTTCGCCTCGTCGGTCTTCTTGTCGGCATTACCTGGGGACCGTTACGCACAGCTAGTGCCGCTTGCGGTCTGTGGTTAAACCCACTGCCAGCGTAGTGTCGAGTCTTTAGAGTCCCACACAGAAAGCTTTTCGCCTTTAGGCAAAAGAGTAGAGGTCGCATGGTATTGCGACAGGTCGCATGGTTTTGCGACAGGGTTCGGTCACATCCGTGCACTTGTGCACGTACAGTGTCCGGACAGTTTACACTAGCGGGCTTTGGTTTAAGCCAGATCCTAGTGTACCTTATGAGATTGGATTTATCCAGTTTGCATTCGTGTTCCTCGGAACGCGGATGCGGGTGTGTATGCACAGTTGACAGGGAGGCAGAGGCAGCGGATTCTCATTAGGGTTGTTGACAGTTGACCGTTGACTTTTTGACTTTATGCTCAACCCTAATGAGAATATGATATGTGATTAACTATTATATTAATTAAGTATTATGGTGATATGGTTGTTGACTTGTTGACTTTTGTTGACTTGTTGATTTTGGTGACTTGTTGACTTTTGTTGACTTGTTGACCGGTTGACTAGGCTTGACTAGTTGACCATCATGATAACCATGGTTATCATTTCATGCCAAAGACTTTTTCTTGCTTGTTCATTTGAGTAAAATGAGTGCATGACATGATAAGGTTATGGTTACTTCAACCATCACATAAGACTTTTGTTGATATGATGAGTTATCATTGCTTTGGATTATGAGAGGGTGAGAGACAAAATACTTGCTCATTCTTTCTTGCTCATTCTCTCTCTTGTTCTTGAGCTCTCCTCTTGCTCTCACCCTCAACCTCTTGCTCCCTCTCTTGATCTATGGTTCTCTTGTCTCATGAGTTGAGAATCAAGAACCATAGATAAAATCCCATTCTAAATCATCTCTACTCATTCTAGTTCACTAGGTTTAGCAAACCAAGTGAACTAGTTTCTTCAAAGAACGAAGAAGGAGCTAAAGGTTGGAGCTTTCAAGTGGATCTATCTTCGGCGTACGGAGACAACGAGAAGGAGCCATCGAACCACCATCGGAGCTTGAAGAGAAGGAGTTCAAGTTTAGGTATAACCATCTTCATCCGAGTAGCTAACTCTCTTTAGCATAGTTTGCTAGTTTTAGTTTAGACAACGATCCCGACCATAGTTTAGTCCATGTTGCCTCTTGCGATAAAAATTCGTTTTTTATACCGTTTCCGCCTCCCCGTAAGAACCGGGGGTCGCAATATGGACTTACAGTGGTATCAGAGCCTAACTAAACTTAAACTAGCTTAGTAGTGAAGTGTAACGAAGTTCGGAACCGAAAAAAAATCACAAAACCGGATAATCACAAAAACTGAGTTTCTGTTGAAATTTTTTCTGCTCAAAATGAAAAACTTTACACTTGTAAATTCGGCTCAGGGTTTTGTGTGAACACCCAAGAAAAACGATACAGTGATTCGCCTAAAGTGCCGCGCTTCCGCCGCGTGATCCTTCTTAGCCGCCGCTGAACCGCCGCGACTTGGTGTCTTCTCTGCATCGTTTTTCGTGCAGTGTGTTTGTGTGTTGGTTTTGGGATTTTTAAAATGTATTATATGTGCCCAGATTTTCCAGAAAAGAAATTTTCTTTTGGGGTCCTATAATTCCGTATTTTTCCCGAACTTCACTGCACTTTGACTATGATGGTTATATCTGTGATGCTTGCATGTATTGAACGTCAGCTAATCGCTATAAGTCGATTAGTCGGGGTTATACATGATCTGTAATGTGCTGGAATGTGTATATGAATGTGTTGGACTGTCGCGGGTGAATAGCCGGGGTGGATGTGAGATGAGCTTTTGTTTTTCTTTCATTCATTGTAAATGTAAATTGATGTAATAATTATTATTTGTTTGACCGCACAACCGGGTCGGGGTTGTAGCCGTCATTGTATAATTCTTTTTACTGTTTTTGCTCCTAGGATAGACCCATGGAGGGGTGCACAAACTACCGAGTACTTGGCGGGTAGTTTGCCGCACCCGTAGGGGTCTTGGGTGGGGTATTTGGCTATTCACCGCGACCGTGTTATCCGCTTTTCGTTTCAGGCTCGAAAGGATTGCGGATTGCTAGTATATCCAATGCATTCATCTGTGATCTGTAATGTCTATCATTGCTTACTATTTAGGCGTTGCTTATGTTTTACAGACGCGCTAGCCCAGCCCCCGCTCTGTCGTTAGTTAAGTAACCTAACGGGTAATGACGGGGCCCCGTGGCGAATGCGAATGGCATAAGCGTACGTCATATTTTGGTTGTTTTCTGCAATGGTAGGATTAAATGATGGGACGCATTAAAAGAACTAATGCAAGAATATCACGCATTAAAAGAACTAATGCAAGATAATAAACCAAGTTAAAGTCGTTGGAACACTTTCGAAAAACCACTCGGTTCTTTTCAAAACAAACTTTTAAAATACGGAGTTTGAGCCACTCCATTTAAAAGCTATCTCGTTCCATCGACCAAATCAAGTTCACTACGTTCACGGTTTTGCCAAAACCATCCGTAGCCCTCCATCATTTCAGTTAAATATTCGGTAGTATTCAAGCTATGTATTTTGACCTCACGCCAAGGCATAGTGATTGGTAGCTGCCGGATATTTATCTGTTGCATAGATAGAATGCGTTGGTTTGAGACAGTCGTACTGCCATTTTGGCCTACGTCAAGGGTATGTACGGGTGGATTCAAATTAACCTGGATAATGATGGGACGAACTTGACATGTGACTTATGACATTTTGACCTCACGCCAAGGTCATAAGAGCATGGGGCAAAAATCCACATCGGGAGTTTCATAAGTACTGAAACTTGCTAGATTTGCATACCATTTGGAGTGTGATGATTCTGGTAGGATTCCTTCAGTTTCGTCACGCGATGATATTTGGATCCCGATCCTACTGTGAGTATATGCTACTCCTCGGGAAATTTCTCACTTAACGATCAATGCTATAAACCTAGTAGGTGCCTAGAAAGGTGTTAGCGGGGCTACGCCCCCAGGGAAAAGAGGTTCTCTAATTAAGGAACTTCGCGAAAGCGTTGGAAAACCTCCCTCGAAGTACCGACACCGGCCTGGCTGAACGGTTAAGCAAGTATTGTGCGGTGGGATTGATCCCGGCTAATTCTTCCTTTATGGTTTGAGGAGGGATTCGAGAAACAGTGGGAGCCATCCTGTTTAGACAAACTAAAAACCACTCTAAACTTGCAAGAGCATCATGCTGAGTGTTTCTTCTTCTCTCTCCTAATTGCAGCGACCAATCAACATGACTGGACTTAAGTTACTCCTAGATAAAAACAAACTGACAGGGCCAAACTACAAAGATTGGCTCAGGAATGTCAAGATCGCAATCACTTATGATAAGCTGGGGTATCTTCTTACCACCAAAGCTCCCCCTGTCCCTGGTCCAACTTCCAGCGTCGCGGATAAGGAAATCCGCAAGACTTGGGAGATTGATAGCGCGAAGGCCAAGTGCCTCCTGCTTGCCTCGATGGACAACGAACATCAGAGGAGGCATGAGAATATGGACATGGAGTCCATATTGCTCCATACAAAAGAACTGTATGGAGAGCAATCACGTATCGCAAGATACGAAGCGTCGAAAAAGTTATTTTCGACAAGAATGGCCGTCGGATCATCAGTAGCCGAGCACGTGCTAAAGATGATCGGCTTCATTGAGGAGCTCGCTGACCTAGGGATCACATTGGAGAGTGAGCTATATACGGATATAGTTCTCCAGTCCCTTCCTTCCACTTACGCCCAGTTTATACTGAACTTCAACCTACAAGAAAAAGAGGTTGAACTATCAGAGCTCCTCAACATGCTGAGGAGCGCAGAGGGCACCCTACAGAAAGGTAGGGAAACATCCACTTTGTTTGTAGGAGGATCATCTTCTTCTAGGTCCAAGGCGAAAGCCAAGGGAAAGAAGAAGAAGGCCCCCGCCAAACCAAGGGGCGGTGTTGGTAAAGTGGATACGAAGGGAAAAGGCAAAGCAACAAAGTTAGCGGGAAAGCTTGTGGATAAGGAAGAATGCTTCTATTGTCATAAGAAAGGACACTGGAAGAATGATTGCAGGGCCTGGAAGGCCAGAACACAGGAATTGAAGCAGGTTGCAGCTTCAGCTTCAGGTGTGTATGTTATTGAAAACTGTCTTTCAATAAACTCTACTTCCTGGGTATTGGATACCGGATCAGGATCTCATATCTGTAATTCTTTGCAGGCGTTGAGAAACCGTAGTGTTTTGAAAGCAGGTGACATGACCCTCAGAGTTGCAAACGGAGCTAGCATGGATGCTAAAGCCGTGGGGGACTATCACCTGGGAATGTCAGATGGACATGTTTTGGTTTTGCGTAATTGCTTTTTTGTACCCAACGCAACTTGTAATATCATTTCTGTATCTTTAGTTTCTAAAGAAGGTTATGAATTTGCGTTTGTAAGTAATGTTGTAAACATTCACCTTAATCAAGTATTGATTGGGTCAGGTACTCTGAGTAATGGTATATACGTGTTAAACCAACCACAGATTTTTAATGTCCAGAATACACACAAAAGAAAGTCTCCAGAAATAAATCAGACTTTCTTATGGCATTGTAGATTGGGTCACATCAATGAGAGAAGGTTGACGAAGTTACATACAGAAGGGTATTTGAATGCGTTCGAATATCAGTCGTATGCCACTTGTCAATCCTGTCTCAAGGGAAAGATGACAAAGACTCCGTTTACTGGACATGGAGTAAGAGCGAGCGAGCTCTTGGGACTCGTACACAGTGACGTGTGCGGTCCAATGTCTACACATGCCCGAAGCGGACATTCTTACTTCATTACTTTTACGGATGACTTCTCAAGGTACGGTTATGTCTTCTTAATGAAACATAAGTCCGAGGCCTTTGGAAAATTCCAGGAGTATAAGAATGAAGTAGAGAAACAGACCGGCAAAAGTATTAAGATTCTAAGATCGGATCGAGGTGGAGAATACTTAAGTGCCGAGTTCCTGGACTATTTAAAAGAGAACGGAATTCTCTCTCAGCTTACTCCTCCATACACCCCGCAACATAATGGTGTATCGGAGAGACGGAACCGCACCCTATTGGATATGGTGCGGTCCATGATGAGTAACGCTGAGTTGCCGCGATCGTTCTGGGGGTATGCGCTAGAATCAGCTGCATACCTTTTGAACCGAGTTCCGACTAAGACTGTGCCTACCACCCCATATGAAATGTGGAGTGGGAAGAAACCCTATCTTCAATATCTGAAGATCTGGGGATGTCCAGCTTTTGTCAAAAAAGCAGCATGCGGACAAACTTGAGGCACGCTCAGTACTGTGCAAGTTTGTGGGATGCCCAAAGAACACCAGGGGGTATCTTTTCTACTACGCAGAGGAACAAAAAGTCCTTGTTTCTCGTAATGCCCACTTTCTAGAACACCAGTTCTTGGAAAAGGAAATTAGTGGGAGCGCAGTAGAACTAGAAGAAATTCCAGAACCACAGACTATTACTGAAAGGTTAGTGGAACCAGAGGGTTCAACAGAACAGGACATTCCTACGCCGCTCCGCAGGAGTAGTAGGCAGTCTCATCCGCCCGAGAGATACTGCGGTTTTCTCATAGACGGGGATAGAGAGGATTGCATCATAGATTATGATGAGCCTACTAGCTTCCAGCAGGCCGTTCAGAGCGTTGACTCAGTGAAATGGCTGGATGCAATGCGGACCGAAATGGAGTCCATATACACCAACAAGGTATGGACGTTGGACATTGCTCCAGACGGGGTAAAACCCGTAGGATGCAAGTGGATCTTCAAAAGGAAGATTGGTGTAGATGGACAGGTTGAGACCTATAAAGCTAGGCTGGTAGCAAAGGGTTTTCGTCAAAGACCTGGCTTGGACTACGACGAAACCTTTTCTCCAGTAGCCATGCTGAAATCCATTCGGATCCTTCTTGCCATTGCTGCCTTCCACGATTATGAGATATGGCAAATGGACGTAAAGACAGCTTTTCTAAATGGAAATTTAGAGGAGTGTGTCTATATGGACCAGCCAGAGGGTTTCATTCAGAGTGGGAGCAGCGGAAAGGTGTGCAAGTTGCTTAAGTCCATCTATGGACTAAAGCAGGCATCGCGGAGTTGGAACATCTGCTTTGATGAGACGGTCAAAGAATTTGGCTTTATCAAAAATCCAGATGAACCATGCATCTATAGTAGATTTGTAGCGAGAACTGTAGTATTCCTCGTTTTATACGTGGATGACATTCTCTTAATAGGAAATGACATTCCTATGCTACAATCTGTCAAGGGGTTCTTGTCACACAGGTTCTCCATGAAAGACCTGGGTGATGCCTCATACATTCTTGGTATCCGGATCTACCGTGACAGATCCAAGAGGATATTAGGACTTTCACAGTCCAGGTACATCGACACCATACTGAAGAGGTTCAGTATGGAAGATTCCAAGCGCGGTAACCTACCGGCTTGTCACGGGATCACCCTCTCTAAAGAGATGTCTCCCAAGACTGATTTGGAGAGGGATCGCATGTCAATTATACCCTACGCTTCTGCGGTAGGCTCTATAATGTATGCGATGTTGTGTACCAGACCGGATGTAGCTTATGCACTGAGTGTGGTAAGCCGGTATCAGTCTAACCCAGGGGAGAAACACTGGATAGCGGTAAAGAACATTCTCAAGTACCTGAGAAGGACTAAGGAGATGTTCTTGGTGTATGGCGGAAAAGACCTCCAGATCGAGGCCTTTGCTGACTCCAGCTTCCAGAGTGACAAGGATGATTCCAAGTCCATGTCGGGTTTTGTCTTTACCCTCAATGGAGGGGCGGTGTGTTGGAAGAGTTCCAAACAGGAAACCGTTGCAGACTCGACGATGGAAGCGGAATACATCGCTGCATCTGATGCCGCAAAAGAAGCTGTCTGGATGAGGAAGTTCTTGAAAGAACTTCAGGTGGTTCCGTCCATTGTTGATCCAATACCTCTGTATTGCGACAACAACGGGGCTATAGCTTTAGCGAAGGAACCCAGGTCCCATCAGAAATCCAGGCACATCTTAAGGCGGTATCACCTGATCAGGGAGATCGTAGATCGCCAGGAGATCGAGGTTCGGAGAGTCGCTTCAGAAGACAACACTGCAGATCCATTCACCAAGGCCTTGCCCCAGACTCAGTTCGAGCGGCTGATCGAGATGATAGGTCTTCGATACGCCAGTACATGGCCTTAGTGCAAGTGGGAGATTGTTAGTGTATATGCCCTAGAGGCCATTACTGTATCATACTAGTTTGTATATTACTTAATGGATGCTTGGGATATTCACCTTGTATATACAATCTTGCTCAAAATAGTAGTATGCTACTTGGTTTGTTTCTACTTCAATGTGTACTTGTGTTTATTTCAGTATATCACTTATACGCATTAGTGGAGCCCTTAGGATCTTTGCTTGATTACCAGCGTTGTGATGGCAGTCGCACTAGTGGGGGCTGGGTAATCTATAAGCACATCCTTATTCAGGTCCCTGGTCGCAGGACTATCGAGACAGGGCATCGATACTCCGGAGTAGACCAGCGCATGCGCTTCTCGTCCCAGTGTGGGAGACGGTCTGTCCCACAGCCGTCAGTACGTCGTACTTGAGATAGTATGCGGGTGCTCGTTAGGTTACGGGTACACTGGACAGGACTCGTCGGGAACTGACTAGTTGGTATTATACCTATCGTCAGTTATCAGTTCCCAGGTGACATGAGTACAGCTTAGTCCGCTGACTTGACACTGTCACTTCGCCTCGGGTGTGTTCCCACTGTACTTTGATCACTACCCTACCACGGCTCAAAGGAGTCGTGCAAACAGGTGGTAGTTGGGTGCAGTCCCGAAGCACTTGGAGGCAGTGACGGTTAGACAGGATTCGTCTCTCCCGGTATTGGGGGTTGACATCGCGCTGTGTCTAGGAGAGCCATTACACGAGTAGTCCCTGGCCAGGGCAAACGAGATATACTGGTAGGTTTCCAGTGTTATCTCAAGGTGTATTGGGCTTCACTCCGGCACGACTTGTACCGCTATTGGGGGACTGACGTTTACCGCCCCCTAGGCCCGCCATGCGATGTATCAGACGAACAGACCGGACTGTACGGAGAATGTCACGCTCAGGCTCAGTAGGAGTTCAGATGGGTTTCGCCTCGTCGGTCTTCTTGTCGGCATTACCTGGGGACCGTTACGCACAGCTAGTGCCGCTTGCGGTCTGTGGTTAAACCCACTGCCAGCGTAGTGTCGAGTCTTTAGAGTCCCACACAGAAAGCTTTTCGCCTTTAGGCAAAAGAGTAGAGGTCGCATGGTATTGCGACAGGTCGCATGGTTTTGCGACAGGGTTCGGTCACATCCGTGCACTTGTGCACGTACAGTGTCCGGACAGTTTACACTAGCGGGCTTTGGTTTAAGCCAGATCCTAGTGTACCTTATGGGATTGGATTTATCCAGTTTGCATTCGTGTTCCTCGGAACGCGGATGCGGGTGTGTATGCACAGTTGACAGGGAGGCAGAGGCAGCGGATTCTCATTAGGGTTGTTGACAGTTGACCGTTGACTTTTTGACTTTATGCTCAACCCTAATGAGAATATGATATGTGATTAACTATTATATTAATTAAGTATTATGGTGATATGGTTGTTGACTTGTTGACTTTTGTTGACTTGTTGATTTTGGTGACTTGTTGACTTTTGTTGACTTGTTGACCGGTTGACTAGGCTTGACTAGTTGACCATCATGATAACCATGGTTATCATTTCATGCCAAAGACTTTTTCTTACTTGTTCATTTGAGTAAAATGAGTGCATGACATGATAAGGTTATGGTTACTTCAACCATCACATAAGACTTTTGTTGATATGATGAGTTATCATTGCTTTGGATTATGAGAGGGTGAGAGACAAAATACTTGCTCATTCTTTCTTGCTCATTCTCTCTCTTGTTCTTGAGCTCTCCTCTTGCTCTCACCCTCAACCTCTTGCTCCCTCTCTTGATCTATGGTTCTCTTGTCTCATGAGTTGAGAATCAAGAACCATAGATAAAATCCCATTCTAAATCATCTCTACTCATTCTAGTTCACTAGGTTTAGCAAACCAAGTGAACTAGTTTCTTCAAAGAACGAAGAAGGAGCTAAATGTTGGAGCTTTCAAGTGGATCTATCTTCGGCGTACGGAGACAACGAGAAGGAGCCATCGAACCACCATCGGAGCTTGAAGAGAAGGAGTTCAAGTTTAGGTATAACCATCTTCATCCGAGTAGCTAACTCTCTTTAGCATAGTTTGCTAGTTTTAGTTTAGACAACGATCCCGACCATAGTTTAGTCCATGTTGCCTCTTGCGATAAAAATTCGTTTTTTATACCGTTTCCGCCTCCCCGTAAGAACCGGGGGTCGCAATATGGACTTACAATAAGCCTCTGGCAGAGTCATATACATGTAAATTTCTAAATCCAACTTAGAAAGATGTTATAATCATCCACATGCCAGATATCATAGTCATGAAAGACAACAGCGGCAATTTTTGTCCGTATGGACCTTAGCACAAACACTGAAGTAACAATATCATCACAATCCATATCTGTTATTTGATGAATACCATTTATTACAAGTATAACCTTATTAGATTAATACCTTTCCATTTGCACTGATCTCAAAAGATCTGCCTGCTCCTTATGGGTTTTACCCCTTTTAGGAGCACACAAAAAAGTCCATATTTTGTTGTGGTGCATGGAGTCCAACTTGGATAACTTGGTATCTAGCCATCAATCAGAAGTCACCACTTCCTATGGCCTGCTGATAACTAGTAGGTTCATCATCATATGATGAAAGCCTCCTTGTCACCGTCTTCGAGAAAACCGAAGTATCTCTCGGGTGGCTGAGGTCACCTACTGAATCTGCGGAGTAGCTATGGTCCGTCAGGGTCAATTGAATCTCTTAGTTCTAATAAATTTTCAGTATCTGTTTGCGGTTCTGGAATTACTTTCAGTTCTACCATACTCCCACTAATTTCTATTGCTAGAAATTCCTTTACTAAGGAGGTGGCGTGTCAAGGACAAAACAATTTTGATCTTGACAATGGCGTCATGAAAGTTTGGGATAACCCACAAACTGATGTTACCGAAACGTTCCTCGAGTTTGCCCGGATTATGTTTTTAAGCACAAACCGGATAACTTAATATCTTAACAATCTTAAGATGAAAACCAATCTATATCACATATAGAATCAGAGGCACTTATTTAAGTGGAACAAATATAAATTGATGTACATCTATTTCAAGAGCATCTCCTTAATTGAAAAAGGTGATTTAGTATTACTCATCATGGAGCGCACCCGCGAATGAGCAATATGAGAGAATCACATTCTCAGTATGGAATACCTGGTACCAACCTCTTGTCCATATGGACATTGGACAGCATACATCAATATGTATAAGTCTCATAGGTTCATTAACTCAATTTCCGTTTGTTGTTAATTGTAAAATAGTCTTTTGGTTAAAAGAAACCAAAAGTTTGGTGTTAGGCAAAATCTGGTGATTTTTCTCAATAACAATAATTGCTCCGAAAACCGACATTGAAAATCAAATCACACATTCTCGATTCTCCACTCCTTCTCAGTATCTGTAACGCCTTACAGATGTGTGATTCTAATCCAGTATCTATATACCCAGAAGATAGAGTTTATTAAGAATCAATTTTTCTAAACAAAGAAACACAGGAAATACGAAATATCAAAATGTTTCAAGGGGTTGGTCGGGTATTTATTGTATTGTGTCTTTCTTTCCCCAGGCTCATGAAAGTAGTCGCAATTTCCTTTTTCTCTCACTTTAACCCCTTTTGATGTCTCTCCATCTTACCTTTTTGTAAACCGAACTTATGCTAATTGGTTTTCTTCTTACCACTCTTTTAGCACCAGTTTCAGTATTGTAAGAAGACTATCTAATAAGCGTAACTGGTATACTCTCCTTATATATAAGGAGCTTTCGAATATGAGATAAGGGGGAGGGGAGAGACAAATGAACAGTTCACTTCTTCCAGAACTAGTGGCTATACTCGGACTGAAACAATTTCTTCGAGTTCGTATCTAACTATATGAGATAGTCGTTCCATGCAATATGGATCTCTGTATCTGATACAGAGGGTTCTGGAAAAACGAAGTGGAAGTAGGAGGGGAAAAGACAAATGTAAGATTTTAATGAATTAGGGCAATCCAGACATTCTAAAACTATAAGTTTTATAAATAGGCCAGTTAACTTGGTTTTCAAGTTTTAGTTTAAGGTATGTCCATAGTCGCTATCAGAGATTGAGAAAAGAAATACTCAACATGCGCTCTATCAAGATTAGATTGGTATATTTATCTAATCATGATGGATCCATTATTCCGATGAATTCTCCTTCAAACCCTAAAAGGAGAACTAGCCGGGATTTCGTATAGAAATTCTCCGGAGAGTAAAAATTACTCACAGTAGGAATCAGGACCCAAACTATCATTGCATGGTAACCTTGAAGGATGCCAACAAGTCACCCCACTCCATAGAAGGTATGCAATCTGATTGCAAATTTCAACACTTGAAACTCCCGATGTCAGATTTTACTCCTAGCGGCTTATAATCTTGATGGATGCTAACAAACCATAGGCCGCTAGTCAAGTTCTACCAGTCATTTCATGATTAACTTGAATCCACCTGCACCAGCCCTTGACAGATGCCAACAAAGCCATGTGACTATCCAAGCTAATCGATGATCATATGAAAGAAGGAGGACATCAATTAGCTACTATACACTACGCCTTGATGGATGCTAACAAACACATCACGAATACTAAGTACTCTATTTCTTGAAATGACAGAGGGCTGCGACTGGTTTTGAAGAAAATATTGAACGTAATGAACTTGATATCATTGTAGGAACTGAATGGTTTTTAAATTTATAGTTATGTAGACTTTTTCTTAAGTGCGGAATCCCCGGGAAGGGATTAGTGTTTTTACTTCATCGATTGAGGTGCTAGATATTCCTAACCGAATATCACTATGCTAAGTAAAAGAATACGGCTATAATGTTTATAAGTTTATAGTAACACAAACTTTTTCTCAAGTGTGAACTCCCCATGAAAGGGTTTAGGCTCTTCCCTCATCAAATGAGGTGCAGAATATTCTTAATCGAATACCTCTATGCAAAGCAAAAGAATCGACTATAATTCCTTATCAAAAATTGGTCCCTACAAAGTGTTAGGTTTGTTTTACTTTGCATTAATCCAAATTAATGCAATTTCATCATTTAGATAATATTTATATTACCTAGCATCTTTTTACCCAATCACAGAAAAGTATGAAAAGAAAATAGAATGCACATATACACCATCCGCATTCGCCATGGGGCCCCAGGTCTTCACCGTAAGGTTACTTAACTTACGATAGAGCAGGGGAAGGGCTAGCGCGGCTACAAAATGTATATAACATTTATTTATATATACCATATATCACATATACCAATATATCATCACACACAAATAATCACATTAAAGCATGCAGAAAAACAACATCACAAGCAAGCAATCACATCACAAGCAATTAATGAACATCACAGAATAGGAATGGTTGGATTATCTAGGAATCCCGTGTTTCATTTGAGCTACAAACGACGCACGACATTCCCTGATCGTGTCAATAGCCCGTGCGTAGCCAAAAGCAGACTCCTACGAGTGCGGCAGGCCACCCTCCAACCTAAGAAACGAGGTGACCCGACATCATCACCATGAGGGGACACCCAGCACTTTCTCGAATCAGATAATTTGTGCACTCCTCCGCGGGTCTATCATATACCCCTTACAAGCGCGGCGAACAACATGCCAATTCTAGAATAGGGCAGTCCAGTCTCAACGCCTTGAGATGGCCACCTGTTGAATTATAGAATATGGCTTCCTGAGCGCTTCTCCACGGGGTAATCCTATAACCTGTATTAATACAACGGAAACAACGATTGCAACCAGATCGTGTCCCAACAAATAATAATACAACCGCGGAAACGAAGACCACATGCCGGCCGCTCATCCCGAATTAAAAGAATATACATTAGGCTACACTTGAATGAATCACTACATAAATAAACATGGGGCTATTCATTTCACAACAATACAAAACCAAACCAAGCATAGAAACAAGATATCATAATATCACAATATATATGTGCACCCCTGTTGAATTGATTAAATCAATTCGTTGACGTTAAATACTGCATATCATTATATTGAAGGAACTAGTGCACTCTAGGTTACAATTTTAAAAGATGAATCCATAAGGTTTTCAAAAATCCAGAGAGCAATTGTTCCAACCATAAGGGTCTAGGCTAAAAATTATAACTAGAAACAATAAAAAGAGAGCAAATAGACCACTAGGTTGAAACTACAACCTTTATAGTATCTTCAAGTGCTCCTAAATTGTGTTGGACTCCATTGTTGGTGACAAGAAGCTCCATGGAACATGCTTGCAAACCTACCTCCTCCATCGAAGATGAACCATCTCGAAGGCTCAAAAACTTTGTCTCTAATCAAGATTTAAGATAACCTAAATAGTAAGATTGCTAAGCTAAATATCTAGGAGATGTAGTTACTTTCACTATCTAATTTTATCTCTTTATTCTTCTTTTTTATTTTTCAGTTCCAAAGTGTAAAGAGAGAGAATGCCACAACCCAAATATGGAACGTGACCGCCACTTAAATCACGCAACGTCTAAAAAACGTAACGCAATTTAAGTAAGCTGAAAACCTAGAATCTAAACCGTAATTAAAGGTAGAGTGGTAAAATCATTGTTCAAAGTGTTAATTTAAGGAGCAAAGAGTTATATCAAAACCCTTTTGAAGATTGAGTTGTTGTTAAAATTTTCGGCAGCATCTCCTTTGTAAAAACTAATCCAAACCGATACATAGGCATAATATATATAAAAGCATCCCCACTTGGGAGCAATCTCAACGCCATCCAGTGGAACACAATCATATAGTAAGATATACGATGCTATAGGCGAAGAAATAAGGAAAAAAGAAAAGATAACAATATCCACAACAAAAACACAAAAGTCGGCTCACACGAGCACAACACCCAGAGTCAAATATAATACAAATCTCTCAGTCTCGTCTCTAAGTCAAATATATATGTAGTAGATGGAGTATACTAGATACAAGGTATAGGTATAACAGATAGGGTACAAAAGAATACTCTCAACCCACCTAACAAAAGATCACGTCCAAAAGTGGTAGCAGTAGTATTCCCCGCCGCGACTACACTGACGGGTCAGCCCTGCAAGACACTGTGGCACAACAGGGGTGAGTTGGCAATCGCAAGCATGAATATAACAGCGACAGATCTTAAGTATGAGTTTATGATGCGGTATACTAATATAGGTGCAACATGAATAAATGAGCGAAGTATAAAATCTGGGACGTAGCAGCTATAAGAAACTGAATATGTCATAATAATTTCAATATGGTAGAACCAAAAGTATCCTCAATAAATCATCATAAATCCTATGTCAAGTATCGACACTTGAAATCATCATAAAACCTAAGCGCCATTTCTCAGATCGGCCCTCAAATCCATCTGATCACATGACTCTGGTCGGTATCCTCCGGATATCCGCCGAGTCCAAAACTATTACCGGTAGGTATTGTTCCCCTCCCAGGCTTAACGTCTCTCTAAATGATTTTCTTGCACCGGGATACCGTACCGGATCCACCATGTACCCGTAGACGGTGCCTCCTCTCTCCTCGAATCGGGTATGCACACAACTAAGAACCGAGAAAACTCATAGTGGATGCCAAATATCATATCAAGAGAAAACCGCCTATTTTAAAATAAATCTATATTTTGAAAATATTTTTGCGGTTTCTCAAATCTCATGAAAACAGAAATCTCACGAAAAATGACATCATATAAGAATATGGTGATGATGGTAAATGTACATGATATTGATATGATGCAAGCTAGTACGAATTACGCGAATATCTATCTATCAATAAAGATATAATGCAATGCAAGATATCGTGCTAATTCTATAGTGTACGTGGCATGGCAATTACCAATGGTGTGTGTACATGAAAGTGTATATTAGAATTACCACTGGGTTTTACCAGCATCATGTATGTTGTTTTTAAAATTTTCAGGGTGCTAATCTACACTAACCAAGATCTTAAACTAGATGATTAGGGTTTAACTATGATATCATAAAAACTTTACTAAGAGAACGAAACTACAACCTTTGTAGATCGTGTCCTTCTTCTCTCAAGCTCCGGGTTATAGTCCTTATGACTCCTCGTAGCTCCACTTGAAGTTTGAACGAGCCTCCTCCATGATCTTCCTGCCGAAGATGATCCACCCGAAGTCTCTCTAGCTCAAGCCACCTCTTCACTAAACTATCTTATGTGAAGGAAACACATTACACTTAATTGCTAATCAAGTGTAGGATGGTGAAGTGGGGTTGTGTTTGCTCACTAGAATTTATTCAAAACTCCATGGTTCACATCACATGTGAGTGTTAGAGCTTTGAGGCATGAGGAAGAAGAAGAAGAAAAATGTAGAGAGCAAAGCAAAAATGAGCTAAGAAAAATGGCTAAGTCTTAGAATGGCTCATTCATCATCTCCTCACTTATTGAAGCATGGATTAAAAAATCCAACCATGCTTCAATAGTGATGGCAAATGAATAAAGAAAATGAGCAAGCCATGCAGTGGACCATACCATAAATATCTCCACATTTTACACCTCATTTTCTATTTTCTAAAAAAATAGAAAATACATGCCATGCTTCATATAATATATATATATATATTATATATTAATATATATATATATATATTATATATATATATATATATATTATGAAGAAAATAATTAGTGAGCTTAATATTAGTTAACATATAATTATATCAAATATAAATATATATCATATTATTAAATCAATACTTGATTTAATAATCGGGGTATATCACATAACCGACTAATATCATTTATCTGCATATCACATTATCAAATCAACGCTTGATTCAATAATCTGGTTATATCATATATATCTTAATTGATATCAGATTACCGCCAGATTAGAATACGGTATCACTTACTCGTATTTAATCAGGCCCCTGCACATATCAACATATATGCCTTACTTCGTTTCGCTTGAACCAGGAAACTTCTATATGGAACTCTAAAGAATCGTCAATACGCCAGCAGTAGGTGATGATCATATCAGTCACCACAAGCCGTCAGCAGTACTAGCTGGACGTAACGGCTACCCAGGTATTGAGTGATTAGAAGATCAACAAGAAAGCTTGTCTAAACTCGCATGAAGCCTATAAGTAACACTTACCGTACAGTCCGGTCTCTTCTTCTGATATGTCGCATATCGAATTTAGGGGTGGAATCGTCATACCCCAGTAACTTGATAAGTCATGCCATTGTATGGTTTATAAAGGTTTGAGAAACTACTGATAACACATACCAGTAAATCTCATCAACAGCCCTGGTCAGAGACTTCCTGTTATAGCCAATCGAGCATAGTGCAACATCAACTCCTTATACCGAGAGAGACGAAAACCCTCCTATCGCTCATTGCCTCCATATAACTCGGGACTGTACCCAAAATCCACCTGTTTGCACAACCCCTTTGAGCCGTAGTATGGAGGAAATCAAAGCACAGTGGGAACCACACAGGACTATATAAAGATCTCGGGTCTACAGACTAACATGTACCAGTGTCACTAGAGAACTGCTATCTGACGATAGGTATAATACCATCTATGAGCTCTCGGCGAGTCCTGTTCGGTGTACCCATTCTCTAATAAGCACCTGTGTACAATATTTGATGTCAAACACCAATGGATTTGGGATTAATCATCGCCCCATACAAGGTCAAGAAATGTACACACTAGTATACTCTGGAACATCGATGCACTGTCTCGATATTCTCTCGACTAGGAACAATTGAAGGATGTGCTTGTGGACTACCCAGGTCCCATTAGTATGATCCGCATCATAGTCCTGGTAGTCAAGCCAACGTCCTAAGGGTTTTATCAACATGTATATGAGAGATAATATAATAATACTAGTGAACATGTTAAGATAAAGACAACCAGATAGCATACTATCATGTCGTGCAAGAAAGTCCTCTATATATATTTCCAAGCATCCACTATAATATACATCAATGTACAATAATGGCCTCTAGGTTATACATATTCCTAACAATCTCCTACTTGCACTAAGGCCATTTGTTGTAGTATCTCATACTTAACATCCCAAATAATCTCTCGAATTTATTCTGGGGGAGGGCCTTAGTGAGTGGATCCACTACGTTGTCCTTCGTATCAAGTCTCCTGACCTCGATCTCTCGGCGATCAACTATCTCCCGGATCAGGCGATACCGCTTAAGAATATGTCTGGATATCTGATGGGACCGGTGTTCCTTGGCTAAAGCCACAGATCCATTGCTATCATAATACACAGGTATTGGATGCTCAATGGATGGAACCACACCAAGTTCAGCTATGAAATTCTTCATCCAGACAGCCTCTTTGACAGCATCGTTGGCAGCCATGTATTCAGCCTCCATCATCGAGTCTGCTACGGTAGCTTGCTTGGAACTCTTCCAATATACCACCTTCCATTGAGGGTGAAGACAAAGCCCGAGACTGACTTACTGTCATCCTTATCACTCTGGAAGCTTGAACCGGTAATGGACTCCACCTGGAGTTCACTGTTATTATACACCAAGAACATTTCTTTAGTCCTTCTCAAGTACTTAAGAATGTTCTTCACAACTGTCCAGTGTTTCTTTCCAGGATCTGATTGATACCTACTCACTACACCTAGTGAGTAAGCTACATTTGGTCTGGTACATAACATCGCATACAAGATTGACCCGATTGCCGAAGCATAGGGTATCCCTTGCATGCGAGCCCTCTCCAAATCAGTCTTGGGAGACATCTCTTTGGAGAGAGTGATTCCTGAGCAAGCGGGTAAATTACCACGCTTAGAATCTTCCATACTAAACCTTTTTAGTAAGGTGTCTATGTACCTGGATTGGGACAATCCCAACATCCGTTTAGAACTATCTCTATAGATCTTAATCCCCAGTATGTAGGAGGCATCACCTAGATCTTTCATGGAGAACTTGTATGATAAGAAGAGCTTGACCGAGTGTAGCATAGGAACATCATTTCCTATCAAGAGTATGTCATCCATGTATAATACGAGGAAGACAATCTTACTCTCTACGACCTTCTTGTATATACAAGGTTCATCTACGTTTTTGATGAAGTCAAACTCTTTGACAGCTTCATTGAAACAGATGTTCCAACTACGCGATGCCTGCTTAATCCATAGATTGATTTAAGCAGCTTGCATACGCTTCTGCTGCTCCCATTGTCTATGAAGCCCTCTGGCTGTGTCATGTACACGCTCTCTTTTAAATCACCATTTAGAAAAGCGGTATTGACGTCCATCTTCCAGATTCGTAGTCATAGTATGCAGCAATGGAAAGTAGGATCCTGATGGACTTAAGCATGGAAATAGGAGAAAAGGTCTCATCATAATCGACACCAGATCGTTGACAAAAACATTTTGCTACAAGTCTAGCTTTGAAAGTTTCAACTTTTCCATCTACACCAATTTTCTTCTTAAAGATCCACTTGCTCCCAATGGGTTTTACCCCTTCAGGAGCAACTTCCAAAGTCCATACTTTGTTGGTGTACATGGATTCCATCTCAGATCGCATAGCATCCAGCAATTTCACAGAGTCTATACTTGTGATGGCCTGCTCGAAACTAGTTGGGTCATCATCTTCCATGATACAATCCTTGATCCCACCGTCTACGAGAAAACCGTAGTATCTCTCAAATGGATGGAGAACTCTACTAGATTTGCGGAGTGGCTGGGGTTCGTCAGGGACTATTGAATCCTCCAGTTCTACCAAATTGTTAGTTATAGTTTGTGTAGCTGGAACTTCTTCTAGTTCTATCTCATTGCCACTAATTTCTTTCACAAGAAATTCCTTTTCTAAAAAGGTGGAATGTTGAGCAACAAACCCTTTTTGTTCCTCAGTATGGTAGAAGATATGCCCTCGCGAATGTTTGGGATAACCTATAAACTTGCACAGAACTGACCTTACCTCGCGCTTGTCCGGATTTTGCTTTTTGACATAAACTGGACAACCCCATATCTTAATGTAATAAGACATGATCTCTTCCCCTCCCATATCTCATATGGAGTGGTTGGTACTGATTTGGTTGGAACCCTATTCAATAGGTATGCAGCCGTCTTAAGTGCATAACCCCAAAAAGAAATAGGTAACTCAGCAGTACTCATCATAGAGCGCACCATCTCTAATAGGGTGCGATTCCTCCACTCCGATACACCGTTGTGCTGTGGTGTATACGGAGGAGTAAGCTGAAAGAGAATCTCATTCTCTTTTAAATAATCTTGGAACTCCATGCTTAAGTATTCTCCTCCTCGATCAGATCGAAGGATTTTAATACTTTTACCCGTTTGGTTCTTTACTTCTTTCTTAAATTCCTTGAATTTCTTAAAAGCTTCAGACTTATGTTTCAACAAGAACATATGTCCGAATCTTGAGAGATCATCGGTGAATATAATAAATTACGAGGAACCATTCCTGGAATGTGTAGACATAGGACCGCATACATCAATATGTATCAGTCCCAAGTGTTCAGCAGCTCTTTCTCCGTGTCCAGTAAACAGAGTTTTGGTCATTTTACCTTTGAGACATGATTCGCAAGTTTCATAAGATGTAAGTTCGAACGGATTCAAATATCCATCTTTATGTAAGTTAGCTAGTCTTGTCGCATTGATATGACATAGTCTACAATGCCACAAGTAGGCTTTGCTCATTTCTGAACTCTTCCTCTTGTGCGTGTTCTGTACGTTTAGATCTGTCATTTGATTTAGAATGTGTATACCATTATATAACGTACCAAACCCAATCAACACTTAATTTAAAAAAACGTTCATAATATTATCCTCTAATGTGAAATTATTTCCTTCTTTATTTAGGAAAGAAACCGATATAATATTACACATCATCTTTGGTATGTAGTAACAGTCATTCAGAATCAATGTATTACCAGTTGATAACACTAGGTGATATTCGCCAACTGCTTTGGCTGGAACAATTGCTCCATTCCCTACTGTTAGAGACTTATCACCCTTTCATAGTTCTCTACCTCTCTTCAGCCCATGTAAGAAATTACATACATGGGATCCTGATCTGGTATCCAATACACAGGATGTAGAGAAAACTGAGAAACAGTTCTCGGTTACGAACATACTCGAAGACGATGCATCAACATGCTTATTCTTCGTTCGGGTGGTGTGGGAATCCGGGTATTCCCCTATTCCTTACTCAGACTTATGACAGTCATAAAATAGAGTGGAACCTAGCCCAGTATAATAAGCGGGTTCGGTCAATACATCCATATTATTATCTTGATTAAGGCGTGTCATTGGTCGCTACTTGGAGAGAGAGAGAGAAGAAAACGCATTAGCGTGTGCTCTTTGCAAGATTAGATAGGTTATTATCTTATATAATCGGGACGGCTCCCATTGTTTTATCAAATCTTCCTTCAAACCAAAAAAGGTAAGATTAGCCGGGATTAATTACACCCTAGAAATTCGCCAATCGCTCGGCCAGGAAGGTATTGGTACTCTGAGAGAGTCTCCCCATGCTTTCTCATGGAACTAATTTAATAATCTCATTTCCACAAGGGCATAACCTCATTAACACTTTTCACAGACATCTACTTGATCAGCTAATTTTAAAGTGGAAAACTCTCTCAGGAGTAACTCTTACTCGCAGTAGGTATTAGGATCCAACTATCATATAGAAGGTATGCAATCTCATTGCAAATTTCAACACTTGAAATTCCCAATAATTATTTTTACCCCTAGCATCCTATGACCTTGACGGAGGTCAACAAACCATATGCCGCTAGTCAAATTCAACCCGTTCATTTCGTGATTGAATTAAACCCAGCCGCACGACCCTTGACGGAGGTCAACAAGGCTGTACGACTACCCTAATCCAATCGCATCACATGCGGCAGATAAACACTAATCAGCTACCGCACACTACGCTTTGATGGAGGTCAACAAACGCAGCACGAATACTAAATAGTACTTATCTGAAATGACGGAGGGCTATGGCTAGTTTTTAAGAAAACCTTTAACGTAATGAACTTGATATCGTTGTAGAATCTACTGATTTGAAAAGGAGTATTTTTTGTAGCTTTTACTATTTTCTCTAAAGAGTTCACTCCAGGTGAAGGGATCTCGGCTCTTTCCTCATCGAATGAGGTGCTGGATATTCATCAAGAAATACCACTATCAAAAGCAAGAACTAGAGTTGCATTTTTAAAAACTTTTGATTCTACAACATTTTTAGGTTTCTTTTCTTTTCATTAATCTTATTAATGAAGTCCCATCATTTAATGTTTCCTAAATATCACAGAAAATGAAACGAAAATAGAACGTACACTTATGCCATCCGCATTTGCCACGGGGCCCCGTCATGCACCGTTAGGTTACTTAACTAACGGCAGAGCGGGGCTGGACTAGCATAGGTGCAAAACAAACAATGTTTATTATATATATATATATAACATTCGTCTCACGCAGTTATATGAATACATCACAGAACACAGAAGGAGAAGTCAACATATGAAATATTGGATATACTAGGAGGTCCGTGTTTTAAATTAAGTCAGTAATGAAAAACACGGATTCCACAGTCATGATGAATAGCCAAACCCTCATCCCTAGACCCCCACGAGAGCGGCAAACAATCCTGCCAATTCTAGAGATAGGAGACCCGGTCTCGACCAGTCGAGATGGTCTCCTACTAGACTCCAGACCCTGGTTACTTATGCTCCCCGTCTTGGGTCTATCCTAACGCGGAAAAGTAAATAATATATATGTCACGACCCGAAATATTAGCTCGTGACCAGCACTTAAATCACGCAACGTCTAAAGACGTAACGTAATTCAAGTAAGCTGAAACCCAGAAATCTAACCCTTTTAAGAAAAATAAAGGAGGTGAGGTTTTTAAATAAGGGTATAATGAAATCGAGTTTTCATAATGCATAGAATAGGAACATGAAAAATGCAAGTGGATTATGCAAGTTTAAAAACATGTTTCGACTTTTTGAAATTTTGGGCAGCACCTCCTTTATATTTTTTGATCCAAAACCACATATACAAGATAATGATAAAGGCATCCCTAAGCGGGAGCTAGCTCTTTGCCAAACGGCGGATCACAACCACGCAAGACAATATATATAGGTATACGATGCTCAACGGCGAAGATCACCACAAAGATAAAGAAAAGCAAGACATAAAAACCACAAGTAGCGGAAAACCCCTCGCTCTAAGTCTCGCAACCATAATCCCATTAAGTCTCATTACTTACAAAAATACAAATTTTGATTGATGGAGTTGACTAGATACAATATGAAATATAAATACAAGAGTGGGTACGGTACAAATATCCCACCTACCAATGCAAAACACCCAAAAGAAGCTATGTGCCAGCGATGCCGCTACTGATCCATGCGGTCAACCTGCAAGAACTGTGGCACAACGGGGGTGAGTTGCCAACTCGTGAGTAGAAAAACATCTACAAGTAGAAATCGAATAAACAACGACTCCTAGGTCAAATATATCATGAAGGTAATACTATGATATCTAGGCTGACCGGGTCTGTATATGTGCCAACAAGGTAGTCAATGCCTATAAGCATGCGGATAACATCCAACAGTATAATCAATGTATGTATGCATATGGATCTCGTCCATCCATATTCAATGTATGTATGCATGTGGATCTCGTCCACCCATATAATCAATGTATGTATGCATGTGGATCTCGTCCATGTGTCAACCACTGACCCAACAACATCATGCATGTAAATATCATAAAAGCATATGCATAAAAATATGAGGATATAAATCAACAGGTGTCCCTCGCAACACCTCAAAATCATGGAACCTGAGTATCCAGCATCGACACTGGAAACATCATGAACCCCGTTTCCAGCATCGACACGCAAATCCTCATATCTCTCGGGCTCCGTCAGTTCGGATCGGCCCACGGGCTCCGTCAGTCCGGATCGGCCCATATCATCTCTCGACTCCGGTCGGTATCCTCCGGATATCCGCCGAGCCTAAATACTATCACCGATGGGTAGTGCTCCCCTGCCAGGCTCACCGTCTAATAAAACGAGTCTTCTTGCCCCGGGGTACCTCACCGGGTCCATCATGTACCCGCAGACGGTGCCTACCGCTCCTCGAATCGGGTTTCACATGTCACTCTCAGAATCGAGAAAACACATGGTGGACGCACTGAAATATCATATCAAGAGAAACCGGGTTTTTAAAACAGTACATGCTTTCTTTTAAAATAACCATGGTTCTCAAATTCAGAAATCTCATGAAAACAGCATATCTCAATGCGTAAAAGCGTAAAGCATGATGTATGCGACATATAACTGAAATTTAAGCATATCCATATATCATGCAACATGGAATAGTGATGTATCATTTTAAGGGAAAACTGCTCTTTTAAATAATTCCAGTTTTGAAAATATGTCCTGCGGTTCCTAATATCTCCAAAGTCAAATGCCATATCGTATAAAGGTGCATAGGTAACTATAGCAAGTAAATTATACGAAGAGTCATATCATGATGCAGCAATCCTACTGTGTAGTGACATGGCAATTATCGATGATGAAGTGTGTGAGCTAGCAATCTGTGTGCGTGTAACATACGCATCATTGATAATGGTGTAAGTGTACTAGTACAGGTATAAGTAATGCGATGCGAATAACATGAATGCAGCATAAGGTAAATCACATGCAAATGCTGATAGGTACACGTATCTAATATGACCGAGTTGGTGAATCTATCAATCTGCTTCCAGCCTCACAACATCACGTACAAAAAATCATCGTACGACGGCAAAACTAATAGGGATCCTATCATCCTATATGACAAATGAGGGGTACGGACCTAACGTCTCGTACGGCAATCTCTCATGATTCACAACATATAAAAATATATCTATATACCTATGTCTCAGGTCACATCCACAATAATCTCATATTAGGGGACCGGCAAGGTATCAATCATCTCAATCGACTCGCATCCGTATACCATTATATCATAAAATTATCATATCACGTATTATATTCTTTCCATCTCATTCATATCCCTCATGAAGTCAATTTTACCTATACCATCTACACTTACTATAAGCATACGTATCTAATCTAACATACACGCCCGAACCATACAATCAGTTTTTAAAAGAAGCAATCGTAGTTTTGAAAGTAGGGCCAACGGTGTTTTTAAGGAAAAGATATAATTTGAAAATCCATAACATCCCTCAAGGTATCTGTTTAAAAGATGAATACGATTGTTCAGTTTCGAAATAGGTATGGTTCGGATGACACATCTACATCAGCTATCTAGTCTCATAGTACCCTAAACGGCAAGATCATCAATTATCATCCTCAAGTCCCGTCATCACATACTAGCCGTATCATATCGCTTCTAGCTATCCTTTAGTTTCAATTATGGTTCTCTAACTACCATTTAACTCTATCTAGTTTTCTATTAAAGGTTTCTTTAACCATTTACTATGAATTGGTTTCCATCAAAGACTTGCGGGGGTGCTATACGCCTTCCACCCGACTTCTCCCGTAGATATAGATCTACTCATCTTAAGCTTCGCTTGCTGGAGTCGATGACGCCACGCTCATCCTCATCATTTCAAAGTCTACGTAGGGGTACCTACAACCAATACACAATTGTAAATGCGTATTCAAATCAAGTCGGAAAACCAAAACGGTACACGTTTCGCTCATAGGTTAAAACCTATAGCTTACGCCTGCAAAACACGACCAATAACCCTAGCTGTTGGCGTTCAAACGCCACACGATGGAATACAATGACAAATACCAAAACTTAAATTCAAAAACATCGTGAAATACAAGGCAACAACTCAAGAAAATGGTCCCAGATTTTACCCTAGGTCAAATTAGTCAATTCTGCACATATGGAGGGTCTAATTTACTGGAGATAAAGCCCTGGAACCAATATGGACCAAATCCACCCTACTTTGGCCGTAATTGCGGCCAGAATGATTAAATCTATGGCCATTGGGTGGAGTTGGGGTCTCGGGTCTCTGTGGTAGCTTCCTGGGTGCCTGTATGTGTCACTGTGTTCGCTAAATAATTTTTAGTGCCACCGGGTTACTCCAGATTCCATAATACTACCCCAAACTGTCAATTTAACCGATGTCGGAAAGATTCTAAGTTCATGTTCCATATCCTAGGCCATACAAATCCACACTAAGGTCTGTAGGCAGCCACTACACATCACCAATTCCAAACAAACACTCAAACCCGTCTCTTAGGATTTCTAAGATCACAATTCCACACACAATCAACCTCTAAACTACACAAGAATGCAAGGAAACTAAAACTAAACTAAATGGAAGAATTTATACCTCCTTTAGGCAACTCAAGAAAAACCCTAACTTCTCCAAGTCATCAAAATCAAACTTTTCTTGGTCCAAAATGTAGAGGGTGAAGAGGGGATCGATTTTAAATAAAGGGGTTTAAGGTTTTGATGAAGCTTTTTTGATGATTTCATGGGTTGAAGTGGAGGGAGATGGGGAAGAAGAAGAAGATGAAGAAATAACATGGGGTGAGGATATGGCATCCCCCTCTCTCCATCCTCTCTTATTCTAACTCTTTCTCACAATATTACCTTTTTACCCTTTCTCTTTTTAACCTTTTCTTTTTATTTAAAACCCAAATCACATAATACCCAAAATAACACAAGAACACAACATGTAATTAAAATATAACATGACATGGTGCATTAGCCACGAAAAACTGTAGAAACGCGGATTTGGCCTAATCGCGATTAGCAGTGCACTAATCGGGTTTTTATCCAAACTGCATATAATAAATTTTAAAAATGCCAAATCCTTTAAATATATTTTTAAATGAATAAATCATTTTAATTTCCATTTATTTTACAATTATCGATATATATTTATACCCTTTTTCGAAAATCCCAATTTCGCAAATCGGGCAGTTTTCGGGAAAAATATTATTTTAATTTTAAATTCCAAAAATAATATTTTATATTTTCTGAAATGTTACAATACATCAATGGTGAAATCATCCTCAACCCGGAAGTTTCCCAATAAAAGAATATTACAAATAAATTTTACATGAATGAAAATTGAAAAACTCTCATCTCATATAAAACCCTTCGGCTTTTCATTCACGATGATCGAATATAACATATCACAGCTGTTGGAGATAGTGCCCTCAAAGTCAATTATTGGATCGCAGGTACGTGATTGCAATGATTGAGGCAGGACCTATACCGATATGACAGTCTTGCTCGAGATGATAGTATGCTATCTGGTTTGTCTTTATCATCGTATACATGCTTTAGTTCACTATTGCATGATGATAGAGCCCATAAGATTCTTGCTTGACTACCAGCAGTATGATGGCGATCATATACGTGGGAGCTGGGGTCTGTAAGCACATCCTTAAAGTGTCCCTAGTCGTGGGAGTTTCGAGACAAGGCATCGATACTCCAGAGTAGACTAGTGTATA
Organism: Agapanthus africanus; assembly: GCA_030015575.1. Classification (NCBI taxonomy): domain Eukaryota; kingdom Viridiplantae; phylum Streptophyta; class Magnoliopsida; order Asparagales; family Amaryllidaceae; genus Agapanthus; species Agapanthus africanus. Next base: position 460,487,026 of record CM057350.1, on the reverse strand, counting down.
CAGTCGAGACCCCGACGAGGGGCGATGGCCGGTCTCACAAGCCATTTATGTTAGTTGGTTCACCTAAGATGTATACAGGTGCTCATTGGGTTGTGAGTACACCGGACAGGACTCGCCGGGAATCTGCTAGTTGGTATTATACCTAGCGTCAGATAGCAATTCCCTGGTGACATGTGTACAGGTTAGTTCATCGACCTGAGGTCGTCATTTGTCTCGTGCGAGTTCCCACTGTGCTTTGATTTCTACCCTACCACGGCTCAAAGGAGTCGTGCAAACAGGTCTTTTTTGGGTACAGTCCCGAGCCACATGGAGGCAAGTGAGCGGATCGGCAAGGGATTCGTCTCTCCCGGTATTGGGGGTGAGATCGCGCTGTGTCTGGGAGAGCCATTACACAAAGCCCTCGGCCGAGGCAGGAGATTTACTGGTAGGTACTCCAGTAGTATCTCAGAGGGTTCTGGGCCACTCTCTGACACGACTTATAACGCTATTGGGGGTCTGACGTTACTAGCCCCCTAGGCAGATATGCGATACTCATAGACGAACGGACCGGACTGTATGTATATTGTCACTGTTAGGCTCAGTAGGGTTTATGGATGAGTTCGCTCGTCAGCTTCCCTTCCAATCAATACATAGGCAAACGTTACGTACAGCTCGTACCTCTGACGTGCTAGAGGTTATACCCAGTGCCAGTGTGTTGATGAGTCATTAGAGTCCCCCACAGACACTTTCCCAAGTTCGGGTGAAACGTTGTAGAGGCCGTATGGGTTTATGGCAGAGTTCGGAGAAAGCACGTGCGTTTTCGCACGTGTCGTTTTTCGGGCAGATAATACTGGTCGGCTTTGGTTTAAGCCAGATCTGAGTATTATACTGTGTAGATATAATATCTTTGTCTCAGATGTATTTGTATTCGGTCGTAATACAAATGCATCTATGTTTATTCTATTACGGGGTTATCCTGAAATTCGTTTCAGGATCACTTTTGGAAGTTGCCAGTTTCCAGTTTTCTATCAGCCGTATTTAACATTCGGTTAAATGCGGATTTATCTTTTCTTCTCTTGGGTGAGTCATGAGGGTGATGTGTGTGGAAGCTTCTAAGGTTTGTGAGGTGTTCTTTGTTCATTGGTAGCATTTAATGAAATGGTGACTAAGGTTTATGAGTCACCATTTGCATTAATGCATTTTTGTTTGTGCTTAGATATTTTCTTCATATGCTTTTCTTACACTCACCCCCCTCTCTCCTACACTCACCTCTCTCCTACAAATATGTGGTCGGCCCTTCATTGAGGAGGGATGGTTGTTCATTTGGTTTTGAGAGAAAAGATTATGATAATTGAGTGTATGGAAATTTCATAGCCCAAATTCCATTTACCCGATTCCAATTGGCAACTTCATTAACCGTTCGTCCATAGCTTTGGACGTAACGAGACAAAGTGTTCTACTCATTCTCAACAACATCTTGGTCGTCTCTTTTAGCAAACTTGACGACCGAGTTGCCTCGGTTCACAGACGGGAGTCCGTTTAAAGATCCGTCGACGTGGTGCCACCTGGACGACGAGACTGGAGATTCAGGAGATCGGAGCAGCCGCAACAAAGTGTGGGATGATGGTTGAAGACCGAAGGACTCGGATCGTTCGGTATAACATTTCTACCCACTTTGTAGTTTGTTAGTTTAGCTTTAATGGCAGATCCGGGTTACGGTACACGATAGCGCTAGTTTATAAAAAGTTTTTGTTCCGCATTTGGCGTCTGTTAGATAACCGGGGCGCTACCGTGGACTTACAACAGCAACACATAACATCACATGTTATCAACGTAAGTAAATACGTGTATCCCAAATTCCGCTGACATATAGCAATGAGATTTGGGATACCACGCATATTACACTTACGGTCGCAGAAAAGAATTGAAAAACTATAATAATTAGAATATGCATTTCCTTCTACAACATAAACCCAGAATATCTCATATACCGAATTTCATGCTTAACCTATAAACCTTGCATTTTAGTCTCATATCAAAAAGTCTTTTCAATAATTTAGCCGGTTAATTCAACAAGGTTCCCGACTACCCGATCGAATACTTGTCGGGAACTTTAGTAGATGGCCGCACCTTTGATGCCATCGACGAAGTGCACTTAGGCGGAACACCATGGCCGCGAGCACCCGAGTGGATGCTTTTTGGCAATGGGGTTCTCCTACAGTCACTTGGTCGGGGCTATGGGACGTAGCTACCTAGTAAAGTTATCTGGCGAGTATTCGCGTACGATATACGATTGCGACGGAGTTTTGAACCGAATCGAAACTTCGTGGAAATCGATCAATAGAGACTAACATGCTAGATTTACAATCAAACTAGTTTTCACAAAACTAATTTAATGTGGATTCCAACTGCTGTATCACATATCAAACTTAAACCCGAAACGATATAAAAATTACGACTACGAAACACTCCGAATAGCCCCAATAGAAAAGTTAACATCACATGCAACCTGGGCTAATCAAATATAACTATGAAACCCTAAACTCAACACCACAGAACACTAAACAAAAACGAACCCAGTTCATCACTAAAGAACCGGCGACGCTGTCCTGTTTGGCATTCTCGTCGGCCAAAATATCAAATTTTGTGCTCATTTTTCTCTGGTGTTCTAGTTACATCACATGTAACATTCTGCACTTGTTAAAAAAAAATTCAGAGTCCATTTCAAAATCGACAGAAACTTGGTGATTAGGTTTTCGGTTTCGGAGTTGTTTCGGTTTCGCAATTCTATAAACATCGTCTAATCTTCTAGTTTTTGCTCTGATACCATAAAAGTGTTTGTTAGCACCACCACTGTGTTTTACTAGCATCAAGCATGCCAATTTAAAAATTTTCGTGGTGCTAATGAACACTAACCAAGATCTTAAACTAGATGATTAGTGTTTAATTATGATATCATAAAAACTATACTAACAGATGGATGGCTACAACCTTTGTAGACCGTGTCCTTCTCTTCTAAAGCTCCGGGTTGTAGTCCACGCGACTCTACTAGGCTCCACTTGAAGGTTGAACGAACTTTCTTCAATGACCTTCGTGCCGAAGATGATTCACCCGAAATCCGCTAATCCAAGCTACCTCTTCACTAAACTCTTTAGTGAAGTAAACACACAACACCAAAGTGCTAATCTAGTGTAGGATGGTGAAGTAGGAGTTTTGTTTGCTTATTAGGGTTCTCACAAGCTCAAGGGTTCACAACTCATGTGAGGGATTGAGCTTGGAGATGGAGGTGAAGAATATGAAGAGAGCCAAAGAGCAACTCATCATATGAGCTCAAGAAAGAAAATGAATTAGGTCTCCAAATACCATTAAGCTCACACATTATTGAAGCATCCAATTGAAAATAATATTCAATTGTAACCATGCTTCAATAGTGTAATAAGATGAATAAAATATTCATCAAGCCATGCTTCACCCCATTCCACAAATTCCACCTCATTTTCTATTTTCACAAAATAGAAAAACAAGCCATGCTTCATAAAATATAAATATATATATCATATATATATATATTAATATATGTATTATGAAGAAAATAATTAATGAGCTAATAATATTAATTAATATATAATTATATCAAATATAAATATATATCATTCGTCTCACGCGGTTATATGATCACATCATAGAACACAGCAGCAAAAGTCAACATATGAAATATTGGATATATTAGGAGGTCCGTGCTTTAAATTCAACCAGTAATGAAAAACACAGATTCCACAGTCATGATGAATAGCCAAACCCACATCCCTAGACCCCTATGACAGCGGCAAGCAATCTTGCCAATTCTAGAGTTAGGAGACCCGGTCTCGACTTCTCGAGATGGTCTCCCACTGGACTCCAGAACCCGGTTACTTGTGCTCCCCGCCTTGGGTCTATCTTAATGCGGAAAAGTAAATAATATATATCAATGGTGACATCATCCTCAATCCGGATGTGTCCCAATAAAAGAATATTACATACAAATTTTACATGAATGAAAATTGAAAAACTCTCATCTCACATAAAACCTCCCGGCTATTCATTCACGACGATCCAATATAACATATCACAGCAACACATAACACCACATGTCTTCAACGTAACTAAATACACGTATCCCGAATTCCATTGACATATAGCAACGAGATTTGGAAAACCCCACATGTTACACTTACGGTCGCATAAAAGAAATGAAAAACTACAATAATTAGAATTCGCATTTCCTTAGACATCATAAACCCGGAATATCTCATATGCCGAATTTCATTCCTAACCTATAAACCTTACATTTTAGTTTCATATCAAAAACACTTTTCAATAATTTAGTCAGGTAATTCAGCAAGATTCCCGACTACCCAATCGAATACTCGTCGGGAACTTTAGTATATGGCCGCACACCCGATGCCGTCGACGAAATGCACTTGGACGGAACACCATGGCCGCGGTCACCCGAGTGGATGCTTTTTGGTAACGGGGTTCTCTTACAGTCACTTGGTCGGAGCTATGGGATATGGCTACCTAGTAAAGTTTGAAAGGTTCCTAGGCACCTTAATGAGGTCACACAAGGCATCGAGCATGCCATATTAAAATTTTTAGTGCCGAGAAACCCTAGACTACGGATCTTTAACTAGATGTTTAGGCGAAATAGATAACTAGTTAACAGTTAACTACTAAGATACGGATATACAACCTTTGTAGATCCGGATTTCCACCTCCACGGCTCCGCAACGTCATGTCCTCGCTGTCCATCATGAATCCTCGACTCGATCATCGGCTTCATCGGGAAAGCAAGCGGAATAGCTCGTCGGCTTTGTGTCAAAGACGATCTACGTCGAGGTTGCACAAACTCAAGCTCCGACTTCACAAACTTGTGAAACTTGTGAAGTAAACACCCAAAACAACTTGGCAAGAGGTAGAGGGTGAAGAAATAGGAGGTGGGTTCACTTTAGATTTGGATTTAACTCACTAGATCTCAACTTGCCATTTTTGTAGCAAGCTTGAAGAAGAAGAAGAAGATGAGCTCAAGGAAAAAGATTATGATAAGTCTTGTGATAAAAATAAATATAAATCAAATACTTATCATAACTTGAACTAGGGTTAAGTGTAGAGAATTAACCATGGTCACTTTGATGGGTTAGGGTTAAGCATGAAGATAAGGATGGTTAGCAAAGTCAAAGCTTCATGAAGCTTCAATATAAAACAAACTTAGCCACCATTCTTATCATATATCATTTTAAATAAATAAATAAATGAAAATGCAAAACCCTAATTATCATATTAACCATGGATTAATTTTATACACTTAACTAAATGATCAAGTATCATCAAACATGATACAGAAAAGTGCACGAAAGCATATCACATATACAATGTGCATCAAGTGAGAAAAATCCGTTTAAAGTGAACCAATACTAGTTAATGCAATGCAATATATCAAATATATAATTATGCATTAAATCATTAAATCAACATTTGATTCAATGATCCGGTCATGTCGCACATAACCGACTAGAATCTAATGTATCGATTTATCGAATCAATGATTCGATAACTAGGTCATATCGAATATAACCAATCGAAACATATATCGCGAGAATGAAATGCGGTATCACATACACGCATTATTCTCGGTCCTGCACATATCTCATATGCGCTCCTATTTCGTTTCGCTTGAGCCAGGAAACCTCTGTGTAGGACTCTAAAGACTCGTCAATACGCCGGTAGCAGGTGATGATCATATCAAGCACCCACAAGCCGCAAGCGGTCTGCTAAACGTAACGGCCACCCGGGTATTGAGCGATCAGAAGATCGACGAGCTAGCCCGCTCACACTCCTGCGAATCCGACCAGTAACACTTACCATACAGTCAAGTCTCTTCGTCTGATACGTCGCATATCAAGTCTAGGGGTGGTATACGTCAGACCCCAATAACCCGATAAGTCGTGCCGATGTGAGGCTCGTAACGGGTCGAGAAACTACTGGTAACACTTACCAGCAAATCTCTGATCAGCCCTGGCCAGGGACTTCCCTGTTACGGCCAATCGAGCACTGCGCAACATCAACTCCCAATACCGGGAGAGACGAAACCCCTCCTATCGCTCATTGCCTCCATGTGATTCGGGACTGTACCCAAAGACCACCGTTTTGCACGCCCTCATGGACGTGGTAAGGTGGAGATCAAAGCACAGTGGGAATCACACAAGACTCTATGACGATCTCGGGTCTACAGACTAATCTGTACAAGTGTCACCTGAGAACTGCCATCTGACGTGAGGTATAATACCATCTGGGAGTTCTCGGCGAGTCCGTCCAGTGTACCCAGTCTCCACTGAGCACCCGTATACCATCTCTGATGTCAAACACCAATGGATATGGGATCATCCATCGCCCATCACATGGGTCGAGAAGCGTATACGCTAGTCTACTCTGGTATATCGATGCCCCGTCTCGATACACCCACGACTAGGGACCTTGAAGGATGTACCTATGGACTACCATGTCCCCACTAGTATGATCTGCATCATAGTCCAGGTAGTCAAGTACAAATCCTAAGGGCTTTACCAACATGTAACTATAAGACAGTATAAAGAGACTAGTGTACATGTTAAGATAAATGGCAACCAGATAGCATACTATCATGTCGAGCAAGAAAGTCATCTCTATATATGTCCAAGCATCCAATATAATATACATAATCTGTACAATACTGGCCTCTAGGGCATACATACAACTAACAATCTCCCACTTGCACTAGGGCCAGCTGCTGTAGTATCTCATACCGAGCATCCCGAAGAGTCTCTCAAACTGTATCTGGGGAATGGCCTTCGTGAGTGGATCCGCCGTGTTGTTCTTCGTGTCAACTCTCCTGACCTCGATCTCCCGGCGATCAACTATCTCCCGGATCTGGTGATACCGCCTCAGAATGTGCCTGGACCGCTGATGGGACCTGGGTTCCTTGGCCAAAGCCACCGCTCCATTGTTATCGCAATACAAAGGTATTGGATGCTCAATGGATGGAACCACTCCAAGTTCAGAAATGAACTTCTTGATCCAGACAGCTTCTTTAGCAGCATCGTTGGCAGCGATGTATTCAGCCTCCATCGTCGAGTCTGCCACGGTTTCCTGCTTGGAACTCTTCCAGCTAACCGCCCCTCCGTAAAGGGTAAAGACAAAGCCCGACTGCGACTTAGAGTCGTCCTTATCACTCTGGAAGCTGGAATCGGTAAAGGACTCCACCTGGAGTTCTCCGTTACCATATACCAAGAACATATCTCTAGTCCTTCGTAAGTACTTGAGAATGCTCTTCACAGCTGTCCAGTGACTCTCTCCAGGATCAGCTTGATACCTACTCACTACACTTAGAGAGTATGCTACATCGGGTCTGGTACATAGCATCGCATACATGATAGAGCCTACTGCCGAAGCATAGGGTATCCCTTGCATGCGAGCTCTCTCCAAATCAGTCTTGGGAGACATCTCTTTGGAGAGAGTGACTCCAGAGATCGTGGGCATGTTCCCACGCTTGGACTCTTCCATACTAAACCTCTTTAGTATGGTGTCAATGTACCTGGATTGGGACAATCCCAAAATCCGTTTGGATCTATCTCTATAGATCCTGATTCCCAATATGCAGGAGGCATCACCAAGATCTTTCATTGAGAATCTTTGTGATAAGAAGAGTTTGACCGATTGCAGCATAGGAATATCATTTCCTATCAAGAGTATGTCGTCCACGTACAATACGAGGAAGACAACCTTACTCTCTGCCACCTTCTTGTAAATACAAGGTTCATATGGATTTTTGACGAAATCAAACTCTTTGATAACGACGTCAAAGCAGATGTTCCAACTCCGCGATGCTTGCTTTAATCCATAAATGGATTTAACCAGCTTGCACACCTTCCCGCTGCTCCCACTGTCTACGAAGCCCTCTGGCTGAGTCATGTACACGCACTCTTCTAAATCACCATTTAGAAAGGCGGTCTTAACATCCATTTGCCAGATTTCGTAGTCATGAAAGGCAGCAATGGCAAGCATGATTCGGATGGATTTAAGCATAGCCACTGGAGAAAAGGTTTCGTCATAGTCCACACCTGGTCTTTGACGAAAACCCTTTGCTACAAGTCTAGCTTTGAAAGTCTCCACCTTCCCATCTACACCAAATTTCTTCTTGAAGATCCATTTGCTCCCAATGGGTTTTACCCCTTCAGGAGCAACTTCCAAAGTCCATACTTTGTTGGTGTACATGGAATCCATCTCGGACCGCATAGCATCCAGCCATTTCACTGAGTCCCCACTCGTGATGGCCTGCTCGAAGCTAGTTGGGTCATCATCCTCCATGATGCAATCCTCGCTCCCACCGTCCATGAGAAAACCGTAGTATCTCTCAGGTTGGCGAGGAACCCTACTAGATCGGCGGAGTGGCTGGGGTTCATCGGGAACTATGGAATCCTCTGGTTCCACCAGATCTTCTGTTGTAGCTTGTGCAGCTGGAACCTCTTCCAGTTCTACCTCATGACCACTAATCTCTTTTTCAAGAAATTCCTTTTCTAAAAAGGTGGCATGCCGAGAAACAAACACTCTTTGTTCCTCAGGGTGGTAGAAGATATACCCTCGTGAATGTTTGGGATATCCAATAAACTTACACAGAATGGACCTTGCCGCGAGTTTGTCCGGATTTTGCGTTTTTACATAGGCCGGACAACCCCATATCTTAACATAATTAAGATATGGTCTCTTTCCTTTCCATATCTCATATGGAGTGGTCGGCACGGTTTTGGTGGGAACCATATTCAATAGGTCTGCAGCTGTTTCCAGTGCATATCCCCAGAAGGAAATAGGTAACTCAGCTGTACTCATCATTGAGCGCACCATATCTAATAGGGTGCGGTTTCTCCGTTCAGATACACCGTTGTGCTGTGGTGTATAAGGAGGAGTCAGCTGAGAGAGAATCCCATTCTCTTTTAGGAAGTCCAGGAACTCATTGCTTAAGTATTCCCCTCCTCGATCAGATCGTAGGATTTTAATACTTTTTCCGGTTTGGTTCTCAACTTCTTGCTTATATTCCCTAAATTTCTCAAAAGCTTCTGATTTGTGTTTCATCAGGAACACATACCCGAACCTAGAGAGATCGTCAGTGAATGTAATGAAGTATGAAGAACCATCCCTGGCATGTGTAGACATGGGACCGCATACATCACTATGTATCAGTCCTAAGAGTTCGGTAACTCTTTCTCCGTGTCCTGTAAACGGAGTCTTGGTCATCTTGCCTTTGAGACATGACTGGCAAGTGTCATAAGATGAAAATTCAAACGGATTTAAATATCCATCTTTATGCAACTTAGCTAGTCGTGTCGCATTGATGTGACCCAGTCTACAATGCCACAAGAAGGATTCATTAAGTTCAGAACTCTTCCTCTTGTGTGTGTTTGTTATGCTCAGAACTGTTGATTGATTTAGAACGTAAATGCCATTGCATAACGTGCCTGATCCAACCAACTTTTGGTTAAGGAAAATGTTCATAACATTGTCCTGTAATACAAAATTATATCCTTCTTTACTCAATAAAGAGACCGATATAATGTTGCATATCAGGTTCGGCATGTAATAGCATTCGTTCAGAACCAATGTATTACCAGTTGGTAATACAAGGTGATATTCCCCGACAGTCTTAGCTGCAACAATTGCACCATTTCCGACTCTAATGTCTTTATCACCTTCTCCAAGTTCTCTACCTTTCCTAAGCCCATGTAACTGATTACATATATGGGATCCTGACCCGGTATCCAATACCCAGGACGTAGAGCAAATGGAGAAACAGTTCTCAGTAACGAACATACCCGAAGAAAATGCATCATCATGTACTTTCTTCATTCGGGTGGTATGGGAATCCTGGTATTCCCCTATATCCTGTTCAGTCCTATAACTCTTATAGGAAAGAACGGAACCAACGTTCCCCAGCACAGTATAACATGCGGGTTCGGTCAATACATCCATTTTATTATCTTTATTAAGGCATGAAATGGTCGCTACCTGGAGAGAGAGAGAAGAAAACACTTTAGCGTAAGCTCGTGCAAGATCAGATTGGTTATTATCTTATCTAATCAGGATGGCTCCCACTGCTTTTTATCAAATCTTCCTCCAAACCTTAAAAGGAAAGACCAGCCGGGATTAATTACACACTACAAGTTCGCCAATCTTTCAGCCAGGCCAGTGTCGGTACTTTGAGGGAGGTCCCCCGTGCTTTCGCACGAACCTAATTACTGTAAACCTCGTTTTCCCAGAGGCGTAACCTCGTTAACACCTTTCTAGACACCTACTTGATCGGCTAATTGTAATGTGTAAAACTCTCCCAGGAGTAACTCTTACTCGCAGCGGGTATCGGGATCCAACTATCTCATAGAAGGTATGCAATCTCATTGCAAATTTCAACACTTGAAATTCCCGATAATATTTTGCCCCTAGCGTCCTATGACCTTGACGCAGGCCAACAAACCATAGTGCGCTAGTCAAGTTCAACCCGTCATTTCCTGATTGAATTAAACCCACCCGTACGACCCTTGACGCAGGCCAACAAAGTCGCACGACTACCCTAATCCAATCTGCATCATATGCATAAGCAGATAAATACTAGTTAGCTACCGCACACTACGCCTTGACGCAGGCCAACAAACGTAGCACGAATACTAACTACTACTCATCTGAAATGACGGAGGGCTACGCCAGGTTTTTCTGAAAACCATGAGCGTAATGAACTTGATATCGTTGTAGAATCAAATGAAGTTTTGAAATGGAGTGATTTTGAGGCTTTTCTAGTTTTGCTAAAGGAGTCACTCCCGGCGAAGGGATCTCGGTCCTTTCCTCGTCGAATGAGGTGCGGGATATATCATATATATCACTGTGCAAAGCAAAAACTCAAAAGCAGTCAAAAGCAAACCGAGTGTGTAGCATCTGCCAGTTATTGCTAAAGGAGTCACTCCCGGTGAAGGGATCTCGGTCCTTTCCTCGTCGAATGAGGTGCGGGGTATATCATATATACCGCTATGCAAAGCAAGAACTGTAGCTACCTGTTTTATTTTAAAATTCGATTCTACAACATCTTAGGTTTCTTTTCTTTCATTAATCACATTAATGAAGTCCCATCATTTAAATACCTAAACATCACAGATAGATATAACGTACACTTATGCCATCCGCATTCGCCTCGATGTCCCCTCGTGCACCGTTAGGTTAGGTAACTAACGACAGAGCAGGGCAGGGCTAGCGCGGGTGTAAAACATAAGTAACTTCTATATAATATATCATATATACTATATACTATATCCATCACAGAATCAGAACACAGATATCACAGCAGAATAAACATATGAAATATTGGATATACTAGGACGTCCGTGTTTTCAATACGAGCCAGTATAAAACACGGATTCCACGGTCGAGATGAATAGCCAATCCCACACCCCTAGACCCCTACGAGAGCGGCAAGCAACCCTGCCAATTCTAGGGTTAGGAGACCCGGACTCGACACCTCGAGTTGGTCTCCCACTGGACCCCAGAACCCGGTTACTTGTGCTCCCCTCCTTGGGTCTATCCTAGTGCAGAAAAGTAAATAATATACAAAGGGTGACAACTCCCGCATCCTGGAAGTGCCCCGAATAAAAGTATATTACATACAAGTTTTTACATGAATGAAAATGAAAAACACTCATCTCACATAAAAACCCCCGGCTATTCGAATACGACGATCCAATATAACATATCCAGCAACACATAACATCACATGTCATCAACGTAAGTAAGTATGGATACCCCAATTGTCGTTGACGTATAGCAACGAAACCGACGATATGAACATACTACACTTACGGTCACAGAAAAGAAAGTGTAAAACTACAACAATTGGAATCCGCAACTATTTTAGACATCACATGCCTAACAGTTACAAACCCCGTATTTTAGTCTCATTATCGAAAACTCTTTTCATTATCATATGGGACTAAATTGCTAGATTTATAACATTCATTTAGTTATCACATAACTACTTGTGAATTCCAATTATTGTATCCCATTCCAGATAAACAGAAAATGTTAAACTTTTCGATCGAACAATCGAACACCCAAGTTTTCCCGACACCGATCAACACATGAAATAGGTTCAAAGACATTCACTTCATGCCTCAGTACCAACGGTCCAGCCGTAGAAGGGTCAAGCCAACGCCTCACATGTGGCACGCCGTACTGCCCCAAACCCGAAGGTTCAAAGGGCAGTTCAAGACGGTCATATAATCGAGTTAAGGTTTGTGTCTTCTAGAGGGACCATCGCGTTACTTGCACTACTCAGAACGTCTTTTAACCACAGAAAAATCCAACACTTGGAATTATTCCGGCAGGGGAAAAGTTGGGTATTTGTATCCGGTCAAACTTTTTAACATATTCTACAGTTATCTGGAAAAACACAAAAGACGAAATTTGATAATCCGATCGAAATACTGATTCCCAATAGTACCCCAAAATACTCTTCTGTAAAGTCACAATAAAAATATCCCAGAAAACATAGCATTATATTACAAGAGTTACTGTGCAGAAAATATTAAACAAGGCTACAGTACTGCCGCGGAAGCGCCGCACATGCCTAGCATGTGCCGCGCTTGCGCGGTGGAAAAGTCGAATTAGCCCATCGTATTTCACAGTAATTCTAATAACACCCTTCTTGATTTTCTACATATTTTTAATTGACAAAAATCCGAATTTTTAGAAAAAGTCCAGAGAGCATTTTTAGGTTTTGGATTTCGGTTCGATCGGGTTTCAAACGTCGTCGGGACTTCGCCTAAGGCTCTAGCTAGGCTCTGATACCAGTGAAAGGTTCCTAGGCACCTTAATGAGGTCACACAAGGCATCGAGCATGCCATATTAAAATTTTTAGTGCCGAGAAACCCTAGACTACGGATCTTTAACTAGATGTTTAGGCGAAATAGATAACTAGTTAACAGTTAACTACTAAGATACGGATATACAACCTTTGTAGATCCGGATTTCCACCTCCACGGCTCCGCAACGTCATGTCCTCTCTATCCATCATGAATCCTCGACTCGATCATCGGCTTCATCGGGAAAGCAAGCGGAATAGCTCGTCGGCTTTGTGTCAAAGACGATCTACGTCGAGGTTGCACAAACTCAAGCTCCGACTTCACAAACTTGTGAAACTTGTGAAGTAAACACCCAAAACAACTTGGCAAGAGGTAGAGGGTGAAGAAATAGGAGGTGGGTTCACTTTAGATTTGGATTTAACTCACTAGATCTCAACTTGCCATTTTTGTAGCAAGCTTGAAGAAGAAGAAGAAGATGAGCTCAAGGAAAAAGATTATGATAAGTCTTGTGATAAAAATAAATATAAATCAAATACTTATCATAACTTGAACTAGGGTTAAGTGTAGAGAATTAACCATGGTCACTTTGATGGGTTAGGGTTAAGCATGAAGATAAGGATGGTTAGCAAAGTCAAAGCTTCATGAAGCTTCAATATAAAACAAACTTAGCCACCATTCTTATCATATATCATTTTAAATAAATAAATAAATGAAAATGCAAAACCCTAATTATCATATTAACCATGGATTAATTTTATACACTTAACTAAATGATCAAGTATCATCAAACATGATACAGAAAAGTGCACGAAAGCATATCACATATACAATGTGCATCAAGTGAGAAAAATCCGTTTAAAGTGAACCAATACTAGTTAATGCAATGCAATATATCAAATATATAATTATGCATTAAATCATTAAATCAACATTTGATTCAATGATCCGGTCATGTCGCACATAACCGACTAGAATCTAATGTATCGATTTATCGAATCAATGATTCGATAACTAGGTCATATCGAATATAACCAATCGAAACATATATCGCGAGAATGAAATGCGGTATCACATACACGCATTATTCTCGGTCCTGCACATATCTCATATGCGCTCCTATTTCGTTTCGCTTGAGCCAGGAAACCTCTGTGTAGGACTCTAAAGACTCGTCAATACGCCGGTAGCAGGTGATGATCATATCAAGCACCCACAAGCCGCAAGCGGTCTGCTAAACGTAACGGCCACCCGGGTATTGAGCGATCAGAAGATCGACGAGCTAGCCCGCTCACACTCCTGCGAATCCGACCAGTAACACTTACCATACAGTCAAGTCTCTTCGTCTGATACGTCGCATATCAAGTCTAGGGGTGGTATACGTCAGACCCCAATAACCCGATAAGTCGTGCCGATGTGAGGCTCGTAACGGGTCGAGAAACTACTGGTAACACTTACCAGCAAATCTCTGATCAGCCCTGGCCAGGGACTTCCCTGTTACGGCCAATCGAGCACTGCGCAACATCAACTCCCAATACCGGGAGAGACGAAACCCCTCCTATCGCTCATTGCCTCCATGTGATTCGGGACTGTACCCAAAGACCACCGTTTTGCACGCCCTCATGGACGTGGTAAGGTGGAGATCAAAGCACAGTGGGAATCACACAAGACTCTATGACGATCTCGGGTCTACAGACTAATCTGTACAAGTGTCACCTGAGAACTGCCATCTGACGTGAGGTATAATACCATCTGGGAGTTCTCGGCGAGTCCGTCCAGTGTACCCAGTCTCCACTGAGCGCCCGTATACCATCTCTGATGTCAAACACCAATGGATATGGGATCATCCATCGCCCATCACATGGGTCGAGAAGCGTATACGCTAGTCTACTCTGGTATATCGATGCCCCGTCTCGATACACCCACGACTAGGGACCTTGAAGGATGTACCTATGGACTACCATGTCCCCACTAGTATGATCTGCATCATAGTCCAGGTAGTCAAGTACAAATCCTAAGGGCTTTACCAACATGTAACTATAAGACAGTATAAAGAGACTATTGTACATGTTAAGATAAATGGCAACCAGATAGCATACTATCATGTCGAGCAAGAAAGTCATCTCTATATATGTCCAAGCATCCAATATAATATACATAATCTGTACAATACTGGCCTCTAGGGCATACATACAACTAACAAAGTTATCTGCCGAGTATTTGCGTACGATACGTGATTGCAACGGAGTTTCGATCCGAATTGAAATTTCGTGGCAATCGATCAATAAAGACTAACATGCTAAATTTACAATCAAACTAGTTTTCACAAAACTAATTTAATGTCGATTCCAACTGCTATATCATATATCAAACATAAATCCGAAACGATGTAAAATATATGATTACGAAACACTCCGAATAACCCCAATAGAAAAGTTAACATCACATGCAAGCTGGGCTAATCAAACATAACTATGAAACCCTAAACTCAACACCACAAAACACCAAACAAAAATGAACCCATTTCATCACTAAAGAACCAGCGACGCCGGCCTCTTTGGCATTCTCGCCGGCCCAAAAATCAAATTTTGTGCTCATTTTTCTCTGGTGTTGTAGTTGCATCACATGTAACATTCTGCACTTGTTTAAAAAAATTTCAGAGTCCATTTCAAAATCAACAGAAACTTAGTGATTAGGTTTTCGGTTTTGGAGTTGTTTCAGTTTCGCAATTTTATAAACATCGTCTAATCTTCTAGCTTATGCTCTGATACCTTGAAAGTGTTTGTTAGGACCGCAACTGGGTTTATTAGCATCATGCATGCCAATTTAAAAATTTTCGGGATGCTAATGAACACTAACCAAGATCTTCAACTAGATGATTAGGGTTTAACTATGATATCATAAAAACTTTACTAAGAGATGGATGGCTACAACCTTTGTAGACAGTGTCCTTCTCTTCTAAAGCTCCGGGTTGTAGTCTACGTGACTCCACTAGGCTCCACTTGAAGGTTGAACGAACTTGCTTCAATGAATTTCGTGCCGAAGATGATCCACCCGAAGTCCGCTAATCCATGATACCTCTTTACTAAACTCTTTAGTGAAGTAAACACACTACACCAAAGTTCAAATTTAGTGTAGGATGGTGAAGTAGGGGTTTTGTTTACTTACTAGGATTCTCACAAGCTCAAGGGTTCACAACTCATGTAAAGGATTGAGCTTGGAGGTAGAGGTGAAGAAGATGGAGAGAGAGCTAGAGATCAACTCATCACATGAGCTCAAGAAAGAAAATGAACTAGGTCTCCAACCGGCATGAAGCTTATACATTATTGAAGCATCCAATTGAAAATAATATTCAATTGTAACCATACTTCAATAGTGTAGTAAGATGAATAAAATATTCATCAAACCTTGCTTCACCCCATTCCTCAAATTCCACCTCATTTTCTATTTTCACAAAATAGAAAAACAAACCATGCTTCATAAAATATACATATATATATATATCATATATATATATTAATATATATATATATATATATCATATATATATATATTAATATATATATATATATATATATTATGAAGAAAATAATTAGTGAGCAAATAATATTAGTTAATATATAATTATATCAAATATAAATATATATCATTTTATTAAATCAACACTTGATTCAATAATCCGATTATATCAGATATAACCGACTAATATCAATTATCTGTATATCACGTTATCAAATCAACACATGATTCAATAATCCGGTTATATCATATATAACTATACTGATAACAAATAGCCACCAGATTACAATACGACATCTCATACTCATATTTAATCAGGCCCCTGCGCATATCAGCATATGTGCCCTACTTCGTTTTGCTTGAACCAGGAAACTTCTATGTGGGACTCTAAAAACTCGTCAGTACACCAACAGTAGGCGATGATCACATCAGTCACCCATAAGCCGTCAACGGTACTAGCTGGACGTAAGGGCTACCCAGGTATTGAGCGAATAGAAGATCAACTAGCAAGATTGTCCAAACTCTCATGAAGCCTATAGGTAAC
This sequence comes from Agapanthus africanus, assembly GCA_030015575.1. Lineage (NCBI taxonomy): Eukaryota > Viridiplantae > Streptophyta > Magnoliopsida > Asparagales > Amaryllidaceae > Agapanthus > Agapanthus africanus. The sequence goes on along the minus strand of CM057350.1, from coordinate 460,470,085 downwards.
ACTAACCGTACAGTCCGGTCTCTTCGTCTGATATGTCGCATATCGAGTCTGGGGGTGGAATCATCAGACCCCAATAACTTGCTAAGTCATGCCGATGTATGGCCTATAACGGTACGAGAAACTACTGATAACACTTACTAGTAAATCTCATCAACAGCCCTGGCCTGGGACTTCCTGTTATAGCCAATCAAGAATAGCGCAACATCAACTCCCTATACCGGGAGAGAGGAAACCCCTCCTATCGCTCATTGCCTCCATGTGACTCGGGACTGTACCTAAAATTCACCTGTTTGCACGACTCCTTTGAGCCGTGGTAGCGAGGAAATCAAAGCACAGTGTGAACCACACATGACTCTATGACGATCTCGGGTCTATAGACTACCTGTACCAGTGTCACCAGAGAACTTCTATCTGACGATAGGTATAGTACCATCTAGGAGTTCTCGGCGAGTCCTGTTCAGTGTATCCATTATCTAATGAGCACCTGTGTACAATCTTTTATGTCAAACACCAATTGATATGGGATCAACCATCGCTCCATACAGGATCAAGAAATATACATACTAGTCTACTCTGGAATATCGATGCCCTGTCTCGATATTCTCTCGACTTGGAACAATTGAAGGATGTGCTTGTAGACTACCCAGGTCCCAGTAGTATGATCCACATCATAGTCCTGGTAGTCAAGCCAACATCCTAAGGGCTTTATCAACATGTATATGAGAGACGGTATAATAATACCAGTGAACATGTTAAGATAAAGACAACCAGATAGCATACTATCATGTCGAGCAAGAAAGTCCTCCATATATATGTCCAAGCATCCACTATATTATACAATAATGGCCTCTAGGGCATACATATCACTAACAATCTCCCACTTGCACTAAGGCCAGTTGTTGTGGTATCTTATACCCAACATCCCAAAAAGTCTCTCGGATAGCATCTGGGGAAAGGCCTTCGTGAGTGGATCCGCTGTGCTATCCTTCGTGACAACTTTCCTGACTTTGATCTCCCGGTGTTCTACTATCTCCCTGATCAGGTGATACCGCCTAAGAATATGTCTGGATCACTGATGGGACCAGGGTTCCTTGGCTAAAGCCACAGCTCCATTGTTATCACAATACACAGGTATTGGATGCTCATTGGATGGAACCACACAAAGTTCAACTATGAACTTCTTCATCCAGAAAGTCTCTTTGGCAGCATTGTTGGCAGCGATGTATTTAGTTTCCATCGTGGAGTCTGCTACGGTATCTAGCTTGGAACTCTTCTAACATACCGCCCCTCCATTGAGGGTGAAGACAAAACTCGAGACCGACTTATCATCGTCCTTATCACTCTAGAAGCTCGAATCGATAAAGGTCTCCACCTGGAGTTCACCGTTACCATACACCAAGAGCATTTCTTTAGTCCTTCTCAAGTACTTAAGAATGTTCTTCACAGTTGTCCAGTGTTTCTCCCCTAGATCTTATTGATACTTACTCACTACACCTAGTGAGTAAGCTACATCTGGTCTCGTACATAACATTGCATACATGATAGACCCGACTGCTGAAGCATAGGGTATCCCTTGTATGCGAGTCCTCTCCAAATCAGTCTTGGGAGACATATCTTTGGAGAGAGTAATTTCTAAACAAGCGGGTAAATTACCATGCTTAGAATCTTCCATACTAAACCTCTTTAGTATGGTATCAATGTACCTGGATTGGGACAATCCCAACATCCGTTTAGATCTATCTCTTTAGATCTTTATCCCCAGAATATAAGAGGCATCACCTAGATCTTTCATGGAGAATTTGTGTGATAAGAAGAGCTTGAGTGTAGCATAGGAACATCGTTTCCTCTCAAGAGTATATCATCCACGTACAATATGAGGAAGACAACCTTACTCTCTACAACCTTCTTGTATATACAAGGTTCATCTACGTTTTTGATGAATTCAAACTCTTTGACAGCTTCATCGAAACAGATGCTCCAGCTCCGCGATGCCTTCTTTAATCCGTAGATGGATTTAAGCAGCTTGCACATGCTTCCGCTGCTCCCACTGTCTATGAAGCCTTCTGGCTTTGTCATGTACACGCTCTTTTCTAAATCACCATTTAGAAAAGCGGTCATGACTTCCGACTGCCAGATTTCGTAGTCATGGTATGCAGCAACGGCAAGTAGGATCCTGATGGACTTAAGCATAGCCACTGGAGAAAAGGTTTCGTTATAGTCGACGCCTGGTCGTTGACGAAAACCTTTTGCTATAAGTCTAGCTTTGAAGGTCTCAACCTTTCCATCTACACCAATTATCTTCTCAAGATCCACTTGCTCTCGATGGGTTTTACCCCTTCAGGAGCAACTTTCAAAGTCCATACTTTGTTGGTGTACATGGATTCCATCTCAGATCGCATAGCATCCAGCCATTTCACAGAGTCTTCACTTGTGATGGCCTGCTCGAAACTAGTTGGGCCATCATCTTTCATGATGCAATTCTCGCTCCCACCATCTATAAGAAAACCTTAGTATCTCGCAGGTGGATGAGGAACCCTACTTGATCTGCGGAGTGGCTGGGGTTCGTTAGGGACTATTGAATCCTCCGGTTCCACCTAATCGTTAGTTATAGTTTGTGTTGCTGGAACTTCTTCCAGTTCTACCTCATTGCCATTAATTTCTTTCACAAAAAATTCCTTTTCTAAAAAGGCGGCATGTCGAGAAACAAACACTTTTTGTTCCTCAGTGTGGTAGAAGATATACCCTCGCGAATGTTTGGGATATCCTACAAACTTGCACAGAATTGACCTTGCCTTGAGCTTGTCCAGATTTTTCTTTTTAACATAGGCCGGACAACTCCATATCTTAACTCGTTTAAGAGATGGAATCTTCCCATTCCATATCTCATATGGAGTGGTAGGCATTGGATTTTGTCGGAACCCTATTCAATAGGTATGCAGCTATCTCAAGTGCATAACCCCAAAAGGAAATAGGGAACTCAATATTACTCATCATAGAGCGCACCATATCTAATAGGGTGCGATTCCTCCGCTCCGAAACTCCATTGTGCTGTGGTGTATACGGAGGAGTAAGCTAAGAGAGAATCCCATTCTCTTTTAAGTAGCCTCTGAATTCCGTGCTCAAGTATTCTCCTCCCCGATCAGATCGAAGGATTTTAATGCTTTTACCCGTCTGATTCTCAACTTCGTACTTATATTTCTTGAATTTCTCAAAAGATTCAGATTTGTGTTTCAACAGGAACACATGTCTGTATCTTGAGAGTTCATCGGTGAATGTAATGAAATACGAGGAACCATTCCTAGCATGTGTAGACATAGGACCGCATACATCATAATGTATCAGTCCTAAGAGTTCAGTAGCTCTTTCTCCGTGTCCAGTGAACGGAGATTTTGTCATCTTGCCTTTGATACATGACTAGCAAGTTTCATAAGATGTAAATTCAAAAGGATTCAAATATCCATTCTTATATAACTTAGCCAGTCTTGTCGCATTGATATGACCTAATCTACAATGCCACAAGAAGTCTTCGTTCATTTCTGAACTGTTCTTCTTGTGTGTGATGTGTATACTTAGAACTGTTTTGTGATTTAGTACGTATATACCGTTATACAACGTACCATACCCAATCAACACTTGATTTAGAAAAACATTCATAATATTTTTGGTACTAAATAAAAGTCGCTCAGAACCATTGTGTTACTGTCACGCCCCGCTTCCCAGTGTACGGCGAAGTGGACGCGACAAGGTCCGCTACGTATGTACTCAGAAGTACATACGCTAAGCGTAGCTAAGCAATATAAAGTAAATCACAAGAGACGAAAGATATAGAAATAACAGCAACTTTTATTAATAATATTCTTTGTACAATGCATGAAAAGAAAATACAACTGAAATGAAAAGCGATGCCTAAACAGTGGCATAACAGGAAATACAGAAAAGAACAAGGTACAATATCTAGAGCTCGGGATCTTCGTGGAACTGCTCCAAATCTTCACCGGTGGGCTCGATCTCAGCTCGGTCCAACGCACCTGACGACATTCAAAGAAGAAAGAAACAGAATGTCGTCAGCGAACAGGTCGCTCGGTAAGTCCCAAAGATAAGGGAGAAATAGACAGAGAGTAAGAGAGAGAGAGTGACTTTTACAGTTGTATTATATTGTTATATTATAGTAGTATGGTGTTAACGCTGTTGTTGTAGCTTGGTACAGAAGGATGCCAGTGTATACGAGAGGGGTCTCAGTATGCTAGAGACCAGGGCAAATGGAAGTACAAGGCTCCGTTATACAACCCGGAACAACGGCAATTGAATTCAGGTTAGGTGTCTTAATCTTACCATCTCGTGCCACATTTAACACCTTCCGTACCAATCTGCCCCTTAAACCCCGCGATGTCTTGTTTGTATTGTTATGTTGTAAAATTGTATTGATTGCATGATTGATTGACTGATTGACCGAAACCATGATATCGGGAAACGGTTATAACCGTAGAGTCATGTAAATGGAATAGTGGGAAACATGTAAAAGGAATATCCATGGTTCGGTTCAGTCGAGTAGATTGTTAACTGGATTCAGGGATTCATGTATTCAAATTGTATTGGAATATAAATGAATATAGATTGACTTGAATCATATTCAAGTCAGGAGTAGTCAGACTCTAACCCGAGTCAGACTAGAAGAAAGGTAATTTGAAGTTCAATATTAGTTAGGGGCCTTATTGTAATTTGTAAAACTTGAGGGGGTTTTATGTAAAAGTACTTTTGTATAGTTTTCAAAATACACCTCAAGTATTTAATAATCGTCTTTATTGTTATAATGAATGTGAATTTTATTTGTGTTATTCTAGTGAATATATCCTAATAAAAGTATTGATTGTTTTATCTGAAATTCATGGTATTTTAATGTAACTTTTAATCTTTTTATTTTTAGAAAAAGAGGAAACTTTATCTTATGATAAAATAGGTGTTTAAAAGATAATTTTATATATATTAACACATGAATAATTTTTAAATGAATGTTTTATTTTCAAAAATCTCATTTTTCTTAAATATCGTATTTTAAACCTTTCGAGACCGAATGCTCCTTGCGGAGGTCTGAATCTCGCACTACTAGCCTGCGGGTGCACGATGAACCGTACTATCCCTAACAGGTTCCCCAAAAGTGGGTTGTAGCGGCGCTTTGGTTAGATTTAATAATTACCATTCATTTAGGAAAACGGTTTTATAAATAAAAGGTATTTATTCGTAAAAGAGTATAGTTTTGCGTATTTTAGTTGTTAGGGTTTCCTAAGCCAACTAGCCTATTTCTAAGGTCTAAACGATACGTCATTAGAAGCCTCAAATCGCCTCTTCACCGTCAATTGCGGCCAGGTAAGTGCCAGGTAAGTGGGAAGGAACCACAGTCGTGGGCCTAATTAAAAACCACTAGCCTTAGACACACTTGCCTATGCACCACAAGACAGTTTAGATAAACGATCGATGTCCATGACCAATCGTGCTTTCCTTTTATTAAAAGATTTTATTTAGAAAAGTTTACAATTTAATGCTTTCAATAAAGATTATAAAGATTAGGGTATTTTAGTGAAAAGTCCTATATTTTCGTATTCTATATTTTGACGTTTATCAATTAGAGTTATATTTGTGTGTGTGTAGAGGTAGGTCATTACCTCGTGACTTATTTTAAGTTTTAATGAAGTTTTAGAGGTTAAACATGATATATTGAACTTGAAGGTATTAAAGCGCAAGAATACGGTATTCGAAAACGTTATCATTTCATGTGTGAAAATTCATTCAAATTGGTTTCTACAAGTTTAGTGATCAAGATAAACCTATTTAGGAGTGAGGGAATTAATTAAACGAAGAAAAATGAACTTCATGGTATTTTTATGAAAAGAATACGGTTTTGCAAAGAAGCTATCATTTCATGTGAGAAAGTTTGTTTAAATTGGTTTATAGGTGATTAATAGTCAACATGAATATAGGTAGGTGTTATGTACGTATTAGGTGACAAGTGGAAATTTATAGAAAAACCGAATCGGAAATCGGTTTGTCCGATTTCCGTCGGGTTCCAAAAAGTCGTATTTTTACATTAAGGAAAAGAGAGATAGAAGAGATGGGACTTACGGGTTTGGACAAGCTAAGGGGGCTAAAGAAGCTGGTGATTGTCGATGCGTCGAAAACGTCGCGAAGGTTCTGATCTGATCGCCGGAATCCGTCGTCGGTTTCGGCAGCGCTTCGCTTCTCGCTCTTTGCACCGAGTTCTCGAGAATTTGGGAGAGTGGATTTAGAGTGGTGAGGTGAAATGGTAGAGGGTAGGGGTCTTTATATAGGGCTAGGCTAGGGTTAGGGTTTTAATTAAAAAAATATATAAAAATCATTAAACCTAGGAGTAAAAGGGATTTATTGGCCAAATTAAAACCGATCCAGGTATAATAAGTGTGCAAGAGGGTTGACCAAGTCAAGAGCCAACTTTTCTCAGTTGGTGACTCGGCCGTCCGGCCAAGTCCGGCCGGATCGGCCGGACCGAGTCGGACGATTCGCCGGCCGGCGGCGCCGAGTCGGGACGAGTCAGGCTTCCAGTTGCCGGGGATTTTCTGGGGGTACAATTTGGTATATTTACTTTTTGTTGTCCAGTACATATTTTGGGAGTTATGGCCTTTTTACCGTTGACTTCCAAAAAAAATTAAAACAAAATAAATACAAAAATAATGTGAGGCATGGGATTTGAACTCCGGTGGCTTAGTTCAGCGGTGCAAGGTATTACCAATGAGCTACAAGCTCTTTCTTATAATTATTGTGTTATTTAATTACTTAAAATGATAGCAGTAAGAGTAAATACTCCAAGTATACATTAAAATTTAAAGTGATTTCTTGTACACTAAAAATGGAGTTATTTCATTCTTGTAGCTTGTAATTAAAAACAAAAATAATTACCTAAATCTTGTGCTCAGGCTAAAATACCCTTTTGTGGATTTTAAAAATATTTTGAAAAAAAATTTGTATAGGAAAAAGTGTATAAGAAAATTAGGGTTGTTACATTCTACCCTCCTTATAAAAATTTCGTCCTCGAAATTTGTAAAAGAAAAGTGTAACAGTGCAAAAAAGTTTGGCGAATAAAAGTGATACGATGGTGGAAAAAAAAGGCTTACTGGTGTTACCTTGACATACAGTCTCGGCTTCTACGGCTTCTATTGTGAAGGTCTGTCGCCGTGGTATATTCCTTCTAGCTGAAGGCACATTCCGCCTTTGAGGCCTATTTCTCTGCCCTCTAGGCATGTCCCTCATTGCCTGTTGGAATTGGCGAGTAGGCTGTGCAGGTGATGGAGCAGGTAGTGCAGGACGAGTTGCAGGGGCCTGGATGGTTGGCCGCTGCGGTTGGTTGGTGTATGTGTGAGATGAGTTATTGTTGTAAGGACAGTTCCCAATTCCGTGGTTGGATGCGCCACAAATTAGACACAGGCCTTTTGCGCGCCTACAGTCCTTCCACAAATGTCCCTTTCTATGGCAGTAATGGCAAATTTCTTCAGTCCTCCTGGATTCAAACGATGACCTGGAAGAGGCTCCACCTGCCATCTGGTTGGAAGGGCGCTTGACTCCTGCAGACCGAGATCTGCCCCTCTCTTTTATTGCCGCCTCTTAACTGCGGGCAGCTTCTAGAGCTTCCTCGTGAGTCAAGAACTTTCCTGTGGCTAGAGCAGCCTTAATCTCGGTGTCCAAACCTTGTTGAAAGCGACGGGCTCTGATGTTGTCCGTCGGTATCAAGTGTGCCGCGAATCGACTCAACATGGTGAATTCAGCGTCGTATTCATCTACCGATTTGTCCCACATTGATCCTTGCTGTAGATGAATAAACTGCTGCTCCATGGCGAACCTGGCAGTCACAGGAAAATATTTCGCGTCGAACTTCTCGCGAAATGTCTTCCATTCAATCGGCTGTACCAGACGGGTTTCTTCCGCCTTTCACCAATTGCGAGCATTATCCGTGAGCTGTAGTTTTGCTACACGGACCCAAGCGTTGTCTGGCACTTGAGCTGCTGCCAGATCATCTTCGATACTTTGTGCCCATTCTTCCGCTTCAAGAGGGCTTCCTTTACCAGAGAACTGCTTTGGGTGCAAAGCCCTGAATTGCTTTACTCCCGGTGCATCGGTCTCAGGACGGTTCAAAAGTTGTTGCTGTCCCTCGAGAAGACTGCGGATTGCCTCAAATAGCATCGTTTGCTCAGTGGGTGGTGCAGGAACAGCGGGTGTAAGAGGTAGTGCTGAAGGGGTGTTGTTGACGTTGGTGCTGGTGTTGTTCGGGGAATCCATAATCCTGAAGAAGAATTTGGGTTAGGACAGATTCAAATACAGAAAATGATAGAATTCAAGGAATAGAAATTGTAAGATTCAAGGAACATGAATTGTATAGAATGTTATTGTAGGGTTCCTAGGCACACAATAGAGGTCTCACAAGGCATCAACCATGCCAATTTTAAATTTTTCCGGTGCCGAGAAACCCTAATACGGATCGTTAACTAGAATTTTAGGCGAAAAAGGAAACTAGTTAACATCTTAACTAAAAGTGAGATGCTACAGCCTTTGTAGATCCGGTTATCCACTTCCTTAGCTCCACGTGGTTGTCCCCTCGCTGTCCATCTCGAATCCCGGACTCTCGCATCGGCTTCATCGGAGAAATGAGCGGAACAGTCGTCGGCTTCGATGCCGAAGATGATCTACGTCGAGACTTCACAAGAGCAAGCTCCAACTTCACCAAGTTGTGAAACTTGTGAAGAAAATACCCTATACTACTTGGCAAGAGGTAGAGGGTGAAGAAATATGAGGTGGGTTCACTTTAGAATTGGATTTCTCACACTTTTGCTCAAGATGCCATTGATGGAATCAAGCTTTCTTTCTTGATGAAGATGATGAAGAAGAAGAAAGAATATGATAAGTGTTGCTTTTAAAATGAAAATAAAATCAATACTTATTATATGCTAACCATGGTAAAGTGTAGAGAATAGATCATGGTTAGTTAGAATGGTTAGGGTTAAGGATGAAGACAAAATGGTAACAAAGTCAAACCTTCATGAAGCTTCAACTAAATACAAAGAAAGCCACCATTTTTCTTCATAATCCTTTCCAAAATCAATAAATAAATAAATGAGTAATAAAAAGGAAACCCTAACCATTACACAACCATGGTTTAATCTTTACACAAAACACAAGTTAGCATGCAACATCAAACATGATACAATCAAGTGCACACAAAATATATCACATATACAATGTGCTTTTCAAGTGAGAAAATCCCTTTAAAGTGAACCAATACTAGTTAATGCAAAGTAATATATCAAATATATAATTATACATTAAATCATTAAATCAACACTTGATTCAATGATCCGGTCATGTCGCACATAACCGACTAGTATCCAATGTATCGACTTATCGAATCAATCTTTGATTCGATAACTAGGTTATATCACATACAACCAATCGAAACATTCATCGCGAGAATGAAATGCGGTATCACATACACGCATCATTCTCGGTCCCGCACATATCTCATATGCGCCCCTATTTCGTTTCGCTTGAGCCAGGAAACCTCTGTGTAGGACTCTAAAGACTCGACAATACGCCGGTAGCATATGATGATCATATCAAGCGCCCACAAGCCACAAGCGGTCTGCTAAACGTAACGGCCATCCGGGTATTGAGCGATCAGAAGATCGACGGGCTAGCCCGCTCACACTCCTGTGAATCCAACCAGTAACACTTACCGTACAGTCCGGTCTGTTCGTCTGATATGTCGCATATCAAGTCCAGGGGTGGTAAACGTCAGACCCCAATAACCGATAAGTCATGCTGATGTGAGGCTCATAACGGGTCGAGAAACTACTGGTAACACTTACCAGCAAATCTCTGATCAGCCCTGGCCAGGGACTTCCCTGTTACGGCCAATCGAGTACAGCGCAACATCAACCCCCAATACCGGGAGAGACGAAACCCCTCCTATCGCTCATTGCCTCCATGTGACTCGGGACTGTACCCAAAGACCTCCGTTTTGCACGCCCTCATGGACGTGGTAAGGTGGAGATCAAAGCACAGTGGGAATCACACAAGACTCTATGACGATCTCGGGTCTACAGACTAACCTGTACAAGTGTCACCTGAGAACTGCCATCTGACGTGAGGTATAATACCATCTTGGAGTTCTCGGCGAGTCCGTCCAGTGTACCCAGTCTCCACTGAGCACCCGTACACCATCTCTGATGTCAAACACCAATGGATATCGGATCATCCATCGCCCATCTCATGGGTCGAGAAGCGTATACGCTAGTCTACACTGGTATATCGATGCCCCGTCTTGATACACCCACGACTAGGGACCTTGAAGGATGTACTTATGGACTACCATGTCCCCACTAGTATGATCTGCATCATAATCCAGGTAGTCAAGTACACATCCTAAGGGCTTTACCAACATGTAACTATAAGACAGTTTAAAGAGACTAGTGTACATGTTAAGATAAAGAGCAACCAGATAGCATACTATCATATCGAGCAAGAAAGTCATCTCTATATATGTCCAAGCATCCAATATAATATACATCATCTGTACAATACTGGCCTCTAGGGCATACATACAACTAACAATCTCCCACTTGCACTAGGGCCAGCTGCTGTAGTATCGCATACCGAGCATCCCGAAGAGTCTCTCAAACTGTATCTGGGGAATGGCCTTCGTGAGTGGATCCGCCGTGTTGTTCTTCGTGTCAACCCTCCTGACCTCGATCTCCCGGCGATTAACTATCTCCCGGATCAGGTGATACCGCCTCAGAATATGCCTGGATCGCTGATGGGACCTAGGTTCCTTGGCCAAAGCCACCGCTCCATTGTTATCACAATACAAAGGTATTGGATGCTCAATGGATGGAACCACTCCAAGTTCAGTAATGAACTTCTTGATCCAGAAAGCCTCTTTAGCAGCATCGTTGGCAGCGATGTATTCAGCCTCCATCGTCGAGTCTGCCACGGTTTCCTGCTTGGAACTCTTCCAGCTAACCGCCCCTCCGTAAAGGGTAAAGACAAATCCCGACTGCGACTTAGAGTCGTCCTTATCACTCTGGAAGCTCGAATCGGTAAAGGACTCCACTTGGAGTTCTCCGTTACCATACACCAAGAGTATCTCTTTAGTCCTTCGCAAGTACTTGAGAATGCTCTTCACAGCTGTCCAGTGACTCTCTCCAGGATCAGCTTAATACCTGCTCACTACACTTAGTGAGTATGCTACATCGGGTCTGGTACATAGCATCGCATACATGATAGAGCCTACAGCCGAAGCATAGGGTATCTCTTGCATGCGAGCTCTCTCCAAATCAGTCTTGGGAGACATCTCTTTGGAGAGAGTGACTCCAGAGATCGTGGGTAAATTCCCACGCTTGGATTCTTCCATACTAAACCTCTTTAGTATGGTGTCAATGTACCTGGATTGGGACAATCCCAATATCCGTTTGGATCTATCTCTATAGATCCTAATTCCCAATATGCAGGAGGCATCACCAAGATCTTTCATTGAGAATCTTTGTGATAAGAAGAGCTTGATCGATTGCAGCATAGGAATATCATTTCCTATCAAGATTATGTCGTCTACGTACAATACGAGGAAGACAACCTTACTCTCTGCCACCTTCTTGTAGATACAAGGTTCATCTGGGTTTTTGACGAAATCAAACTCTTTGATAACGACGTCAAAGCAGATGTTCCAACTCCACGATGCTTGCTTTAATCCATAAATGGATTTAAGCAGCTTGCACACCTTCCCGCTGCTCCCACTGTCTATGAAGCCTTCTGGCTGAGTCATGTACACGCACTCTTCTAAATCACCATTTAGAAAGACGGTCTTAACATCCATTTGCTAGATTTCGTAATCATGATATGCAGCGATGGCAAGCATGATCCGGATGGATTTAAGCATAGCCACTGGAGATAAGGTTTCATCATAGTCCACACCTGGTCTTTGACGAAAACCCTTTGCAACAAGTCTAGCTTTGAAAGTCTCCACTTTCCCATCTACACCAAGTTTCTTCTTGAAGATCCACTTGCTCCCAATGGGTTTTACCCCTTCAGGAGCAACTTCCAAAGTCCATACTTTGTTAGTGTACATGGATTCCATCTCGGACCGCATAGCATCCAGCCATTTCACTGAGTCCCTACTCGTGATGGCCTGCTCGAAACTAGTTGGGTCATCATCCTCCATGATGCAATCCTCGCTCCCACCATCCATGAGAAAACCGTAGTATCTCTCAGGTTGGCGAGGAACCCTACTAGATCGGCAGAGAGGCTGAGGTTCATCGGGAGCTACTGAATCCTCTGGTTCCACTAAATCTTCTGTTGTGTTTTGTTCAGCTGGAACCTCTTCCAGTTCTACCTCAGAGCCACAAATCTCTTTTGCAAGAAATTCCTTTTCTAAAAAGGTGGCATGTTGAGCAACAAATACTCTTTGTTCCTCACTGTGGTAGAAGATATACCCTCGCGAATGCTTGGGATATCCAATAAATTTACACAAAACAGACCTTGCCTCGAGTTTGTCCGGTTTTTGTCTTTTGACATAGGCCGGGCAACCCATATCTTTATAAAATTAAGATATGGTCTCTTCCCTTCCCATATCTCATATGGTGTGGTAGGCACAGATTTGGTAGGAACCCTATTCAGTAGGTATGCAGCTGTTTCCAGTGCATATCCCCAGAAGGAAACAGGTAACTCAGCTACACTCATCATTGAGCGCACCATATCCAATAGGGTGCGGTTCCTCCGTTCTGATACACCGTTGTGCTGTGGTGTATATGGAGGAGTTAGCTGAGAGAGAATCCCATTCTCTTTTAGGAAGTCCAGGAATTCAATGCTCAAGTATTCACCTCCTCGATCAGATCGTAGGATTTTAATACTTTTTCCGGTTTGGTTCTCGACTTCGTGTTTATATTCTCTAAATTTCTCAAAAGTTTCTGATTTGTGTTTCATCAGGAACACATATCCGAATCTAGAGAGATCGTCAGTGAATGTAATGAAGTACGAAGAACCATCCCTGGCATGTGTAGACATAGGACCGCATACATCACTATGTATCAGTCCTAAGAGTTCGGTAACTCTTTCTCCGTGTCCCGTAAACGGAGTTTTGGTCATCTTGCCTTTGAGACATGACTGGCAAGTGTCATAGGATGAAAATTCAAACGGATTTAAATATCCATCTTTATGCAACTTAGTTAGTCGTGTCGCATTGATGTGACCCAGTTTACAATGCCATAAGAAGGATTCGTTCAATTCAGAACTCTTCCTCTTGTGTGTGTTTGTTATGCTCAGAACTGTTGATTGATTTAGAACATAAATGCCATTGCACAACGTGCCTGATCCAACCAACTTTTGGTTACGGAAAATGTTCATAACATTGTCCTGTAATACAAAATTATATCCCTCTTTACTCAACAAAGAAACCGATATAATGTTGCATATCAGGTTCGGCATGTAATAGCATTCGTTCAGAACCAATGTATTACCAGTTGGTAATGCAAGGTGATATTCCCCGACAGTCTTAGCTGCAACAATTGCACCATTTCCAACTCTAATGTCTTTATCACCTTCTCCAAGTTCTCTACCTTTTCTAAGCCCATGTAACTGATTACATATATGGGATCCTGACCCGGTATCTAATACCCAGGACGTAGAGCAAATGGAGAAACAGTTCTCTGTAACGAATACACCCGAAGAAAATGCATCATTATGTACTTTCTTCATTCGGGTGGCATGGGAATCCTGGTATTCCCCTATATCCTGTTCAGTCCTATAACTCTTATAGGAAAGAACGGAACCAACGTTCTCCAGCACAGTATAACATGCGGGTTCGGTCAATACATCGATATTATTATCTTGATTAGGGCATGAAATGGTCGCTACCTGGAGAGAGAGAGAAGAAAACACTTTAGCGTATGCTCGTGCAAGATCAGATTGGTTATTATCTTATCTAATCAGGATGGCTCCCACTGGTTTTTATCAAATCTTCCTTCAAACCCTAAAAGGAAAGATTAGCCGGGATTAATTACACACTATAAGTTCGCCAATCCTTCAGCCAGGCCAGTGTCGGTACTTTGAGGGAGGTCCCCCGTGCTTTCGCACGAACCTAATTAATGTAAACCTCGTTTTCCCAGAGGCGTAACCTCGTTGACACCTTTCTAGACACCTACTTGATCAGCTAATTGCAATGTGTAAAACTCTCCCAGGAGTAACTCTTACTCGCAGTGGGTATCGGGATCCAACTATCTCATAGAAGGTATGCAATCTCATTGCAAATTTCAACACTTGAAATTCCCGATAATATTTTTCCCCAAGCATCCTATGACCTTGACGGAGGTCAACAAACCACAGGGAGCAAGTCAAGTTCAACCCGTCATTTCTTGATTGAATCAAACCCACCCGCACGACCTTTGACGGAGGTCAACAAGGTCGTACGACTACCCTAATCCAATCTGCATCATATGCATAAGCAGATAAATACTAGTTAGCTACCGCACACTACGCCTTGACGGAGGTCAACAAACGTAGCACGAATACTAAGTAGGATTTATCTGAAATGACGGAAGGCTACGACAGGTTTTTCTGAAAACCTATTGCCTAGTGAACTTGATATCGTTGTAGAATCAAATGAAGTTTTTTAATGGAGAGATTTTGAGGCTTTTCTTGTTTTGCTAAAGGGGTCACTCCCGGTGAAGGGATCGTCGGCCCTTTCCTCGTCGAATGAGGTGCGGGATATATCATATATATCACTGTGCAAAGCAGAAACTATAGAAGCAGTCAAAAGCAAACCGAGTATGTAGCATCTGCCAGTTATTGCTAAAGGAGTCACTCCCGGTGAAGGGATCTCGGTCCTTTCCTCATCGAATAAGGTGCAGGATATATCACATATACCGCTATGCAAAGCAAGAACTGTAGCTACCTGTTTTGTTTAAAATTTGATTCTACAACATCTTAGGTTTCTTTTCTTTCATTAATCACATTAATGAAGTCCCATCATATAAGTCACCTAAACATCACAGATAAATACGACGTACACTTATGCCATCCGCATTCGCCTGGATGTCCCCTCGTGCACCGTTAGGTTAGGTAACTAACGACAGAGCAGGGCAGGGCTAGTGCGGGTGCAAAACATAAGTAACGTCTATATAATATATCATATATACTATATACTGTATTTATCACAGAACATCACATGATCACATCACAGATATCACAGCAGAAGAAACATATGAAACATTGGATATACTAGGACGTCCGTGTTTTCAATACGAGCCAGTATAAAACACGGATTCCACGGTCGTGATGAATAGCCAATCCCACACCCCTAGACCCCTACGAGAGCGGCAAGCAACCCTACCAATTTTAGGGTTAGGAGACCCGGACTCGACTCCTCGAGATGGTCTCCCACTGGACCCTAGAACCCGGTTACTTGTGCTCCCCTCCTTGGGTCTATCCTAATGCGGAAAAGTAAATAATATACAAAAGGTGACAACTTCCGCAACCTGGAAGTGCCCCAAATAAAAGAATATTACATACAAGTTTTTACATGAATGAAAATGAAAAACACTCATCTCACATAAAACCCCTCGACTATTCAAACACGACGATCCAATATAACATATCCAGCAACACATAACATCACATGTCATCAACGTAAGTAAGTAAGCATACACCGATTGTCGTCGACGTATAGCAACGACAATCTGCAATACCACTACATAAAACAATTAGGGTCACAGAAAAGAAAGTGTAAAACTACAACAATTGGAATCCGCAACCGCTTGAGACATCGCATGCCTAATCAAATGAAATACTTAGACATCATATGCCTAACAATTTTAAACCCCGCATTTTAGTCTCATTATCGAAAACTCTTTTCAATATCAAGTAAGACTAAACCGCTAGATTTATAACATTCATTCAGTTATCTCATAACTGTTTGTGAATTCCAATTATTGTATCCCATTCCGGATAAATAGAAAATATTAAACTTTCCGATCGAACATTCGAACACCCAAGTTTTACCGAAACCGTTCAACACATGAAATAGGTTCAAAGACATTCACTTCATGCCTCAGTACCAACGGTCCAGCCGTAGAAGGGTCAAGCCAACGCCTTACATGTAGCACGCCGTACTGCCCCAAACCCGAAGGTTCAAAGGGCAGTTCAAGACGGTCACATAATCGAGTTAAGGTTTGTTGTCTTCTAGAGGGACCATCGCGTTACTTGCACTACTCAGGACGTCCTTAAACCACAGAAAAATCCAACACTTGGAAATTTTCCGGCAGGGGAAAAGTTGGGTATTTATATTCGGTCGAACTTTTTAACATATTCGAAAATATCCGGAAAGCCACATAGACAAAGTCTGATAATCTGATCGAATCTTTGATTCCCAATACAACCCCAGAATACTCAACTCTTGATTCAATTTAAAAATTCCCAGAAAACTCAGCATAATAAAATAGGAGTTACTGTGCAAACAGGGAATGATGATGTCATCAGAGGGCCGCGGAACCGCCGCAGAAGCTAGGCTTCTGCCGCGGTTCCGCCCCAGGTTTATGGTATCAATGGTAAAATTTTGCACCGTAATTCTTATAATTCCCAGCTAAATTTTTTAAGCATTTTTAATCTGGAAAAAACCCAGTTTTTAGAAAAAGTCCAGAGAGCATTTTGGTTTTTAGGGTTTCGGTTCGATCGGGTTTCAAACGTCGTCTACACTTCGCCTAAGGCTCTAGCTAGGCTCTGATACCACTGTAGGGTTCCTAGGCACACAATAGAGGTCTCACAAGGCATCAACCATGCCAATTTTAAATTTTTCCGGTACCGAGAAACCCTAATACGGATCGTTAACTAGAATTTTAGGCGAAAAAGGAAACTAGTTAACATCTTAACTAAAAGTGAGATGCTACAACCTTTGTAGATCCGGTTATCCACTTCCTTAGCTCCACGTGGTTGTCCCCTCGCTGTCCATCTTGAATCCCGGACTCTCGCATCGTCTTCATCGGAGAAATGAGCGGAACAGTCGTCGGCTTCGATGCCGAAGATGATCTACGTCGAGGCTTCACAAGATCAAGCTCCAACTTCACCAAGTTGTGAAACTTGTGAAGAAAACACCATATACTACTTGGCAAGAGATAGAGGGTGAAGAAATAGGAGGTGGGTTCACTTTAGAATTGGATTTCTCACACTTTTGCTCAAGATGCCATTGATGGAATCAAGCTTTCTTTCTTGATGAAGATGATGAAGAAAAAGAAAGAATATGATAAGTGTTGCTTTTAAAATGAAAATAAAATCAATACTTATCATATGCTAACCATGGTAAAGTGTAGAGAATAGATCATGGTTAGTTAGAATGGTTAGGGTTAAGGATGAAGACAAAATGGTAATAAAGTCAAACCTTCATGAAGCTTCAACTAAATACAAAGAAAGCCACCATTTTTCTTCATAATCCTTTCCAAAATCAATAAATAAATAAATGAGTAATAAAAAGGAAACCCTAACCATTACACAACCATGGTTTAATCTTTACACAAAACACAAGTTAGCATGCAACATCAAACATGATACAATCAAGTGCACACAAAATATATCACATATACAATGTGCTTTTCAAGTGAGAAAATCCCTTTAAAGTGAACCAATACTAGTTAATGCAAAGTAATATATCAAATATATAATTATACATTAAATCATTAAATCAACACTTGATTCAATAATCCGGTCATGTCGCACATAACCGACTAGTATCCAATGTATCGACTTATCGAATCAATCTTTGATTCGATAACTAGGTTATATCACATACAACCAATCGAAACATTCATCGCGAGAATGAAATGCGGTATCACATACACGCATCATTCTCGGTCCCGCACATATCTCATATGCGCCCCTATTTCGTTTCGCTTGAGCCAGGAAACCTCTGTGTAGGACTCTAAAGACTCGACAATACGCCAGTAGCAGATGATGATCATATCAAGCACCCACAAGCCGCAAGCGGTCTGCTAAACGTAACGGCCATCCGGGTATTGAGCGATCAGAAGATCGACGAGCTAGCTCGCTCACACTCCTGTGAATCCAACCAGTAACACTTACCGTACAGTCCGGTCTGTTCGTCTGATATGTCGCATATCAAGTCTAGGGGTGGTAAACGTCAGACCCCAATAACCGATAAGTCGTGCTGATGTGAGGCTCATAACGGGTCGAGAAACTACTGGTAACACTTACCTGCAAATCTCTGATCAGCCCTGGCCAGGGACTTCCCTGTTACGGCTAATCGAGCACAGCGCAACATCAACCCCCAATACCGGGAGAGACGAAACCCCTCCTATTGCTCATTGCCTCCATGTGACTCGGGACTGTACCCAAAGACCACCGTTTTGCACGCCCTCATGGACGTAGTAAGGTGGAGATCAAAGCACAGTGGGAATCACACAAGACTCTATGACGATCTCGGGTCTACAGACTAACCTGTACAAGTGTCACCTGAGAACTGCCATCTGACGTGAGGTATAATACCATCTGGGAGTTCTCGGCGAGTCCGTCCAGTGTACCCAGTCTCCACTGAGCACCCGTACACCATCTCTGATGTCAAACACCAATGGATATGGGATCATCCATCGCCCATCTCATGGGTCGAGAAGCGTATACGCTAGTCTACACTGGTATATCGATGCCCCGTCTCGATACACCCATGACTAGGGACCTTGAAGGATGTACTTATGGACTACCATGTCCCCACTAGTATGATCTGCATCATAATCCAGGTAGTCAAGTACACATCCTAAGGGCTTTACCAACATGTAACTGTAAGACAGTTTAAAGAGACTAGTGTACATGTTAAGATAAAGAGCAACCAGATAGCATACTATCATATCGAGCAAGAAAGTCTTCTCTATATATGTCCAAGCATCCAATATAATATACATCATCTGTACAATACTGGCCTCTAGGGCATACATACAACTAACAGTTTTAGTTGCTGGTTCTTGTGTTATATTGCTTAGGTTGTTCACACAGACCAGAACTGCATGACAGGGATTCATACAGCTCTGACCTGCATGGGCCACCAACAAAACCTGTCACGCCCCGCTTCCCAATGTACGGCGAAGTGGACGCGACAAGATCCGCTACGTATGTACTCAGAAGTACATATGCTAAGCGTAGCTAAGCAATATAAAGTAAATCACAAGAGACGAAAGATATAGAAATAACAGCAACTTTTATTAATAACATTCTTTGTACAATGCATGAAAAGAAAATACAACTGAAATGAAAAGCGATGCCTAAACAGTGGCATAACAGGAAATACAGAAAAGAACAAGGTACAATATCTAGAGCTCGGGATCTTCGTGGAACTGCTCCAAATCTTCACCGGTGGGCTCGATCTCAGCTCGGTCCAACGCACCTGACGACATTCAAAGAAGAAAGAAACAGAATGTCGTCAGCGAACAGGTCGCTCGGTAAGTCCCAAAGATAAGGGAGAAATAGACAGAGAGTAAGAGAGAGAGAGTGAATTTTACAGTTGTATTATATTGTTATATTATAGTAGTATGGTGTTAACGCTGTTGTTGTAGCTTGGTACAGAAGGATGCCAGTGTATACGAGAGGGGTCTCAGTATGCTAGAGACCAGGGCAAATGGAAGTACAAGGCTCCGTTATACAACCCGGAACAACGGCGATTGAATTCAGGTTAGGTGTCTTAATCTTACCATCTCGTGCCACCTTTAACACCTTCCGTACCAATCTGCCCCTTAAACCCCGCGATATCTTGTTTGTATTGTTATGTTGTAAAATTGTATTGATTGCATGATTGATTGACTGACTGACCGAAACCATGATATCGGGAAACGGTTATAACCGTAGAGTCATGTAAATGGAATACTGGGAAACATGTAAAAGGAATATCCATGGTTCGGTTCAGTCGAGTAGATTGTTAACTGGATTCAGAGATTCATGTATTCAAATTGTATTGGAATATAAATGAATATAGATTGACTTGAATCATATTCAAGTCAGGAGTAGTCAGACTCTAACCCGAGTCAGATTAGAAGAAAGGTAATTTGAAGTTCAATATTAGTTAGGGGCCTTATTGTAATTTGTAAAACTTGAGGGGGTTTTATGTAAAAGTACTTTTGTATAGTTTTCAAAATATACCTCAAGTATTTAATAATTGTCTTTATTGTTATAATGAATGTGAATTTTATTTGTGTTATTCTAGTAAATATATCCTAATAAAAGTATTAATTGTTTTATCTGAAATTCATGGTATTTTAATGTAACTTTTAATCTTTTAATTTTTAGAAAAAGTGGAAACTTTATCTTATGATAAAATAGGTGTTTAAAAGATAATTTTATATATATTAACACATGAATAATTTTTAAATGAATGTTTTATTTTCAAAAATCTCATTTTTCTTAAATATCGTATTTTAAACCTTTCGAGACCGAATCCTCCTTACGGAGGTCTAAATCTCGCACTACTAGCCTGCGGGTGCACGATGAACCGTACTATCCCTAACAGGTTCTCCAAAAGTGGGTTGTAGCGGCGCTTTGCTTAGGTTTAATAATTACCATTCATTTAGGAAAACGGTTTTATAAATAAAAGGTATTTATTCGTAAAAGAGTATAGTTTTCCGTATTTTAGTTGTTAGGGTTTTCTAAGCCAACTAGCCTATTTCTAAGGTCTAAACGACAAGTCATTAGAAGCCTCAAATCGCCTCTTCACCGTCAATTGCGGCCAGGTAAGTACCAGGTAAGTGGGAAGGAACCACAGTCGTGGGCCTAATTAAAAACCACTAGCCTTAGACACACTTGCCTATGCACCACAAGACAGTTTAGATAAACGATCGATGTCCATGACCAATCGTGCTTTCCTTTTATTAAAAGATTTTATTTAGAAAAGTTTACAATTTAATGCTTTCAATAAAGATTATAAAGATTAGGGTATTTTAGTGAAAAGTCCTATATTTTCGTATTCTATATTTTGACGTTTATCAATTAGAGTTATATTTGTGTGTGTGTAGAGGTAGGTCATTACCTCGTGACTTATTTTAAGTTTTAATGAAGTTTTAGAGGTTAAACATGATATATTGAACTTGAAGGTATTAAAGCGCAAGAATACGGTATTCGAAAACGTTATCATTTCATGTGTGAAAATTCATTCAAATTGGTTTCTACAAGTTTAGTGATCAAGATAAACCTATTTAGGAGTGAGGGAATTAATTAAACTAAGAAAAATGAACTTCATGGTATTTTTATGAAAAGAATACGGTTTTGCAAAGAAGCTATCATTTCATGTGAGAAAGTTTGTTTAAATTGGTTTATAGGTGATTAATAGTCAATATGAATATAGGTAGGTGTTATGTATTAGGTGACAAGTGGAAATTTATAGAAAAACCGAATCGGAAATCGGTTTGTCCGATTTCCGTCGGGTTCCAAAAAGTCGTATTTTTACATTAAGGAAAAGAGAGATAGAAGAGATGGGACTTATGGGTTTGGACAAGCTAAGGGGGCTAAAGAAGCTGGTGATTGTCGATGCGTCGAAAACGTCGCAAAGGTTCAGATCTGATCGCCGGAATCCGTCGTCGGTTTCGGCAGTGCTTCGCTTCTCGCTCTTTGCACCGAGTTCTCGAGAATTTAGGAGAGTGGATTTAGAGTGGTGAGGTGAAATGGTAAAGGGTAGGGGTCTTTATATAGGGCTAGGCTAGGGTTAGGGTTTTAATTAAAAAAATATATAAAAATCATTAAAAATCATTAAACCTAGGAGTAAAAGGGATTTATTGGCCAAATTAAAACCGATCCAGGTATAATAAGTGTGCAAGAGGGTTGACCAAGTCAAGAGTCAACTTTTCTCAGTTAGTGACTCGGCCGTCCGGCCAAGTCCGGCCGGATCGGCCGGACCGAGTCGGACTATTCGCCGGACGGCGGTGCCGAGTCGGGCCGAGTCAGGCTTCCAGTGGCCGGGGATTTTCTGGGGGTACAATTTGGTATATTTACTTTTTGTTGTCCAGTACATATTTTGGGAGTTATGGCCTTTTTACCGTTGACTTCCAAAAAAAATTAAAACAAAATAAATACAAAAATAATGTGGGGCATGGGATTTGAACTCCGGTGGCTTGGTTCAGCGGTGCAAGGTATTACCAATGAGCTACAAGCTCTTTCTTGTAATTATTGTGTTATTTAATTACTTAAAATAATAGCAGCAAGAGTAAATACTCCAAGTATACATTAAATTTTAAAGTGATTTCTTGTACACTAAAAATGGAGTTATTTCATTCTTGTAGCTTGTAATTAAAAACAAAAATAATTACCTAAATCTTGTGCTCAGGCTAAAATACCCCTTTGTGGATTTTAAAAATATTTTGAAAAAAAATTTGTATAGGAAAAAGTGTATAAGAAAATTAGGGTTGTTACAGTTACCACTTGGTAATACAAGGTGATATTCGCCAACTGCTTTGACTGCAACAATTTCACCATTTCCTTCTCTGAGGGACATATCACCTTTTTCCAGTTCTCTACCTCTCTTTAGCCCATGTAACAAATTACATACATGGGATCCTGATCCGGTATCCAATTCCAAGGACGTAGAGCAAACTGAGAAACGGTTCTCGAATACGAACACACCGGGAGACGATGCATCAACATACTTATTCTTCGTTTGGGTGGTGTGGAAATCTTGATATTCCCTTATTGCTTTCTCAGACTTATGACAATCATAAGAAAAAGCAGAAACTAGCCTAGTATAATAAGTGGGTTCGGTCAATACATCCATATTATTATCTTGATTAAGGCATTTCATTGGTCGCTACCAGGAGAGAGAGAGAAGGATAATCACTTTTGCGTACGCTCTTTGCTAGATTAGATTGGTTATTATTTTATCTAATCAGGGTGGTTCCCACTGTTTTTATCAAATCTTCCTTCAAACCATAAAAGGTAAGGTTAGCCGGGATTAATTACACCGTACAAATTCGCCAATCGTTCGGCCATGCAGGTATTGGTACTCTTAGGGAGTCTCCCCATGCTTTCTCATGGAACTAATTAAATAACTTCATTTCCACAGGGGCATTACCCCGTTTGCACCTTTCTTAGACACCTAATGGATCGGCTAATTGTAAAGTGGAAAACTCTCTCAGGAGTAACTCTTACTCGCAGTGGGTATCGGGATCCAACTATCATATAGAAGGTATGCAATCTCATTGCAATTTTCAACACTTGAAATTCCCAATAATTGTTTTTACCCCTAACATCCTATGACCTTGACGAAGGCCAACAAACCATAGGCCGCTAGTCAATTTCAACCCGTTCATTTCTTGGTTAAATTAAACCCACCCACACGACCCTTGACGAAGGCCAACAAAGTCGCACGACTACCCTAATCCAATCGCATCATATGCGGCAGATAAACACTAATCAGCTACCAAACACTACGTCTTGACGAAGGCCAACAAACGTAGCACGAATGCTAAATAGTATTTATCTGAAATGACGGAGGGCTATGGCTGGTTTTGAAGAAAACCTTTAACGTAATGAACTTGATATCATTGTAGAATCTAGTGATTTTAAAATGAGTGATTTTGTAGCTTTTTCTAGTTTCGTTAAAGAGATCACTCCCGATGAAGGGATCTCGGCTCTTTTCTCATCGAATGAGATGCTGGATATTCATCAAGGAATACCACTATGCGAAGTAAGAAGTAGAGAAGCTATAAAAACAAAACCGAGTGGGTTGTAGCATTTGCTAGTTTTGCTAAAGAGGTTACTCCCGGTGATGGGATCTCGGCTCTTTCCTCATCGAATGAGGTGCTGAATATTCATTAAGGAATACCACAATGCAAAGCAAGAACTAGAGCTGCCATTTTTAAAATTTTGATTTTACAACATCTTTTGGTTTCTTTTCTTTTCATTAATCTCATTAATGAAGTCCCATCATTTAATGTTTCCCTAAACATCATAAAAAAAGAAACGAAAATAGAATGTACGCTTATGCCATCCGCACTCGCCATGGGGCCCTGTCATGCACCGTTAGGTTACTTAACTAACGGCAGGGCGGGGGCTAGACTAGCGTGGGTGCAAAACATAAGCAACATTTATTATATATATATATATCATATATATATAGCATTCGTTTCACGCAGTTATATGATCACATCACAGAACTAAGCAGCAGAAGTCAACATATAAAATATTGTATATATTAGGTGGTTCGTATTTTAAATTCAGCCAGTAATGAAAATCACGGATTCCACAGTCGTGATGAATAACCTAACCCACATCTCTAGACCCCTACGAGAGCAGCAAGCAACCCTGCCATTTCTAAAGTTAGGAGACCCGGTCTCGACTCCTCGAGATGGTCTCCCACTGGACTCCAGAACCCGGTTACTTATGCTCCCCGCCTTTGGTCTATCCTAATACGGAAAAGTAAATAATATATATCAATGGTGACATCATCCTCAACCCGGAAGTGTCCCAATAAAAGAATATTATACACAAATTTTACATGAATGAAAATTGAAAAACTCTCATCTCACATAAAACCCCGGCTATTCATTCACGACAATCCAATATAACATATCACAACAACACATAACATCACGTGTCATCAATGTAAGTAAATACGCGTATTACAAATTCCGTTGAAATATAGCAATGAGATTTGGGATACCCCACACATTACACTTACGGTCGCAGAAAAGAAATGAAAAACTATAGTAATTAGAATCCGCATTTCCTTAGACATTATAAACCCGGAATATCTCATATGCCGAATTTCATGCCTAACTTATAAACCTTGCATTTTAGTCTTATATCAAAAACACTTTTCAATAACTTAGTCAGGTAATTCAACAAGATTTCCGACTACTCGATCGAATACTCGTCGGGAACTTTACTAGATGGCCGCACCCTCGATGCCGTCGACCAACTGCACTTAGGCGGAACGCCGTGGCCGCGAGCACCCGAGTGGATGCTTTTGGCAATGGGGTTCTCCTAAAGTCGCTTGGTCAGGGTTATGGGGCGTGGCTACCTAGTAAAGTTATCTGGCGAGTATTCGCATACGATACGCGATTGCGATGGAATTCGATCCGAATTGAAAGTTCGTGGCAATCGGTCAATAGAGACTAACATGCGAGATTTACAAACACTAACTAGTTTTCACAAAACTAATTAAATGTGGATTCCAAATATTGTATTACATATCAAACTTAAACCCAAAAGAACGTTAAAACACGACTACGAAACACTCCGAATAGCCATAATAGGAAAGTTAGCATCACATGCAAACATGGCTAATCAAACATAACCATGAAACCCTAAACCCAACATCACATAACAACAAAAAAATTCGAGCCCAAAACTTTGAAGAGGGACCGGCGACGCCGACCATATTGGCAATCTCGCCGGGTCAAGTATAGAATTTTGGTCTCGAATTTGTATGGTGTTTTAGTTACACCACATGTAACATTCTGCACATGTTTAAAAAATTTTTAGAGTTCATTTTAAAATCATTAGAAACTTGATGTTTGGGTTTCCAGTTTTGGAGTTGTTTCGGTTTCGCGATCCTATATACATCGTATAATCTTCTAGCCTTGGCTCTGATATCATTAATGTGTATGTTAGCACCACCACTGGGTTTTATTAGTATCAAGCATGCTGTTTTTAAAATTTTCGGGGTGCTAATCTACACTAACCAAGATCTTAAACTAGTTGATTAGGGTTTAACTATGATATCATAAAAACTATACTAAGAGAATGAAACTACAACCTTTGTAGATCGTGTCCTTCTTTTCTCAAGCTCTGGGTTGTAGTCCCTACGACTCCTCGTAGCTCCACTTGAAATTTGAACGAGCCTCCTCCGTGATCTTCGAGCAGAAGATGATCCACCCGACGTCCCTCTAGCTCAAGCTACCTCATCACTAAACTATCTTAAGTGAAGTAAACACACTACACTTGATTGCTAATCAAGTGTAGGATGGTGAAGTGGGGTTATGTTTGCTCACTAGGATTTATTCAAAACTCTATGGTTCACATCACATGTGAGTGTTAGAGCTTTAAGGTATGAGGAAGAAGAAGAAGAAAAATGTAGAGAGCAAAACAAAAATGAGCTAAGAAAAATGGCTAAGTCTTAGAATGGCTCATTCATACTCTCCTCACTTATTGAAGCATGGATTAAAAAATCCAACCATGCTTCAATAATGATAGCAAATGAATAAAAAAATGAGCAAGCCATGCTATGGATTATACCACAAATACCTCCACATTTTACACCTCATTTTCTATTTTCTAAAGAATAGAAAATCCATTCCATGCTTCATATATATATATATATATATATATATATATATATATATATATATCATGAAGAAATAATTAGTGAGCTTAATATTAGTTAACATATAATTATATCAAATATAAATATATATCATATTATTAAATCAATACTTGATTTAATAATCTGGTTATATCATATATAACCGACGAATATCATTTATCTGTATATCATATTATCAAATCAACACTTGATTTAATAATCTGGTTATATCACATATAACCTAATTGATATTAGATTACCGTCAGATTAGAATACGGTATCACATACTCGTATTTAATCAGGCCCCCGCACATATCAACATATGTGCCTACTTCGTTTTGCTTGAACCAGAAAACTTCTATGTGGGACTCTAAAGACTCGTCAATATGCCGACAGTAGGTGATGATCACATCAGTCACCCACAAGCCGTCAGCGGTTTTAGCTGGACGTAACGGCTATCCAGTATTGAGCGATTAAAAGATCAACAAGCAAGCTTGTCCAAACTCCCATGAAGCCTATAAGTAACACTTACCGTACAGTCCGGTCTCTTCGTCTGATATATCGCATATCGAGTCTAGGGGTGGAATCGTCAGACCCCAGTAATTTGTAAGTCATGCCGATGTATGACTCATAACGGTTCTAGAAATTACTGATAACTCTTACCAGTAAATCTCATCAACAGCCTTGGCCAGGGACATCCTGTTATAACCAATCGAGCATAGCGCAACATTTACTCCCTATACCGGGAGAGACAAAATCCCTCCTATCGCTCATTGCCTCAATGTGACTCGGGACTGTACCCAAAATCCACCTATTTGCACGACTCCTTTGAGCCGTGGTAGGGAGGAAATCAAAGCATAGTGGGAACCACGGAAGACTCTATGACGATCTCGGGTCTACAGACTAACCTGTACCAGTGTCACCAGAGAATTACTATTTGACGATAGGTATAGTACCATCTAGGAGTTCTCGGCGAGTCTTGCTCGGTGTACCCCTTCTCTAATGAGCACCTGTATACAATCTTTGATGTCAAACACCAATGGATATGGGATCAACCATCGCCCCATACAGGGTCAAGAAACGTACACACTAGTCTACTCTGGAATATTGATGCCATGTCTCGATATTCACTCGACTAGGAACAATTGAAGGATGTGCTTGTGGAGTACCCAGGTCCCAGTTGTATGATCTACATCATAGTCCCGGTAGCCAACGTCCTAAGGGCTTTATCAAAATGTATATGAGAGATAATATAATAATACTAGTGAACATGTTAAGATAAAGGCAACCAGATAGCATACTATCATGTCGAGCAAGAATGTCCTCTATATATATGTCCAAGCTTCCACAATAATATACATCAATGTACAATAATGGCCTCTAGGGCATACATATTCCTAACAATCTTCCACTTGCACTAAGGCCAGTTGTTGTAGTATGTCATACCTAACATCCCAAATAGTCTCTCGAATTGTGTCTGGTGAAGGGCTTTCGTGAGTGGATCCGCTACATTGTCCTTCGTGTCAACTCTCCTGACCTCGATCTCCCGGTGATCAACTATCTTCCGGATCAGGTGATACCGCCAAAGAATATATCTGGATCTCTGATGGGACCGGTGTTCCTTGGCTAAAGCCACAGCTCGATTGTTATCACAATACACAGGTATTGGATGCTCAATGGATGGAACCACACCAAGTTCAGCTATGAACTTCTTCATCCAGACAGCCTCTTTGGCAGCATCGTTGGCAGCGATATATTCAACCTCCATCGTCGAGTCTGCTACGGTATCTTTCTTGGAATTCTTCCAACATACCTCCCCTCCTTTGAGGGTGAAGACAAAACCCGAGACTGACTTTCTGTCATCCTGATTGAGAGGTTGAGGAGGTTTATGAAGAAGGAGAGAAGAAGAAGGAAGAGAGATAGAGAGAAAAGAAAGAGAGAATGGCTAATATTAGCCATGCCATCCTCTCCCCTCATTTAAAGCACCATTCCCTCTTGTTTACCATTTTTTTTCTTTTTCTTTTTCTTTTCTTTTCTAGAATCATCTAATTTGTTAAATATTTTTAAAAAATATAATTTGTTGGTTTAAGTTGTCATGGTTACAAAAACATGTTTTAACCTAAACTAATATGTTGTTAATACTAGATTAGTATGTGTGTGTGTGTGTATTTAAAATAATTTAATAAATAAACTGACAAACAAACAAATAAATAAATAAATATATGTGAAAATGATTCTTAACTAAGTTTTATTGAAAACGCATGTTATATCGCTCATTAAATTATAATTAACTCTAATCACATTTTAAGGCGTTACAATCTTTCCCTTTAAATCAATTCGATCTCCGAATTTAAAATCCAACTACGCGTACCTTTGAAGCGATGGGGAAATTTCTTCCGCTTCTCGCTCTCGAATTCCCATATGACCTCTTCGTTGTTCGTACCATGCCATAGATCATTCACAGACGGTAAGGCTTTCGACCGTAATTTCTTCACCTGCCGGTCCAGGATAGCTACTGGCTGCTGGGTAAAAGAAAGATCGCACTCCAGCTGGATTGTTTTGAATCGCGTGAGAAGGGTCATGAAGGTTCTTGCGAAGCATAGATACATGAAATACGGGGTGTACATCCGGAAAACTGGGCGGAAGTGCTAAACGATAAACGACGGTACCGACTTGCTCGAGAATCTCAAAAGGAGCCATATATTTGGGACTAAGCTTTCCCTTCCTTCCGAACCTCATCACAACCTTCATCGGAGAGACCCATAAGAAAACATGATCACCCACAGCAAACTTAAGTCTGCTATGATGACGATCAGCATAAGACTTCCGCTTGCTCTGGGCTACACTCATCCTATCCTAGATCAACTGGATCTTCTTCGTAGTCTCCTGGACTAACAGCGGTCCCAAAATCCTGCTCTCATTGAGCTTAGTACAACATACTGGTGATCGATACTTTCTCCCATACAAAGCCTCGAAAAGTGCCATCTTAATTGTCTCTTGAAAACTGTTATTTTAGGAGAACTCTATCAAGAGCAAGTGACGATCCGAACTGCCACCGAAATCTAGCGCGTACGCTCAGAGCATATCCTCGAGAGTCTGTATAGTTCGCTCTGACTGACCATCGATCTGCGGGTGGAAAGCGGTACTGAAACTCAAACGGGTACCCAAAACCTCTTGAATTTTCTGCCAAAGACGGCTGGTAAACTGAGTGCGTCTGTTGGAAACAATGCATGTCAGAATGCCGTGCAGCAGCATAATCTCATCAATGTAGAGCTAAGCATACTGAGCAAATCTGAAAGTGGTCTTTACTGGAAGATAGTGAGCCGCTTTCGTCAATCGGTCTACTGTCCCCCAAATGGATTCATACCCTTGACTGGACCTAGATAGACCCACGAAGAAGTCTATAGAGATCTTCTCCCATTTCCACTGGGGAATGGGCAAAGGCTGTAACTTTCCCACTGACCTCTAATGCTCGACCTTGACTTGCTGGCTAGTCGGGCATCTCAAACGAAATCTGAAATATCTCTCTTAATCCCTTCCCACCAGTAGACATCTCTTAAATTACAATACATCTTGGTGGAACCCGGATGAACGTTGTATGCTGACTGATATGCCTTCCTTTAAGATCCCACATCTTAGCCCCTCAGAATCGGCTACACATAGACGAGTCCCAAATCGTAGCAATCCCTGGCCATCAATCACAAACTCCGAATCTCTCCCCTGTCGAACCTACTCCATAATCTCAGACAAATGAGTATCGTCAGACTATGCCTCCAGGATGCGATCAAGTAAAAGTGGATGGGCACGGACATGAGAAAGCTGTCCTCCTGTGGAAGTGAACTCAAACTGTACTCTGCTGTCGCATTAAACCAGCCAATCTGTAGAAGACTGTCTTTAAACTGCACGCAAATGGGATAAACTACCTCCGAGCCTCCGACTCAAAGTATACAACATTTTCCTTGCCTGGATGATAAAAGATTTCACAATCATAGTCCTTTACGAGCTCCATCCAACGGCGCTGCCTCAAATTCAGATCTCTCTGCTGGAAGATGTACTTCAGGCTTTTATGGTCCGTAATGATCTGGCATGACTCGCCATACAAGTAATGCCTTTAAATCTTGAGCGCAAAGACCACCACGGCCATCTCTAGATCATGAGTGGGGTAGTTCTGCTCGTGCTTCTTCAACTGCCGAGAAGCATAAGCGATGACTCTGCCATACGGCATTAACATGCAACCTATATCTACTCGAGAAGCATCATAATAAACAACATAACTGCCTGATCCTGAATGTAAGGATAGAACTGGTGCAGTTGTCAAACGAGTCCTTAACTGCTGAAAACTCTACTTACATGCGTCGGTCCAAAGAAATGAAACTCTTTTCTGGGTCAGCCCGGTCAGCGGTGGAGCGATACGAGAGAAATCTTGTACGAAACGACGGTAATAACCGGCTAAACCCAAGAAGCTACGAACCTCAAAATGGGTCTGGGCCAATGCTGTACTTCCTCGATCTTTTTCGGATCCACTCGTATTCCATCTCTCATAACCACGTGACCCAAGAAGTCCACAATATCAAGCCAGAAAGCGCACTTTGAGAATTTGGTAAACATCTGGTGCTCTCTCAATGTCTGTAATGTAATCCTCAAGTCCTGCTCGTGCTCCTCTCGACTCTTACAGTACACCAAAATGTCGTCTATGAATACGATATTAAACTGATCGAGGAACGACATGCAGATCCGGTTTATCAAATCCATGAATGCTGCTGGGGCATTGGTTAGCCCAAACGACATCACCAAGAACTCGTAATGCTCGTAGCGCGTCCAAAAAGAAGTCTTTGGAATGTCATCATTCTTGACCCGCAACTGATGACAGCTTGACCGCAAATCAATCTTTGTAAAATATCCCGCACCCTGGAACTGATCGAACAAATCGTCAATACAAGGTATAGGATACCTATTCTGCACCGTAACTCGGTTCAGCTGACGATAATTGATACAAAATCTTATGCCGTCGTCCTTCTTCTTAACGAATAGGACAGGAGCTCCCTAAGGTGGCACATTAGGTCGAATAAATCCCTTGTCAAGAAAATATTGCAATTGATCCTTGAGCTCTTTAAGCTCCGCCAGGGCCATCCGATAAGGCGGTATAGAAATCTGTCCCGTGCCGGGGATCAAGTCGATGCAGAACATAATATCGTGCTCTGGCGGCAACCAAGATAACTCATTAGGAAATACATCGGGGAACTTTCTCACAATCGAAACCTGGTCCAACGGGACCCCTGTGGCTCTAGCATCACGAATATATGCCAAGAATCCTCGACATCCTTTCTTCAAGAGCTGAAGCGCAAAGGGTAGAAATCAGACTGTGAAGGGCGGCACTTCGGTCCCCTGCACAACAAGAACTGGCTCTTCCGGAAAACTAAATCTGACCGCCTTCTCACAGTAGTCTACAAACACATAATAAGTGGCTAGCTAATCTATGCCGAGTAGAATGTAGAAGTCTAACATATTAAGAAGGATCAAATCAACGAAGGAATCCCTATCCCCGATCCGAACGGAACATGACCGGAGCACGTGTCGAGCGATAAAGGACTCTCCTATGGGAGTAATCACAACGAGTGGCGATCTAATAAGGATGGATCTCGGCCCAATCTAGGTACGAAGTGTGTGGATACATAAGAGTGCGTGGAACCAGGGTTGAACAAGATGCACGCGTTGAAAGAACACACGGGAAGAGTACCTGTCACAACAACGTTCGATGCCTACGCATCCTGAGGAGTCAAAGGAAAAACTCTGTCCTGTCCCCTACTAGTATCCTGATGTCCTTTTCCTCTACTGCCTCGTCCCCTCTGAACATGACCGTTATGACCATGGCCTCTCTGAGCATCGGTCAGGCGTGGAGTAACGACGGGCGTAGGAGGCAATGCTCTTGGAGGAGGAGGTGAAGGGGGTAAGGTGACCTGCGGAACTTCTGCCCTACCCTGGCATCTCACAGTATAATGTCTGATGCGGTGATGCGGACTCCCACACCGATAACATCCCGACGACGACTGCTGACCCTGTAAGTAAGAGCTAAATAACTGGCCCCGTATTTAGCCTCTTCCACCACCACGGCTTAGAAAGAATCCGCCGCTGCCGCTGCCTCTGCCTGCCATACCTCTACCAATCTGCCCGGAAACTGATACACCAGTGCGAACCCGCTTCTGTTCCGGAATAGTCATAGTCTTAGTAATACGCTCCTCCACTAGCATGGTTGCGTCCATCGCTGCTGCATAGGTATCAAAGTGCTGGGTGCCAATAGAGAGGAATAACTGTGTGTCAAGACCTCGCACAAATCTCTTGACGCGCTTTTGTCATGCCCCGCTTCCCAAAATACGTAACCACGGTATGTGACAGAGCCAACCATGATACCTATGGTTAGGAATAATCCCTCCATAGTCACTTTATGGGTGTCAAGCTGATATCAAGAACAGTAAAATAAAATCTAGCTAACACATGTCTATCCGCCAAAGTGAATAAAATCAAGAAATGCATATAGCGCAAACGAATCAAGATCCAAATAAAAACAATCCTTGAATCATGTCCCTTATAGGCTCACATCGATAAAAAAAACTATGGGAAATAAAAGAAACTAAGCATCTAGCTCCTCATTACTCGGCTTGCTTGCTAAAGTACTCCTGATCTGCCAACGATAATGTTAGAGGAACTGAGCCGTGAAAAACCCAGACATCTGTGCGTCATAATATCAAGTAATAGTAATAACCAGGATAGGATGCTATGATGAATGTAAATAATAAACACAGGTATAAAACAGTAAGGTACATGTATGGGATATGTACCCTAAAGTCTGTGTTTCTAGGTTGTCTATTTTACAAGTCTTTGAAATTAATTTATTGGAATCGTCGATGTAACTCAATAGTATCCCGTGCATGCCCGGGACCTGGGTCAAGATTCTCGAGCTGAATCCAAGACGTGCCGCTAAGCAGTAAACATGTAACATGTACAGATGAATGATGTCAACAACATCATTCCAAGGCTAGCCGAGCCCGTAAAGACTGATCAGTATCTGAAGTATCGAACTGTTGAGCTACAAGTCAGGTTTCATTATTGATTTTCCCTTACCCCTATGGTTTTGTGTTCAAGTCAGGTATTGATGATATAAATCTAATGCCAATACAGGATCAAGCAGGTACAAGTCTTGTCCATGTAGACAACAAGTCACGTCCGTCGGGACTACAAGTCAGGATTGTCAGCATTAGTAATAATATCCAAGTCACAGGTCTGATAGCGTGTCGTGAACATGTCATGTAATGTATTTTAACCAGAATATACACCAATTGTAAAACTGTAACCAATATCGGAACATGGTAAACATAACTAATGCCAGGATGCATATGTATCTATCTGTAATAACCGTTATACATCTATTACCATGTATATTGCAATTTAGATAACATATTGAACTAATATAGTATTATAATAATATCGTGATGTTCCGGCATGCAACTGGATAACCCATTATCGGTACGGATACAGACTAATACTATAAAACTGTGAATCACTACTACTTGTTGAATATTAAAACGCATGTACTATATTCAAGCATATAAATTTCTATATAATCAAAATAGCATGTTGCAAGTTTAGACTTGCTTGATCGAATCTCACGTCGAGATATGGATGTCACGTTCCGACGTCGAATAACATCACGACGCAAAACTTACGTACGCAGGACTTGACCTGGCTGAGCAGCTGCGTGACGTGGTAACTGGGCTAGATGACAACGGTGACTGGGTCGTTTAAATCGTCGGCGACGTGCGCAACTCCGGCGAGAATGATCGGGAAAGAACATAAGAAAAGAAAAAGAAGAAGAAGAAAAGAAGAAAGAAGAAAGTGTTGGCGGGGGTTTGAACAGGCTGTTCTAGCTCGATACCGTCAAGAATTCTTGACTATTACATAGGAACAGATTCATTTTAGAAGCATTTTTCCTTTCCAATAGGTTGGTGATGACAATAAAGATGGTGGAGGCGAGGTGATAGGGAGGCCGACAGCAAGGTCGACGAGGTAGGTAGCCGTAAGGGTTAGTGTGAATGGGGAAAGAGCAGGGGAGGAGAAGAGGGTGTGGTGGTGGTGGTCTGGGGTTGCTGGGGAGACGAGGAGGAAGGTGACGGGGTGATGGTGGTGGTCGGGTTCCAGCGACGAGGTCAGAGACAGGGGTGATGGGTTCTTAGTGTCGGGGTCTGGGTTAGGAGCATGGTGGTCTTTGGGAAAGGAGGAGGAGAGGAGGAGGTGATGGCGAGGAGGGGGAGAGGACGAGAGGATGACGACGATGCGAGGGGAGCGGCGATTACGGGGAAGTCGACGGTGTGGGTTTGGTGCGATTAAGGTTTCGGTTTACAAGAAGAAGAACACGGGGAGAAGAAAACGAGGGAGGAGAGAGAGTTTTTAATATAATTATTATATATAATATATATATAGGGACAGAGAGAGATGTGGGGATGGGGAGAGAGAAGGAGGGAGAGAGTTAGAGAGAGAGACAGAGAAAGATTTGAGAGAGAGAGAGAAAGAGAAAGTTTTATTTAAAAATTTAATTATATTTAACTGATATATATTAGTTATATATAATATTATATATATATATATATATATATATATATATTTGGGAATCTTACAGATAATACCAGATTACTCCGAATATTACCCGTACCCCTTTAAAAATCTAGTTTTTGAATATGAAGAATATACGTAAGAATTTAAGCCATGATGAAAATGTCTATAATTTAAACATATACCCCCAAATAAAAATCTACATAAATATACGTAGCGATCCAAATACCAGTCTGTCTAACCCTTAGGATGCCAACATGATATATGGGCGCAACCACCTGATATGGGGTACTATGACATGTAAGGCTAGATGGGAAAATATATTATTTGGTTTTATATTGTATCATCAAAAGATATTTAGAGTCTAGCAAAATTATAAAAAGATATATGGATTCTAAAATATTGTGTGTGTTGTAAGTCCATGTTGCCCACCCCGGTACTTGCGGGGAGGCAGAAAACGGAATAAAAATCAAATTTTTATCAACTTAGGCAACATGGACCAGACAAAGAAGGATCTTTGCTAAACAAAAACAAGCTATAGCTAACTAGAAACTAGCTAAGTTCTAGAAAGTTTATACCTTGGGCTTTATGTCCTTCTCTCCTTGCTCCTTGGAGTGGTGGAAGGAGGTCACCTTTGTCGTCTTCTCACGTCGAAGAAAGATCCACCCGAAAGCCTCGACCTTTGGCTTCAACTCCAAGCTAGAAGTAACTAGGGTGCAAGAAGTGCTAATCCTTGAACCCTAGATGAGAGTAGAGATTATCAAGAAAGGGTTTTTCTCAAGCTCAAGTGTTTCTCAACACATGAGAGGGGAGAGCTTGAGGGAGAGGAAGAACAAGAGAGAGAAAATGAATGATAGAATGAGAATAAAATAAACCATTCTCACATATATGTGTGTATTATTTTAATTAGATAATTAGTAAGATAATTGTCATGGCTTAATCAAGACATGACCATTATCATTTCATTTTTAATGGAAATTGCAAAGATCAAAGAGCATCTTCCAAATGAAATGATGATGGTCAAAGTGTCAACCAAGGTCAACAAGTCAAGGAGGACAAATGGTCAACAACCATAACCATGCACAATTATTTAAACTAATATCAATTAACCATAATACACACATAAGCATTAGGGTTAATAAAATGACAATAGTCATTAACCCTAATCAAAGTCCTCTCCCTCTGTCTCAAGCAACTGTGCATACGCACCCGTATTCGTGATCCGAGGAACATGAATACAATGAGATAAAACCAATCCCAAATCTATACTAGGATCTGGCTTAAACCAAAGCCCGCTAGTATAAGCTGTCCGGACAGCAAACATGCACAAGTGCGCGGATGTGAACGAACCCTGTCGCAAAACCATGCGACCTCTACTCATTTTGCCTAAAGGCGAATAGCTCTCTGTGTGGGACTCTAAAGACTCGACACTACGCTGGCAGTGGGTTTAACCACAGAACGCAAGCGGCACTAGTTGTACGTAACGGTCCCCAGGTAGATGTCGATAAGAAGACTGACGAGGTGAACCCCATCTGAACTCCTACTGAGCCTGTATGTGATAGTCTCCGTACAGTCCGGTCTGTTCGTCTGATAACTCGCATGGCGGGCCTAGGGGGCGGTGAACGTCAGTCCCCTAATAGCGGTACAACTCGTGTCGGAGTGTAGCCCAGAACATCCTGAGATAACACTGGAAACCTACCAGTATATCTCGCTTGCCCTGGCCAGGGACTACTCATGTAATGGCTCTCCTGGACACAGCGCGATGTCAACTCCCAATACCGGGAGAGACGAATCCTGTCTAACCGTCACTGCCTCCAAGTGCTTCGGGACTGCACCCAAAAACTACCTGTTTGCATGACTCCTTTGAGCCGTGGTACGGTAGTAATCAAAGTGCAGTGGGAACACACTCGAGGCGAAGTGACAGTGTCAAGTCAGCGGACTAAGCTGTACTCATGTCACCTGGGAACTGATAACTGACGATAGGTATAATACCAACCAACAGTTCCCGACGAGTCCTGTCCAGTGTACTCGTAACCTAACGAGCACCCGCATACTATCTCAAGTACGACGTACTGACGGCTGTGGGACAGACCGTCTCCCACACTGGGATGAGAAGCGCATACGCTAGTCTACTCCGGAGTATCGATGCCCTGTCTCGATAGTCCAACGACTAGGGACTTGTATAAGGATGTGCTTATAGATCACCCAGCTCCCACGAGTGTGAGCGCCATCACAACGCTGGTAATCAAGCAAAAATCCTAAGGGCTCTACTAATATGTATATCAGCGATATGCTAAAAGAAACACATGCACATATTAAAGCAGAGACAAACCAAGTAGCATACTACCATTTTGAGCAAGATTGTATATACAACTGTGAATATCCCAAGCTTCCATCAAGTAATATACAAACTAGTATGATACAGTAATGGCCTCTAGGGCATATACATTAACAATCTCCCACTTGCACTAAGGCCATGTACTGGCGTATCGAAGACCTATCATCTCGATCAGCCGCTCGAACTGAGTCTGGGGCAAGGCCTTGGTGAATGGATCTGCTGTGTTATCTTCTGAAGCAACCCTCCGAACCTCGATATCCTGGCGATCCACGATCTCCCTGATCAGGTGATACCGCCTTAAGATGTGTTTGGATTTCTGATGGGACCTGGGTTCCTTCGCTAAAGCTATAGCCCCGTTGTTGTCGCAATACAAAGGTATTGGGTCAACAATGGACGGAACCACCTGAAGTTCTTTCAAGAACTTTCTCATCCAGACAACTTCTTTTGCGGCATCAGATGCAGCGATGTATTCCGCTTCCATAGTCGAGTCGGCAACGGTTTCCTGTTTGGAGCTCTTCCAACACACCGCCCCTCCATTGAGGGTAAAGACAAAACCCGACATGGACTTGGAATCATCCTTGTCACTCTGGAAGCTGGAGTCAGCAAATGCCTCAATCTGGAGGTCTTTTCCGCCATACACCAAGAACATCTCCTTAGTCCTTCTCAGGTACTTGAGAATGTTCTTTACTGCTATTCAATGTTTCTCCCCAGGGTTTGACTGATACCTGCTTACCACACTCAGTGCATAAGCCACATCCGGTCTGGTACACAACATCGCATACATTATAGAGCCTACTGCAGAAGCGTAGGGTATAATAGACATGCGATCCCTCTCCAAATCAGTCTTGGGAGACATCTCTTTGGAGAGGGTGATCCCATGACAAGCCGGTAGATTACCGCGCTTGGAATCTTCCATACTGAATCTCTTCAGTATGGTGTCGATGTACCTGGACTGCGAAAGTCCTAATATCCTCTTGGATCTGTCACGGTAGATCCGGATACCCAGAATGTATGAGGCATCACCCAGGTCTTTCATGGAGAACCTGTGTGACAAGAACCCATTGACAGATTGTAGCATAGGAATGTCATTTCCTATTAAGAGAATGTCATCCACTTATAAAACGAGGAATACTATAGTTCTCGCTACAAATCTACAATAGATGCATGGTTCATCTGGATTTTTGATAAAACCAAATTCCTTGACCGTCTAGTCAAAACAGATGTTCCAACTCAGCGATGCCTGCTTTAGTCCATAAATGGACTTAAGCAACTTGCACACCTTTCCGCTGCTCCCACTCTGAATGAAACCCTCTGGCTGGTCCATATAGACACACTCCTCTAAATGTCCATTTAGAAAAGCTGTCTTTACGTCCATCTGCCAAATCTCATAATCGTGGAAGGCAGCAATGGCAAGAAGGATCCGAATGGATTTCAGCATAGCTACTGGAGAAAAGGTTTCGTCATAGTCCAAACCAGGTCGCTGACGAAAACCCTTTGCTACCAGTATAGCTTTATAGGTCTCAACCTGTCCATCTACACCAATCTTCCTTTTGAAGATCCACTTGCATCCTACGGGTTTTACCCCATCTGGAGCAATGTCCAACGTCCATACTTTGTTGGTGTCTATGGACTCCATTTCGGTCCGCATTGCATCCAGCCATTTTACCGAGTCGACGCTCTGAATGGCTTGCTGGAAGCTAGTAGGCTCATCAAAGTCTATGATGCAATCCTCTCTATCCCCGTCAATGAGAAAACCGTAGTATCTCTCGGGCGGATGAGACTGCCTACTACTCCTGCGGAGTGGCGTGGGAATGTCCTGATCTTTCGAACCCTCTGGTTCTACTAAGCTTTCAGTAATAGCTCATGGTTCTGGAATTTCTTCCAGTTCTATTGCGCTCCCACTTAATTCTTTTTCTAAGAACTGGTGTTCTAGAAAGTGGGCATGGCGAGAAACAAACACCTTTTGTTCCTCTTCGCAATAGAAGAAATATCCCTTGGAGTTCTTTGGATATCCCACAAACTTGCACTGTACTGAGCGTGCCTCGAGCTTGTCCGCATGCTGCTTTTTTACAAAAGCTGGACATCCCCATGTCTTAATGCGGTTAAGATAGGGTCTCTTCCCACACCACATCTGATATGGTGTAGTAGGCACAGTTTTAGTTGGAACTCGGTTCAAAAGGTATGCAGCTGATTCTAGCGCATATCCCCAAAGCGATCGCGGCAACTCGGCGTTACTCATCATGGACCGTACCATATCCAATAGGGTTCGGTTCCGTCTCTCCGATACACCGTTATGTTGCGGAGTGTATGGAGGAGTAAGCTGAGAGAGAATTCCATTCTCTTTTAAGTAACCCAGGAACTCGGCACTCAAGTATTCACCACCTCGATCAGATCTCAGTGCCTTGATACTTTTGCCTGTTTGTTTTTCTACTTCATTCTTATATTCCTGGAATTTTTCAAAAGCCTCGGATTTATGTTTCATTAAGAAGACATAACCGTACCTTGAAAAGTCATCCGTAAAAGTAATGAAGTAAGAATAACCGCTTCGTGTATGTGTAGACATTGGACCGCACACGTCGCTGTGTACGAGTCCCAAGAGCTCGCTCGCTCTTACTCCATGTCCAGTGAACAGAGTCTTTGTCATCTTTCCTTTGAGACAAGATTGACAAGTTGCATACGATTGATATTCGAACGGATCCAAATATCCTTCAGTATGTAACTTAGTCAACCTTCTCTCATTAATGTGACCCAGTCTACAATGCCATAAGAAAGTTTTATTGATTTCTGGAGACATTCTTTTGTGTGTATTCTGGACATTGAAAATCTGTGGTTAGTTTAACACGTATATACCATTGTTCAATGTACCTGACCCATTCAAAACTTGATTAAGGTGAATGTTCACTACATTACTTACAAATGCAAATTCATAACCTTCTTTAGATAATAAAGATACAGAAATGATATTACAGGTTGCATTTGGTACATAATAACAACTACGCAAAACCAAAAAGTGTCCATCCGACAATTCCAGGTGATAGTCCCCCACGGCCTCAGCATCCATGCTAGCACCGTTTGCAACTCTGAGGGTCATGTCACCTGCCTTCAAAACTCTACGCTTTCTCAACGCCTGCAAAGAATTACAGATATGAGATCTTGATCCGGTATCCAATACCCAGGATGTAGAGTTTATTGATAGACAGTTTTCAATAACATACACACCTGAAGCTGAAGCCGCAACTCGCTTCAAATCCTGTGTTCTAGCCTTCCAAGCCTTGCAATCCTGTTTCCAGTGACCACTTTTGTGACAGTAGAAGCATTCTTCCTTCCCCACCAGCTTACCCGCTACCTTTGATGCTTTTCCTTTTCCCTTCGTATCCACTTTACTGACACCGCCTCTTGGTTTGGCGGGGGCTTTCTTCTTCTTACCCTTGGCTTTCGCCCTGGATCTAGAAGAGGAAGATCCTCCTACAAACAAAGTGGATGTCTCCCTACTTTTCTGTAGGGTGCCCTCTGCACTTCTCAGCATGTTGAGGAGCTCTGAAAGTTCAACTTCTTTTTCCTGTAAGTTGAAGTTCAGGATGAACTGGGCGTAAGTGGAAGGAAGGGACTGGAGAATCAAGTCCGTATAAAGCTCATTCTCCAACGTGGTCCCAAGTTCTGCGAGCTCCTCTATGTAGCCAATCATCTTAAGCACGTGTTCCGCTACCGATGATTCGACGGCCAACCTTTCCGAAAACAACTTCTTTGACACTTCGTATCTGGCGATACGAGACTGCTCTCCATACAGTTCTTTTGTATGAAGAAATATGGACTCTAGGTCCATATTCTCGTGCCTCCTCTGATGTTCGTTGTCCATCGAGGCAAGTACAAGGCATTTGGCCTTCGCTCAATCTATTTCCCAGGTCTTATAGATTTCCCTATCTACGACACTGGTTTTGGGACCTGGGACAGGGGGAGCTTTGGTGGTAAGGAGATACCCCAGCTTGTCGTAAGTGATTGCCATCTTGACATTCCTGAGCCAATCTTTGTAGTTTGGCCCTGTCAATATGTTTTTATCTAGTAATAACTTAAGTCCGGTCATGATGAATGGTCGCTGCAATTAGGAGAGTGAAAAGAAACACTTTAGCATGATGCTCTTGCAAGTTTAGAGTGGTTTTTAGTTTGTCTAAACAGGATGGCTCCCACTTTCTCTCGAATCCCTTCTCAAACCGTAAAGAAAGGATTAGTCAGGATCAATCTCACCGTACAATACTTGATTAACCGTTCAGCCAGGCCAGTGTTGGTATTTCGAGGGAGGTTTTCCAACGCTTTCGCGAAGTTCCTTAATTAAGTAACCTCTTTTCCCTGTGGGCGTAGCCCCGCTAACACCTTTCTAGACACCTACTAAGTTTATAGCATTGATCGTTAAGTGAGAGTTTTCCCGAGGAGTAGCATATACTCACAGTAGGATCGGGATCCAAATATCATCGCGTGATAAAACCGAAGGAATCCTACCAGAATCATCACACTCCAAATGGTATACAGCGCTAGCAAGTTTCAGTACTTATGAAACTCCCGATGTGGATTTTTGCCCCATGCTCTTATGACCTTGACTTTGGCCAAAATATCATAAGTCACATGTCAAGTTCTACACGTCATTCACCTGGTTAATTTGGACCCACCCATATCTACCCTTGACTTTGGCCAAAATGGCAGCACGACTGTCCCAAACCAACGCATCTATCTATGCTGCACATGAATACCCAATAGCTACCAATCACCATGCCTTGACTTTGGCCAAAATACATAGCTTGAATGCTTTTTGACCATTCATGTGGAATGACGGAGGGCTACGAATGGTTTTGGCGAAACCGTGAACGTAGTGAACTTGATATAATCGATGGAACGAGATAGCTTTTAAAAGGAGTGGTTCAAGCTCCGCGTTTAAAAGTTTAGTTTTGAAAAGAACCGAGTGGTTTTCAAAGTGTTCCAATCGACTTTTACTTGGTTTATTTTCTTGCATTAGTTCTTTTAATGCGTCCCATCATTTAATCCTACCATTGCAGAAAACAACCAAAATATGACGTACGCTTATGCCATTCGCATTCGCCACGGGGCCCCGTCATCACCCGTTAGGTTACTTAACTAACGACAGAGCGGGGGCTGGGCTAGCGCGGCTGTAAAACATAAGCAACGCCTAAATAGTTATCATATATAAATATATAGCAATGATAGACATTACAGATCACAGATGAATACATTGGATATACTAGGAATCCGCAATCCGTTCGAGCCTGCAACGAAAAGCGGATTACACGGTCGCAGTGAATAGCCAATACCCCACCCAAGACCCCTACGGGTGCGGCAAACTACCCGCCAAGTACCCGAAGCAAAGCAACCTCCCTCACCACCGTGAGTAGGCCACTCGGCACTTCGAGATACCCGGTAGTTTGTGCACCCCCTCCATGGGTCTATCCTAGGAGCAAAAACAGTAAAAAGAATTATACAATGACGGCTACAACCCCGACCCGGTTGTGCGGCCAAACAAATAATAATATTACATCAATTTACATATTACAATGAATGAAAGAAAAAGAAACACTCATCTCACATCCACCCCGGCTATTCACCCGCGACAATCCAACACATTCATATACACATACCATCATCAAACACAGATCACAGATATGTATAACCCCGACTAATCGACATATAGCGATTAGCCGACGTTCAATACATATAAACATCACAGATATAACCTTTTAGTCAAAGTGTACTGAAGTTCGATAAAAAATACGGATTTATAGGCCCCCAAAAACAAATTTCTATTCTGGAAAACCTGGGCACATATAAACCATCTTAAAAATCCCAAAACAAAGCCAGAAATACACTGCACCAAACTCGACCCAGTGAAGAGCCAAGACGACCGCGGTTGCGCGGCAATAGCTTGCTATTGCCGCGGAACCGCGGCTCTTTGGTCGAATCACTGGATCGTTTTTGGTGGCTTTCTTCACAAAACCCTGAGATGATTTTTGGAGTATAATTTATTTTGTTTTGAACAGAAAAAATTTTAACAGAAACTTAGGGTTTTGAAAACTCGGTTTTTCGATTTTTCCGATTCGAACTTCGATACACTCTACTACCTAGCTAGTTTATGTTTAGTTAGGCTCTGATACCACTGTAAGTCCACGTTGCCCACCCCGGTACTTGCGGGGAGGCGGAAAACGGAATAAAAATCAAATTTTTATCAACTTAGGCAAAATGGACTAGACAAAGAAGGATCTTTGCTAAACAAAAATAAGCTAAAGCTAACGAGAAACTAGCTAAGTGCTAGAAAGGTTATACCTTAGGCTTTATGTCCTTCTATCCTTGCTCCTTGGAGTGGTGGAAGGAGGTCACCTTTATCGTCTTCTCACGTCGAAGAAAGATCCACCCGAAAGCCTCGACCTTTGGCTTCAACTCCAAGCTAGAAGTAACTAGGGTGCAAGAAGTGCTAATCCTTGAACCCTAGATGAGAGTAGAGATTATCAAGAAAGGGTTTTTCTCAAGCTCAAGTGTTTCTCAACACATGAGAAGGGAGAGCTTGAGGGAGAGGAAGAACAAGGGAGAGGAAGAACAAGAGAGAGAAAATGAATGATAGAATGAGAATAAAATAAACCATTCTCACATATATGTGTGTATTATTTTAATTAAATAATTAGTAAGATAATTGTCATGGCTTAATCAAGACATGACCATTATCATTTCATTTTTAATGCAAATTGCAAGGATCAAAGAGCATCTTCCAAATGAAATGATGATGGTCAATGTGTCAACCAAGGTCAACAAGTCAAGGAGGTCAAATGGTCAACAACTATAACCATGCACAATTATTTAAACTAATATCAATTAACCATAATACACACATAAGCATTAGGGTTGATAAAATGACAATTGTCATTAACCCTAATCAAAGTCCTCTCCCTCTGTCTCAAGCAACTGTGCATACGCACCCGTATTCGTGATCCGAGGAACATGAATACAATGAGATAAAACCAATCCCAAATCTATACTAGGATCTGGCTTAAACCAAAGCCCGCTAGTATAAGCTGTCCGGATAGCAAACGTGCACAAGTGCGTGGATGTGAACGAACCCTGTCGCAAAACCATGCGACCTCTACTCATTTTGCCTAAAGGCGAATAGCTCTCTGTGTGGGACTCTAAAGACTCGACACTACGCTGGCAGTGGGTTTAACCACAGACAGCAAGCGGCACTAGCTGTACGTAACGGTCCCCAGGTAGATGTCGATAAGAAGACTGACGAGGTGAACCCCATATGAACTCTTACTGAGCCTGTATGTGACAGTCCCCGTACAGTCCGGTCTGTTCGTCTGATACATCGCATGGCGGGCCTAGGGGGCGGTGAACGTCAGTCCCCTAATAGCGGTACA
The DNA here is from genome assembly GCA_030015575.1 of Agapanthus africanus. NCBI lineage: Eukaryota > Viridiplantae > Streptophyta > Magnoliopsida > Asparagales > Amaryllidaceae > Agapanthus > Agapanthus africanus. The sequence goes on along the minus strand of CM057350.1, from coordinate 460,425,390 downwards.
AGTTGTGTCGGAGTGTAGCCCAGAACACCCTGAGATAACACTGGAAACCTACCAGTATATCTCGCTTGCCCTGGCCAGGGACTACTCGTGTAATGGTTCTCCTGGACACAGCGCGATGTCAACTCCCAATACCGGGAGAGACGAATCCTGTCTAACCGTCACTGCCTCCAAGTGCTTCGGGACTGCACCCAAAAACTACCTGTTTGCACGACTCCTTTGAGCCGTGGTAGGGTAGTAATCAAAGTGCGGTGGGAACACACTCGAGGCGAAGTGACAGTGTCAAGTCAGCGGACTAAGCTGTACTCATGTCACCTGGGAACTGATAACTGACGATAGGTATAATACCAACCAACAGTTCCCGACGAGTCCTGTCCAGTGTACTCGTAACCTAACGAGCACCCGCATACTATCTCAAGTACAACGTACTGACGGCTGTGGGACAGACCGTCTCCCACACTGGGATGAGAAGCGCATACGCTAGTCTACTCCGGAGTATCGATGCCCTGTCTCGATAGTCCAACGACTAGGGACCTGTATAAGGATGTGCTTATAGATCACCCAGCTCCCACGAGTGTGAGCGCCATCACAACGCTGGTAATCAAGCAAAAATCCTAAGGGCTCTACTAATATGTATATCAGCGATATGCTAAAAGAAACACATGCACATATTAAAGCAGAGATAAACCAAGTAGCATACTACCATTTTGAGAATGATTGTATATACAACTGTGAATATCCCAAGCTTCCATCAAGTAATATACAAACTAGTATGATACAGTAATGGCCTCTAGGGCATATACACTAACATGTGTGTGTGTGTGTGTAGATTTGCATGGATACACTGTATCAGTAAATATTTGATGTATTCTCGAACCAGTTGGGTTTCAAACATGCGGGTGTGGTCGGATAATAACCACGGCTACTAATTGCATTATTCGCAACCAAAAAGCAACAATAGTAAAGAATTTTGCTGCAAGATTTGAAATACCCCAAATATATAGTATACTAGTACTAGGCTGTTACATTATACCCAACTAAAAAAGAATTTCGTTCTCGAAATTCACAGAACCAGAAAAAGATAATAAAACAGGGATCTAAGAAAAGAGGTGTGGAAACTTCCATCGAATCTCGTCTTCACGTTCCTAAGTAGATTCTCTGTGCGAACGATTCCCCCATGAAAACGGTGTAGATTTGGTCACTCTTCATACGTTAAATCTCCCCTTACTGTCAGTTCCGAGTGATGTAGGACGTGCGTCTCATCTCGAACATACTTGTGAAGTTGAGATAAATGAAACACGTTATGAACACCCACCAAGAATGGTGGTAAATCCTATTGATAAGCTACCTCTCCAACATGCTCGATAATATCGAAAGGCCCCACAAATCGAGGACTAAGCTTGCCTCGACTACTAAAACGGATCACTCCTCTGGTCGGTGATATTTTTAAGAATACAAGATCACCAACTGTGAACTCTAGAGCTTTTCTTCCAGTATTAGCCTAACTTTTCTGCCGATCTTGTGCCAGTTTCATATGATTTCGGATCACGTTAACTTTCTCCACCGTTTTCACAATATTATCCAGTCCTAATAATCTTGTTTTTCCGACATCGTCCCAACGGACAGGCGAGCGACACTTACGACCGTATAATACTTTGAATGGAGCCATCTGTATAGTCTCCTGAAAGCTATTATTATATGTAAACTACACTAAATGCAAATGATCCTCCTATGAATCCTTGAAGTCTAACATGCATGCTCTCAACATATCTTCAAGAGTTTGGATCATTCTTTCAGAATGGCCATCTGTCTAAGGATGATTGTGCTAAATTTCAAGCGAGTTCCCAAACTTTCTTGTACACTCCTCCAAAAATATGATAGAAATCGAATATCATGATCCGAAACGATGCTTACAGGTACTCTATGCAATCTCACAATATCTTACATGTACCGCTTTGATTAAGCCTCTGTCAACTAACCAACTCGAAATGGTATAAAATGAGCTGCCTTGGTCAATCGATCGAAAATCACCCAAACTGCATTATTGCCCTTTGGACTCCGTGGTAATACTGTTACGAAATCTATGGTTATATGTTCCCACTTCCATTGAGGAATCGAAAGTGGTTGCAACAAACCAGCTACCCTATGATGTTCATCCTTGACTTGCTGACACACCAAGCACTTTGATACATAGCGAGCAATCTTCCTTTTCATGCCTTCCCACTAGAAATGTTGTCGCAGATCTCTATATATCTTTGTGCCTCCCGGGTGTACTGAATATGCGGAACTATGAGCTTCCTTCATGACTTCTTCATGAGCATCCCCCTTAGGCACACATAAACGGCTCCCATATCGTAACGAACCATCTTCATGGATTAACAAATCTGTTCGAAGTCCCGCTTCTACTTGTTCTTGAAACTTTTGCAACCTTGGATCGTGCGGCTGTGCTGCTTTAATGTTATCGATCAAGGATGACTGTACTTGCAACTGCATCAACTGTCCCGAAGAATTTGGTGGTACAATCTCCAATTCGAATCTCTGAACATCAGCTATAATCTTTTTCTGTGCAGTCAACATTCGTATTGCTGGCAACCAACTTATAGCATCCGGCACTACATTAACTTTCACTGGATGGTATTTTAGTTCAAGATCATAGTCAGACATCAGCTTTAACCATCCACGCTGCCTCATGTTGAGCTCTTTCTATGTGAACACATACTTTAGGCTTTTGTGATCGTAAATACTTCTACCCTTTCGCCCAATAAGTAGTGTTTCCAAATCTTCAGAGCGAAAATCACTGTTGCTAACTCCAGATCATGAGTTGGATAGTTCTTCTCATGAGTCTTCAATTGGCTTGACGCATAAGCTATGATCTTCCCATGCTGCATTAAAACACATCCTAAGCCTTTCCCAGATGCGTCGCTGTAAATAACCAGCCCTCCGGGACCGTCTGGCACTATCAGAATAGGAGCGGTGGTCAATCTTTGCTTCAACACTTCAAAAGTCGACGCACATTTCTCGGTCCATATGAACGGTACCTTCTTTCGTGTTAGCTTTGTTAATGGTTCTACTATTCGAGCAAATTTCTCCACAAACCTTCTATAGTATCCGGCAAGCCCAAGAAAATTTCTAATCTCCCCTACGTTCTTTAGAATTGGCCAATCATGAACAGCTGCAATTTTTTCAGGGTCAATGACAATTCCATCTCCGAATACAACATGACCAATGAACTTCACTTCTTCGAGCTAAAGCTCGCACTTGCTCATCTTAGCATATAACTTTTCTTATCTCAATATTTGCAGTGTGATCCTCAAGTATTCTGCTTGCTCTTCTTTTCTCCTTGAATAGACCAGAATATCATGAATAAACACCACACGAACTAGTACAGGTATAGTGAAAAGATTCGGTTCATTAAGTCCATAAATATTGCCGGTGCGTTAGTAACTCCAAATGGCATCACTAAGTACTCGTAATGCCCATATCGAGTTCGGAATGCCGTCATGCAAATGCCTTCTGATTTCACCCGAACTTGATGGTACCTAGATCGCAAGTCCATCTTCGAAAATACCCTCGCACCACTAAGTTGATCGAATAATTCGCCGATGCGAGGGATTGGGTACTTATTCTTAATAGTCACCCTATTTAATTCTCGATAATCGATGCATATCCTCCGCGTGCCATCCTTCTTCTTGACTAGAAGAACTGGAGCTCCCCATGGTGAACCGGTGCTGCAAATCCAACATTTCTCTAGTAATTCGGCAACTTGTTTCTTTACTCTTCTAATTCCACCAGCGCCATTGAATAATAAGCCTTTAAAATCGGCGCTGCTCTAAGAACAAGATCAATTGCGAACTTCACATCTCGTTTTGGCGGTAAACCCGAGATGTCCTCAAACACATCCATAAAGTCCCGAACTACTGTTGGTGCTTCCTCCTTGTTTACTTCCATCGATGAAAGAATGGTATTAGTCGATCTAGCCCTAAATTCGACTGGCCCGACAGATCTGCTACCTCCCAAAAATATGAACTCCGGATTTCTAGTAATCTGGAAAATCACTTTCTTTGCCCTACAATCAATGTGAGCGTGGAAAGTGCCAAGAAAGTCCATTCCCAAGACAACATCATAGCTTCCGGTATCAATCACCAAGAATCCATGAATAATTTTCGTCCGCAAATGACAATCGAGCAACCCTTGCACTCACTGCTGGATACAATTCTCCGATTCCCAGTGTGTATATCCCAGAAACTAGACAAGGTCGTGTGTGGAACAGAGTGTGCACTAATAAACTTGGACGACATGAAGAAATAGGATGCACCTAAATCGAATAATGCCAATTCGGGAAAATTATAAACAAGTAGGATACCTGAAACAACGTCATCTGACGCCTTAGCCTCATCGGCCGTCAAGGTGAAGGTCCGTGCTTGATTAAGCCTCTGAGTGATCAATTTCTGCCCATGAATCTGCTTCTGTAGTGGTTTCTGAATATCATCTCTCAATCGTAGCTTTGAAGGGCAAGCACTGATGGTATGGTCAGCTGATCCACAAACTAAACAATGTCCGAGCCTCCTTCGACAGTTCTTCTGTAGGTGTCCGGGTAGATAGGAAAAATTCACAAATCATACTTCTTTTTTGATTGGATACAACAGCCTTCTTCATAAGTACAGTGCCTCGCTTGTTTATAGGAATGCTTCTGCGTGCAGGAGCTCGGTTTCACGTAAACGCCGGCTTCCGCACTACAACTTCTTGCTGTAGATTACCCTTTGCTTTCACCAATAAACTCTGCTAATCTCTGGCTGCCATAAGAACTTGGGAGAAGGTGGTCAATCCCAGAAATATGATATGTCTCTAAATCTCTATATCCAAGTTGTGCATAAACCGTCTTGCCCTATCTGCCTCATTGGCAACCAAAGGCCCCACGAATCGACTGCGCCGGGTCCACTTAGCCGCATATGTATCAACGGATCCGCTTTTCTGCTTCAAGCTAATGAACTTCTCTTCCATTTCCTCCCGAGCAGATTGCGGAAAGAACTTCTCCAAGAAGCTACGCGAAAAAGTTGCCCAACTGATCGGCTTGGTTAGACGGGTCTCCTCTATGAGCCACCACTTGTGAGCGTAATCCACCAACTGGATGTGTACTACATCCATCCTTTTCTCATCTGGAATCTGCATGGCAATGAGCAGGTTCTTTGTATCAACTAGCCACTACTCCACTGGCAATGGATCCTCCAGTCCTATAAATGTGAACGGACCGAGCTTTCTAAAGTTCTCCATGGTGCCCTCACGCTATGTTGGCCTGGGTGCTACTGTAACTACGGACTACTGGACCATCCACAGGCCCTCCTTGAAAGCCTTGGTCTGCCGCTGATTTAGCTCAGTTTGTCACTTCTGGTTTTCAAGCATACCATGTACAACTCCAAGCAATGCGGCGTTATCGACACACCTCTGGTATGACCGAAAATCTCTATCCGCCATGATTCTGAAGCCAAGACACTGAAGGGGATTTGTAACGGTAAACATGATTCAATAAACAAGATATTGATAACTATGGATTCAAGACTGGCAAGGTAGTAGTGTGGCAGGACATGTTCCTAATTTCGGATTTCTTGGTTAGTGTATTGGGTTCAATACCCAACTACAAAAGAACCAAAACCAACTAACCCTAAATCCTATATCTCTGATACCAAACAAACCCTGTCACGCCCCGCTTCCCAAAATACGTAACCACAGCACGTGACAGAACCAACCATGCTACCTATAGCTAGGAATAATTCCTCCATAGTCACATTATGACTGTCAAGGTGATATCAAGAATAGTAAAATAAAATCTAGCTAACACATGTCCATCTGCCACAGTGAATAAAATCAAGAAATGCATATAGCGGAAATGAATCAAGATCCAAATAAAAAAAATCTATGAATCATGTCCCTTATGGTCTCACATCGATAAAAATAAAACTACGGAAAATAAAAGAAACTAAGCATCTAGATCCTCATTGCTCAGTTTGCTAGCTAAAGTACTCTTGATCTGCCTGCGATAATGTCAGAGGAACTGGGCCATACAAAATCCAGACGTCAGTGCGTCATAATATCAAGTAATAGTAATAAGCAGGATAGGATGCTATGATGAATGTAAATAATAAACACATGTATAAAACAGTGAGGTACATGCATGCGATGTGTATCCTAAAGTCTGTGCTTCTAGGTTATCTATTCTACAAGTCTTTGAAATCAATTTAATGGAATAGTTGATGTAAATCAATAGTATCCCGTGCGTTCCCGAGACCAAGGTCAAGATTCTCGGGCTGAATCCGAGACGTGCCTCTAAGCAGCAAACATGTAACATGTACAGATGAATGATGTCAGAAGCATCATTCTAGGGCTGGTCGAGCCCGTAAAGACTGATCAATATCTGGAGTATCTAATTGTTGAGTTACAAGTCATGTTTCATTATTGATTTTCGTTTACCCCCAAGGTTTTGGGTTCAAGTCAGGTATTGATGATATAAATCTAATGCCAACACAGGATCAAGCAGATACAAGTCTTGTTTATGTAGATAACAAGTCACGTCCGTTAGGACAATAAGTCAGGATTGTTGGTATTGGTAATAATATCCAAGTTACAGGTCTGGTAGTGTGTTGTGAACATGTCATGTAATGTATTTTAACCAGAATAGACACCAATTGTAAAACTGTAACCAATATCGGAACATGGTAAACATAACTAATGCTAGGATGCATTTGTATCTATCTGTAATAACCGTTATACGTCCATTACTATATATATAGATTATATATTGAACTAATATAGTATTATAATAATATCGTGATGTTCCGTCGTGCAACTGGATAACCCATTATCAGTACAGATACTATAAAACCATGAATTGCTACTACTTTCTGAATATTGAAACGTATGTACTATAGTCAAGCAGATAAATATTGATATAATCAAAATAGCATGTTCCAAGTTTAGACTTGCCTGATCGAATCTCACGTCGAGATATGGATGTCATGTTTCGACATTGAATAATGCCACGACGCAAAACTTATGTACGCAGGACTTGACCTGGTTGAGCAGTTGCGTGACGTGGTAACTGGGCTAGACGATGACAGTGACTGGGTCGTCTGGATCGTCGGCGACGTGCGCAATTCCTGCGAGAATGATCGGGAAAGAACAAAAGAAAAGAAAAGGAAGAAAGAAGAAGGTGATGGCAGGGGTTTGCTGGTGTTCTGGGGGCAGGTGATGACAGCAGAGATGGTGGCGGCGAGGTGACAGGGAGGCCGACGGTGAGGTCGATGAGGTGGGTGGATGTGAGGGTTAGTTTGATCAGGGAAAGAGCAGGGGAGGAGAATAGGGTGTGGTGGTGGTGGTCTGGGGTTCCTGGGGAGACAAGGAGGAAGGTGACGGGGTGATGGTGGTGGTCGGGTTCCGGCGACAAGGTCAGAGATAGGGATGATGGGTTCTTGGTGTTGGGGTCTGGGTTAGGAGCTTGGTGGTCTTCGGGAAAAGAGGAGGAGAGGAGGAGGTGATGGCGAGGACGAGAGTATGACGAAGATGCGATGGGAGCGGTGACGACGGGGAAGTCGACGGTGTGGGTTTGGCGCGGTTAGGGTTTGGGTTCGCGAGAAGAAGAACACGGGGAGAAGAAAATGAGGGAGGAGAGAGAGTTTTTAATATAATTATTATAATATATATTATAATTATATATATATATATAGGGATAAAGAGAGAGGGATGCGGGGATGGGGAGAGAGAAGGAGAGAGAGTTAGAGAGAGACAGAAAAGGATTTGAGAGAGAGAGAGAGAGAGAAAGAAAGTTTTATTTAATAATTTAATTATATTTAACTGATATATATTAGTTATATATAATATTTTATATATATATATATATATATTTAGGAATTTTACAGATAATACCAGATTACTCCGAATATTACCCGTACCCTTTTAAAAATCTAGTTTTTGAATATGAAGAATATACGTAAGAATTTAAACCATGATGCAAATGTCTATAATTAAAACATATACCCCCAAATAAAAATCTACGTAAATATACGTAGAGATCCAAATACTAGTGTGTCTATCCCTTAGGATAATAACATGATATATGGGCGCAACCACCTGATATGGGATACTATGACATTCAAGGCTAGATGGGAAAATATATTATTTGGTTTTACATAAAAAGATATTTAGAATCTAGCAATATTATAAAAAGATATATGGATTCTAAAATATTATATGTGTATAAATATGTGTGTGTGTGTGTGTACATACATACATACATACATACATACATATACATATAAACATACATACATACATACATACATACATACATATATATATATATATATATATATTTGGATGGATACACTGTACTAGTAAATATTTGATATATTCTCGAACCATGTTGGGTTTTAAACATGCGGATCGGGTTGGATATTAACCACGGCTACTAATTGCATTATTCGCAACCAAAAAGAAACAATAGTAAAGAATTTTGCCGCAAGATTTGAAATACCCTAAATATATAGTATACTAGTACTAGGGTGTTACAGCTTCTCTTCGGTGTTCACCAAATAAGGAGCTTATCTTGATATCTGAGTGAATTGGATATCTTACTCATCCAGAGTCATACAAGGATTCTTGCACAAAGACTCATAACTGCGAGCTCGAGCATACCCGACACTCTGCGGAAGGAAACGAGCTAGAAAGACCGTCGTAAACTCATCCCATATCATAGAAAGAACACTGGCATCTCGGCCTCTCTCAACGGACTCATACCAAGTCTGGGGAAGACCCTCCAGACAGAAACTAGCAAGCTCAACCGATCTCGCATCAGAAAACCTCAGGGAACGACAAATCTTGGCCATCCTGTCGAGAAATGACTTTGGATCCTCTGCTGAGTCTGTGCCAGTGAATACCAGAGGCTTCAGCCTCATAAACTCCGGTAGTGATACCTCGATAGTCTCGGTAGCGGCAGGTACAGCTGTTTGAGCAGTAGATACTATCACGGTCCCCGTAGTAGGCGGAACAACATCTGATCTCTGTGCTCGGGTAACCTCGACTAATAATCCAACCATCTAGCGTAAATCCTGAATCTTCGCCTTCAGCCTAGAAATCTGGCTGGGAGAAGGAGGATCAACCTGATCGTGAGGGGTAGGCATACCGTCCTGATCGGTCCTCGTCTCAAACGAGCCCGCCCTACCTCATCTCTGGCAGCAGCCTTCTGGGCCCTCGTAGTCTTCGGGGGAATGGTGGTTGGGACAAGAAATAGGATTTGGTGAGAACGTAGCAACCGAAACAAAATGATGCATGGAATCAAGGAAGGAATCACAAGACATATGTCTTAAGGACACTTAGGCGGAGTATCGTATCGTGAATATGCCGCGAAACATACACATGCTACGTCACTCTGCTTAAGTTACCTACTCCATCATACCAAGGGTCATCCTACACTCAGAAAGGTAAAACCTAGTGCTCTGATACTAACTTTGTCATGACCTAAATGTGAAACGTGACCGGCATTTAAATCACGCAATGTCTAAGGGCGTAACATAATTCAAGTAATCCAAAAACACAGAATCTAAATCGTAATTAAAGAAAGAGTGGTAAAATCTTTGTTTAAAGTGTTAATTTAAGGAGCAAAGAGTTATATCAAAACCTTTTTGAAGATCGAGTTATTGTTAAAATTTTCGGCAGCATCTCCTTTGTAAAAACTGATCCAAACCGATACATAAGCATCATATATATAAAAGCATCCCTACCTGGGAGAAATCTCAACGCCATATGGCGGAACACAATCACATAGTAAGATATACGATGCTATAGGCGAAGAAATAAAGAAATAAGAAAAGATAACAATATCCACAACAAAAACACAAAAGTTGGCTCACACGAGCATAACACCCAGAGTCAAATATAGTACAAATCTCTCAGTCTTGTCTCTAAGTCAAATATACATGTAGTAGATGGTGTATACTAGATAGAAGGTACAGGTATAATAGATAGGGTGCAAAAGAATACTCGCAACCCACTTACCAAAAGATCACGTCCAAAAGTGATGGTAGTAGTAGTATGCCCCGCCGCGACTACACTGATGGGTCGGCCCTGCAAGATACTATGGCACAACAGGGGTGAGTTTCCAGCTCGTGAGTAGTAAATAATATGATAAGTGGCAATCAAAAGTATGAACGTAACAGCGACAGATCCTAAGTATGAGTTTATGATGCGGTATACTAGTATAGGTGTAACATGAATAAATGAACGAAGTATAAAATCTAAGGCGTAGCAGCTATAAGAAACTGAATATGTCATAATAATTTCAATATGGTAGAACCAAATATATCCTCAATAAATCATCATAAATTCTGTATCAAGTATAGACACTCGAAATCATCATAAAACCTAGGCACCGTCTCTCAGATCGGCCCTCAAATCTATCTAATCACATGACTCTGGTTGGTATCCTCCGGATATCCACCCAGTCCAAAACTATCAACGGTAGTTATTGTTCCCCTGCAAGGCTCAACGTGTCTCTAAACGATTTTCTTGCCCCGGGGTACCATACCGGGTCCACCATGTACCCGCAGACGGTGCCTCCTCTCTCCTCGAATCGGGTATACACAAAATTCAGAACCGAGAAAACTCATAGTGGACTATAACACCTTAAAATGCGATTAGTGTTAATTAAGCGATAATGCGGATTTTTAGTAAAAAGTTTACCAAAATAGTTTTCTCATATTTTCTAAAAATTAATTAATATTTTATTAATATTTATTTTGGGCTTGCACACACATGTGCATGTTAACCTAGGGTTAATTAGGGTTAACCATGCTTAAGTAGCCATGGCACCTTAACCCCATTTCAATTAAGTTGTAATATGTATTTATTTAAAGTATTTAGTTTTAAAATTGGTTGACTTGAGAGAGGGAGAGAGAGAGAGAGAGGGTGGCATGGGAATGATGAGCATGGGCAAGCATGGCTTGCATTTAATAAAGTGAGAGAAGGGTATGGCTCTCTCTAACCCCACCCCCTCATTTCACTTCACCACGCTCATACCCTCACTCTCTTCATCACTCACACTCTTTCCTTCTGAATTATTTTCTTCATCTCATCTCCCTCGCTTCCTCAAACTGAAACCCTAACCCAAATCCTCATAAAACCCAAGCAAATCACCACTAAACACCATAAAAACCCTTCACAAGTCAACATTAAGCCACTAGGATCACTTGGAGCATGGAAAGCTAAGATTTTGGGCAAGTTTGGATAGGTAACGATCTCTCACTGTTAATTAGGTTCTTTTATTGTTGTGTAGCTTAGTAGTCGCTGTTTAGAACGATAAAGATGTAGTTTTGAGCACATATCGTATTTTTAATGTCGTTTTGGAGTGTTTGTGATCTGCGGTGACTACGAGTGGTTACTGGAAAATTTAGTAATGTAATACTGTTATACTAGAGGCCCTGAGTATTCACCTGAAGCACGAATCCCACCCGACCAAGGAAAACCGGCGAGAACAAGGGAAAATCCGGCGAGCTCGGATTTTTGGGAGCCTGGGGTGTTATGATTTTTAAGGTAGCTGTCTGCAGTTGTTTTAGGATGTTTGGTACTGCAAGATTTTTAGGTTTTGACAGTAGGTAAAATCTGGGATTAAATTGCTAGTTTTTAGTGTTTCGACTACGTGCGTTACGTTATCCGACACGGTTCGCGTTTTTTGTGTAGCTGCTGCACTTAGGCTCGATTTAGAATATCGCTACACATGTTAACCACTAAGCGAACACTTGAGAGTTTGATTGGAGTTGGTGCGTCAGTCAAAACATCATTTGTATGTATTATTGGTCGATAGCTGAGTTGTACTGGCTATGTTTTGTGTGATTTAGTGGCGAGTGCGAGGACTTAGGACGCCACGAAGAAAGGAAAGCAGGTGGTCTGATTTATCTAGCTCGAGATCATCGGTGAGTAGATTTAACATCTACGGGGAAATCGCCCGTATGGCGTTATGCGTCAGGGTTAGATATGATATTATAGCCGCATTTTTATGTTCATATATGTTGATTGTGCATGAGCATCATTGCATACCATTACTTGTTGTTTCTTGACTTAGTACCTAGTGGAAAATGCACCATTACCGATGGTTCATGTTGCATGAGTACTAAATTGTATGCTACACCCACTCCATCGGTAATTGCCATGACACGCACAACCTATACACATATGCGGTATTGTATTGTTATTGATATTGAGACATTGATTCTTGTTCCATTGCGCATATGAAATGCATCGTGTATACATAGCAACATGTACACCTTTATATGATGTTGTACTTGATTTTGGAGGAATTGGGAACCACATGATATATTTAAAAACTTGATTCATTTAAAAGAGCGATTTTCCCTTTATATGCTAATATATCTGTTTTATGTTGCATATATCATATTTCATGGATTTACGCATTGAGATACGGATTTCATGTGATTTATGGATTTGAGAACCGTGGGGATATTTCAAGAAATTATGTATTGTTTTGAAAACCCGGTTTCTCTTGATATGATATTTCAGTGTGTCCACTATGAGTTTTCTCGGTTCTGAGATTGTGTTAGAAACCCGATTCGAGGAGCTGGATGATCCGTTTGCGGGTTCATGGTGGACTCGGTATGGTACCCTTGGGCAAGAAAGGGTGTTGTGCAGTAGACGATGAGCCTGGCAGAGCGACTACTACCTACATGTGATTGGTTGGACCTGGCGGTTATCCGGAGGATATTAACCGGAGTCGTGAGATGGATATGGGCCGATTCGGACTGACGGAACCCGAGTTATATGGATTTGCGTGTTGATGTTGCACACGAGTTTACATGATGTTTTCGAGTGCCGATATTGGGCACTCAGGTTCCATGAGATTTATAGGATATGAAGGCCAATCCAAGTGACGGCGTCTGAGGTATTGGGATTTGGGGTGTCGTTAATGTACACCGGTTTTTCCACAATGATGATGATATGTTTTATCCCATACTCAGTAGTTATTTGATATGCATTGCTTCATGTATTTGTAGTACCTGATAGAGTACCTTTCATGATTGTTGCATATTCATATTGCCATACTTATACTAACAGATTGCATGTGATAGATTATCGCTGTACGTGCATACCTGCGATTATTTGTATGATGTTACTTACTATTCGCGAGTTGGAAACTCACCCCCGTTGTGCCACAGTGTTTTGAAGGCTTGACCCTCAGAGTAGTCGAGGAAGGGCTTCTTATTGTATCTTTTTTTTGCAGCGGATACCGCTATGGTTAGTTGTGAGCCGTTTTGCTGTAGGTGGGTTGCGGTTATCCGATTTTATATCCATTGTATGTCGCATTGTATCTAGTACTCTCCATCTACCATTTCCATGTATTGACTTAGAGACGAGTTGTAAGGATCGATATTGTATTATTTTGTGACTCTGGATGTCGAGCTCGTGTGAGCCAGCTTTTATTATGTAGTTTTATCTCTTTATACTGTTTTTCACTTATATTATCTATTTCTTCGCTATGGCGTTGTATATATATGCTTGTGGTGGTTGTTTCCGCCTTTGGGCATGATTTGCTCCCGTTTGGGGATGGTTTATTTTTATATTATGTTTGTACCCGTTTCGGGGCTAGTTTTTACAATGGAGGTGCTTCCGAAATTTTTAAGAAAATAAACTTAAGTTAAAAGATTTTTACTTGAGATTTCCAAATGTTTTTAACAATGTTTTTATCACGTACTACTTTTGATGGTTTAGATTTCTGGGTTTTCGGCTTACTTAAATTGCGTTACGGCTGTTGATGTCACATGGTTTAAGTGCCGGTCACATGCCAAATTTTGGGTTATGACAAAGTTGGTATCAGAGTGCTAGGTTTTACTTTTCGGATTGTAGGGTATGATGGAGTAGGTAGTTTAAGCAGAGTGACGTAGCATGTATGTGTTTCGCGGCATACTTACGACACGGTACTCCGCCTAAGTGACCTTAGGACTTGTTGGTTGAAATACTTTCCGTGATTATATACATCCTTGTGATTCGATTTCCGTGTTTTTATCGAATCCTGTTTTCATTTCCAGCCATTATGCCGCCAAAAACTACGAGGGCACAGAGAGCGAGAGCGAGAGCCGAGGTCAGAGTTGGCTCGTCGGAGACGAGGACTGACCAGGGCGGTATGCCTGTTGTACAGGAGCAGATTGATCCACCTTCGATAGATCGTATTACTAGGCTAGAGGCCGGTATGCAGGATTTGCGCCAGATGATGGGATCGTTAGTTGAGGCCAGTCGAGCACAGAGACAGGAGGTTGTCCCACCTGTTACGGGGACTACGATGGTGCCTACGTTTCAGCCAGTCGTACCTACAGTTATGGACGTTATCACCGTATCGTTATCTGAGTTCATGAGGCTGAAGCCTCCGGTTTTCACCAGCACCGATACAGCTGAGAATCCGCAGTCGTTTATCGATCGGATGGACATGATCTGTCGTTTGTTGAGATGTTCCGACGCGAGATGGGTAGAGTTCGTGAGTTTTCATCTGGAGGGTCTTGCCCAGACTTTGTGCGAGTCTTTAGAGAGGGGCAGAGCCGCAGGTCTTTCTCCTATGACCCGGGCTGAGTTCGTGACGGTGTCTCTTGCCTGTTTTCTTCCGCAGAGCGTCAGAGATGCTCGAGCTCCCAGTTTCGAGTTGTTATGCCAGACTCCGAGAATGACGGTGGCAGAGTACGATGTTCACTTTACCCAGTTATCTGTGTATGCTCCATATTTGATGGACACTGAGGAAATGCGGATCAAGAGATTTGTATGAGGCCTGCTTACCGAGTTGTTCCTCGCTGTCAGCATACAGCATTATGACACATATGCAGCCGCAGTGAACGCAACCCTATTGGTTGAGGAGCGTCTTTTCGAGACTTCGGTCATTCCGGAACTGAAGAGGGTTCATACTGGTGTATCATCCCGGAGATAGATGTTTAGACGCCGCGACAGATTTCATTCAGGTCGTGGGAGTAATAGAGGCTTGGGACGAGGCCAGTTGTTTAGCTCTTATCCTCAGGTTGGTCAGCGGTCATCGTCTGGATGTTTCCAGTGCAGGAGTTTTTATAATCGCGTTCGAGATTGTACTGAGCCACGTGAGGACAAGGCAGCCATACTACATGTTACCTTACTACCTTCTCCACCTCAGAGAGCATTGCCTCTTGCGCCTGTTATAGCTCCGCGTCAGACTTATGCTCAGAGAGGTCATGGTCGCGGAGGGTTTGTTCAGAGAGGATGCGGTGGCAGAGACGGAGGACAACCAGTTGCTGGTAGAGGGCAGGCACGAGTATTTGCTTTGACTCATCAGGACGCGCAGGCGTCCAATGCAGTGGTTTCAGGTACTCTTTCAGTATGTTCCTTCGATGCACATATTTTGTTTGATCCGGGTTCTACGCACTCGTATGTTTCTACACACTTCGTACCGAGATTGGGTTGAGAGTCGTGTTTGCTAGATCAGCCTCTTGTCGTGACTACTCCTGTTAGCGAGTCGTTTGTTGCGCGACATGTCTTTCGGTCGTGTGCCATTCGTATTTAAGATAGAGATTCGTCCGTCGACTTGATCCTTCTTGAGATGTTGGACTTCGACGTTCTCCTGGGCATGGACTAGTTAGCTACTTGCTATGCGTCCGTGGACTGCCGTGAGAAGGCAGTCAGGTTTTGTTTTCCCGGCGAGTCGGTTCTTGTTGTGTAGGGGGACGGTGGTGCTGCCCCTCACAGTTTGATTTCAGCCTTTTGCGCTAGTCGGCTTTTGAGGAGGGGATGTCGGGGATTCTTAGCTTTCATTCGTGATACCGGAGCAATGGTAGATTCGTTGGACCAGCTTCCTACCGTGCGAGAGTTTCCCGACGTTTGTTCCGATGAGTTACCTGGATTGCCTCCAGAGCGTGAGATTGAGTTTTGCATTGATTTGATCTCCGGCACGGGGCCTATTTCTATACCGCCTTACCGGATGGCCCCGGCGGAGCTTAAGGAGCTTAAGGATCAGCTGCAAGAGTTGCAGGAGAGGGGACTTGTACGTCCGAGTGTTTCACCTTGGGGAGCTCCTATTCTATTCATCAAGAAGAAGGACAACAGTTTGAGGTTGTGCATTGATTATTGTCAATTGAACCGAGTTACGGTGCGGAATAGGTATCCTTTACCTCGCATTGACGATTTGTTTGATCATCTCCAGGGTGCGGGACATTTTTCCAAGATTGATTTTAGATCAGGTTATCATCAGTAGCGGGTTCGGAATGATGACATTCTGAAGACTGCTTTTCGTAAGCGCTACGGGCATTATGAGTTTTTGGTGATGTCGTTTGGACTCACCAATGCCCCAGAAGCGTTCATGGATTTGATGAACCGGATTTTCAGGCTGTTCCTCAACCAGTTTATTATTGTGTTTATTGATGGCATTCTGGTTTATTCCAAGAGTCGAGAGGAGCATAAGTAGCACTTGAGGATTTCTTTGCAGACATTGAGAGAGCACCGGCTGTTTGCTAAATTCTCGAAGTGTACCTTCTGGCTTGATAGTGTTGACTTCCTGGGTCATGTGGTTACAGGAGACGGTATTCGTATAGACCCGAGGAAGATCAAGGCCATACAGCTTTGGCCCAGATCTGTATCAGTGACAGAGGTCCGCAGCTTTTTGGTCTTAGCCGGTTACTACCGCCGTTTCGTGCAGGACTTCTCGAGTATTGATGCACCGCTGACCGGACTGACCAGGAAGGGGGTTCCTTTTCTTTGGACTGAGGCACGCGAGCAGAGTTTTCAGCAGTTGAACACTCGATTGACCACTGCACCAGTTTTATCTTTGCCTTCTGGATTGGGTGGCTTTGTCGTTTACTGTGATGCTTCTCGAGTGGGGTTCGGTTGTGTATTGATGCAGCATGATAGCGTTATCGCTTATGCTTCCCAGCAGTTGAAGAAGAACGAGCAGAATTATCCCACTCACGATCTTGAGATGGCCGTGGTGGTCTTTGCGCTTAAGATTTGGAGACACTACTTGTACGAGGAGTCATGTCAGATTTTCACAGACTGTCAGAGCTTAAAATACATCTTCTAGCAGCGGGATCTGAATTTGAGACAACGCCGTTGGATGGAGCTTGTGAAGGATTATGATTGTGAGATCCTTTGTCACTCGGACAAGGCGAATGTGGTATCCGATGCTTTGAGTCGTAGGCCCGGGGGTAGCTTGTCCCAGTTGAGCACAGTTCAGAGACAGTCTTCTGCAGATTGGCAGATCTTGTGTGACGGTAGAGCACAGTTTGAATTCACTTCCACTGGGGGACAGCTTACTCATGTCCATTCCCGTCCACTCCTACTAGATCGTATTCGTAAGGCACAACCTATCGATGCCCGTTTGTCTGAGATTCTTGACCATGTTTGGCAGGGGAGAGATTCGGAGTTTGAGATTGATGACCAGGGTGTGCTACGTTTTGGGACTCGTTTGTGTGTACCTGATACCGATGGGTTGAGACGCGAGATCCTAGAGTAGGCACATCAGTCAGCTTATAGTGTTCTCCCAGGTTCCACCAAGATATATCGTGACTTGAGAGATATCTACTGGTGGGCCGGGATGAAGAGTGATGTTTCGGATTTTGTTTCGAGGTGCCTGACTTGTCAGCAAGTCAAGGCTGAGCATCAGAGACCGGTAGGAGAGTTGCAGCCTTTACCCGTTCCGGAGTGGAAATGGGAACAGATCTCCATGAATTTAGTTGTGGGTCTACCCAGGTCCAGTCGAGGGTATGACTCCATTTTGGTGATTATTGACCGGTTGAAGAAAGCGGCTCACTTCCTTCCAGTGAAGAAGACTTTCAGTTTTGCTCATTATGCTCAGTTGTAAATTGATGAGATTGTACGTTTGCACGGCGTTCCCACAAGCATCTTATCTGACAAGGGCACCCAGTTCACTAGCCGTCTTTAGCAGAAGCTTCAGGAACCTTGGGTACCTGATTGAGTTTTAGCACCGCTTTCCATCCGCAGACCGATGGTCAGTCAGAGCGGACTATACAGACTCTAGAGGATATGCTTCGTGCATGCGTGCTTGATTTTGATGGCAGTTGGGATCGTCACTTGCCGTTGATAGATTTCTCCTACAATAATTGTCATCAGGAGACGATTCAGATGGCGTCTTTTGAGGCTT
The DNA here is from genome assembly GCA_030015575.1 of Agapanthus africanus. Lineage (NCBI taxonomy): Eukaryota > Viridiplantae > Streptophyta > Magnoliopsida > Asparagales > Amaryllidaceae > Agapanthus > Agapanthus africanus. Next base: position 460,407,233 of record CM057350.1, on the reverse strand, counting down.
TGTATGGTAGAAAGTGTCGATCGCCAGTCTGTTGGACCGAACTCAGCGAGATTAGGATTTTGGGACCCCAGCTAGTTCAAGAGACTACGGAGAAAATTCAGTTGATTCATAATAGGATGAGAGCAGCCCGGTGCAGCCAGAAGTCTTATGCCGACCTCGTCGTCGCAGGCTCGAGTTCGCAGTGGGGGATCATGTATTCATACAGATTTGTCCGATGAAGGGCATGATGAGATTTGGGAAGGAAGAGAAACTTAGTCCCAGATTTGTAGGTCCTTTTGAGATCCTTGAGCGAGTTGGTACCATTGCCTATCGTTTGGCACTTCCACCCAGTTTTCCGTATGTTCACCCCGTATTCCATGTATCGATACTTCGCAAATACTTTCATGACCCTTCTCACATGATTCAGCACCAGACCGTTCAGCTAGGGCGTAATCTTTCGTTCACCGAGCGGCCGGTAGTTTTATTGGATCAGCAGGTGAAGAAACTTCGGTCAAAAGTCTTGCCATATGTGAAGGTTCTTAGGCGTAGCCTGTTCATATCATAATTTTGCATTATTATATTCCCCATTCTTATTCATTTTACAAATAAACAGGTGCTTTTGATCTATGTCTGCTACATAGTTGCAGGTTATAGGTTCCCGGAACAAAAACAGTGAAAAAGATGAAAGGACGATACAAAAGTGAGACTACGAACAACAAATGGAAGAATCTTGATCAAGCCTACAGTTTGAAGAATAAACGAAGATTAATAAAAAGTACAAAGACAGCGCAAGGTTCAAGACTTCGACACGAAGCAAGTGGTAAAAGTCTACGACTTTATTCACTGTGGAAATCTGGAAGAAATCTAGAAGATAAACTGAGAAACAAAGTAAAGAAACAAGAAGCCAAAAGCAGCAGAAAGAACCCCAGGAAAAAGCAGCCAGCAAGCCTATCAGATGGCCGCGGAACCGCGGCTAAACCAAGTTTATGGCCGCGGATCCGCGGCCATATAGTGCACGTGTCGGTGCAGTTTCGTGTCGGTGCGGCGGTGCGTTGACTAGTCTTCTTAGGGGCAAAATTGTAAATACAGATTTTTGTCGATTGTAACCCTAGACTTTCTCTGTTCTATAAATAGAAATCTTAAAACCTCTTTTGGGGTATGGCTCTTCTTGTGCCTCATTGTATTTATTGAAATTCAGAATTCAATTCCTGTAAATGATTGAAGAGAGTATCAAATAAAAATTAGAGTAAGTTTTTTTTTCATTACCGTAGTTAATTTTATTATCTGCTCTAGTATAACTTTTATTATCTGCCCTAGTTAATTTTTATTATCTGCCCTAGTTAATTAGTTTAGAACATGTTTATCAATTCCCTAATGAGTGAGTAGTTCCTCACTTGTTAGGGTTAGGAATACGAAAGGTTTGAGAGATGAAAATCTCTCACCCCTTTCTTGCCCATCACATATTTTTATAGGACTCCATGCATACATACACACACCGCTCCATACGGCACCCTATCCCATGAGGTAGCAGTGATACCGTAGTTTAAAAGACCGGTTGCGAATGTTTTCCATAGAGGTTAGGGTAAGAATTAAGAAAGGAAGGACAAGAACCTAGAGGAAGAAACGATTATACCGTAGTTTAAAAGACCGGTTGCGAATATTTTCCATGGAGGTTAGGGTAAGAATTAAGAAAGGAAGGACAAGAACCTAGAGGAAGAAACATCGTTTCTTCCCGATAGTACTAATCCACTTTATTAATTATTACCATAACACCTCATAGATCTTAATTAGGGCATAGAAAACGATGAGAAATATTGACTTTCCAAACCTAACCTAAACCTAACCCTAGCAAGATTTTAATCCTAGTCTAGATCAACCTTAGTTTTTAGATTTAATCAATCCAACTCCGTTTGGAATTAACTCGTTAGAACAAATTGAGAATACAAAAAATCCTTGTGGACCGACCCGTACTCACCGGCTAGCTACCAAGCGACGCCGTTCTTGATTGCGGTAAAAAATATTTTGATCACAACATCCATCGGACAAATCAAATGGCGCCGTTGCCAGGGATGGCATTGTTATTTTCTTTTTGTAATTTCGGGTTAATATAAAAATTGAAAAAATCATAAAAACTGAAAAAAATATAAAAATATAAAAAAAATTTATCATCTTGTTATTCTTTGAAGGGTGTTTCATTTGAATTGTGCAGGATCGACGAACAAATTCAGATCTGGAAAAATCTAGAGAGCGAAACAGCAATCATCAGATCTAAACAAGCAGAGGATAATCAGAACAGACAGCAGAAGATTTTTGGAGGCTTGATCCGATTAACGAACCGCGATTCCGCCGCGGAAGGGCCCTTTCCGCCGCGGATCCGCCGCGGTTTGTTGACGTCAGCAACCCAAAACCCCTCTGTAGGCTTCCTCTTCTTCTCTGTAACCCCATTATCGCCTCTGTAAAAGTTTCCTGCAGGGTTCTTTGCGCAAAAACTTCTCCCCTTCTCCAATAACTTGATCTTGTGCAGGATTCTTTGCGCCGCAATAAAAAATTTGTTTGCAAGTGTTTGATTGTGTTTACTGCTTTGCATATCTAAAATTGACTTTAAGGGGCTTGAACACCAATCCAGATTGGGTGGGGATTTCATTTCCCTTTCCAGAACCCCAAAAATCATATAAAGCATATTGCATTGAGCATCAAGTTAATTAAAAAAGATTAGACTCAGCCCTAAGGATTTCGCCCTCAATAGGACAAAGGAATAGTTATAGGCATCGACCGTTGATCCTAACCTGACTTTATGGTGCTTAGGCTAGACAGGTAGTGAAAGGTAACTTTAAAAGGCCCGTCTCACGGTGATTCGTGAGCGGATCCTTCCTTTCTCTACTTGTGCTTTCCTGGCCACAATTGACGGTGAAGAGGCGGTTTGAGATCCTACTTCTTGCCCTTTGGAACAGTTAGGAGCTGTCTAGCTGACCTAGGTGACCTTAGATCTAGGCTTGATTGTGCATTTGTGATTGATTGAACGTGTGTCTAAGCCTTTTATTGAAAATCTTTTTAAAAAAAGCTCCTTATAAAAAAAACACAAAACGAAATTTTTTTTTTACAAAAACTTGCCACTTGTCGCAAAGAAATCAGTTGCACCCCACCTGCACCCACCTGCACCCACATTCTTTTTCTTCTCCTTTCTTATATCACGGGTACCCCACCTCACAAAACTCTTGCCGAACTTTGGTACCCTCTTCCAAACATTGCTTTCTACGCGAATTGTTTTTGTCGAATTACGGATGACCCCTCTATGCCCAAAATTTCTTTGAAAGATCGAATAGAAGCGTCTAGGAGAAACAGTTCGACTCCGCAATCTACTTTGTATCAAACATTTCAACCTTCACCACCTTCTTACGTTGATACCCCTTTTCCGAGTCCTGTTGTAACTCCGAAACCCATGTCTATTGCTGGACATATTGAACAAGCACGTAACCGATCTTTCACTCCTTTCAACACTTCCGGTTCTTGGGATCAACAAGTCCATTCACCTTTTTATCCAAATGTTGATCCTACTCCTGTCAAACCATTCAATTCTTACCAGTCCTACCCAATTTTCACACCTTCCCTAGACATTGCTTCTACACAACGATTTGGGAGTTTCACGTATCCAAACAATTTTGAATCTTTTACTGAAACCCCTTCACAACCCATGTCTAGTCTGGAAAAGTCATTGGAAGCTTATATTGTAGCGACAAACCAACAGATGAGGAATTTGGATGCGTCCATTGCCTCCCTTATGCAACCTAGTGAACCGGTAGCTAGTTTTCAACCAGCTCCAAAAATTCCAATGTATGATGAGGCGGTTGGACAGATTAAGAATTTGAGTGGAGAGAGTGAGCTGTGCACCCTTCCAAATCAAACCTACCCATCACCAATTGAATCCCACAACTCCGGTTTTGAATGTCTATCAAGTGTCCCAAATGATTCACCAGTTGAAAATAAAAAGTTTAATGAGTTGTGCGACTTTGTAGTGCTTGATTTGCCAGATTGTGAAGGGTCCCTTTCGAGTGAAACCGTCACCAATCCTTTTGACCTCTACACCTCCAATCTAGAACCTGAATTGATAAATATCCATGCTTGTGATGAGATGTCTAAAAAAATTGATTTTCACTTGATTGAGGATATTGACGCCTGGAATATTTTGGATGATGAACCCGTAGATTTGACGGAAATTTTCTCTCCAATTCATCATCCCGAGTCATTAAATGTTTCTCCCGAACTTCATACGTGTCTTGATTTTGATGATAATTGCATGGATGAGATAACTTTTGAGGAGAATTATGAGGATAGTACTGAGGAGAGTATTGAGGATAGTATTGAGGATGAACCAGTTTTGTTTAATGTGTCGGATATTCCAATTCATCCTCCTGAACCTTTAACTGTTATACTTCCTAAATCACCCCCCTCATCCTTCCAATCATTCCGACCACGCAAGAAATCACGCAGGAGGACTGTGATCTTGAAAAATTTCTGTTCGATCACAGCAGTTTTGACGTCACTAGTGCGTTCCTCCTTGAATCTGACAAAGTTTGCACAACCGATAATGATTATGAGTGTTTCACTTTTTCGAACGATTTTGAAGACTCATTACCCGAGTTTGAGTCCTTTGAATTTTCGGATGAGTCAGTTGAACCATCCGAATCGGTTGCTTACAGTGATTTCGAACCATTGATGGAATCCTTCGAGTTCGAGACAGTTTCACCAATTTTACCTATAATTGTTTCACCTTTGAAACTCGAACTCAAGCCAAGTCATTTCGAACCATTGATGGAATCCATCGTTTCGACCGCGCAAGAATCTGTCACGCTTCAATTTTCAATGGATGGTTTACCAAGTTCAATGTACCCATGTTTCCTCGCGAATCTTGAGGGATTTGACCCCATTTCTCGATAGGTTGATAGATTAGCACAATCGCTTTTAACACATCGGTCATCACAATTTGTGCTAATTTATTCACTCAATTTACACCCTCAAGTTCGTACTACACTTCTTTCTCTTTTCCGCCATTCTTCTCCTAATAGACCGAGACCATATTCCACCTTTCTTTCCACACGGTCTTGTGTGCTTCTCATCTCCTTTCTCCACACTCCATTCTTTCACCAACCCTACCATTATAACGATAAATTTTTTGAATGGTTGGTGCTAACCTTTGGCCTATGTAAGGCCTTGTATAGTTGATTTTTCTCCTCCCTAACTCTGAACTTTAACGTTTAAACAGTGGAAACACTGTTTCACTTAAGTTTGGGAGGGACCTTTTGTATATATATATTTTTTGTTCTTCTGTTAACAATAAAAAAATAATAAAAATATAAATAGGGGAATACAGGCCATTTTGACCCTCTTGGTGTAGCATGACAGTGAGGACACTGTCAAGTTTAAGTTTGGGGGTGTGCTCGGTAAGCTTTCTTCGTTCGCATTCATATGTTTATTTTTGCATTTGCATACTTATTTTAAAACCCATAAAAACAAAAAAAATTTAAAAAATTATAAAAATTACAACATTCAATTTTGGCCATAATTGACTTGAGTTTGACAAAAAGGTTAACTAGCTAGGAACAACTAGATCTTAGACTTAGTAAATTAAAAATCCTAAAAATAACCTTTCTTAAAATTTAACGGTAGAAAGTATATGTCTTTGTAGTTTATTTAGAAATAGGTAAATTTCGAGTTGACTTCTTGGGTTAAGTTAAAATAAGGGAAAAGTATTGATATTTTTGTTAAAGTGTAAGTCTGAAAAATAATTCCTAAGCTTAAATCTAAATTATGAAAATATATACCCTACAACTTTCACAAACACGAACGTTGAAACTTGGAATAGTAGAGGAGACCTTGAAATGCTCTTGTCTAAAGTCCTTAGTATGAAGGAAAATAAAATAAAAATACAAGTGTGAATAAAAGATTAAAAATGAACACTAGTTTTGTAATTACTTAAGGCTACATAAAATAAAAGTATATAGCGAGGGTGCTTTATCACCTAGTGCCTTAGACCAACTGGTTTGGGAGTCACTGCTAAAACCTTAGGTATTACAAGACTAGGAATTACGCCTTAATGTGCAAACATATTTTGTAATCGGTCGTTGGTACCTCAAGAAGTATTAACGGTCGCATGAAAAATGTGTGAGCAATTTCATCTAAAAATTCACCAACTAAAAGTACTTTAGACGATGGACAAGAGTATAAGAGCTTGAATTGAATTTCCAAGTGTAGGGGTGATACATACACACACGTAGGGGTATATGATTAGGGTTTAGATGAGAGATAGGAATGAAAAATAGGATTTATATCTTTAGTAGAGATGATAGAAATTCCTAAGTTGAGATGGAACCTTAGAAGGAGAACTTAAAAGATGCTAAATGCTATGTAAGTCTACAGAACATATATAATCTTAAGTTAAATGATAAGGAAGCGTGAAAAATACGGGTGGATAATTTCTGAGTCAAAGATAATAGAATTCCTTGTTGGAAAACCTAATTGGAGAATAAAAGTCAATATGCCTAATTGATAGGATTTTGTGGGTAGTATCCGCTGAAAACCCTCAGGAGACAACACTCCTCCTACTAGAGACACCTAGAGGTTTAACGGCTTGTTGCACGAGCTCAGTGCAATCGCGTTTCCCTGCGAAAGTGAGGTTAGATTTTTTCGAGAAAAAACTAGTTTTGCTCGAGGACGAGCAAAAGATAAGTTTGGAGGTATTTGTTCATATCATAATTTTGCATTATTATATTCCCCATTTTTATTCATTTTACAAATAAACAGGTGCTTTTGATCCATGTCTGCTACATAGTTGCAGGTTACAGGTTCTCGGAACAAAAACAGTGAAAAAGATGAAAAGACGATACAAAAGTGAGACTACGACCAACAAATGAAAGAATCTTGATCAAGCCTACAGTTTGGAGAATAAACGAAGATCAATAAAAAAAGTACAAAGGCAGCGCAAGGTTCAAGAATTCGACACGAAGCAAGCGGTAAAAGTCCATGACTTTATTCACTGTGGAAATCTAGAAGAAATCTAGAAGACAAACTGAGAAACCAAGTAAAGAAATAAGAAGCCAAAAGCAGCAGAAAGAACCCCAGGAAAAAGCAGCCAGCAAGCCCATAAGATGGCCGCGGAACCGCGGCCAAACCAAGCTTATGGCCACGGATCCGTGGCCATATAGTGCACGTGTCGGTGCAGTTTCGTGTCGGTGCGGCGGTGTGTTGAGTAGTCTTCTTAGGGGCAAAATTGTAAATACAGATGTGTGTCGATTGTAACCCTAGGGTTTCTATGTTCTATAAATAGAAATCCTAAAACCACTTTTGGGGTATGCCTCTGTAAGTCGACGGTAGCGCCCCGGCCGTCTAACAGACGCCAAATGCGGAACAAAAACTTTTTACAACTGGCGCTATCGCGTACTATAACCCGGTTCTGCCATTAAAGCTAAACTAACAAACTACAAAGTGGGTAGAAGAGTTATACCTAACGATCCGAGTCCTTCGGTCTTCAACCGTCATCCCACGCTTTGTTGCGGCTGCTCCGATCTTCTGAATCTCCAATCTTCTCGTCCAGGTGGCACCACGTCGACGGATCTTTAAACGGGCTCCTGCCTCTGAACCGAGGCAACTCGATCGTCAAGTTTGCTAAAAGAGACGACCAAGATGATGTAGAGAATGAGTAGAACACTTTGTCTCGTTACGTCCAAGGCTATGGACGAACGGTTAATGAAGTTTCCTTTTGGATCGGATTGAAATGAGATATGAAAATATATATGAACTAGATCTCTCTCTTCTCATTTTAACAACCCTTTCCTTTTTCCAAATCAATCATCTCCTCAAGGGGAGGGGGCCGGCTATATATATAGAGGGAGGGAGGTGAGGATAGGAGCAAAGAGGTGACCATAATATTAAAAGAGAAAGAATGAGTCATTAAACACCTAGTATGAACTCATTAAATGAAACAATGAATCATAACCCTTAGTCACCAAAACATTAAATGACCATTAATGCACTAATCCACCTCACCATCCTAGTCATCATCTAGAAGCTTCCACACTCATCTCAAGAAAAGATAAATTCGTCTTTAATCGAATGTTAAAAGACGGGTGATAGAAAACTGGAAACTGGCAACTTCCAAAAGTGATGCTGAAACGAATTTCAGGATAATCCCGTATCAGTATAAACATACCCGCATTTGTATTACGACCGAATACAAATGCAACTGAGACAAAGATATTATATCTACATAGTATAATACTCGGATCTGGCTTAAACCAAAGCCGGCCGGTATTATCTGCCCGAAATATGACACGTGCGAAAACGCACGTGCATTTTCCGAACCCCGCCATAAACCCATACGGCCTCTACAACGTTTCGCCCGAACTTGGGAAACTGTCTGTGGGGGACTCTAATGACTCATCAACACACTGGCACTGGGTATATGTAGGGTTCCAAGGCACACTCAAGAGGTTCCATAAGCCATCAACCATGCCAAATTCAAATTTTCTATGTGCCGAACAACCCTTAGCAAGATCGTTAACTAGAGTTTAAGGCGAAAAGCAAGCAAGTAAACAACTTCATTGCTACTTGAATGGAAATACAACCTTTGTAGATCCGGTCCATCACTTCTTTAGCTCCGTGATGACGTCCCTTCGCTGCGATCACCGGGATCCCGGACTCTAGCGATGGTTTCATCGGAGAAATGAGCGGGCTAGGTCGTTGGCTTCAATGCCGAAAATGATCTACGTCGAGGCAACTTTAACTCAAGCTCCAACTTCACCAAGTCATGAAACTTGTGAAGAAAACACCCTATATTACATGGCAAGTGGTAGAGGATGAAGAAATAGAAAGTGGGTTCACTTTGAATTTGGATTTCTCACTCTTTTGATCATGGCACCATTGGAGGTATCAAAGTTTCTTCTTCTTGAAGAAGAAGAAGAAGAAGAAAAATAATCCTTGCAAAAAGAAAATCCAAGTGATATCTATCATAATGCAACCATGGGTGAGCCTAACAAGTGTAGAGACTAAACTAGGGTTAGGTATAATGGTTAGGTTAAGGAAAGAAACAAAATGGTCATGACTTTTCAAAGCTTCATGAAGCTTCAAGTGTAAAACAAAAAGCCACCATTTTATTTTCTTTTGCCAAAAAAGAATAAAGTAAATAAATGAGTAAATCAAACCCTAACCATTAACCTAATCATAGTTTAAAGTAAACACACACCCAAGTTTGCATGTATCATCAAGCATGATACAAACTAGTGCACAAACATGTATCATATACACAATGTGCACAATCAAGTGAGAAAATAATCCTAAGTGAACCAATACTACTTAATATAAAGTAATATATCAAATATATAATTATACATTAAATCATTAAATCTGTAGGGTTCCTAGGCACCCTAATGAGGTCTCACAAGGCATCGATCATGCCAATTTCAAATTTTAACGGTGCCGAGAAACCCGACTACGGATCGTTGGCTAGAAAACTAGGCGAAAAAGAAGCTAGTTAACAACTTAACTAAAGTTTAAACGGAAATACAACCTTTGTAGATCCGGTGCTCCACCTCCATAGCTCCGCAACGAAGTCCCCTCGCTGTCCAAATGAATTCCCGGGCTCTAGCGTCGGCTTCGTCGGAGAAATGGCGAGCTAGGTCGTCGATGTCCATGCCGAAGATGATCTAGGTCGAGGCATCGCTAGATCAAGCTCCACCTTCACCAAGCCATGAAAACTTGTGAAGGAAACACACTCTACTACTTGGCAAGAGGTAGAGGATGAAGAAATAGGAGGTGGGTTCACTTTAGATTTGGATTTCTCACTCTTTTTCATCACTTGCCATTGATGGAGGCAAGCTTTCTTCACTTGAAGAAATGAAGAAGAAGAAGAATATTGTTATGATAAGTTATTTTAGAAAATAGAAAATAAAAGAATACTTATCATAATCAACCATGGTTAAGTGTAGAGACTAAACTCAAGTTAAGTGAATGGTTAGGTTAGGTATGAAGACAAAAATGGTGACTAAGTCAAAGCTTCATGAAGCTTCAACATATATCCAAATTAGCCACCATTTTCCTTTTGCCAAAAATGAATAAATAATCAAATAAATGAATAAGTAAAAACCCTAATCATCCACTTAACCATAGTTTAATACTTTACACATAACCAAAAAGCATGTATCATCAAACATGATACAATCATGTGCACAAAATCATATCGCATATGCAATGCGCACACCCGAGTGAGAAAATCCATTTAAAGTGAACCGATACGAGTTAATGCAAAGTAATATATCAAATATATAATTATACATTAAATCATTAAATCAACACTTGACTTAACGATCCGGTCATATCACATATAACCGACTAGTATCCAATGTATTGGTTTATCGAATCAATCCTTGATTCGATAACTAGGGTATATCGCATATAACCTAATCGATACATTCATCGCGAGAATGGAATACGGTATCACATACACGCATTGTTCTCGGTCCCGCACATATCTCATATGCGCTCCTATTTCGTTTCGCTTGAGCCAGGAAACCTCTGTGTAGGACTCTAAAGACTCGTCAATACGCCGGCAGCAGGTGATGATCATATCAAACACCCACAAGCCACAAGCGGTCTGCTAAACGTAACGGCCACCCGGGTATTGAGCGATCTGAAGATCGACGAGCAAGCCCGCTCACACTCCAGTGAATCCAACCAGTAACACTACCGTACAGTCCGGTCTGATCGTCTGATATGTCGCATATCTCGCCTAGGGGTGGTAAACGTCAGACCCCAATAGCTCGATAAGTCGTGTCGATATGAGGTCTATAACAATTCGAGAAACTACTAGTAACACTTACCAGTAAATCTCAGCAACCCTGGCCAGGGATTTCCTGTTATAGCCAATCGAACACAGCGCAACATCAACCCCCTATACCGGGAGAGACGAATCCCCTCCTATCGCTCATTGCCTCCATGTGACTCGGGACTGTACCCAAAAACCACCGTTTTGCACGCCCTTTTGGACGTGGTAAGATGGAAATCAAAGCACAGTGGGAACCACACAAGACTCTATGATGATCTCGGGTCAACAGACTACTCTGTACCAGTGTCACCAGAGAACTGCCATCTGACGTAAGGTATAATACCATCTGGGAGTTCTCGGCGAGTCCGTCCAGTGTACCCAGTCTCTAATGAGCACCCGTATATCATCTCTGATGTCAAACACCAATGGTTATGGGATCATCCATCGCCCATCTATATGGGTCGAGAAGGTATACGCTAGTCTACTCTGGTATATCGATGCCCATCTCGATACACCCACGACTAGGGATTTTCAAGGATGTACTTATGGACTACCATGTCCCCACTAGTATGATCCGCATCATAGTCCAGGTAGTCAAGTATACATCCTAAGGGATTTACCAACATGTAATAGAGAGACAATCAGTGTACACGTTAAGGTAAAGTTCAACCAGATAGCATACTATCGTGTCGAGCAAGAAAGTCCTCACTATATATGTCCCAGCATCCACTACAATATACATCCTATGTATAGTAATGGCCTCTAGGGCATACATATAACTAACAATCTCCCACTTGCACTAGGGCCATCTGTAGCAGTGGTTGAAGTATCTCATACTCAACCATCCCATAAAAGTCTCTCTCTGGGAACAGGCCTTTGTGAGTGGATCCGCTGTGCTGTCCTCTGAGTCTACTCTCCAAACCTTGATCACCCTGGAGATCAACTATCTCCATGATCAGGTGATACTGCCTTAGAATATTTCTGGATCACTGATGGGACGGACGTTCCATGGCATAAGCCACAACTCCATTGTCACACAATGGGAGGAACTAAGTTCATCTCATGAACCAATATACACCCATACAGCCTCTTTGGTAGCATCTTAAGTAGCGATGTATCCAGCCTTTATCGTCTAGTATGCCACGGTATCTAGCTTGGAACTCTTCCAACATACCGTCCCTTTTGAGGGCAAAGACAATGCCTGTGACTGACATTCTGTCGTTCTTATCACTCTGGAACACTTCCAGCGATTCTCCCCAGGATCAATTGATATCATCTCACTACAACTAGTGAGAATCCTAACATCCAATTAAATCTATCTCATAGATCCAAAATCCAGGATTTAGTAGGTATCACTTTGATCCTATATGGAGAATCCTAGCGATAAGTGGAGATTGACCGAGCGTAGCATAAGAAACTCTTTTCTTATCAAGAGTATGTCATCCACGTACTCTACGAGGATCACTACCATACTCCCTACTACCTTTTTGTTTATACAAGGTTCATCTACCATTTTGATGATGTCAAACTCTTTGACTAATTCATCAAAATAGATGTTCCAACTCCGCGATGCCTGCTTTATCAAATAAAGCATCTTACACACGTTTCTGCTGCTCCCACTGTCTACGAAGCCCTCTGGCTGTGTACTTATAGACACTCTCTTCTAAATCATCATTTAGAAAAGCAGTCAAGACACCCAACCACCAGATATCGCAGTCATGGTATGTAGCCGTGACAAGTAGGATCTGGATGGACTTAAGCATAGCTACTTGAAAAGGTTTCATCATTATCCACACCTGGTCAATGATGCAAACTTTTAACAAGTCTAGCTTTGAAAGTCTCAACTTTTCCATGTACACCAAGTAATCTTCTCAAGATATACTTGCTCCTGATGGGAATTTAACCCTTCAGATATAGCAACCAAAGTCCATACTTTGTTGGTGTATAAGGATTCCATCTCAGATCGATAAACATCCAGCCATTCTCACAGAGTCCTACTCCTGATGGCCAGCTCGAAACTAGTTGGGTCATCATCTCATGATGCAATCCTCGCTCCCACTGTCATAGAGAAACCGAAGTATCTCTCAGGTGGGTGAGGAACCCTACTAGATCGGCGGAGAGGCTGAGGTTCATTGGTAATTATTGAATCCTTTGGTTCTGTCAAATCTTCAGCTGCAGTTTCGTATAGCTGGAACATTTCCAGTTCTACATGACTGACCTTGCCTCGAGCTTGTCCGGATTTTGCTTTTCAGACATAGGCCGGACAACCCCAAATCTTAACTAACTTAAGAAATGGGCTCTTCCTTTTCCATATCACATATGAAGTGGTAGGCAACTGATTTGATTTGAACCCTATTCAATAGGTATGCAGCTTCTCAAGCGCATAACACCCAAAAGGAAATAGGTAACTCAGTATTACTCATCATAGAGCACACCTTATCACATAGGGTGTAATTGCTCCACCCCGATATACCATCGTGCTATGGTGTATTCGGAGGAGTAATGCTGAGAGAGAATCTCATTCTCCTTTAGAACAGTCCAGGAATTCCGTGCACAAGTATTCTCCTCCTTGATCGCATCAAAGGACATAATACTTTTACCCGTATTTTGGTTCTCTACTTCTAACTTATATTCTGTGAATATCTCAAAAGGTTCGGACTTGTGTTTCAACAGGAACATATGACTGAATCTTGAGAGATTATCAGAGAATGTAACGAAGTACAAAGAACCAGTCTTGGCATGTGTAGACAGGGGACCTACATACATCAACATGTATCATCCCAAGAGTTCACTAACTCTTTCTCTGTTTCCAGTAAACGGAGCTATGGTCATCTTATCTCTGTGACATGACTGGCAAGTTTCACAAGATGTAAATTCAAACTGATTTAAATATGCATCTAAAATGTAACTTCAGCCAGTCGGATCGCATTTATATGACCTAGTCTACAATGCCTCAAGAAGGATTCGTTCATTTCTGAACTCTTCCTCTTGTGTGTGTTCCGTATACTAAGAACTGTAGTTTGATTTAGAACATTAATGCTTTTAGATAACGTGCCTGAACCGATCAACTTTTGATATAGGAAATGTTCAAAACATTATCCAACAATACAAAATTTTATCATTTCTTTACTAATAAAGAGACTGATATGATTTTGTATATCAGGTTCGGTATCTAACAACATTCGTTCAGAATCAATGTATTGTAATACAGGGTGACAATGACCAACAGACTTGGCAGCAACACTTGCCCCGTTTTCTGCCTCATGAAACTTATTACCCATTCTCAGTCCTCTACCTTTCTGTAGCCCTATGTAACAGATTACATATCTGGGATCCTGATCTGGTATCACATACCCAGGACGTAAAGGATACTGAGAAACAGTTCTCTGTAATGAACACACCCGAAGATGATGCATCATCATGCACTCTCCTCGTTTGGGTGGCACGGGAATTCTGGTAATCCCCAATTTCCTGCTCTATCTTATAACAATTATAAGTTGGAGCGGGACCAACGTTCCCCAGCTCAGTATAACAAGCGGGTTCGGTCAATATTCCGTATTATTATCTTGATTAAGGCGTGATATGGTCGCTACCTGGAGAGAGAGAGAAGAAAACACTCAGCGTGCGCTCTTGCAAGAATAGATTGGTTATTATTTTATCTAATCAGGATGGCTCCCACTGCTTTTTATCAAATCTTCCTTCAAACCCTAAAAGGAAAAACTAGCCGGGATTAATTACACACTACAAGTTCGCCAATCTTTCAGCCAGGCCAGTGTCGGTACTTTGAGGGAGGTCCCCCGTGCTTTCGCACGAACCTAATTAATGTAAACCTCGTTTTCCCAGAGGCGTAACCCCGTTGACACCTTTCTAGACACCTACTTGATCGGCTAATTGTAATGTATAAAACTCTCCCAGGAGTAACTCTTACTCGCAGCGGGTATCGGGATCCAACTATCTTATAGAAGGTATGCAATCTCATTGCAAATTTCAACACTTGAAATTCCCGATAATATTTTGCCCCTAGCTCGCTATGAGCTTGACGCATGCCGAACAACCCATAGTCTGCTAGTCAAGTTCAACCCGTACATTTCTTGATTGAATTAAACCCACCCGCACGACCCTTGACGCATGCCAAACAACGCCGTACGAATACCCTAATCCAATCGCATCGTATGCTAGCAGATAAGCACTAGTTAGCTACCGTACACTACGCCTTGACGCATGCCAAACAACCGCAGCATGAGTACTAACTAGTACTTATCTGAAATGACGGAGGGCTACGACAGGTTTTTCTGAAAACCTATTGCGTAATGAACTTGATATCGTTGTAGGATTGAATGAATTTTGAAATGGAGTGTTTTTGAGGCTTTTCTAGTTTTGCTAAAGGAGTCACTCCCGGTGAAAGGATCGTCGGTCCTTTCCTCGTCGAATGAGGTGCGGGATATATCATATATATCACTGTGCAAAGCAAAAACACTTAAAAGAAATCAAAAGACAAACCGAGGGTTGTAGCATCTGCCAGTTATTGCTAAAGGAGTCACTCCCGGTGAAGGGATCTCGGTCCTTTCCTTATCGAATAAGGTGCAGGATATATCATATATACCGCTGTGCAAAGCAAGAACTGTAGCTACCTGTTTTATTTTGAAATTCGATTCTACAACATCTTAGGTTTCTTTTATTTCATTAATCACATTAATGAAGTCCCATCATTTAAGTACCTAAACATCACAGATAAATACGACGTACACTTATGCCATCCGCATTCGCCTCGATGTTCCCTCATGCACCGTTAGGTTAGGTAACTAACGGCAGAGCGGGGCAGGGCTAGCGTGGGTGTAAAACATAAGTAACGCCTATATAATATATCATATATACTATATACTGTATCTATCACAGAACATCACATGATCACATAACAGATATCGTAGCAGAAGAAACATATGAAATATTGGATATGCTAGGACGTCCGTGTTTTCAATACGAGCCAGTATAAAACACGGATTCCACGGTCGCGATGAATAGCCAAACCCACACCCCTAGACCCCTACGAGAGCGGCAAGCAACCCTACCAATTCTAGAGTTAGGAGACCCGGACTCGACTCCTCGAGTTGGTCTCCCACTGGACTCCAGAACCCGGTTACTTGTGCTCCCCTCCTTGAGTCTATCCTAGTGCGGAAAAGTAAAAAATATACAAAAGGTGACATCTTCCGCAACCTGGAAGCGCCCCAATAAAAGAATATTACATACAAGTTTTTACATGAATGAAAATGAAAAACACTCATCTCACATAAAAACCCCCGGCTATTCAAAGACGACGATCCAATATAACATATCCAGCAACACATAACATCACATGTCATCAACGTAAGTAAATATGCGCATCCCAATTGTCGTTGACATATAGCAACGAAACCGGCGATATCACATATTACACTTACGGTCACAGAAAAGAAAGTGTAAACCTACAACAGTTGGAATCCGCAAGCTCCTCAGACATCGCATGCCTGACCAAATGAATTACTTAGACATCGTATGCCTAACAATTATAAACCCCGCATTTTAGTCTCATCATTGAAAACACTTTTCAATATTAAGTCGGGTAATTCAACAAGATTCCCGGCATCCTGATCGAATGCTCGTCGCAGACTTCAGTAGACGACCGCACCCCCGATACCGTCGACGAAGTGCACCAAGGCGGAACACCGCTACCACGAGCACCCGAACGGATGCTTTCGGCGACGGGGTTCTCCTACAGTCACTTGGTCGGGGCTATGGAGTGAGGCTGTCTATTAAGTTTACCCGGCGAGTATCCGCGTACGCTACGTGATTGCGACGGACTTTTGATCACATCAAAATTCCGTGGCAACCGATCAAGTGAGACTAAACTGCTATGTTTATAACATTCATTCAGTTATCTCATAACTTCTTGTGAATTCCAATTATTGTATCCCATTCCAGATAATTAGAAAATGTTAAACTTTCCGATTGAACATTCGAACACCCAAGTTTTCCCGATACAGATCAACACATGAAACAAGTCTAAAAACATTCAGTTCGTGCCTCAGTACCAACGGTCCAGCCGTAGAAGGGTCAAGCCAACGCCTCACATGTGGCACGCCGTACTGCCCCAAACCCGAAGGTTCAAAGGGCAGTTCAAGACGGTCACATAATCGAGTTAAGGTTTGTTGTCTTCTAGAGGGTCCATCGCGTTACTTGCACTACTTAGAACGTCGTTAAACTACCGAAAAATCCAACACTTGGAAATTTCCCGACAGGGGAAAAATTGGGTATTTATATCCGGTCGAACTTTTTAACATATTCAAAAAATTATCCGGAAAGCCACACAGACAAAATTTGATAATCCGGTCGAAACCACCGAATCCCCAAAACAACTCCAGAAAACTCAACTGCATAGCTTATATTAAAATTACCCAGAAAACACAGGAATTAATTATAAACATTACTGTGCAAAAAGGAGTCAAAGAGTCAACAATATGGCCGCGGAACCGCCGCTCCACGTAGGCTCGGGCCGCGGTTCCGCGGCGTTATGACGGAGTTAGGTCTCCGTTTTTCACAGTAATTCATAAAAAACCCTGCTTAATTTTCTGCATATTTTTAATATCGAAAAATCCACAATTTTCAAAAAAGAACAGAGAGCATGTTTGGAATTGGGTTTCGGGTTCGTTCGGACTTCAAATTGCGTCTAGACTTCGCCTAAGGCTCTAGCTGGGCTCTGATACCACTGTAGGGTTCTTAGGCACCCTAATGAGGTCTCACAAGGCATCGATCATGCCAATTTCAAATTTTAACGGTACCGAGAAACCCGACTACGGATCGTTGGCTAGAAAACTAGGCGAAAAAGAAGCTAGTTAACAACTTAACTAAAGTTTAAACGGAAATACAACCTTTGTAGATCCGGTGCTCCACCTCCATAGCTCCGCAACGAAGTCCCCTCGCTGTCCAAATGAATTCCCGGGCTCTAGCGTCGGCTTCGTCGGAGAAATGGCGAGCTAGGTCGTCGATGTCCATGCCGAAGATGATCTACGTCGAGGCATCGCTAGATCAAGCTCCACCTTCACCAAGCCATGAAAACTTGTGAAGGAAACACACTCTACTACTTGGCAAGAGGTAGAGGATGAAGAAATAGGAGGTGGGTTCACTTTAGATTTGGATTTCTCACTCTTTTTCATCACTTGCCATTGATGGAGGCAAGCTTTCTTCACTTGAAGAAATGAAGAGGAAGAAGAATATTGTTATGATAAGTTATTTTAGAAAATAGAAAATAAAAGAATACTTATCATAATCAACCATGGTTAAGTGTAGAGACTAAACTCAAGTTAAGTGAATGGTTATGTTAGGTATGAAGACAAAAATGGTGACAAAGTCAAAGCTTCATGAAGCTTCAACATATATCCAAATTAGCCACCATTTTCCTTTTGCCAAAAATGAATAAATAAACAAATAAATGAATAAGTAAAAACCCTAATCATCCACTTAACCATAGTTTAATACTTTACACTTAACCAAAAAGCATGTATCATCAAACATGATACAATCATGTGCACAAAATCATATCGCATATGCAATTCGCACACCCGAGTGAGAAAATCCATTTAAAGTGAACCGATACGAGTTAATGCAAAGTAATATATCAAATATATAATTATACATTAAATCATTAAATCAACACTTGATTTAACGATCCGGTCATATCACATATAACCGACTAGTATCCAATGTATCGGTTTATCGAATCAATCCTTGATTCGATAACTAGGGTATATCGCATATAACCTAATCGATACATTCATCGCGAGAATGGAATACGGTATCACATACACGCATTATTCTCGGTCCCGCACATATCTCATATGCGCTCCTATTTCGTTTCGCTTGAGCCAGGAAACCTCTGTGTAGGACTCTAAAGACTCGTCAATACGCCGGCAGCAGGTGATGATCATATCAAACACCCACAAGCCGCAAGCGGTCTGCTAAACATAACGGCCACCCGGGTATTGAGCGATTTGAAGATCGACGAGCAAGCCCGCTCACACTCCAGTGAATCCAACCACTAACACTACCGTACAGTCCGGTCTGATCGTCTGATATGTCGCATATCTCGCCTAGGGGTGGTAAACGTCAGACCCCAATAGCTCGATAAGTCGTGTCGATATGAGGTCTATAACAATTCGAGAAACTACTGGTAACACTTACCAGTAAATCTCAGCAACCCTGGCCAGGGATTTCCTGTTATAGCCAATCGAACACAGCGCAACATCAACCCCCTATACCGGGAGAGACGAATCCCCTCCTATCGCTCATTGCCTCCATGTGACTCGGGACTGTACCCAAAAACCACCGTTTTGCACGCCCTTTTGGACGTGGTAAGATGGAAATCAAAGCACAGTGGGAACCACACAAGACTCTATGACGATCTCGGGTCAACAGACTACTCTGTACCAGTGTCACCAGAGAACTGCCATCTGATGTAAGGTACAATACCATCTGGGAGTTCTCGGCGAGTCCGTCCAGTGTACCCAGTCTCTACTGAGCACCCGTATATCATCTCTGATGTCAAACACCAATGGATATGGGATCATCCATCGCCCATCTATATGGGTCGAGAAGGTATACGCTAGTTTACTCTGGTATATCGATGCCCCATCTCGATACACCCACGACTAGGGATTTTCAAGGATGTACTTATGGACTACCATGTCCCCACTAGTATGATCCGCATCATAGTCCAGGTAGTCAAGTACACATCCTAAGGGCTTTACCAACATGTAATAGAGAGACAATCAGTGTACACGTTAAGGTAAAGTTCAACCAGATAGCATACTATCGTGTCGAGCAAGAAAGTCCTCACTATATATGTCTCAGCATCCACTACAATATACATCCTATGTATAGTAATGGCCTCTAGGGCATACATATAACTAACAAAATCAACACTTAATTTACCGATCCGGTCATATCGCTTATGACCGACTAATATCCAATGTATCGACTTATCGAATCAATCCTCGATTCGATAACTAGGTTATATCGCATACAACCAATCGATACATTCATCGCGAGAATAGAATACGGTATCACATACACGCATTATTCTCGGTCCCGCACATATCTCATATGCGCTCCTATTTCGTTTCGCTTGAGCCAGGAAACCTCTGTGTAGGACTCTAAAGACTCGTCAATACGCCGGCAGCAGGTGATGATCATATCAAACACCCACAAGCCGCAAGCGGTCTGCTAAACGTAACGGCCACCCGGATATTGAGCGATCAGAAGATCAACGAGCAAGCCCGCTCACACTCCAGTGAATCCAACCAGTAACACTTACCGTACAGTCCGGTCTCGTCGTCTGATATGTCGCATATCTCGTCTAGGGGTGGTAAACGTCAGACCCCAATAGCTCGATAAGTCGTGTCGATATGAGGTCTATAACAGTTCAAGAAACTACTGGTAACACTTACCGGTAAATCACAGCAACCCTGGCCAGGGATTTCCGGTTATAGCCAATCGAACATAGTGCAACATCAACTCCCTATACCGGGAGAGGCGAATCCCCTCCTATCGCTCATTGCCTCCATGTGATTCGGGACTGTACCCAAAAACCACCGTTTTGCATGCCCTCTTGGACGTGGTAAGGTGGAAATCAAAGCACAGTGGGAATCGCACAAGACTCTATGACGATCTCGGGTCTACATACTAACCTGTACCAGTGTCACCAGAGAACTGCCATATGATGTAAGGTATAATACCATCTGGGAGTTCTCAGCAAGTACGTCCAGTGTACCCAGTCTCTACTGAGCACCCGTATATCATCTCTGATGTCAAACACCAATGGATATGGGATCATCCATCGCCCATCTGTATGGGTCGAGAAGGTATACTCTAATCTACTCTGGTATATCGATGCCCCGTCTCGATACACCCACGACTAGGGACCTTGAAGGATGTAGTTATGGACTACCATGTCCCCACTAGTATGATCCACATCATAGTTCAGGTAGTCAAGTACACATCCTAAGGGCTTTACCAACATGTAACAGAGAGACAATCAGTGTACACGTTAAGATAAAGAGCAACCAGATAGCATACTATCATGTCGAGCAAGAAAGCCCTCCCTATATATGTCCCAGCATCCACTACAATATACATCCTATGTACAGTAATGGCCTCTAGGGCATACATATAACTAACAATCTCCCACTTGCACTAGGGCCATCTGTAGCAGTGGTTGCTGTATCTCATACTCAACCATCCCATAAAAGTCTCTCTCTGGGAAAAGGCCTTTATGAGTGGATCCGCCGTGTTGTCCTCTGAGTCTACTCTCCTAACCTCGATCACCCTGGAGATCAACCATCTCCTTGATCAGGTGATACTGCCTTAGAATATGTCTGGATCACTGATGGGACGGGCGTTCCTAGGCATAAGCCACAACTCCATTGTCTCACAATGGTAAGAGCGAAGTTCATCTCATGAACTAATATACACCCAGACTTCATCTTTGGTAGCATCTTGAGTAGCGATGTATCCAGCCTTTATCGTCTAGTATGCTACGTTATCTAGCTTGGAACTCTTCCAACATACCGTCCCTTTACTGAGGGTAAAGACAATGCCTGTGACTGACATTTAGTCGTCCTTATCACCCTGGAACCTTTCCAGTGATTCTCCACAGGATTGATTGATACCATCTCACTACAATTGGTGAGTATCCTAACATCCAATTAGATCTATCTCATAGATCCAAAACCTGGGATTTAGTAGGTATCATTTTGATCCTATATGGAGAATCCTTGTGATAAGCGGAGATTGACCGAGCGTAGCATAGGAAACCCCTTTCCTTATCAAGAGTATGGCATCCACGTACTCTACGAGGATCACTACCATACTCCCTACTACCTTTTTGTTTATACAAGGTTCATCTACCATTTTGATGATGTCAAACTATTTGACTAACTTATCAAAACATACGTTCCAACTCCGTGATGCCTGCTTTATCACATAAAGCATCTTGTACACGTTTCCGCTGCTCCCACTGTCTACGAAGCCCTCTGGCTGTGTACTTACAGACGCTCTCTTCTAAAACATCATTTTAGAAAAGCAGTCATGACACCCAACCGCCAGATATCGTAGTCATGGTATGTAGCCGTGGCAAGTAGGATCTGGATGGACTTAAGCATAGCCACTGAAAAAGGTTTCATCATTATCTACGCCTGGTCGATGATGAAAACCTTTAACATGTCTAGCTTTGAAAGTCTCAACTTTTCCATCTACACCAAGTAATCTTCTCAAGATATACTTGCTCCTGATGAGGATTTAACCCTTCAGATAAAACAACCAAAGTCCATACTTTGTTGGTGTATAAGGATTCCATCTCAGATCGCTAAGCATCCAGCCATTCTTATAGAGTCCCACTCCTGATGGTCAGCTCGAAACTAGTTGGGTCATCATCTCATGATGCATTCCTCGCTCCCACTGTCATAGAGAAACAGAAGTATCTCTCGGGTGAGTGAGGAACCCTACTAGATCGGCGGAGAGGCTGAGGTTCGTCGGTGACTATTGAATCCTTTGGTTCTATCAAATCATCAGCTGTAGTTTGTATAGCTAGAACCATTCCAGTTCTATATAACCGACCTTGCCTCGAGCTTGTCCATATTTTGCTTTTAGACATAGGCCGGACAACCCCAAATCTTAACTTACTTAAGAGATAGGCTCTTCCCATACCATATCTTATATGGAGTGGTAGGCATTGATTTGATTCGAACCCAATTCAATAGGTATGCAGCTTCTTAAGTGCATAACCCCCTAAAAGAAAATAGGAAACTCAGTAGTACTCATCATAGAGCACACCATATCAAATAGGGTGTAATTGCTCCGCCCCGATACACCGCCGTGCTGTGGTGTATGCGGAGGAATAATGCTGAGAGAGAATCTCATTCTCCTTCAGAATAGTCCCAGAATTCTATGCACAAGTATTCTCCTCCCTGATCACATCAAAGGACATAATACTTGTACCCGTATTGGTTCTCTACTTCTAGCTTATATTCTGTGAATATCTCAAAAGGTTCAGACTTGTGTTTCAACAGGAACATATGTCTGAATCTTGAGAGATCATCAGAGAATGTATTGAAGTATAAAGAACCAGTCCTGGCATGTGTAGACAGGGGACCTTACATACATCATCATGTATCAGTCCCAAGAGTTTACTAACTCTTTCTCTGTTTCCAACAAACAGAGCTACGGTTATCTAATCTTTGTGACATAACAGGCAAGTTTCACAAGTTGTAAATTCAAACTAATTTAAATATACATCTAAATGTAACTTCAGCCAGTCGGGTCGCATTGATATGACCTAGTCTACAATGCCTCAAGAAGGATTCGTTCATTTCTGAACTCTTCCTCTTGTGTGTGTTCTGTATACTAAGAACTGTAGTTTGATTTAGAACATCAATGCTTTTAAATAATGTGCCTGAACCGATCAACTTTTGATATAGGAAATGTTCAAAACATTATCCAACAATACAAAATTATATCCTTTCTTTACTAAATAAAGAGATTGATATGATTTTGTATATCAGGTACGGTATCTAATAGCATTTGTTCAGAATCAATGTATTTGGAATACAGGGTGACAGTGAACAACAGACTTGGCTGCAACACTTGCACCGTTTTCTGTCTCATGAAACTTATCACCCGTTCTCAGTTCTCTACCTTTATGTAGCCCTATGTAACAGATTACATATCTGGGATCCTGATCCGGTATCAAATACCCGCAGAGGATACTGAGAAACAGTTCTTTGTAATGAACACACCCGAAGGAGATGCATCTCATGCACTTTCTTCTTTTAGGCGGCATAGGAATTCTGGTATTCCCCTATTTCCTGCTCGGTCTTATAACAATTATAAGTTGGAGCGGGACCAACGTTCCCCAGCTCAGTATAACAAGCGGGTTTGGTCAATAATCCGTATTATTATCTTGATTAAGGCGTGATATGGTCGCTACCTGGAGAGAGAGAGAGAGAAGAAAACACTCAGCGTATGCTCTTGCAAGATCAAATTGGTTTTTATTTTATCTAATCAGGATGGCTCCCACTGTTTTTATCAAATCTTCCTCCAAACCCTAAAAGGAAAGACTAGCCGGGATTAATTACACGCTACAGGTTCGCCAATCTTTCAGCCAGGCCAGTATCGGTACTTTGAGGGAGGTCCCTCGTGCTTTCGCACGAACCTAATTAATGTAAATCTCGTTTTCCCAGAGGCGTAACCCCGTTGACACCTTTCTAGACACCTACTTGATCGGCTAATTGTAATGTGTAAAACTCTCCCAGGAGTAACAATTACTCGCAGCGGGTATCGGGATCCAACTATCTCATAGAAGGTATGCAATCTCATTGCAAATTTCAACACTTGAAATTCCCGATAATATTTTGCCCCTAACGTGCTATGACCTTGACGAAAGCCAACAAACCATAACCCGCTAGTCAAGTTCAACCCGTACATTTCTTGATTGAATTAAATCTACCCGCACGACCCTTGACGAAAGCCAACAAAGCCGTACGACTACCCTATTCCAATCGCATCATATGCAGCAGATAAGCAGCACATAGCTATCGCACACTGCACCTTGACGAAAGCCAACAAATGCAGCACGAATACTATATACAACTTATCTGAAATGACGGAGGGCTACGACTGGTTTTTCTGAAAACCTATTGCGTAATGAACTTGATATCGTTGCGGAATCAAATGGTTTTAAATGGAGTGTTTTTGAGGCTTTTCTAGTTTTGCTAAAGGGGTTACTCCAGGTGAAGGGATCGTCGGCCCTTTCCTCATCGAATAAGGTGCAGGATATATCATATATACCGCTGTGGAAAGCAGAAACTATAGAAGCAATCAAAAGACAAACTGAGGGTTGTAGCATCTGCCAGTTATTGCTAAAGGAGTCACTCCCGGTGAAGAGATCTCGGTCCTTTCCTTATCGAATAAGGTGCAGGATGTTCTACAAGGAACACCGCGATGCAAAGCAAGAACTGTAGCTACCTGTTTTTGAAAATTCGATTCCACAACATCATTAGGTTTATTTTTCTTTCATTAATCATATTAATGAAGTCCCATCATTTAAGTACCTAAACATCACAGATAAATATGACATACACTTATGACATCCGCATTCGCCTCGATGTCCCGTCTGCACCGTTAGGTTAGGTAACTAACGGCAGAGCGGGGCAGGGCTAGCGCGGCTGTAAAACATAAGCAACGTCTATATAATATATCATATATACTATATATAGTATCTATCACAGCATATCAAATGATCACATCACAGATATCGCAGCAGAAGCAACATATATGAAATATTTGATATACTCGGACGTCCGTGTTTTCAATAGCCAATCCCACACCCATAGACCCCTACGAGAGCGGCAAGCAACCCTACCAATTCTAGAGTTAGGAGACCCGGACTCGACTCCTCGAGTTGGTCTCCCACTGGACTCCAGAACCCGGTTACTTGTGCCCTCCTCCTTGGGTCTATCCTAGTGCGGAAAAGTAAATAATATACAAAAGGTGATATCTTCCGCAACCTGGAAGTGCCCCAATAAAAGAATATTACATACAAGTTTTTACATGAATGAAAATGAAAAACACTCATCTCACATAAAAAAACCCCGGCTATTCAAACACGACGATCCAATATAACATATCCAGCAACACATAATATCACATGTCATCAACGTATGTAAACATGCGTATCCCAATTGTCATTGACATATAGCAACGAAACCGGCGATATCACATATTACACTTATGGTCACAAAAAAGAAAGTGTAAAACTACAACAGTTGGAATCCGCAACTTGCATAGACATCGCATGCCTAACCAAATGAATTCCTTAGACATCACATGCCTAACAATTATAAACCCCGCATTTTAGTCTCATTTATCGAAAACTCTTTTCAATATCAAGTCGGGCAATTCAACAGGATTCCTGACATTCTGATCGAATGCTCGTCCCAAACTTTAGTGGACGGCCGCACCCCCGATACCGTCGACGAAGTGCACCAAGGCGGAACACCGCTACCGCGAGCACCCGAACGGATGCTTTCGGTGACGGGGTTTTCCTACAGTCACTTGGTCGGGGCTAAGGGGTGTAGCTGTCTATTAAATTTATCCGGCGAGTATCCGCGTACGCTACGTGATTGCGATGGACTTTTGATCACAACAAAATTCCGTGGCAACCGATCAAGTGAGACTAAAGTGTTATGTTTATAACATTCAAATCAGTTATCTCATAACTCCTTGTGGATTCCAAATATTGTATCACATTCGGGATAAATAGAAAATGTTAAACTTTTCGATCGAACAATCAAACACCCAAGTTTTCCCGAAACAGCTCAACACATGAAATAAGTTTAAAAACATTCACTTCATGCCTCAGTACCAACGGTCCAGCCGTAGAAGGGTCAAGCCAATGCCTCACATGTGGCACGCCGTACTGCCCTAAACCCGAAGGTTCAAAGGGCAGTTCAAGACGGTCACATAATCAAGTTAAGATTTGTTGTCTTCTAGAGGGTCCATCGCGTTACTTGTACTACTTAGAACATTCTTAAACCACGGAAAAATCCAACACTTGGAAATTTCCCGGCAGGGGAAAAAGTGGATATTTATATCCGGTCGAACTTTTTAACATATTCAAAAATTATCCGGAAAAATACAGACAAAGTTAAACATTCCGATCGAATCGTCGAACTCCTAATACAACCCAGAAAACTCAACACTTGAGTATACATTAAAAATTTCCAGAAGATTCAGTAAACCAATAAGGAAGTTACTGTGCAAAAATAAAGTATCAATTCGACTTAACGGCCGCGGAACCGCCGCACGAGCCATGCTCGTGCCGCGTTTCCACGGCAACTTAATTGAATTAGCCACTCGTTTTTCACAGTAACTCCTAAATTCGCCTGCTGATTTTTCTGCATATTTTTAATTTGGAAAAATCCACATTTTCAAAAAATGTACAGAGAAGGGTTGAAAATTTGGGTTTCGGGTTCGATCGGGTTTCTAACATCGTCTACACTTCACCTAAAGCTCTAGCTAGGCTCTGATACCACTGTAGGGTTCCAAGGCACACTCAAGAGGTTCCACAAGGCATCAACCATGCCAAATTCAAATTTTCTATGTGCCGAACAACCCTTAGCAAGATCGTTAACTAGAGTTTAAGGCGAAAAACAAGCAAGTAAACAACTTCATTGCTAAGTCAATGGAAATACAACCTTTGTAGATCCGGTCCACCACTTCTTTAGCTCCGTGATGACGTCCCTTCGCTGCGATCACCGGGATCCCGGACTCTAGCGATGGTTTCGTCGGGGAAATGAGCGGGCTAGGTCGTTGACTTCGATGCCGAAGATGATCTTCATCGAGACAACTCTAACTCAAGCTCCAACTTCACCAAGTCATGAAACTTGTGAAGAAAACACCCTATACTACATAGCAAGTGGTAGAGGATGAAGAAATAGGAAGTGGGTTCACTTTGGATTTGGATTTCTCACTCTTTTGATCATGGCACCATTGGAGGTATCAAAGTTTCTTCTTCTTGAAGAAGAAGAAGAAGAAGAAGAAGAAAAAGAATCCTTGCAAAAAGAAAATCCAAGTGATATCTATCATAATGCAACCATGGGTGAGCCTAACAAGTGTAGAGACTAAACTAGGGTTAGGTATAATGGTTAGGTTAAGGAAAGAAACAAAATGGTCATGACTTTTCAAAGCTTCATGAAGCACCAAGTGTAAAACAAAAAGTCACCATTTTATTTTCTTTTGCCAAAAAAGAATAAAGTAGATAAATGAGTAAATCAAACCCTAACCATTAACCTAATCAAAGTTTAAAGTAAACACACACCCAAGTTTGCATGTATCATCAAGCATGATACAAACTAGTGCACAAACATGTATCATATACACAATGTGCACAATCAAGTGAGAAAATAATCCTAAGTGAACCAATACTAGTTAATGTAAAATAATATATCAAAAATATAATTATACATTAAATCATTAAATCAACACTTGATTTAACGATCCGGTCATATCGCATATGACCGACTAATATGCAATGTATCGACTTATCGAATCAATCCTTGATTCGATAACTAGGTTATATCGCATACAACCAATCGATACATTCATCGTGAGAATAGAATACGGTATCACATACACGCATTATTCTTGGTCCCGCACATATCTCATATGCGCACCTATTTCGTTTCGCTTGAGCCAGGAAACCTCTGTGTAGGACTCTAAAGACTCGTCAATACGCCGGCAGTAGGTGATGATCATATCAAACACCCACAAGCCGCAAGCGGTCTGCTAAATGTAACAGCCACCCGGGTATTGAGCGATCAAAAGATCAACGAGCAAGCCCCCTCACACTCCAGTGAATCCAACCAGTAACACTTACCGTACAGTCTGGTCTCGTTGTCTGATAAGTCGCATATCTCGCCTAGGGGTGGTAAACGTCAGACCCCAATAGCTCGATAAGTCGTGTCGATATGAGGTCTATAACAGTTCGAGAAACTATTGGTAACACTTACCAGTAAATCTCAGCAACCCTGGCCAGGGATTTCCGGTTATAGCCAATCGAACACAGTGCAACATCAACTCCTTATACCGGGAGAGACGAATCCCCACCTATCGCTCATTGCCTCCATGTGATTCGGGACTGTACCCAAAAACCACCGTTTTGCACGCCCTCTTGGACGTGGTAAGGTGGAAATCAAAGCACAGTGGAAATCTCACAAGACTCTTTGACGATCTCGGGTCTACAGACTAACCTGTACCAGTGTCACCAGAGAACTGCCATCTGACGTAAGGTATAATACCATCTGGGAGTTCTCGGTGAGTCCGTCCAGTGTACCCAGTCTCTACTGAGCACCCGTATATCATCTCTGATGTCAAACACCAATGGATATGGGATCATCCATCGCCCATCTGTATGGGTCGAGAAGGTATACGTTAGTTTACTCTGGTATATCGATGCCCCGTCTCGATACACCCACGACTAAGGACCTTGAAAGATGTACTTATGGACTACCATGTCCCCACTAGTATGATCCGCTTCATAGTTCAGGTAGTCAAGTACACATCCTAATGGCTTTACCAACATGTAACAGAGAGACAATCAGTATACACATTAAGATAAAGAGCAACCAGATAGCATACTATCACGTCGAGCAAGAAAGTCCTCCCTATATATGTCCCAGCATCCACTACAATATACATCCTATGTACAGTAATGGCCTTTGGGGCATACATATAACTAACAGTATAACCACTAGCACTCAGAGGTACTAGCTGTACGTAACGTTTGCCTATGTATTGATTGGAAGGGAAGCTGACGAGCGAACTCATCCATAAACCGTACTGAGCCTAACAGTGACAATATACATACAGTACGGTCCGTTCGTCTATGAGTATCGCATATCGGCCTAGGGGCTGGTAAAGTCAGACCCCCAATAGCAGTATAAGTCGTGTCAGAGAGTGGCCCAGAACACCCTGAGATACTACTGGAGTACCTACCAGTAAATCTCCTGCCTCGGACGAGGGCTTTGTGTAATGGCTCTCCTAAACACAGCGCGATCTTACCCCCAATACCGGGAGAGACGAATCCCCTGCCGATCCGCTCACTTGCCTCCATGTGGCTCGGGACTGTACCCAAAAAAGACCTGTTTGCACGACTCCTTTGAGCCGTGGTAGGGTAGAAATCAAAGCACAGTGGGAACTCACACGAGACAAATGACCACCTCAGGTCGATGAACTAACCTGTACACATGTCACCAGGGAACTGCTATCTGACGATATGTATAATACCAACTAGCATGTTCCCGGCGAGTCCTGTCCGGTGTACTCATAACCCAATGAGCACCTGTATACATCTTAGGTGAACCAACTGACACCAATGGCTTGTGAGACCGGCCATTGCCCTTCGTCGGGGTCTCGACTGTATACACTAGTCTACTCTGGAGTATCGATGCCCTGTCTCGAAACTCTCATGACTAGGGACACATTTAAGGATGCGCTTATAGACTCCAGCTCCCACGTATATGATCGCCATCATACTGCTGGCAGTCAAGTAAGAATCCTATGGGCTCTATCAACATGCAATAGCGAACTAAAGCATGTATACAATGATAAAGACAAACCAGACAGCATACTATCATCTCGAGCAAGACTGTCATATCGGTATAGGTCCTACCTCAATCATTGCAATCACGTACCTACGATCCAGTAATTGACTTTGAGGGCACTATCTCCAACAATCTCCCACTTGCACTTAAGGCTAATTATTGCGATGTCGCATACACACAGCCCGTGTGATACTGAACATCTAACTCCTCTACTAATCAGTTTCACAAAGCTAGTTTGTAAAACTCTTGTGTTCGAGAAATAGCCTCAGTAAGTGGATCCGCCCTGAAGTTTCTTTCTATGTCTCTCTTAATCTCAAGTTCGCGGTGAAAGCCATCTCCCGAATTAAGCAATACCTGTCTTAGAATATGTCTGGATATCTGATGGGACCTAGTTCATAAATGAACTCCAAATCCAAACTTCTTAGACTTTATTGATAACTAACATAATCAGTATCCAGCACTATGCCTCCCACAGTATCCTCTTGGACCATCTGTCCATAATACCGTCCCTCGTCAGAGGAAAAACTATAACTCTGACAATCACTCTGTCATCCATGTCACCTTTGAAGCCGGGAATGATAACCGTCTCCCGAACGAGGCTGCCGTCATCAAACCCGTAGAACATGTACTTATGTTCTAAAACTGCTTCTTTATGTTTCTTCAGGATTGGATTAATATAAACTTATCACAACTAATGTAAATACAACATCTGGTGTGGTACTTGACATCTCACGATTGACTCAATTGCCTAAGCAAGTGATATGCCAATCATGCACATCCCTCTCTCCTTTAGTCTGTAAGACACCTTTAGAGAGGGTGACTCCATCACCTGCAGGTACACCACCATGCCAGGAGCCATCTATTCTAAAATACTATTAGAATACTGTCAAAGTTCCCTGATTAGGAAACTACCCAATACTAGATCTAAAACCATAAATCTAGTAACCAGAATGTCAGATATTATATCCATGTCCTTTATGGAGAAACAACTGTGTGACGACCAAAGTACAACCAATTGTAGTACAGGAATTTTACTTCCTACTCTGTGTATGTCATCCAAATACCAGGACATCACACCCTGCTACCTTCTGTTGGAGATAGTGCCCTCATAGTCAATTATTGGATCGCAGGTACGTGATTGCAATGATTGCGGAGGACCTATCCCGGTAGGACAGTCTTACTCGAGATGATAGTATACTATCTGGTTTGCCTTTATCAGTCGTGTACATGTTCAGGTGACTGATTGCATGTTACACTTTGATAGAGCCCTTAGGATCTTGCTTTACTACCAACAGTATGATGGCGATCATATACGTGAGAGTTGGGTAGTTTATATGCATATCCTTAATTGTGGTCCCTAGTCGTGGGAGTTTCGAGACAGGGCATCGATACTCCGGAGTAGACTAGTGTATACAGTCGAGACCCCGACGAGGGGAGGTGGCCGGTCTCACAAGCCACTGGTGTCAGTTGGATCACCTAAGATGTATACAGGTGCTCATTGGGTTATGAGTACACCGGACAGGACACGCCGGGAATCTGCTAGTTAGTACTATACCTATCGTCAGATAGCAGTTCCCTGGTGACATGTGTACAGGTTAGTTCATCGACCTGAGGTCGTCATTTGTCTCGTGTGAGTTCCCACTATGCTTTGATTTCTACCCTACCACGGCTCAAAGGAGTCGTGCAAACAGGTAGCTTTTGGGTACAGTCCCGAGCCATATGGAGGCACGTGAGCGGATCGGCAGGGGATTCGTCTCTCCCGGTATTGGGGGCGAGATCGTGCTGTGTCTAGGAGAGCCATTACACATAGCCCACGGCCGTGGCAGGAGATTTACTGGTAGGTACTCCAGTAGTATCTCAGGGTGTTATTGGGCTTCACTCCGACACGACTTATACTGCTTCTGGGGGTCTGACGTTACTAGCCCCCTAGGCGGATATGCGATACTCATTGACGAACGGACCGGACTGTATATACATTGTCACTGTTAGGCTCAGTAGGGTTTTCTGGATGAGTTCATTCATCGGCCACCCTTGAGTTTGCTCATCAGTCTCCCTTGAGGTCAGTCCGTGGGCAGCCGTTACGCATTGCTAGTGCCGCTG
Organism: Agapanthus africanus; assembly: GCA_030015575.1. NCBI lineage: Eukaryota > Viridiplantae > Streptophyta > Magnoliopsida > Asparagales > Amaryllidaceae > Agapanthus > Agapanthus africanus. The sequence goes on along the minus strand of CM057350.1, from coordinate 460,375,151 downwards.
ACGGTTTGTGGTTAAACCCACTGCCAGGGTGCTGACGAGTCATTAGAGTCCCCCACAGACAGTTTCCCAAGTTCGGGCGAAACGTTGTAGAGGCCGTATGGTTTTATGGCAGGGTTCGGAAAATGCACGTGCGTTTATGCACGTGTCAGTTTTCGGGCAGATGATACTGGTCGGCTTTGGTTTAAGCCGGATCCGAGTATTATATTGAGTAGGTATAATATCTTTGTCTCAGTTGCATTTGTATTCGGTCGTAATACAAGTGCGGGTATATTTATACAGATACGGGGTTATCCTGAAAGTCGTTTCAGGATCACTTTTGGAAGTTTCCAGTTTCCAGTTTTCTATCAGCCGTCTTTTAACATTTGGTTAAAGGCGGATTTATCTTTTCTTGGATGAGAGTGAGTCGTGCTTCTAGAAGGTTCTAGAAGGTTCTAGAATTTGTGACAAGGCTAAGTGACTCATGCTTTAATTTCATTACATTCTTGTTTTGCATAAGATCTTTATGCAAGATATTTAGTTTGTGTTCACATATGATATTTTGCTTAAGCTTACTCTCTTGCTCCTACGGTCACCTCCCTCCATCATATAAAATGGCCGGCCCTCTCTCTCCTCCTCACTTCACTTGATGTTTCATTTTGGTTAGAAAAGATTATGATAGTATTCGGGGTGTATGGAATTTTACAGTTCATTTCATTCCATCACCCGATTTCCACGGCAACTTCATTAACCGATCGTCCACGGATTTGGACGAAGTGAGACGAAGTCATCTACTCATTCTCTACATCAATTCTTGGTCGTCTCTTTTGGCAAACTTGACGATCGAGTTGCCTCGAGTCAGAGGCGGGAGCCCGTTTAAAGAATCGCTGATGTGGTGCCACCTCGACGAGGATATCGCACATCGACGAAATCGGAGCAGCCGCAACGGAGCGTGGGATGATGGTTGAAGAACGAAGGACTCGGATCGTTCGGTATAACCTTTCTACACTCTTTACAGTTTGTTAGTTTAGCAATAATGGCAGATCCGGGTTAAAGTATACGATAGCGCCAGTTTAAAAAGTTTTATTCCGCATTTGGCGTCTGTAGACGGCCGGGGCGCTAGCGTAGACTTACAGTGGTATCAGAGCCTCACCATTTTGCTATACTAACTTGTGCTAACGCGTTTAAAACATCGATCCGACCGAAAATCAAAAACGACAAAATCCTTGCTTGACAGTTTCTGTTGATTTTAAATGGTCTCGAAAATCATTTCTGTATATCTTAAAAATCTGTGCAGGCGTTTATAAGATCCACGACAAAATTTGGGGTCGTGATTCCTCCAAGTTGCCGCGGAAACGCGGCCAAACCCATGGTTTGGCCGCGCATCCGCGGCCACGTGGGAAGCACGTGCTCCCAAATTTTTCCAGTGGGTTCTTTGTTGGATTTTGTGATTTTTGGTATATATCAATTGCGCCCAGGTTTTGTTACTGTTCACCAGTAAGTCGTGGGGCCCATTTTTTTGATATTTGGTCGATCGAAATTTAAACGCGTTAGTTTACAGTGCTTACATTATATCTCCGACCGGGAATGTCATTTGATCGGTAAACCGCGTCCGATTGCTATAGTTCTTTTAGACGGGTTTGCGAACGTGACATTCGCGTTGATGTTCTGTGTTGTGCTGTGATGTTGCGGATTTGTCGTGGTGGATAGCAGTGTGCAATGGTAGTACAGTTTGAGTTTATTTGTACATTTGATATTGCGGGGCGAGCGTCCAACATGTGGACTGCCGTCACTGCCTGTTGTATAATATTATTTTGGGGGCACGACCAGGTTGCGGTCGATGTACCTATTGTACTATTTTTCATTATTGTACTAGGTTTTACCCCGCGACGGAGTGCACGGATAGCCGGGTTCTGGAGGAGCAACGGGTCCGCATCTCATGGCTTTGAGAGGCAGAGGGGTCCCACTTCAGAATTGGCAGACTATTCGCCGCACTCGTAGGGGGTACAGGTTGACCCAAGGAGGGGTGCCCAAGTTTACCGGATTCCGTGAAGTGCCGGGTGTTCCATTCACTATGCTGTGGGGACTGCCTCGCTTCAGGTTTTGGCGGGTAACTTGCCGCACCCGTAGGGGTCTAGGTTTCATTGCATAGGCTATCCACACGACAGGGGAACGTCGGGTTTCAGCAGCGGCTCTGTGAAACTCGGGGATCCCAGATTATCTGTATTGTTCTGTGATGCTTATTACTTTTCTGTAATGTTGCATATTATCACGCCTGGAGCGATTATGTATATTGGTTTATATACTATTAGATGTTGTATATGTTTTACACCCGCGCTAGTCCAGTCCCCGCTCTGTCGATTAGTTAAGTAACCTAACGGGTGATGACGGGACCCAGTGACGAATGCGGATGGCATATACGTACATTTTATTTTCGTTCTTTTCTGGTGTGATTGATTGATGGGACTGCGTTGATTCTGATCAACGCAAAGTAAAACAAACCTGTTTGAGTTGTTGGAACAATTTAAAAAGTGTTATTGCAAAGACGTTTTCTTTTGTTATGCATAGCGGTATTCGGTGTGAATATCCTGCACCTCATTCGACGGGGCAAGGGCCGATATCCCTTCACCGGGACTGACCCCTTGGGCAGAAGTTTGCGTCAGGGTAATAACTTCACTATAGTCGATTACAAGTTGCTTTGCATAGCGGTATTCAGTGGAATATCCTGCACCTCATTCCACGAGGAAAGAGCCGAGATCCCTTCACCGGGAGTGACCTCTTTAGCAAAGGTTTTCGCCACTATATTTTAAAAAGCTATCAGGTTCCTTCAGCGATATCAAGTTCATTACGCTAAAGGTTTTTCGCCAAAAACCAGTCGTAGTCCTCCGTCATTTCATATGAATGGTCAGAAGTATTCAAGCTATGTTGGTCTGGCCCTTAGCCAGGACATAGTGTTTGGTAGCTGCTGGGGTATTCACATGTTGCATAGATAGATGCGTTGGTTTGGGACAGTCGTACAGCCTTGTTGGCCCTTAGTCAAGGGCGAGTACTAGTGGGTTCAAATTAACAAGATAATGATGGGAAGAACTTGACATGTGACTTATGGTGGGCTGGCCCTTAGTCACGATCATAAGAGCATGGGGTAAAAATCTTATCGGGAGTTTCTAAAGAAACTGAAACTTGCCAAGTATGCGCATACCTTCTGGAGTATGAGTAACGTGGATGCATTCCATCACGTTATCATGCGATGAGAGTTGGATCCCGATTCCCACTGATGAGTTGGTTTACTCTTCGGGTGATCCCGATTGATTCTTCTTTAGGTTTGGAGGAGAATTTGACAGGACAGTGGGAGGTTTCCGGATTAGATAAAGCTATGACCATTCTGATCTAGGTTAGAGTGCACGCAGAGTGTTTCTTTTCTCTCTCTCTCTTTGGCAGCGACCTTTGACCGACCCTAGACTATGACTCAGTGACCAGGTTGACCGAACCTTCTTAAAAATACTGGCTTTTGGATTGTCTGAGTTGCATAAGTCATTGCCACTCCTTCTTCTACCCTTTGCATTTCTCAGAACACCCGTATTGCTACGGATATCCACTTCCATTGGATAGATCCATCGTATGGTTATATACGAACTCGAAGGGACTTCTTCGAGGATGGATCCAGGTTCAGGAGAAATAGAATTGGTTTATTCAGTTGTCTTTTATTATCACCTTCTCTCAGGTTGCGAGAGCTCCTTGGTTTAGGAGAGTACACCTATTGCGCTTATTGGATAGTCTTATTCCAAACCATAGGCTGGTGCCGAAAGGTAGGGAATGAATAAAACCAATTAGCCTAAGTAGGGTGTGCAGAAGGTAATATGTAAAGACAAAATAAAGGGATTAGAAAGACGGCAAAGTAAATTGCGACTGATATCATTCACGACTAAAACCGCGTACCTCATCGCCACTCCTATTTCACCTTTAAAAGAATAAGGTATTATTCAGTTGTCTTTTATCATCACCTTCTCTCGAGATACGAGTACTCCTTGGTTTAGGAGGGTACACCTATTATGCTTACTGGATAGTCTTCTTCCAAACCATAGGCTGGTGCCGAACGGTAGGGAAGGAAGAAAACCATATAGCCTAACGATGGTGTACAGAAGGTAACGACTAAAGACAAATAAAGGGATTTGGAGAGATGGCAATAAAATATACGGTTGAAGTCATGAATTGGATTATGGAAGAGGCATTGCTACGAATACCAGGATACCCCTACGAAACATTTTCATGTTTCAGTGCATCGTTAAAAGAAAACCTGTTTTCCCGATTAGACACTTACTCCAAGGGTATGTATTTACCAGGTTTCATTATCATATCTGTATGGTTTTACAGATGATGAGTGGGAGTAAGATATTGGGAATTAGGTGATCATCCTCATTATATCGGAATTCGTTGTAATTGGTGATATTTGAGGAAATCGCCAGGATACAGTTTTCAACCTACGACGCACAGGTTTTGAGTTGTTTAACTCAGCGGACTTATACAGAGTATTGTATGTTGTCCAGTGTCCTTCAGGACAAAGGGGTAGGTCCTCGTACTTTGTTCTGTTTACTTATAACTTCTCTAGTATTTAGACAAGTGTTTCGTAGAAATACATGGTCTAAGTTTTGAGAAGTTGTGGGTATAAGAATAAAGTAGAGAACCAGGTATCACAAATATCGGGATTCTTCAAAGAGATCGAAGATGTAGATTCTTGTGATTGGTATTCAGATGATAGTGATGTTTTGAGAAACGTGTTTCTCTTTCAGGTTACTCATAATTGGATGGATTCCTAATTTGAGTAATGCTGATTAGCCTTTTTCCATTAAAGTGATATGCACTGGAGACAGCTGCATGATTTGAATATGGTTCGAATTAAATAAGTGCCAAAGTTTCTGTATTGGATATAGAATGGATCGTACCTTAAAAGAAATTAAGGTATGGGGAGTTATCCAGCTTATGCTTAAAACCAGACTCTGGATAACTCAGGGCACGTTTCTGTAATGGCTGTTTGTGGGTTGACCCTGGCTATGACGAGGGTTGATATTCTACCATTTGGAAGATCAATAGTGATATTGTTCTTGACTCGCCACAGTTTTAGTAAAATGGATCTTTTTCAGAAAACAGTAGTGGGAGTATGGTAGAACTGGAAGTGATTCCAGAACCGCGAACGATTACGGAAAATTTAATAGGACCTATATATTCAATCAGGGTTGACATTCCAATAGCCACTCCGCAGATTTGGTGGGTAACCTCAGACACCCGAGAGGTACTTCGGTAGCCTCAAGGACGGTGACAGGGAGGTTCTTATCTACCCAGACTTGACACTACTGTTGTTCCAGACTATGAGACCAGGCAGGAGGATAAGTATAGCGTCGTTCTAAACTAGCTTTAGAAGTGTACGTGTATATTATTCTGCCAGAGGGTTGTCGTAGTCAGTGGGAGCATCGGAAGCATAGTGGGCAAGTAGCTTATGTCTATTTATAGACTAGAGCAGTTATAGCGGAGAAAGATCATCTAATTTTGATGTGACAGTCATGGGTTTGACTTCAATCAGAATAGAGGATGGATCTGTTAAGAAGGTAGTAGAGTGTGATGTCATGGTATTTGGATGACATACACATAGTGGGAAGTAAAATTCCTATACTACGATCGGTTGTACTCTGTTCGTCACACAGTTGTTTCTCCAGACAAGATATGGATATAATATTAGACATTCTGGTTTCTAGATCTATGGTTTTAGATCTTGATTTGGGTAGTTTCCCAATGTGGGTACTTTGACAGATATTCTAATGGTTTTTTAGAATAGTTGACTCCTAGCATGGTAGTGTACCTGCAGGTGATAGAGTCACCCTCTCTAAAGGTGTCGTATAGACTAAAGGGGAGAGGGATGTGCATGATTGGCAGATCACTTGCTTAGGCAATTGAGTCAATCATGAGATGTCAAGTACCGCACCAAATGTTGTTTTTGCACTAGATGCAATAAGTTTGTATTAATCCAATCCTGGAGAAACATAAGGAAGCAGTTTTAGAACATTAGTAAATGTTCTACGGATTTGATAACGGCAGCCTCTTTCGGGAGACGGTTATCATTCCAGGCTTCAAAGGTGACATGGATTACAGAGTGATTGTCAGAGTTTTAGTTTTCCCTCTGACGAGGGACAGTATTATGGACAGGTGGTTCCAGAGGATACTGTGGGTGGCATGGTGCCGGATACTGATTAGGTTCAGTGATCCATTCAGTCTAAGAAGTTTGGATATGGAGTTCATTTATGAACTAAGGTCCCATCAGATATCCAGACATATTCTAAGACAGGTACTACTCAATTCGGGAGATGGCTTTCTCCGCGAACTTGAGATTAAGAGAGATATAGAAAGATACTTCTAGGCGGATCCACTCACTGAGGCTATTTCTCGAACACAATAGTTTTACAAACGGGCTTTGTGAAACTGATTAGTAGAGGAGTTGGATGTTCGGTTTCACACGGGCTGTGAGTAGTCGACATCGCAATAATTAGCCTTGAGTGCAAGTGGGAGATTGTTGGAGATAGTGCCCTCATAGTCAATTATTGGATCGCAGGTACGTGATTGCAATGATTGCGGAGGACCTATCCCGGTAGGACAGTCTTACTCGAGATGATAGTATACTATCTGGTTTGCCTTTATCAGTCGTGTACATGTTCAGGTGACTGATTGCATGTTACACTTTGATAGAGCCCTTAGGATCTTGCTTTACTACCAACAGTATGATGGCGATCATATACGTGAGAGTTGGGTAGTTTATATGCATATCCTTAATTGTGGTCCCTAGTCGTGGGAGTTTCGAGACAGGGCATCGATACTCCGGAGTAGACTAGTGTATACAGTCGAGACCCCGACGAGGGGCGGTGGTCGGTCTCACAAGCCACTGGTGTCAGTTGGATCACCTAAGATGTATACAGGTGCTCATTGGGTTATGAGTACACCGGACAGGACTCGCCGGGAATCTGCTAGTTAGTACTATACCTATCGTCAGATAGCAGTTCCCTGGTGACATGTGTACAGGTTAGTTCATCGACCTGAGGTCGTCATTTGTCTCGTGTGAGTTCCCACTGTGCTTTGATTTCTACCCTACTACGGCTCAAAGGAGTCGTGCAAACAGGTAGCTTTTGGGTACAGTCCCGAGCCATATGGAGGCACGTGAGCGGATCGGCAGGGGATTCGTCTCTCCCGGTATTGGGGGCGAGATCGTGCTGTGTCTAGGAGAGCCATTACACATAGCCCACGGCCGTGGCAGGAGATTTACTGGTAGGTACTCCAGTAGTATCTCAGGGTGTTATTGGGCTTCACTCCGACACGACTTATACTGCTTCTGGGGGTCTGACGTTACTAGCCCCCTAGGCGGATATGCAATACTCATTGACGAACGGACCGGACTGTATATACATTGTCACTGTTAGGCTCAGTAGGGTTTTCTGGATGAGTTCATTCATCGGCCACCCTTGAGTTTGCTCATCAGTCTCCCTTGAGGTCAGTCCGTGGGCAGCCGTTACGCATTGCTAGTGCCGCTGACGGTTTGTGGTTAAACCCACTGCCAGGGTGCTGACGAGTCATTAGAGTCCCCCACAGACAGTTTCCCAAGTTCGGGCGAAACGTTGTAGAGGCCGTATGGTTTTATGGCAGGGTTCGGAAAATGCACGTGCGTTTACGCACGTGTCAGTTTTCGGGCAGATGATACTGGTCGGCTTTGGTTTAAGCCGGATCCGAGTATTATATTGAGTAGGTATAATATCTTTGTCTCAGTTGCATTTGTATTCGGTCGTAATACAAGTGCGGGTATATTTATACAGATACGGGGTTATCCTGAAAGTCGTTTCAGGATCACTTTTGGAAGTTGCCAGTTTCCAGTTTTCTATCAGCCGTCTTTTAACATTTGGTTAAAGGCGGATTTATCTTTTCTTGGATGAGAGTGAGTCGTGCTTCTAGAAGGTTCTAGAAGGTTCTAGAAGGTTCTAGAATTTGTGACAAGGCTAAGTGACTCATGCTTTGATTTCATTACATTCTTGTTTTGCATAAGATCTTTATGCAAGATATTTAGTTTGTGTTCACATATGATATTTTGCTTAAGCTTACTCTCTTGCTCCTACGGTCACCTCCCTCCATCATATAAAATGGCCGGCCCTCTCTCTCCTCCTCACTTCACTTGATGTTTCATTTTGGTTAGAAAAGATTATGATAGTATTCGGGGTGTATGGAATTTTACAGTTCATTTCATTCCATCACCCGATTTCCACGGCAACTTCATTAACCGATCGTCCACGGATTTGGACGAAGTGAGACGAAGTCATCTACTCATTCTCTACATCAATTCTTGGTCGTCTCTTTTGGCAAACTTGACGATCGAGTTGCCTCGAGTCAGAGGCGGGAGCCCGTTTAAAGAATCGCTGATGTGGTGCCACCTCGACGAGGATATCGCACATCGACGAAATCGGAGCAGCCGCAACGGAGCGTGGGATGATGGTTGAAGAACGAAGGACTCGGATCGTTCGGTATAACCTTTCTACACTCTTTACAGTTTGTTAGTTTAGCAATAATGGCAGATCCGGGTTAAAGTATACGATAGCGCCAGTTTAAAAAGTTTTATTCCGCATTTGGCGTCTGTAGACGGCCGGGGCGCTAGCGTAGACTTACACCTTCTTAACAGATCCATCCCCTATTCTGATGAAGTCAAAGCCATGACTATCACATCAAAATTAGATGATCTATCTCCGCTATTATTGCTGAAGTCTATAAATAGACATAAGATACTTGCCCACTATGCTTCCGCTGCTCCCACTGACTATGATAACCTTCTGGCAGAATAATATATACGTGCACTTCTAAACCTAGTTTAGAACGATGCTATACTTATCTTCTTGCCGGGTCCCATAGTCTGGAACAACAGTAGTGTTAAGTCTGGGTAAACAAGAACCTCCCTGTCACCGTCCTTGAGGGTACCGGAGTACCTCTCGGGTGTCTGAGGTTACCCACCATATCTGCGGAGTGGCTATTGGAATGTCAAACCTGATTGAATATATAGGTCCTATTAAATTTTCTGTAATCGTTTGCGGTTCTGGAATTACTTCCAGTTCTACCATACTCCCACTGCTGTTTTCTGAAAAAATCCATTTTACCAAAACTGTGGCTAGCCTAGAACAATATCACTATTGATCTTCCAAATGGTAGAAATGTCAACTCTCGTCAAAGCCAGGGTCAACCCATAAACAGCCATTACAGAAACGTGTCTTGAGTTATGCAGTGTCTGGTTTTAAGCATAAGCTGGACAACGCCCCTTACCTTAACATCGTTAAGATATAAACCATTCTATATACAATATAGAAATAGAGGCACTAATTAAATTGAAACCAGATTCAAAACATGCAGCTGTCTCCAGTGCATATCAACTTAATGGAGGGAGGCTAATCAGCATTACTCAACTTAGGAATCCATCCAATTATGAGTAACCTGAAAGAGAAACAAGTTTTTCAAAAACCGTTACTATTATCTGAATACTATCATAAAAATCTACATCTTCGATCTCTTTGAAGAATCCCGATACTTGTGATACCTGGTTCTCTACTTTATTCTTATACCCACAACTTCTCAAAACTTAGACATTGTATTTCTACGAAACACTTGTTTAAAAACTTAGAGAAGTCACAAGTAAACAGAACATAGTACGAGGACCTACCCTTTTGTCCTTACGGACACTGGACAACATACAATACTCTGTATAAGTCCGCTGAGTTGAATAACTCAAAACCTGTGAAACGTAGGTTGAAAACTATATCCAGGCGATTTCCTCAAATATCACCAATTACTACGAATTCCGATATAATGAGGATGATCACCTTATTCCCAATAAGCTACTCCCACTCATCATCTGTAAAACCGTACAGATATGAGAATGAAACCTGGTAAATACATACCCTGGAGTAAGTATGTAATCGGGAAAACTGTTTTTCATTTAACAATGCACTGAAACATGAAAATGTTTCGTAGGGGTATCCTGGTATTCCTAGTAATGCCTCTTCCATAATCCAATTCATGACTATAACCGTATATCTCTTTGCCACCTCTCCAAATCCCTTTATTTGTCTTTATTCATTTCCTTCTGTACACCCCTTTAGGCTAAGTGGTTTTCTTCCTTCTCTACCGTTCGGCACCAGCCTATGGTTTGGAAGAAGACTATCCAGTAAGTATAATAAGTGTACCCTCCTCAACCTAGGAGTACTCATATCTTGAGAGAAGGTGATGATAAAAGACAACTGAATAATACCTTATTCCATTAAAGGTGAAATAGGAGTGGTGATGAAGTACGCGGTTTGGTCGTGAATGATAACAGTCGTAATTTACTTTGCCCTCTTTCTAATATCTTTATTTTGTCTTTAGTTATTACATTCTGCACACCTTACTTAAGCTAATTGGTTTTCTTCATTCCCTACCTTTCGGCACCTGCCTATGCTTTGGAAGAAGACTATCCAATAAGCGTAATAGGTGTACTCTCCTAAACTAAGGAGCTCTCGCAACCTGAGAGAAGGTGATGATAAAAGACAACCGAATAAACCAATTCAATTTCTCCTGAACCTGGATCCATCCTCGAAGAAGTCCCTTCGAGTTCGTATATAACCATACGATAGATCTATCCAATGGAAGTGGATGTTCGTAGTGATATGAGGTGTTCTGAGAAATTCAAAGGGTAAAAAAAAAGAGTGGCAATGACTTATGCAACTAGGACAATCCAAAAGCCAGTATTTTAAGAAGGTTCGGTCAACTTGGTCACCGAGTCATAGTCTAGGGTCGATCAAAGGTCGCTGCCAAAGAGAGAGAGAGAAAAGAAACACTCTGCGTGCACTCTAACCTAGATCAGAATGGTTATCACTTTATTTAATAAGTAAACCTCCCACTGTAATCTCAAATTCTCCTTCAAACCTGAAAAAAGAATCAGTCGGGATCACCCGAAGAGTAAACCAACTCATCAGTGAGAATCGGGATCCAACTATCATCGCATGATAACTTGATGGAAGCCACTCAAGTTATCACACTCCAGAAGGTATGCGCATGCCTGGCAAGTTTCCTGTATATTTGAAACTCCCAATGTGATTTTTGCCTCATGCTCTTATGACCTTGACTTTAGTCAACAAATCATAAGTCACATGTCAAGTTCTACCCGTCATTGTCTAGGTTGATTTGAACCCACCCGTACATACCCTTGACTTTAGACAACAAGGTAATACGACTGTCCCAAACCAACACATCTATCTATGCATCAGATGAATACCTAGCAACTACCAAACACTATGCCTTGACTTTAGTCAACAAACATAGCTTGAATACTACTGAATACCCAAAAGAAATGACGGAGGACTACGGCTGGTTTTTGGCGAAAAACCTTTAACGTAATGAACTTGATCTCGTTGAAGGAACCGGATAGCTTTTATAAAAATATAGTGACGAAAAACCTTTGCTAAAGAGGTCACTCCCGGTGAAGGAATCTCGGCTCTTTCCTCGTGGAATGAGGTGCAGGATATTCCAACTGAATACCGCGATGCAAAGCAACTTGTAATCGACTATATTGAAGTTATTACCCTGACGTAAACTTCTGCCCAAGGGGTCACTCCCGGTGAAGGGATATCTGCCCTTGCCTCGTCGAATGAGGTGCAGGATATTCTAACTGAATATCGCTATGCAAAACAAAAGGAAATATATTTGTAATAACACCTTTTAAAAAATTTGTTCCAACAACATCAAATATAAGTTTGTTTTATCCTTGCATTGATAAGAATCAATGCAGTCCCATCAATCAATCATACCAGAAAAGAACGAAAATATAATGTACGTATATGCTATCCGCATTCGTCACTGGGTCCCGTCATCACCCGTTAGGTTACTTAACTAACGACAGAGCGGGGGCTGGACTAGCGCGGGTGTAAAACATATACAACATCTAATAGTATATATACCAATATACAATAATCACTCCAGGCATGATAATATGCAACATTGCAGAAAAGTAATAAGCATCACAGAACAATACAGATAATCTGGGATCCCCGGGTTTCACAGAGCTGCTACTGAAACCCGACGTTCCCCTAGTCGTATGGATAGCCTGTGCAATGAAACCTAGACCCCTACGGGTGCGGCAAGTTACCCGCAAAAACCTGAAGCGAGGTAGTCCCCACAACATAGTGAATGGAACACCCGGCACTTCACGGAATCCGGTAAATTGAGAACCCCTCCTTAGGTCAACCTGTACCCACTACGAGTGCGGCGAATAGTCTGCCAATTCTAGAGTGAGGTCCCTCTGCCTCTCAAAACCATGAGATACGGACCCGTTGCCCTCCAGAACCCGGCTATCCGTGCACTCCTTCGCGGGATGAACCTAGTACAGAAATAAAAATATGTGCAACGGGTACATCGACCTCAACCCGGTCGTGCCCCAAAAGAATATTATACAAACCGGCAGTGACGGCAGTCCACATGTTGGACGCTCGCCCCGCAATATCAAATGTACAAATAAATCCAAACTGCACTATCATTGCACCCTGCTATCCACCACGACAAATCCGCAACATCACAGCACAACACAGAACATCAACGCGAATGTTACGTTCACAAACCCGTCTAAAAGAACTATTGCAATTAGACGCGGTTTACCGCTCAAATGACATTCCAGGTCAGAGATATAAAGTAAGTACTGTAAACTAACACGTTTAAATTTCGATCGACAAAATTTCCCAAAGTGGGCCCCACAAACATCTGTTGTACAGTAACAAAATCTAGGCCCAAAAGAACTATACCAAAAACCATAATTTCCTCAGTGAAGCTCTCTGCAAAATATTGGAGCAGTGTTCCCACAAATTCGCCGCGGTTCCGCGGTCAAACCCTAGGTTTGACCACGGATCCGCGGTGGTAATATGGGATCACGTGTCCAAATTTTCCCAGAATTCTTAGAAAACCCTGCACGCTTTTCTGTGTTATGCAGAATTATTTTTAGGCCCTTTAAAAAATCAACAGAAACTTGTGTACTGAAAATTGTGATTTCGGAAATTTCGTTCGATCGATATTTTAAACGCGTTAACACAAATTAGTATAGCTTAATGGTGAGGCTCTGATACCACTGTAAGTCCACGGTAGCGCCCCGACCGTCTAACAGACGCCAAATGCGGAACAAAAACATTTTACAACTGGCGCTATCGCGTACTATAACCCGGATCTGCCATTAAAGCTAAACTAACAAACTACAAAGTGGGTAGAAGAGTTATACCGAACGATCCGAGTCCTTCGGTCTTCAACCGTCATCCCACGCTTTGTTGCGGCTTCTCCGATCTCCTGAATTTCCAATCTTCTCGTCCAGGTGGCACCACGTCGACGGATCTTTAAACGGGCTCCCGCCTCTGAACCGAGGCAACTCGATCGTCAAGTTTGCTAAAAGAGACGACGAAGATGATGTAGAGAATGAGTAGAACACTTTGTCTCGTTACGTCCAAGGTTATGGACGAACGGTTAATGAAGTTGCCTTTTAGATCGGATTGAAATGAGATATGAAAATATATATGAACTAGATCTCTCTCTTCTCATTTTAACAACCCTTTCTTTTTTCCAAATCAATCATCTCCTCAAGGGGAGGGGGCCGGCCATATATGTAGAAGGAGGGAGGTGAGGGTAGGAGCAAAGAGGTGACCATAACATTAAAGGAGAAAGAATGAGTCATTAAACACCTAGTATGAACTCATTAAATGAAACAATGAATTATAACCCTTAGTCACCAAAACATTAAATGACCATTAATGCACTAATCCATCTCACCATCCTAGTCATCATCTAGAAGCTTCCACACTCATCTCAAGAAAAGATAAATCCGTCTTTAATCGAATGTTAAAAGACGGGTGATAGAAAACTGCAAACTGGCAACTTCCAAAAGTTATCCTGAAACGAATTTCAAGATAACCCCGTATCAGTATAAACATACCCGCATTTGTATTACGACCGAATACAAATGCAACTGAGACAAAGATATTATATCTACACAGTATAATACTCGGATCCGGCTTAAACCAAAGCCGACCGGTATTATCTGCCCGAAATATGACACGTGCGAAAACGCACGTGCATTTTCCGAACCCCGCCATAAACCCATACGGCCTCTACAATGTTTCTCCCGAACTTGGGAAAATGTCTGTGGGGGACTCTAATGACTCATCAACACACTGGCACTGGGTATAACCACTAGCACGTCAGAGGTACTAGCTGTACGTAACGTTTGCCTATGTATTGATTGGAAGGGAAGCTGACGAGCGAACTCATCCATAAACCCTACTGAGCCTAATAGTGACAATATACATACAGTCCGGTCCGTTTGTCTATGAGTATCGCATATCGGCCTAGGGGCTAGTAACGTCAGACCCCCAATAGCAGTATAAGTCGTGTCAGAGAGTGGCCCAGAACACCCTGACATACTATTGGAGTACCTACCAGTAAATCTCCTGCCTCGGCCGAGGGCTTCATGTAATGGCTCTCCTAGACACAGCGTGATCTCACCCCCAATACCGAGAGAGACGAATCCCCTGCCGATCCGCTCACTTGCCTCCATGTAGCTCGGGACTGTACCCAAAAAAGACCTGTTTGCACGACTCCTTTGAGCCATGGTAGGGTAGAAATCAAAGCACAGTGGGAACACACACGAGACAAATGACCACCTCAGGTCGATGAACTAACCTGTACACATGTCACCAGGGAACTGCTATCTGACGATATGTATAATACCAACTAGCATGTTCCCGGCGAGTCCTGTCCGGTGTACTCATAACCCAATGAGCACCTGTATACATCTTAGGTGAACCAACTGACACCAATGGCTTGTGAGACCGGCCATCGCTCCTCGTCGGGGTCTCGACTGTATACACTAGTCTACTCTGGAGTATCGATGCCCTGTCTCGAAACTCCAACGACTAGGGACACATTTAAGGATGTGCTTATAGTCTCTAGCTCCCACGTATATGATCGCCATCATACTGCTGGCACTCAAGCTAGAATCCTATGGGCTCTATCAACATGTAATAGAGAACTAAAGCATGTATACAATGATAAAGACAAACCAGATAGCATACTATCATCTCGAGCAAGACTGTCATATCGGTATTGGTCCTGCCTCAATCATTGCAATCACGTACCTGCGATCCAATAATTGACTTTGAGTGCACTATCTCTAACAGCCTCTTCTTGTGCCTCATTGTATTTATAAAAATTCAGAATTCAATTCCTATAAATGATTGAAGAGAGCATCAAATAAAAAATAGTGTAAGTTTTCTTTTTATCGCCCTAGTTAATTTTATTATCCCCCCTATTATAACTTTTATTATCTGCCCTAGTTAATTTTTATTATCTGCCCTAGTTAATTAGTTTAGAACATGTTTATCAATTCCCTAATGAGTGAGTAGTTCCTCACTTGTTTGGGTTAAGAATAGGAGAGGTTTGAGAGATGAAAATCTCTCACCCCTTTGTTGCCCATCACATATTTTTATAGGACTCCATGCATACATACACACACCGATCCCTACGGCACGCTATCCCACGAGGTAGCGGTGATACCGTAGTTTAAAAGACCGGTTGCGAATGTTTTCCATGGAGGTTAGGGTAAGAATTAAGAAAGAAAGGACAAGAACCTAGAGGAAGAAACATCGTTTCTTCCCGATGGTACTAATCCACTTTATTAATTATTACCATAACACCTCATAGATCTTAATTAGGGAATAGAAAGCGGTGAGGAATATTGACTTTCCAAACCTAACCTAAACCTAACCCTAGCAAGATTTTAATCCTAGTCTAGATCAACCTTAGTTTTTAGATTTAATCAATCCAACTCCATTTGGAATTAACTCGTTAGAACAAATTGAGAATACACAAAATCCCTGTGGACCGACCCGTACTCACCGGCTAGCTACCAAGCGACGCCGTTCTTGATTGCGGTAAAAAATATTTTGATCACAACATCCATCGGAAAAATCATAGCCCGAATAGTGAAAAGGTCACTTGGGTGGCCGAGAGCGAAATGCGGAAGAAATTTCCTCATCTCTTTAAAGGTACGCATAGTAAGATTTTTAAATTCGGGAACGGATTTTTTTAAGTAGGGAAGATTGTAACATCTTAGAATGCGATTAGTGTTAATTAAGCGATAATGCGGATTTTTAGTAAAAAGTTTACCAAAATAGTTTTCTCATATTTTAAAAAAATTAATTAATATTTATTTTGGGCTTGTACACACATGTGCATGTTAATCAAGGGTTAATCAGGATTAACCATGCTTAAGTAGCCATGGCACCTTAACCCCATTTCAATTAACTTGTAACATGTATTTATTTAAAGTATTTAGTTTTAAAAATAAAAGGGTTGAAAATTTGTTGACTTGAGAGAGAGGGGGTGGCATGGGAATGATGAGCATGAGCAAGCATGGCTTGCATTTAATGAAGAGAGAGATGGGCAAGGCTCTCTCTAACCTCACCCTCTTATTTCACTTCACCACACTCATACCCTCACTCTCTTCATCACTCACACCTTTCCTTCTTAATTATTTTCTTCATCTTATCTCCCTCACTTCCTCAAACTGAAACCCTAACCCAAATCCTCACAAAACCCAAGAAAATCACCACTAAACACCACAAAAACCCTTCACAAGTCAAGATTAAGCCACTAGAATCACTTGGAGCATGGAAAGCTATGATTTTGAGCAAGTGTGGATAGGTAACGATCTCTCACTGTTAATTAGGTTCTTTTATTGTTGTGTAGCTTAGTAGTCGCTGTTTAGAACGATAAAGATGTAGTTTTGAGTACATATCGTATTTTTAGTGTCGTTTTGGAGTGTGTGATCCGCTGTGACTATGAGTGATTACTGGAAAATCTAGCAATGTAATAGTGTTATACTAGAGGCCCTGAGTGTTCACCTGAAGCACGAACGCTACCCGACCAAGGAAAACAGGTGAGAACAAGGGAAAATCCGGCGAGCTCGGATTTTTGGGAGCCTGGGGTGTTGGGACTTTTAGGGTAGCTGTCTGCAGTTGTTTTAGGGTGTTTGGTACTGCTAGATTTTTAGGTTTTGACAGTAGGTAAAATCTGGGATCAAATAGCTAGTTTTTAGTGTTTCGACTACACACGTTACGTTATCCGACACGGTTCACATTGTTTGTGTAGCTGCTGCACTTATGCTCAATTTAGAATATCGCTACACACGTTACCCACTAAGCAAACACTTGAGAGTTTGATTGTAGTCGGTGCGTCGGTCAAAACGTCATTTGTTTGTATTATTGGTCGATTTCTCAGTTGCACTTGCTATGTTTTGTGTGATTTAGGGGCGAGTGCGGGGACTTCGGACGCCACGAAGAAAGGAAAGCAGGTGGTCGGATTTACCTAGCTCGAGATCATCGGTGAGTAGATTTAACATCTACGGGAAAATCGCCCGTATGGCGTTATGCGTCAGGGCTAGATATGATATTATAGCCGCATGTTTATGTTCATATATGTTAATTGTGCATGAGCATCATTGTATACCATTACTTGTTGTGTCTTGACTTAGTACCTAGTGGACACTACACCATTACTGACGGTTCATGTTGCATGAGCACTAAATTATATGCTACACCCACACCGTCGGTAATTGCTATGACACGCACAACCATACATATATACGGTATTGTATTGTTATTGACATTGAGACATTGATTCTTGTTCTATTGCGCATATGAAATGCATCGTGCATACATAGCTACATGTACACCTTTATATGATGTTGTACTTGATTTTGGAGGAATTGGGAACAACATGATATATTTAAAAACTTGATTCATTTAAAAGAGCGGTTTTCCCTTGATATGCTCAGATTACTGTTTTATGTTGCATATATCATATTTCATGGATTTACGCATTGAGATACGGATTTCATGTGCTTTATGGATTTGAGAACCGTGGGGATATTTCAAGAAAGTATGCATTGTTTTGAAAACCCGGTTTCTTTTTATATGATATTTCAGTGCGTCCACCATGAGTTTTCTCGGTTCTGAGATTGTGTTAGAAACCCGATTCGAGGAGCTGGATGATCCGTTTGGGGGTTCATGGTGGACCCGGTATGGTACCCCGGGCCAAGAAAGGGATGTTGTGCAGTAGACGATGAGCCTGGCAGAGGGATTATTACCTACCGGTGATTGGTTGGACCTGGCAGTTATCCAGAGGATACCGACCGGAGTCGTGAGATGGATATGGGCCGATCCGGACTGACGGAGCCCGAGTTATGTGGATTTGCGTGTCGATGTTGGATACGAGTTTTCATGATATTTTCGAGTGCCGATTTTGGGCACTCAGGTTCCATGAGATTTACAGGATATGAGGGTCGATCCGAGTGACGGCGCCTGAGGTATTGGGATGTCATTGATGGACACCGGTTTTTCCACAATGATGATTCATTGATGATAATATGTTTTATCCCATACTCAGTAGTTATATGATATGCATTGCTTCTTGTATTTGTAGTACCTAATAGAGTACCTTTCATGATTGTTGCATATCCATATTGCCATACTTATGCTAACAGATTGCATATGATAGATTATCGCTGTACGTGCATACCTGTGATTATCTGTATGATGTTACTTACTATTCACGAGTTGGAAACTCACCCCCGTTGTGCCACAGTGTTTTGCAGGCTTGACCCTCAGAGTAGTCGCGGCAGGGCTTCTTATTGTATCTTTTTTTGCAGCGGATACCACCACGGTTGGCTGTGCACCGTTTTGCTATAGGTGGGTTGCGGTTATCCGATTTTATATCCATTGTATATCTCATTTTATCTAGTACTCTCCATCTACCATTTCCATGTATTGACTTAGAGATGAGTTGTGAGGATCGATATTGTATTATTTTGTGACTCTGGGTGTCGATCTCGTGTGAGCCGGCTTTTATTATGTAGTTTTATCTCTTTATGTTGTTTTTCACTTATATTGTCTATTTTTTCGCTACAGCGTTGTATATTTATGCTTTTGGTGGTTGTTTCCGCCTTTGAGCGTGATTTGCTCCCGTTTGGAGATGCTTTATTTTTATACTATGTTTGTACCCGTCTCGGGGCTAGTTTTTACAAAGGAAGCACTGCCGAAATTTTTGAGAAAATAAACTTAAGTTTAAAGATTTTTACTTGAGATTTCCTAATGTTTTTAATAATGTTTTTATCACTTACTATATTTTATGGTTTAGATTTCTAGGTTTTCGGCTTACTTAAATTTCGTTACACCTGTTGACGTCACGTGGTTTAAGTGCAGGTCACGTGCCAAATTTTAGGTCATGACATGGACTCCAAACATCATATTAAGAGAAAACTGCGTATTTTAAAATAAATCTAAGTTTTGAAAATGTTTTGCAGTTTCCCAAATCTCATGAAAACGCAAATCTCATAAAAAATGACATCATATAAGAATATGGTGATGATGGGAAATGTACATGATATTGATATGATGAAAGCTAGTATGAATTATGCGAAGATCTATCTATTAATAAAGATGTAATGCAATGCAAGGTATCGTACGAATTCTATAGTGTACGTAGCATGGCAATTACCAATGGTATATGTGTACATATATATTAGTGCACGTGCGACATGAACTATTGGTAATGGTGCCAGTGTCCTAGCATGGAGATATCATTACGTATGATCATGCGTATGCAATATGGGGATGTGTATAGGTATATGTATATGAGATTTTGTAACTTGATTCTAAATATCGAGTGCTTAACGCCATCCGAACGATTCCCCCAAAGATGTTAAATTTACTCACAGGAACGGCCTCGAACTATTCGAATCCAATCACCTCCTTCCCTTTCCTTACCGTGTCCAAAGTCTTCGTAACTGATCCTAGTATCGAACAAAACTTAGCACATGAGATTAGAATTCCGATATGACACGTAAACATACACTGCACGAACGAACTAACTCTCACGAGTTAACACATGTGAACTTAGCATGCTAAACGTATGCAACAAATGTCTAAAACTATCCCTAAGGGCCGTTAGCTAAATAAAACACCAAAAAGAGAATCAGAATATCCATATCATACATTAACATATCGCCTAAAATAAGGTAAAACGATCTCAGATTTTTGTATATGCAAATTTAGAAAAAGTTGCATATACCAGAGGTCTAATTGGAGTCCTAGAGAGCCCCGACAAAAACCTACACCTCGCATCCCTATACGAGCCGCAATTTGCAGCCAAAATGAATTAATTGGCGGCCAAATGATTGAAGTAGGGGCTCAGGTTTTAAGGGTGCACTTAAGATCTAGAAACTAACTCCCGGTAAATGCAACTTATCTCTGAAGTCTCTGGTTTAAAAGAAGATTTTGTTTGTGTTGGGATACCTACAATGACAACAAGGTTTCGGGAGGCATCGTCCATGCCAATTTCAAATTTTGCCCTTCGAGATAACCCTAGCCATGAATCTCAAACTAGAGAATCAAACTAAACTTCATGTTATCAACTTAACATCTCAGAGTTAGGGATTACAACCTTTGTAGTCCATTCTTTCGCTTTATAAGCTCCGAGTTGAGGTTCCTTCGCTGCGATCATCAAGCTCCCAGACTCTATAGAGGCTCCATGAGGTGAATGAGACATCCTTACTTGAAGACATCACAATCCAAGATGATCTATCTTGAGGAATCACAAACCCAAGCTCTCACTTCACTAATGAAGTATTAGTGAAGCAAACGCCCTAATCTAAGTGGTTAGAATAGATGAGGATGATGAAGTAGGAATTTTGCTCTCTTTAGTTCTTTTTCTTTTAATCATTCATCACAAAATAAAAGGCTAGAAAGCTTTTGTGAGGAGGAAGAAGAAGATCAAGTGTGATGAATGAAAATGAATTATTGTGTGAGGTTATAAATACAACCAAGGGTTAAGCATGACATGCTTAACCCTTGTAGAGACTTAATCATGATTTAGGGTTAGGGTTGGGTTAATAAATATCTTAGAAATATCCAAAGGGGTAGACTTAGTCAAAGCATCATGAAGCTTCTTCAAAACTCAACCATGACTTAATCCATACAATTTGAATTACCAAAATAAATATAAATCCAACTATAAACCCAAGCATAGTTTAATCTCACAAACCCTAGTTGCATTTATAACCTAGCATGTTACAATATTATATATCACATATATAATATTTAATGCAACAAAAGAAAATAATAAAATTAACATATATCACATATATATCAATGTATCATCAAGTGAGAAAAATAATCATTTAAGTGAGCTTATATTAGTTAATGTAATGTAATATATCACATATATAATTATACATTAAATTATTAAATCAACACTTGATTTAATAACCCGGCTATATTACATATCATATATATATCAATGTATCTTTTTATCGAATCAACACTTGATCCGATAACCCGGCTATATCACAAATACCCGACCGATATCATATATCGCGAGAATAGAATACGGTATCTCATATCGTATTAATCTCGGTCCCGCACATATCACATATGTTCTCTTACTCCGTTTCGCCTGAGCCCGGAAACCTCTGTGTAGGACTCTAAAAACTCGTCAATACGCCGGTAGTAGGTGATGATCATATCGAACAGCCACAAGCTGCAAGCGGTCAGCTAAACGTAACAGCCACCCGGGTATTGAGCGATCAGAAGATCAACAAGCAAGCATGCACAAACTCCTGTGAATCCAATCAGTAACACTACCATACAGTCCGGTCTCTTCGTCTGATAAGTCGCATATCTAGTCTAGGGGTGGTAAACGTCAGACCCCAGTAACCAATAAGTCGTGTCGATATGAGGCTCATAACGGGTCGAGAAACTACTGATAACACCTACCAGTAGATCTCTATAGCAGCCCTAGCCAGGGACTTCCAGTTATAGCCAATCGAACATAGCGCAACATCAACCCCCAATACCGGAAGAGACGAAACCCCTCCTATCGCTCATTGCCTCCATGTGATTCGGGACTATACCCAAAAGCCACCGTTTTGCATGTTCTCTTGAACGCGGTAAGGTGGAAATCAAAGCACAGTGGGAATCATACAAGACTCTATGACGATCTCGGGTCTACAGACTAACCTGTACCAGTGTCACCAGAGAACTGCTACCTAACAATAGGTATAATACCATTTAGGAGTTCTCGGTGAGTCCGTTCAGTGTACCCAGTCTCCACTGAGCACCCGTACACCATCTTTGATGTCAAACACCAATGGATATGGGATCATCTATCGCACATCATATGGGTTAAGATGCGTATACGATAATCTACTCTGGAGTATCGATGCCCTGTCTCGATACACCCTAGACTAGGAAAAGTTATAGGATGTACTCTTGGACTACCCTGGTCCTACTAGTATGATCTGCATCATAGTCCTAGTAGTCAAGTACATATTCTAAGGGCTTTATCAACATGTGAGAGCAAGAGAGTAAACCAATACAAGTCAACATGTTTAGAGAAAGTGAAACCAGATATCATATCAAGCAAGAAATTCCTCTCTATATATATTCAAGCATCCACTATAATATACATCATATGTAAAACAATGTACTCTAGGGCATATACATAACTAACAATCTCCCATTTGCACTAAGGCCAGCTGTTGTAGTATCTCATACCCAACATCCCGAAGAGTCTCTCAAATTATATATGGGGTATGGCCTTCGTGAGTGGATCCACAGTGTTGTCCTTCGTGTCAACTCTCATGACCTCGATATGTCGGCGTTCAACTATCTCCCGGATCAGGTGATACCGCCTCAGAATATGTGTGGATCTCTGATGGGATCTGGGTTCCTTGGCCAAAGCCACAGCTCCATTGTTATCACAATACAAAGGTATTAGATGCTCAATGGACGAAACCACTCCAAGTTCAGTTATGAACTTCTTCATCCAGACAGCCTCTTTGGCAGTATTGTTGGCAGCGATGTATTCAGCCTCTATCGTCGAGTCTGCCACGGTTTCCTGTTTGGAACTCTTCCAACACACCTCCCCTCTATTGAGGGTAAAGACAAATCCCAAGTGCGACTTAGAGTCGTCCTTATTACTTTGGAAGCTCTAATCGGTAAAGGACTCCACCTGGAGTTCTCCATTACCATACACCAAGAACATCTCCTTAGTCCTTCTCAAGTACTTGAGAATATTCTTCACAGCTGTCCAGTGATTCTCTCCTGGATCTGCTTGATACCTACTCACTACACTTAGTGAGTATGCTATATCGGGTCTGGTACATAGTATCACGTACATGATAGAGCCTACTGCCGAAGCATAGGGTATCCCTTGCATGCGAGCTCTCTACAAATCAGTCTTAGGAGACATCTCTTTGGAGAGAGTGAGTCCAGAGATCGTGGGTAAATACCCACGCTTGGATTCTTCCATACTAAACCTTTTTAGTATGGTGTCAATATATTTAGATTGGGATAATTCCAGTATCCTTTTAGATCTATCTCTATAGATCTTAATCCCCAAAATGCTGGAGGCATCACTTAGATCTTTCATTAAGAATCTATGTGATAAGAAGAGCTTGACCGAATGCAGCATATGAACATCATTTCCTATCAAGAGTATGTCATCTACGTACAATACGAGGAAGACAACCTTACTCTCTGCAACCTTTTTGTAAATACAAGGTTCATCTACGTTCTTGATGAAGTTAAACTCTTTGACTACAACATCAAAACAGATGTTCTAACTCCGCGATGCCTGCTTTTACCCGTAGATGAATTTAAGCAGCTTGCACACCTTTCCGTTGCTCCCACTGTCTACGAAGCCCTCTGGCTGAGTCATGTACACCCAGTCCTCTAAATCACCATTTAGAAAGGCGGTCTTAACATCCATTTGCCAGATTTTGTAGTCATAGTATGCAGCAATGGCAAGTAGGATCCGGATGGACTTTAGCATAGCTACAGGAGAAAAGGTTTCGTCATAATCCATACCTGGACGTTGACGAAAACCCTTTGCAACAATCCTAGCTTTGAAAGTCTCAACTTTTCCATCTACACCAAATTTCTTCTTAAATATCCATTTGCTCCCAATGGGTTTTACCCCTTCAGGAGCAACTTCCAAAGTCCATACTTTGTTGGTGTATATGGATTCCATCTCAGATCGCATTTCATCCAGCCATTTCACAGAGTCCCCACTCGTGATGGACTGCTCAAAGCTAGTCGAGTCATCATCTTTCATGATGCAATCCTCACTCCCACCGTCAATGAGAAAACCGTAGTATCTCTCAGGTGGATGAGGAACCCTACTAGGTCGGCGGAGAGGCTGGGATTCGTTGGGAGCTATCGAATCCTCTGCTTCCACTAAATCGTCAGTTGTAGCCTGTGCTGCTGGAACTTCTTCCAGTTCTACCTCATTGCCACTATCTTGTTTCATAAGAAAACCCTTTCTAAGAAGGTGGCATGTCGAGAAACAAACACTTTTTGTTCTTTGGAGTGGTAGAAGATATACCCTTGCGAATGCTTGGGATATCCAATAAACTTTCACAGAACTGATCTTGCCTCGAGCTTATCCGGATTTTGTATTTTCACATATGCCGGACAACCCCATATTTTAACATAATTAAGATATGGTCTCTTTCCTTTCCATATCTCATATGGAGTGGTAGGCACAGATTTGGTGGGAACCATATTCAATAGGTTTGCAGCTGTCTCCAGTGCATATCCCCAAAAGGAAATAGGTAACTCAGCAGTACTCATCATAGAGCGCACCATATCTAATAAGGTGTGATTCCTCCATTTCGATACACTGTTGTGCTGTGGTGTATAGGGAGGAGTAAGCTGAGAGAGAATCCCATTCTCTTTTAGATAGTCACAGAACTCATTGCTCAAGTAATCTCCTCCTCGATCTGATCAAAGGATTGTTCCCCTCCGAAAGACGGCGCAAGACTGGATGTCTTGCCTGAAATTCGGGGTAGATGCCAATTGGTTTTATCCGTCTACCTCTCCGAAGATGCCAAGTTGATTTATAGCACCATGTATCGGGGGTTTAGACGGATGCGGCCGATGTAGCAGACTTCGTTAGATTCCTCCTCGCTTGAGGGGTTTTTGATTGTAGGGACGCTCTTCCCTGCAGGCGCAAGCCCCTGCAATTAATTACGCTACCGCATCGCGGTAACAACTTTCTCCTTCTCCAGAAATTTCACTTCGTGTCGTGTGTGTTTGTTTGTTTGTGGATGCCCGTGGATTGTATACGGAGACTAAGTTATGCCGTCGCCCGTAGGACGTGGATTAGTTCAAATCCGTATTTACTTAGATTTGGGTTTGGTGTTTTAGTTTAAGGATACGTTAGCCATATTGAGGCTAAGATCAACTTAAACGTTCGTTAAGGATACGTTAGTCCTATTTGAGACTAAGATCAACTTAACGGAAGAGCATTTAGGGGCTCTAATGTTCCAGTTTAGGGACGTAGTGGTCCATTTAATATATGGCCGTCGGGACCCGTCACCTCTCTGACGACGTTGAAGGATTACAACGGCAGGTGTCAGAGGAGTTCGGAGATGTACCCTTGAACCAAAGTTGAATAGGGAATATGCAGTCCGATTGAATGTTTAAGGATACGTTAGCCAGATTTGAGGCTAAGATCAACTTAAACGGGATAGTTTAGATCCGACAAAAGAGCGTTTGGAGGCTCTATTGTTCCAGTTTAGGGACGTAGTGGTCCATAGGTAGTTTAAGGACATTGCGGTCCATTACCTGTTTAGGGACATGGTGGTCCAGCTCCAGTTTTATGGACGGATATTAGTTTAAGGACGCATAAGTCCATGGGTTTAAGGACCCTACAGTCCGTATGGGTGTGTTTAAGGACGCATTAATCCATTAGTTTAAGTACGCATAAGTCCATGGGTTTTAGGACCCCACAGTCCGTATGGATGTGTTTAAGGACGCATTAGTCCATGAGTTTAAGGACCCCACAGTCCGTATCGATGTGTGGTTGTCGGGACCCGTCACCTCTCTGACGACGTTGAAGGATTACAACGATAGATCTCAGAGGAGTTCGGAGATGTACCCTCGAACCGGATGTAAATTGATTTAAGAGAGCAGTCTTGCTCAGTCAATTTAATTTGAGGAGTTACGGCCATGATTGGGCTAAGTCCAGTTGAGAATATTCAACGTTTTTATTTTTGGCCTATTAGGCCTGTGCTAGGGCTTTGCCCCTATTTAATAATGCACTGCATTTTCTTTTGGCCTGCTAGGCCTTTTTGATTTGGGCTCTGTCCCATTATAAATGATACACAACATCTGTTTTTATTTGGGCTCTGCCCTTCTTTAAAATAATGTATTGCATTTAATTTGGCATGTTAGGCCTTTTTTAATTGGGTTTGGCCCTTGTTCATATCAGATTTTTGCATTTTTATACCGCCCAATTTTTATCATATTGCTTTTCGGTAGGTACTCTTGAGCCGTGTTTGCTAGTCAATTGCAGGATATAGGTTCTCGGCTCTGAACGGTGAAATTCATGGAAAAACACGACAAAACCCGGGTTCCTGCCAACCACAGATAAAACACGGGTCTCCGCTCTTTATCCGTCTGTTGCCACACACCAGTTTAAGAGACAAAATGGCAAATCAATGTCATTTTCATGCACAAGGCTCTATGGCAACACAAGATCCAAGAAATCTATGCGGAGCTCGAGGAAATCATGACAAAAAGATCCACATCGAATCACCTTTTGACATGCTGCAAATCTGGAAAGAATGTGGAGAGATTCTGAGAAACAAAGTGTACCAAAATGATCCAAACATCAACACTAAGAACCACAGAAAATCCGAGCATCCAATCCCTCTAAAGCACCGCGGTTCCGCGGCATTAGCATGCTTAGGCCGCGGAACCGCGGCCGTACGGCCTCCTCAGTTGACGAAGTTTCAGGGGTATTTTGGTCTTTTCATGTAGAGGCAGAATTTTGCCCTAGATTTCCAGTTCCCTGCCTATAAATAGCCCAGAACCTTGTGAAGCCAAGGGTGCATAATCTTGTATTTTTCTAGGTTTTAGAATACTTGTTCTTCTTCTTCTTCTCATCTCTTCTCCATTGAAAAACTTGTAGTGAGCTTTTGTGAGTGAAGAATGATGAATAAAGAAGTTCATTTCATTATCATACTTGTCTTGCTCTTATGTTAAATGCTTGTAATTTTCATTTGTTAACTTAGTTGTTGTTATTTCTTGTTGTTTCTTTCTTGTCTCTTTTCCTTTATCCTTAAAAACAACCATGATGCTTACGCTTGATCCTTGCCGAGGTGAGGTCGCAAATAGCTAGTTGTTATCTTCTAATCTCCTTCTTTCTATCTTCCTCTTTTGTTTTCTTTTCTTTTCGTTATGATGTGTGAGTAGTTTCCATACTTGTTAGGGTAGGATAAGGGAAGTTTGAGAGAAGGAAATCTCTCTCACTCTTTCCTTGCCCAAAATCTTAAATCGACTCCCGTTAATTAAACCACAATCCGCTCCCTCCGGCACCCTATCCTACATGATAGCGGTGATTCCGTAGTGAGACCGGTTGTGGTTGAATTAACCGGAGGTTATGGCTAAGAGCCAAGAACGGACGGACAAGCACCAAAAGGATGAACTTAAGCGTTGGAAAGCCTAGCTTATACTCGCAAGTTCCTTCCTAGTCGTGCTAATCCCCGTTGTTGCCGATTACCGTAACACCGATATTAAGAGTGGCAACGAAGAAGTGAGCGACTCCTAACTCAAACCAACCTAATCCTAACCCTAACAAGCTCTTTTTACATATCATTTTAACACTTAGATAATCACAAACAAATCTGGACTTTCGGACTTAACTCGTTAAAGCACATAGAAAAAGATTCCCATCTCCCTGCGGACGACCCGTACTCAACCGGCTAGCTACAAGCGAAACCGTTTTGATTGCGGTAATTAACTAAACTTTAACACGCAGAATCTCTACCAATCAAATGGCGCCGTTGCCGGGGAGACGGTAGTTTATTTCTTTGTGTAATTTCGGGTTAACTTGTGAATATAAATATAACCGAAAAACAAAAAAATATATATATACGTTGTAAAAAAAAATAAATCATCTTGTTATTTTTGATTAGTTTTTGTGCAAGTGTGCAGGATAATACGGAATTCGAGTTCAGTGCCAAAGTCGTGGGATATTCGATGTTCAAGTTCAGTGCCAAAGACGTGGGAAGATAGACCCATATTTCGCGGCTACACCGCGACGGATCAAAACGAAGCAAACGGTCTACTGTAAAACTCTGGAGCAGATACAGTGAGCAAATCAAGATTCAACAAATCCAGACAAGCAGAAGACAACCACAGAAGCACACACAAAAAAACTGAAGACCCAATCCCAACACCTTACCGCGGAACCGCGGCCTAAGCACGTGTTTGGCCGCGGAACCGCGGCCATTTGTTGGCTTCAGGGTACCAAATTTTCTGTGAGTCTCTCCCCTCTCTCCCACTCCTCTGGACTCCAATAAACTGTGTTTTATGCAGCATTCTTTGTGCAAGTTCTCTTCCCCCTTCCAATAAACTGTTCTTGTGCAGGATTCTTTGCGCCGCGCTAAAAATAAAAATTGTTTGCAGTTGATTTGTTACCGCTTTGCATTCATTAATACGGACTTAAGGGGCTTGAAACCAATTCAGATTGGGTGGGGATTTCATCACCCTTCCCAGGACCCCAAAAATCACAAAAGCATATGCATTGACCATTGTTAAATTAAAAAATACTAGACTCAGCCCTAAGGACTTCGCGCTCAATAGGACAGAGGACTAGTTACAGGCATCGGCCGTTTATCCTATCTGACTTTTGCGGTGTCTAGGCAAGTGTGTCGAAGGCAAGTGGTTATTTAATTAAGGAACTTCACGAAAGCGTTGGACAACCTCCCACTTACCTGGCACTTACCTGGTCGCAATTGACGGAGAAGAGGCGGTTTAAGGTCCTATTTCTAGCCCTCTGGAACAGTTAGGAGCTGTCTAGCAGACCTAGGTGACCCTAGATCTAGGTGTGATTGTGCATATCTTGTTTGTGATTGCTTAAAGCCGTAAGTCCGTACATATTTCTGTAAAGCTCTTTCTAAAAATAAAAAAAAAGGAAAAAAATCAAAAACTTTTATAAAAACTTGCCTTTTGTCGCCAGAATCCATTTTTTCACCCACCACCCATCGCCTTTCTCAATTGACGTTTTCTTACCCTCACCTTCTCCGCTTTAACTATACTAAACTTGTTTAGTGTATGTCCGCTTGGACTCGGGACACTAGCGCCCGCCTAGTCCGCGTTACGTTAGTCTCTACCGACTACGCGATCGACTCAGACGTCGAAACTCCGTCCACTCCTCTTTCACCTTTACCTTTGCCAGCCAACTCCGACGTTGACCGGAATTCTGTTCATACATCTTCACCTTCACCATCACCAACCTCTTCTTCCGCGATGTCAGTATTTAATCCGAACATCTCTTTGACTACCCCTGGATTGGCTCCACCTCCTACGGAGACCAATAACCCACCTCCACCTCCTGTTGTAGCGCCGCAGCGAATCGCGCTCCAGGATCGTTTCTATCCCACCCGTTCTGCACTTCCCACCTGCTTTTCTCTTCCACCGGCCAATGGGGATAATTTTGAAATTAAGCCCCACTTCATCAACATGCTTCCACGATTTCATGGGCTTGAATCTGAAGATGCCTATATCTTCATCAATAAATTTCAAAACGTTTGTGCCATGATGAAAACCACCCAGCTGTCGGACGATGCTATACGCCTACGGGTCATTCCATTCACTTTATGCGATCTTGCTGAAAAATGGTTGTATAGCACCGCTTCCCACTCCATAACCAGTTGGGACGAGTTTGTTAAAGCGTTTCTTAAAAAGTTCTATCCGAATCATAAAACCGCAAGGATTCGCAATGAAATCAACCAATTCTCTTAGCTTCCTTCTGAACCCTTCTGGAAGTGCTTTGACCGGTACAAAGACCTTCTTGTTCAGTGTCCTCACCACGGTATAGAGAAATGGCAACTTTGCCAAACCTTATACGAGGGCCGGAACCCAGCAACGAAGCAGTTGTTGGAAACCATCTGTCAGGGCCACTTCCTATCGAAATCTGACGAGGAAGTGTGGCAATTCTTGTTGGAGATAGTGCCCTCAGAGTCAATTATTTGATCACAGGCACGTGATTGCAATGATTGAGGGAGGACCTATCCCGAGACGACAGTCTTACTCGAGATGATAGTATGCTATCTGGTTTACCTTTATCATCGTGTACTGTTTCAGGTGACCTTACAGGTCGCTATTACACGTTGATAGAGCCCCTAGGATTCTTGCTTGACGACCAGCAGTATGATGGCGATCATATACGTGGGAGCTGGGGTCTATAAGCACATCCTTAAAAGGTCCCTAGTCGTGGGAGTTTCGAGACTGGGCATCGATACTCCATTAGTAGACTAGTGTATAAAGTCGAGACCCCGACGAGGGGCGGTGGCCGGTCTCACAAGCCACTGGTGTCAGTTGGTTCACCTAAGATGTATACAGGTGCTCATTAGGTTATGAGTACACCGGACAGGACTCGCCGGGAACCTGCTAGTTGG
Organism: Agapanthus africanus; assembly: GCA_030015575.1. Classification (NCBI taxonomy): domain Eukaryota; kingdom Viridiplantae; phylum Streptophyta; class Magnoliopsida; order Asparagales; family Amaryllidaceae; genus Agapanthus; species Agapanthus africanus. The sequence goes on along the minus strand of CM057350.1, from coordinate 460,344,574 downwards.
GATTATACCAGACGTCAGATAGCAGTTCCCTGGTGACATGTGTACAGGTTAGTTCATCGACATGAGATCGTCATTTGTCTCGTGTGAGTTCCCACTGTGCTTTGATTACTACCCTACCACGGCTCAAAGGAGTCGTGCAAACAGGTTTTAGTTGGGTACAGTCCCGAGCCACATGGAGGCAGTGAGCGGATCTGCAGGGGTTCGTCTCTCCCGGTATTGGGGGTGAGGTCGCGCTGTGTCTAGGAGAGCCATTACACAAAGCCCTAGGCCGAGGCAGGAGATTTACTGGTAGGTATTCCAGTAGTATCTCAGGGTGTTCTGGGCTTCACTCCGACACGACTTGTACCGCCTTTGGGGGTCTGACTTTTACCAACCCCCTAGGCCCGCCATGCGATACTCATAGACGAACGGACCAGACTGTACGGATATTGTCACTGACAGGCTCAGTAGGGTGTCAGGATGAGTTCGCTCATCGACGTCCCTTTTGGTCAATAGCTGGTGGCCCGTCACGTATTGGCTTATACCTCTGACGTGCTAGTGGTTAAATCCACAGCCATAGTATTGACGAGTCTTTAGAGTCCACCACACTTTCAGTTACTCAGCTTTCGGGCGAAACGCTGTAGAGGCCGTATGGTGATATGGCAGGGTCCGATCAGATACGTGCGGTATTGCACGGATCAGGATCGGACGGTTTGTACTAGAGGCCGTATAGTTATATGGCACGGTTCGATCAGATACGTGCGGTATTGCACGGATCAGGATCGAACGGTTTTTACTAGCCGGCTTTGGTTTAAGCCGGATCCTAGTTTAGTACAGTGTAGATTTTGTCTCATTGCATTTGTATCCGTTCGGAATACAGATGCGGGTGTGTATGCACAGTATCGGGGTTTTCCTGTAATTTATTACGGGACCAGTTTTCTGGAGTTGCCAGTTTGCATTCCGTTCCGGCCGGTTTTCCTTTGTTCTTTCCCGGCCGGACTTTTCCGATGGAGGGGGTTATTTGCAATTGTGCAAATAACTTTTGTGGAGGGGGTTTCTTGGAAATGCTTTGATTATGATGGCATCTTTTCATTTGCACCATCACTTGCATTAAATGAGATTTGAAAGGTTAAGGTTTGGATGTATGTTTGTAATGATAATGTTTGGATGTGGTCACCATATGCTTTTACTACACTCACCTCCCTTATACATGTTGCTTTTCCCTCCACCATTTCCAAGCAAGCATGGCCGGCCACATTGGATGAGAGGAGAGAAAAATGAGAGGAGTTCATTTTGTATGAAGGATTCATTCACATCTCTTTTTCCATGCTTGCTAAATTCTCAAAAACCCTCTCCAAAGGTCATGATTCTCTTCTCCCTCCAAGGCAACTTCATAACCCCAAAGAGACATAGCACTACACATTCTACAGCAAATCTTGGGCGCGTCGGCTAGCCAACTTCACGCCCGAGTTGCCTCGGTATTGAGGTGGGAGCCCGTAAAAGATACAGACGATGTGGTGCCCTTCCGGCAAGGATGCGACGACCGGAGTTTCCGCGGGAGATCGGGACGATGACGAGAAGACCGGAGGACTCGGATCACTCGGTATATCTCTCACCCTTTCTCTTTTTAGCTAGTATCGGTTAATGGTTACGATCCGGGTATATTGTCCGCGGTAGCGCCAGTTTAAAGTTAAGAAAAATTTTGATTCCGCATTCTGGCCTCGGATAGACGGCCGGGGCGCTGCCGTGGCGAAACATGGTATCAGAGCCACGCCATTAACCTTTCCTAGCTTGTTCTAATGCGTTTTACTTATCCGATCGACCAAAATCCCAAAAACCCCATTTCGTGTGCATCAGTTTTCTGTCGATTTTTTCCGGGCACTAAAAATTTTTCAGGTTGTAAAAAACTAATGTACTGGAAATTCTAAGACTACTGGAAAAATTCGACACAGTCAGTCGATCACTCAAGCACGGAACCGCGGCCAAACCCCCCCTTGGGCCGCGGTTCTGCCGCGCATTGGTATCTTCACTGTATCATATTTTTCCAGTGGGCTTCGGGGCTAATTTTTGGGGTTTTGGAATATTAATATTGGGCCCAGAATTTCTGTGAGTGCTACAGTATTACTTGGGGGCCCACTTGTTAATTTTTGATCGATTGGATATTTTAAACACATTATTTCACAGTATTTACATTATATCTGCGACCGTGAATGTCACTCGATCGGTAAATCCGGTCTAACTGCTATAGCCCGGTTAGACGGATTTGCGAACGTGACTTTCACGTTGATGTTCTGTGTTTATGCTGTGATGTTGCGGATCGGTCGTGGGGGATAGCCTGGATGCAATGCTAGTACTGTTTTGTTTTATATGTACATTTGATATTGCGGGGCGAGCGTCCGACATGTGGACTGCCGTCACTGCCTGTTTGTATTATTCTTTTAGGGCACGACCTGGTTGCGGTCGATGTACCCGGTGTATGTATATTTTACTTTCTGTACTAGGATTACCCCGCGGAGGGGTGCACGGATAGCCGGGTTCTAGAGGGCAACGGGCCCGCATCTCAGGGCATTGAGACGGAGGGGGATTCAGTCTGGAATTGGCGGGCTATTCGCCGCACTCGTAGGGGGTACAGGTTGACCCAGGAGGGGTGCCCGAGTTACCGGATTTCGTGAAGTGCTGGGTGGTCCATTCACGTTGCTGAAGGGGGCTGCCTCGCTTCAGGTTTTGGCGGGTGACTTGCCGCGCCCGTAGGGGTCTAGGTTTTCATTGCACAGGCTATCCACACGACCAGGGGAACGTCGGGTTTCAGCAGCGGCTCTATGAAACCCGGGGCTTCCAGATATCTGTATTGTTCTGTGTTGCTGCATATTTCTGTGATGTTTCATTTTATCACGCCTTGAGCGAAAATAATATATTGGTATATATATTAGTAGATGTTGTATATGTTTTACATCCGCGCTAGTCCAGTCCCCGCTCTGTCGTTAGTTAGCTAACCTAACGGGTAATGACGGGACCCAGTGGCGAATGCGGATGGCATATACGTACATCAGTATATTTTCGTTCTTTGTGGTGTGATCAATTGATGGGACTGCGTTGATTCGGATCAATGCAAGATAAACAAACCTATTCTGATGTTGTTGGAACACTTTTTCAAAAAGCTGTTATTGCAAGGACGTTCACTTTTGTTTTGCATCGTGGTATTCATTTGGAATATCCTGCTCCTCAGTCGACGAGGCAAGGGCCGAGATCCCTTCACTGGGAGTGACCCCTTGGACAGAAGTTTGCGTCAGGGCATTAACTTCACTATAGCCGATTACTTTTGCTTTGCATCGTGGTATTCAGTTGGAATATCCCGCACCTCATTCTACGGGGAAAGAGCCGAGATCCCTTCACCGGGAGTGACCTCTTTAGCAAAGGTTTTCGTCCCTATATTTTTATAAAAGGCTATGCAGTTCCTTCAATGATATCAAGTTCATTACGTTAAAGGTTTTTCGCCAAAAACCAGTCGTAGCCCTCCGTCATTTCTTACAAGTATTACTTAGTATTCGTGCTGCGTTTGTTGACTGTGTCAAGGCGTAGTGTGCGGTAGCTAAGTAGTGTTTGTTTGCAGCATATTAATGGGATTGGTTAGGACAGTCGTGCGGCCTTGTTGACTGTGTCAAGGGCTCGTACGGGTGGGTTTAATGCAATCCAGGATAATGACGGGCTGAACTTGACTAGGACTCTTTGATTTGTTGACTGTGTCAAGGTCACTTGGGTCCTAGGGGTAAAAACACACATCGGGAGTTTCAAAAGAACTGAAACTTGCCAGATATGCGCATACCTTCTGGAGTGTGGTGACTTGAGTGGATTCCATCAAGTTATCATGCGATGATAGTTGGATCCCGATTCCTGCTGATGAGTTGGTTTACTCCTCGGGTGATCCCGACTAGTTCTTCTTTCAGGTTTGGAGGAGAATTTGACGGTACAGTGGGAGGTTTCCTGATTAGATAAAGTGATAACCATTCTGATCTAGGTTAGAGTGCACGCTGAGTGTTTCTTTTCTCTCTCTCTGTGGCAGCAACCATTGACCCGACCCTAGACTATGACTCAGTGACCAAGTTGACCGGACCTTCTTAACACTGGCTTTTGGATTGTCAGAGTTGCAGACCTCATTGCCACTCCTACTTTTACCCTTTTCTCCAGGACACCCCGTATTACTACGAACGTCCACTTCCATTGGACAAAACCATCGTATGGTTAGATACGAACTCGAAGGACTTCGAGGATGGTTTCTGGTTCTGGAGAAAACGAATAGGATTATTCAGTTGTCTTTTCTTTTCACCTTCTCTCATTGCGAGTACTCCTTGGTTTAGGAGATAGTACACCTATTATGCAAATTGGATAGTCTTCTTCCAAACCTTAGGCTGGTGCCGACCGGTAGGGAATGAAGAAAACCAATTAGCCTAAACGGTGTGCAGAAGGTATTAAGATTAAGACAAAGCAAGGGATTAGTAAGAGGGCAAAGTAAATTGCGACTACTGTTCACGACCAAACCAAGTATTCCTTCGCCAATCCTAAATCACCTTTGTATTTCTCCAGGACACTCCGTATCACTACGAAGATCCACAGTTTATTTGGATACTCCATCGTATGGTTATATACGAACTCGAAAGGAACTTGTTCCAGTTCGGGGATGGATTCTGGTTCAGGAGAAATAGGAATAAGGTTTATTCGGTTGTCTTTTATCTTCACCTTCTCTCGCTTTGCGAGTGCTCCTAGGATTAGGACAGTACACCTTTTATGCTTATTGGATAGTCTTCTTCCAAACCATAGGCTGGTGCCGAACGGTAGGGAAGGAAGAAAACCATTTGGCCTAAAGGGGTGTGCAGACGGTAATGACTAAAGACATATAAAGGGATTTGGACAGTTGGCAAAGAGATATACGGTTACAGTTGTGAATCTGGATAATGATAGAGGCATTACTAGGAATACCAGGATACCCTATCGAAACATTTCAATGTTTCAGTTCAACTGTATACTGTTAAAAGAAAAACTGATTTCCCGATTGGACACTTGCTCCAGGGTATGTATTTACCAGGTATGATTCTCACATCTGTATGGTTTTACAGATGATGAGTGGGAGGTAGTTATTGGGAATAGGGTGATCATCCTCATTATATCAGGATTCGTTGTAATCGGTGATATTTGAGGAGATCATCTGGGCTGTTTGCCGGTCGGCAAATATTTGGTTTTGAATATCCGCTGTTGTGCACCAATTTCATATTGATATATCTGTACGTCTATTTTCATAGAGTGAGATATACCTTTTGATATTATGTCGATGACATTTACCTATATCAGTGGATGGTTAGGTAATGAGCATTAAACAGCGGTGTAATTCTTCTTAACCATAAGTACAGTTTTTCAACCTACGACACACAGTGAAAGAGTTGTTAGACTCAGTGGACTTATACAGAGTATTGTATGTTGTCCAGTGTCTATTAGGACAGAGGGGTTGGTCCTCATACTATATTCTGTTTACTTTTAACTTCTCTAGTTCTTAGACATGTGTTTCATAGAAACACAGGGTCTAAGTTTTGAGGAGTTATAGGTATTTGAATAGAGTAGAGAACCAGGTATAGCAAGTATCGGGATTCTTCAAAGTGATCGAAGATGTAGATACTTGTGTATGGTATTCAGTTGATAGTAATGATAAAGAGAAATTGCTTCTCTTTCAGGTTACTCATAATTGGAAGCATTCCTAAGTTGAGTAACGCTGATCGGCCTCCTTCCATTTAGTTGACATGCACTGGAGATAGCTGCATGATTTGAATCTGGTTCATTTAAATCAGTGCCTCTGGTTCTATATTGGATATAGAACAGTTCATATCTTAACGATGTTAAGGTACGGGGAGTTGTCCGGCTTATGATTAAAACCAGACACTGGACAACTCTAGGCACGTTTCTGTAATGGCTGTTTGTCGGTTGACCCAGGCTATGACGAGGGTTGACTTTCTACTATCTGGAAGATCAATAGTGATATTGTTCTTAACTCGCCACATTTTAAAAAGAAATGGTTATTTTTCAGAAAACAGTAGTGGGAGTATGGTAGAACTGGAAGCGATTCCAGAACCGCAAACGATTACTGAAGATTTGATATGGAACCTAAAGATTCAATCTGATTTGACATTCCATTGGCCACTCCGCAGATAAGGTGGGTAACTTCAGGCACCTGAGAGGTACTCCGGTAGCCTCAAGGACGGTGACAGGGAAGTTCTTGTTTACCCACACTTGCCATTGTTGTTGTTCCAGGCTGCGAGACCCGGCAGGAGGATGAGTATAGCGTCGTTCTAAACTAGCTTTAGAAGTGCGCGTCTATATGACTCTGCCAAAGGGTTGTCGTAGTCAGTGGGAGCAGCGGAAGCATTGGTGGACATCAGGCTTATGTCTATTTATAGACTAAAGCAGATATAGCGGAGATAGATCATCTATTTCTGATGTGACAGTCATAGGTTTGACGTCATCAGAATAGGGGATGGATCTGTTAAGAAGGTAGTAGGGTGTGATGTCCTGGTTTTGGATGACATACACAAAGTAGGAAAGGAAACTCCTATAATACGATCGGTTATACTTAGGTTGTCACACAGTGGTTTCTCCACACAGGACTTGGATATTATATCAGACATTCTGGTTACTAGATCTATGGTTTTAGATCTAGATTTGGGTGGTTTCCTAATTAGGGTACTTTGACTGCATTCTAAGAGTATTTAGAATGGACGACTCCTGGCACGGTAGTGTACCTGCAGGTAATGGAGTCACCCTCTCTAAAGGTGTCTTATAGACTAAAGTAGAGAGGGATGTGCATGATTGGCAGATCACTTGCTTAGGCAATTGAGTCAATCATGAGATGTCAAGTACCACACCAGATGTTGTTCTTGCACTAGATGCAATAAGATGATATTGATCCAATCCTGGAGAAACAATCGGAAGCAGTTTTAGAACATAAGTTAATATTCTAGGGAATTGATAACGGCAGCCTCCTTTATGAGACGGTTATCATTCCAGGCTTCCAAGGTGACCTGGACGACAAGGAGGTTGTCAGAGTTATATTTTTCCCTCTGACGAGGGGCAGTATTTTGGACAGGTGATCCAAGGAAATACTGAGGGAGGCATGGCGCAGGATACTGATTAAGTTCAGTTGACGATACAATCTAAGAAGTTTGGACTTGGAGCTCATTTATGAGCTAGGTCCCATCAGACATCCAGACATTCTAAGACAGGTATTGCTTTTTTCGGGAGATGGTATTCTCCGCGAACTTGAGATTTAGAGAGACATAGAAAGAAACATCAGGGCGGATCCACTCGCTGAGGCTATTCCTCGAACGCAAACGAGCTTTGTGAGACTGACTAGTAGAGGAGTTGGGTGTTCGGTATCACACGGGCTGTGAGTATGCGACATCGCAATAATTAGCCTTGAGTGCAAGTGGGAGATTGTTGGAGATAGTGCCCTCAGAGTCAATTATTGGATCACAGGCACGTGATTGCAATGATTGAGGGAGGACCTATCCCGGGACGACAGTCTTACTCGAGATGATAGTATGCTATCTGGTTTACCTTTATCATCGTGTACTGTTTCAGGTGACCTTACAGGTCGCTATTACACGTTGATAGAGCCCTTAGGATTCTTGCTTGACGACCAGCAGTATGATGGCGATCATATACATGGGAGCTGGGGTCTATAAGCACATCCTTAAAAGGTCCCTAGTCGTGGGAGTTTCGAGACTGGGCATCGATACTCCATTAGTAGACTAGTGTATACAGTCGAGACCCCGATGAGGGGCGGTGGCCGGTCTCACAAGCCACTGGTGTCAGTTGGTTCACCTAAGATGTATACAGGTGCTCATTAGGTTATGAGTACACCGGTCAGGACTCGCCGGGAACCTGCTAGTTGGGATTATACCAGACGTCAGATAGCAGTTCCCTGGTGACATGTGTACAGGTTAGTTCATTGACCTGAGATCGTCATTTGTCTCGTGTGAGTTCCCACTGTGCTTTGATTACTACCCTACCACGGCTCAAAGGAGTCGTGCAAACAGGTTTTAGTTGGGTACAGTCCCGAGCCACATGGAGGCAGTGAGCGGATCTGCAGGGGTTCGTCTCTCCCGGTATTGGGGGTGAGGTCGCGCTGTGTCTAGGAGAGCCATTACACAAAGCCCTCGGCCGAGGCAGGAGATTTACTGGTAGGTATTCCAGTAGTATCTCAGGGTGTTCTGGGCTTCACTCCGACACGACTTGTACCGCCTTTGGGGGTCTGACTTTTACCAACCCCCTAGGCCCGCCATGCGATGCTCATAGACGAACGGACCGGACTGTACGGATATTGTCACTGACAGGCTCAGTAGGGTGTCAGGATGAGTTCGCTCATCGACATCCCTTTTGGTCAATAGCTGGTGGCCCGTCACGTATTGGCTTATACCTCTGACGTGCTAGTGGTTAAATCCACAGCCATAGTATTGACGAGTCTTTAGAGTCCACCACACTTTCAGTTTCTCAACTTTCGGGCGAAACGTTGTAGAGGCCGTATAGAGATATGGCAGGGTCCGATCAGATACGTGCGGTATTGCACGGATCAGGATCGGACGGTTTGTACTAGAGGCCGTATAGTTATATGGCACGGTTCGATCAGATACGTGCGGTATTGCACGGATCAGGATCGAACGGTTTTTACTAGACGGCTTTGGTTTAAGCCGGATCCTAGTTTAGTACAGTGTAGATTTTGTCTCATTGCATTTGTATCCGTTCGGAATACAGATGCGGGTGTATGCACAGTATCGGGGTTTTCCTGTAATTTATGACGGGACCAGTTTTCTGGAGTTGCCAGTTTGCATTCCGTTCCGGCCGGTTTTCCTTTGTTCTTTCCCGGCCGGACTTTTCCGATGGAGGGGGTTATTTGCAATTGTGCAAATAACTTTTGTGGAGGGGGTTTCTTGCAAATGCTTTGATTATGATGGCATCTTTTCATTTGCACCATCATTTGCATTAAATGAGATTTGAAAGGTTAAGGTTTGGATGTATGTTTGTAATGATAATGTTTGGATGTGGTCACCATATGCTTTTACTACACTCACCTCCCTTATACATGTTGCTTTTCCCTCCACCATTTCCAAGCAAGCATAGCCGGCCACATTGGATGAGAGGAGAGAAAAATGAGAGGAGTTCATTTTGTATGAAGGATTCATTCACATCTCTTTTTCCATGCTTGCTAAATTCTCAAAAACCCTCTCCAAAGTTCATGATTCTCTTCTCCCTCCAAGGAAACTTCATAACCCCAAAGAGACATAGCACTACACATTCTACAGCAAATCTTGGGCGCGTCGGCTAGCCAACTTCACGCCCGAGTTGCCTCGGTATTGAGGTGGGAGCCCGTAAAAGATACAGACGATGTGGTGCCCTTCCGGCAAGGATGCGACGACCGGAGTTTCCGCGGGAGATCGGGACGATGACGAGAAGACCGGAGGACTCGGATCACTCGGTATATCTCTCACCCTTTCTCTTTTTAGCTAGTATCGGTTAATGGTTACGATCCGGGTATATTGTCCGCGGTAGCGCCAGTTTAAAGTTAAGAAAAATTTTGATTCCGCATTCTGGCCTCGAATAGACGGCCGGGGCGCTGCCGTGGCGAAACAATTCTTTGACGACCTTGCGGAGCAAACGCTACAATGGGAGAGCACCAGACCGACTTCTTCTTCTTCTACCTCCACTTCTACCGGTCAGTCTAGGGTAGGAATTCACCAACTTGACGTCTCTATTGCGATGAAAGCTGAAATGGCTGCGATAACGAGAAAGCTTGAAGCGATAGAGAGCAAATTTTCTTCTCCTGCTCCTACCCCTGTTCTCCCCCTTTGCACCATTTGCGCTTGTTGTTCCGATCCTTCTCACATAACCGAAGAGTGTCCTTACAACCCACCATCGCAAGGACAGGATCAGGTTAATGCTGCATTTCAGCAAAGACCGAGGAATGATCCATACTCTTCCACCTACAATCCCGGTTGGAGGAACCACCCCAATTTCGCCTGGAATCAGAATCAGAATCAATTCCAAGGCAACAATTTCCAAAGGCCCCCTGCGCCGCAACAACAAGCGCAACAACAAACTCAACATCAATTTCAGCAGCCCTTCCAACACCAACCTTTTCAAAATCAGACGAACAACTTTGCACCCAACAATTCTTTTCCACCAAACAACTTTGTTCCGTCAAACAACGATAAGGTTTCCTCGCTCGAACGAAGTCTGGAGGCGTTCGTTAAACAATCGACTCAATCCACCGCCAACATCCAGTCTTCCATTCAGTCCTTAGTGCAACACACTGCCGCTCACGGGCAAAGCATCAAGACCATCAAGGCCCAGATTGCACAGCTGAATGCGGCCTTAAGCGAGCGAGAGAAGGGGAAGCTCCCGTCCCAGCCACTCCCAAATCCCGGTCACCCACAGAATGTACATGTTGCTCTTGAACAACAGAACCATAATGTGAATGCCGTGACCACATTGAGATCGGGAAGGATGCTGCAAAACAACATTGGTACACGGATCAACGATGACACCCCGGCCGCTTCTTCTTCTTCTTCTTCTTCTTCTTCTTCTTCTTCTCCTGCTTCGTCGTCTTCTGAGCCTATTCTCCGCTCTTCAACAGGCTCTCCTTCCTCTTCTTCTGCTCTGAACGGACCCACTTCTCACTCCACGAAAACACTTATTCTAGGATCCGTTCCAACTCCACAATCTCCTCCACAAGCATTAGACTCAACCAATTTTAAAAACGTCTCATTTCCAAACCGGTTGAGGTCTAATAAACAAAATCCTCAAATGGAGAAAATTCTGGAGTTATTTAAGCGGGTTAACATTAACATTCCTCTTTTAGATGCCGTCCAACAAGTCCCATCCTACGCGAAAATCTTAAAGGACTTGTGCACGAAAAAAGGAAGTCTCAGGTACTAAAGAAAGTTTTCTTGGCTAGTGCTGTGAGTGATGCTCTTACCCAATCTTTACCACAAAAACGGAAGGACTCTGGATGTCCTACGATTTCTATTACCATTGGGGATAAGAACATAAACCGCGCACTATTAGATCTTGGTGCCAGTGTTAACCTGCTTCCGTACTCAGTATACGATCAATTAGGCGTAGGAGAGCTGAAACCCACACACTGTACTCTCCAAATGGCCGACCGATCGATCACCCATCCTAGGGGTGAGCTAGAGGATGTGTTAATCAAAGTCGGGGACTTCATATTCCCCGTTGACTTCATTGTATTAGACACACAGCCTGTAGCTAACCCCCGGAATCAAATTCCGGTGATACTCGGTCGCCCATTCCTTGCAACCTCAAATGCTGTGATCAATTTTCGCAATGGTTCGATGAACCTCTCTTTTGGAAACATGACAATTGAACTCAACATTTTTAGGTTGGCGAATCAGCCCTCCGAACCTAATGCTCATATACTGGACGTCTGCTCGATCCAGGAGATCACCCCTGAAGAGTGTGAATTCGAGGAGTTTCTGTTCGATCATGATAACCTTAACGCCACTAGTGCGTTCCTCCTCGAACCTGCTGCTGTTTCTGCGCCCGACAACGACTACGAGTGTTTCATGTTCTTGAACGATCTTAGCCGCTCACAACCCGAGTTTGAATCCTTCGAATTTCCGGATGAGTTACCTGAACCATCCGACTCGGTCGCTTACACTCGTTTCGAACCTTTGCTGGAATCTTTTGAGTTCGAGACCGCTTCACCAATCTTGCCTTCCATCGTTTCACCTCCAACGCTCGAACTCAAGCCTTTGCCGTCTCACCTTAAGTACGCTTACTTAGGTGAGAACGAGACCCTCCCTATCATCATCTCGGCTTCTCTAGCTCCAGAGCAAGAGAAAGCCCTTCTCGCGGTCTTGCACAGCAACAGGCAAGCTTTTGGCTGGTCCATGGCGGACATCAAGGGGATTAGTCCCCTGATCGTTGAACATCACATTCATTTGATGGATGAAGCCAAACCATCCCGGGATCCACAAAGACATCTCAATCCAGTCATGAAAGAGGCTGTGAAGAAGGAGATCGTAAAATTTCTGGATAGTGGTATCATTTACCCTATCTCTGATAGCCAGTGGGTTAGCCCCATTCACGTTGTCCCCAAGAAATCAGGTATAACGGTCCTCACTAACGAGGCGAACGAGTTAATCCCTACTCGCACCCAAACTGGGTGGTGAGTATGCATCGATTACAGAAAACTCAACGCCGCAACGCGGAAGGACCACTTTTCGCTACCTTTCATTGACCAAATGCTTGAACGATTGGCCGGACACGAGTACTACTGCTTTCTTGATGGGTACTCTGGCTATAATCAAATTCCCATCGCCGAAAAAGACCAGGACAAGACCACTTTCACTTGTCCTTTCGGCACGTTTGCATATCGTCGCATGCCCTTTGGGTTATGCAATGCGCCCGCTACCTTTCAGCGGTGTATGGTGGGAATCTTCTCAGACATGGTGGAAAAATTTCTGGAGATCTTCATGGATGATTTCTCCATCTTCGGCGATTCCTTCAACGAGTGTTTGCTGCATCTTGACGCTGTCCTTACCCGCTGTAAGGACAAGAATCTCACTTTGAATTGGGAGAAGTGCCACTTCATGGTGCGCGAAGGTATTGTCTTAGGACATATCATCTCGCAAAATGGCATAGAGGTTGACAAAGCGAAGATTGAGGTCATTTCCAATCTCCCTCCTCCCCGATGCGTCAGAGATATCCGAGCCTTTCTTGGCCATGCCGGTTTCTATAGACGGTTCATCAAGGACTTTAGCAAGATTGCTAGGCCTTTGACTCTTTTGCTGGCCAAGGATACGCCATTCGACTTCAACTCGAGCTGTGTGACTGCATTCGAGTCATTGAAAAGCTCACTCACTTCTGCTCCCGTTCTTTCTTCGCCTGACTGGACGCACCCATTTGAGATTATGTGCGATGCATCCGAATTTGCCATTGGTGCTGTCCTTGGACAACACATCACCAAGATGCCGCACGTAATCTATTATGCGAGCCGAACCCTGAACGATGCCCAACTCAATTATACAACAACTGAGAAGGAATTCTTGGCTGTTGTATTTGCTTTAGAAAAGTTCAGGCCCTACCTCATCGGCTCTCCAGTCATTGTCTACACAGACCATTCTTCTCTGCGCCATCTTTTTGCGAAGAAAGATGCAAAATCTCGGTTAATACGTTGGATCCTCTTGCTTCAAGAGTTTGACCTTGTCATTAAGGACAAACGAGGATGTGAAAACGTAGTTGCCGACCATCTCTCACGACTTCCTTCTTCGCCTTCGCTTCCAATTCCGATCAATGACGTTTTCCCGGATGAACAGCTCTTGACAGTATCTTGCGAACCCTGGTTCGAAGATATTGTGAACTATTTGGCCACGGGATTACTACCGACTGAATGGTCAAGTCAGGACAGACTTCGCTTCTTATCCCAAGTAAAACACTTTTACTGGGACGAACACTATTTGTTCAAGTACTGTCCCGACAAGATTATTCGTCGGTGTGTCCCTGACGAGGAATTTACGAGTGTGCTGTCATTTTGCCACGATCAAGCATGTGGCGGGCATTTTAGCCCCAGAAAGACAGCTGAGAAGATATTGCAATGTGGTTTCTACTGGCCACAACTCTTCAAAGACGCTCATGACTATTGCAAGACTTGCTCCCGGTGCCAACACATGGGCCGGATATCCCGGAGGAACGAGATGCCGCTCCAACCGATCTTGGTTGTGGAGATTTTCGATGTTTGGGGGATAGATTTCATGGGGCCGTTTCCCAGCTCTTTTGGGAACTTGTACATTCTTCTCGCTGTTGATTACGTCTCTAAATGGGTTGAGGCTGTGCCCAGCTGGACTAACGACAACTAGGTTGTCGTTAGGTTTCTTAAAGAAAACATTTTCTCCCGTTTTGGGCACCCCCGAGCGATCATTAGCGACAATGGAAGCCATTTCTGCAACAAGACTTTCGAGGCCTTGATGCGAAAATATTCCATTAATCATAAGCTCTCTACGCCCTACCACCCCCAAACCTGTGGGCAGGCCGAAGTTTCAAATCGGCAAATCAAGCAGATACTGGAGAAGACGGTTTCCAAGAACTGAAAAGATTGGTCGCTGAAACTCACTGATGCCCTTTGGGAATTTCGAACCGCTTATAAGACCGACCTTGGCATGTCTCCCTATCGGCTTGTGTACGGAAAAGCTTGACACCTACCTGTCGAAATAGAGCATCGCGCATTTTGGGCGATAAAGGAGCTGAATCTGTCTCTCGAAGATGCGGGCAGCCATCGGAAGCTGCAGTTGAACGAATTGAGCGAGCTTAGGGATGAGGCTTACGATAACGCGGTTGTCGTTAAGAATCGAACGAAGGTGTTTCACGATAAACACCTTTTGCGCAAAACTTTCGTACCTGGTCAACAGGTACTGCTTTACGACACCCGACTACACTTCCATCCAGGAAAGCTCAGATCTCGCTGGAAAGGGCCGTATGTTGTGCGGAATGTGTATCCGCAGGGCACTGTGGATTTGGAGAATCCAAAGGACGGTTCATTTTTCAAAGTGAACGGACACCGACTTAAACCGTACCTTAGCGCCGAACCATCAGAGGAGCTCCTGTTCTTACAGGAGCCGGTTTACCCTGCATAATCTTCCTCTGCCTACCTCCAAACTTCAGTTATCCAGCCAAGAACAAGTGGACACTGTTCCAAATAAGTTTGGGGGTATGTATATACCATTTTGTACATTTTTGTGGATATTCTTTTTCTTTTTCTTTTTCTTAAAACCAAAAACACAAAAATAAAATAAAAATAAAAATTTTGTGTATATCTAACCGACAATTTTGACCCTTCAAATGATCTCTTCATGCAATGACAGTGAGGACACTGTCCAGTTTAAGTTTGGGGGTACGCTCGGTACGCATTTCTTACCTTCGCATTCATATGTATATTCTGCATCTGCATATTAAAATCCATAAAATCCATAAAAATCTGAAAATTTTCTAAAAACATAAAAACTTTTTTGTCAAGTTAGCTAGTGGGAGGACTCTGATTCAATATTTCGACGGTTTTGTTTGATAAGATAAGAATAACTAAATCTTATGTTTAGATTTTGAAAACCTGAATGATAACTCTCCTTTGAAGTTAACTATAGCCGATATACGTCTTTACATCACACTACACGTGTCGTGAGTTTTGGAAATTAGATGACAAGTCTTTTCTGTCTGAAAACTTTTAAATGGATAAATGATTTTTTGAGGATCAAATAGGTTTGTTCTGAAATAAGTAATGTCAAGAATAGTTGATGAAGTGAAGTGAATATGAAGGAATGTTATTGATGCCTTAATTGGAACTAAGTCTGAAAAATAACCCATCTGATACTTGATTGGAATGATTACACACCGAACCCACTAAACACGTCTTTTATCCAAAAAAAATAATTGAACTGCCGGTTATGTCTCCGTTCGTATTGAATCATCATGATTTTCACGCCAAACTGTCTTTTGTTTTTGGACCTAGGTAACTTGAGTAATTAAGTCCGCTGGGGTGTTTCTACACCTAATGCCCTAAAGCCAACTGGTTTGGGTGCATTGGCCTAAAGCTCGCTAAGAAGCCTAGAAAGTCCAGATTAAAACAAAGTCAAGCAAGTGTTCTCTCCGAGTTAAAATTCCTAACGGTTCTTTGTGTGAGAATAATCTTGATAAAAGACAGGCTTTTATAAAAATTTTAGCGGAGATATGAAGGTTGTATTCTATGATAAAGACTATTGCACGTTCACAGAGGTGTGTATGAAATGAAAACAAGAAAAAGGTGGAGTGAAAAATAAGACCTAGTTTCCTGTTAAGGAAGATAGAAATTCTGAAGTTGAAACCTTACTGGAAAACGAAACTTGAAAAATACTTAACTCTTTATAAAACTTATGTGATCCTTTTAAAAAAATTTATCCGGGCTTTTATTGTGTGACATGATGACTTTAATCGATCCTTCTGGAACTTAACGACACTATTTGCACTGCACGTAACGACATATAAAATCTTAAGTTAAATAAGAAGCAAGATGTGAAAAATAAAGGTTCGATAGTCTAGACTTAGGATCATAGAATTGTTATTTTCTGAAACAAAACTTTAGGGGTTTGAATCATAGTAATTTTGCAAAACTAGTTTGACCGGATTTTGTGGGTAGTATCCGCAGAAAACCCTCAGGAGACAACACTCCTCCTACTAGGGACACTTAGAGGTTTAACGGCTTGTTGCACGTGCTCAGTGCAATCGCGTTCCCTGCGAAAGTGAGGTTAGGAATTTTTTGTGAATAAATTGGCTTTGCTCGGGACGAGCAAATGATAAGTTTGGGGGTATTTGTTCATATCAGATTTTTGTATTTTTATACCGCCCAATTTTTATCATATTGCTTTTCGGTAGGTACTCTTGAGCCGTATTTGCTAGTCAATTGCAGGATACAGGTTCTCGTCTCTGAACGGTGAAATTCATGGAAAAACACGACAAAACCCGGGTTCCTGCCAACCACAGATAAAACACGGGTCTCCGCTCTTTATCCGTCTGTTGCCACACACCAGTTTAAGAGACAAAATGGCAAATCAATGTCATTTTCATGCACAAGGCTCTATGGCAACACAAGATCCAAGAAATCTACGCGGAGCTCGAGGAAATCATGACAAAAAGATCCACATCAAATCACCTTTTGACATGCTGCAAATCTGGAAAGAATGTGGAGAGATTCTGAGAAACAAAGTGTACCAAAATGATCCAAACATCAACACTAAGAACCATAGAAAATCCGAGCATCCAATCCCTCTAAAGCGCCGCGGTTCCGTAGCATTAGCATGCTTAGGCCGCGGAACCGCGGTCGTACGGCCTCCTCAGTTGACGAAGTTTCAGGGGTATTTTGGTCTTTTCATGTAGAGGCAGAATTTTGCCCTAGATTTCCAGTTCCCTGCCTATAAATAGCCCAGAACCTTGTGAAGCCAAGGGTGCATAATCTTGTATTTTTCTAGGTTTTAGAATACTTGTTCTTCTTCCTCTTCTCATCTCTTCTCCATTGAAAAACTTGTAGTGAGCTTTTGTGAGTGAAGAATGATGAATAAAGAAGTTCATTTCATTATCATACTTGTCTTGCTCTTATGTTAAATGCTTGTAATTTTCATTTGTTAACTTAGTTGTTGTTATTTCTTGTTGTTTCTTTCTTGTCTCTTTTCCTTTATCCTTAAAAACAACCATGATGCTTACGCTTGATCCTTGCCGAGGTGAGGTCGCAAATAGCTAGTTGTTATCTTCTAATCTCCTTCTTTCTATCTTCCTCTTTTGTTTTCTTTTCTTTTCGTTATGATGTGTGAGTAGTTTCCATACTTGTTAGGGTAGGATAAGGGAAGTTTGAGAGAAGGAAATCTCTCTCACTCTTTCCTTGCCCAAAATCTTAAATCGACTCCCGTTAATTGAACCACAATCCGCTCCCTCCGGCACCCTATCCTACATGATAGCGGTGATTCCGTAGTGAGACCGGTTGTGGTTGAATTAACCGGAGGTTATGGCTAAGAGCCAAGAACGGACGGACAAGCACCAAAAGGAAGAACTTAAGCGTTGGAAAGCCTAGCTTATACTCGCAAGTTCCTTCCTAGTCGTGCTAATCCCCGTTGTTGCCGATTATCGTAACACCGATATTAAGAGTGGCAACGAAAGAAGTGAGCGACTCCTAACTCAAACTAACCTAATCCTAACCCTAACAAGCTCTCTTTACATATCATTTTAACACTTAGATAATCACAAACAAATCTGGACTTTCGGACTTAACTTGTTAAAGCACATAGAAAAAGATTCCCATCTCCCTGCGGACGACCCGTACTCAACCGGCTAGCTACAAGCGAAACCGTTTTGATTGCGGTAATTAATTAAACTTGAACACGCAGAATCTCTACCAATCAGCCCTTCTGCAGTGCATTAATTATCTGACAGTGGCTTGTCAGGCGCTTTGCGCCAATTATTGAGCGCAAGTGCATGTGGAGGTGACACGTGTCACGCTCTGGAGAGCGCAAGCGCAGTTGGCGCAGTGCGCTGCCTCAGCGCGCTGCGCTGTTGTGCCGCTGACACGTGGCGCGCTCTGGTGAGTTGCGCCAAATTCAGAGAGCAATGCTCTATCTTAAAAGTACATAGCGCAAGTGGTTATGGTGCGAACACGTGGCGCTATCTGATAGCTTGCGCCAACCCAGGAGCGCAACAGTGCAGATCTGCAAGTGCAAGGCACTGTTTTAATTTCTTGATCCAATTTTGGATTCAAGAAAAGAATCTTTAAGATTTCAGAACCAATGGTTCATGAAAAAGCAATGCTTTTGTCATTATTTATTTTTTATTAAAGATTATTGATCTTGTTCTTAGATCAATGATCTATTCGGAAGAAATTCTTCTTTTTTAAAGGGTTTTACCATCTTTTTCCTTCTGAATTTCTTCTCCGAGTTCTTTAGAGTTCTCTCTCTGTTTCCAGAGTTTTTCTATTCTTTGTGTTCTCGTTGTTGTTCTTGATGTATTTTTGAGTTGGGGTCTAGGGGCTTTTATATAGTGCCCATTAATTGGTTAAATTTGTTAAAGAGATCATTCTCTGAGTGATTTGGGGAATTTTCCCCACCGTTGGATCTTTAATCCAAGGGCTTCTGTTTTACAGAAGATAATTTTCTTGTTTTAACAAGAACAGAAAGATCTTACTGGAATTTTAATTCTGTTTGGCGCAAACGCACCAGCGCTTGACACGTGTCGTGCAGCGCACAGCGCAGCGCAACTGCGCTGACACGTGTCGCGCAGCGCAACTGCGCTAGCGCAACTGCGCTGCCACGTGTCGCGCAGCGCACCTGCGCTAGCGTAACTGCCCTGCCACGTGTCGCGCAGCACAGAGCGCATATCATCTGAAGCGTTGCTTTTTTTGTTTTTTACTTTAAGTAGAGCCTTGCTCTGATTGGGTGCGCTGTCTTGAGCGCTGAGCTGACGTATCAGCTTTTGACACGTGGCGCGTTGCGCGCAGCGCAAGAGATTTGAAGCGTTGCTTCAATTTTTGAATTTTTGAAATTCAAGCAGAGCTTTGCTTTGATTGGGGGAAACAAATGCCCCCCCACTGTTGCGCTCACGTGGCACACACGTAAGTGCAGCGGTGGCAAGATCCTAGCCGTTGGACCAACTGGTGAGTTGAAGGGGCGCAAGCACCTATAAATAGGACCCTTGGTCCTTAGTAAATGATTTACTATTTTCAAGAATCTTGATTTTCAGAGTCTTGCTCTTGCTTTTGAGAACTTTAGAGCCTTGCTCTCGTTTCTTTTCAAGAACTCAAGAGTTCAGATTTTTAGAACAACTTAGCTAAATATTTAACTTAAATTAAATTTAATTTAATTTAATTAACAGAGTCTTGCTCTTATAGATCTCTGATCTAAAGAAAACCCCTTTAGGTTTTCATCAATAGAGCCTTGCTCTCTAAAATCTATAGATCTATAGAGATCTTGTTTCATGGGTTTTAACCTATGAACAGAGCTTTGCTCATGGATCAAATGTAGATCTTTTTTTATCTGAAAATAAAAAACTCCTAAGAGTTTTCATGGATCTTTGAGATCCTAAAATTTTTACTTCTTTCAAGAGTTAAATTTTTCTTTTGATGGATCTTTCCATCATTATTACTTGAGCTAGGCTCTTTTTAGGAAATTTTTATTCCCTTGAGACCAGAGTTTGACAAATGTCACTCTGTGATAGAGCTTTGCTCTGAAAGAGGAGATTTTCTCCTTGTCTCTAGGGATTTCCCATTAATGAGAATATTCTCTTGGGGATCTCTTCATTAATTGACAGTCTCATCCAATAATGGGGCTGTCTTATTAAATGATGCATTGTCATTCAGATTTTGTGGGTCCCCCTTTGGTCCCCTACCCACTGCATTGCAATGTGGTATAAATTTTTAAAACGCCAAGCGTTGGAATTACAACACTGACGGCTGACTTTTGTCCCACTACAGGAAACATGCCTGCTGACTTATTATTCCCGTTTGTCCGCTCGGAGGGAGGATTTCCCCAGGCACCAGTGGACCGAGAGGTGCTCACTCTCATCAAGGATCATGACCCTGAGCACAAGAACCTTCACCTATGGGGTAGGTGGTATAACGAAATCATCCAGGGTCGCCGAAGCTTCGGTTCCGCTACGCTGTCCGAGCCCATATTTTCGATCCCCTATGCGGATGAACCCCCGATGAAGTATGCCGTAGAGGTCAAAAATTGGAACTCGGATGACCTCCTCCAGCCTGCAATTAGTGCTATTCCCGTGCAGCCACCGCCGGCAATAGACATTTTGGGGAGGCGAATCTATCATGGTGAAGCACGCCCTTGGGGACAGGCCTATAACATTGGATTGATCCCACGCCCGCCCGCCGGATATTTGCAGTGGGCCCGGTACATCTTATCGGCGAAGAGGACTCATCTGATGAAGATTGGTTTGTATTCGGCCATCTACGTCTCGCTCTTTGAGTAT
Organism: Agapanthus africanus; assembly: GCA_030015575.1. NCBI lineage: Eukaryota > Viridiplantae > Streptophyta > Magnoliopsida > Asparagales > Amaryllidaceae > Agapanthus > Agapanthus africanus. The sequence continues at coordinate 460,324,051 of CM057350.1, read as the reverse complement.
CCCTCTCCTCCAACGTGGTGGATTAAGGCTTTTATCGAACAATGGAATATCCCCACCCAAACCTTCCTGATGACGGATAGGGAAGTCTCTATCTCCTTGGAGGAGTTTGCTGAAATCTCGGGTCTGCCGATGAGGGGGGAGCATTACGAGGAGCTGCTTCCTCCTGACGAATACGTCTTTGCCACTAAGCCGTTGGTGTTTGATCTGACGCTGGAAAACGCTATTCAGCACCAGTTTCCGGGCTTGGTGAAGGTGCTGGACATATATGAAGGGCTCTATTTGGAATCAGGCGTCCGGGGAGTCAGTTTCGCAGATTTTATCGCCTGTTTCATTTGACCGGAGTTTCTATCGGAGCGGAGCGAGAAGTTCGCCCAGCTTGATGACCCTTTTGGCTTCGGCTTGGACCGTCGACCCACATCAGAGGACGCTCAAAAGGACTTTTATCTCCCCGGCGCCGCAGTCATGCCCTTGTCAGAAATTGCCGTCCCGGGCATGGATGAGGAGACCTTTTTTATAGGGTTCCTAGGATTGTGGCTGTGCAGCATTGCGCTCCCCATGCACCCACGCCACATGCGGCCTTCTGTCTTTTTCCCAGCGCATCGGATGGTGGCTGGCTTGCAGTTGAGAGTAGGAATCGCCGGGTTGGCTCACCTATATAATAGACTTAGCATGGCGGCGGACGCTAATGAACCTGGGGTGCAGCCTGCTAATTTCTCGATGCACTACTTCACCTCATGGATGGAAATGCATGTGCATGGGGTGTTCGCCGCCCATAAGATCCCTCCGTTTTTTGAGAAGTGCAGACTCCCAAGAGTCATGCGGTTGGTCGGCGCCTCGATCGTGGTTGCGTCTCCGCGGGAGGCTAGGGGGCTGCTCCTTCGTCCACACCTAGTCGGAGCGAAGGTTTCTTTTTTGGATAAAGTCATAACCATAGGCTCAGAGACCACCAAGTCGGTAGTGCCGCTACGCGATGATTTTAAGGACGGGGCCTCCATATTGAAAGCTCGGGAGATCCTCCACCTCTACTCCATTCGGCCGGGCTACCTGGTGTTTAGGCAGAATGAGACGACGCTCTTCATGAGATATAACCCTCACCGGTTCGCTCAGCAATCGTGCTATCACCAGGGGATCCCGATGGAAGCGTTCTTGGAAGAGCCCGTGGCAAGCCGAGAGGGGATAAGGAGTGCGATGCCCCATTTCATGCGGCTTAACATGGGCTCCTATTTCTTCATCAGCGAGCCGAGCTGCGTCCCCAAGGTCCTCAAGGCGTACGTGACTTAGTACGCGCATGCAATAGGTCCAGTTGTCCTTATGGAGAAGCGCATGCTTGTTGACCACAAGGGTGCGCCTCCCGGCGGCGATCGCAAGGCTCCCTTGAAGCCAAGGACCCCGGTCATTCCTCCGCTGAAAGATGCCGGAGTTAGGCCACCGCGCGTGTTGAGCCCCCCGCGCGGATTGCCGCTTCCTGATACGGTGGATGCGCCACCAGCACCCCGTGCTCCAGCGGAGACGGCCAATGTGGTATCGCCGAAGTCCGGCGTGGGCGCGGATATCGGGACCCGCCGCCCTAAGGTGCCTGCAAAGCGCAAGTCAATCTCGGGTGCACCCAGGGCTGGTGGGCAGAAGAGGAAGAAGAAGTCGCTCCTCTCTCTCGATGCTATCCTCGGTTTAGAGCCTCAGGCCCCTCTTACCGAAGGTATAAGCGAGTATGGCAGCAATAAGGGCTTCTCGGTAGACCTAGCAGACACCGATCTGGTGGCCGCCATTGCGGCTTCTGAGCGGTCAGCCAGACTTGAAGCGTGGTTAGATAAACTCGCTCGAGCAGGTAATAATTAGCTGCACTCTTCGTCATTTTATCGCATTTTTATCATTATCTTCGACTAATGCTTTCCCCCCTTTTTTAACAGGTGTCACTACCGAAGAAGCCATCGCTGCCTCTTTAAAAACCTTCCAGGAGGAGGAAAAGAAGCGCGCTTTAATGGGCGTTGGTACGTCTCTCCTTATTAAGTTTTTGTCCTCTTTTCTGTTGGCCAACCTAACCTTCTTCCTTTGTCTTTTTGCAGGGGCTGCGCCAGCTGATGTGGGGACTGTCCCCGGGGCCACTACTGAAGTCCCGGTCTCTTCTGGGCTGCCGCGAGAGCCTCAACTCGACAAGTCGACGAGGGATGCCTTGAAGAATTTGGAGGCATCTCTGTTCACAGACGATGACGTCTCAATGAAGGAGGCTTTGAAGAGGTCTGTCTCAACGGCTCGGGAGGAGAGAAAGCGGTTAAGGCGCGAGGCGAAGGCACGCAGGGATGCTTTGGCTATGGGAGCGGGCCCAAGCACCGTCCCTCGTGCTGATGCTCACTCGGAAGAGCCCCCGGTCGCCCTGTCTACAGCTCACAGACAGGTGGCGCGTGCAGCTCGAGGGGCCAACGATCAGTCCACCTTAGGTAACGTGTCTTTCAAGATTTTGATGTAAGAATTGTAAACCTGTCGGTTCTTATATATCTTGTCCTGCAGGGCCAAGTCCAACCGAAGGGGAGGCAGAAACCGTCGAGCCTAAGGGGACAGAGGAAGAGGCACCGGCTGAACCCGAGCCGACGGTGGGCGACGTCGCCGGGGTTGCTGGTCCTGAGCTGGGGGCCGAAGAAACTGCGCCTGAGAAGGTCGTCGATGCCGAGCCTGAGGTAGCGGCAAATGAGACGACCACTATAACTGAGCCTGGGGCAACGGCGAACGGAGCACCTGAAATTGGTGACCCCAAGGTAACGGTGGATGAGACAACGGCGACCGCCGAGCCCAAAGGAGTTGCGGGCGAGATAGGCATGACTCCCGGGGAAAAGCCAGCCGCTCTTTCTCAAGAGTCTGGCAATGCTCCAGTTATTGATCTCCCCGTCTATGGTCCTCCACCGTCCCCTGGCCGCGCGAGCACTACGACGGCCCCCGTTGAGTCGAGTGATGAGGCCACAGGAGGTGGGCTCGTATCGATGGAGGAGGGAGACGCCTCCGTTTCGGCTGGCGGCTCCTCAGGTAAATTTCGGGTTACCGTCCTCCCTTTTTTTATCTTGCAATCCTTTCTGACAAGTTTATCTTTGTATTTTAACGCAGGTGCGGCCAGTGCCGATGCTCCATTGCTCGAGGGAGCGCCATCAGCTATTGCCTTGGCAGTGGCCACCTCTCAGCCTTCCCTTGTACCATCGCAGATGTTGGAAGGTATGGATTTGCAACCCATTAGTTTTATCTTTCAGCCGCATAACTTATGTACTAATGTAGTACTATTGCGTGTTTTTAGGAGTGCTTTTTGACCATCTCTATCATGTGTTGCACCCGCACTTCTCCTTCCCATCTGAACTCTCTTCTTCCTCTAGTGGCGCTGGTTTGTATCGTTTCCAATTGATGTCTTTCTTTTTTCACTAATGGAATTATTTCTGACTTTCCCTCGTCCTGATTGCAGTGCTACAAATCGAAGGAGGGGATGAAAGATCGGTCGCGCCACCGGCCCTCCCGGCCTTGCCACCTGCTGCAGCTGGTATAGTAAACTATCGCATCGATGAGTTTTTTCGTATTTCTTGAACCGTCATCTAATCGTATTTTATTTTTTCAGCTGTCGTTCCGATCCCGGCGCCCTTTGAGTCTTGCGTTATAATGCCAACAGGCCCCTTCCTGAGACGTCCATCTTCAAAGGGTGCCGTAATGAGCTTGGGCATGCTGAGCGGATACGTCGAGGAGCTTGACGCAGACGCTCTCCCATCTGCTGCGGATTTCACTGCGGAGGTTAACCCAATGTTGGCGGCGCTTGTGAATTTTCATGATGGAGGCGTCGTGGAGCTTTGGGTCAATCACTGCAGGGAAATCGAGGTCCGCCTGCATCAATCGGAGTTTATGCGCCCTGCTCCCGAGACCTTAGCCGCAAGCAATCAAAGAGCAGCATGGATCGAGCCAAGCGCTTCTTACTTCCGTCACTTAGAATAAGAAGCGGCTTTAAGGCTGAGGGAATGCCAAGATACCTCAAGCGAGACGGCTCGTCTGCGCGCTGAGGTTGAGGCGAACGCTGCTCAGGTGAAGGCTATCTTCGAGGGCCTTCTGGAGCGTATCTCTAATGGGCTAAACCTGAAGAGGAAGCTCGATGCCGCCGAGCATGATGCCCATGGCCGTGAAGCAGCTCAGCAGGCCGTTAGGGAGCAGCTTGCATCCTTCTTGCAGCAGCGGGCTCAAGTGGAAGCAGAACTGGCGGTGGTGGCCGATCAGGAGAAAGCATAGAAGGAAGTACGCGAACAATTGATAGGGATATTCAAGACGCTTCCTTCCCAGTAGCTGCCCTTGTATTGATATATTTGTAAAAATTTTCTTTTTTGAATAAGATGTATCCATTCTTTATTCTTTTATACGATTCACCTTGTACTTGATTGAATTAATGAATAAAGATACACATTTTTTCTTTGCAATATCTTGTATCATTTATTTGCTTTCTCTCTTCTCTTATGATCAGCATGCTGTCTTAATAAAGATGGTTGACAGATAATAGAGTAAGCATCTTGGTTTCTTCAAGAGATAGCGATGGCATAGGCCGCAGGTTCAGATCTGCTGCCAAAGACTTTTCAACTCTATGAGCCGTGAGGGTCTCATAGAGACTTTTCTCCCTACGGATCGAGAGGATCTCGTAGGTGGATTTTCTCCTTAGGAATCGTGGGGATTCCTAAGTGCGTTTTCTCTTATAAGTCGTAAAGATCTTATAAGAGAATTTTCCCTCTTACGAGTCGAGAAGACTCGTAAGCTGTTGTTTCCCTCCTTGTCGAGATTCGACTTTGGAGAGTGAGACCCGTGAATAGTATACAAGAGACCGTTTTAAGCCGACTTGCAGGGTCCCAGTGCTTAGGAAACAAGTTTTTTAATCCCTACTGCCTAAGGCTTTATCTTGTAAGTTGAGACGAATCGGGAAGTCCTTGCGAAGACACTAGTTTCCTCACGAGTCGAAACGAATCGAGCGGCTCTCGTCAGGGACACTAATTTCCCTGAGTTGAAGTATTTTGCCAAGGACACCGGTTTCCTCGAAGTTGAAACGAATCGGAGTATTCCTGCGGAGACACTGTTTTCTCTGCGGGTCGACGCGAATCAGGAAGCTTTCATCAAGGACGTTAGTTTCCCTGAATTGAGGTATTTGCCAAGGACACTGGTTTCCCTGGGGTTGAAACGAATCGATGTATTCCTACAAAGACGCTAGTTTCTCTGCTGGTCGAAGCGAATCAGGATGATCTCGTCAAGGACACTGGTTTCCCTGAGTCAAAGTATTTTGCCGAAGATACTGGTTTCTTTGGGGTTGAAACGAATCGGAGTATTCCTGCGGAGATACTGATTTCTCTGTGGGCCGACGCGAATCAGGAGGCTCTCATCAAGGACGCTAGTTTCCCTGAATTGAGGTATTTTCCAAGGACACTGGTTTCCCTGGGGTTGAAACGAGTCGAGGTGTTCCTGCAAAGGTGCTAGTTTCTCTGCGGGTCGACGCGAATCAGGGTGTTCTCGTCAAGGACACTGGTTTTCCTGAGTCGAAGTATTTTGCCGAAGACACTGTTTTTTTCGGGGTTGAAACGAATCGGAGTATTCCTGTGGAGACACTGGTTTCTCTGTGGGCCGACGCGAATCAGGAGGCTCTCATCAAGGACGCTAGTTTCCCTGAATTGAGGTATTTGCCAAGGACACTGGTTTTCCTGGGGTTGAAACGAGTCGAGGTGTTCCTGCAAAGACGCTAGTTTCTCTGCGGGTCGACGCGAATCAGGATGTTCTCGTCAAGGACACTGGTTTCCCTGAGTCGAAGTATTTTGCCGAGGACGCTAGTTTCCTCGAAGTTGAAACGAATCGGAGTATTCCTGCGGAGACACTGGTTTCTCTGCGGGCCGACGCGAATCAAGAAACTCTTATCAAGGACGCTGATTTCCCTGAGTCGAGGAATTTGTCGAGGACGCTAGTTTCCTCGAAGTTGAAACGAATCAGAGTATTCCTGCGGAGACACTGGTTTCTCTACGGGCCGACGCGAATCAAGAAACCCTCATCAAGGACGCTAGTTTCCCTGAATTGAGGTATTTGCCAAGGACACTGGTTTCCCTGGGGTTGAAATGATTTCTGATAGTCTCTCAGGTTTTATATGAGTTACCGTCAAAACCGTGAAGCTAGGATTTTGATCTTCGCTTCGTTTGCTGGCACTGCGTCTGCTGTATCGAGACGAATGTCACGGTTGTCTCTAGGCTGTTGGTGAACCGTCGAGATTTGGCTTCGCTTTCTGGCGGAGCCTGTTGGGAAGGTATGGTTCCCTCTTTATTTGTGCCCTTGGATTGTATACAGGGATCAATGTGATCTCACCTGTAGGGCAAAAGTTTCATTCATTTTTTTATTGTTTTATTTCCGTGATGCTCTATCATTTCAGCTTTTATATCGCGAAGGTCGCGATTGCCCAATCATTTCGGCTATTTTTCGCGGTGCCTAATCATTTCGGCTGTTTATTTTATTTTTACTCGCTGCTTTTTTATTGCGAGTTGCCCAATCATTTCGGCTATTTTGTATGCATACGTTTTTACTTGCTGCTTTTTATTGCAAGTTGCCCTATCATTTCGGCTATTTTGTATACATGTGCGGCCAACTGGCTTTTCGCTGTAAACCTGAAATTAAACACCGATTTCGGCATCAGCACCGCTACGACTGGGATATTGCCAGGAGCGAATCATCATTTGCCTCTGTCGATGTCGAACAAAGGTGGCTTAGCGAACAGGGTTAAGGTCCTGTCGACTAAGGCTTTTGACTTCATGAGCCGTAAGGGTCTCACAAAGGTATTTCTCCCTACAAGTTGTGAGGATCTTGTAGGTGTATTTTCTCCTTAGGAATCGTGAGGATTCCTAAGTGTATGTTCCTCTGTAAGTCGTAAGGATCTTACAACAGGGTTTTCTCCTTATAAGTCGAGAAGACTTACAAGAGTTGTTCGCCATATGGACATATCCCCAGTCACGGGTGGGACATGGTTAAGGAAATGTTTATTCGCGCCCGTGGATTGTATACAAGGGTCATATTGAGCCACTTGTAGGGCACTATAGAAGGATGTGGGGGGTTGCATAAGCACAGGTTTAGGTCTCTGTAACTTAAGACTTTCAAATCTTATGAGCCGTGAGGGTCCCATAAGAGAGTTCTCCTTACGAGTCGTGAGGATCTCGCAAGTGTATTTTCTCCTTAGGAATCGTGAGGATCCTTAAGTGTGTTGCTCCCTTGTGAGTCGTAAGGATCTCACGCGGGTGGTTTCTCCTTACAAGGTCGAGAGGACCTTGTAAGTGTCCTTTAACGAGGTTGCGCCCTTTCGGGTTTTCACAAACACTCGCCGGTAGTCCTGCTGTTTTTACTCACGGAGCCCTTTCGGGTTTTCATCCGTGCCCTTTTTGCTTATGGACATACCATTTTTTTTATTCATTTTATTTTTATTATTTTTTTTACGAGGTCGCGGCCTTTCGGGTTTTCACGAACACTCGCCGGTAGCCCTGCTGTTTTTACTCACGGAGCCCTTTCGGGTTTTCATCCGTGCCCTTTTTGCTTATGGACATATCGTTTTTATTTTTTTATTACATTTATATTTTTTTTCTTTTTCTTTTTTTTTATTCATCTCGTCAGCCTAAGGATGCTGTGGTGGTAGTTTAAGGACGTTTCGGTCCGTCGTTAGTTTAAGGACGTTTCGGTCCGTCGTTAGTGTTCATATCATAATATTGTATTATTATATTCCCCATTCTTATTCGTTTTATAAATAAACAGGTGCTTTTGACGCATGTCTGCTACATATTACAGGTTACAGGTTCTTGAACAGAAAACAGTGAAAACGATGAAAAGACGATGCAAAAGTGGACTTTGACCAACAAACAGAAGACTCTTGATCAAGCCTACATCAAAGATAAAATTCACAAAGTATAAGGCAATGCAAGGTCCAAGATTACAAAGCGAACATTTAAAAGTCCACCGCAATTATTCACTGGAGATCTGGAAGAAACATAGAAGCTATTTTAATAAAAGAACCAAATAATAAGGAAGCCCAAAGACAGAAAAGCCAACAAAGGAAATTTCAAGGCCCAATACTTCCTTTTAAAGAGACAGAGACATAAAATTTTACCAAAGCTTGGAGTCTACTTTGACTAGGTCTTCCTAAGGATATTTTGGTAAATGTAGACGTGCGAATCAATTGTAACCTAGGGTTACCTATCCTCTATAAATAGGAACTCTAAATCATTGTAAAGGCATGCCTCCCTATGCCTCTTTCTATGAATAAAATTTAGATTTCTTTTGGAGAGCATCGATGCCTCTTTTCATTTCAGAAATACAGATCTGACAAGTCTTGTGTTGATATTTGGAGAGAGCCATCTGTAAAGTAAGTAGGTAATTTCAATTCTTGCCCGAAGTAATTTTTCATTCTCCACCCTAGATTAAATTTAATTCCTTGCCCTAGTTAGATAGTTAGATCTTTAATTCAATTGCCCTAGATTAATTTAGTTTTTAGATTTAATTAATCCATTAACACCGTTTGGAATTAACTCGTAAGAGCGATTAGGAAATTCACAACATCCCTGTGGACCGACCCGTACTCACCGGCTAGCTACATGCGACGCCGTTCATGATTGCGGTAATAGATAGTTTTTGAGACAATCAAATGGCGCCGTTGCCGGGGATGGCGTATTATTTCCTTTTTGCAATTTCGGGTTAATCAAAATTAGAAAATCATAAAAATTGAAAAATCAAAAATATATATATATATAAAAATATATCATCTGTTATTTTTGGAAAGGGTACTTTGTTGTTTGAATTTTGCAGGATCTATATTCGGATCTGGAAATCTACAGAAAGCGAAACAGCAAATAGACGATCTTATCAACAAAAGATTGCAACAACAGATAACAGAAGAAATTTGGAGGACCGAGTCAACAAGAAGAACCGCGGAGATCTGGTGCAAAAAAAAAAGATCCGGAGAATTGATCCGTTCCTGCCACCGCGGAACCGCCGCTCGAGCCTACCTGCGACCGCGGAACCGCCGCGTTTTGGTCGAGTCAAAAAAAAGGGCAGAAGTGCGGTATAAAAAAAATAAAAAATCTGTAAGTCTTCTGATATCCTCCTCTGCAAATCTTTGATATCTCCTCTGAAAAATCTCCTACAGGATTCTTTGCGCTTAAAAATCTTCCCCTTCCAAATAACAATCTTGTGCATGATTCTTTGCGCCGCGCATAAAATAAAATTGATTGCAAGAAATCTTTTCTGTTTTGCATATCTTTTCTCAAATTGCAATAACAAAAAAGAATCTTTGATTACAAGTGAATTACTGTTTTGCATATTATTAATCGGATTTTAAGGGGCTTTTGACCAATTCAGATTGGGTGGGGATTTCATCACCCTTCTCAGGACCCCAGAAATCACATAAAGCATTTGTATTGACCAATCTTTAATTAAAAAATACCAGACTCAGCCCTAAGGACTTCGAGCTCAATAGGACAGAGGAATAGTTATAGGCATCGGCCGTTAATCCTAACCTGACTTTGCGGTGTCTAAGCAAGTGTGTCTAAGGCAAGTGGTTATTTAATTAGGACCGCTACTTGTAGCGGGGAGCCTCCCACTTACCTGGCACTTACCTGGCCGCAATTGGCGGTGAAGAGGCGGTTTGAGGTCCTATTTCTAGCCCTTTGGAACAGTTAGGAGCTGTCTAGCTGACCTAGGTGACCCTAGATCTAGGTCTGACTGTGCATTTTTGGTTGATTGCATTTGTGTCTAAGCCCTTTATCAAAAAAAAAATTTTGCAAACAGTTTCAAATAAAGAGAAAAAGAAAAAAAGGAAAATTTTTTATAAAAACTTGCAAGAATTTTGTCGCTAAGAAATCCTTGCACCCCACTTGCACCACCTACCTTCTTTCTCTTCTCTTTCTTCTATCATGGGTACCCTACCTCATAAATCTTTTGCCGAACTTTGGTATCCTGAACCTAACTTTGCCTCGTACGTCAATTGTTTCGGTCGATTAAAGAAGATCCCTCCGTGCCCAAAATTTCTTTGAAAGATCAAATAAAAGCGTCTAGAAGACACAGTTTGACTTTGCAACCCACTTTGTGTCCACCATGTCCACCTTCACCACCTTCGTACGTTGATGCCACTTTTTTGAGTCCAGTTGTAACTCCTAAACCGATGTCCATTGCTGAGCATATTGCTCAATCTCGTAGCCGATCTTTCACCCCTCTCCACACATCCAGTTCTAGGAATCAACAAGTCCATTCACATTTTTATCAACATGTTGACCCTACCCCTGTCCAACCATCCACTTCCTACCAGTCCTACCCAACTTTCCTACCTTCACTAGACCCTTTTTCTACACAGCCATTTGGGAGTTTCACATATCCAAACAATTTCGAATATTTTACCGAAACCCCTTCACCACCCATGTCTAGTTTGGAACAGTCGTTGACAGCTTATATTACAGCAACAAACAAAATGACTAAGAATGTGGAAGCGTCCATTGCCGCCCTTAAGCAACCTAGTGAACCGGGAGCTAGTTTCCAACTAGCTCCAAATTTTTCAATGTATGAGGAGGCGGTTGGATAGAGGGGGAATTTGAAAGGAGCGAGTGAGTTCTACACATTTCCAAATCAAACCTACCCATACCCAATTCCAGCCCACAACTCCGGTTTTCCATCGATTGTCCCAAATAGTTTACCAGTTGAAAATAAAAACGAGTTGTGTGACTTTGTAGTGCTTGATTTGCCAGATTGTGAAGAACCCCTTTCGAGTGAAACCACACCTAATCCTTTTGAACTTTACACCTCTACTCTAGAACCGAAAGTGATAAATATCCATGCTTTTGATGAGGTGTCAGAAAATATTGATTTTCACTTGATTGAGGATATAGACGCTGGGAATATTTTGGATGATGGACCCGTAGATTTGATTGATATTTTATGTCCAATTCATCATTCCGAGTCATTAAATGTTTCTCCCGAACTTCATATGCGTCTTGATTTTGATGATATTGGCATGGATACGCAAATTTTTGAGGAAAATATTGAGGAAAATTATGAGGATAGTATTGAGGAGAGTATTGAGGATAATATTGAGGTTGAACCATTTCTGTTTGATGTGTCAGATTTTCGAATTCATCCTCCTGAACCTTTAACTGTTATATCACCCTCCCTCCTTTCCATCGTTCCGACCACGATCACGCTTGAAGACTGTGAGCTTGAAAAATTTTCCTTTAAATCTGACACAGTTCTCACAGCCGATAACACTTACGAGTGTTTCACTTTTTCGGACGATGTTGATGACTCACGGCCCGACTTTTAGTCCTTTACATTTTCAGATGAGTTAGTTGAACCATCAGACTCGGTTGCTTACAGTCGTTTCGAACCATTGATGGAATCTTTCAAGTTCGAGACAGTTTACTACGGTGAGAATGAGACTATCCCTAATTCACTCACTTTCTTCCTTCCTACGGTTCCGACCGTACAAGAGACCGTTACGCTTTCATCTCCAATACCATGTTCGGTGTACCCATGCTTTCTTGCGAATCTTGAGGGATTTGACCCCATTTCTCGACGGGTTGATAGGTTAGCACAATCGCTTTTAACACATCGGTCATCACAAATTGCGCTAATTTATTCACTCGATTTACACTCTCAAGATCGTGCTCCACTTCTTTCTCTTTTCCGCCATTCTTCTCCTCCACCGAGACCATATTCCACTCTTCTTCCCACACGGTCTCGTGTGTTTCTCATTTCTTTCCTTTACACCCCATTCTTTCACCAACCCTACCATTACCACGATGAGATTTTTAAATGGTTTGTGCTAACCTTTGGCTTATGTAAGGCCTTGCTTACTTTGGGGAGGACCTTATTGTATATATGTATATATATATTTTGTTTTCTTTTCTAATAAAAAAAATTCAAAAAAAATAATTTTTTTTTATAAATAAATAAACAGGGGAGTGCCGACATTTTGACTCTCTTGGTGTAGCATGACAGTGTGGACACTATCCAGTTCAAGTTTGGGGGTATACTCGGTACGTCTTCTTCCTTCGCATTCATATGTACATATTTTTGCATTTGCATATTTATTTGAAAACCCATAAAAATTGAAAAATTTCAAAAATTATAAAAATCAATGTATTCAATTTGGCCTAATTGATTTGAGTTTGACAAAAAGGTAAACTGGCTAGGAACAACTAGATCTAGACTTAGTAAATTAAAAACCCTAAAAATAACCTTTCTTATAGCTTAACGGTAGAAAGTATATGTCGTTGTAGTTTATTTAGAAACAGGCAAATTTTGAGTTCACTTCTTGGGCTAAGTTAAAGCAAAGGAAAAGTATTGATATTTTTATTAGAGTATAAATTTGAAAAATAATTTCTAGCTTAAGTCTAGATTCTGAAAATGTATACCCTATAAATTGCATAAACACGCAACTTGAAACTTAGAATAGTAGAGGAGACCTTGAAATGCTCTTGTCTAAAGTCCTTAGTACGAAGAAAATGAAAAATAAAAAATACAAGCGTGAATAAAAGAAAAAAAAATGAAAACTGGGTTTTGTGATTACTTAAGGCTAAAAAATAGAAAAATATTTAGCGAGGGTGCTTCATCACCTAGTGCCTCAGACCAACTGGTTTGGGAGTCACTGCTAAAGCCTTAGGTATTGCAAGACTAGGAATTACGCTTTAATGTGCAAACACATCTTGTAATCGGTTGTTGGTACCTCAAGAAGTATTAACGGTCGCATGAAGGATGTGTAAGCAAAATTCAATTAAAAATTCACCAATTAATAAGTGCTTTGGACAACGGACAAGAGTATGATTGCTTGATTTGAATTTCCAAGTGTAGGGGTGATATATACACACATGTAGGGGTATGTGATTGGGATTTAGATGAAAGATAGGGGTGAAGAATAGAACTTGTATCTTTAATAGAGTTGATAAAAATTCCTAAGTGGAGATGGAACCCTAGAAGGAAAACTTAAAAAATGCCGAAAGCTAAGTAAGTCTGCAGAATATATATAATCTTAAGTTAAATGATGAGGTAGTGTAAAGAATATGGATGGATAATTTAAGGGTCGAAGATAATAGAATTCCTTGTTAGAAAACCTAATTGGAGAATAAAAGTCGATAAGCCAAATTGATAGGATTTTGTGGGTAGTATCCGCTGAAAACCCTCAGGAGACAACACTCCTCCTACTAGGGATACCTAGAGGTTTAACGGCTTGTTGCACGAGCTCAGTGCAATCGCGATTCCTTGCGAAAGTGAGGTTAGGTTTTTGTCGAGAATAAAAAATAAGTTTGCTCGAGGACGAGCAAAAGATAAATTTGGGGGTATTTGTTCACACCATAATATTGCATTATTATATTCCCCATTCTTATTCGTTTTATAAATAAACAGGTGCTTTTGACGCATGTCTGCTACATATTACAGGTTACAGGTTTTTGGACAGAAAACAGTGAAAACGATGAAAAGACGATGCAAAAGTGGACTTTGACCAACAAACAAAAGACTCTTGATCAAGCCTACATCAAAGATAAAATTCATAAAGTACAAGGCAATGCAAGGTCCAAGATTACAAAGTGAACGGTTAAAAGTCCACCGCAATTATTCACTAGAGATCTGGAAGAAACATAGAAGCTATTTTAATAAAAGAACCAAATAATAAGGAAGCCCAAAGACAGAAGAGCCAACAAAGGAAATTTCAAGGCCCAATACTTCCTTTAAAGAGACAGAGACATAAAATTTTACCAAAGCTTGGAGTCTACTTTGACTAGGTCTTCCTAAGGATATTTTTGTAAATGTAGACGTGCGAATCAATTGTAACCTAGGGTTTCCTATCCTCTATAAATAGGAACTCTAAATCATTGTAAAGGCTATGCCTCCCTCATGCCTCTTTTTATGAATAAAATTTAGAAATCTTTTGGAGAGCATCGATGCCTCTTTTCATATCATCTATTCAGATCCGACAACCCTGTGTAAATGTTTGGAGAGAGCCATCTGTAAAGTAAGTAGATTTATTTAATTGCCCTAGTTTAGATTTCAATTCTTGCCCTAGTTAATTTTTCATTCTCTGCCCTAGATTAAATTTAATTCCTTGTCCTAGTTAGATAGTTAGATCTTTAATTCAATTGACCTAGATTAATTTAGTTTTTAGATTTAATTAATCCATTTACACCGTTTGGAATTAACTCGTAAGAGCGATTAGGAAATTCACAATATCCCTGTGGACCGACCCGTACTCACCGGCTAGCTACATGCGACGCCGTTCTTGATTGCAGTAATAGATAGTTTTTGAGAAAAATCAAATGAATGGATTAATTACAATCAAGAACGGCGTCGCATGTAGCTAGCCGGTGAGTACGGGTCGGTCCACAGGGATGTTGTGAATTTCCTAATCGCTCTTATGAGTTAATTCCAAACGGTGTGAATGGATTAATTAAATCTAAAAACTAAATTAATCAAGGGCAATTGAATTAAAGATCTAACTATCTAACTAGGGCAAGGAATTAAATTTAATCTAGGGCAGAGAATGAAAAATTAACTAGGGCAAGAATTGAAATCTAAACTAGGGCAATTAAATAAATCTACTTACTTTACAGATGGCTCTCTCCAAACATTTACACAGGGTTGTCAGATCTGAATAGATGATATGAAAAGAGGTATCGATGCTCTCCAAAAGATTTCTAAATTTTATTCATAAAAAGAGGCATGAGGGAGGCATAGCCTTTACAATGATTTAGAGTTCCTATTTACAGAGGATAGGAAACCCTAGGTTACAATTGATTCGCACGTCAACATTTACCAAAATATCCTTAGGAAGACCTAGTCAAAGTAGACTCCAAGCTTTGGTAAAATTTTATGTCTCTGTCTCTTTAAAAGGAAGTATTGGGCCTTGAAATTTCCTTTGTTGGCTCTTCTGTCTTTGGGCTTCCTTATTATTTGGTTCTTTTATTAAAATAGCTTCTATGTTTCTTCCAGATTTCCAGTGAATAATTGCGGTGGACTTTTAACCGTTCGCTTTGCAATCTTGGACCTTGCATTGACTTGTACTTTGTGAATTTTATCTTTGATGTAGACTTGATCAAGAGTCTTCTGTTTGTTGGTAAAAGTCCACTTTTGCATCGTCTTTTCATCGTTTTCACTGTTTTCTGTCCAAGAACCTGTAACCTGTAATATGTAGCAGACATGCGTCAAAAGCACCTGTTTATTTATAAAATGAATAAGAATGGGGAATATAATAATGCAATATTATGGTGTGAACAGTTAGTTTAAGGACGTTTCGGTCCGTCATTAGTTTAAGGACGTTTCGGTCCGTTCAGGAGAAGGCTGGCTACTACTTATAGAGTTTGAGCTTAGGAAGATAGCGAGTGGACATAGTCGTCGTCATCTATCATTGACCTAGGCTGTGGCTCATTAAGCGTAGTATTTCTTTAGGAAGCGGCCGTTTGCTGGCCTGAAAGGCCTTTCACCGTGCATATCCATGAGTAGATAGGCTCCACCCTGGTAGTCCTTGTCTATTATGTAAGGGCCTTCATAGTTCGGCTCGAATTTTCTCCGCTTGGCGCGATTATGGATCATAGGCCTTTTAACCACTAGCACGAGTTCGCCTTGTCGGAATGTCCTCGGCCTAGTTAATCTTTCATATGAGCGCGTCATCTTTGCTTTATAAGCTTCTAGATTTTGTTGCGCTATGAGCCGGGTCTCATCAAGGGCATCAAGCTCCTCAAGCCGAAGGTGTGCACTTTCTTTGTCCGTCAGCTCGTAGTGGACTGCCACTCGTAGAGAGGGTAACTCTATCTCGAGGGAGAGTACGGCTTCTGTACCGAATACCAACGCGTACGGCGTTGTGTTCGTGGCCGTCTTGAACGTAGTTCGATACGCCCAGAGAGCTTCTTGAAGTCTCTCATGCCAGTCCTTCTTATTTCGGGACACCGTCTTCTTCATGATCTTTGTCAAGGTCTTGTTGAAGGCTTCAGCTAGACCGTTAGCTCGCGGGTTATAAACTGAGGAATATCTCCAGTCTATATTATGCTGCTGCGCGAAGAGACTGATCTTGTGGCTTCTGTAGGCTGGCCCGTTATCGAAGATGATCCGTCGTAGAGTTCCAAACCGATATATGACGTGCCTCTTGAAGAAATGGAGGATATTCCCCATCTTGACTTCTCTCAGCGGTACTGCTTCTGCCCATTTGGAGAAGTAATCAGTCGTCGCCAGGATGAAACGATGTCCCCTGGACGATGCCGGTTCGATAGGTCCGACTATTTCCGTTCCCCACATTTCGAAAAGCCAGCTAGCCACTGTTGGATGTAGAGGATTTGGGTGCTGATGGATAAAGTCTCCATGAATCTGGCACGAGTGGCATTGCTTCGTATATTCGAGGCAGTCCTGGATCATCGTGGGTCAGTAGTTGCCCATCTGTTTAATCTTCAACTTCATCTTTCGGCCTGCTTGGTGAGAACCGCAGAGTCCGTCGTGAACTTCCTGAACAACTCTTTTCACTTCGTCAGGTCGCAGGCATCTCAACCACAGAGAGTCAAATGACCTCCTGTACAAAGTATCATTGACGAAGGCGAAAGACAGAGCTCGTTTGATAAGCTGATGTCTTGAGGACGCATCTTCAGGCGTTCGACGGGATTTGAAATAGTCTACAAAGACTTCTCTCCAATCCTTGGCCTTTTCCCGGTCTTTTATTTGCAGGGACATCTGCTCAGTCACTCCCTTTTCTTCGGATGATTCCGGAGATATTTCTGCTGGGGCAAGTACTCGATGGCTTTATACCATGATTATGACGTCATCGAGGTTCTTGTCAGCCAGTTCTTTAGCGAGTTTGGCTAACGCGTCCGCTTTGCTGTTTTCTGCACGCGGTATGTTTTCCAAAGTGTAGGAAGGGATTTGGGTCAACAGTTGTTGCACCTTTTCGCCGTACTTCAACA
The DNA here is from genome assembly GCA_030015575.1 of Agapanthus africanus. Classification (NCBI taxonomy): domain Eukaryota; kingdom Viridiplantae; phylum Streptophyta; class Magnoliopsida; order Asparagales; family Amaryllidaceae; genus Agapanthus; species Agapanthus africanus. The sequence continues at coordinate 460,307,117 of CM057350.1, read as the reverse complement.
ACTCTGGTTTGCATGTTTGGTAGTCGTCGTTTACTTGACTGACGACCAGTTGAGAATCTCCGTATATGAGGAGGCTTTCAATTCCTATGTCAATGGCGATCTTAAGGCCTTCTATCAGAGCTTCATATTCGGCTTCATTATTCGTCCTCGGCTCTGTTAAGGAGAAAGCGAAGCGCATTATCCCTCCTTGTGGACTTACAAAGATGAGGCCTACCCCTGACTTGATTATGGGCGTACTTTGTTTGCGCTTCTTCATGGAAGACGCTCCATCAAAATAGAGTTCCCACCGGGTATCACCACCGTCGATCGCGTCAAACGCATGTTCGTCTGGCAGATCGCAATTCAGAGGAGAATCGGCAGGTATCAGATGCGCAGCGAGGAAGTCAGCAATGACCTGGCCTTTCACTGCCTTGAGAGGCTGATAGGTTATCGAGAACTCCATCAAGAGTAGGGCCCATTTAGCGGGCCGCCCTGTCAATATGGCCTTCGACATCAAATACTTAAAGGGGTCCACCTTCGAAATGAGACGGACTTCATGCGCCAACGCATAGTGCCTGAGCTTTGTTATCGCGAAGATCAACGCCAGACAGTGTTTTTCAATGGGGGAATAGTTGCTTTCTGCCCCCAGTAGAACCCGACTTAAATAGTAGAGTGCTCTTTCTTTCCCTTGGTCATTCTCTTATGCCCATAATGTGCCTAAGGAACCTTCGAGGGCGGTTGTATAAAGAATGAGGGGTTTTCCCTTAACCGGAGCAGCAAAACCTGGAGGGTTCTGCAGATATTGCTTGATTTCGTCCAGCGCGCTCTGGCATTTATGATCCCAGACGAACGGGGTTCCTTTCTTCATCAGGTGGCTGTAAAGACGGCACTTTCCTGAAAGATTAGCTATAAATCGCCGGATATACGCGAGCTTCCCATGAAGAGATCGCAGCTGTTTAAGAGTTCTTGGCGGAGGCATTTCCACGATTGCCTTGATCTTTGACGGATCTATTTCGATACCTCGGTGTCGGACGATGAATCCCAGGAATTTGCCCGAGGAAACTCCGAATGCACACTTGAGAGGGTTCATCTTCAAGTTGTATTGTCGAAGGCGTTGAAATACGGTCTTCAGATGCTCGAGGTGTTCCTTGTATGATTTTCTTTTAACCACGAGGTCATCGATATAGCATTCAACGATTTCATGTATAAGTTCATCAAAGATCTTCATCATGGCCCTCTGATAGGTGGCACCGGCGTTCTTTAAACCGAAGGGCATCACCTTGTAGCAGAATATACCCAAAAGGGTCCGGAAAGCGGTGTGCTTCTGGTCTTCGGGATGCATCTTTATCTGATTATACCCTGATGAGCCTTCCATGAAGGAGAAAACCTCGTGAGTGGATATATTATCTATCATCAATTCGGTGACTGGCACTGGGAAATCGTCCTTCGGGCAAGCTTTATTGAGATCCCGGAAGTCCACGCATATGCGCACCGTCCCATTTTTCTTCATCACCGGGACGATGTTGGTGATCCATTCAGGATATTGAACCTCCTGGATAAAGCCAGAGTCGATTAACTTCTTGACCTCGGCATTGATACTCATCTCAAGCTCGAGCCGCATTCTCTTCGGCACTTGTTTAACCGGCTTGACGTCCGGAGATATCTCTAATCTGTGCACAACAATTTCTGGATCTAGTCCTGGCATTTCGGAATAGTTCCATGCGAAGCAATCTCTATGCTGCACAAGCACGTCTTTTAACGCAACCATCCTTTCTTCAGATAGAAGCTCGCTGACGAATGTCGGTCTCAGGTCGTTCGCCGCCCCAACTCTATTTTCTTGAGGTTATCTGCAGTAGTATGTATTCCATCTTCCAGCTGTTTCAGTGCTAGTGGAAATTCTGAGATCACCTCATCGTTGCTATTTTCGAAGCACCAGGAAAGGTCATCCATATTCTCGGGCTCTTCTTTTGATATTGTTATCATGTGACAAGTACGAGCTCGCTTCCAAGACCAATGTGGAGCTGGTTCTGCTCTCGCGATTTTGGGTTCGTGCTTCTGTGGCGGCGTTACCCTCCAACTGTCAGATAGAGCGAACTTGCCGAGCTGATACTGATCTTCAACCCAGTTCTTGAAGGTGAAGCAATCTTCGAGAGGGTGCCCTATTGCTCGGTGATAGGAGCAATAGTTCGGGTGAGAGACTTCACCTGCTTGTTCGGGGTGTTTAGACTCCGGCAGTGTAAGAATCTGGTATTTTATAGCTCGGTCAAGTATCTTCTTCGTCTTGTCCCGAGGAAAAGAGTATGCTCGACTCATCTTCTTTACAAGGGACAGATCCGGACCATTCGATTCCCGACTGCGTGGCTTCTTAGCCCCGCTTTGTTGCCGTCGAGCGCCTCTTTCACTTTTCGACTTGTTTCTGCCTCTGCGTCGAGCCTTTTTATGACAGGTTGACAGAGAGTGGCATTTTCATCTTTCACGGCCTGTTGGAGGAGGCGTTGCATTTTGGCTTTCTCGTAGATGGCCATTTCGCGGTTATGGTCGTCTCGAACTTTTTGACCAGCTTCCCTTATAAGCCTGTCCATTTGTTCTTCGAACGACGGACTGGGCACTTTTGCATCAGGAACTTTTACAGGTTCAGGATTAGCATCCTCCCGTTGAGCATCCGCTTCTTCATTGAAGTCATATACGACGTAGCAATCACGGAGTAGCTCTCGTTTCTTAGACCGAATGTATCCGAGCCCGATTGTTTCCATCCTCCCACTAGGCAACTTGTGCTGAGTTCCGGGGACGTTCCAGACCCTGTCATAGAACTTGGCTTTTCGAGCGGTCTGTTTGAAGGATATCCCCTGGCGTTTCAACAGCCTCTTCAAGCCTTCTGTATAATATCTGGGTAGACGGATGGGCTGAAGCCTGTCAAGCATAGGATCCGCACCGTGCCAAATTTCTTTCTCCACTTTGGTTTCCTTAGAGCGGTAAAATAGAATTGCCTTTTCGCCTTCTCGCCTGGGAAGGACATAGAACGTCCGCAGCTCCTTTACACTGTAGGTATCGAGCGCATCCAGTTCTTTATGATGTTTAAGCGGCACCATGGCGACTTGCAAACTTTGCTCTTCGTCAGCAGATGTTTGTATTGAAGGCCGAGCAGAGAATATAGCATGGACCTCATCTTCCGAGTCACTACCGAAGATCAACGTAGGAGCGGATGGTCCTGGCTTGTTGTATTGGGGCAGACCCGAATAAACTATCTCCTCCTCCTCCTCGGTATCACTCCCGAAGACAGGGATGGTTGCGTTAGCTTTGTTCTCCGGCTTGTGACACCTTTCTGTGTCTTCGAAATCCGGTAAGAAGTATTTGGCATCTTCATATTTGCGGACTTTGTTCATAGAAAACGGATTCAGTTCTCCTGTCACGGTAAACTCGAGACCATCCTTAAAATATTTCATACACTGATGCTGTGTAGAAGGGATGATGTTGTACTCGTGTAACCATGGTCGGCCGAGCAGAGCATTGTAGCATGTCTTGGCGTCTATGACATGGAATTTAATGTACGTGACGAGCAGTCCAAAGCGTAGCGTCAGTATCACAGACCCAAGAGTTCTCGATGATTGGGAGTCGAACCCGGAAATGGTGATCTTATCCCGAGCGAGGTGTTGGACGCTCATGCAGATTTCCTTTAACACCCGCACATTGAGGAGATTAATGGAGGATCCATTGTCGACCAGGATTTTGCCTATCTTTATATCATGGCAGTATCCTGAGACATAGAGGGGACGGTTGTGTTCGCCCGTCCCAAGGAGAAGGTCTTCATCACCAAAAGTGACATCGGCCGTGTGCACTTCTTCCAACTCATCCTTCATCTTTTCTTCGGCAAGGAAAACTTGGAATTGCTCGGGGTCCTATAGTGCCTTGATTAATGAATCCCTTGCTTCTTTTGATAGTAAAAGGGCATCAAGAATGCTGAGCTGCGAGGGTAGCTTCCTCAGATGCGCTAAAACGTTGTAATCCATCTTATTTTTCTTCGGCGGGTCCTTGGCAGTTAGCTCTTCCGTGACTTGGTCATCTAGGGCAATATCCTCAGAGACCTTTTCTTTCCCTTTATTTTTTTTATTTGAGGGTCCGAGATTCTTTTCAGGTAGCGTACGGTTACGCAACCGGATATTTTCGCAGACCTTTGGCTCTTCTTCTTTTCCCGAGGTGGACTCTTTAAAGAGGGGGCTAAGAGCCATCTCCTCGTCAGAGTCACTCCCGAACATGAGAACTTGCGAACCCCCGGCGTTAACCATGCGACAATCGCCGGTAGTTCTGTTAAGCCCCTCGGTCGTATTTTTCCGCTCCCGACGAGTTTTGCGCTTTTCCCGCTTAAAGTGTTGTCGGTGAGTAACGTATCTCTGCCACCATTTATTGAAAGCTTTGCACTCTTCGGTGGGGTGTGAAATCTTCCGATGATACAAGCAGTAGGAGGGGTGCATTTCCGCTTCACCAGTAATGTTTCCTTCAGAGGATGGTGGCTTCATACCCATTGATATGGCCTTAGCAAACCTTTTCCTCGTCTTGAATTTGTTTTTATCTGCGGTGGATGTATTCTGCTCCAGCGGGAGTATCCTAACTCTTTCGTCAAGTCGCTGGCGCTTGGCCCTTTCAAATATAGCCGCCTCTTGTTCCCGATCAGCTTTACTTTTCAACAAAGCTTCGTTGAGGAATGCGTCAATTGTTTCATCCGATGGCCCCAGAATTTCCGGTTCAGGATCTGCCCCCAGCTTTTCAGTGCAAGGAGTTTCCTCATCGTCTGTAAACGAATGGGAGATCATATGACAGCTCGCCACGTATTCCTCAGATTCATCCGACGAACTGTCTCCCTCATCTTCCTCTTGAAAAACGTGGTTGAGGAACTCTTGGAATGTAATGGGAGTCCGTGCTTTCTGGATGTATTCTTCCAGCACGTCAATTTTTCTTTGTAAGTTCGTGTGCTTGTTGCCAAGCTTCACAGGCTTCTTGGATTTCTTCTTTTTCTTCTTCGAAGATTTTGACGGCTGGTTGTGAGTGCTTGAGCCACTACCATCGGTCTTTGGAGTTGGACGCGGCTTCAACATCCGTTCATTGATCTGAGGTTCCAACGGGTTTTTCCACCTTATCGTTGGGCATGTTTGAAGATCGTTCAGCATCCTCTTTGTTTTGGCTGATAGCACAACCTCCCATGGAGCTTCTTCAACGAGGGAGCACGTTGCCCCCGGCGTATTCACCTTTTTAGGGGTGTGAGGCTGTGGCGGGTTCACCTTCCATCTTTCGGACAACGCGAACTTACCCTGTTGGTACTGGTCTTCAATCCAATTTTTGAAGACGTAGCAATCCTCGATCGGATGACCCAGTACTCGGTGATAGGGACAGTAATTGGGATCATTGACGTCGTTTGGCTGCGACGGACGCCTTGGATCCGGAAGATTTATGAGTCGGTTGTGCAATGCCAGCTCAAACAGTCTTCTCGTTTTATCTTGAGGGAACGAGTAAGGACGTCCTAGCCTCTCCTCGAGGGGTATGTGTGGACGCATATTATTTTGACGGACAACCGGCTTCAAGTTTCTCGGCTGTTGTTGAGCATTGGCGATAACGATCGCTTTTCCCTTCCCCTTCTCATTTCGAGAGTCCGACTTTGGAGGGGACGGTCTATGACCCATCTGATCCATTTGAACTAGCTTGTCGATCAAGGCCTGGAAAGTAGTTGGCTTGAAGAACATCATGAATTGGGATATGGTCGCCTGCGGATCGAGGGTTCCCACAAACATGCCTACTGCCGGAGCCTCTTCTATGCGTTGTTCGCATTTCGACCATAGGTTCCTCCACCGTATCGCATATTGGACCCACGTCTCGCCCGGCCTAACCCTGGCATTAATCAATGCTGTTATCGGGGTGCGTTCACTGGCACTTGCGAAGCGCTGGGTAAACAACAACTCCATTTTAGCAAATGTCTTAATAGAGTTGTTTGGGAGCTCGGAGTACCACTCAAATGCTGTCTCCGATAAGCTACCGACGAACTGGCGAAGCAACAACTTATCATCACCGCTGGTATTGCCACAAAGAGCCCTGAACTGGGCAACATGCTGGTGGGGATTGCCCGTCCCCTTATAGACATGGAATTTCGGTATTGTATAGCCCGGCGGGTACTTAATCTGATCATACCAGCTCGGATATGGTCGCACTGTTCTGACAACTTGACCGGCTGCCTCAGTCGTCTGATGAACCCGTATCTGCTGAGCAATATATTCGTCCAAGTCAGCTTTGGAGATTGTTTCCTCCTTAGCTGTTGACAGAGCCGATGGAGGATTTGACGTTTCTCCCCTGTCATCTTCAAGGACGATCGGAGGATCTTCAGCAGGAGGATCTTGTTGGATCATCATACCCACCATGTCCTGGAACAGAAGGGCCATTCGCTTTATATTGGTTGCTTGTTTCGCAGCCTCTTTATCCTTCTTTTCCAGTATCCTGCGAAGGAATTCAGCGTCAGTTTCTTGCTCCTGGCGTTGATCAGAGGACGCTTCAGGGCTTTCTATTGGCCCAGTGAGTGCGGCCATCGCGTTCATCATTTCTTAGAGCTTCTGCTGTTGCTCCTGAGCTTTAGTCACTGACCGTGTAAGCGGTCTATGACCTGTAGATGTACGGCTGTCCTCCTTCCCCGACGCCATGTATACAGTATGGACTATAATGCCCCCGGACTTAGGGCGTTTGGGCTCGCCGCCTTTGGCATTTGCCTCAAGCGTAGGGACCTTCTCCGACCTTCTTCTCTTATGGGCCGTTGAAATTGAAGGGGCCGTTGCAGCGGGCACCCTGGCGGTTGTCGTCCTTTGCTGTTTAACAGGACGGTTCTTTTCTTCCTGCACTTTCACCCTTTTCTGCCGGCGAGAGTGATCTTGGTCGATTACTGAGTCTTGAACCCGCCGCCAGATCCAATAAATTTTGGAGGACAGCCATTGAGGGGGCTGTTCTGGCTTCGTTTCTGTAACCCTCTCCGCAGGTAGAGGTGATCTTTTTAGCGTAGCAGTCGGAGAGTTCTTATGTACCCTCCTTAGTGGTTCAAAGCTGTTCCCAGTTGGAACAGCAGCATTAACTTCCACCGTTGGAGCCGGCGGAGTTAGCCCTGAGGGGGGTTGCCCCTGGCCTTCCTTACTCGGCGCCAGTGGCGACGTCGAGCGTGTCGAGCTGTTGGGACTGGCTCGGCGATAGGGACAGTTTCGTCTTGCCCCTTGTTCGGATGAGGCGCTGCCGGTGCCAGCCTCTTAAAGACTGATGTTTTCCTTTGAGTGGCGATGTTCAATCTGTCAAAGACAGACACTCGAGCAGGAGCAGGAGTCGGAATGGTCAGCCTTGAAAAGACCGACTCTTTAACAGGAGAAGCCGCCTTGATGACTTCAGGAGCAGAGGTGGCTATCTTCCTCGGGACGGCCACTTCAGGGTTCATGGGCTTCTTGGCAGGCCCATCGGAGTTCTGGTTCAGCCTGGTAAAGACAGAGGCTGCCGGTTTGATATTGGACGACCTGTTGAAAGGGGCCGTTGTAGCAGTGAGCCGATCGAAGACCGACTTCTTGTGCTCTTCCGGTGCGGGCACTGGAATGGTGAAGCTTGCAGGCGGGAGCATGGTCCCGAAAAACAGACCGGTGGTGTCCTGCGTCACTTGTTCCACCGGCATGGCAAGGATGAAGGCCGCTTGAGGCCCATAGGCTACACCTCCAGGTGAGGCGGAGTGTCGGTTGCATTGGCATTCGGAGCAGCTCGAGCAGTTGGAGTCCATTTGTTCATACCATAATATTGCATTATTATATTCCCTATTCTTATGTATTTTACAAATAAACAGGTTCTTTTGACCCATGTCTGCTACATAGTACAGGTTACAGGTTCTAGGAGCAAAAACAGTGAAAAAGATAAAAGACAATGCAAAAGTGAGACTTTGACCAACAAACAGAAGGATCTTGATCAAGCCTACATACAGATCAGTTCACAAAGCAAAGCAACGCAAGGTCCAAGACTTCGTCATGAAGCAATGACAAAAGTCCACTACAATGTTCATTGGAAAGATCTGGAAGAAACCTAGAAGCCAACCTGAGAAAAGAACTGTAGAAAAAAAGAATACAAAGTCAACCAGTAGCAGACCAAAAAAACCGAAGCACAAGACCACACTTTGGCCGCGGAACCGCGGCCAAAGCATGCCTTTGGCCGCGGAACCATGGCCGGGTATGCCCTGTGTCGGCGCAGAAAACTTTGCCGGTGCGCGGATTGTTGACTAGGTCTTTTCTTAGAGGGTATTTTTGTAAATGCAGATATGCGAGTCAATTGTAACCCTAGGGTTTCTATCCTCTATAAATAGGAATTCTAAATCTTGTATGAGGCATGCCTCTTTTCACTTCATAAATTCAGATCTATACTGTGTTCATGTTTGGAGAGAGCCATCAATAAAAATTAGTAAGTTCCCTTATTTTTCTTTGCTTAGTTTAATTTAATTTAGAATGTCTTTTAATCCCCTAATGAGCGAGTAGTCTCCTCGCTTGTTAGGGTTAGCCTTAGGGAAAGGTTTGAGAGATGAGATCTCTCACCCCTTTCTTGCCCCTTCACACCTAAGAATTAGAACTCCATGCATACACGCACACACCGCTCCCTACGGCACCTTACCCCTCGAGGTAACGGTGATACCGTAGTATAAAAGACCGGGTGCGCATGTTATCCATGGAGGTTAGGGTAAGGATCGATAAAGGAAGGACAAGAACCTAGAGGAAGAAATATCTTCCCGAAAGATTCTAATCCACTTTATTGATAATTACCATAACATCTAATTGATCTAAAATAGGGTATTGAAAGCGGTGAGGAAACCTTTGATCTCTCAACTTCCCCTAAGCCTAACGCTAGCAAGACTTAGATCTAGATAATTTTAGTATAACTTAATTTGGTAGTTTTTAGATTTAATAAATCAATCCGAACATTCATCAGAATTAACTCGTTAGCGCGACTAGGAAAACACAAAATCCCTATGGACCGACCCGTACTCACCGGCTAGCTACAAGCGATGCCGTTCTTGATTGCGGTAAATTATTTTTGATCGTAAAAATCCTACACAAATCACCATTGATGCTTGATTTCTGCGCCAGGCAAAAGACCAAATCTTAGTAGCTTGAAACCCAAAGGCAACCATTAACAAACCGCGATTCGTTCGCGAAGACGACACACGAAGTGTGTAGTAGAAAGAGGAAAAGGTCCCACCAAGCGTGCCAGAATCTGTTCCCCTCCGAAAGACGGCGCAAGACTGGACGTCTTGCCTGAAATTCGGGGCAGATGCTAATTGGTTTTATCCGTCTACCTCTCCGAAGATGCCAAGTTGATTTATGCCACCGTGTATCGGGGGTTTAGATGGATGTGGCCGATATAGCAGACTTCGTCAGATTCCCCCTCACTTGAGGGTTTTTGATTGTGGGGATGCTCTTCCCTGCAGGCGCAAGCCCCTGCAGTTAATTACGCTACAGCATCGCGGTAACAACTTTCTCCTTCTCCAGAAATTTCACTTCGTGTCGTATGTGTTTATTTGTTTGTGGATGCCCGTGGATTGTATACGAAGACTAAGTTATGCCGTCGCCCGTAGGACGTGGATTAGTACAAATCCTTATTTACTTAGATTTGGGTTTGGTGTTTTAGTTTAAAGATACGTTAGCCATATTGAGGCTAAGATCAACTTAAACGTTCGTTAAGGATACGTTAGTCCTATTTGAGACTAAGATCAACTTAACGGAAGAGCATTTAGGGGCTCTAATGTTCCAGTTTAGGGACGTAGTGGTCCATTTAATATATGGCCGTCGAGACCCGTCACCTCTCTGACAACGTTGAAGGATTACAACGGCAGGTGTCAGAGGAGTTCGGAGATGTATCCTTGAACCAAAGTTGAATAGGGAATATGCAGTCCGATTGAATGTTTAAGGATACGTTAGCCAGATTTGAGGCTAAGATCAACTTAAACGGGATCGTTTAGATCCGACAAAAGAGCGTTTAGAGGCTCTATTGTTCCTGTTTAGGGACGTAGTGGTCCATAGGTAGTTTAGGGACATTGCGGTCTATTACCAGTTTAGGAACATGGTGGTCCAGCTCCAGTTTTATGGACGGATATTAGTTTAAGGACGCATAAGTCCATGGGTTAAGGACCCTACAGTCCGTATGGGTATGTTTAAGGACGCATTAGTCCATTAGTTTAAGGACGCATAAGTCCATGGGTTTAAAGACCCCACAGTCCGTATGGATGTGTTTAAGGAAACATTAGTCCATGAGTTTAAGGACCCCACAGTCCGTATCGATGTGTGGTTGTCGGGACCCGTCACCTCTCTGACAACGTTGAAGGATTACAACGATAGGTGTCAGAGGAGTTCGGAGATGTACCCTCGAACCGGATGTAAATTGATTTAAGAGAGCAGTCTTGCTCAGTCAATTTAATTTGAGGACTTACGGTAATGATTGGGCTAAGTCCAGTTGAGAATATTCAACGTTTTTATGTTTGGCCTATTAGGCCTGTGCTAGGGCTTTGCCCCTGTTTACTAATGCACTGCATTTTCTTTTGGCCTGCTAGGCCTTTTTGATTTGGGTTCTGTCCCTTTATAAATGATGCACAGTATCTGTTTTTATTTTGGCTCTGCCCTTCTTTAAAATAATACATTGCATTTAATTTGGCATGTTAGGCCATTTTTAATTGGGCTTGGCCCTTCTGCAGTGCATTAATCATCTGACAGTGGCTTGTCAGGAGCTTTGCGCCAATTATTGAGCGCAAGAGCATGTGGAGGTGACACGTGTCACGCTCTGGCGAGCGCAAGCGCAGTTGGCGCAGTGCGCTGCCTCAGTGCGCTGCGCTGTTGCGCCGCTGACACGTGGCGCGCTCTGGTGAGTTGCGCCAAATTCAGAGAGCAATGCTCTATCTTAAAAGCGCATAGCGCAAGTGGTTATGGTGCTGACACGTGGCGCTATCTGGTGGCTTGCGCCAACCCAAGAGCGTAACAGTGCAGATCTGCAAGTGCAAGGCACTGTTTTAATTTCTTGATCCAATTTTGGATTCAAGAAAAGAATCTTTAAGATTCCAGAACCAATGGTTCATGAAAAAGCAATGTTTTTGTCATTATTTATTTTTTATTGAAGATCATTGATCTTGTTCTTAGATCAATGATCTATTCAGAAGAAATTCTTCTTTTTTAAAGGGTTTTATCTTCTTTTTCCTTCTGAATTTCTTCTCCGAGTTCTTTAGAGTTCTCTCTCTGTTTCCAGAGTTTTTCTATTCTCTGTGTTCTCGTTGTTGTTCTTGATGTCTTTTTGAGTTGGGGTCTAGGGGCGTTTATATAGTGCCCATTAATTGGTTAAATTTGTTAAAGAGATCATTCTCTGAGTGATTTGGAGAATTTTCCCCACCGTTGGATCTTTGATCCAAGGGCTTCTGTTTTACAGAAGACAATCTTCTTGTTTTAACAAGAATAGAAAGATCTTACTGGAATTTTAATTCTGTTTGGCGCAAACGCACCAGCGCTTGACATGTGTCGCACAGCGCAGCGCAACTGCGCTGCCACGTGTCGCGCAGCGCAACTGCGCTGCCACGTGTCGCGCAACGCAAAGCGCAGCGCAACTGTGCTGCCACGTGTCGCGCAGCGCAGAGCGCAAATCATCTGAAGCGTTGCTTCTTTTGTTTTTACTTTAAGTAGAGCCTTGCTCTGATTGGGCGCGCTGGCTTGAGCGCTGCGCTGACGTATCATCTTTTGACACGTGGCGCGTTGCGCGCAGCACAAGGGATTTGAAGCGTTGCTTCAATTTTTGAATTTTTGAAATTCAAGCAGAGCTTTGCGCTGATTGGGGGAAACAAGGATCTTAATACTTTTGCTCGTTTGGTTCTCTACTTCATGCTTATATTCTTTGAATTTCTCAAAAACTTCAGACTTTGTTTCAACATGAACACATGTCCGTATCTTAAGAGATCGTCAGTGAATGTAATGAAGTAAGAGGAACCATTCCTGGCATGTGTAGACATGGGACCACATACATCACTATGTATCAGTCTCAAGAGTTCAGTAACTCTTTCTCCGTGTCCACTAAACGGAGTGTTGGTCATTTTGCCTTTGAGACATTACTGGAAAGTGTCATAAGATGAAAATTCGAATAGTTTCAAATATCCATCTTTATGTAACTTAGCTAGTCGTGTCGCATTGATATGACCTAGTCTACAATGCCACAAGAAGGACTCGTTCATTTCTGAACTTTTCCTCTTGTGTGTGTTTTGTACATTAAGTACTGTAGTTTGATTCAGAACGTATATGCCATTATTTAATGAGCCTGATCCAATCAACTTTTGATTCAGGAAGCTGTTCATAACATTATCCTGTACTACAAAATTATATCCTTCTTTACTCAATAAAGAAACTGATATAAGATTGCATATCAGGGTCGAAATGTAATAGCATTCGTTCAGAATCATTGTATTACCATTTGGCAACACAAGGTGATATTCGCCAACAGCTTTGGCTGCAACATTTGCACCATTCCCTACTCTTACGGAATGATCACCCTTTCCCAGTTCTCTACCTTTCCGTTGCCCATGTAATATATTACATATGTGGGATCCCGATCCAGTATCCAATACCTAGGACGTAGAGTGAACTGAGAAACATTTCTCGATAACAAACACACCTGAAGAAGATGCATCAACATACTTGTTCTTCGTTTGGTCGGCGTGGGTATCCGGATATACCCCTATTTCCCGCTCTGTCTTATAACAATTATAAGAAAGAACGGAACCAATGTTATCCTACTCAGTATAATAAGCAGGTTCGGTCAATACATCCATATTATTATCTTGATTAAGGCCTGACATGGTCGCTACCTGGAGAGAGAGAGAAGAAAACACTTTAGCGTATGCTCTTGCAATATTAGATTGGTTATTATCTTATCTAATCAGGATGTCTCCCACTAGTTTTATCAAATCTTCCATAAAACCCTAAAAGGTAAGATTAGCCGGGATTAATTACACCTTACAAGTTTGCCAATCTTTCAGCCAGGTCAGTATTGGTACTTTGAGGGAGGTTTCCCGTGCTTTCGCACGGACCTAATTAAAATAAACCTCATTTTCCCAGAGGCATAACCTCGTTAACACCTTTCTAGACACCTACTTGATCGGCTAATTGTCATGTGTAAAACTCTCGCAGGAGTAATTCTTACTCGCAGTGGGTATCAGGATCCAACTATCTCATAGAAGGTATGCAATCTCATTGCAAATCTCAACACTTGAAATTCCCAATAATTCTTTTACCCCTAGCGTGCTATGACCTTGACGCATGCCAAACAATCCATAGTCCGCTAGTCAAGTTCAACCCGTGCATTTTCTGATTGAATTAAACCCACCCGTACGACCCTTGACGCATGTCAAACAACGCTGTACGAATACCCTAATCTAATCGCATCTCATGATCCAGATAAGTACTAATCAGCAACCGTACACTACGCCTTGACGCATGCCAAACTACCATAGCACGAATACTAAATAATATTTATCTGAAATGACGCAGGGCTACATAGGTTTTTATGAAAACCATGAGCGTAATGAACTTGATATCATTGTAGAAATAAGTGTTTTGAAAAGGTGTGTTTTTTAGGCTTTTTCTAGTTTCGCTAAAGAGGTCACTCCCGGTGAAGGGATCTCGGCTCTTTCCTTATCGAATAAGGTACAGGATATTTCACAAATACCACTATGCATTGCAAGAACTATAGAAGCAATCAAAAACAAAACCAAGCGAGTTGTAGCATCTGCTAGTTTCGCTAAAGAGTTCACACCCGGTGAAGGGATCTCGGCTCTTTCCTTATCGAATAAGGTGTTGGATATTCTACAAGGAATACCGCTATGCAAAGCAAGACTAAAGCTACCCTTTTTCATAAATTTGATTCTACAACATTTTTTAGGTTTCTTTTCTTTCATTAATCTCATTAATGAAGTCCCATCATTTAAGCTTCCGAAGAATCACAGAAGAAACGAAAATACAACGTACGCTTATACCATCCGCATTCGCCACAATGTCCCGTTATGCACCGTTAGGTTACTTAACTAACGACATACCGGGACGGGACTAGCGCGGGTGTAAAATATAAGCAACCTTTATTATATATCATATATACAATAATAAAGCATTCGTCTCACGTAGATAATATGATCACATCACATAATATTAGCAGCAGAAGATAACATATGAAATATTGGATATACTAGGAGGTCCGTGTTTTATTTTGATCCTGTATAAAACACGGATTCCACGGTCACGATGAATAGCCAAACCAACATCCCTAGACCCCTACGAGAGCGGAAAGTAACCCTGCCAATTCTAGGGTTAGGAGACCCGGTCTCGACTCCTCGAGATGGCCTCCCACTGGACCCTAGAACTCGGTTACTTGTGCTCCCCTCCTTGGGTCTATCCTAATGCAGAAAAGTAAATAATATACAATGGTGACATCATTCTCAACCTGAAAATTCCCTAATAAAAGAATATTACATACAAATGAATTTTACATGAATGAAAATTAAAACTCTCATCTCACATAAAACCCGCGGCTATTCAAATCATGACGATCCAATATAACATATCACAGCAACACATAACATCAACTGTCATCAACGTAAGTAAATATGCGTATCCCAATTATTGTTGATGTATAGCAACGAAACCGGCGATACACCACATATTACACTTACGGTCGCAGAAAAGAAAGTGAAAACTACAATATTTGGAATCCACAATCACCTTGGATATCGTAAACCCGAAATATCACATATTACGAATTTCATGCCTAACAATATGAATTCCACATATTGTATCACATTACAGAAAAATCTAGACGACGTTAAACATTCCGATTGAATCAACAAACACCCAAAAATTCCGAAAAGCTCAACACTTGAGCGTAGTTTAAAAATATTCAGTACATGCCACAGTACCAATGAACCAGCCGTAAAAGGGCCAACCAATGTCTCACATGTGGCACCGCTGAACTTCCACAAACCCTAGGATTTAGTGGCGGTTCTGATGGTCACATAATCGAGTTAAGGTTTCGTTCTTCTAGAGCGTCCACCGAATCACTTGTACGATATTTGAATGTACTTTAACTAAGGAAAAATCCAACACTTGAAAATTTTCTGGCAAGGGTGAAAGTCGGTATTTGATATCCGAGCGAACTTTTTAACACCGTCTAAAATAACCGAAACAAAACCTAGAATTACGAATACGAAACACTCCGAATTGCCTTTGCAAAAAGATAACATCACATGCAAAATTAGCAAAACCAAACAACACCTAAAGTACCAAAACCCAGAGCCATGAACACTGTAAAAATTTCAACCCCTTCGAGGCCGATCTGGCCGGTTTTGGTAGTGTTGGGCTCGGCCATTTTCCGAGGGAAAGGGGTGAATTTTGTACAGTGTTCATTATGTAACTCATACACAATTCTGCAACTGTTTAAAAAAAAAATTGACACTCTGGAAAAATTTACAGAAACTAGGGTTTGACGTCGGGTGTTTCGGAGTTGTTTCGGTTTCGTAATCCTACACTTATCCGTCTAATTATCTAGCTAGGCTCTGATACCACTGTTAGGATACCTACAACGGCAGCAAGGTTTTGGGAGGTATCGTCCATGCCAATTTCAAAATGTTCCATTCTAGATAACCCTAGCCATGAATCTTAAACTAGAGAATCAAACTAAACTTCATGTTAACAACTTAACATCTAAGAGTTAGGGATTACAACCTTTGTAGTCTGTTCCTTCACTTCATAAGCTCCGAGTTGAGGTCCTATCGCTGCGATCATCAAGCTCCCGGACTCCATAGAGGCTCCATAAGGTGAATGAGACATCCTTACTTGAAGACTTCACAATCCAAGATGATCTACCTTCAGGAATCACAAACCCAAACTCTCACTTCACTAATGAGGTATTAATGAAGCAAACACCCTAATCTAAGTGGCTAGAATAGATGAGGATGATGAAGTAGGAATTTCGCTCTCTTTTGTTTTCTTTTTCTCTTAATCATTCATCACAAAATAAAAGGCTAGAAAGCTTTTATGAGGAGGAAGAAGAAGATCAAGTGTGATGAATGAAAATGAATTATTGTTTGAGGTTAGAAATGCAACCAAGGATTAAGCATGGCATGTTTAACCCTTGTAGAGACTTAACCATGAGTTAGGGTTAGGGTTAGGGTTGGGTTAATAAATATCTTAGAAATATCCAAAGGGGTGGACTTAGTCAAAGCATCATGAAGCTTCTTCAAAACTCATCCATGACTTAATCCATACAATTTGAATTACAAAAATAAATATAAATCCAACCATAAACCCAAGCATGGTTTAATCTCACAAACCCTAGTTGCATTTTTAATCTAGCATGTTACAATATTATATATCACATATAAAATATTTAATGTAACAAAAGAAAATAATACAATTAACATATATCACATATATATCAATGTATCATCAATTGAGAAAAAGAATCATTTAAGTGAGCTTATATTAGTTAATGTAATATAATATATCACATATATAATTATACATTAAATTATTAAATCAACACTTGATTTAATAACCTGGCAATATTACATATAACCGACTAATATAATATGTATCTTTTTATCGAATCAACACTTGATCCGATAACCCGGCTATATCACATATACCCGGCCGATATCATATATCGCGAGAATAGAATACAGTATCTCATATCGTATTAATTTCGGTCCCGCACATATCACATATGTGCTCCTACTCCGTCTCACCTGAGCCCGGAAAGCTCTGTGTAGGACTCTAAAGACTCGTCAATACGCCGGCAGTTGGTGATGATCATATCAAACACCCATAAGCTGCAAGCGGTCAGCAAAACGTAACATCCACTCGGGTATTGAGCGATCAGAAGATCAACATGCAAGCCTGCACACACTCCTATGACTCCAATCAGTAACACGACCGTACATTCCGGTCTCTTCGTCTGATATGTCGCATATCAAGTCTAGGGGTGGTAAACGTCAGACCCCAGTAACCGATAAGTCATGTCGATATGAGGCTCATAACTGGTCGAGAAACTACTGATAACACTTACCAGTAGATCTCCATAGCAGCCTTGGCCAGAGACTTCCAGTTATAGCCAGTCAAACATAGCGCAACATCAACCCCAAATACCGGGAGAGAAGAAACCCCTCCTATCGCTCATTGCCTCCATGTGATTCGGGACTGTACCCAAAAGCCACCGTTTTGCATGTTCTCTTGAACGTGCTAAGGTGGAAATCAAAGTACAGTGAGAATCACGCAAGACTCTATGTCGATCTCGGGTCTACAGACTAACCTGTACCAGTGTCACCAGAGAACTGCTACCTGACGATAGGTATAATACAATTTAGGAGTTCTCGGCGAGTCCGTTCAGTGTACCCTGTCTCCACTGAGCACCCGTACACCATCTTTGATGTCAAACACCAATGGATATGGGATCATCCATCGCCCATCATATGGGTCAAGATGCGTATACGCTAGTTTACTCTGGAGTATCGATTCCCTGTCTCGATACACCCTTGACTAGGAACAGTTATAGGATGTACTCTTGGACTACCCTGGCCCCACTAGTATAATCTGCATCATAGTCCTAGTAGTCAAGTACATATCCTAAGGGCTTTATCAACATGTGAGAGTAAGACAGTAAACCAATATAAGTCAACATGTTTAGAGAAAGTGAAACCAGATAGTATATTATCATATCGAGCAAGAAAGTTCTCTCTATATATATTCAAGTATCCACTATAATATACATCATATGTACAACAATGGCCTCTATGGCATATACATAACTAACAGTTTGAAGCCCAAACCTTAAACTAAAACTAGTTTTGATACTAATTTAAAACATTCTGTTGGTTTAGTGAAAACTTTGTGGTTAAATAAGGATATATATTACTAAAATAATTTTAACTAATCTAGTTTAGATTATGGTTACTCTAAAAATTATCACAACCCCCAAATTACTTCAAAACCTCACTTTAGTTCTTTAAAACATCACAAAACAATTCTTTAGTCTATGTTTAGGAGTGTTTAAGGCAAAGTTTAGCGAAATATGTTTAAACATGGCTCATTACCTCAATATTAGCTTGAGGGTGATCCTAAGCTTGCAAAGTGGCCCAAGGTGTGGATCTTGTTTTCACCAAGAACTTGAAGAAACAAAACCTAAGATTTGTGATAGTTTATAGTGATTTTTTAGTGGGTGTGAGATTTATTTGTGGGATTTGTTTGAGAGGTAGAGAAGGCTTATGAAGAAGGGGAGAAGAAGAAGGAAGAGAGATGGAGAGAAAAGAAAAAAGAGAATGGCTAATATTTGCTATGCCATCCTCTCCCCTCATTTAAAGCACCATTCCCTCTTGTCCCCCACTTATTATTTTTTCTTTTTCTAGAATCATCCAATTTGTTAAATATTTTTAAAAAATATAAATTGTGGGTTGAAGTTGCCATGGTTACATAAACATGTTTTAACCTAAACCAACATGTTGTTAATACTAGATTAGTATATATATGTGTGTATGTGTGTGTGTGTGTGTGTATATTTAAAATAATTTAATAAATAAACAAACAAACAAATAAATAAATATATGTGAAAATGATTATTAACTAAGTTTTATTGAAAAACTCATGTTATATCGCTCATTAAATTATAATTAACTCTAATAACGTTTTAATACGTTACAGAGAAGAGGAGGAAGAAGATGCTTGCTTAGATTAAGAGAGAGAAGATAATAAAAAAAAATCCTTCATATTAAGTTAGAAACCATTCATTCATTCTCTACAAGATCTTAGCTCTTGGATTAAAACAACCATCCAAGTGTCCACCTCCATCTTTTGATTACACATGTCACTAATATGTTAATGAGTGAGGATATGATGTGCCCAAGGCACGCCATAAGAAAATGGAAAAGAAATAAAAAGGGAAAGAGTTAAATTAATTACAACTTGTACATATAAATAAATGTATAAATACATTTCCATATACATACACTTGTAACCAATTTCAAATTTATTTAAAATACATAAAGAGACAAAATATAATTAGTGACAAAATACTAGAAAATACATATATTAAATATATGTAATATTAAATCTAAACAAGGTTTAATATCCGTATTTTCCAAATGACCTTGCCAGTATTTCAACTGTCCGATTACCATCTGTGTATGAAATACACTAGTTTTATTTGAATCCAAGCGCGTACCAATGTACCGCAACTACAACATTTTGCCAAACCCGGAAACCCTCTATATAGGACTCTAAACACTCAACGAAACGCTGTTAGCGAGTTTACCGAAGAAAACCCTGAAAAACTCACAAGCACGTCAGCGGCACTAGCTGTACGTAACGGCTACTCAGGTATCTGTCGAAAAGAAGATCGACAAGAAAGCTCGTCCGAAACCGTAACTGAGCCTATCATTGACTTGTACCATACAGTTCAGTCTGTTCGTCTGAGAGTATCGCATATCAGGTCTATGGGGGTGGATAATGTCACACACCTAATAACCCGATAAGTCATGCCCTATCACTAAACGAGAAACTACTGATCGCAATCAGTAAATCCCATCTGCCTAGGCATAGATCTTATGGTGATGACCAACCATACACAGCATGACATCAACTCCCAATACCGAAAAAGACGAACCCCCTCTATCTCTCACTGCCTCCAAGTACTTCGGGACTGCACCTAAAAACAACTTGTTTGAATAACCCTTTAAAGCCGTGGTAGGGTAGAAATCAAAGTACAGTGGGAACAGACGATTTTGGGTCGACCAACTACGCTATACTCATGTCACCTGAGAACTGCTATATGAAAATAAGTATAATACCATGTAGCATGTTCTCGGCGAGTCCATCCAGTGTAACTAATAACCCAATGAGCACCTGTATACAATCTTTGGTGACTGAGTGACACCAATGGCTGTGAGACCAGCCATCATCCATCATCGGGATCAAGAAATGTTTACACTAGTTTACTCTGGAATATCGTGTTGGGTTATGCCAGCGCCCTGGCCATTTACCGTGACCGTTTTCGTAACAAAAATTTTATAAACTGGCACTAGAATAACTCGATAACCCGGATCTACCATAAACCTATAAGCTAGCAAACTAAAGAGGAGTTAGAATGGTTATACTGAATGATCCGAGTCCTTTGGTCTTCTACCATCTTCATAAACTCCTTGAGGCGTCATGGATCAAGTTTGGCTTTCGGTCTCCCGCTATCGAAGATGATCTACCTGAGGATTTGTAGTTCGAGCTCCAACCTCAATACCGTGGTAACTCGGGTATATAGTTCGCCAAACTAGATAACCTAGAGGATGTAGAGAGTGATGATGGATTGATTTGTCTCAAAATTCCTTAGGTTTTTCAACACATGCGACATTAAGGGTTGAGGAAGAAGAAGGAAGCTTGGAGTAAATGAGAGTGTAATGAGTGAAGCATCTATGGAAAAAAATGGCCAAGTGTTGTGAACTATCTCTTGAA
This sequence comes from Agapanthus africanus, assembly GCA_030015575.1. NCBI lineage: Eukaryota > Viridiplantae > Streptophyta > Magnoliopsida > Asparagales > Amaryllidaceae > Agapanthus > Agapanthus africanus. Next base: position 460,286,589 of record CM057350.1, on the reverse strand, counting down.
GCAAACCAATAATTCACTTCACAAAAATCAAGCATGTCATAATAGTAAACCATGAGTCATACCATGAGTCACCCCATGAGTCACCAAGTGAGCCATGCTTCATTTAATGCCATAACACAACTCATCCCTCCTCCTCATTTAACCATTTAACCAAAATGATTAAAACTAAAATGAGGTGTTATCATATAGAAATACATTGTAATAAATTACAAGAATACCCCTCATCAGTATATATATACCCGTATCCGTATTCCGAAAAATACGAATACAAAGAGACGAAAATAATCCACTAATATAATACTAGGATCTGGCTTAAACCAAAGCCCACTAGTACTATCCGTCTGAATCATGATATGTGCACAAGTGCACGTATATGAACGAACTCTGCCGTAAAACCATACGGCCTCTACATCATTTCGCACGAAGCAGGGAAACCCTCTCTGTGGGACTCTAAAGACTCGTCAATACACTGGCAGTGGGTTTAACCACAAGCACGTCAGCGGTAATAGCTGTACGTAACGGCTACCCAGGTATTGAGCGAAAGGAAGGACGATGTGCAAACTCAACCGAACCTCTACTGAGCCTGTCTGTGACAATCTCTGCACAGTCCGGTCTGTTCGTTTAAAAGTGTCGCATATCAGGTCTATGGGGTGGATAAAGTCAGACCCCTAATAATGCGATATTTCGTGTCGGTATGAAGCCCATCACCAACTGAGAAACTACTGATCCAAATCAGTAATTCTCTACTACTTTGGCCAAGGATTTCTAGTGATGGCCATCCGTGCACTACGCGACATCAACCCCCAATACCGGGAGAGATGAATCCGCGACGATCCGCTCATTGCCTCCATATGGCTCGGGATTGTACCCAACTAAAACTTGTTTGCATGACTCCTTTGAGTCGTGGTAGGGTAGTAATCAAAGCACAGTGGGAACTCACACGAGACAAATGACGATCTCAGGTCGACAGGCTAACTAGTACACATGCCATCCGGGAACTGCTATTAGGTATAATAATATCTAGCTTGTTCCCGGCGAGTCCATCCAGCATACTCATAACCCAATGAGTACCTATATACTATCTTAGGTGACAAACTGACACCAATGGATTGTGAGACCGGCCACCGCCCCTCGTCAGGGTCTCGATAAGTACACACTAGTCTACTCTGGAGTATCAATGCCCAGTCTCGATACTCTCTCGACTAGGGACATTTAAGAATGTGCTTATAGACCACCCAGCTCTCACGTATATGATTGCTATCATATTGCTGGTAGTCAAGTAAGAATCCTATGGGCTTTATCAACATGTAATAGTGATCTGTAATACCACATAATGCATGTACATGATGATAAAGACAAACCAGATAGCATACTATCATTTTGAGTAAGACTGTTCTATCCATATAGGTCTTCCCTCAATCATTATAATCACCAGCCCGCGATTACAATAATTGTCTTGAGGGTACTATAGCTAACAATCTCCCAATTGCACTTAAGGCTAATTATTACGGTGTCGCATACTCGCAGCCCGTGTGATACCGAGCATCCAACGTCTCTATTAATCAGTCTCACAAAGCTCATTTATGAAACTATTGCGTTCGAGAAATAGCCTCGGTGAGTGGATCCGCTCCAATATTTCTATCTTTATCACTCTATATCTTAGCTTCGCGGAGAAAAATTATCACCCGAAAAGAGCAATACCTGTCTTAGAATTTGTCTGGATATCTGATGGGACCCAGTTCATAAATGAACTCCGAATCCAACAAACTTCTTAGACCGTATCTTCCACTAAATTTAATCAGTATCCTGCGCCATCCCTTTCTCAGTATCCACTTAGACCACCTGTCCAACATACTGCCCCTCAATAGAGGGAAAACTATAACTCTGACAATCACTCTAGCATCCAGGTCATCTTGAAAGCCGGAAATGATAACCGCCTCGCGAAGGAGGCTGCCGTTACCATATACCAAGAACATCCACTTATGTTCATAACAGCTTCCCAACATTTCTCCAGGATTGGATTAATATATACTTATTGCAGCCTGTACAAAATCAATATCTGGAGTGGTACTTGATATCTTATGATTGACTCAATTGCCTAAGCAAGAGATATGCCAATCATGTAAGTCTCTCTTCTCATCAGTCTAAAAGACATCTCTTTAGAGAGGGTGACTCCATCACCTGCGGGTACATCACCACGCCAGGAGTCGTCCATTTTAAAACACTTTAGAATAGTGTCAAGTACCCAAATTGGGACACTTCCCAAATCTAAATCTAAAACCATAGATCTAGTCACCAGAATCCCTGATATTTTATCCATATCCTATGTGGAGAAACACCTTGTGACAACCACAGTATAACCGATCGTAGTTGTTCAGTCAAAAATATTGCAATCTTTAACATAACAATTTCCTCACTTTTCTAATCATCTAAGGATGTTTATTATAAATATAACACGTATTACAAGTTCGTCTGGAAGATATCAAATTACCACGTGTTATACATTATAATCAACATTTTAGAAGGAAATTGTGTGTTTATTATTTCACGCATGATATTGTATATCTCAACATTCTTCATTGAGATTTTGTGCAGAAAATTATCTCAGGATAGATATCGGAATCGCAAATTCACCGACAAAATACAGGAAATCAAAGAGTTAAAATCTGGCAGAGATTCAGAAGAGATAAGAAAATTCCAGATATCACCTAAATACATATAGACCAACACCAGAGGACACAAGAAAAGTGAAGCATCAAGCCCACCAAACAGCCGCGGCCGAGTCAGGCCGATCCGCGGTAGATCCGCGGTCGAGTTAGGGCATCAGGTGACAAGTTCTTTCCAAAAGCTTCATTACAACTATCTAGCTTGTTGAGAATGCTCCATTGTAAAAACCTTGTTATGGAAACTTCATTACAACAACCTAGCATCTTGAGAAAGCTTGATAACTACCTTATTCTAGAAGTTTCTCTAAAACTACCTAGTTTATTGGGGAAGATTGGCCCAGCTTTTAGTGGAAGATTAGTGAAGGGCTATATAAAGGAATTAAGCCTTCATTTCGAGGATTACACACAGACAATTAATACTCAATTTGGGGAGAAAATTTGAGAGCCAATTTAATCCAAATCAAGATCAAAAATCAAGAATCATTGAGTACAACATCGAGTGAGTTCATTCACGATCCTTTACGCGAAACCGATTATCATCAATGTGCACGTGATCCTCGACAGGTCCAAATCTCACGGTGATCGAGCAAAGCGAATATCGACGGAGAAATTACCTCTCCAAAGGAGTGATCGAGAGCATTCTTTCTTGTAATCTCGAATTGAGAAGTGTAATTCGAAGTTGAATAATAAAGATGATCATTTGTTCAATCTCGCTCTCTTTACATTTTCGCATTATAAAATCATTATTTGTTAAATCTTTGAATCTCATGATGTGTGAATAAATCTCTGTTTGTTAGGATTCGAAGGAATTTGGTAGATCAAATGGTGATAAAATCATATACTCGTCTTACATCTTATAAAGATTATGAACTTTAGGAAAAAGAATCATCAACGACCAAATTAGGAGCGAGATCATAGTTCTTGATAATCATGTTGCAATTTGGAATTAGATGATTGATGATTTTCTTTGCTAAAAGCTAGATTTGAATGGTGATCAATGAAAAGACAAGAGATAGTAAATGAGATAGTAACGGAGAAATTTCCCTAATCTTCATTCATTGCCATCAATCTATTTTTTAACTCTTTCAAAAGATAAGATGAGTTATTTTGAGTATTCATCCATTGATACTAATTCCTATCTAATCCTACAAACTATTCTTCAATTTTCTTGATAACTAAAATTGATCTTTGATATTTTCTTGATTCCTAAATCTTGAATTTTCTCTTAACTTTCTTGAAATGATAAACTCAATTAAATCTTGAAATCTTTTTCTTGAATTTTCTTTACTATTTCTTTCGACTCAACTAAAGCAAGAGTGATCAAATCCACGAATCCCAATGGACGACCCATACTCACTAATGATCTAGCTACATACGACACCGTTATTAATTGCGGTTACTTTTACGACTAAAAAACATATCGCTTCTTCTTCACTACACATCTTTTTTTTCTTTCAAAACAAAGTAGCGAATCTATGATTTTTACGATCAATCAAATGGCGCCGTTGCCAGGGATTTGTGCGTAATTTGTTCATTCTTGCTATTTGAGTTGAAATATTATTATTCTATCAAAATTTAATTCAAGAATCGCATCGTGTGCTAAACGATTACTGTTTGAATTTTTGCAAGGAAATCTGGCATCACTGTAGCAGAGTGATCAAAATTCAGAGACGTTCTAAAGATTCTAGATGAGCTAAAGAAGCTACAGTAAAAATTATATCACCTAACTTCTCCATTCCACCGCAGAACCGCGGCGGAATCTTGTTTTTGCGGCGGATCCGCCGTTGAGTTAGGGAATCACTGCTTCAATTTTCTCTGGTATATTCTCTACTTTGTTATCTCTTCTCTTATCTTGTCCAATAACACTTTTCTGTAGGATTCTTTGCAAAATTCGCTGCTTAAAAAAAATTCTTGTTGCGTGTTTTGATATTGGTTGTTTTGCATATTTTAATATGGAAATTAAGGCGCAAAGACTAAATTCAGATTAGGTGGGGATTTCATTACCCTTCCTAAGCCCCAAAAATCACAAAACTAGCATCCACATCACCCTCATTAACTAAAAAATATCTAGACAAGACTTTAAGGACCGTCGCGCTCAATTAGGACAGAAGAAGGTCGTGGGTAATCTATTGCTTATTTACATTTTTTGTGGTGTCTGAGGCAAGTGTGTCTTAGACAAGTGGTTACTTAATTAGGCCTGCTACTTACGTAGCGGATACCTCCTACTTACCTGGCACTTACCTGGCCACAGGAGGGATAAAGAGGTAGTAGAGTATTTATCCTGCGATTTGTCTTCTGGAAGTCTAGGAGCGATCTAGTGACTTGACCTAGGTGACCTTAGATCTAGGGTTGATTGTGCATTTTTTGTGATTTTTCTAAATCCGTATTTTTCAAAAACAAACCAAAAAAAACCTTTCTTTTCTTTTTAATTTACACATATGCTGCCACTTGCGCTAAACCCGTTTAGTGCATGCTCGGCCGGACACGGGATTCTATAGCCCGTCTTGTCCGCGTTTTGTCTATCGACATCGAAGTCGGTATTTATTCATCTTCTTTTTCCCTACCACTCTCCACATCCACCGAGACGGAAGGTTCTCCATCAACTTTCAATAACACCACTTTGCCACCATCCGCAGGTGCGCAGAATCTACCACGTATATCTCTCCAAGAGAGATGCTGCCCTATACGTGGTCCTCTTCTTACTTGTCTTTCTATTCTACCAGCCAATGGGAATAATTTTGAAATCAAACTATACTTCATCAATCTTTTGCATAAATTTCATGGCCTTGAGTGTGAAGACGCATACGTTTTTATCACCAAATTCGAAAACGTATGCTCTATGATGGAGACATCACAACTGTCTTTGGATGCTATGAGATTGCGTCTTCTACCGTTCACTTTGTGCGATTTAGCCAAAAAATGGCTTTATAACACAGCTGCGCACTCTATTTCCAACTGGGATGAATTCTTCATAGCATTCCTTAAGAAATTGTATCCCAATCATAAGACCGCCCGTGTTAGGAGTGAAATCAACCAGTTTTCCCAGCTTCCAAATGAACCATTTTGGAAATGTTTTGAACGTTTCAAGGATCTGCTTGTCCAATGTCCACATCACGGAATCCATAGATGGGATCTCAGTCGAATCATCTATGAGGGCATTAATCCAATAATAAAGCAGATGCCTGAATACATGTTTCAAGGAAATTTCATGTCTAAAGACGATGGTGAAACTTGGAAATTTTTGGAAGATTTTGCTGAAAAAACTTTGCAATGGGAGAGTGTTAGTCAACCATCGTCTAGGGGAGGCATCCATCAACTTGATGTTTCCATAGCAGTCAAAGCTGACATGGCAGCAATGCAAAAGAAACTTGAAGCTATGGAACACAAATTATTATTATCCTCCCTAAACTAGGTCACACTCCCTAAAACCGTGTGTGGATGCTGTTCAGATCCATCACATCTGACGGAAGAATGTCCTTTGAATTCTCCGTTTCAAGGTCAAGAACACAATAATGCTGCTTTTCAGCAACGACCTAAAAACGATCCTTATTCTTCCACTTATAATCAGGGTTGGAGGAATCACCCTAATTTGGGTTGGAATCAACACCAAACTCAAAATTCGGTTCCAAACTAAAATAACTTTAAAAGGGTCCCTCCACAACAATAGCAACCACTACAACTGAGTCAGCACCCCTTTCAACCACAAAATTTTCAAAATCCGGCCAACACTTTTGCACCATATAATAATTCTTTGCAATTGACCGGTACCGATAATTTGTCTTCACTCGAACAAACCATGAATTTGTTTATGAAAAATTTCATGCAAGTTTCGGCTGAGATAAAGTCTTCTGTCGATAATATAAAGAAGGACTCCTCCTCCCACGGTGAGAGAATTAAATCGATAGAAGCACAAATTGCACAATTAAATGCCGAAATGAGTGCTAGAGAGAAAGGGAAACTTCCAGCTCAACCCCTACCTAATCTTGGCTACTCACATTATGTGAGTGCTACTACCAAGTTGAGATCTGGAAGAGTGCTAAACAACTATGTTGGTGAAGAGATTGATAATAAGGAATCAATCGATGATACTCGGGCTTCTACTTCTTACCCTATTTCGTCTACTCCACCTTCTTCCGAGCCCATTCTCCGTTTTCCTCAAGGCTCGAACCCTCCACCCACCTCCTTGAGTCCACCAAAAACGATCCCCACTCCAATTCTGGGATCCGTTTTTCCCACACGAACTTCTCCACAAATGTTAGACCCAACTATTATTGATAAAGCTCCTTATCCTAATAGGTTAAGGGGAAATAGACTAAGTCCATAAATGGAGAAGATTGTAGAAATTTTTAAACAGGTTAACATCAATATCCCTCTCCTAGATGCTATACAACAAGTTCCGTCCTATGCGAAAAAACTTAAGAACTTGTGCACTAGAAAGAAGAAAACTCAAGTGTCGAAAAAGGTGTTCATATCGAGTAAGGTAAATACAGCTTTTACCCAACAATTACCTGAGAAACGTAAGGACCCTGGCTATCCTACATTTTCTATTTCTATTGGGGGTAAAAATATCAACCGTGCTCTACTCGACCTTGGCGCTAGTGTTAACCTGCTTCCATACTTTGTATGAGCAATTGGGTATCGGAGAATTAAAACCGTCGCACTGCACACTCCAGATGGCTGATTGATCAATCACCCAACATAGGGGAGAGCTTGAGGATGTGTTGATAAAAGTCGGGGAATTTATATTCCTTGTGGACTTTATTGTTCTAGATACACAACCTGTAGCAAACCCACGGAACCAAATTCCGGTGATTCTCGGTTGACCCTTTTTGGCCACTTCCAATGCTATAATCAACTGTCGAAACGACTCTATGAACTTATTCTTCGGGAAGATGTCAATTGTGCTTAACATTTACAAGTTGGGAAGTGAACCTTCCGAACCTTCTGCTCAATTATGTTTTTTCGAATTAATGGATGTCGACAGCAGCGAATTTGAACAGGTTCACGATATTGATCTAGACTCTCTTAATACGTTATTGTTTGACCCAGCTATTTGTTATACACATACGGACTCATCTGTCGAGCTGTCCGGGTCAATATCTAACGCCGATTATGAACCATTTATAGAGTCTGAGTATCATCCTGTTCTTTCTGATGAGATTATTCTTCGGGGTATCGATGAAAGTTTTGAAGAAATTTTCGCTAATGAACTCGAATTTTTAGAAAACACGGGAGTTGTGATAAATAAACTCCAAAACAAAGAAGTTGAACCAACACCCCTTCTTCTTGAAATAACGAGTATTCGAGTAATCCATCATTATCATTGTATCGTCTCTATAAACAGAGTCGCAAACCCGTTGTATTACACCACTTATCTCTTCCCCACTTCGTCCTGGCTTTATATAACATATTCTTCCACCAACCAGTGCATTACATCGATAAAATCTTTGAATGGTTGGTGTTAATTTTCGGTCTTTGTAAAGTTTTGCATTTACCAATAACTTTATCCCAAATCTACAGGTTTTTTGAGATTTAAAAGATTACAACAGTGAGGACACTGCTGTAAATAGGTTTGGGGGAGGCTTGTGCTTATTTATGCATTACTTTGCATTACAGTTTGCATAAGCACAAAATTTTCAAAAATTTTCTTTTATAATAAAATATTAGAAAGTGAAAAGTTACATTTGAAAGATTGGAAGAGTTGAAGAAAATCAAGAAAGTTAGATGTTTTCTTAAACGAAACTAGTAATAAGTAGTTATGAGTCGTTGTTCCAAGGGTTAGTAAGATGAAGGAAGTCACTAATCTGAGAATAAAAATAAATCTGAAAAATAGTTCATATTCTGGAAGCCAAACATCTGAACGTTGGTACCCTACTATACGCACTTACACACGTCTTGAAACTCGGGATAGTAGAGAATACCTTGAAATGCTCTTGTCTAAGAGCCAAAGTACGAAGAAAATAATAAATGAAGCATAAAAGTGTAAAATGGTTAAGAAAAAAATGAACACTGGTTTTGTAATCACCAAGGCAACATAAAAAAATATAGCGAGGGTACTCATCACGTAGTGTTTTAGATCAACTGGTTTGGGAGTCATTGCTAAGCCTTAGGTGTTCCAAGACGAGAAAATTGCTAATTACGCCTAATAAGTGAGCGAATTTAATAATCGGTCGGTTAGTACCTCAAGAACTATTAACGGTCGTATGAAGAATGTGTGAGCAATTCCATCCAAAAAAATTCATCGACTAAAAAGTACTGAGGTAGATAGACAAGAGTATGATAGCTTGAATTGAATTCTCTGAGTGTAGGGATATCTTTTACACACACGTAGGGGTATATGATTGGTGTTTGGAAGAAAGGTAGGGATGAAAAATAAAGGCGATATTTTATTGAGGGATGATGTGATTTCTAACATATTTTCATGACTATTAAGATAGGGCTCATGACAACCGAAAAGCTACTTTAGTTGAAAACTCTGATTTTCAAGTTCTTTCTTTTATAATTCTTATCTTTATATGTAAATTTCACTGTCTTTCTTTTATTATGGAATTTTGTGGGTGCAATCCGTTGAAAACTCTCAGAGACAACACTCCTCCTACTAGGGACACCTAGAGATTTAAAGGCTTGTTGCACATGCTCAGTGCAATCGTGTTGCCTATAAAAGTGTGCTAGTTATTTTTTCTTTTTCTTTCTATTTTCTCCTTCTCTTGAATAAAAGAAATTTGCTCGAGACGATCAAAGTCAAGTTTGGAGGAATTTGTTCAGTCAAAAATATTGCAATCTTTAACATAACAATTTCCTCACTTTTCTAATCATCTAAGAATGTTTGTTATAAATATAACACGTATTACAAGTTCGTCTGGAAAATATCAAATTACCACGTGTTATACATTAAAATCAATATTTTAGAAGGAAATTGTATGTTTATTATTTCACGCATAATATTGTATATCTCAACATTCTTCATTGAGATTTTGTGCAGAAAATTATCTCAGGACAGATATCGGAATCGTAAATTCGCCGAAAAATTACAGGAAATCAAAAAATTAAAATCTGGCAGAGATTCAGAAGAGATAAGAAGATTCCAGATATCACCTGAATACATATGACCAACACCAGAGGACACAAGAAAAATGAAGCATCAAGCCCATCAAACGGCAGCGGATCTGCGGCCGAGTCAGGCTGATCCACCACAGATCCACGGCCGAGTTAGAGCATCGAGTGACAAGTTCTTTCCAGAAGCTTCATTACAACTACCTAGCTTGTTTAGGACGCTCCATTGTAACAACCTTGTTCTGGAAACTTCATTTCAACAACCTAGCTTCTTGAGAAAGCTTGATAAGTATCTTATTCTAGAAGTTTCTCTAAAACTACCTAGTTTCTTGGGGAATATTGGCCTAGCTTCTGGTGGAAGATTGGTGAAGGGCTATATAAAGGACCTAAGCCTTCATTTCGAGGGTTACACACACACAATTAATACACAATTTGGGGAGAAAATTTGAGAGCCAATTTTATCCAATTCAATTCCAAATCAAGATAAAAAAAATCAAGAATCGTTGAGTACAACATCGAGCGAGTTCATTCAAGATCCTTTACACGAAGCCGATCGTCATCAATGAGCGCGTGATCCTCGATAGGTCCAAGTTTCACTGTGATTGAGCAAAGAGAAGATCGACGGAGATATTACCTCTTCAAAGAAGTGATCGAGAGCAATCTTTCTTGTAATCTTGAATTGAGAAGTATAATTCAAAGTTGAATAATAATGGTGATCATTTGTTCAATCTCGCTCTCTTTACATTTTTGCATCATGAAATCATTATTTGTTAAATCTTTGAATCTCATGATGTGTGAATAAATATCTGTTTGTTAGGATTCGAAGGAATTTGGTGGATCAAATGGTGATAAAATCTTATACTCATCTTACGTCTTATGAAGATTATGAACTTTAGGAAAAAGAATCATCAACGACCAAATTAGGAGCGAGATCACCGTTTTTGATAATCTCGTTGCAATTTAGGATTAGATGATTGATGATTTTCTTTGCTCAAGGCTAGATTTGAATGGTGACCAATGAAAAGACATGGGATAGTGAAGGAGAAACCCTATTTTCTTCAATAGATCCCTAATCTTCTTTCATTGCCATCAATCTATGTTATAACTTTTTCAAAAGATATGATGAGTCATTTTGAGTATTCATCCTTTGATATTAATTCCTATTTAATCCTACAAACTATTCTTCAATTTTCTTGATAACTAAAATTTATCTTGGATATTTTCTTGATTCCTAAATCTTGAACTTTCTCTTGATTTTCTTGAAATGATAAACTCAATTAAATCTTGAAATCTTTTTCTTGAATTTTCTTTACTATTTCTTTTGACTCAACCAAAGCAAGAGTGATCAAATCCACGAATCCCAGAGGACGACCCGTACTCACTAATGGTCTAGCTATATGCGACACCGTTATTGATTGCGGTTACTTTTACGACTAAAAAACACATCGCTTCTTCTTCACTACACATCTTTTTTTCTTTCAAAACAAAGAAGCGAATCTATGATTTTTATGATCAATCAGCAGTATAGGAAGATCTCTTCCTATTAAGTGCATATTATCCAAATACTAGGACATCACTTCGTACTACTTTCTTACCAGATCCATCTCTTATTCTGATGAAGTCAAACTCTATGACTATCACAACAAAAATAGATGATCTATCTCCGCTATACCTGCTTTAGTCTATAAATAGACATAAACTCTTTGCCTATTATGCTTCCGTTGCTCCCACTGACTACAACAACCCTCTAACAGAGTCATATACACGTGCACTTCTAAAACTAATTTAGAATGAAGTTATACTCATCCTGCTGCCAGATCTCATTGTCTAGAAAAGCAGTGGTGGAAAGTTTGGGTAATCAAAAACCTCCCTGTCACCGTCTTTGAGGAGACCGAAGTACCTCTCGGGTGCCTGAGGTTACCCACCAAATCTATGGAGTGGCTAATGGATCGTCGAAACTATTTGAATTTTTAGGTTCTACTAAATTTTCAGTAATCGTTTGTGGTTTCTGAATCACTTCCAGTTCCACCATACTCCTACTAATATTTTCTGAAAAGATTCCATTTTACTGAAACTGGTGGCGAGTCAAAAACAATATAACTATTGATCTTCCAGATGGTAGAATGTTAACCCTCGTCAATGCCCGGGATAACCCACAAACTACCATTACTAAAACGTGCTTTGAGTTTATCTAGATTCTGGTTTTAAGCATATGCCAGAAAACTCCATATATCTTAACATCGTTAAGATATGAATCCATTCTATATATCCAATATAGAAACAAAGATACTAATTTAATTGGAACCAGTTTCAAAAATCATGCAGCCGTTTCCAGTGCATATCAACCAAATGGAAGAAGGCCATACATCATTACTATCCAGGAATACAGCCATATATGAATAACCTGAAAGAGAAACAAGTTCTAAAAAATATTACTTACAATGGAATACCAAACACAAGTATCTACATCTTCGATCACCTTGTAGAATCTTGATACTTGCAACATATGGTTCTCTACCTTATTCTTATGCCTATAACTTCTCAAAATTTAGACCTTGTATTTGAACGAAATACTTGTCTAAAACTAGAGAAATCATGAGTAAACTGAATATAGTACGAGTACCAACCCCTTTGTCCTGACGGACATCGGACAACATATAATACTTTGTATAAGTCCACTGAGTTTAACAACTCAAACTCTGTGCGTCGAAAGTTGAAAACCATGCTATGGTTAAGAAGAATTACACTGTTGTTGAATACACCTTACCTAACCATCAACTGATAGAGGTAAATGTCATAGACATAATTTCAAAAAGTTATATCTCACTTTATAAAATAAACGTACAAATATATCAGTTTGAAATTTGTGCATAACAACGGATATTCAAAACCAAATATTTGATGTCAGGCAAAACCCAGTTGATTTCCTCAAATATCACCAATTACAAAGAATTCTGATATATATTGAGGATCTAATCACCCAATTTCAAATATCTTACTCCCACTCAGCATCCGTAACGCCATACAGATGTGAGAATCAAATCTGGTAAATACATACCCTAGAGTCAGAATCTATTTGGGAAAACAGTTTTCAATTAACACCGCACAGTAAAACTGAAACATGAAAATATTTCGAAGGGGTAAGCGGGTATTCCTAGTAATGCCTCTTTCACTATCCAGATTCATGACTGTAACCATATATTTCCTTGCCCTCACTCTAATCCCTTTATATGTTTTTACTTATTACCTTCTGTACACCACACTTACGCTAATTGATTTTCTTCCTTCCGTACCCTTCGGCACCAGCCTAAGGTTTGGAAGAAGACTATCCAATAAGCGTAATTGGTGTACTCTTCTAATACTATGAGCTCTCGCAACCTGAGAGAAGGTAAAGAGAAAAGACAACTGACTAATCCATATTCTATTTCTCCAGAACCAGAAACCATTCTCGAACTGGAACAGGTTCCTTCGAGTTTGTAAGTAACTATACGATGGAAGATCCAAAAAATGTGGACCTTCGTTATGATATGGAGTGTTCTGGAGAAATGCAAAGGTGATATAGGAGTGGCAGGGGTACACGATGTTGTTAGTTATATGTATGCCTTAGAGGCAATTACTGTACATGCGATGTATATTGTAGTGGATGCTTGGACGTATATAGGGAGGATTTTCTTGTTCGACATGATAGTATGCTATCCGGTTGCACTTTATCTTAACATGTACACCTATTGTCTCTCTATTACATGTTGATAAAGCCTTTAGGATGAGTACTTGACTACTAGGATTATGATGCAGATCTTACTAGTGGGGCAGAGGTAGTCGGTAAGTACATCCTTCAATTGTTCCTAGTCGTAGGAGTATTGAGACAGGGCATCGATACTCCAGAGTAGACTAGCGTATGCGCTTCTTGACCTATATGACGGGCGATGGATGATCATCTATTGGTGTTTGACATCAGAGAAGGTATACGGGTGCTTAGTGGAGACTAGGTACACTGGACGGACTCGCCGAAAACTCTTAGATGGTATTATACCTCACGTCAGATGCCATTTCTCTGGTAACACTGGTATAGGTTAGTCTGTCGACCCAAGATCGTCATCGAGTCTTGTGTGATTCCCACTGTGCTTTGATTTCCACTTTACCACGTTCAAGAGATCATGCAAAACGGTGGTTTTTGGGTACAGTACCGAGTCACATGGAGGCAATGAGCGATAGGAGGGGATTCGCCTCTCCCGGTATTGGGGGTTGATGTTGCGCTATGCTCGATTAGCTATAACAGGAAATCCCTGGACAGGTTTGCTGAGATCTACCGGTAAGTGTTATCAGTAGTTTCTCGAACCATTATTGACCTTGCATCGGTATGACTTATCAGGCTATTGGGGTCTGACGTTATACCACCCCCAGGCTGTGATATACGACATATTAGACGAAGAGACCGGACTGTACGGTAGTGTTACTGATTGGATTCGCAGGAGTATGAGAAAGATTCCTTGTTGATCTTCTGATCGCTCAATACCCGAGTGGCCGTTACGTTTACCAGACCGCTTGCGGCTTGTGGATGACTGATATGATCACCACCTACTGCCGGCATAGCTCAAGCGAAACGAAGTAGGAGCACATATGTGATATGTGCGGGACCGAGATTAATACGAGTATGTGACACCGTATTCTATTCTCGTGATATGTGATATCGGCCGGTTATATGAGATATAGCCGGGTTATCGGATCAAGTGTTGATTTGATAAGTTGATACATATAATATTAGTCGGTTATATGTGATATAGCCGGATTATTAAATCAAATGTTGATTTAATAATTTAATGTATAATTATATATTTGATATATTGAATTATATTAAACAATATTAGCTCACTTAAACATTTCTTTTTATCACTTGTGTACAATTAGTATATATGTGATATATATTAATGTACATTTTTTTGTGTCATGCTAGATGCTGTTAGTTATATGTATGCCCTAGAGGCCATTACTGTACATGCGATGTATATTTTAGTGGATGCTTGGACATATATAGGGAGGAATTTCTTGCTCGACATGATAGTATGCTATCTGGTTGCACTTTATCTTAACATGTACACTTATAGTCTCTCTATTACATGTTGATAAAGCCCTTAGGATGAGTACTTGACTACCAGGATTATGATGCAGATCATACTAGTGGGCCAGAGGTAGTCGGTAAGTACATCCATAGATTTTTCCTAGTCGTGGGAGTATCGAGATAGGGCATCGATATTCCAGAGGAGTCTAGCGTATACGCTTCTCGAACCATATGATGGGCAATGGATGATCCCATATCCATTGGTGTTTGAGATCAGAGATGGTATACGGGTGCTCAGTGGAGACTGGGTACACTGGACGGACTCGCCGAGAACTCCTAGATGGTATTATACCAATCGTCAGATAGCAGTTCTCTGGTGACACTAGTACAGGTTAGTCTGTCGACCCGAGATCGTCATAGTCTTGTGTGATTCCCACTGTGTTTTGATTTCCACCTTACCGTGTTCAAGAGATCGTGAAAAATAGTGGTTTTTGGGTACAGTCTCGAGTCATATGGAGGCAATGATCAATAAGAGTGGATTCGTCTCTCCCGGTATTGGGGGTTAATGTTGCGCTGTGCTCGATTGGCCATAACAGGAAATCCCTGGTTAGGGTTGCTGAGATCTACTGCTAAGTGTTATCGGTAGTTTCTCGAACCGTTATATACCTCACATTGGCATGACTTATCAGGTTATTAGGGTCTGACGTTATACCACCCCCAGGCTACGATATGCGATATATCAGACGATAAGACCGGACTGTACGGTAGTGTTACTGATTGGATTCGCAAGAGTATGAGGAGGCTTTCTTGTTGATCTTCTGATCACTCAATACCCGGGTGACCATTACGTTTAGCAGACCTCTTGCGGCTTGTGGGTGTATAATATGATCATCACCTGCTGCCGGCGTATTGACGAGTCTTTAGAGTCCTACACAGATCTTTCCTGGTTCATGCGAAACGAAGTATGAGCACATATGTGATATGTACGGGACCGAGATTAATGCCCGTATGTGATACCGCATTCTATTCTCACGATATGTGATATCGGTCGGTTATATATGATATAGCCGGGTTATCGGATCAAGTGTTGATTCGATAAGTTGATACATTTGATATTAGCCGGTTGTATGCGATATAGCCGGATTATTAAATCAAGTGTTCATTTAATAATTTAATGTATATTTATATATTTGATATATTGAATTACATTAACTAATATTAGCTCACTTAAACATTTCTTTTTCTCACTTGTGTGCATATAGTATATATGTGATATATATTAATGTACATTTTATTTGTGTCATGCTTGATGCCACACGTTTCATGGGTGTTTGAGACTTACACCATGCTTGATATAATGAAGGGTTTTATTTATTTAAAGTTAATCAAAATTAGATGGAAATTGGTTTAATGGTTGAAGCTTTGAGAAGCTTGTGGAACCATTGACTAAGTCCACTAATTTGTTTTACTTAAGATATTTATTAACCTAACTATTGTCCTTGGCCATAATTTAGTCTTTACATGAGTTAGTATATGATACAAACTCAATCATGGTTGCTATTCTCACCTCATGAGTTTCATTCTCATCTCCACTTCATCTTTTTCTTCATCAAGAGAAAGCTCTCTAGCTTTTCTCAATGTGAAGAAATATTGTGAGAAAAATAAATCTAAAGTGA
Source organism: Agapanthus africanus (assembly GCA_030015575.1). Taxonomy (NCBI): domain Eukaryota; kingdom Viridiplantae; phylum Streptophyta; class Magnoliopsida; order Asparagales; family Amaryllidaceae; genus Agapanthus; species Agapanthus africanus. Next base: position 460,270,135 of record CM057350.1, on the reverse strand, counting down.
GAAAAATTCCTGCTTCATCATGCTCTACTATACTAGCCATTTAGTTTAGAGTGTTTGCTTCATTAAACCCTATTTAGTAAAGAGGTAGCTTGGGTTGGTGTCTCCTCGACGTAGATCATCTTCGGCCTCGAAGACTTCAAGCAAACTTGTTCTGTTCATCTCGTGGAGCCTTTCTAGAGTCCGGGGTTTCACTAGTTGGAGCGAAGGGACTACTACACGGAGCTATTGAAGTGAAGGACCGGTCTACAATGTTGTATTTCTTGTTCACTTGAATGTAAAGATGTTTACATTGTTGTATTGTCTAAATCTCTAGTTAAGATTCTAGGTTAGGGTTTTTTAGTATGGCAAATTTTTGAAAATGGCATGGACGATATCTCCTGAAACCTTGTTGCCGCCATAGGAAACCCTGTAGTGGTATCAGAGCCAAGCTAGAGAATTAGACGATGTTTGTTAGATTACAAAACCGAAACTACTCCGAAACTTGAAACAATGAAATCTAGTTTCTGCCGATTTTTAAATGGCCTCTAATTTTTTTTTAAGAAACTGCCGAATGTTATATGAGATGTACCATGAACACATCATAAATTTGGACCATCCCCACAGGATTTTGGCCGGCCACAAAGCAATAATTTCCGAGCAGGCCGGTTTTATTAGGGTGTTTTGGCTTCAATTTTCTGCTGTGTTCCAGTCTCTGGGTTTTGGTGTTTAAGGTGTTGCTTGTTTTTTCTAAAATTACATGTGATGTTATTTTTGTGCAAAGGAAATTCGGAGTGTTTCGTACTCGTAATTCTAACATCATTTCGGGTTATTTAGACGACGTTAAAATATTCGAACGGATATCAATAACCCATATTTCCCTCGCTGGAAATTTTCCAAGAGTTGGATTTTTCCATGTTTAAAATCTTCGGAAAATCATGCAGGTGATTCTGTAGACCCTCTAGAAGAACGAAACCCTAACCCGATTCTGTGACCGTTGAAACTGCCACCAAACCCTAGGGTTTGTGGTAGTTCCGCGGCACCATAGGTGAGGCAAGGGTTGACCCTTCTATGGTTGGTCCATAAGTGATGTGGCATGTTCTGGGTACTTTTTGAACTCCGCTCAAGTGTCGAGCTTTTTGGGAAATTTTGGGTGTTTGTTTATTCGATCGAAAAGTTTAACATCGTCTAGCTATCTGTGATTGTGAAACAATATTTGGAATCCACAATAATTAGTTATATGATAACTAGTTTGAATTTTATAAATCTAGCAGTTTAGTCTCATTTGATCGGTTGCAACGGAATTTTGATGTGGATCAAAAGTCCGTCGCAATTACGTAGTGTACGCGGATACTCGCCGAGTAACCTTACTAGATAGCCATGCCCCATGGCCCCGACCAAGTGACTGTAGGAGAACCTCGTAGCCAAAAGCATCCGTTCGGGTGCTTGCGGCCGCGGTGTTCCGCTTAAGTGCACTTCATCGATGGCATCGGGGTTGCGGCCATCTACTAAAGTTTACGACGAGCATTTGATCAGGTCATCGGGAATCCTGTTGAATTACCCGACTGGTTATTGAAAAGTGTTTTCAATATCGAGACTAAAATGCGGGGTTTATAATTGTTAGGCATGTGAAGTCTAAGAAATTCATTTAGTTAGGCATGAAATCCAAAGTATATGATACATTCGGTTTATGATGTCTAAGGTGGTTGCGGATTCCAATAGTTGTATTTTTTCACTTTCTTTTCTGGGACCGTAAGTGTAATATGTGATGTATCGCCAGTTTCGTTGCTATATGTCAACGACAATTGGGATACGCATATTTATTTACGTCGATGACATGTGATGTTATGTGTTGCTGTGATATGCAATATTGGATCGTTGTGTTTTGAATAGCCGGGTTTTTTTTATATGAGATGAGAGTTTTTCATTTTCATTCATGTAAAATGTTGTATATAATATTCTTTTATTGGGCACTTCCGGGTTGAGGATGATGTCACCATTGATGTATATTATTTACTTTTCCGCATTAGGATAGACCCAAGGAGGAAAGCACAAGTAACCGGGTTCTAGAGTCCAGTGGGAGACCATCTCGAGGAGTCGAGACCGGATCTCCTAACTTTAGAATTGGTAGGGTTGCTTGATGCTTTCGTAGGGGTCTAGGGATGTGGGTTTGGCTATTCATCACGACCGTGGAATCCGCGTTTTTTATTAGCTTAAATAAAACACGGAATTACTTGTATATCCAATATTTAATATGTGTTCTTCTGCTGCTGATATTCTGTGATGTGATCACTTGATATGATGAGATGAATGCTTATATTATATATATGATATATAATAAATATTGCTGCTTTCGTTTCTTCTGTGATGCTTAGGAAGCATAAGTGATGGTACTTCATTAATAAGATTAATGAAATAAAAGAAACCTAAAGATATTGTAGAAACTTGTTTTAAAACTGGCAGCTCTAGTTCTTGCTTTGCATAGTGGTATTCCTTATAGAATATCCAGCACCTTATTCAATAAGGAAAGAGACGAGATCCCTTCACCGGGAGAGACCTCTTTAGCGAAACTGGCAGATGCTACAACCCACTCGGTTTGTCTTTTGATTGCTTTTTTAGTTCATGCTTTGCATAGTGGTATTTGTGAAATTTTCTGCCCCTCATTCGATGAGGAAAGAGCCGAGATCCCTTCACCGGGAGTGACCTCTTTAGCAAAACTAGTGAAAGACTAAAAAACACTCCCTTTTAAAATCATTCGATTCTACAACGATATCAAGTTAATTACGCAAAGGGTTTTCTTAAAAACCAGTCGTAGCCCTCCATCATTTCAGATCAGGACTATTTAGTATTCGTGCTGCGTTTTTTGAACTTAGCCAAGGAGTAGTGTGCGGTAGCTAATTAGTGCTTATCTGCAAGCATATGATGCGATTGAGTTAGGGTAGTCGTACGGCTTTGTTAACCTTAGCCAAGGGTCGTACGGGTGGGTTTAATTTAATCAGGAAATGACGGGTTGAACTTGGTTAGCGCTTATGATTTGTTGACCATAGCCAAGGTCATAAGTTGCTAGGGGCACAATATTATCGGGAATTTCAAGTGTTGAAATTTGCAATGAGATTGCATACCTTCTATGAGATAGTTGGATCCCGATACCCACTGCAAGTAAGAGTTACTCCTGGGAGAGTTTTACACATTAAAATTAGCCGATCAAGTAGGTGTCTAGAAAGGTGTTGACGGGGTTACGCCCATGGGAAAATAGGGTTTATTCCAATTAGGTCCGTGCGAAAACACGGGGAACCTCTCTCAAAATACCGACACTGGCCTGGCCGAAAGATTAGCGATCTTGTAGGGTGTAATTAATCCCGGTTAGTCTTACCTTTTAGGGTTTGAAGGAAGATTTAATAAAAATAGTGGGAGCCATGCTGATTAGATAAAATAATAACCAATCTAATTTTGCAAGAGCATACACTGAGTGTTTTCTTCTTCTCTCTGTTCTGGTAGCGACCATGTCACGCCTTAATCAAGATAATAATATGGATGCATTTACTGAACCTTCTTATCATACTGATCTGGGGAACGTTGGTTCCGCTCTATCTTATAATTGTTATAAGTCTGAGAAGGAAATAGGGGAATACTAGGATTCCCATGCCAACGTAAACGAGGAATAAGCATGATGATGCATATTCTTCGGGTGTGTTCGTTACCGAGAACTGTTTCTCAGTATCCTCTACGTTCTAGGTATGAAATACTGGATCAGGATCCCATATATGTAATCTGTTACATGGGCTACAGAAAGGTAGAGAACTGAGATTAGGTGATATGTCTCTAAGTGTAGAGAATGGTGCAAATGTTGCAGCCAAATCAGTTAGCGGATATCACCTTGTATTACCAAGTAGTAAATACATTGATTCTGAACGAATGCTATTACATACCGAACCTAATATACAACATTCCATCATATTCTTTATTAAGTTAAAGAAGGATATAATTCTGTATTGGAGGATAATGTTGTGAACATTTTCGTGTATCAAGATTTGATTGGATCAGGCACGTTATGTAATGGCATATACGTTCTGAATCAAACCATAGTTAAAAATATATAGAACACACAAGAGGAGTAGTTCAGAAATGAACGAATCCTTCTTGTGGCAATGTAGAGTAGGTCATATCAACGCGACACGACTAGCTGTCACGACCCAAATTTTAGCCCGTGACCGGCACTTAACCACGTAACGTCTACAGGCGTAACGTGACTAAGTGAACCGAAACCCAGAAATCAAACCAGTAAAAGTATAGAGTGTTTGAAGTTTTAAATGGAGGCATTTACAAATGTGCTAAGAAATCTTAAGTAAACAATCACCAAGATAGCAATATCGACGCCGTAGCGAAGATCAAGAGCAACAAGTGGGAACATCACAGATAGAATAAATTGCAAAAGAAAAGTCGGCTCACAACGAGCTCGACATGAGAATACCAATAATACACATCATTGTCCTCACACTGTCTCTAAGTCAAATACATATATGGTAGATGGAGAATACTAGATACAAAAGTGTGTACAATAAAAGTAACCAGATACCATAACCCACCTAACAACAAAACAGCTCACGCACCAACTGTAGTGGTATCGTAGCCAAAAGATGTAAGAAAACAGCCTGCCGCGACTACTCCGAGGACCAACCTGCAAATACTGTGGCACAACGGGGGTGAGTTGCCAACTCGTGAATAGAAATAACATATAACGGTAATCGTGAGCATGCACATACCGTGCTACTCTATCATATGCCAGCAGTTGATATCAATGCGTGATAAGCAGTATGTGCAATAATCATGCAAGTGCTCTATCAGGTAATATAACTACAGGATGAGATACAATAATGAATGCTGAGCATGGGAAATATAATATCTACACGGAATGTCAACACGGAATATATAATCGGTGACCATCAATGTACTCAGATCCCGAAATAGCTCAGGCGCCGGCACTCTCATCGGCCCTCCAATCCTGTAAATCTCTGAGAATCATGAGTGCCAACATCGGCACCCAAATATCATAAGTACTCGTGTCCAGCATCGACACGCAAATCCTCATCCATTGGGCCCCGTCAGTCCGGGTCAGCCCACGGGCTCCGTCTGCTGTATCGGCCCTCGGCCCCGGCAGTACGGATCATCCCGCATCCATCTTTCGACTCTGGTCAGTATCCTCCGAATAACTGTCAGGTCCAACCAATCACCGGTAGGTAGTAGTCCCTTTGCCAGGCTCACCGTCTACTACACAGCTAAACAGTTCTCGCCCCGGGGTACCATACTGGGTCCACCATGTACCCGTAATCGGCCTCATCCAGCTCCTCGATTCGGGTTCACATATATCACTCTAGCACCGAGAAAACACATGGTGGACGCACCGAAATATCATATCAAGGGAACCGGGTTTTTAAATGATTACATATTTGAAATAGCCACGGTTCCCAAATCCAGAAATCACATGTAATCCAAACCAATATGCAAGTCAATGTGATGTGATGTGTGCACCAAGTATGAATATCATGTCAAGTCACATAAAAGATGAGCTACAGCATAATGATCCGATGTGATATATGCACCAAGTATGAATATCATGTCAAGTCACATAAAGGATAAGCTACAGCATAATGATCATGGAAATTCTACAGTGTGAGTGTCATGGCAATTACTAACGGTGTGTGTGTAACATGCAGGATAGTGCTCGTGCAACTTGAACCGTTAGTAATGGTGCGGTGTTCTATCAATTCTAGTTTATATACATATAGCAGGGAATGCAGTATGCACTAAATAGTAGCCATGAACAGTCAATGTATGTAAATGTAGCTATAAGGTCCTATCAGCCTTGACGTAGAACGCCATGCGGGCGATATCACCGTAGATGTTAAATCTACTCACCGTAGTCTCTTGCTAGGTATAGCCGACGACTTGTTTCCCCTTCTGCGCGGCCTCCATCGTACTCGCCTGCGAACCTAGAATTGCACAATAAGTCACACATAAGCTCAAATCCACAAAAACATAATGTTAACGTCAAACTAGAAACCCGCGTCGCAACCCAAGCGCGCGTGTGCGCGATACGCTAAGACGTGTGATTACGCGCCTGAAGTCACTCCGACGCGTCGCGATACGCAGAAACCCCAAACCCACACACACGTATCAAGCGTGTCGCGAAAGATTAAAAATACGGGAAATAGGGTATTCAACTCCAGATTTTGATACAGAACAGATATTACAAAAATATATATACCAAAATACTACACATAGCAGCAGACTCCAGTGGCCCAAACCCCAATCCCCAACTCACCCATCTGGCCGCAAATTACGGCCAGAATGAATATTCCGGCGGCCTGTCTTGGGAATTGGGCTCCCAGATTTTGTGTGTGCACTCTATACCCACTATACATGCTACAGTAAATCCAATTTCATTCTGAAACAACTCGGGTAGCAGCAGATCCTACAGAACCTTATTTCTAGCAAAAAACCACACTTTTACACTAAAATGGTACTTTATGGTATTTTCCTGAAATCTGAAGCAAACCCAAGTCTAAAACCACACCAATAACCCATTACCAAGCTAACTAAGCCATAAAAAAGCTAAATTTTAAAATATCATCACTAAAATCCCTTTAATATCACTAAAATGCACAAAGATGAGATTTTTGCTAAAGAATACTACAAGTTTATGGAAAAGGAGTGCTAACATGAGTTAATACCTTCTAAAAACCTTATAAAACACCAAAAGTTCCAGCTCTTTCCTCAAGTGTGCAGATTTGCCTCCAAACACCTCAAAAAGTCCTTTTTCCCATGGTTTTGTGAAGGAAATGTGTTGATTTGTGTAGGGTTTTGTGTAGGGATCAAAGGGAAATGAAAAGGAGAAGAAAAGATGAAGAAAAGCTAGGGTTTTCTGCTGGAATTTCTGCAGAAATTCTGAGATGGGGGAAAGAGAGAGAGGAGAGAGGGAAAATATGGTCAAAAAGTCAATTTTCTACCTAACACCATGCTTCATTTGTTTATTTGGATTTTGATATTCAAAAAGGGTTATGACATGATTAAAATGGTCGGGATAAATTATCAACCATGCAACAAAAGAATGGTTAACATGTTACACTAAAAGACCTAAGTCACAAAATTGGCTAAGTGTGCAAGTGTACACTACAAAGGAAAATTTTCCAATTAGGGTAAACCCGACTAAAATAACTAATAATCCTATGTACACATAAATAATAACATGCACAATTACTAATTAACATGAAAAACATTCTAACGAAATTTCAAAGTGTTACAATCTACCCCCCTTAAAGAAATTCGGTCCCCGAATTAAAAGAAAATCTAACTACACGTACCTTCGAAAAGATGGGGATATCTCTTCCTTAGCTCGCTCTCGATCTCCCAAGTGACCTCCTCGCTGCTCTGACCACGCCAAAGTACCTTGACTGATGGTATGTCCTTCGATCTCAATTTCTTTACTTGTCGATCCAAAATGATCACCGGCTGCTCTGCATAGGAAAGGTCACGCTCAAGCTGGATCGTTGGGTGCTGAATCGCATGCGAAGGATCATGAAGATATCTGCGGAGCATCGAAATGTGAAATACGGGGTGCACGTCTGGAAAACTGGACGGAAGGGCTAACCGATACGCAACTGCCCCAATACGCTCGAGGATCTCGAAGGGGCCCACATAGCTGGGACTAAGCTTCCCCTTCTTCCCAAACCTCATCACACCTTTCATTGGGGAGACCCTCAAGAAAACATGATCACCAACAGAAAACTCAAGTCTGCGCCGACGACGGTCCGCATAAGATCTCTGCCTATTCTGGGCTGCTCTCATCTTATCGCGAATCAACTGGATCTTCGCGGTCGTCTCCTCCACAATCTGCGGCCCTAAGATACTGCTCTCACTGAGCTCTGTCCAACAGGTGGGCGATCTGCATCTCCTCCCATAAAGAGCCTCAAACGGTGCCATCTGAATGGTCTCCTGGTAGCTGTTGTTGTAAGAGAACTCTACTAAGGGTAAATGATGATCCCAGCTACCTCCGAAGTCTAATACGATGCTCTGAGCATGTCCTCAAGAGTCTGAATAGTCCGCTCTGACTGTCCGTCGGTCTGCAGATAGAATGCTGTGCTGAAACTCAAGCGAGTGCCCAAAGCCTCCTAAAGCCTCTGCCATAGTCGGCTGGTAAACTGGGTGCCTTTGTCGGACACGATACATGTCGGAACTCCGTGCAGTCGTACAATCTCGTCAATGTAAATCTGGGCATACTGAGCAAATCCGAAAGTCGTCTTCACCGGTAGGAAATGAGCCGTTTTCGTCAAACGATCCACGATTACCCAGATGGAGTCATACCCTCGACCAGTCCTGGGTAGACCCACAATGAAGTCAATAGAAATCTGCTCCCATTTCCACTCCGGAATGGGTAACGGCTGTAGCTCTCCTGTGGGCCTCTGGTGCTCAGCCTTGACTTGCTGACAAGTCAGGCATCTCGACACAAAATCTGCGATGTCTCTCTTCATTCCGTCCCACCAGTAAACACCTCTCATGTCATGGTACATCTTGGTGGAACCGGGATGAACACTATATACCGATCGATGTGCCTCCTCAAGAATCTCGCGCAGCAATCCCTCAGCATCTGGTACGCACAGTCTAGTCCCGAATCGTAGTATCCCCTGATCATCGACCACGAACTCGGAAAATCTGCCCTGTCCCATCTGTGCCATAATCTCTGAACATCGGTCATCACTGTGCTGTGCCTCATGTATACGGTCAAGCAACTGTGGGCATGCACGAACATGGGCAATCTGTCCTCCGATCGGCGTAAACTCGAACTGTATCCGGCTGTCACATAAAATCTGCCAATCTGCCGATGACTGCCTCTGTACTGTGCTCAAACAAGATAGACTACCCCCGGGCCTCCTGCTCAAAGCATCCGCCACTACATTAGCCTTGCCCGGGTGATACAAGATCTCACAATCGTAGTCCTTCACTAACTCCATCCATCGGCGCTGTCTAATGTTCAGGTCTCGCTGCTGAAATATATACTTTAAGCTCTTGTGATCAGTGAATATCTGACACGACTCGCCATATAGGTAATGTCACTAGATCTTAAGTGCAAAGACCACTGCAGCCATATCCAAATCATGAGTGGGGTAGTTCTGTTCATGTTTCTTTAATTGCCGTGAAGCATACGCGATCACCCTGTCATGCTGCATCAATACGTACCCTAGCCCCACTCGTGAAGCATCACAATAGACCACAAACCCACCTGATCCTGAAGGAAAAGATAGCATGGGTGTCGTAGTCAGTAGAGCCCGTAGCTGCTGAGAACTGTGCTCACACTCCTCCGTCCAATCGAAACGAACTCCCTTCCGGGTCAAACCGGTCAAAGGTGTAGCAATGCGAGAGAAGTCCTGCACGAATCGCCTGTAGTAGCCTGCCAGCCCTAGAAAGCTACGAACCTCCGTCACTGATGTGGGACTAGGCCAACTCCGAACGGCCTCAATCTTCCTCGGGTCTAGACATATACCATCTCGTGTAATTATGTGCCCCAAGAAGCCTACGCTGTCTAGCCAGAAAGCACACTTGGAGAATTTGACGAAAAGCTGATGCTCCCTCAAGGTCTGCAGTGTAATCCGCAGGTGCTGCTCGTGCTCCTCTCTACTCTGAGAATACACCAGAATATCGTCAATGAACACTATGATGAACAGATCAAGATACGGCCGGAAAATACGGTTCATCAAGTCCATGAAAGCTGCTGGCGCATTGGTGAGTCCGAACGACATCACCAAAAACTCATAATGGCCGTAATGCGTACGAAAAGCTGTCCTAGGAATATCCTCCTGTCGAACCCGCAGCTGATGGTAGACTGATCGCAAATTGATCCTCGAAAAGTATCCTGCCCCCTGAAGCTGGTCGAACAAATCGTCGATGCGTGGCAAAGGATACCTGTTCCGCACTGTCACCCTGTTCAGCTGGCGGTAGTCGATACACAAACGCATACTGCCGTCCTTCTTCTTGACAAACAGGACTGGAGCACCCCAAGGAGAAACACTGGGTCGAATAAGTCCCTTATCCAGCAAATCTTGCAACTGACCCTTCAATTCTCTAAGTTCCGCCGGGGCCATCCGATAAGGCGGTACAGAAATAGGCCCCGTGCCAGGAACCAAATCAATACAGAAAGAAATATCACGCTCGGACGGTAGCCTAGGAAGCTCGTCAGGGAACACATCAGAGAACTCGCTAACAACCGGAACCTGATCCAACGGAACCTCTGTAGCTCTAATATCGTAAACATAGGCGAGAAATCCCTGACATCCCTTCCTCAAAAGCTGTCCAGCACGAAAAGAAGAAATCACACTGTGAGGGGTGGCACCACGGTCCCCCAACACAATAAAAACCGACTCGCCGGGAAAACCAAACCTAACTGTCTTCTCGCGGCAGTCAACAGAAGCATAGCACGTGGCTAACCAATCCATGCCCAAAAGAACGTCGAAGTCCAACATCTCAAGAAGGATCAAGTCGACAGGCAACTCTCTCTCGCCAATACGGACGGTACAGGATCGGAACACGTGCCTAGCAACAAACGACTCTCCCACAGGTGTAGTCACAACAAACGGCTGATCAAGCAAACCGGACTCTCTACCTAAACTCGGCACAAAGTGTGTGGATACGTACGAGTGCGTGGATCCGGGATTGAATAACACATGTGCATCAACCAAACATACTGGAAGGATACCTGAGACCACCGCGTTGGACGCCTGTGCGTCCTGATGCGTCAAAGCAAAAACTCGCGCCTGTCCTCCACCTGCGACTGACTGTCCCCTGCCGGCAGCTGGCTGTCCTCTGCCTCGATCACCTCGTCCTCTATGAACAAATCCTCCGCGTCCACGACTTCTCTGTGCATGAGTCTGACGCTGAGTAACAGTAGGTACAATAGGCAACGCCCTCTGGGGTGGTGAAGGTGGTAATGTGACATGCGGTGCTGCCGCCTCCCTCCGTGGTATCTCAGGACAATCTCGCATACGATGATAAGAACTCCCGCAACGGAAACATCCCGATGATGGTCGCTGACCCTCCCGGGGATAGGAGCTAAACAACCTGCCTCGCCCCGAATCTCTGCCACCTGCAAGGTGCCTGTCATGGCACCGAAAAGGCCATCTTTGCACTGATGTATCTGCACGAACTCTCTTCGGCTCTGGGACTGCCGAAGTCTCAGAAAGGCACTCCTCAACCAATAATGCTGTATCTACTGCTTCTGCGTATGTCTCGTAATGCTGCGCGCTGATTGCAAGGAACAGTGGTGTGAGCAAGTCTCAGACAAATCTCTTAACTCGCATCTCCTCGGTAGCCACTAAGTACGGAGCATAAACTAATAGCTTGGTGAACAGCACATCGTACTCTGCCACTGACATCTCCGGAGTCTGGTGTAAGGACTCGAACCTGCGTGCTCTAGCATCTCTGACACTCAGGGGAAGAAAGCGGGCAAGGAATATCTCCACGAACTCTGTCCAGGTCATAGGAGGAAGACCTGCTACTCTACCGTTCTCGACTGATTCGCACCGTTTTTGCGCAAGACCTTCCAGGAGAAAGCTCGTGAACTCAACCCATCTCGCATCTGCGCATCTGAGGGAACGACATATCCGAGCCATCCTATCAATGAAAGACTGTGGGTCCTCGGCCGCATCGGTGCCTGTGAAGACCGGAGGCTTCAGCCTCATAAACTCTGACAGCGATACTGTAATAACCTCTGTAGCTGCAGGTGCAACTGCCTGCACTGTGGGTACCACCGCGGTCTCTGCAACGGGTGGAACTACCTCTGGTCGCTGCGCTCGAAGTGTCTCAACTAGAGATCCCATCATCTGGCGCATCTCCTGCATACTGGATCCTACCGTCTGGCGCATCTCCTGCACACCAGCCCCTAACATGGCAATATGATCTGTCACGGCAGGCACAGCCTGCTCGGGCATAACCGGTGTACTACCCGAATCAGTGCTCGTCTCGGACGAGTCAACTCGAATCTCAGCCCTCGCGGCCGCTCTCTGCGCCCTCGTAGTCTTTGGCGGCATAATGGCTGAAAGGAAAAGTAGGATTCGATAAGGGTACGGAAATCGAATCACAAGAATGTATATACTCAAGAAGGAATTTAAATCAACTAGTCCTAAGGTCGCTTTGGCAGAGTACCATGTCGTGAGTAGGCCGCGGAACATACACACGCTACGCCACTCTGCTTCAGCTACCTACTCTATCATACCAGGGTCATCCTACACTCCGAAAGGTAAAACCTACGCTCTGATACCAACTTTGTCACGACACAAAGTTTGGCCCGTGACCGGCACTTAACCACGTAATGTCTACAGGCGTAAGCGACTAAATGAACCGAAACCAAGAAATCAAACCAGTAAAAGTATAGAGTGTTTTAAGTTTTAAATGGAAGCATTTACAAATGTGCTAAGAAATCTTAAGTAAACAATCACCAAGATAGAAATATACGACGCCATAGCGAAGATCAAGAGCAACAAGTGGGAACATCACAGATAGAATAAATTGCAAAGAAAAGTCGGCTTACAACGAGCTCGACACCAGAATACCAATAATACACATCATCGTCCTCACACTGTCTCTAAGTCAAATACATATATGGTAGATGGAGAATACTAGATACAAAAGTGTGTACAATAAAAGTAACCAGATACCACAACCCACCTAACAGCAAAACAGCTCACGCACCAACTGCAGTGGTATCTGTAGCCAAAAGATGTAAGAAAACAGCCTGTCGCGACTACTCCGAGGGGCAACCTGCAAATACTGTGGCACAACGGGGGTGAGTTGCCAACTCGTGAATAGAAATAACATATAAAGGTAATCATGAGCATGCACGTACCACGCTACTCTATCATATGCCAGCAGATGATATCAATGCGTGATAAGCAGTATGTGCAATAATCATGCAAGTGCCCTATCAGGTAATATAACTACAGGATGAGATACAATAATGAATGCTGAGCATGGGAAATATAACATCTATACGGAATGTCAACGTGGAATATATAATCGGTGTCCATCAATGCACCCAGATCCCCAAATAGCTCAGGCGCCGGCACTCTCATCGGCCCTCATATCCTGTAAATCTCTGAGAATCATGAGTGCCCAACATCGGCACCCAAATATCATAAGTACTCGTGTCCAGTATCGACACGCAAATCCTCATCCATCGGGCCCCATCAGTCCGGGTCAGCCCACGGGCTCCGTCTGCGGTATCGGCCCTCGGCCCCGGCAGTACGGATCATCCCGCATCCATCTATCGACTCTGGTCAGTATCCTTCGGATAACTGCCAGGTCCAACCAATCACCAGTAGGTAGTAGTCCCTTTACTAGGCTCACCGTCTACTACACAGCGAAACCGTTCTCGCCCCCGGGTACCATTCCGAGTCCACCATGTACCCATAATCGGCCTCATCCAGCTCCTCGATTCGGGTTCACATATATCACTATAGCACCGAGAAAACACATGGTGGACGCACCGAAATATCATATCAAGGGAACCCGGTTTTTAAATGATTACATATTTGAAATAGCCACGGTTTCCAAATCCAGAAATCACATGTAATCCAAACCAATATGCAAGTCAATGTGATGTGATATGTACACCAAGTATGAATATCATGTCAAGTCATATAAAAGATGAGCTACAGCATAATGATCCGATGTGATATATGCACCAAGTATGAATATCATGTCAAGTCACATAAAAGATGACCTACAGCATAATGATCATGGAAATTCTACAGTGTGAGTGTCATGGTAATTACTAACGGTGTGTGTGTAACATGCAGGATAGTGCTCGTGCAACTTGAACCGTTAGTAATGGTGCGGTGTTCTATCAATTCTAGTTTATATACATATAGCAGGGAATGCAGTATGCACTAAATAGTAGCCATGAACAGTCAATGTATGTAAATGTAGCTATAAGGTCCTATCAGCCCTGACGTAGAACGCCATGTGGGCGATAACCCCGTAGATGTTAAATCTACTCACCGTAGTCTCTCGCTAGGTATAGCCGACGACTTGTTTCCCCTTCTGCGCGGCCTCCGTCGTACTCGCCTGCGAACCTAGAATTGCACAATAAGTCACACATAAGCTCAAATCCACAAAAACATAATGTTAACATCAAACTAGAAACCCGCGTCGCAATCCAAGCGCGCGTGTGCGCGATACGCTAAGACGTATGATTACGCGCCTGAAGTCACTCCGACGCGTCGCGATACGCAGAAACCCCAAACCCACACACACGTATCACGCATGTCGCGAAAGATTAAAAAAACGGGAAATAGGGTATTCAACTCCAGATTTTGATACAGAACAGATATTACAAAAATATATATACCAAAATACTACACATAGCAGCAGACTCCAGTGGCCCAAACCCCAACCCCCAACTCACCCATCTGGCCGCAAATTGTGGCCAGAATGAATATTCCGGCGGCCTGTCTTGGGAATTGGGCTCCCAGGTTTTGTGTGTGCACTCTATACCCCCTATACATGCTACAATAAATCCAATTTCATTCTGAAACAACTCGGGTAGCAGCAGATCCTACAGAACCCTATTTTTAGCTAAAAACCACACTTTAAAACTAAAATGGCACTTTATGGTATTTTCCTGAAATCTGAAGCAAACCCAAGTCTAAAACCACACCAATAACCCATTACCAAGCTAACTAAGCCATAAAAAAGCTAAATTTAAAATATCATCACTAAAATCCCTTTAATATCACTAAAATGCATAAAGATGAGATTTTTGTTAAAGAATACTACAAGTTTATGGAAAAGGAGTGCTAACATGAGTTAATACCTTCTAAAAACCTTATAAAACACCAAAAGTTCCAGCTCTTTCCTCAAGTGTGCAGATTTGCCTCCAAACACCTCAAAAAGCCCCTTTTCCCATGGTTTTGTGAAGGAAATGTGTTGATTTGTGTAGGTTTTTGTGTAGGGATCAAAGGGAAATGAAAATGAGAAGAAAAGATGAAGAAAAGCTAGGGTTTTCTGCTGGAATTTCTGCAGAAATTCTGAGATGGGGAAAAGAGAGAGAGGAGAAAGGGAAAATGGGGTCAAAAAGTCAATTTTCTACCTAACACCATGCTTCATTTGTTTATTTGGATTTTGATATTCAAAAAGGGTTATGACATGATTAAAATGGTGGGGATAAATTATCAACCATGCAACAAAAGAATGGTTAACATGTTACACTAAAAGTCCTAAGTCATAAAATTGGCTAAGTGTGCAAGTGTACACTACAAAGGAAAATTTTCCAATTAGGGTAAACCCGACTAAATTAACTAATAATCCTATGTACACATATATAATAACACGCACAATTACTACTTAACACGAAAAACATTCTAACGAAATTTCAAAGTGTTACACCAGCTAAGTTATATAAGGATGAATATGAGAATTTGTTCGAATTTTCATCTTATGATACTTTCTAGTCTTGTCTCAAAGATAAAATGACCAATACTCCATTTACTGAAAACAGAGAAAGAGTTACTGAACTCTTGGGATGCATACATGATGATGTATACGGTCCAATGTCTATAAATGCCAAGGTTGGTTCTTCGTACTTCAATATATTCACTGATCATCTCTCAGGATTCGGACGTATGTTCCTATTGAAACACAAGTCTGAAAATTTTAATTAATTCAAGAAATATATGCTTGAAGTTGAGAACCAGACGGGTGGAAGTATTAAAGTCCTACGATGTGATCGAGAAGGAAAATACTTGGGTATGGAGTTCCTGGATTTTCTAAACAGAGAATGAAATTCTCTCTCAGCTTACTCCTTCGTGTACACCATAGAACAACGGTATATCGGGGCGGAGGTATCGCGCCCTATGAGATATGGCACGCTCTATGATGAGTACTGCTGAGTTACCTGTTTCCTTTTGGGAGTTATGCACTTGAGAAGTTACATACCTATTGAATGGAGTTCCAACCAAATCAGTGCCTACCACTCTATATGAGATATGGTATGGGAAGAGACCATGTCTTAAACGAGTTAAGATATGGGGTTGTCCGTCCTATGTTGAAAGGCAGAATCCGGACAAGCTCGAGGCAAGGTCAGTTCTGTAAGTTTGTTGGATATCCCGAACATTCGCGAGGGTATATCTTCTACCAATATGAGGAGCAAAAGGTGTTTTGTTTCACAGCATGCCACCTTTTTAGAAAAGGAATTTCTTATGAAGAAATTTGTGGTCATGAGGTAGAACTGGAAGGAGTTCCAGCTAGACAAACTAATAGCTGATGATTTGATGAAACAAAAGGATTCGATAGTCTCCAACAAAACTCAGCCTCTTCGCGAATCTGGTAGGGTTCCTCATCCACTTGAGAGATACTACGGTCTTTCTCGGTGACAGTGGGAGCGAGGATTGCATCATGGTTGATGATGACCCAACCGGGTTCAGGCAGGCCTTCACGAGTAGGGACTCAGTGAAAAGGCTGGATGCTATGCAATCAGAGATGGAATCCATGACCAACAAAGTATAACTTTGAATGTTGCATCTAAAGGGGTAAAACCCATCAGGAGAAAATGGATCTTGAGAAGATTCTTGGTGTAGATGGAAAAGTTGACACTTTCAAAGATATGCTTAAGTCCATCAGGATTAAAACAAGCATCGCGGAGTTGGAACATCAATTTGGCAGTCAAAGAGTTTGACTTCATCAAAATGGTAGATGAACTTTGTATATACGAGAAGGTTGTAGAGAGTGAGGTTGTCTTACACGTATTGTACGTAGATGGTATACTCTTGATAGGAAATGGTTTCCTATGCTGCATTCGGTCAAGCGCCTACTACATCTTGTAGTTTCTCCATGGAAGATCTGGATTATACCTACAACATCTTGTGGATTATGATCTATGGTGATAAATCTAAGTGGATGTTGGGATTTTCCTAAATCCAGGTACATTAACACCATACTAAAGGGGTTTAGTATGGATGATTCTAAGGGTGGTGGTTCGTCCACTTACTCAGGAATCATTCTCTCCAAAAAGATGTCTTCCAAGACTGATTTGGAGAAAGCTCGCGTGCAAGGGATACCCTATGCTTCGACAGTAGATTTTATCATGTATGCGATTTTTGTACCAGACCAGATGTAGATAACTCACTAGGTGTAGTGATCAGGAATCAAACGGATCTTGGAAGAATCACCGGACAGCAATGGAGGACATTCTTAAGTACTTGAGAAGCACTAAATGAATGTTCTTGGTTCCAGCTCCCAGAGTGATAAGGACGACTGAAAGTCAGTCACGGGCTTTGTCTTTACCCTCAGTGGAGGGACGGTATGTTGGAAGAGTTCCAAGCAAGATACCGTCGCAATCTAGACGATAAAGGCTGGATACATCGCTACCAACGATGCTACCAAAGTGGATGTCTGGATATTTCTTGTTCAAAAGATGAACATGGTTCCTACCATTGAGCGTCCAATAACTGTTATTGTGGCAACAATGGAGTTGTGCCTTTGGCCTAAGAACATAGGTCCCATCAGCATTCCAGACATATTCTGAGGACAATATCACCTGATCAAAGAGATGGTTGATCTCTAAGGGATTGAGGTTAGGAGAGTAGACGCGAAGGATAAAACAACGGATCCACTCACAAAGACCTTACCCTAGAGAGACTTCTATAGGATGTTGAGTATGAGATACTACAACAAATGGCCTTAGTGCAAGTGGGAGATTGTTAGTTATTTGTATGCCCTTGAGGCCATTACTGTACATGTGATGTATATTGTAGTGGATGCTTGGACGTATACAGGGAGGACTTTCTTGCTCGACATGATAGTATGCTATCTGGTTACACTTTATCTTAACATGTACACTTATAGTCTCTCTATTACATGTTGATAAAGCCCTTAGGATGAGTACTTGACTACCAGGATTATGATGCAGGTCATACTATTGGGGTAGAGGTAGCCGGTAAGTACATCCTTAGATTGTTCTTAGTCCTGGGAGTATCGAGACAGGGCATCGATATTCCAGAGTAGACTAGCGTATACGCTTCTCGAACCATATGATGGGTGATGGATGATCCCATATCTATTGGTGTTTGACATCAGAGATGGTATACGGGTGCTCAGTGGAGATTGGGTATACTGGACGGACTCGCCGAGAACTCCTAGATGGTATTATACCTATCGTCAGATAGCAGTTCTCTAGTGATACTGGTACAGGTTAGTCTGTCGACCCGAGATGATCATAGAGTCTTGCGTGATTCCCATTGTGATTTGATTTCCACCTTACCACGTTCAAGTGATCGTGCTAAACGGTGGTTTTTAGGTACAGTCCCGAGTCACATGGAGACAATGAGCGATAGGAGGGGATTCGTCTTTCCCGGTATTGGGGGTTGATGTTGCGCTATGCTCGATTGGCCATAACAGAAAATCCCTAGCCAGGGTTGCTGAGATCTACTGGTAAGTGTTATCAGTAGGTTCTCGAACCATTATGGACCTCACATCGGCATAACTTATCAGTCTATTGGGGTCTGATGTTATACCACCCCCAGGATGCTATATGCGACATATCAGATGAAAAGACCGTACTGTGCGGTAGTGTTACTGATTGGATTCGCAGGAATATGAGCAGGCTTGCTTGTTGATATTTTGATCGCTCTATACCCGGGTGGCCGTTACGTTTACCAGACCGCTTGTGTCTTGTGGGTGTTTGATATGATCATCACCTACTGCCGGCGTGTTGACGAGTCTTTGGAGTCCTACACAGAGGTTTCCTGGTTCATGCGAAACAAAGTAGGAGCACATATATGATATGTGCGGGACCAAGATTAATACACGTATGTGATACCGCATTATATTCTCTCGATATGTGATATCGGTCGGCTATATGTGATATAGCCGGGTTATCGAATCAAGTGTTGATTCGATAAGTTGATACATTTAATATTAGCCGGTTGTATATCATATAACCGGATTATTAAATCAATTGTTGATTTAATAATTTAATGTATATTTGTATATTTGATATATTGAATTACATTAACTAATATTAGCTCATATAAACATTTCTTTTTCTCACTTGTGTGCATATAGTATATATGTGATATATATTAATGTACATTTTATTTGTGTCATGCTTGATGCCACATGCTTCATGGGTATATGAGACTCACACTATGCTTGATATAATGAAGGGTTTTATTTATTTAAAGTTAATTAAAATTAGATGGAAATTGGTTTAATGGTTGAAGCTTGGAGAAGCTTGTGGAACCATTGACTAAGTCCACTAATTGGTTTTACTTAAGATATTTATTAACCTAACCATTATCCTTAGCTATAGTTTAGTCTCTACATGAGTTAGTATATGATTCAAACTCACCCATAGTTGCTATTCTCACCTCATGAGTTTCATTCTCATCTCCACTTCTTCTTCTTCTTCATCACGAGAAAGCTCTCTAGATTTTCTCAATGTGAAAATATATTGTGAGAAAAATAAATCTAAAGTGAGCAAAATTCCTACTTCATCATTCTATACCATACTAGCCATTTAGTTTAGGGTGTTTGATTCACTAAACCCTATTTAGTGAAGAGGTATATTGGGTTGGCGTCTCCTCGACGTAGATCATCTTCGGCCTCGAAGAATTCAAGCAAGCTTGTTCCGTTCATCTTGTGGAGCCTTTCTAGAGTCTGGGGTTTCACTACTTGGAGCGAAGAGACTACTACACAGAGCTATCGAAGTGAAGGACCGGTTTACAAAGGTTGTATTCCTTGTTCACTTAGATGTAAAGATATTTACATTGTTGTATTGTCTAAATCTCTAGTTAAGATTCTAGGTTAGGGTTTTTTAGTATGGCAAATTTTGGAAAATGGCGTGGACGATGCCTCCCGAAACCTTGCTACCACCCTAGGGAACCCTATAGATGCCACATGCTACATGGGTGTATAAGACTCACACCATACTTATGATAATTCTAGAGTTTTTATTTATTTAAGAAATTCAAAACTGGTTGGAATTTTGTCATGGCTAGAAGCTTGGAGAAGCTTGTTGAGCACATTGAGTTAGTCCACTAGTTTTGTTTTGCTTAAAATATTTATTAACCTAACCATTATCCTTAGCCATAGTTTAGTCTCTACATGAGTTAGTGTATGATATAAACTCACCCATGGTTGCTATTCTCACCTCATGAGTTTCATTCTTTCTCTACTTCATCTTCTTCCTTATCTCCAAAAGCTTTCTAGGGTCTGGAGAGATGAAGAATCCTTATGAGAAAAATAAATCTAAAGTGAGCAAAATTCCTACTTCATCATCATCTACTATGCTAGCCATTTAGTTTAGGATGTTTGCTTCACTAAACCCTATTTAGTGAAGAGGTAGCTTGGGTTGGTGTCTCCTTGACGTAGATCATCTTCAGCCTCGAAAACTTCAAGCAAGCTTGTTCCGTTCATCTTGTGGAGCCTTTCTAAAGTCCGGGAGTTCACTACTTAGAGAGAGGGGACTACTATACAGAGCTATTTAAGTGAAGGACCAGTCTATAAAGGTTGTATTCCATGTTCACTTTGTATGTAAAGTTGTTTACATTGTTTTATTGTCTAAATCTCTGGTTAAGATTCTAGGTTAGGGTTCTTTAGTACGACAAATTTTTGAAATTGGCATGGACGATGCCTCCCGAAACCTTGCTGCCGCCCTAAGGAACCCAACAGTGGTATCAGAGCCAAGCTAGAGAATTAGACGATGTTTGTTAGATTACGAAACCGAAACTACTCCGAAACCTAGTTTTTGTCGATTTTTAAATGGCCTCTAAAATTTTTTTTAAGCAATTGCAGAATGTTATATGAGATGTAACATGAACACCACAGAAAATTGAACCCCTTTCACCGGATCGCGGCTGGCCACATGACCTAAAATTCCGAGCTCCCCGGTTTTTCTCTGGAATTTTGGCTTCAAAATTTTGTGGTGTTCGAGTCTCTGGGTTTTTGTGTTTCAGGTATTGCTTGTTTTTTCTAATATTGCATATGATGTTATATTTCTGTAAAGGCAATTCGAAGTGTTTCGTAATCGTAATTCTAACATCTTTTTGGGTTATTTAGACGACGTTAAAAAGTTTGAACGGATATCAATAACCCATATTTTCCCTCGCTGGAAATTTTCCAAGAGTTGGATTTTTCCAAGTTTAAGATTTTCAGAAAATCATGCAGGTGATTTTGTGGACCCTCTAGACGAACGAAACCCTAACTCGATTTTATGACCGTTGGAACCGCCACCAAACCCTAGGGTTTGTGGTATTTCCGCGGCGCCATAAGTGAGGCAAGGGTTGACCCTTCTATGGTTGGTCCATAGGTGCTGTGGTATGTTCAGGATACTTTTTAAACTCCGCTCAAGTGTTGAGCTCTTTGGGAAATTTTGGGTGTTTGTTTATTCGATCGAAAAGTTTAACATCGTCTAGTTATCTGTGATTGTGATACAATATGTGGAATCCATAATAATTAGTTATGTGATAAGTAGTTTGAATTTTATAAATCTAGCAGTTTAGTCTCATTTGATCGGTTGCCATGAAATTTTGATGTGGATCAAAATCCCGTCGCAATTACGTAGCATACGCAGATACTCGCCGGATAACCTTACTAGATAGCCATGCCCCATAGCCCCGACCAAGTGACTATAGGAGAAGCCCATTGCCAAAAGCATCCGTTTGGGTGCTCGCGGCTGCGGTATTCCGCCTAAGTGCACTTTGTCGACATATCGGGGGTGCGGCCGTCTACTAAAGTTTTGGACGATCATTCGATTAGGTTATCTGGAATATTTTTGAATTACCCGAATGGTTATTGAAAAGTGTTTTCAATATCGAGACTAAAATGCGGGGTTTATAATTGTTAGGCATGCGATGTCTAAGGAATTCATTTGGTTGGGAATGAAATCCAAAGTATGTGATACATTAGGTTTATGATGTGTAAGGTGGTTGCGGATTCTAATTGTTGTAGATTTTCACTTTCTTTTGTAATATGTTATGTATCGCCGGTTTCGTTGCTATATATCAATGACAATTGGGATACGCATATTTACTTACGTTGATGGCATGTGATGTTATGTGTTGCTGTGATATGTTATATTGGATTGTCGTGTTTTGAATAGCCGGGTTTTTTTATGTGAGATGAAAGTTTTTCATTTTCATTCATGTAAAAGCTTGTATGTAATATTCTTTTATTGGGGCACTTCCGGGTTGAGGATGATGTCACCATTGATATATATTATTTACTTTTCCGCATTAGGATAGACCCAAGGCGGGGAGCACAAGTAACCTGGTTTTAGCGTCCAATGAGAGACCATCTTGAGGAGTCGAGACCGGGTCTCCTAACTCTAGAATTGGAAGGGTTTCTTGCCGCTCTCGTAGGGGTCTAGGGATGTGGGTTTGGCTATTCATCGCGACCGTGGAATCCGCTTTTTTTATTGGCTTAAATAAAACACGGAATTCCTAGTATATCCAATATTTAATATGTGTTCTTCTGCTGCTGATATTCTGTGATGTGATCACTTGATATGTTGAAACGAATGCTTATATTATATATATAATATATAATAAAATATTGCTTCTTTCGTTTCTTCTGTGATGCTTAGGAAGCATAAATTAATGGGACTTCATTAATGAGATTAATGAAATAAAAGAAACCTAAAGATATTGTAGAAACTTGTTTTAAAAAAAATGGTACCTCTAGTTCTTGCTTTGCATAGCGGTATTTCTTGTAGAATATCCAGCATCTTATTCGATAAGGAACGAGCCGAGATCCTTTCACCGGAAATGACCTCTTTAGCGAAACAAACAGATGCTACAACCCACTCGGTTTTGTCTTTTGATTGCTTTTTTAGTTCATGTGTTGCATAGCGATATTCCTTGTAGAATATCCAACACCTTATTCGATAAGGAAAGAGCCGAGATCCCTTCACCGGGAGTGAACTCTTTAGCGAAACTAGCAGATACTGCAACCCACTCAATTTTGTCTTTTGATTGCTTTTTTAGTTCATGCTGTGCATAGAAGTATTCCTTGTAGAATATCCAGCACCTTATTCGATAAGGAAAGAGCCGAGATCTCTTCACCGGGAGTGACCTCTTTAGCAAAACTAGTAAAAGCCTCAAAAACACTCCTTTACAAATCACTTGATTCTATAACGATATCAAGTTCATTAAGCAAAAGGTTTTCTTAAAAACCTGTCGTAGTCCTCCGTCATTTCAGATAAATACTACTTAGTATTCGTGCTACGTTTGTTGGCCTGCGTCAAGGCGTAGTGTGCGGTAGCTAACTAATGCTTATCTGCTGCATACGATGCGATTGGATTAGGGTAGTCATGCGACTTTGTTGTCCTGCGTCAAGGGTCGTGCCGGTGAGTTTAATTCAATCATGAAATGTACGGGTTGAACTTGACTAGCGGACTATGGTTTGTTGGCCTGCGTCAAGGTCATAGGACGCTAGGGGCAAAACATTATTGGGAATTTCAAGTGTTGAAATTTGCAATGAGATTGCATACCTTCTATGAGATAGTTGGATCCCGATACCCACCGCGAGTAAGAGTTACTCCTGGGAGAGTTTTACACATTACAATTAGCCGATCAAGTAGGTGTCTAGAAAGATGTTAACGGGGTTATGCCCTAAGAAAAACGAGGTTTATTTTAATTAGGTCCGTGCGAAAACACGGGGAACCTCCCTCAAAGTACCGACACTGGCCTGGCTAAAAGATTGGCGAACTTGTAGTGTGTAATTAATCCCGGCTAGTCTTACCATTTAGGGTTTGAAGGAAGATTTGATAAAAACAGTGGGAGCCATCCTGATTAGATAAAATAATAACCAATCTGATCTTGCAAGAGCATACGCTGAGTGTTTTTTTCTCTCTCTCTTCTAGTAGCGACCATGTCATGCCTTAATCAAGATAATAAATATGGATGCATTGACCGAACCTGGTTATTATACTGAGCTGGAGAACATTGGCTCCGCTCTATCTTATAATTGTTATAAGTCCGAGAAGGAAATAGGAAAGTATCCGGATTCCTATGCCACCCAATCGAGAAATGAACATGTTGATGCATATTCTTCGGGTGTGTTCGTTACCGAGAACTGTTTCTCAGTATCCTCTACGTCCTAAGTATGAGATACCGGATTAGGATCCCATATATGTAATCTGTTACATAGGCTACAGATAGGTAGAGAACTGAGATAGGCTGATATGTCTCTAAGTGTTAGAGAATGGTGCAATTGTTGCAGCCAAATCAGTTGGCGAATATCACCTTGTATTACTAAATGGTAAATACATTGATTCTGAACAAATGTTATTACATGCCAAACCTGATATACAACATTACATCAGTTTCTTTATTAAGTTAAAGAGGGATATAATTTTTTATTGCAGGATAATGTTGTGAACATTTTCCTGAATCAAGAGTTTATTACATCAGGCACGTTATGAAATGGCATATACGGTCTAAATATAACCACAGTTCAAAGTATCTAGAACACACACAAGAGGAGTAGTTCAGAAATGAACGAATCCTTGTTATGGCATTATAGACTAGGTTATATCAATGCGACACGACTAGCTAAGTTATATAAGGATGAATATGAGAATTTGTTCGAATTTTCATCTTATGATACTTGCCAGTTTTGTCACAAAGGTAAAGTGACCAATACTCTGTTTACTGGAAATAGAGAAAAAGTTACTGAACTCTTAGGATGGATACATGATGATTTATACGGTCCTATGTCTACAAATGCCAAGGTTGGTTCTTCTTACTTCATTATATTCACCGATCGTCTCTCAGGATCCGGACATATGTTCCTGTTGAAATACAAGTCTGAAACTTTTGAGAAATTCAAGAAATACAAGCTTGAAGTTAAGAACCAGACGGGTAGAAGTATTAAGTCCTTCGATGTGATCGAAGAAGGGAATACTTGCGCATGGAGTTCCTAGAGTTTCTAAAAGGAGAATGGGATTCTCTCTCAGCTTACTCCTTCGTATACACCACAACATAATAGTGTGTCGGGGCGGAGGTATCGCACCCTATGAGATATGTCGCGCTCTATGATGAGTACTGGTTGTTAGTTATATGTATGCCCTGGAGGCCATTACTGTACATACGATCTAAATTATAGTGGATGCTTGGACATATACATGGAGGACGTTCTTGCTCGACATGTTAGTATGCTATCTGGTTGCTCTTTATCTTAACATGTACGCTGATTGTCTTTATGTTACATGTTGATAAAGCCCTTAGGATGAGTACTTGACTACCAGGACTATGATGCAGATTATACTTGTTAGTTATATGTATGCCCTAGAGGCCATTACTGTACATAGGATGTATATTGTAGTGGATGCTGGGACATATATAGGGAGGACTTTCTTGCTCGACATGATAGTATGCTATCGGGTTACCCTTTACCTTAACGTGTATACTGTTTGTCTCTCTGTTACACGTTGGTAAAGCCCTTAGGATATGTACTTGACTGCCTGTACTATGATGCGGATCATACTAGTGGGGACATGGTAGTCCATAAGTACATCCTTCAAAGTCCCTAGTCGTGGGTGTATCGAGACGGGGCATCGATATACCAGAGTAGACTAGCGTATAACTTCTCGACCCATACAGATGGGCGATGGATGATCCCATATCCATTGGTGTTTGACATCGGAGATGATATACGGGTGCTCAGTGGAGACTGGGTACACTGGACGGACTCGCCGAGAACTCCCAGATGGTATTATACCTCACGTCAGATGGCAGTTCTCTGGTGACACTGGTACAGAGTAGTCTGTTGACCCGAGATCGTCATAGAGTCTCGTGTGGTTCCTACTGTGCTTTGATTTCCATCTTACCACGTCCAAGAGGGCGTGCAAAACGGTGGTTTTTAGGTACATTCCCGAGTCACATGGAGGCAATGAGCGATAGGAGGGGATTCGTCTCTCCCGGTATAGGGAGTTGATGTTGCGCTGTGTTCGATTGGCTATAACAGGAAATCCCTGGCCAGGGTTGCTGAGATTTACTGGTAAGTGTTACCAGTAGTTTCTCGAAGTGTTATAGACCTCATATCGACACGACTTATCGAGCTATTGGGGTCTGACGTTTACCACCCCTAGGCAAGATATGCGACATATCAGACGATCAGACCGGACTGTACGGTAGTGTTACTGGTTGGATTCACTGGAGTGTGAGCGGGCTTGCTCGTCGATCTTCAGATCGCTCAATACCCCGGGTGGCCGTTACGTTTAGCAGACCGCTTGCGGCTTGTGGGTGTTTGATATGATCATCACCTGCTGCCGGCGTATTGACGAGTTTTTAGAGTCCTACACAGAGGTTTCCTGGCTCAAGCGAAACGAAATAGGAGCGCATATGAGATATGTGCGGGACCGAGAATAATACGAGTATGTGATACTGTATTCGATTCTCGCGATGTGACATTGATCGGTTATATGTGATATAGCCGGGTTATCGGATCAAGTGTTGATTCGATAAGTTGTTACTAATGATACTAGCCGGTTATATGCGATATGACCGGATCGTTAAATCAAGTGTTGATTTAATGATTTAATGCATAATTATATATTTGATATATTACTTTGCATTAACTAGTAACGGTTCACCTTATAATGGATTTTCTCACTCGGATGTGCGCATTACATATGCGATATGATTTTTGTGCACTAGATTGTATCATGTTTGATGATACATGCATTTTGGTTAAATGTAAATAATTAAACCATGTTTTAAGTGGATAATTAGGGTTTTGATTTCCTTTTTCATTTATTAATCTTTTTCTTTTTGGAAAAAGGAAAAAGGAAATGAGAAAATGGTTGCTATTTTGTTTGTATTCTTTGAAGCTTCATGAACTTTGACCATAGCAACCATTTTGTCTTCTTATACAAACCCTAACCATTCATCTAACTTGAGTGAACTCTCTAAAATTAACCATGGTCTTGTTATGATAAGGTTTGATTATTCATTTCTTTTTTAATTAACTTATCATAACTTATCATCTTCTTCCTCTTCTTCTTCTTCATGAAGAAACCTTACTTCATCAATGGTGGATTGATGAAACAAGTGAGAAATCCAATTCTAAAGTCTACCCACTTCCTATTTCTTCATCCTCTACCTCTTGCCAAGTAGTAGAGTGTGTTCTCTTCACAAGTTTTTGGACTTGGTGAAGTCGGAGCTTGATTTAGCGATGCCTCGACGTAGATCATCTTCGGCATGTCGTCGATGACCTAGCCCGCTTCTTCTCCGATGAAGCCGACGCAAGAGCCCGGATTTCAGATTTGTACAGCGGAGATGACTTCTTCATGGAGCTATGGAGGTGGACAAACGGATCTACAAAGGTTGTATATCCGTATCCCTTAGTTAAGTGTTAACTAGTTAGCTTTTTCGCCTAGATTTCTAGCAAACGATCCGTATTAGGGTTTCTCGGCACCGTAATTTTTGAAATTGGCATGTTCGATGCCTTGTGAGACCTCACTAGAGTGCCTAGGAACCCTACAGTGGTATCAGAGCCTAGCTAGAGCCTTAGGCGAAGTCTAGACGGAATTTGAAACCCGAACGAACCCGAAACCCGATCACAAACTTGCTCTCTGTCCATTTTTTAAAATCTGGTCTTTTTTCCAAATTAAAAATATGCAGAAAATCAAGCAGGGTTTTCTAAGAATTACAGTAAATTTCGTGGACCTAATTCTACTTTACCACCGCGGTTCCGCGGCATGAGCAAGGCTCATGCGGCGGATCCGCGGCCGTACGGCCCCAGTATTTAAATTATTTTGCACAGTAATTCTTAGTTTCCAGTGCTGATTTTTCTGGGAATTTTTAATAATTTTTCAAGAGTTGAATTTTCTGCAGTTGTTTTGGGGATTCGGTGTTTCGATCGGGGTATCAAATTTTGTCTATTTGGCTTTCCGGATAATTTTTTGAATATGTTAAAAAGTTCGACCGGATATAAATACCCAATTTTTCCCCTGTCGGGAAATTTCCAAGTGTTGGATTTTTCCGTAGTTTAACGACGTTCTAAGTAGTGCAAGTAACACGATGGTCCCTCTAGAAGACAACAAACCTTAACTCGATTATGTGACCGTCTTGAACTGCCCTTTGAACCTTCGGGTTTAGGGCAGTACGGCGTGCCACATGTGAGGCGTTGGCTTGACCCTTCTACGGCTGGACCGTTGGTACTGAGGTACGAACTGAATGTTGTTAGACTTATTTCATGTGTTGATCTGTATCGGGAAAACTTGGGTGTTCGATTGTTCGATCGGAAAGTTTAACATTTTCTATTTATCCGGAATGTGATACAATAATTGGAATTCACAATAAGTTATGAGATAACTGAATGAATGTTATAAACATAGCAGTTTAGTCTCACTTGATCGGTTGCCACGGAATTTTGATGTGATCAAAAGTCCGTCGCAATCACGTAGCGTACGCGGATACTCGCCGGGTAAACTTAATAGACAGCCTCACTCCATAGCCCCGACCAAGTGACTGTAGGAGAACCCCGTCGCCGAAAGTATCCGTTCGGATGCTCGCGGCAGCGGAGTTCCTCCTTGGTGCACTTCGTCGATGGCGTCGGGGGTGCGGCCGCCTACTAAAGTTTGCGACGAGCATTCGATCAAATTGTCGGGAATCTTGTTGAATTGCCCGACTTGGTATTGAAAAGTGTTTTCGATTTTGAGACTAAAATGCGGGGTTTATAATTGTTAGGCATGCGATGTCTAAGTAATTCATTTGGTCAGGCATGCGATGTCTGAGGTGGTTGCGGATTCCAACTGTTGTAGTTTTACACTTTCTTTTCTGTGACCGTAAGTGTAATATGTGATATCGCCGGTTTCGTTGCTATATGTCAACGACAATTGGGATGCGCATATTTACTTACGTTGATGACATGTGATGTTATGTGTTGCTGGATATGTTATATTGGATCGTCGTGTTTGAATAGCCGGGTTTTTTTTATGTGAGATGAGTGTTTTTCATTTTCATTCATGTAAAAACTTGTATGTAATATTATTTTATTGGGGCACTTCCAGGTTGCGGAAGTTGTCACCCTTTGTATATTATTTACTTTTCCGCACTAGGATAGACCTAAGGAGGGGAGCACAAGTAATCGGGTTCTGGAGTCCAGTGGGAGACCAACTCGAGGAGTCGAATCCGGGTCTCCTAACTCTAGAATTGGCAGGGTTGCTTGCCGCTCTCGTAGGGGTCTAGGGGTGTGGGTTTGGCTATTCATCACGACCGTGGAATCCGTGTTTTATACTGGCTCGTATTGAAAACACGGACGTCCTAGTATATCCAATATTTCATATGATTCTTCTGCTGCGATATCTGTGATGTGATCATATGATGTTCTGTGATAGATACTGTATATAGTATATATGATATATTATATAGATGTTACTTATGTTTTACACCCGCGCTAGCCCTGCCCCGCTCTGCCGTTAGTTACCTAACCTAACGGTGCATGAAGGGACATCGAGGCGAATGCGGATGGCATAAGTGTACGTCGTATTTATATGTGATGTTTAGGTAATTAAATGATGGGACTTCATTAATGTGATTAATGAAATAAAAAGAAACCTAAGATGTTGTAGAATCGAATTTCAAAATAAAACAGGTAGCTACAGTTCTTGCTTTGAACAGCGGTATATGTGATATATCCTGCACCTTATTCGATAAGGAAAGGACCGAGATCCCTTCACCGAGAGTGACTCCTTTAGCAATAACTGGCAGATGCTACACACTCGGTTTGACTTTTGATTGCTTTTAAGAGTTTTTTGCTTTGCACAGTGATATATATGATATATCCCGCACCTCATTCGACGAGGAAAGGACCGACGATCCCTTTACCGGGAGTGACTCCTTTAGCAAAACTAGAAAAGCCTCAAAAACACTCCATTTCAAAATTCATTCGATCCTACAACGATATCAAGTTCATTACGCAATAGGTTTTCAGAAAAACCTGTCGTAGCCCTCCGTCATTTCAGATAAGTAGTAGTTAGTATTCGTGCTGCGTTTGTTGGCCTTTGTCAAGGCGCAGTGTGCGGTAGCTAACTGGTGCTTATCTGCTTATGCATATGATGCAGATTGGATTAGGGTAGTCGTGCGACCTTGTTGGCCTTTGTCAAGGGCCGTGCGGGTGGGTTTATTTCGATCAAGAAATGACGGGTTGAACTTGACTAGCATCCTATGTTTGTTGGCCTTTGTCAAGGTCATAGGAGGTTAGAGGCAAAATATTATCGGGAATTTCAAGTGTTGAAATTTGCAATGAGATTGCATACCTTCTATGTGATAGTTGGATCCCGATACCCGCTGCGAGTAAGTGTTACTCCTGGGAGAGTTTTATACATTACAATTAGCCGATCAAGTAGGTGTCTAGAAAGGTGTCAACGAGGTTACGCCTCTGGAAAAACGAGGTTTACATTAATTAGGTTCGTGCGAAAGCACGGGGGACCTCCCTCAAAGTACCGACACTGGCCTGGCTGAAAGATTGGCGAACTTGTAGTGTGTAATTAATCCCGGCTAGTCTTTCCTTTTAGGGTTTGAAGGAAGATTTGATAAAAAGCAGTGGGAGCCATCCTGATTAGATAAAATAATAACCAATCTATTCTTGCAAGAGCGTACGCTGAGTGTTTTCTTCTCTCTCTCTCCAGGTAGCGACCATATCACGTCTTAATCAAGATAATAAAGAGGAATATTGACCGAACCCGCTTGTTATACTGAGCTGGGGAACGTTGGTCCCGCTCCAACTTATAATTGTTATAAGACAGAGCTGGAAATTGGGGATTACCAGAATTCCCGTGCCGCCCAAACGAAGAGAGTGCATGCTGATGCATCATCTTCGGATGTGTTCATTATACAGAACTGTTTCTTAGTATCCTTTACGTCCTGGGTATGTGATACCAGATCAGGATCCCAGATATGTAATATGTTACATAGGGCTACAGAAAGGTAGAGGACTGAGAACGGGTGATAAGTTTCATGAGGCAGAAAACGGGGCAAGAGTTGCAGCCAAGTCTGTTGGTCACTGTCACCCTGTATTACAAATACATTGATTCTGAACGAATGTTATTAGATACCGAACCTGATATACAAAATCATATCAGTCTCTTTATTAGTAAAGAAATGATAAAATTTTGTATTGATGGATAATGTTTTGAACATTTCCTATATCAAAAGTTGATCGGTTCAGGCACGTTATCTAAAAGCATTGATGTTCTAAATCAAACTACAGTTTTTAGTATACAGAACACACACAAGAGGAAGAGTTCAGAAATGAACGGATTCTTCTTGAGGTATTGTAGACTAGGTCAGATCAATGTGACCCGACTAGCTAGAGTTACATAAAGATGCATATTTAAATTAGTTTGAACTTACATCTTGTGAAACTCGCCAGTCATGTCACAAAGATAAGATGACCATAGCTCCGTTTACTGGAAACAGAGAAAGAGTTATTAAACTCTTGGGATGATACATGTTGATGTATGTAGGTCCCCTGTCTACACATGCCAGGACTGGTTCTTTATACTTCATTACGTTCTCTGATAATCTCTCAAGATTCAGACATATGTTCCTGTTGAAACACAAGTCTGAACCTTTTGAGATATTCACAGAATATAAGTTAGAAGTAGAGAACCAAAATACAGGTATAAGTATTATGTCCTTTGATGTGATCAAGGAGGAGAATACTTGAGCACGGAAATCCTGGACTATTCTAAAGGAGAATGAGATTCTCTCTCGGCATTACTCCTCCGAATACACCATAGCATGATGGTATATCGGGGCGGAGCAATCACACCCTATATGATATGGTGTGCTCTATGATGAGTACTACTGAGTTACCTTTTTCCTATTGGGTGTTATGCACTTGAGAATGCATACCTATTGAATAGGGTTCAAATCAAATCAGATCACTGCCTACCACTCCATATGAGATATGGAAAGGGAAGAGCCCATGTCTTAACCTAGTTAAGATTGGGGTTGTCCGGCCTATGTCTGAAAAGCAAAATCCGGACAAGCTCGAGGCAAAGTCAGTTATGTAGAACTGGAAATGTTCCAGCTATACAGACTGCAGCTGATGATTTGATAGAACCAAAGGATTCAGTAGATTCCAACGAACCTCAGCCTCTCCGCCGATCTAGTAGGGTTCCTCACCCACCTGAGAGATACTTCGGTTTCTCGATGACAGTGGGAGCGAGGATTGCATCATGAGATGATGACCCAACTATTTTCGAGCTGGCCATCAGGAGTAAGACTCTGTAAGAATGGCTGGATGCTTAGTGATCTGAGATGGAATCCATATACACCAACAAAGTATGGACTTTGGTTGCTATATCTGAAGGGTTAAATCCCCATCAGGAGCAAGTATATCTTGAGAAGATTACTTGGTGTAGATGGAAAAGTTGAGACTTTCAAAGCTAGACTTGTTAAAGGTTTTCGTCATCGACCAGGCGTGGATTATGATGAAACCTTTTCAAGTAGCTATGCTTAAGTCCATCCAGATCCTACTTGCCACGGCTACATACCATGACTATGATATCTGGTGGTTGGGTGTCTTGACTGCTTTTCTAAATGATGATTTGGAAGAATGCGTCTATAATTACACAGCCAGAGGGCCTCGTAGACAGTGGGAGCAGCGGAAACGTGTGCAAGATGCTTTATAGGATAAAGCAGGCATCGCGGAGTTGGAACGTCTATTTTGATGTGTTAGTCAAAGAAGTTGACATCATCAAAATGGTAGATGAACCTTGTATATACAAAAAGGTAGTAGGGAGTATGGTGACGATCCTCGTAGAGTACGTGGATGACATACTCTTGATAGGGAAGGAGTTTCCTATGCTACGCTCGATCAATCTCCGCTTATCACCATGATTCTCCATATAGGATCAAAATGATACCTCCTAAATCCTGATGTTTGGATCTTTGAGATAGATCTAATTGGATGTTAGGACTCTCACTAGTTGTAGTGAGATGGTGTCAACCGATCCTGGGGAGAATCACTGGAAGTGTTCCAGGGTGATAATGACGACTGAGTGTCAGTCACAGGCATTGTCTTTACCCTCAGTAAAGGGACGGTATGTTGGAAGAGTTCTAAGCTAGACACCGTGACATACTAGACGATAAAGGCAGGATACATCACTACTTAAGATGCTACCAAAGAGGCTGTTTGGGTGTATATTGGTTCATGAGATGAACTTAGTTCCTCCCATTGTGTGTCAATGGAGTTGTGGCTTATGCCAAGGAACGTCCGTCCCATCAGTGATCCAAACATATTCTAAGGCAGTGTCACCTGATCATGGAGATGGTTGATCTCCAGGGAGATCAAGGTTAGGAGAGTAGACTCAGAGGACAACACAGCGGATCCACTCACAAAGGCCTGTTCCCAGAGAGAGATTTTTATGGGATGGTTGAGTATGAGATACTCCAACCACTGCTACAGATGGCCCTAGTGCAAGTGGGAGATTGTTAGTTATATGTATGCCCTAGAGGCCATTACTGTACATAGGATGTATATTGTAGTGGATGCTGGGACATATATAGGGAGGACTTTCTTGCTCGACATTATAGTATGCTATCTGGTTACCCTTTACCTTAACGTGTATACTGTTTGTCTCTCTGTTACACGTTGGTAAAGCCCTTAGGATATGTACATGACTGCCTGGACTATGATGCGGATCATACTAGTGGGGACATGGTAGTCCATAAGTACATCCTTCAAAGTCCCTAGTCGTGGGTGTATCGAGACGGGGCATCGATATACCAGAGTAGACTAGCGTATAACTTCTCAACCCATACAGATGGCCGATGGATGATCCCATATCCATTGGTGTTTGACATCAGAGATGATATACGGGTGCTCAGTGGAGACTGGGTACACTGGACGGACTCGCCGAGAACTCCCAGATGGTATTATACCTCACGTCAGATGGCAGTTCTCTGGTGACACTGGTACAGAGTAGTCTGTTGATCCGAGATCGTCATAGAGTCTTGTGTGGTTCCCACTGTGCTTTGATTTCCATCTTACCAC
Source organism: Agapanthus africanus (assembly GCA_030015575.1). Classification (NCBI taxonomy): domain Eukaryota; kingdom Viridiplantae; phylum Streptophyta; class Magnoliopsida; order Asparagales; family Amaryllidaceae; genus Agapanthus; species Agapanthus africanus. Next base: position 460,236,106 of record CM057350.1, on the reverse strand, counting down.
GTCCAAGAGGGCGTGCAAAACGGTGGTTTTTGGGTACAGTCCCGAGTCACATGGAGGCAATGAGCGATAGGAGGGGATTCGTCTCTCCCGGTATAGGGAGTTGATGTTGCGCTGTGTTCGATTGGCTATAACAGGAAATCCCTGGCCAGGGTTGCTGAGATTTACTGGTAAGTGTTACCAGTAGTTTCTCGAAGTGTTATAGACCTCATATCGACACGACTTATCGAGCTATTGGGGTCTGACGTTTACCACCCCTAGGCAAGATATGCGACATATCAGACGATCAGACCGGACTGTACGGTAGTGTTACTGGTTGGATTCACTGGAGTGTGAGAGGGCTTGCTCGTCGATCTTCAGATCGCTCAATACCCGGGTGGCCGTTACATTTAGCAGACAGCTTGCGGCTTGTGGGTGTTTGATATGATCATCACCTGCTGCCGGCGTATTGACGAGTCTTTAGAGTCCTACACAGAGGTTTCCTGGCTCAAGCGAAACGAAATAGGAGCGCATATGAGATATGTGCGGGACCGAGAATAATACGAGTATGTGATACTGTACTCGATTCTCGCGATGTGACATTGATCGGTTATATGTGATATAGCCGGGTTATCGGATCAAGTGTTGATTCGATAAGTTGTTACTAATGATACTAGCCGGTTATATGCGATATGACCGGATCGTTTAATCAAGTGTTGATTTAATGATTTAATGCATAATTATATATTTGATATATTACTTTGCATTAACTAGTATCGGTTCACTTTATAATGGATTTTCTCACTCGGATGTGCGCATTACATATGCGATATGATTTTTGTGCACTAGATTGTATCATGTTTGATGATACATGCATTTTAGTTAAATGTAAAGAATTAAACCATTTTTAAGTGGATAATTAGGGTTTTGATTTCCTTATTCATTTATTAATCTTTTTCTTTTTGGAAAAAGGAAAATGGAAATGAGAAAATGGTTGCTATTTTGTTTGTATTCTTTGAAGCTTCATGAACTTTGACCATAGCAACCATTTTGTCTTCTTATACAAACCCTAACCATTCATCTAACTTGAGTGAACTCTCTACAATTAACCATGGTCTTGTTATGATAAGGTTTGATTATTCATTTCTTTTTTAATTAACTTATCATAACTTATCATCTTCTTCCTCTTCTTCTTCTTCATGAAGAAACCTTACTTCATCAATGGTGGATTGATGAAACAAGTGAGAAATCAATTCTAAAGTCTACCCACTTCCTATTTCTTCATCCTCTACCTCTTGCCAAGTAGTAGAGTGTGTTCTCTTCATAAGTTTTTGGACTTAGTGAAGTCGGAGCTTGATTTAGCGATGCCTCGACGTAGATCATCTTCGGCACGTCGTCGATGACCTAGCCCGCTTCTTCTCCGATGAAGCCGACGCAAGAGCCCGGATTTCGGATTTGTACAGCGGAGATGACTTCTTCATGGAGCTATGGAGGTGGACAAACGGATCTACAAAGGTTGTATATCCGTATCCCTTAGTTAAGTGTTAACTAGTTAGCTTTTTCGCCTAGATTTCTAGCAAACGATCCGTATTAGGGTTTCTCGGCACCGTAATTTTTGAAATTGGCATGTTCGATGCCTTGTGAGACCTCACTAGAGTGCCTAGGAACCCTACAATACTAGTGCGGACAGAGTAGTCGCTATGTATATCCTTCAAATGTTCCTAGTCGTAGGTGTATCGAGACAGGGCATCGATATACCAGAGTAGACTAGCGTATAACTTCTCGACCCATGAAGATGGGCGATGGATGGTCCCATATCCATTGGTGTTTGACATCAGAGACAGTATACTGGTGCTCAGTGGAGACTGGGTACACTGAACGGACTCGCCGAGAAGTCCCAGATGGTATTATACCTAACGTCAGATGGCAGTTTTCTGGTGACACTGGTACAGGTTAGTCTGTAGACCCGAGATCACCATAGAGTCTTGTGTGATTCCCACTGTGCTTTGATTTCCACCTTACCACGTTCAAGAGAACGTGCAAAACGGTGGCTTTTAGTTACAGTCTCGAGTCAAATGGAGGCAATGAGCGATAGGAGGGGTTTCGCCTCTCCCGGTATTGGGAGTTGATGTTGCGCTGTGCTCGATTGGTTATAACAGAAAGTCCTTAGCCAAGGCTGCTTCAGAGATATACTGGTAAGTGTTATCAGTAGTTTCTTGACCCGTTATGAGCCTCATATCAACACGACTTATCGAGTTACTGGGGTCTGACGTTTACCACCCCTAGACGAGATATGCGACATATCAGACGAAGATACCGGACTGTACAGTAGTGTTACTGATTGGATTTGCAGGAGTGTGAGCAGGCTTGCTTGTTGATCTTCTGATCGCTCAATACCCGGGTGGCCGTTATCTTTAGCTGACTGCTTGCGGCTTGTGGGTGTTTGATATGATCATCACCTACTGCCGGCGTATTGAAGAGTCTTTAGAGTCCTACACAGGGGTTTCCTGGCTCAAGCGAAATGGAGTAGGAGCACATATGTAATATGTGCGGGACCGAGATTGATACGATATGAGATACCGTATTCTATTCTCGCGATATGAGATATCGGTCGGTTATATATGATATAGCCGGGTTATCGGATCAAGTGTTGATTCGATAAGTTGATTCATATGATATTAGTCGGTTATAGGTGATATAGCCGGATTATTAAATCAAGAGTTGATTTGATAATCTAATGTATAATTATATATTTGATATATTACATTACATTAACCAGTATTAGCTCACTTATGATTTCTTTTCTCACTTTGGATACATTGATATATATGTGATATATGTTAAATGTATCATGCTTGGTTACAAATGCAACTAGGGTTTATGAGACTTGAGCCATGCTAGGGTTAGATTAGGGTTTATGTTTATTATTAAGGAGATTCAAAAATTTTGGAATTAGTCATGGTTAATATTTTGCAAGAAGCTTGTATGCTTCATTGACTTTGTCCACCCTTTTTGTCTACCTTAAGATATTTGTTAACCTAACTTTTACCCTAGCTCATGGTTAAGTCTCTACAAGGGTTAAGCTGCCATGCTTAACCCTTGGTTGCATTTTTAACGTCAACAATAATTCATTCTCTCTTGATAATTCTTCATCTTCTTTATGAGCTCAAAGAGAAAAGAGTTTTCTAAGATTTGAGTTTGTGAGGAAAACTTATGAGAATATGAAATCTAATGTGAGCAAAATTCCTACTTCATCATCCTCTACTACTTGCCATTTAGTATAGGGTGTTTGCTTTACTAATTCCATGATTAGTGAAGAGATAGCTTGGGTTAGTGTCTCCTCGACGTAGATCATTTTCGGCCTCGAAGACTTTGAAGCAAGCATGTTCGTTTCTTCACCAGAGCCTCTCTAGAGTCCGGGAATTCTTGATCGCAGTGATGAGACTACTAAACGGAACTATTGAAGTGAAGGACTGGTTTACAAAGGTTGAATTCCTTGCTCACATAGGATGTAAAGTGTTTACATATGTTATTCCGTCGATTTCTAGTAAACGATTCAATGTTAGTGTTAGCTAGAACAGAAATATTTTGAAAATGGTATGGACGATGCCTCCCGAAACCTTGCTGCCGTGCTAGGAAACCCTACACTGCTGAGTTACCTGTTTCCTTTTGGGTGGTTATGCACTTGAGAAGCTGCATACCTATTGAATGGGGTTCCATCCAAATCAGTGCCTACCACTCCATATGAGATATGGAATAGGAAGAGACCATGTCTTAAACGAGTTAAGATAGGGGGTTGTCCGGCCTATGTTGAAAGGCAGAATCCAGAAAAGCTCATGGTAAGGTCAGTTCTGTAAGTTTGTTGGATATCCCAAACATTTGCGAGGGTATATCTTCTACCACACTGAGGAGCAAAAGGTGTTTTGTTTCTCAGCATGCCACCTTTTTAGAAAAGGAATTTCTTGTGAAGAAATTAGTGGTCATGAGGTAGAACTAGAAGTAGTTCCAGCTGGATAAACTACAGCTGATGATTTAGTGGAACCAAAGGATTCAATAGTCTCCAACGAACCTCAGCCTCTCCGTGAATTTGGTAAGGTTCCTCATCCACCTAAGAGATACTATGGTTTCCTCGGTGACGATGGGAGCGAGGATTGCATCAAGGTAGATGATGACCTAACTAGGTTCAGGAAGGCCATCATGAGTGGGGACTCTGTGAAATGGCTGGATGCTATGCAATCAAAGATGGAATCCATGTACACCAACAAAGTATGACTTTGAATGTTGCACCTGAAGAGGTAAAACCTATCGGGAGCAAGTGGATCTTGAGAAGATTCTTGGTGTAGATGGAAAAGTTGAGACTTTCAAAGCTATGCTTAAGTCTATCAGGATTAAAGCAGGTATCGTGGAGTTGGAACATCTGTTTTCATGTGGCAATCAAAAAGTTTGAATTCATCAAAAAGGTACATGAACCTTGTATATACAAGAAGGTTGTAGAGAGTAAGGTTGTCTTCCATATAATGTACGTAGTTGATATACTCTTGATAGGAAATGGTTTCCTATGCTACACTCGGTGAAGCTCCTCTTGTCACGAGGATTCTCCATAGAAGATCTGGATGATACCTACTACAGCTTGAGGATTATGATCTATGGTGATAGATCTAAGTAGATATTGGGAGTGCCCCAAATCCAGATACATTAACACCATACTAAAGGAGTTTAGTAAGGAAGATTCTAAGTGTGGTGGTTCGCCCACTTAATCAGGAATCACTCTCTCCAAAAAGATGTCTTCCAAGACTAATTTGGAGAGAGCTCGCGTGCAAGCGATACCCTATGCTTCGGCAGTAGGCTCTATCATGTATGCGATGTTATGTACCAGACCAGATGTAGCTAACTCACTAGATGTAGTAATTAGGAATCAATAGAATCTTGGGAGAATCACTGGACAGCTGTGTAGGACATTCTTAAGTACTTGACAAGCACTGAAAAAATGTTCTTGGTTTTTGGTAACGGTGAACTCCAGTGGGAGTCCTTTACTAATTCCAGCTCCCAGAGTGATAAGGTCGACTGAAAGTCAGTCTCGGGCTTTGTCTTTACCCTCAGTGGAGGGACAGTATGTTGGAAGAGTTCCAAGCTATATACCATAGCAAACTAGATGATAAAGGCTGAATACATCGCTACCAACGATGCTACCAAAGTGAATGTCTGGATAATTCTTGTTCATGAGATGAACATGGTTCCTACCTTTGAGCTTCTAATAACTGTTATTGTGGCAACAATGGAGTTGTAGCTTTGGCCTAGGAACACAGGTCCCATCAGCGATCTAGACATATTCTAAGGACAGTATCACCTGATCAAGGAGATGGTTGATCTCCACGGGATCGAGGTCAGGATAGTTGACGTGAAGGATAACACGGCGGATCCACTCACAATGGCCTTACCCTAGAGAGACTTTTATAGGACGTTAAGTATGAGATACTACAACAAATGGCCTTATTGCAAGTGGGAGATTGTTAGTTATATGTATTCCCTAGAGGCCATTACTGTACATGCGATGTATATTGTAGTGGATGCTTGGACATATATAGGGAGGACTTTCTTGCTCGACATGATAGTATGTTATCTGGTTGCACTTTATCTTAACATGTACACTTATTGTCTCTCTATTATATGTTGATAAACCCCTTAGGATTAGTACTTGACTACCAGGATTATGATGCAGATCATACTAGTGGGGCAGATGTAGTCGGTAAGTATATCCTTCAATTGTTCTTAGTCATTGGAGTATCGAGACAGGGCATCGATGCTCCAGAGTAGACTAGCGTATGCGCTTCTTGACCTATATGATGGGCGATGGATGATCCCACATCCATTAGTGTTTGACATCAGAGAAGGTATACGGGTGCTTAGCGGAGTCTGGGTACACTGGGCGGACTCGCCAAGAACTCCTAGATGGTATTATACATCACGTCAGATGGCAGTTCTCTGGTGACACTGGTATAGGTTAGTCTGTCTTCCTGAGATCGTCATAGAGTCTTGTATGATTCCCACTGTACTTTGATTTCCACCTTACCAAGTTTAAGAGATCGTGCAAAACGGTGGTTTTTGGGTACAGTCTCGAGTCATATGGAGGCAATGAGCGATAGGAAGGGATTCATCTCTTTCGGTATTGGGGGTTCTTGTTGCGCCATGCTCGATTGTCCATAACAGGAAATCCCTGGCCAGGGTTGCTGAGATCTACTGGTAAGTGTTATCAGTAGTTTCTCGAACCGTTATGGACCTTGCACGGCATGACTTATCAGGCTATTGGGGTCTGACGTTATACCAACCCCAGGCTGTGATATGAGACATATCAGACAAAGTAACCAGACTGTATGGTAGTGTTACTGATTGGATTCACAGGAGTATGAGCAGGCTTGCTTGTTGATCTTTTGATCGCTCCGGATGGCCGTTACATTTAGCAGACCGTTTGCGGCTTATGGGTGACTGATATGATCACCGTCTACCGCAGGCGTATTGACGAGTCTTTATAGTCCTACACAGAGGTTTCCAGGCTCAAGCGAAACGAAGTAGGAGCACATATTTGATATGTGCGGAATCGAAATTAATACGAGTATGTGATACCGTATTCTATTTTCGCGATATGTGATATCGATCGGTTATATGAGATATAGCTGGGTTATCGGATCAAGTGTTGATTCGATAAGTTGATACATATGATATTAGTCGGTTATATGTGATATAGCCGGATTATTAAATCAAGTGTTGATTTAATAATTAAATGTATAATTATATATTAATGTACATTTTTTTGTGTCATGCTAGATACCATATGCTTCATGGGTGTATGAGGCTCACACCATGCTTATGATAATCCGAGGGTTTTTATTTATTTAAGAAATTCAAAATTGGTTGGAATTTTGTCATGGTTAGAAGCTTGGAGAAGCTTGTTGAGACCATTGACTTAGTCCACTAGTTTTGTTTTGCTTAAGATATTTATTAACCTAACCATTATCTTAAGCCATAGTTTAGTCTCTACATGTGTTAGTGTATGACATAAACTCGCCCATGATTGCTATTCTCACCTCATGAGTTTCATTCTTTCTCTACTTCATCTCCATCCTCATCTCCAAAAGCTTTCTAGGGTTTGGAGAGATGAAGAATCCTTGTGAGAAAAATAAATCTAAAGTGAGCAAAATTCCTACTTCATCATCCTCTACTATACTAGCCATTTAGTTTAGGGTGTTTGCTTCACTAAACCCTTTTTAGTGAAGAGGTAGCTTGGGTTGGTGTCTCCTCGATGTAGATCATCTTCGGCCTCGAAGACTTCAAGCAAGCTTGTTCCGTTCATCTTGTGGAGCCTTTCTAGTGTCCGGGAGTTCACTACTTGGAGTGAAGGGACTACTACACGGAGCTATTGAAGTGAAGGACCGGTCTACAAAGGTTGTATTCCTTATTTACTTTGTATGTAAAGTTGTTTACATTGTTGTATTGTCTAAATCCTAGTTAAGGTTCTTTGTTAGGTTCTTTAGTACGGTAAATTTTTGAAATTGGCATGGACGTTGCCTCCCAAAACCTTGCTTCCGCTCTAGGAAACCCAACAGCTGTTTCGTTATGAATAATAGTAATCACAATTTTCTTTGCCCTTAATCTAATCCTTTTATATGTCTTTACTTATTACCTTCTATACACCACACTTAGGCTAATTGGTTTTCTTCCTTCCCTACCTTTCAACACATGCCTATGGTTTGGAAGAAGACTATCCAATAAGCACTATAGGTGTACTCTCCTAATACTAGGAGCACTCACGACCTGAGAGAAGGTAAAGATACAAGACAACCGAATAATCCTATTCAATTCCTCCAGAACCAGAAACCATCCTCATACTGGAACAAGTTCCTTCGAGTTCGTATGTAACTATACGATGGTATATCCAAGAAATATGGATCTTCATAGTGATACAGAGTGTTCTGGAGAAATACAAAGGGGATGTAGGAGCGGCAATAATATATGCGACTAAATGACAATCCAAAAGCCAAAGTGTTTTAAGAAGGTTCGGTTAACTTGGTTCATGAGTTTTTGTCTAGGGTCAGGCCATGGTCGCTGCCAAAGAGAGAGAGAGAAAAGAAACACTCAGCATGCACTCTAACCTAGATTAGATTGGTTAATCATTTTATCTAATCAGGATGGCTCTCACTGTTTCCTCGAATTCCCCTTCAAACCCAAAAATGAGAATTAGTCGGGATCATCTAAAATCACCCGAGGAGTAACACCTACTGATCAGTGGGAATCGGGATCAAACTATCATCGCATCATAACTTGATGGAAGCCACTCAAATCATCACACTCTAGAAGGTATGCACATGCCTAGCAAGTTTCCTATATGTTTGGAACTCCTGATATGGTTTTTACCCCTAGGACCCTAGTGATCTTGACGGAGTCAACAAATCAAAGAGTCTTAGTCAAGTTCAATCTGTCATTATCTTGATTGTATTAAACCCACTTGTATGAGCCCTTGAAGGAGCCAAAAAGGCCGCACGACTGTCCTAACCAATCGCATCATTTCCTACAAACAAGCACCACTTAGCTACTGTACACTACGCCTTGACGGAGTCAACAAACGCAGCATGAATACTAAGTACTTCTCGTAGGAAATGATGGAGGGCTACGGCTGGTTTTTGGAGAAAAACCTTTAACGTAATGAACTTGATATCATTGAAGGATCCCGAGCGGTTTTACAAATATATAGTGGCACAAAATTTTACTAAAGTGGTCACTCACTGTGAAGGGGTCTCGGCTCTTTTCTCATCGAATGAGGTGCAAGATATTCCTAACCGAATACCATGATGCAAAACAAAAGAATCGACTATAGTGAAGTTATTACACTGACGTAAACTTTTGCCCAAGAGGTCACTCACTATGAAGGAATCTCGGCTCTTACCTCATCGAATGAGGTGCTGGATATTCAGAACTGAATACCACTGTGCAAATCAAATGAGAACGTCTGTAATGTCAGTTTTAAAAAAAACTTGGTTCCAACAACATCATATAGGTTTGTTTTTCCTTGCATTAATCAGAATTAATGCAGTCTTATCAATTAATCCATATCACACCAGAAAAGAACGAAAATACAATGTACGTATATGCCATCTGCATTCACCACAGGGCCCCGTCATGCACCGTTAGGTTACTTAACTAACGGCAGAGCGGGGGCTGGACTAGCACGGGTGCAAAACATATACAACATCTACTAGTATATATATAAATATATATAACATTCATCCCAGGTATGATATAAGCAACATCACAGAATCTCAGTAAGTAACACAGAATGGTGGATAATCTTGGAGCCTTAGGTTTCATTTAAGCCACAAATGAGACCCGACGTTCCCTGTCGTGTGGATAGCCCGTGCAATGAAAACCTGGACCCCTACAAGCGCAGCAAGTTACCCGCCATTCCCAGAAGTGAGGCAACCCCAATAAAAAAGGTGAATGGGCCACCCAGCACTTCACGGAATCCGGTAACCTGAGCACCCTCCGTAGGTCATCCTGTACCCCGTACGAGTGCGGCGAATTCTAAAATAAGGCCCCCTCCGTCTCAACGCCATGGGATGCGGGCCCGTTGCCCTTCAGAACCTGGCTATTTGAGCACTCCTTCATGGGGTAATCCTAGTACAGAAAATGAAAATATATGTACAAGGGTGACATCGGCCTTAACCCGGTCGTCCCCCAAATAAATAATATACAAATTGGCAGAGACGGCAGCCCACATGTCGGAAGCTCGCCCCACAATATCAAATGCACAAATGAATCTCAATTGTACAACTATCATTGCACCACTGGTTATCCACCACGACAATCCAACCACAACCTCAGCACAATGCAGAACATCAACGTGAATGTCATGTTTGCAAACCCGTCTAATAGAACATATAGCAGTTAGACGGGTTATACTGCTCTAATGACATTCACGGTCGCATATAGTAATGTATGTACTGAAAACTTATAAACGCTGTTAAAAATAACAATTTTGAAATACTCCGTATTGCCCCAATAACAAAGATAACAAAATATGTAACCTAAGCAAAAGCAAACAATACCAGAAACCCAATATTCAAGATTCCAGAACACACCTAAAACACCAAGACCCAACTCCCTCACAAAACTGGCGACGCTGGGAAAACAACCGATCTCGCCGGCCAAAGCATAGAGTTTGGGGCTCGTTTTCAAACTGTGTTCTAGTTACAATATAAATAGCCTTTTGCAATTGTTTAAACTATTTTTTGAAGACTATAAAAAATCGACAGAAACTTGAATATATTCCGTATTGTTTCGGAGTTGTTTTGGTTTCGTTACTTTAAATATCGTTTAAACTGCTAGTTTAGGGTTTATGAGTTGGATCGATAACATGTTGGGTTATGCCAGCGTCCTGTCCATCTACCATGACCGTTTGCAGAACAAAATTTTTATAAACTGGCACTAGAACAACCCGATAACCCGGATCTACCATAAAGCTATAAGCTAGAAAACTAAAGAGGAGTTAGAATGGTTATACCGAATGATCTGAGTCCTTCGGTTGTTTACCATCTTCATAAGCTCCTTAAGACGTCATGGATCGAGTTTGGCCTCCAGTCTCCCTCCATCGAAGATGATCCACCTGAGGATTTGTAGTTCGAGCTCCAACCTCAATACCGAGGTAACTAGGGTATCTAGTTCTCCAAACTAAATAGCCTATAGGATGTAGAGAGTGATGATGGATTGATTTGTCTCAAAATACCCTAGGTTTCTCAACACATGAGACATTAAGGGTTGAGGAAGAAGAAGGAAGCTTGGAGGAGATGAGAGTGTAGTGAATGAAGAATCCATGGAAAAAATGGCTAAGTGTTGTGAACTATCTCTTGAAGCAAACTAATAATTCACTTCACAAAATCAAGCATGTCACAATAGTAAACCATGAGACATACCATGATGTTGGGATTCCTTAGCACCTTACTGGGTTTTCAATGCATCAAGCATACCAATTTCAAAAATTCTAGAGTGGTAAAGAACCCTTAACTAGGATCTAACTAGAGTAATTAGACAAAACTAACATGTAATCAAACATTACAACTAAGTGAATGAGGAATACAAACTTTGTAGACCGGTCCTTCACTTCTAAAGCTCCGTGTAGTAGTCCCTTCGCTCCATGTAGTGATCTCCCGAACTCTAGTATAGGTTCACTTGAAGAAATGAACAAGCTTACTCAAAGTCTTCGAGGCCGAAAATGATCTACGTCGATAAAACTCAAGCTCACGCTACCTCTTCACTAAGTGGTGAACTTTGTGAAGAAACAACCCAAACTAAACGGCTAATCTAGTAGAGGTTGATGAAGTAAGAATTGGGCTCACTTTAGATTTATTTTTCTCACATGTTTTCTTCATCTCCTCAAAACATAGAGAGCTCTTTGGAGATGAAGAAGAAGATGAAGTAGAGAATGAAGTGAATGAATCAATGAGGTGAGAATAGCAACCTTGGGTGAGTTAGTGTCATACACTAACTCTTGTAGAGAATAAACCATGGCTAATCAATAATGGTTAGGTTAATAAATATCTACAAGTAAAAAAAATTAGTGGACTTGGTCAATGGTTCCACAAGATTCTACAAGCTTCAACCATGTGACTAATTTCCATCTAATTTGGTTTACTTTAAATAAATAAAAACCTTACATTATATTAAGCATGGTGTGAGTCTCATACACCCATGTTGCATGTGGCATCAAGCATGACACAAAATAATGTACACTAATATATATCACATATATACTAATGCACAAATATGTGAGAAAAATATATGCTTAAGTGAGCTAATACTAGTTAATGTAAATTAATATATCAAATATATAATTATACATTAGATTATTAAATCAACACTTGATATAATAATCCGGCTATATCACATATAACCGACTAATATTATATGTATCAACTTATCGAATCAACACTTGATTCGATAACCCGGCTATATCTCATATAATCGACTGATGACACAAATCGCGAGAATAGAATACGGTATCACATACGCGTATTGTTAGATATGTATGCCCTAGAGGCCATTATTGTATAGTACTAGTTTGTATAATACATTTTGGAGGCTTGGGATATATATATATATATACGGTTTTACGACAGTCTTGCTCTATATTGTAGTATGCTACTTGGTTTGTTTCTATCTTAATATGTGTATATGTTTCTTTTAACATATCGCTGATACATATTGATGGAGCCCTTAGGATCTTTGCTTGACTACCGGCGTTGTGATGGCGATCACACTAGTGGGGGCTGGGTAGTCTATAAGCACATCCTTATTTTGGTCCCTAGTCATAGGATTATCGAGACAGGGCATCGATACTCCAGAGTAGACTGGTGCATACGCTTCTCTTCCCAGCAGGGGAGATGGTCTGTCCTACAGCCATCAGTACGTCGTACTGGAGATAGTATGCAGGTGCTTGTTAGGTTACGAGTACACTGGACAGGACTCGTCGGGAACTGTTGGTTGGTATTATACCTATCGTCAGTTAACAGTTCCTAGGTGACATGAGTACAGCTTAGTCCGCTGACTTGACACTGTCACTTCGCCTCGAGTGTGTTCCCACTGTTATTTGATTACTACCCTACCACGGCTCTACTGAGTCGTGCAAACAGGTAGTAGTTGGGTGCAGTCCTGAAGCACTTGGAGGCAGTGACGGTTAGACAGGATTCGTCTCTCCCGGTATTGGGAGTTGATATCGCACTGTGTCTAAGAGAGCCATTACATAATGTCGTCCCTGGCCAGGGCAAGCGAGAATTGCTGGTAGGTTTTCCAGTAGATTCTCAGGGTGTTTTGGGATACACTCCGATACGACTTGTACCGCTATTAGGGGACTAACGTTTACTGCCCCCCTAGGCCCGTCATGCGATATTCTCAGACGAACAGACCGGACTGTATGGAGATTGTCACATTCAGGCTCAGTAGGAGTTCGATGGGTTCACCTCATCAGTCTTCTTATCGGCATCTACCTGGGGACCGTTACGTACAGCTAGTACCGCTTGCGGTCTGTGGTTAAACCCACTGCCAGCGTAGTGTCGAGCCTCTAGAGTCCCATACAGAGGGTTACTCGCCTTTGGCCAAAGCAGAGTAGAGGTTGCATGGTTTTACGACGGGGTTCATTCACATCCGCGCACTTATGCACGTTTGGTGTCCGGACAGCAGTTGCTAGTGGGCTTTGGTTTAAGCCAGATCCTAGTAATTGTTTTGGGATTGGTTTTGTCTCAGTGTATTCGTGTTCCTTGGAGTACGGATGCGGGTGTGTATGCACAGTTGACAGAGGCAGAGGCAGAGAATTCTCATTAGGGTTGTTGACCATTTGGCTTTGGTTGACTTGTTGACCGTTGACTTTTCTCTTAACCCTAATGAGAATATGATATATGACTAATAATATTAATTAAGTATTATTGTGCCATGGTTGAGTTGAAAGTTTGACTTTTGTTGACTTGTTGACTTTGTTGACCGGTTGACCATTTTGGACTTGTTGACCATCATCATTTCATGGCTATCATTTCATGGGTATGACTTTTGCTTGCTTGTTTTTTCAAAATGAAATAATTGCATGAAATGATAATGGTCATTGAAACTAACCATCACCATAATTAATTATTATTATTATTATCATTATTCTCACTTTTGTGAGGATGGTTGCGTTATGAGAGCTCATTCTATCATCTTCTTTCTCTCTCATGGAAAAAGCTCTCCCTCTTCCTCTCTCAAGGTTCAAGTGTTCCATGAGTTGGAAATCATGAACTTTTGAGACAAAACCACCATCACTCTTCTCTACTCAGTCTAAGGTATTAGGTTTGGTAAACCAAACACCTTAGTCATCTCTAGGTTGAGATTGGAGCTCAATTTCGAGACCCTCGGGTGGATCCATCTATGGCAAAGAGGAGACGACAAGGAGGATCCGTTCAAGCGACTACAAGGAGCAAGTAAGAGGAAGAGCAACAACAAGAAGAGAAGGAGTTCAAGACCAAGGTATAACCATTCTACATAGTAGTTAGAACTTGTAGAATATTTGTTAGTTCTTGCTTAGCAACGATCCTCTTTGAACGGTCCATGTTGCCTAGTTAGGAAAATTTTTTGTTTTACCTATTCCGCCTCCCCGAAATGACCGGGGTGGGTAACATGGACCCAACAGTGGTATCAGAGCCAGGCTAAGCAACAACTAACTGTTAGCAAAGTTTTTAGAATCTCGATTCGGAAAAAATCCCGAAAACAAACCGAAAAATGTATTTTCTGTCGATTTTCAAAACAGGCCTAAAAATATTTTGTATGATATGAAAAATACAGGCAGGGTTTTATTGGAATTTACAAGAAATTTGAGACCCCGACTCGGCCAACTCGCCGCGGAACCATGCGTTCCGCCGCGGATCCGCGGCTGAGTTGATTCGGCCGCGGCTCAACTTTGTTGCGGATTCCTCTGTTTGCTGTTTTGGGATTTTTATGATATTTTTTTTCTGCCCAGATTTTCCAGAGAAAAATGTTATTTTTTGGGGGTAGTTACAAATTTGTATTTTGATCGGAATTCTACAAAGTTTGGCTAAATGGTTATATCTGTAATGTGATATATGCACTGAACGTCGGCTAATCGCTATACGTCGATTAGTGGGGGTTGTGCATATCTATGATCTGTAATGTTGATGGTTTGTGTATATGAATTCGTTGGATTGTCGTGGATGAATAGCCGGGGGGTTGTGAGATGAGAGTTTTCTTTATCTTTCAATTCATGTAATCTGTAATTGATGTAATATTATTTATATGGCCGCACATCCGGGATGAGGTTGTAGCCGCCATTGTATAATTTCTTTTACTGTTTTTGCTCCTAGGATATACCCAGGGAGGGGTGCATAAACTACCGGGTACCTCGAAGTGCCGAGTGGCCTACTCACGGTGTTGAGGGAGGTTGCTTCGCTTCGGGTATTTGGCGAGTAGTTTGCCGCACCCGTAGGGGTCTAGGGTGGGGTTTTGGCTATTCATCACGACCGTGTAATACATTTTTCGTTGCAGGCTCGAACGAAACGCGGATTCCTAATATATCCAATGTGATCATCTGTGATCTGGAATGGCTATCATTGCATCTGACGAATGTGTATATATATCTATATGATATCTATTTAGGCGTTGCTTATGTCTTGCATCCGCACTAGTCTAGCCCCCGCTCTGTCGTTAGTTAAGTAACCTAATGGGTAATGACGGGGCCCCGTGGCGAATGCGGATGGCATAAGCGTACGTCATATTTTCTTTTTTTCTGCAATGGTAGGATTAATTGATGGGACGCATTAAATTAATGCAAGAAAACAAACCTAATAAAACGTTGTTGGAACAAATTTTCAAAAAGCTGTTATTGCAATGATGTTCACTTTTGTTTTGCATAGAGGTATTCGGTTATGAATGCCTAGCACCTCATTCGACGAGGCAAGGGCCGAGGTCCCTTCATCGGGAGTGACCCCTTGGACAAAAGTTTGCGTCAGGGTAATAACTTCACTATAGTCGATTATTCTTGTTTTGCATCGAGGTATTCAGCTTAGAATATCCTGCACCTCATTCGACGAGGAAAGAGCCGAGATCTCTTCACAGGGAGTGACCTCTTTAGCAAAAGTTTTCGCCACTATATTTTTAAAAAAGGGGGGGGTATCACGTTCCTTCAACGATATCAAGTTCATTACATTAACGGGTTTTCGCCAAAACCCAGCCGTAGCCCTCCGTCATTTCGGATTGGTATTGCTTAGTATTCGTGCTGCGTATTTCGTGCTCAGCCGAGGCGTAGTGTACGGTAGTTATGTAATATTTTTTCCGTAGGATATAATGTGATTGGTTGGGACAGTCGTGCGGTCATTTTGGCTCAGTCAAGGACTCGTACGGGTGGGTCTAATGCAATCAAGATAATGACGGGTTGAACTTGACTAGGATCCTTTTGATATGTTGGCTCAGTCAAGGTCACTTGGGTCCTAGGGGCAAAAACCACATCGGGAGTTTCTAAAGAAACTGAAACTTGCAGATTTAGCATACCTTCTGGAGTGTGGTGACTAGAGTGGATTCCATCTAGGTCATCACACAATGATAGTTGGATCCCGATCCCACTGATGAGTTGGATTACTCTCGGGAGATTATTTCACTTAACAATCAATGCTATAAACTAAGTAGGTGTCTAGAACGGTGTTAGCGGGGCTACGCCTCCACGGAAAAGAGGTTACTTAATTAAGGAACTTCACGAAAGCGTTGGAAAACCTCCCTCGAAGTACCAACACTAGCCTGGCTGAAAGGTTAAGCAAGTATTGTGACGTGCAATTTATCCCGACTAGTTCTTCTTTTAAAAGGTTTTATGAAGAATTTGAGGAAACAGTGGGAGCCATCCTGGTTAGATAAACTGATAAGCCAATCTAATCTTGCAAGAGCGCACGCTGAGTGTTTCTTTTCTCTGTCTCAAGGTAGCAACCATTTCATGCCCTAATCAAGATAATAAAATGTATCGCTTGACCGATCCGAATTCTTATTCGGGGCTGGGGAACGTTGTTTCGGCTCTAACTTGTGACAACAGTCATAAGTTTGAGCAAGGGAAAGAGGATTGTATGGATTCCAAGGATACCCAGTTGAAGAAGAAGCATGGTTTTGCATCTACTTCAGGTGTTCTTGTAATTGAGAACTGCTTTACGGTCAGCCCTACCTCCTGGGTACTTGATACCGGATCAGGATCTCATATCTGTAATTTATTTCAGGGACTGAGAAAAAGTAGGAAAGTTGCACCTGGTGATATGTCGCTCAGAGTAGCGAACGGAGCACAAGTTAATGCTACAGCCGTCGGTGAATATCACCTAGTGTTGCCAAATGGCAATACTATGATTTTGAACGATTGCTACTATATACCTTCCATGGTTTGCAACATCATATCAGTTTCTTTACTCGATAAAGATAGATATAACTTTGTTCTTGATAGAAATATCATGAACATTTACCTTCATAAGGTACTGGTTGCAGAAGGTACACTGTGTAATGGTATCTACGTTCTAAATCAGAATACAGTACTCAATATACAAAACACACGCAAGAGGAAGAATTCAGATACGAATGAATGCTACTTGTGGCATTGTAGACTTGGTCATATCGGAGAGAAAAGACTAAGTAAGTTGCATAAAGATGGACTCTTGAATGCGTTCGAGTTTGCATCTTATGAAACTTGTCAGTCTTGTCTCAAAGGGAAGATGACCAAATCCCCGTTCACCGGACATGGAGAAAGAGCAACAGAGCTCTTGGGACTCATATACAGAGATGTATGTGGGCCGATATCTATACATGCAAAGGGTGGGTTTTCGTACTTCATCACATTCACTGACGATCTCTCTAGATTCGGATATGTGTATCTTATAAAACACAAATCTGAAGCTTTTGAGAAATTCAAGGAATTCAGAAACGAAGTAGAGAACCAGACTGGCAAGAATATCAAGATCCTCTAGTCTGATAGAGGAGGGGAGTACTTAAGCACGGAATTCCTAGATTACTTAAAAGAGAATGGTATTCTCTCTCAGTTTACTCCCCCTTATACACCACAGCACAACGGTGTATCGGAGTGGAGGAATCGTACCCTACTGGATATGGTTCGCTCCATGATGAATAATGCCGAGTTGCCTCTTTCATTTTGGGGACATGCGCTATTGACAGCGGCATATCTATTGAAAGATGTTCCGTCTAAATCTGTGCCTAAGACACCATTCGAGATATGGAATGGTAAAAGGCCGTATCTTAAACGTATTAAGATATGGGGTTGTCCGGCCTATGTAAAAAGTACAAAATCTGGACAAACTTCAGGCACGTTCAGTTCTATGTAAATTTGTGGGATATCCTAAAAACTCCACAGGATATCTGTTCTACCACACCGAGGAACAGAAGGTGTTTGTATCTCGCACGCCACCTTTTTAGAGTGGCAATTTCTTGCAAAAGAAACAAGTGGGAGATTGGTAGAACTGGAAGAAATTAAGCGACCACAAAATGAAACTGAAGATTTGATAGAACCTCATAATTCAATAACCCCAGACGAACCTCAGCCACTCCGCAGATCTGGTAGGATTTCTCATCCGCCCGAGAGATACTACGGTTTTCTCTTAGACGGGGATCGAGAGGATTGCATCTTGGAAGAAGATGACCCCACCAGTTTCAGGCAGGCCATTATCAGTAGGGACTCTGATAAGTGGCAGGAAGCAATGCAATCCGAAATGGAGTCCATGTACACCAATAAAGTGTGGACCTTGGATATTGCTCCACCTGGGGTAAAGCCCGTTGGATGCAAATGGATCTACAAAAGGAAACTTGGTGTAGATAGGCAGGTGGAAACCTATTAGGCTAGACTCGTTGCAAAAGGTTTTCGTCAAAGACCTGGTATGGACTATGACGAAACTTTTTCTCCGGTGGCTATGCTCAAATCCATTCGGATCCTACTTGCCATTGCTGCCTTCCATGACTATGAAATCTGGCAGATGGACGTTAAAACGGCTTTTCTAAACGGCTGATTGGAAGAGTGCGTTTACATGGATCAGCCGGAAGGTTTCGTAAACAGTGGGAGCAGCGGGAAGGTGTGCAAGTTGCTTAAATCCATTTATGGATTAAAGCAGGCATCGCGGATCTGGAACATCTGTTTTGATGAGGCAATCAAGGAATTTGATTTCATCAAGAACGAAGATGAACCTTGTGTCTATAAGAAGATTGTAGGACGGACTGTCGTGTTCCTAGTCTTGTACGTGGACGACATTCTTTTGATAGGAAATGACATTCCTATGCTACAATCGGTCAAGCTATTTTTGTCACAACGGTTCTCCATGAAGGACCTGGGTGATGCCTCGTACATTCTGGGGATCAAGATCTACAGAAATAGATCCAAGAGACTACTGGGACTTTCGCAGTCCAGGTACATAGAGACCGTACTAAAGAGATTTAGTATGGAGGATTCCAAGCGCGCTAACATACCCGCATTGCACGGAATTACCCTCTCCAAGAAGATGTCTCCTAAGACTGACGAGGAGAGGGTTCGCATGAGCACTATACCCTACGCTTCGGCGGTAGGATCTATAATGTATGCGATGCTATGTACAAGACCAGATATAGCTTACGTGCTGAGCGTGGTGAGCCGGTATCAGTCAGACCCAGGTGGGGACAACTGGACGGCAGTGAAGAACATTCTCAAGTACCTAAGAAGGACTAAGGAGAAGTTCCTGGTTTACGGTAATGGAGACCTCAGGGTCGAGTCCTTTACCGATTCAAGCTTCCAGAGTGACAAAGATGACATCAAGTCTATCTCGGGTTTTTTGTTTACCCTCAACGGAGGTGCGGTATGTTGGAGGAGTTCCAAACAGGATACCGTCGCAGACTCGACGACGGAGGCTGAATACATTGCTGCAAGCGATGCCGCAAAAGAGGCGGTCTGGATGAAGAAGTTCATTAGTGAACTTCAGCTGGTTCCGTCCATTGTTGACCCAATACCTTTATATTGCGATAACAATGGGGCTATAGCTTTAGCGAAGGAACCAAGGTCCCATCAGAAATCCAGACACATCTTGAGGCGGTATCACCTGATCAGGGAGATCATTGATCACCAGGAGATCGAGGTACGGAGAGTGGACACAAAAGACAACACGGCGGATCCATTCACAAAGGCCCTCCCTCAAACACAGTTCGAGCGACTTTTTGAGCTATTGGGTACGCGGTACGCCAGCAGCTGGCCTTAGTGCAGACGTTGGGTATGCGGTACACCAATAACCGGCCTTTAGTGCAAGTGGGAGATTGTTAGATATGTATGCCCTAGAGGCCATTATTGTATAGTACTAGTTTGTATAATACATTTTGGAGACTTGGGATATATATATATACGGTTTTACGACAGTCTTGGTCGATATAGTAGTATACTACTTGGTTTGTTTCTATCTTAATATGTGTATATGTTTCTTTTAACATATCGCTGATACATATTGATGGAGCCCTTAGGATCTTTGCTTGACTACCGGTGTTATGATGGCGATCACACTAGTGGGGGCTGGGTAGTCTATAAGCACATCCTTATTTTGGCCCCTAGTCGTAGGATTATTGAGACAGGGCATCGATTCTCCAGAGTAGACTGGTGCATACGCTTCTCTTCCCAGCAGGGGAGATGGTCTGTCCCACAGCCATCAGTACGTCGTACTGGAGATAGTATGCAGGTGCTCATTAGGTTACGAGTACACTGGACAGGACTCGTCGGGAACTGTTGGTTGGTATTATACCTATCGTCAGTTAACAGTTCCCAGGTGACATGAGTACAGCTTAGTCCGCTGACTTGACACTGTCACTTCGCCTCGAGTGTGTTCCCACTGTTCTTTGATTACAACCCTGACACGGCTCTACTGAGTCGTGCAAACAGGTAGTAGTTGGGTGCAGTTCCGAAGCACTTGGAGGCATTGACGGTTAGACAGGATTCGTCTCTCCCGGTATTGGGAGTTGATATCGCGCTGTGTCTGAGAGAGCCATTACACATTGTCGTCCCTGGCCAGGGCAAGCGAGAATTGCTGGTAGGTTTTCCAGTAGATTCTCAGGGTGTTTTGGGCTACACTCCGACATGACATGTACCGCTATTAGGGGACTGACGTTTACCGCACCCTAGGCCCGCCATGCGATATTCTCAGAAGAACAGACCGGACTGTACGGAGATTGTCACATTCAGGCTCAGTAGGAGTTCGATGGGTTCACCTCATCAGTCTTCTTATCGGCATCTACCTGGGGACCGTTACGTATAGCTAGTACCGCTTGCGGCCTGTGGTTAAACCCACTGCTAGCGTAGTGTCGAGCCTTTAGAGTCCCACACAGAGGGTTACTCGCCTTTGGACAAAGCAGAGTAGAGGTTGCATGGTTTTGCGACGGGGTTCGTTCACATCCGCGCACTTGTGCACGTTTGGTGTCCGGACAGTAGTTTCTAGTGGGCTTTGGTTTAAGCCAGATCCTAGTAATTGTTTTGGGATTGGTTTTGTCTCAGTGTATTCGTGTTCCTTGGAGCACGGATGCGGGTGTGTATGCACAGTTGACATAGGCAGAGGCAGAGAATTCTCATTAGGGTTGTTGACCATTTGGCTTTAGTTGACCGTTGACTTTTCTCTTAACTCTAATGAGAATATGATATATGACTAATAATATTAATTAAGTATTATTGTGCCATGGTTGAGTTGAAAGTTTGACTTTTGTTGACTTGTTGACTTTGTTGACCGGTTGACCATTTTGGACTTGTTAACCATCATCATTTCATGGCTATCATTTCATGGGTATGACTTTTGCTTGCTTGTTGTTTCAAAATGAAATAATTGCATGAAATGATAATGGTCATTGAAACTAACCATCACCATACTTAATTATTATTATTATTATCATTATTCTCACTTTTGTGAGGATGGTTGCATTATGAGAGCTAATTCTATCATCTTTTTTCTCTCTCATGGAAAAAGCTTTCCCTCTTCCTCTCTCAAGGTTCAAGTGTTCCATGAGTTGGAAATCATGAACCTTTGAGACAAAACCACCATCACTCTTCTCTACTCAATCTAAGGTATTTGGTTTGGCAAACCAAACACCTTAGTCATCTCTAGGTTGGGATTGGAGCTCAATTTCAAGACCTTCGGGTGGATCCATCTATGGCAAAGAGGAGAGGACAAGGAGGATCCGTTCAAGCGACTACAAGGAGCAAGCAAGAGGAAGAGCAACAACAAGAAGAGAAGGAGTTCAAGACTAAGGTATAACCATTCTACATAGTAGTTTGAACTTGTAGAATATTTGTTAGTTCTTGCTTAGCAACGATCCTCTTTGAACGGTCCATGTTGTCTAGTTAGGAAAATTTTTCGTTTTACCTATTCAGCCTCCCCGAAATGACCGGGGTGGGAAACGTGGACCCAACACGTATTAATCTCAGTCCTGCACATATCACATATGTGCTCCTACTTCGTTTTGCATGAGCCAGGAAACCTCTGTGTAGGACTCTAATGACTCGTCAATACACCGGTAGTAGGTGATGATCATATCAAACACCCACAAGCCGCAAGCGGTCAGCTAAACGTAACGGCCACCTAGGTATTGAGCGATCAAAAGATCAACAAGCAAGCCTTCTCATACTCCTGCGAATCCAATCAGTAATACTACCGTACAGTCCGGTCTCTTCGTCTGATATGTCGCATATCTCTCCTAGGGATGGTAAACGTCAGACCCCAATAGTTTGATAAGTCATGCCGATGCAAGGTCCATAACGGGTCGAGAAACTACTGATAACACTTACCAGTAAATCTCATCTACCCTGACCAGGGATTTCCAGTTATGGCCAATCGAGCATAGCGCAATATCAACCCCCAATATCGGGAGAGACGAAATCCCTTCCTTTCACTCATTGCCTCCATGTGACTCTGGACTGTACCCAAAAACCATCTGTTTCACACCTCAGTAGAGCTTTGGTAGGGTGGAAATCAAAGCACAGTGGGAGACACACAAGACTCTATGACGATCTCGGGTCTACAGACTAACCTGTACTAGTGTCACCAGAGAACTGCTATCTGACGTGAGGTATAATACCATCTAGGAGTTCTTGACGAGTCCGTTCAGTGTACCCAGTCTCCACTGAGCACCCGTATATGATCTATGATGTCAAACACCAAGGGACATGGGATCATCCATTGCCTATCACATGGGTCGAGAAGCGTATACGCTAGTCTACTCTGGAATATCGATGCCCCGTCTCAATACTCCCACGACTAGGAACAATTGAAGGATGAACTCATAGACTTCCCAGGCCCCACTAGTATGATCTGCATCATAATCCTGGTAGTCAAGTATATATCCTAAGGGCTTTACTAACATGTGAGAGCAAGACAGTATCAATATACTAATCTCCATGTTTAGGTAAAGAGCAACCAGATAGCATACTATCATGTCGAGCAAGAAAGTCCTCTCTATATACGTCCAAGCATCCACTATAATATACATCTCATGTATAATAATGGCCTCTAGGGCATACATACAACTAACAATCTCCTACTTGCACTAAGGCCATTTTTTGTAGTATCCATACCCAACATCAATGTTGACAGTTGTAGTATCACATACTCAACCATCCAAAAATCTCTCAAATAGTATTTTGGGAAATTAGCCTTGGTGAGTGGATCCGCTGTGTTAACCTCTGAATCTACTCTCCTAACCTTGATCTCTTGAAGATCAACCATCTCCTTGATCAGGTGATACTGCCTTAGAATATGTCTGGGTCACTGATGGGATGGGGGTTCCTAGGTCTAAGCCACAACTCTATTGTCACACAATGGTAGGAACTAAGTTCATCTCATGAACAAATATACACCAAGACTGCCTCTTCGGTAGCATCGTTGGTAGCGATGTATTCATCATTTATCGGCTAGTTTGCCACGGTATCTAGCTTGAAACTCTTCCAACATACCGTCCTTTCTCTGAGGGTAAAGACAAAGCCTGTGACTGTTAATAGTCAATCCTTATCACTTTGGAAGCTTGAATCGGTAAAGGACTGGGCAAAGAGTGCACTGTTACCAAACACCAAGAACACTTCTTTAGTGCTTCTCAACTACTTGAGAATGTTTTTCACAGCTATCCAGCTATTCTCCCTAAGATCTGTTTGATACGTGTTCACTACACCTAGTGAGTATGCTACATCTGGTCGGGTACATAACTTCGCATACATGATAGACTCGACTGCCGAAGCATAGGGTATCTCTTGTACGCGAGCCCTTTCCAAATCAGTCTCGGGGGACATCTTTTTGGAGAGAGTAATTCCTAAGTTTAGTGGGTGAACCATTATGCTTAGAATCTTCTATACTAAACCGATTTAGTATGGTGTTGATGTACCTAGATTTGGGACACTCCTAATATCCAGCCAAGATCTACCTCTTTAGATCTAAATCCCCAGGATGTGGCAGATATCACTTAGATCCTATAAGGAGAATCATTGTGATAAGAGGAGTATGACCGAGTGTAGCATAGGAAACTCTTTTCCTATCAAGAGTATGTTTTCCACGTACAATTCGAGGACGACCACCTTACTCTCTACAACCTTTTTGTATATACAAGGTTCATCTATTATTTTGATGAAGTCAAATGCTTTGACTACTACATCAAAACAGACGTTCCAACTCCGCGATGTCTGCTTTAACCTGTAAAGCAACTTGCACACGTTTTCGCTGCTTCCACTGTCTACGAAGCCCTCTGGATGTGTACTATAGACACTCTCTTCTAAATTAGTATTTAGAAAAGTAGTCATGACACCCAACCGCCAGATATCGTAGTCATGGTATGTAGAAATGGCAAGTAGGATCCGGATGGACTTAAGCATAGGCACTGCAGAAAAGGTTTCATCATTATCCACACCCGGTCAATGACGATTATCTTTTACAAAAAGTCTAGCTTTGAAAGTCTCAACTTTTCCATCTACACCAAGTAACCTTCTCAAGATATACTTGCTCCTGATGGGGATTTAACCCTTCAAATGTAGCAACCAAAGTCCATACTTTGTTGGTGTACATGGATTCCATCTCAGATCGCTTAGCATCCAGCCATTCTTACAGAGTCACCACTCTCGATGGCCTGCTCGATACTAGTTGGGTCATCATCTCTCATGATGCAATCCTCGCTCCCACTGTCATTGAGAAACCTAAGTATCTCTCAGGCGGATGAGGAACCTTACCAGATCGGTGGAGAGGCTGAAGTTCGTTGGGAAATATTGAATCCTCTGGTTCTACCAAATCATCAGCTGTAGTTTGTATAGCTGGAACTAATTCCAGTTCTACCTCATGACCACAAATTTCTTTCTTAAAAAATTCATTTTCCTAAAAAGGTGGCATGCCGAGAAATAAAACACCTTTTATTTCTCGGTGTGGTAGAAGATATTTCCTTGTGAATGCTTGGGATATCCAACAAACTTCTACAGGACTGGCCTTTTCTCGAGTTTGTCCGGATTTTGCTTTTAGACATAGGCCGGACAACCCAAATCTTAACATGCTTAAGAGATGGGCTCTTCCCATACCATATCTCATATTTAGAGGTAGGCACTGATTTGATTGGAACCCATTTCAATAGGTATGCTGCTTCTTCCAGCGCATAACCCCAAAAGGAAACAGGCAACTTAGCAGTACTCATCATAGAGCGCACCATATTTAATAGGGTACAATTGCTCCACCCCGATACACCGTTGTGCTGTGGTGTATACGGAGAAGTAATACTGAGAGAGAATCTCATTCTCTTTTTGAAATAGTCCGGGAATTCCATGCACCAGTATTCTCCTCCCCGATTACATCAAAGGACATAATACTTATACCCGTTTGGTTCTCGACTTCTCACTTATATTTTTTGAGTTTCTCAAAAGCTTCAGACTTTTGTTTCAAAAGGAACATGTGTCCGAATCCTGAGAGATCATCGGTGAATAAAATGAAGTACAAAGAACCAGTCTTGGTATATGTAGACAGGGGACTACATACATCATCATGTATCGGTCCTAAAAGTTCACTAACCCTTTATCTGTTTCAAGTAAAAGGAGCTATGGTCATCTTATCTTTGTGACATGACTGACAAGTTTCACAAGATGTAAATTCAAACTAATTTAAATATGCATCTTAATATAACTTAGCTATTCGGATCGTATTGACATGACCTAGTCTACAATGCCATAAGTAGGATTCATTCATTTCTGAACTCTTCCTCTTGTGTGTGTTCTGCACGTTAAGAACTGTGGTTTGATTTAGAACGTATATGCTATTAGATAACGTGCCTGAACTGATCAACTCTTGATATAGAAAATGTTCAAAACATTATCCAACAATACAAAATTATATCCTTCTTTAGTAAAAAAGAGACTGATATAATGTTGCATATCAGGTTCGGTATCTAATAACATTCATTCAGAATCAACGTATTACCATTTGGTAATACAAGGTGATAACTGCCAACACCTTGGCTGCAACAATTGCACCATTCTCTATGCTTTAGAGACATATCACCCATTCCCAGTTCTCCACCTTTCTGTACCCCATGTAACAGATTACATATGCGGGATTCTGATCCGGTATAAATTGCTGAGGACGTAGAGGATACTGAGAAACGGTTCTCTATAACAAACACACCTAAAGAAGATGCATCAATCATGCACTTTCTTCGTTTGGGCGGCATGGGAATCCTGATATTCCCTTATTTCCTGCTTGGTCTTATAAAAATTATACGTTGGAGCGGGACCAACGTTCCCCAGCTCAGTATAACAAGCGGGTTCGGTCAATACATCTATATTATTATCTTAATTAAGGCATGACATGGTCGCTAACTGGAGAGAGAGAGAGAAGAAACACTCCGCGTGCGCTCTTACAAGATTGGATTGGTTATATATTTTATCTAATCTGGATGGCTCCTATTGTTTTTATCAAATCTTCCTTCAAACCTTAAAAGGAAAGACTAGCCGGGATTAATTATATCCTACAAGTTCTTCAATCTTTCAGCCAGGCCAGTACCGGTACTTTGAGGGAGGTTCCCCGTACTTTCGTACGGACCTAATTAAAATAAACCTCATTTTCCCAAGGGCGTAACCCCCGTTGACACCTTTCTATACACCTACTTGATCAGCTAATTGTAAAGTGCAAAACTCTCCCAGGAGTAACAATTACTCAAAGTGGGTATCAGGATCCAACTATCTCATAGAAGGTATGCAATCTTATTGCAAATTTCAACACTTGAAACTCCCGATAATGGTTTTTACCCTTAGCACTTATGACCTTGTCTATGGTGAACAAATCATAAGCACTAGTCAAGTTCTACCTGTCA
This sequence comes from Agapanthus africanus, assembly GCA_030015575.1. Lineage (NCBI taxonomy): Eukaryota > Viridiplantae > Streptophyta > Magnoliopsida > Asparagales > Amaryllidaceae > Agapanthus > Agapanthus africanus. Next base: position 460,209,253 of record CM057350.1, on the reverse strand, counting down.
TTTCGTGATTAATTAGACCCATTCAAATAACCCTTGGCTAAGGTCAACAAAGTCACATGCCTGTCCTAATTAATCGCATCATATGCTGTGTAGGAAGACAAACCTTAGCTATCGTACACTGCGTCTTGGCTATGGTCAACAAACGCAGCACGAATACTAAATACTCTACTTCCTAAGATGACGGAGGGTTGCGAATGTTTTTTAAGAAAACCTTTAATGCTTTGAACTTGATATCGTTGTAGAATCAAATGGTTTTTAAAAGGAGTGGCTTAAGCTCCGCATTTTGAAACTTTACTTTTTCGTAAAAAGCCGAGTGGGTTTCAAATTCAATTCCACAACATCATTAGGTTTCTTTTCTTTCATTAATTTCATTAATGAATATCCCATCATTTAAGTTAGCTAAGCATCACAGATAAATACAACGTACACTTATGCTATCTGTAGGGTTCCTAGGCACTCCCAAGAGGTCTCACAAGGCATCAACCATGCCAATTTCAAATTTTATGGGTGCCGAGAAACCCTAATACGGATCGTTGGCTAGATAAATAGGCGAAACAAAGCAACTAGTTAACACTTAACTACAAGAATAAGGAAATACAACCTTTGTAGATCCGGTGCTCCACCTCCATAGCTCCATGATGAGGTCTCCTCGCTGTCCAAATCAAAACCCGGGCTCTAGCGTCGGCTTCATCGGAGAAAGAGCGGGCTAGGTCATCGACGACGTGCCGAAGATGATCTACGTCGAGGCATCGCTAGATCAAGCTCCAACTTCACCAAGTCTAGAAAACTTGTGAAGGAAACACACTCTACTACTTGGCAAGAGGTAGAGGATGAAGAAATAGGAAGTGGGTTCACTTTAGAATTGGATTTCTCACCCTTTTTCATCAATCACCATTGATGAAGAAAGGTTTTCTTCAACTTGAAGAAGAAGAAGAAGAAGATGATGAAAGATAATAGAATTATGATAAGTTAATTAGAATTTAAAAGAAAAATGAATCCTTATCATAATTCCAACCATAGTTAGGTGTAGAGAATAGACTAGGGTTAGTGAATGGTTAGGTTAAGGAGATGAAGACAAAATGGTCAAAGTTGAATGAAGCTTCAAGAAACTTCATGAATTAATCCAACCATTTTGTTTTCTTCTCTCTTTATTAATCCAAGATAAATAGATAAATGAATGGATAAATAAATAAAAACCTAACCATATACTTAACCATAGGTTTAATTCTTTACACTTAACCAAATAAGCATGTATCATCAAACATGATATAATTATGTGCATAAAAGTATATCACATATACAACTTGCACAATTCAAGTGAGAAAATCCATTTAAAGTGAACCAATACTAGTTAATGTAAAGCAATATATCAAATATATAATTATACATTAAATCATTAAATCAACACTTGATTCAATGATCCGGTCATGTCGCATATAACCGACTAGTATCAAATGTATCGGCTTATCGAATCAATCTTTGATTCGATAACTAGGTTATATCGCATACAACCATTCGACACATTGTTCGCGAGAATGAAATACGGTATCACATACATGCATTATTCTCGGTCCCGCACATATCTCATATGCGCTCCTATTTTGTTTCGCTTGAGCCAGGAAACCTCTGTGTAGGACTCTAAAGACTCGTCAATACGCCGGCAGCGGATGATGATCATATCAAACATCCATAAGCCGCAAGCGGTCTGCTAAACGTAACGGCCACCCGAGTATTGAGCGATCAGAAGATCGACGAGCAAGCCCGCTCACACTCCAGTGAATCCAACCAGTAACACTACCGTACAGTCCGGTCTGATCGTCTGATATGTCGCATATCTCGCCTAGGGGTGGTAAACGTCAGACCCCAATAGCTCGATAAGTCGTGTCGATATGAGGTCTATAACAGTTCGAGAAACTACTGGTAACACTTACCAGTAAATCTCAGCAACCCTGGCCAGGGATTTCCGGTTATAGCCAATCGAACACAGCGCAACATCAACTCCCTATACCGGGAGAGACGAATCCCCTCCTATCGCTCATTGCCTCCATGTGACTCGGGACTGTACCCAAAAACCACCGTTTTGCACGCCCTCTTGGACGTGGTAAGATGGAAATCAAAGCACAGTGGGAACCACACAAGACTCTATGACGATCTCGGGTCAACAGACTACTCTGTACCAGTGTCACCAGAGAACTGCCATCTGACGTAAGGTATAATACCATCTGGGAGTTCTCGGCGAGTCCGTCCAGTGTACCCAGTCTCCACTGAGCACCCGTATATCATCTCCGATGTCAAACACCAATGGATATAGGATCATCCATCGTCCATCTGTATGGGTCGAGAAGGTATACGCTAGTCTACTCTGGTATATCGATGCCCCGTCTCGATACACCCACGACTAGGGACTTTGAAGGATGTACTTATGGACTACCATGTCCCCACTAGTATGATCCGCATCATAGTCCAGGTAGTCAAGCACACATCCTAAGGGCTTTACCAACATGTAACAGAGAGACAATCAGTGTACACGTTAAGGTAAAGAGTAACCAGATAGCATACTATCATGTCGAGCAAGAAAGTCCTCCCTATATATGTCCCAGCATCCACTACAATATACATCCTATGTATAGTAATGGCCTCTAGGGCATACATATAACTAAAAATCTCCCACTTGCACTAGGGCCATCTGTAGCAGTGGTTGTAGTATCTCATACTCAACCATCCCATAAAAGTCTCTCTCTGGGAAAAGGCCTTTGTGAGTGGATCCGCCGTGTTGTCCTCTGAGTCTGTTCTCCTAGCCTCGATCATCCTGGAGATCAACCATCTCCATGATCAGGTGATACTGCCTTAGAATATGTCTGGATCACTGATGGGATGGACGTTCCTTGGCTTAAGCTACAACTCCATTGTCTCACAATGGGAGGAACAAAGTTCATCTCATGAACCAATATACATCCAGACTGCCTCTTTGGTAGTATCTTAAGTAGCGATGTATCCAGCCTTTAATCGTCTAGTATGCCACGGTATCTAGCTTGGAACTCTTCCAACATACTGTCCCTTTACTGAGGGTAAAGACAATGCCTGTGACTGACATTCAGTCGTCTTTATCACCCCAGAACACTTCCAGTGATCTTCCCCAGGATCAACCGATACCATCTCACTACAACTAGTGAGTATCCTAACATCCATTTGGATCTATCTCATAGATCCAAAACCCAGGATTTAGTAGGTATCACTTTGATCCTATGTGGAGAATCCTTGTGATAAGCGGAGATTGACTGAGCGTAGCATAGGAAACTCCTTCCCTATCAAGAGTATGTCATCCACGTACTCTACGAGGATCGTCACCATACTCCCTACTACCTTTTTGTTTATACAAGGTTCATCTACCATTTTGATGATGTCAAACTCTTTGACTAATCCATCAAAACAGATGTTCCAACTCCGTGATACCTGCTATATCTTATAAAGCATCTTGCACACGTTTCCGCTGCTCCCACTGTCTACGAAGCCCTCTGGCTGTGTACTTATAGACGCTCTCTTCCAAAATATCATTTAGAAAAGCAGTCATGACACCCAACCACCAGATATCGTAGTCATGGTATGTAGCCGTGGTAAGTAGGATCTGGATGGACTTAAGCATAGGTACTGGAAAAGGTTTCATCATTATCCACGCCTGGTCGATGACGAAAACCTTTAACAAGTCTAGCTTTGAAAGTCTCAACTTTTCCATCTACACCAAGTAATCTTCTCAAGATTTACTTGCTCCTGATGGGGATTTAACCCTTCAGATATAGCAACCAAAGTCCATACTTTGTTGGTGTACATGGATTCCATCTTAGATCGCTAAGCATCCAGCCATTCTTACAGAGTCACACTCCTGATGGCCAGCTCGAAACTAGTTGGGTCATCATCTCATGATGTAATCCTCGCTCCCACTGTCATAGAGAAACCTAAGTATCTCTCAGGTGGGTGAGGAACCCTACTAGATCGGCGGAGAGGCTGAGGTTCGTTGGAATCTACTGAATCCTTTGGTTCTATCAAATCATCAGCTGCAGTTTGTATGGCTGGAACATTTCCAGTTCTACATAACAGACCTTGCCTCGAGCTTGTCCGGATTTTGCTTTTAGACATAGGCCGGACAACCCCAAATCTTAACTAGCTTAAGACATGGGCTCTTCCCTTTCCATATCACATATGAAATGGTAGGCAACTGATTTGATTGGAACCCTATTCAATAGGTATGCAGCTTCTCAAGTGCATAACTCCCAAAAGGAAAATAGGTAACTCAGTAGTACTCATCATAGAGCACACCTTATCATATAGGGTGTGATTGCTCCGTCCCGATATACCATCGTGCTATGGTGTATACGGAGGAGTAATGCTGAGAGAGAATCTCATTCTCCTTTAGAATAGTCCAGGAATTTCATGCACAAGTATTCTCCTCCTTGATCTCATCAAAGGACATAATACTTATACCCTTATTTTGGTTCTCTACTTCTAACTTGTATTCTGTGAATATCTCAAAAGGTTCGGACTTGTGTTTCAACAGGAACATAGGTCTGAATCTCGAAAGATCACCAGAGAATGTAATGAAGTATAAAGAACCGTTCTTGGCTCGTGTAGACAGGGGACCTTTCATACATCAACATGTATCATCCCAAGAGTTCACTAACTCTTTCTCTGTTTCCAGTAAACGGAGCTTTGGTCATCTTATCTTTGTGACATGACTGGCAAGTTTCATAAGATGTAAATTCAAACAGATTTAAATATGCATCTATGTGCAACTTAGCTAGTCGTGTCGCATTGATATGACCTAGTCTACAATGCCTCAAGAAGGATTCGTTCATTTCTGAACTCTTCCTCTTTTGTGTGTTCGGTATACTAAAGAACTGTAGTTTGATTTAGAACATCAATGCTTTTAGATAACGTGCCTGAACCGATCAACTTTTGATATAGGAAATGTTCAAAACATTATCCAACTATACAAAATTTTATCATTTCTTTACTAATAAAGAGATAGATATTATTTTGTATATCAGGTTCGGTATCTAATAACATTCGTTCAGAATCAATGTATTTGGAATACAGGGTGACAGTGACCAACAGACATGGCTGCAACACTTGCCCCGTTTTCTGCCTCATGAAACTTATCACCCGTTCTCAGTTCTCTACCTCTCTGTAGCCCTATGTAACAGATTACATATCTGGGATCCTGATCTGGTATCACATACCCAGGACGTAGAGGATACAGAGAAACAGTTCTGTGTAACGAACACACCTGAAGATGATGCATCAGCATGCACTCTCTTCGTTTGGGCGGCACGGGAATTCTGGTAATCCCCAATTTCCTGCTCTGTCTTATAACAATTATAAGTTGGAGCGGGACCAACGTTCCCCAGCTCAGTATAACAAGCGGGTTCGGTCAAATATCCGTATTATTATCTTGATTAAGGCGTGATATGGTCGCTACCTGGAGAGAGAGAGAAGAAAACACTCAGCGTGCGCTCTTGCAAGAATAGATTGGTTATTATTTTATCTAATCAGGATGGCTCCCACTGTTTTTATCAAATCTTCCTTCAAACCCTAAAAGGAAAGACTAGCCGGGATTAATTACACACTACAAGTTCGCCAATCTTTCAGCCAGGCCAGTGTCGGTACTTTGAGGGAGGTCCCCCGTGCTTTCGCACGAACCTAATTAATGTAAACCTCGTTTTCCCAGAGGCTTAACCTCGTTGACACCTTTCTAGACACCTATTTGATCGGCTAATTGTAATGTGTAAAACTCTCCCAGGAGTAACTCTTACTCGCAGTGGGTATCGGGATCCAACTATCTCATAGAAGGTATGCAATCTCATTGCAAATTTCAACACTTGAAATTCCCGATAATATTTTGCCCCTAGCGTCCTATGACCTTGACGGAGGTCAACAAACCATAGGCTACTAGTCAAGTTCAACCCGTCATTTCTTGATCGAATTAAACCCACCCGCACGACCCTTGACGGAGGTCAACAAGGCCGCACGACTACCCTAATCCAATCTGCATCATATGCATAAGCAGATAAATACTAGTTAGCTACCGCACACTACGCCTTGACGGAAGTCAACAAACATAGCACGAATACTAAATAGGACTTATCTGAAATGACGGAGGGCTACGACAGATTTTTCTGAAAACCTATTGCGTAATGAACTTGATATCGTTGTAGAATCAAATGATTTTAAAATGGAGTGCTTTTGAGGCTTTTCTAGTTTTGCTAAAGGAATCACTCCCGGTGAAGGGATCGTCGGTCCTTTCCTCGTCGAATGAGGTGCGGGATATATCATATATATCACTGTGCAAAGCAAAAACTCTTAAAAGCAATCTAAAGACAAACCGAGTGTGTAGCATCTTCCAGTTATTGCTAAAGGAGTCACTCCCGGTGAAGGGATCTCGGTCCTTTCCTTATCGAATAAGGTGCAGGATATATCATATATACCGCTGTGCAAAGCAAGAACTGTAGCTACCTGTTTTATTTTGAAATTCGATTCTACAACATCTTAGGTTTCTTTTATTTCATTAATCACATTAATGAAGTCCCATCATTTAAGTACCTAAACATCACAGATAAATACGACGTACACTTATGCCATCCGTATTCGCCTCGATGTCCCCTCATGCACCGTTAGGTTAGGTAACTAACGGCAGAGCGGGGCAGGGCTAGCGCGGGTGCAAAACATAAGTAACGTTTATATAATATATCAAATATACTATATAAAGTATCCATCACAGAACATATCACATGATCACATCACAAATATCGCAGCAGAAGAATCATATGAAATATTGGATATACTAGGACGTCCGTGTTTTCAATACGAGCCAGTATAAAACACGGATTCCACGGTCGTGATGAATAGCCAAACCCACACCCCTAGACCCCTACGAGAGCGGCAAGCAACCCTACCAATTCTAGAGTTAGGAGACCCCGACTCGACTCCTCGAGTTGGTCTCCTACTGGACTCCAGAACCCGGTTACTTGTGCTCCCCTCCTTGGGTCTATCCTAGTGCGGAAAAGTAAATAATATACAAACGGTGACAACTTCCGCAACCTGGAAGTGTCCCAATAAAAGAATATTACATACAAGTTTTTACATGAATGAAAATGAAAAACACTCATCTCACATAAAAACCCCCGGCTATTCAAACACGACGATCCAATATAACATATCCAGCAACACATAACATCACATGTCATCAACGTAAGTAAATATGCGCATCCCAATTGTCGTTGACATATAGCAACGAAACCGGCGATATCACATATTACACTTACGGTCACAGAAAAGAAAGTGTAAAACTACAACAGTTGGAATCCGCAACCTCTTTAGACATCGCATGCCTAATCAAATGAATTCCTTAGACATCGCATGCCTAACAATTATAAACCTCGCATTTTAGTCTCATTATCGAAAACTCTTTTCAATATCAAGTCGGGGAATTCAACAGGATTCCCGACATCCTGATCGAATGCTCGTCGCAAACTTTAGTAGACGGCCGCACCCCCGATGCCGTCGACGAAGTGCTCCAAGACGGAACACCGCTGCCGCGAGCACCCGAACGGATGCTTTCGGCGATGGGGTTCTCCTACAGTCACTTGGTCGGGGCTATGGAGTGTAGCAGTCTATTAAGTTTACCCGGCGAGTATCCGCGTACGCTACGTGATTGCGACGGACTTTTGATCACATCAAAATTCCGTGGCAACCGATCAAGTGAGACTAAAGTGCTATGTTTATAACATTCATTCAGTTATCTCATAACTTATTGTGAATTCCAATTATTGTATCCCATTCCAGATAAATAGAAAATGTTAAACTTTTCGATCGAACAGTCAAACACCTAAGTTTTCCCGATACAGATCAACACATGAAATAAGTTTAAAAACATTCAGTTCATGCCTCAGTACCAACGGTCCAGCCGTAGAAGGGTCAAGCCAACGCCTCACATGTGGCACGCCGTACTGCCCCAAACCCTAAGGTTCAAAGGGCAGTTCAAGACGGTCACATAATCGAGTTAAGGTTTGTTGTCTTCTAGAGGGACCATCGCGTTACTTGCACTACTTAGAACGTGATTAAACTACAGAAATATCCAACACTTGGAAATTTCCCGACAGGGGAAAAATTGGGTATTTATATCCGGTCGAACTTTTTAACATATTCAAAAAAATTATCCGGAATAACACAGAGACAAAATTAGACAGTCCGATCGAATCTTCGAATTCCCTAAACAACCCCAGAAAACTCAACTGTAGAGTAAATATTAAAATATTCCAGAAAATACAGCACTAAAAATGAGGAGTTACTGCGAAAAAGACAAAAGCTGATGTGGCATATTTGCCGCGGAACCGCCGCACAAGACAGCTTGTGCCGCGGTTCCGCCGCACTTTGGAGGAATCAACGACACGTGCTCCACAGTAATTCATCAAATTCCCTGCTGATTTTTCTGCATATTTTTAATTTCGAAAAAGACCAGATTTCAAAAAAAGTACAGAGAGCATTTTTGAGTTCTAGTTTTCGGTTCGATCGGACTTCTAACGTCGTCTAGACTTCGCCTAAGGTTCTAGCTAGGCTCTTATACCACTGTAGGGTTCCTAGGCACTCCCAAGAGGTCTCACAAGGTATCAACCATGCCAATTTCAAATTTTATGGGTGCCGAGAAACCCTAATACGGATCGTTGGCTAGATAAATAGGCGAAACAAAGCAACTAGTTAACACTTAACTACAAGAATACGGAAATACAACCTTTGTAGATCCGGTGCTCCACCTCCATAGCTCCACGATGAGGTCTCCTCGTTGTCCAAATCAAAATCCGGGCTCTAGCGTCGGCTTCATCGGAGAAAGAGCGGGCTAGGTCATCGACGACGTGCCGAAGATGATCTACATCGAGGCATCGCTAGATCAAGCTCCAACTTCACCAAGTCTAGAAAACTTATGAAGGAAACACACTCTACTACTTGGCAAGAGGTAGAGGATGAAGAAATAGGAAGTGGGTTCACTTTAGAATTGGATTTCTCACCCTTTTTCATCAATCACCATTGATGAAGAAAGGTTTTCTTCAACTTGAAGAAGAAGAAGAAGAAGATGATGAAAGATAATAGAATTATGATAAGTTAATTAGAATTTAAAAGAAAAATGAATCCTTATCATAATTCCAACCATAGTTAGGTGTAGAGAATAGACTAGGGTTAGTGAATGGTTAGGTTAAGGAGATGAAGACAAAATGGTCAAAGTTGAATGAAGCTTCAAGAAACTTCATGAATCAATCCAACCATTTTGTTTTCTTCTCTCTTTATTAATCCAAGATAAATAGATAAATGAATGGATAAATAAATAAAAACCTAACCATATACTTAACCATAGGTTTAATTCTTTACACTTAACCAAATAAGCATGTATCATCAAACATGATACAATTATGTGCATAAAAGTATATCACATATACAACTTGCACAATTCAAGTGAGAAAATCCATTTAAAGTGAACCAATACTAGTTAATGTAAAGCAATATATCAAATATATAATTATACATTAAATCAACACTTGATTCAATGATCCGGTCATGTCGCATATAACCGACTAGTATCAAATGTATCGGCTTATCGAATCAATCTTTGATTCGATAACTAGGTTATATCGCATACAACCATTCGACACATTGTTCGCGAGAATGAAATATGGTATCACATACACGCATTATTCTCGGTCCCGCACATATCTCATATGCGCTCCTATTTCGTTTCGCTTGATCCAGGAAACCTCTGTGTAGGACTCTAAAGACTCGTCAATACGCCGGCAGCGGATGATGATCATATCAAACATCCACAAGCCGCAAGCGGTCTGCTAAACGTAACGGCCACCCGGGTATTGAGCGATCAGAAGATCGACGAGCAAGCCCGCTCACACTCCAGTGAATCCAACCAGTAACACTACCGTACAGTCCGGTCTGATCGTCTGATATATCGCATATCTCGCCTAGGGGTGGTAAACGTCAGACCCCAATAGCTCGATAAGTCGTGTCGATATGAGGTCTATAACAGTTCGAGAAACTACTGGTAACACTTACCAGTAAATCTCAGCAACCCTGGCCAGGGATTTCCGGTTATAGCCAATCGAACACAGCGCAACATCTACTCCCTATACCGGGAGAGACGAATCCCCTCCTATCGCTCATTGCCTCCATGTGACTCGGGACTGTACCCAAAAACCACCGTTTTGCACGCCCTCTTGGACGTGGTAAGATGGAAATCAAAGCACAGTGGGAACCACACAAGACTCTATGACGATCTCGGGTCAACAGACTACTCTGTACCAGTGTCACCAGAGAACTGCCATCTGACATAAGGTATAATACCATCTGGGAGTTCTCGGCGAGTCCGTCCAGTGTACCCAGTCTCCACTGAGCACCCGTATATCATCTCCGATGTCAAACACCAATGGATATGGGACCATCCATCGCCCATCTGTATGGGTCGAGAAGGTATACGCTAGTCTACTCTGGTATATCGATGCCCCGTCTCGATACACCCACGACTAGGGACTTTGAAGGATGTACTTATGGACTACCATGTCCCCACTAGTATGATCCGCATCATAGTCCAGGTAGTCAAGCACACATCCTAAAGGCTTTACCAACATGTAACAGAGAGACAATCAGTGTACACGTTAAGGTAAAGAGTAACCAGATAGCATACTATCATGTCGAGCAAGAAAGTCCTCCCTATATATGTCCCAGCATCCACTACAATATACATCCTATGTATAGTAATGGCCTCTAGGGCATACATATAACTAACACTATCCGCATTCGTCATGAAGTCCCGTCGTGCACCGTTAGGTTAGGTAACCAACGGCAGAGCGGGGCAGGACTAGCGCGGGTGAAAAACATAAGCAACGTCTATTATATATCTCATATATAATATAATGTATCCATCTTAGAATATAAAGTGATCACATCACAGAATATCAGCAGCAGAATACAACATATGATATATTGGATGTACTAGATTTCCGGGTTTTAATTTAAGCCTGTATAAAACACGGATTCCACGGTCGTGATGAATAGCCAATCCCACATCCCAAGTCCACTGCTAGAGCGGCAGGCAACCTTACTAATTCTAGAGTTAGGAAACCCGGACTCGACTCCTCGAGATGGCCTCCAACTGGACTCTAGGACCCGGTTACTTGTGCTCCCCTACTTAGGTCTATCCTAATGCGGAAAAGTAAATAATATACATCAACGGTGACATCTTCCTCAACCCGGAAGTGCCCCAATAAAAGAATATTACATACAAATTTTTACATGAAAGAAAATGAAAAACTCTTATCTCTCATAAAAAAAACCCCGGCTATTCAAAAACGACGATCTAATTTAACATATCACAGCAACACATAACATCACATGTCATCAACGTAAGTAAATATGCGTATCCCAATTGTCGTTGACGTATAGCAACGTAACCAGCGATACACCACATATTACACTTACGGTCGCAGAAAAGAAAATGAAAAACTACAACAATTGGAATTCGCAACCACCTTAGACATCATAAACCCAATGTATCACATATTTTGGATTTCATGCCCAGCCAAATGAATTTCTTAGACATCACATGCCTAACAATTATAAACCCCGTGTTTTAGTCTCGATATTGAAAACACTTTCCAATAAACAGTCGGGTAATTCAACAAGATTCCCGATAACCCGATCGAATGCTCGTCGGAAACTTTAGCTGACGGCCGCACCCCTGATACCGTCAACGAAGTGCACTAAGGCGGAACACCGAGGCCATGAGCACCCAAACGGATGCTTTTGGCGACGGGGTTCTTCTACAGTCACTTAGTCGGGGCTATAGGGTATGGCTATCTAGTAAGGTTACCCGGCAAGTATCCGCGTACACTGCGTAATTGCGATGGATTTTTGATTCTCATCAAAATTTCATGGCAACCGATCAAATGAGACTAACTTGCTAGATTTGTAAAATTTAAACTAGTTATCTCATAACTAAATAATGTGGATTCCAAATATTGTATCATAATCACAGATAACTAGACGATATTAATCTTCTCAATCGAATCAACGAATTTCCAAAATTTCCCAGAGAGCTCAACACCTGTGCAGTGTTAGAAATACCCAGAACTACACCACAGTACCCATGGACCAGCAGCTGAAGGCCCGTCCCAAGCCTCTCAAGTGGCGCCGCGGAACCGCCGCCAGAACCATGTTTTGGTCGCGGTTCTGCGGTCACTTAGACGAGTTAGGGACTCGTTATTCAGGAGGGTCCGTGGATTACTTACATGATTTTTAGAGTATTTTTAACATGAAAAATTCCAACTTTTGGAAAAATTTCCAGAAAGGGTAAATTTCGGGTATTCGGAGTTCGTTCGAACCTCTAACTTCGCCTAAACAACGCCTAATGCTCTACCTTGGCTCTGATACCATTGTTGGGATTCCTTAGCACCCTACTGGTTTTTCAATGCATCAAACTTGCCAATTTCAAAAATTCCTGTGTGCTAAAGAACCCTTAACTAGGATCTAACTAGAGTAATTAGACAAAACTAACATGTAATCAAACATTACAACTAAGTGAATGAGGAATACAATCTTTGTAGACCGGTCCTTCACTTCTAAAGCTCCATGTAGTAGTAGTCCCTTCACTCCATGTAGTGATCTCCCGAACTCTAGTATGGGTTCACTTGAAGAAATGAACAAGATTGCTCAAAGTTTTCGAGGCCGAAGATGATCTACGTCGAGGAGACTCAAGCTCACGCTACCTCTTCACTAAGTGGTGAACTTTGTGAAGAAACAACCCAAACTAAACGGCTAATCTAGTAGAGGTTGATGAAGTAGGAATTTGGCTCACTTTAGATTTATTTTTCTCACATGTTTTCTTCATCTCCTCAAAACCTAGAGAGCTCTTTGGGGATGAAGAAGAAGATGAAATATAGAATGGAGTGAATGAATCAACGAGGTGAGAATAGCAACCTTGGGTGAGTTAGTGTCATACACTAACTCATGTAGAGAATAAACCATGGCTAATCAATAATGGTTAGGTTAATAAATATCTACAAGTAAAAAAATTAGTGGACTTGGTCAATGGTTCCACAAGCTTCTACAAGCTTCAACCATGTGACTAATTTCCATCTAATTTGGTTTGCTTTAAATAAATAAAAACCTTACATTATATTAAGCATGGTGTGACTCTCATACACCCATGTTGCATGTAACATCAAGCATGAAACAAAATAATGTACACTAATATATATCACATATATACTAATGCACACATAAGTGAGAAAAAGATATGCTTAAGTGAGCTAATACTAGTTAATGTAAATTAATATATCAAATATATAATTATACATTAGATTATTAAATCAACACTTGATATAATAATCCGGCTATATCACATATAACCGACTAATATTATATGTATCAACTCATCAAATCAATACTTAATTCGATAACCCGGCTATATCTCATATAACCGACAGATGACACAAATCGCGAGAATAAAATACGGTATCACATACGCGTATTAATCTCGGTCCCACACATATCACATATATGCTCTTACTTCGTTTCACATGAGCCAGGAAACCTCTGTAAAGGACTCTAACGACTCGTCAATACGCCGGTAGTAGGTGATGATCATATGAAACACCCACAAGCAGCAAACGGTCAGCTAAATGTAACGGCCACCTAGGTATTGAACGATCAGAAGATCAACAAGCAATCTTGCTCGTACTCCTGCGAATTCAATAAGTAACACTACCGTACAGTCCGATCTCTTCGTCTGATATGTCGCATATCTCACCTAGGGGTGGTAAACGTCAGACCCCAATAGCTTGATAAGTCATGGCGATGCAAGGTCCATAACGGGTTGAGAAACTACTGATAACAATTACCATTAAATCTCATCTACCCTAGCCAAGGATTTCCAGTTATGGCCAATCGAGCATAGCGCAACATCAACTCCCAATACCGGGAGAGACGAAATACCCTCCTATCGCTCATTGCCTCCATATGACTCAGGACTGTACCCCAAAACCACCAGTTTGCATGACTCAGTAAAGGCATGGTAGGGTGGAAATCAAAGCATAGTGGGAGACACACAAGACTCTATGAAGATCTAGGGTCGACAGACTAACCTGTACTAGTGTCACTAGAGAACTATTATCTGACGTGAGGTATAATACCATCTAGGAGTTCTCGGCGAGTCCATTCAGTGTACCCAGTCTCCACTAAGTACCCGTATACGATCTCTGATGTCAAACACCAATGGATATGGGATCATCCATCGCCCATCACATGTTAGTTATATGTATGCCGTAGAGGCCAATGTTGTACATATGATGTATATTATAATGGATGCTTGGACATATATAGAGAGGACTTTCTTGCTCGTCATAATAGTATACTATCTGGTTGCTCTTTATCTTAACATGTTGACTTATATCAGAATACTGTCTTATGATCACATGTCGATAAAACTTTTAGGATGACTACTTAACTACTGGGACTATGATGGAGATCATACTAGTGGGGCCTGGGTAGTCCACAAGTACATCCTATAATTGTTCCTAGTCGAGGGTCTATCGAGACAGGGCATCGATACACTAAATTAGACAAGCGTATACATATCTTGACCCATATGATGGGCGATGGATGATCCCACATCAATTGGTGTTTGACATCAAGGATAGTATACAGGTGCTCAGTGGAGACTGGGTACACTGAACGGACTCACCGAGAACTCCTTGTTGGTATTTGTTGGATATATGTATGACCTAGAGGCCATTATATGATAGTGGATGTATTTATACATGTATATATATATATTCAGTGTACATTCTTGCTCGACATGATAGTATGCTATCTGGTTCTTCTTTATCTGACATGTTGACTTGATCATGCTTTTATTCAGTTACACATGTTGATAAAGCCCTGAGGATATTTTCTTGACTACTGTGATTATGATGAAGATCATACTAGTGGGACGACTGTAGTTTATAAGCATATCCTGAAATTTCTCTAGTCGTAGGTGTATCGAGATGGGGCATCGATATACCAGAATAGACTAGCGTATATGATACTAGACCCATATGATGGACGATGGATGTTCCCACATCCATTCATGTTTGACATCAAGATCGTATACGGGTGCTCAGTGCTGACCGGGTACACTGGACGGACTCGCCGAGAACTCCTATATGGTATTATATCTATCGTCGGATAGCAGTTCTCAGGTGACACAAGTACAGGTTAGTCTGTAGACCCGAGATCGTCATAGAGACTTGTGTGTTCTCCCACTGTACTTTGATTACCACCCTACCACGGCTCTACTGATTCTTGCAAACAGGTGGCTCTTGGGTACAGTCCCGAGACACACGAAGACGATGAGCGATAGGAGGGGTTTCGTCTCTCCCGGTATTGGGAGTTGATGCTGTGCTGTGCTCGATTGGCTATATCGGTAAGTTCCTGACCAGGGCTGTTGAGATTTACTGATAAGTGTTATCAGTAGTTTCTCGATCTGTTATAGACCATTCATCGGCATGACTTATTGAGTTATTGGGGTCGACGTTACCATCCCTAGACTCGATATGCAGCATATCTGACGAAGAGACCGGACTGTACGATAGTGTTGCCGGTTGGCTCGACGAGAGTTATGACATGTTCGCTTGTTTTCTTCTGATTGCTCAATACCCGGGTGGCCGTTACGTTTAGCTGACCTCTTGTGGCTTGGGGGTGCTTGATATGATCATCACCCACTGTCGGAGTATTGACGAGTCTTAGAGTCCCACAATGGAGTTACCTAGTCCAAGCGAAACGATGTGGTGTGCATATGAGATATGCACGGGGACCCGATTAAATGCGCGTATGTGATACCGTATATTAATCGGGCAGTATGCTATTGGTCGGGTCGTATATGATATGACCGGTTTGCAAAATCAAGTGTTGATTTATCATTGACCATTAGCTTTTTCACTTTAAACCCTTCTTGTCTTTTGTTGTATGCATGCATGTATGCATTTATTCTCATTGATGCATATATGGATCTGCATGCACATATACATGCATACATAATTCTATCATGGTTGTTGATATAGTGGATAGTGGCAATATAAGACTCACAACATTTATAAATAGATGGATATTTCTTTTTGGAAAAGAAAATGGAAATGGAAATTATTATCATGCTTGATTATTTTATTCACCCACTAACCTTTGTATTAACCTTGAGTTAATTTCTATGGCCATTATGCATCCAGAAGAAAATATCTAGATATTTATTAACTTGAGTTAAGAGTGAGAAGAAGAAAATATATATATTTTCTTTTCTCATTCTTATCTTTATCTTTATCATTATCTTTTGAGTTCTTCATTAGCCATCATCTTCTTCCTCCTCTCTATTGTTCTCTAGCTTTCATTTGTGAGCAAAAGAGTGATCAAGTTAGGGTTTTGAAGTGAGAAAACAAACCACATCACTATTCTACACTAGTCTTGCCCATTAGTTTCGAGTGTTAGCTTCTACTTCTTCTCTTGATCTAGTGGAGCTTCAAGCTTGGACAAAGAGGACTCCGGGTGGATCGTCGTGGACCTAGAGGATCTCAAGCGAGTTTCTTCCAACTCTCAAGTGGCCTAAGAGTCTAGCATAGGGAGCTACAAAGGTTGTATTATCAAATTATAGCCTTTTACTACTTGTGATTGTGTTAAAGTTATGTGTTACCCTAGCTTTTCTAGTATGATCCTTAGGTTAGTTTCTCTAGCACCCTATAAAATTTTAATATGGCATGTGTGATGCTACTAAACCCTAGTGGTGGTGCTGTAGAAACTCCTTCATGGTATCAAAGACTAACTAGAAGCCTAGACGATATTACGACAATACGAAAACGAAAACTTCCGCAAAAATACGAAATTAGAAAACCCATAAAATGCTCTCTATAGCTTTTTTAAAAAGTGACCTGAAAATTATTCAAACAACTGCAAAGTGGAATTTAGGATAATATAAGAACACAGGTGCAAAACGAGAGGGGGTGACCGGTTTTTGGCCGATGGCCAAGTGGGTTTTTCCGGCGTCGCCGACCCATCTTGCTCATATGCTCCTCGTTTTGCACCAGTGCTCTTTACATTATGATCTGGGGTTTCTAGTATTGTTTGTTTGTCCAGAATTGCATATGATGTAAGCTTGGTATTGGGCACTTTGCGGAATAGTTCGTATTCGTATTTTTATAGCATTGTGTTGGTAACGTTGGCGACGTTAAACAGGTCGATCGAATTATCAAACACTCGTATTTTCCAGGTTGAACGTACTCGATAACTAATGCAGGTATTCCTATGGACCCTCTAGAAGAAAGTAACCCTAACTCGAGATGTGACCACCAAACTACCACTGAACCTTAGGGTTTACCGTAGTTAGTGGCGCCATAAATGAGGCTTGGGTCTGCCCTTCTACGGTTGGTCCATTAAATACTGTGGCATAGATTTTGGGTACTGTTTAACGGTGCTCAAGTGTTGAGCTTGCTGGGGAATATGGGTGTTCGTTAATTCAATCGAAGGGTTTAACATCGCCTAGTAGTATGTGATACTTGTTTCTGCGACCGTAAGCGTAGTATGCATATCGCCGGTTTCGTTGCTATATGTCAACAGCAATTGGGGTACGCATACTTGCTTACGTTGATGACATGTGATGTTATGTGTTGCTGTGTTGTGATGTATTGGATTGTCGTGATCGAATAGCCGGGTTTTTTTATGTGAGATGAGAGTTTTACTTTTCATTCATGTAAAATTCATTTGTAATGTAATATTCTTTTATTTGGGGCACTTCCGGGTTGAGGATGCTGTCACCATTGTTGTATATTATTTATTTTTCCGCATTAGGATAGACCCAAGGTGGAGAGCACAAGTGACCGGGTTCTAGAGTCCAGTGGGAGACCATCTCGAGGATTCGGGACCGGGTCTCCTAACTCTAGAATTGGCAGGGTCGCTTGCCGCTCTCGTAGGGGTCTAGGGTGTAGGTTTGGCTATTCATCACGACCGTGGAATCCATATTGTTGGCTAAATACTAAATACGGACGTTCTAGTGTATCCTATATTATCATATCTGTGTTTCTGCTGCCTATATTCTATGATGTGAACGTTTAATATATCTGAGACGAATGCTATATTATATATGAGATATATAATAGACGTTGCTTATGATTTACACTCGCGCTAGTCCCGTCCGGGTATGCCGTTAGTTAAGTAACCTAACGGTGCATAACGGAACATTGCGGCGAATGCGGATGGCATAAGCGTACGTTGTATTTTCGTTTCTTTTTGTGATTGGCTTAAGGACTTAAATGATGGGAATACATTAATATGATTAATGTAAAGAAAATAAACCTAAAAAGATGTTGTAGAATCGGATTTGAAAAACCACTCAGTTTTTTATGAAAAAGCTACATTTGAAAACTGCGGAGCTTAAGCCACTTCTTTTGAAAACCATTTGATTCTACGACGATATCAAGTTCAAAGCGTTAAAGGTTTTCTTAAAAACCATCCGCAACCCTCCGTCATTTTAGAAAGTAGAGTACTTAGTATTCGTGCTACATTTGTTAACTATAGTTAAGGCGTAGTGTACGATAGCTAAGTGATATTTTCCTATACTGCATATGATGCAGATTAATTAGGACATTCATGCGACTTTATTGACCATAGTTAAGGGTCATGTGAGTGGGTCTAATTAATCAAGAAATGACGGGTAGAACTTGACTAGTGCTTATGATTTGTTGACCATAATTATGGTCATGAGTACTGGGGGTAAAAACCACATAGGGAATTTCAATAGTTGAAATTTACAATGAGATTGCATACCTTCCATGTGATGGTTGGATCCCGATCCCACTGTGGGCAATAGTTGCTCCAAGGAGAGTTTTGCAGTTTATAATTAGCTAACTCATTAGGTGTCTAGAAAGGTGTTAATGGGGCTACGCCTCTGGGAAGACGAGGTTTATATTAATTAGGTACGTGCGAAAGCACGGGGAACCTCCCTCAAGTACCGACACTGGCCTGGCTGAACGGTTAGCAAAGTTGTAGACTGTAATTAATCCTGGCTAGTTTTCTTTTTAAGGTTTGAAAGAAAAACTCGATTAAAGCAGTGGAAGACATCGATTAGATAAGATAATAACCAATCTTATCTTTGCAAGAGCTTTCGCTGAGTATATTCTTTTCTCTCTCTTAATGGCAGATACCAATGACAGGACTCAAGCTTCTACTAGATAAAAATAAACTGAATGGGACCAATTATAAAGACTGGCTGAGGAATCTTAACATTGCCTTGACTTATGATATGGTATCATATGTCCTCACAGCTCCAGCCCCGTCCATCCCAGGTCCTAAATCCTCAGTTGCGGATATTGAAGTCCGCAAGACATGGGACGCTGACTGTGCCATGGCCAAATGCCTCGCGCTTGCATCGATGGATAACACACATCAGAAGCAGCACGAGAATATAGACGTTCACGCCATATTCCTCCATACAAAGGAGTTGTATGGAGAGAAATCTCGTGTCCTACGATACGAAGCATCCACAAAGTTGTTTCAGATGCGAATGGCCCCTGGCACACCAGTAGGAGACCATGTTCTGAAAATGATAGCTCTCATAGAGGAGCTTGAGGACCTTGGGTAGACAATAGACAATGAACAATATACGGATATTATTCTGCAGTCTCTTCCCTCCACCTTTGCTCAATTTATAGTTAATTTCAACATGCACAACATGGAACTCCTTAATATGTTAAGGAGTGCAGAGAGCACGCTGAAATCAGTGAAAACTCCCGTTTTGAGTGTTGGACAATCTTCCTCTTCTCGCCCGAAGGCTAAGGCCAAGGGAAAGATGAAGAAGAAACCCACCAAACCTAAGGGTGGAGTTAAAAAGGTTAAGGAAAAAGACAAGTCCAAAACTGGGAAACTGGGGAATTGGGGAAAGGGGAATGTTATCACTGCCACAAAACAGGACACTGGAAGCGCAACTGCACGGAGTACTTGGATCTCAAGAAGAAGCATGGGGATGCTTCCGCTTCAGGTGTGTTTGTGACAAAAAACTGTTTTTCAATAAACTCTGCTTCCTGGGTATTAGATACCGGTTCAGGTTCTCACATTTGCAATTCTACGTAGGGGCTGAGAAATACCAAGGTTTTGAAGACAGGTGACCATACTCTCCGCGTTGGAAATGGTTCCAATGTACATACAGTTGCAGTGGGAGAGTATCACTTGGCATTGCCGTCTGAGTGTATATTGGTTTTGAACCCATGTTATTATGTACCTAGTATGCTTTGTAATATAATATCCGTTTCTTTGTTAGACAATGAAGGATATAATTTTTTATTGCAGAACAATGTTATGAACATTCACCTGAATCAAATGTTGGTTGGGTATGGTACACTTAATAACGGGATATACGTCCTAAATCAACACACAGTTTTCAGCATACAACACACTAATAAAAGAAAACTTTCAGAAATAAATGAAGCTTTTCTTTGGCACTGTAGACTTGGTCATATTAACGAAACAAGACTAAACAAGTTACACAGAGATGGATATTTAAACCCTTTTGAATATAAATCTTATGCGACTTGCCAGTCTTGTATCAAGGGTAAAATGACCAAAACTCCGTTTACCGGACACGGAGAAAGAGCTACTGAGCTCTTAGGCCTCATACATAGTGATGTATGCAGACCAATATCTACACAGGCTAGAGGCGATTTTTCATACTTCATTACATTCACCGATGATTTCTCAAGATTCGGTCATGTATTTTTATTAAAGAACAAGTCCGAAGCTTTCAAGAAATTCACTGAATATAAACTCGAAGTAGAAAAACAAACCGGCCGAGTATCAAAATGCTTCGATCAGATCGAGGTGGGGAGTATCTCAGTACAGAGTTTGCAGACTTCCTAAAAGAGAATGAGATTCTCTCTCAGTTCACTCTTCCTTACACACCACATCACAACGGTGTGTCAGAACGACGAAATCGGACCCTATTAGATATGGTCTGTTCCATGATGAGTGATGCTGAGTTACCCGTCTGATTTTGGGGGTATGCATTGGAGACTGCAGCGTTCTACTGAACAGGGTCCAAACCAAAACCGTGTCTACCACGCCATATGAGATATGGCATGGGAAGAGACCATCTCTTAAACGAATTAAGATTTGGGGTTGTCCGGCCTATGTTGAAAAGAAGAATCCGGACAAACTCGAGACACGGTCGGTCATGTGTAATTTTGTGGGATATCCAAAGAATTCTTTTGGATATCTTTTCTACCACAAAGAGGAACAAAAGGTGTTTGTTTCTCAGTATGCCATATTCTTGGAAAAAGAGTTTTTCACAAATGATACTGATGGCAGTGTGATAGATCTAGAAGAGGTTCTAGAGACACAAACTATAAATGACGACTTGGTTGAACCGGCTGTTGCAATAGAAACTGATGAATCTCGGCCACTCCGTAGGTCTGGTAGGACTTCTCGCCCACCGGAGAGGTACTACGGTTTCCTTATTGATGGTGATAGAGAAGACTGCATCATGGAGGATGATAATCCTACCAGTTTTTAGCAAGCTATCACGAGTGGAGATTCTGTGAAGTGGCTGGATTCCATGAGATCCGAAATGGAGTCTATGGACACCAACAATGTATGGACTTTGGACGTTGTACCCCCTGGGGTAAAACCTGTGGGGTGCAAATGGATCTTTAAAAGAAAGATTAGTGTAGATGGACAGGTAGAGACCTATAAGGCAAGACTTGTGGCGAAGGGTTTTCGTCAAAGACCAGATTTGGACTATGACGAAACTTTTTCTCCCGTAGCCATGCTTAAATCCATTCGGATCGTACTTGCTATTGCTGCTCACTACAGCTATGAAATCTGGCAGATGGACGTTAAAACAGCATTTCTAAATGGATATTTAGAAGAATGCGTTTATAAGGATCAGCTAGAGGGCTTCATTGACAGTGGGAGCAGCGGCAAAGCATGTAGGTTGCTTAAATCCATTTATGGATTAAAGCAGGCATCACGGAGTTGGAACATCTATTTCGATGATGTTATCAAAGAGTTTGATTTCTTCAAAAATCCAGATGAACCTTTGTGTTTATAAGAAGGCTGTAGGGAGAGCTATCATATTCCTCGTATTGTACGTGGATGACGTTCTTTTGATAGGAAATGATATTCCTATGCTACAGTCGGTCAAATCTTTCTTATCACTAAGGTTCTCCGTGAAGGACCTGGGTGATGCCACATACATTATGGGCATTAGGATCTATAGGGATAGATCCAAGAGGTTATTAGGATTGTCCCAAACCAGTTATATTAACACCATCCTAAAAAGGTTTAGTATGGAAGACTCCAAGCGGGGTGCCTAACCCGCTTCCCATGGAGTCACTCTCTCTAAGGACTCTTGCCCAAAGACCGATGAAGAGAGAGCTCGCATGAGCATTATACCCTATGCTTCGGCAGTAGGATCTATAATGTATGCGATGTTATGTACACGCCCAGATGTAACTTATGCACTTAGTGTAGTAAGCAGGTATGAATCCAACCCAGGGGAGAATCACTGGGTAGCTGTGAAGAACATTCTTAAGTACTTGCGAAGGATTAAAGTATTATTCTTGGTGTATGGTAATGGAGATCTCCAAATGGAGGCCTTTACCGATTCGAGCTTCCAAAGTGATAAGGACGACAGCAAATCTATCTCTGGGTTTGTATTTACCCTCAATTGAGGGGAGATAAGTTGGAAGAGTTCCAAACAGGATACCGTTGCAGACTCTACGATGGAGGCTGAGTACATTGCTGCGAATGATGCCGCCAAGGAAGCCGTCTGGATGAGGAAGTTTGTCTCGGAGCTAGGAGTAGTTCCAACCATTATTGATCCAATACCATTGTATTGTGATAATAATGGGGCTATGGCGTTAGCCAAGAAGCCCAGGTCCCATCAGCTGTCCAGATACATCCTGAGGCGCTTTCATTTGATCTGGGAGATTGTAGATCACCGCGAGATCGAGATTAGGAGAGTAGATACAAAGAATAACACTGCGGATCCACTCACCAAGGCCCTCCCTCAGCCGCAGCATGAGCGACTTTTTGAGATGTTGGGTATGCGATACGCCAATAACTGGCCTTAGTGCAAGTGGGAGATTGTTGAATATATATATGCCCTAGAGGCAATTATATGATAGTGGATGTATTTATACATGTATATATATATATATATATATATATATATATTCAATGTACATTCTTGCTCGACATGATAGTATGCTATCTGGTTCTTCTTTATCTGACATGTTGACTTGATCATGCTTTTATTCAGTTACACATGTTGATAAAGCCCTGAGGATATTTGCTTGACTACTGTGATTATGATGGAGATCATACTAGTGGGACGTCTGTAGTTTATAAGCATATCCTGAAATGTCCCTAGTCATAGGTGTATTGAGATGGGGCATCGATATACCAGAGTAGACTAGCGTATATGATACTAGACCCATATGATGGGCGATGGATGTTCCCACATCCATTGATATTTGACATCGAGATCGTATACGGGTGCTCAGTGGTGACTGGATACACTGGACGGACTCTCCGAGAACTCCTATATGGAATTATATCTATCTTCGGATAGCAGTTCTCAGGTGACACTAGTACAGGTTAGTCTATAGACCCGAGATTGTCATAGAGTCTTGTCTGTTCTCCCGATGTACTTTGATTACCATCCTACCACGGCTCTACTGAGTCGTGCAAACAGGTGGCTTTTGGGTACAGTCCCGAGACACACGAAGACGATGAGCGATAGGAGGGGTTTCGTCTCTCCCGGTATTGGGAGTTGATGCTGTTCTGTGCTCGGTTGGCTATATTCGTAAGTCCCTGGCCAGGGCTGTTGAGACTTACTGATAAGTGTTATCAGTAGTTTCTTAATCTGTTATAGACCATTCATCGGCATGACTTATTGAGTTATTGGGGTCGACGTTACCATCCCTAGACTCGATATGCAGCATATTTGACGAAGAGACCGGACTGTACGGTAGTGTTGCCGGTTGGCTCGACGGGACTTGTGACAGGTTCGCTTGTTTTCTTTTGATCGCTCAATACCCGAGTGGCCGTTACGTTTAGCTGACCTCTTACGGCTTGGGGGCGCTTGATATGATTATCACCCACTGCCGGAGTATTGACGAGGCTTAGAGTCCCACAATGGAGTTACCTAGTCCAGGAGAAACGATGTGGTGTGCATATGAGATATGCGCGGGGAGCCGATTAAATGCGTGTATGTGATACCGTATATTAATCGGGCAGTATGCTATTGGTCAGGTCGTATGTGATATGACCGGTTTGCTAAATCAAGTGTTGATTTATCATTGACCATTAGCTTTTTCACTTAAACCCTTCTTGTCTTTTGTTGTATGCATGCATGTATGCATTTATTCTCATTGATGCACATATGGATGTGCATGCACACATACATGCATACATAATTCTATCATGGTTGTTGATATAGTGGATGGTGGAAATATAAGACTTACACCATTTATAAATAGATGGATATATCTTTTTGGAAAAGAAAATGAAAATGGAAATTATTATCATACTTGATTAGTTTATTCACCCACTAACCTTTGTATTAACCTTGAGTTAATTTCCATTCCCATTATGCATCCAAAAGAAAATATCTAGATATTTATTAACTTGAGTTAAGAGTGAGAAGAAGAAAATATATATATTTTCTTTTCTCATTCTTATCTTTATCTTTATCATTATCTCTTGAGCTCTTCATTAGCCATCATCTCCTTCGTCTTCTCTCTTGCTCTCTAGCTTTCATTTGTGAGCAAAAGAGTGATCAAGTGAGGGTTTTCACGTGAGAAAACAAACCACATCACCATTCTACACTAGGCTTGCCCATTTGTTTAGAGTGTTAGCTTCTACTTCTTCCCTTGATCTAGTGGAGCTTCAAGCTTGGACAAAGAGGACTCCGGGTGGATCATCGTGGACCTAGAGGATCTCAAACGAGCTTCTTCCAACTCTTAAGTGGCCTAAGAGTCTAGCGTAGGGAGCTACAAAGGTTGTATTCTCAAACCCTAGCCTTTTACTACTTATGATTGTGTTAAAGTTATGTGTTACCCTAGCTTTTCTAGTATGATCCTTAGGTTAGTTTCTCTAGCACCATATAAATTTTAATATGGCATGTGTGATGCTACCAAACCCTAGTAGTGGTGTTGTAGAAACTCCTTCAGTATTATAGCTATCTTCAGATAGCAGTTCTCTAGTGACACCGGTACAGGTTACTCTGTAGACCCGAGATCGTCATAGAGTCTTGTGTGATTCCTACTGTGCTTTGATTTCCAGCTTACCATGTTCAAAAGAACGTCCAAAACGGTGGCTTTTGGGTACGGTCCCGAATCACATAGAAGCAATAAGCGATAGGAGGGGTTTTATCTCTCCCGGTATCGGGGGTTGATGTTGCGCTGTACTCGATTGGCCATAACTGGAAATCTCTGGCCAGGGTTGCTGAGATTTACTGGTAAGAGTTATCAGTAGTTTCTCGAACTGTTATGGACCTCACATCGGCACGACTTATCGGTTACTAGGGTCTGACGTTTACCACCCCTAAACTAGATATGCAACATATCAGACGAAGAGAC
Source organism: Agapanthus africanus (assembly GCA_030015575.1). Taxonomy (NCBI): domain Eukaryota; kingdom Viridiplantae; phylum Streptophyta; class Magnoliopsida; order Asparagales; family Amaryllidaceae; genus Agapanthus; species Agapanthus africanus. The sequence continues at coordinate 460,183,550 of CM057350.1, read as the reverse complement.
CGGACTGTACGGTAGTGTTACTGATTGGATTTATAGGAGTTAGAGTAAACTTGCTTGTTGATCTTCTAATCGTTCAATACCCGGGTGGCCGTTACGTTTAGCTGACCGCTTGCGGCTTGTTGGTGTTTGATGTGATCATCACCTACTGCCGGCGTAATGACGAGTCTTTAGAGTCCTACATAGAGGTTTCCTGGCTCAGGTGAAATGGAGTAGGAGCAAATATGTGATATGTGCGGGATCGTGATTGATACGTGTATGTGATACCGTATTCTATTCTCGCGATATGTGATATCGGCCGGTTATATGTGATATAGCCGGGTTATCGGATCAAGTGTTGATTCGATGAAATGATATATATTATTATATGCTCACTTAAGTATTTATTATTCTCACTTATGATACATTTAACATATATGTGATATATGTTTTTTGTATTGTTTTCTTTTGGTACATAAATATTATATATGTGATATATAATATTGTGACATGCTTGGTTACACATGCAACATGTATGTATGAGACTCATACCAAGTAGGGGTTTATATTATGGTTTCATTTATTATTAAGTAATCACAAATTAGTGGAATTAATCAAAGCTAGAAGTTTGGAGAAGCTTGTAGATAAGCATTGACTTAGTCCACTCTTTTGTTTCTACTTAAGATATTTTGTGACCTAACCATTAACCTCTTACCATGGTCAACTCTCTACATGAGTTAGGGTTTTTGATAAACTCACCCATGGTCGCATATATAACCAAAGAGAATATATTTTTCATAACTATCTCATTCATTCATCTTCTTCTTCCTCATCACATTTTAGCTCTCTTGACTTTGAGATCAAAAAGAAAAATAGGGAGAAATTTAATTCTAAAGTGAGCAAAATTCCTACTTCATCATTCTCTTCTATACAAGACATATAGATTAGTGTGTTCGCTTCACTAATTCCATATTAGTGAAGAAAGAGCTTGAGTCCGTGTTTTCTCGACATAGATCATCATAGACTTTGAAGACTTCAAGTAAGGATGCATCATACATCTTGTGGAGGCTCTCAAGAGTTCGGGAGCTCGTTGATCGCAGCGAAGGGACCACTACTTAGAGCTTGTGATGTGAAGGAGCAGACTACAAAGGTTGTAATCGCTAATCACTTAGAAGTAAAGTTGTTTACTTGATGTTTCCGTGTGAATCTCTAGTTAAAGATCTTGGTTAGGGTTGTTTAAGCATGGAAAAATTTTAATTTGGCATGGATGATACCACCTGAAACCTTGCTGTCGTGCTTGGGAACCCTACAGTGGTATCAGAGCCAAGCTTGAGAATTAGATGGATTGTATAGGATTACGAAACCGAAACAACTCCGAAACACCCGAATCAAAACTCAAGTTTCTGTCGAATTTTTTAAGGTGTCAAATTTTTTTTTAAAATAACCGCAGAATGTTGTATGTGATACAATATGAACACTGTACAAAATTCATCCTCCCCCCCTCGGATTTTGGCCGGCCACATGGGCAATAAATCCGGCCTGCTCGGTTTTTTGGAGGAGATGGGCGTTGGGTTTTGGGTAGTGTTCCAGTCTCTGGTGTTTGGTGTTTCAGGTGTTGTTTGTTTTTGCTAAATTTGCATGTGATGTCATCTTTATGCAAAGCTAATTCGGAATGTTTCGTATTCATTATTCTAATGTTGTTTCACATAATTTAGACAGTGATAAAAAGTTGGAACGGATATCAATAACTCACATTTTCCCTTGCCGGAAATTTTCCAAGTGTTGGATTTTTCCTTATTTTAAAACTTTCAGAAAATCATGCAAGAGATTCTGTTAACCCTCTAGAAGAACGAAACCTTAACTCGATTATGTGACGGTCAAAACCACAATTAAACCCTAGAGTTTGTGGTAGTTCAGCGGTGCCACAGGTGGGGCATTGGTTGACCCTTCTACGGCTGGTTTATAGGAGCTATTGCATGTTCTGGGGACCTTTTAAACTCCGCTCAAGTGTTAAGCTGTTTGGAAATTTTGGGTGTTTGTTTAATCGGAAAGTTTAACATTGTCTAGTTATCTGAGATGGTGATACAATAAGTGGAATCGATTTGATGCGTGCAAGCATAACATTTCGGTCTCGGGTGAAATCGGGAATCTTGTTGAATTACCCGACTTCTTTTGAAAAGTGTTTACATGGTTGAGACCTAAATGTAAAATTTGCATTGTTAGGCATGAAATCCTGAATATGTGATATTCCGGTTTTATGATGTCTAAGGGCAGTGTCGATTCCAATTGTTGTCGTCTTTCATTTTCTTTTCTACGACCGTAAGTGTAATATGTGGTGTATCGCCGGTTTTATTGCTATAGATCGACAATTGGGATACGCATATTAACTTACGTTGATGACATGTGTTGTTATGTGTTGCTGTGATATGATATATTGGATCGTCGTGATAGAATGGATGGGGGTTTTATGTGAGATGAGAGTTTTTATTTTCATTCATGTAAAATTCATTGTATGTAATATTCTTTTATTTGGGGCACTTCCGAGTTGAGGATGATGTCACCATTGTATATTATTTACTTTTCCGCATTAGGACAGACCCAAGGTGGAGAGCACAAGTAACCGAGTTCTAAAGTCCAATGGGAGGCCATCTCGAGGAGTTGAGACTGGGTCTCCTAATTGTAGAATTGGCAGAGTTACTTGCCGCTCTCGTAGGGGTCTAGGGATGTGAGTTTGGCTATTCATCGCGACCGTGGAATCCGTGTTTTTTACTGGCTTGATATAAAACACGGAAATCCTAGTATATTGATTGAGCATTGTTTAAGCGTTTGCGTTTTGAAATCAAACAATTAACCGCAATCAAGACGGTGTCGCTTGGTAGCTAGCCGATTGAGTACGGGTCGGTCCAGAGGGAAAACGTGCCTTTTCTTATTGTTCTAACAAGTCAATTCCTATTTGTGGTAGGTTTTGATTTCTATAAAAACGGAAGTTGAAATTGATTTGGATTAAAACCTTGCTAGGGTTAGGATAAAGTTAGTTTGGAAAGTTAATTCTACTCACCGCTTTCTTTGCCCTAATTAAGAACTTAGGTGTTAAGCTAATAATTAACAAAGGGGATTAGCGCGATCAGGAAGAAACTTCGTTTCTTTCTTTTGGCCCTTTTCCGTCCTTTCTTAATTCTTAGCCCTAACCTCTATCTAAATCAACCATGACCGGTCTAACTAGGGAATTACCGCTATCTCATAGGATATGGTGCCATAGTGAGCGGTGGGTGATTGTTTTACATAGAGCCCTAATTTATAAAGTTAAACGGGCAAGAAAGGAGTGAGAGATTTCTATCTCTCAAACCTACCCAATCCTAACCCTAACAAGTGAGGAACTACTCACTCATTAGGGAACGACAAAATTCATTTTTATGATTTTCTTTTTAGTTAACTACCAAACTCGCAGATAAATAAAGACAGGTAAAAATGCAGAGAAATAAAATTTGCAACTAAGAAAAACACACGATAAAAAGAAAACAACTTACTTTATTGATGCACTCTTGAAAATTTACAAGGGAATTGAAAATTTAAAATATAGAAATTAAAAGAGGCATGCTCCAAAAAGAGCTGTAGGCTTCTTATTTATAGATAGGAGAAACCGTAGGGTTTACATCTGATCCAAATCTGAAATTACAAGACTACCCTAAGAAAACTGGGTCAATGCACTGACACGCACCGACACGTGCTTTGCACGACCGCGGATCCGCGGCAGAATGCCATGTTTAGCCGCGGATCCACGGCCATCTTGGGGCTCTCTGTCTCATTTTTCCAGGGTTGCTTCATGTTGCCTTTTTCTTCTGTTTTCTTCACTTGGTTCTTCAGAATCTATTCTAGTTTCTTCCAGATTTCCACAGTGCAGAATGTTGTGGACTTTACAGTTCGCTTCATGTTGAAATCTTGAATCTTGTGCTGCCTTCGTACTTTGTGCAATCGAACTGTTCATTGGATCATCATTTGTTCCTTAAACTGTAGGTGGCATCATAAAGATTCTTCTATTTGTTGGTCGTAGTCTCACTTTTGTAGCGTTTTTTCACTATTTTCACTGTATTGTTCCGAGAACCTGTAACCTGCAACTATTTAGCAGATATTGATCAAAAGCACCTATTTATTTGCAATATGTTTAAGAATGGGGAATATAATAATGCAAAAATCTGATATGAACAAATACCCCCAAACTTATCTTTTTCTCGTCCCGAGCAAAACCAAGTTATTCTCGAAAAAACCTAACCTCACTTTCGCAGGGAAACGCGAATGCACTGAGCTCGTGCAACAAGCCGTTAAACCTCTAGGTGTCCCTAGTAGGAGGAGTGTTGTCTCGTGAAGGTTTTCAACGGATACTACCCATAAAATCCGATCAATTTGGCCTATTGACTTTAATTCTTCAATTCGGTGTTCTAGTAAGAAATTCTATTATCTTTAACTAAGAAATTATCAACCCGTATTTTTCATTCACTTATCATTTAACTTAAGATTGTATATGTTCTGTAAATTTATTTAGTTTTTAGCATCTTTTGAATTTTTCTTCTAAGGTTCCATTTCAACTTAGGAATTTTTATCATTTCTACTGAAGGTATGAGCCCTATCTTTCATCCAAACCCCAATCATATACCCCTACGTGTGTGTATGTATCACCCCTACACTTGGAAATTCAATTCAAGCTATCATACTCTTGTCCATCGTCCAAAGTACTTTTAGTTGGTGAATTTTAGATGAAATTGCTCACACATTCTTCATGCGACCGTTAATACTTCTTGAGATACTAACGACCGATTACAAAATGTGTTTGCGCATTAAGGCGTAATTTCTCGTCTTGTAATACCTAAGGCTTTAGCAGTGACTCCCAAACCAGTTGGTCTAAGGCACTAGGTGATAAAGCACCCTCGCTATATTTTTTTTTAATTTTACGCAGTCTTAAGTAATTACAAAACCAGTGTTCATTTTTTTATATCTCTTTATTCACACTTATAATTTTATTTTCCTTCATACTAAGGATTTTAGACAAGAGCATTTCAAGGTATCCTCTACTATTCCAAGTTTCAAGGTGCGTGTTTATGCACGTTGTAGGGTATATATTTTCAGAATTTAGACTTAAGGTTCGGAATTATTTTTCATACTTACACTTCAAATAAAAATTTCAATACTCTTCCCTTATTTTGACTTAGCCCAAGAAGTGAACTTAAAATTTGCCTATTTCTAAGTAAACTAAAAGGACATATATTTTCTACAGTTAAACTTTAAGAAAGGTTATTTTTAGGGTTTTTAATTTACTAAGTTTAGGATCTAGTTTTTCCTAGCTAGTTATCCGTCTTATCAAACTTAAGTCAATTATGGCCAAAATTGAATTTTTCAATTTTTATAATTTTTTTTAAAAAAAATTCAATTTTTTACTTGATTTTTGATTTTTTTTTAATAATTTTTTTATAAAGATGCAATGCAGAATTAAACATGCAAAAGAAAAAAAGAAAAAAAAATATGTACAAAAATTAAAAATATGCAATGCAATGCAATGATAACTATTTACAACCACCTCCTCTCCCAAACTTACCAAAAGCAGTGCCCTCACTGCTCAGGCCCTCGGCGTCCCCTAGAACGTGAACGGGAACGCTCCTCTCGCGCCAGCAGGGTTCTGATCCCCTGCTCTACTTGTGTTAAACGCTGATCATGCGGCGTCATCATCCCCGTCAAATTGTCAATCCCCCTAATGGCTCTTCTCATTAAACGTGCATGTTCTATGGGGGTGAGCTCTTCCTCGCTCGCGGTCGAGTTGGAGCTGGGTGTTCTGGCGGGCACGTGTTCGGCCGGTTCTCATCGCCACCAAATATCAGTCAAGTGGGTATAGGACGTGAATACAGCCTTAATGAGAGGCCTAATGGGTATACCTCCATGCATGTAAAATTCAAATTCCTCTACAGGGAGGAAATAGCGAGACAGTTGTGTCACTAATATAGGGCATGGGCAATTTGCGGCACTTTTGCCAGCACCAATTGAATAAAGCAAAATCGTGCATATATCAAATCTAGGGTTCCTAGTCATTAGGGTGTGCACGATATGAAGTGACGGGGTGAAAATGTGGTATTATGGGAACTTCCAAAAATTGTTTTGTGCCCACCGGCACACGGTAAAAACATTAGCGAAAAGGGTTTTAGCCTGTATTCCCTTCCTTGGTTCTCTCGAATAGTCGTTACCCATTAAGGGTAAGTGATCTTCAAATTGAAGGGGTTGGTCGTGAACAGATAATCTAGGAATTAAAGTGACTTCATGGATGAAGTCTCTGTCAATAATTATCTCCCTATCGCCCCAAAGTAGTTTGATAAAAACGTATTGTGCAAGGCAGCTTTCTTCCATGCACTCGTAAAAATGAGTGACTAGATCTGGAAGGGCGTAAACATTGGGATGATTATAGATTAAAAAATTCCACCCCCTCCGTATGATTTCATCAACAAATTAACTCCCATTTATCGTGTGTGAAAAAATTTGTGAAAAATCATGTTCTAATTGCATGTTCGGTGCCATTACAGAGAGTGCAGATCTAAAAGGAAAATTTAACAGAGGAGTTTTAGAAAACGAACCACCTCTGAGAATTTCAGAGGGAGAAGCGGCAGGGGCGCGGCGGAAGCGCGGCCAAAGTTGGGCTTGGGCGGCGGAAACGCGGCGGCAGAAGGAGATCTCGCTGCAAAAATTGAAGCGGCGGCTAGGATTTTTCTGAGGGGAATTTATTTTAGGGTTATGAAAACAGAGAGGGGTCGGGTGTTATTTATAGGGTGAAGTGTATTGGTTATTTGTAAAAAGCCCCTCTTAAAGAGAGGAAATTATTTGTAAATAAAATTTTTATTTTTATTTTATTAAATCTGGAAATTAACAAAAATACCCCAAAATTTTTTTATTTTCAAATTTTCATTTTTTTATGTTATTTTGTTTTTATATAATTACAAATGATACATACCCCCAAACTTGTTTGAAACAGTGTTTTGGCTAGACAATCGAAATTTAGGGGTAAATGGAGGAAGATCAGTCAATATAAATCGGCTCCTGCAAAAACATGAGCTCCTCCGAAGGGTCCGCAGTGAGGAACGGTTTAAGTCGATATCCGTTCACTTTAAACAGTGAACCGTCCTCCGGGATTTCTAGATTGACCGCACCGTGCGGATATAGGGTGCGTACCAAAAATGGTCTTTTCCATCGAGATTTGAGCTTGCCGGGATGGAAATGTAACCGAGTATCGTAAAGCAAAACCTGTTGACCAGGTTTGAAAGTCTTGCGCATAAGGTGTTTATCGTTGAACAACTTCATTCGGTTTTTAACAACTACTGCGTTCTCATAGGCTTCATCCCGCAGCTCGTCTAATTCATTCAACTGCAGCTTTCGATTACTGCCCCCATCTCCCAAAGATAGGTTCAACTCTTTTATTTCCCAAAATGCCTTATGCTCTATTTCAACTGGAAGGTGGCAAGCCTTTCCATAAACAAGCTTGTATGGAGACATGCCAAGATCGGTCTTATAGGCAGTACGGAATGCCCAAAGGGCATCAATCAGTTTTGATGACCAATCTTTACGGTTTTTGGAAACCGTTTTCTCCAATATCTGTTTAATCTGCCGATTCGAAATCTCAGCTTGCCTACAAGTTTGGGGATGATAGGGTGTTGACAGCTTGTGAGTAATGGAGTATTTTCGCATTAAGGACTCGAAAGTCCTATTACAAAAGTGAGATCCATTATCACTGATAATAGCGCGAGCATGCCTAAACCGAGAAAAAATGTTTTCTTTGAGAAATCTAACGACAACCTTGTTGTCATTAGTTCGACTGGGCACAGCCTCGACCCATTTAGAAATATAGTGAACCACGAGTAGAATATACATGTTCCCAAAAGAGTTGGGAAATGGTCCCATAAAATCTATCCCCCAAACGTCAAAAATTTCAACAACCAAAATTGGTTGGAGCGGCATTTCATTTCTCCGAGATATCCGGCCTAAGTCTTGGCACCGGGAGTATGTCTTGCAGTATTCATATGCGTCTTTAAAAAGTCGTGGCCAGTAGAAACCACACTACAAGATTTTTTCTGCTGTCTTTTTGGGGCCAAAATGCCCGCCACACGCTTGATCGTGGCAGAATGACAGTACGCTCTTAAACTCGTTGTCGGGGACACACCGACGAATGATTTGGTCGGAACACTATTTGAAGAGATACGGTTCATCCCAGTAAAAATGTTTTACTTGGGACAAGAATCGGAGTCTGTCCTGATTTGACCAATCGTTTGGTATCAGTCCGGTGGCCAAATAATTTACGATATCCGCGAACCAAGGTTCGCATGACACTTTAAGATCTGCTCATCTGGAAAAACGTCTTTAATAGGATTTGAAGTGTCGGCGAAGAAGGGAGTCATGAAAGTTGGTCGGCGACTACGTTTTCGTATCCTCTCTTGTCTCTTATAACAAGGTCAAACTCTTGTAGCAAGAGGATCCAACGTATCAGCCGAGATTTAGCATCCTTCTTCGTGAAAAGATGGCGAAGAGCTGAGTAGTCCGTGTAAATGATGACTGGAGAGCCGATTAAATAGGGCTTGAATTTTTCTAGTGCAAACACAATGGTTAAGAATTCATTTTCAGTTGTTGTGTGATTCAGTTGGGCCTCGTTTAATGTTCGGCTAGCGTAATAAATTACATGCGGCATCTTATTTATGTGTTGTCCAAGGATAGCACCAATGGCGAAATCAGATGTATCGCACGTAATTTCAAATGGATGCGTCCAGTCGGGAGATGAAAGAATGGGCGCGGAAATAAGTGAGTTTTTCAACGACTCGAACGCCTTCACACAGGTTGAGTAAAAATCAAAAGTGGTGTCCTTGGTCAATAAAAGAGTCAAGAGTCTAGCTATCTTGCTAAAATCCTTGATGAACCGTCTATAGAAACCGGCATGGCCAAGGAAGGCTCGGATGTCTTTGACGCACTTGGGAGGAGGAAGATTGGAAATGATTTCAATCTTAGCTTTATCAACCTCAATGCCATTTTGCGAGATGATATGTCCTATGACAATACTTTCTTGTACCATAAAGTAGCATTTCTCCCAATTTAAAGTGAGGTTCTTATCCCTACACCGGGTAAGAACTGCGTCTAAATGTAGCAAACACTCATCAAAGGAGTCGCCGAAAATGGAGAAATCATCCATAAAAATCTCCAACATTTCCACCATGTCTGAAAAAATGCCCATCATATACCGCTGGAAAGTAGCGAGTGTATTGCATAACCCAAAGGGCATGCGATGGTAAGCGAATGTACCGAAAGGACAAGTAAATGTGGTCTTGTCTTGGTCCTTTTCGGTGATGGGAACTTGATTATAGCCAGAGTAGCCATCCAAAAAGCAGTAAAATTCATGCCCAGCCAATCGTTCTAGCATTTGGACAATAAAAGGTAATGGAAAGTGGTCTTTCCGTGTCGCGGCGTTGAGTTTTCTATAATCAATGCAAACTCACAACCCATTTTGGGTGCGAGTGGGTATTAACTCATTCGCCTCATTAGTTATGACCGTTATGCCCGATTTCTTTGGGACAACGTGAATGGGCCTAACCCACTGGCTATCAGAGATAGGGTAAATGATACCACTATCAAGACATTTTACAATCTCCATTTTAACAGCCTCCTTCATTATGGGGTTGATGCGTCTCTGTGGATCCCTTACTGGCTTGGCATCATCCATCATATGTATATGATGTTCAACTACGAGGGGACTAATCCCTTTGATGTCTGCCATAGTCTAGTCAAAAGCTTGCCGATTATTTGGTAAGACCGTAAAAAGGGATTTCTCTTGCTCGGGGGCTAAAGAGGCCGAGATGATAACAGGAAGGGTCTCATTCTCACCTAAGTAGGCATATTTAAGGTGAGACGGCAATAGCTTGAGTTCGAGTTTTGGAGGCGAAACAATTGATGGTAAAATTGGTGAAACAATCCCGAACTCGAAGGATTCCAACAATGGTTCGAAGCGAGTGGAAGCAACCGAGTCGGATGGTTCAGCTAACTCATCCGAAAATTCAAAGGACTCAAACTCGGGTGGCGATTCTTCAAAATCGTTCGAAAAAGTGAAACACTCATAATCGTTATCGGGTGTGAAAGCTGTGTCAGATTCCAGGAGGAACGCACTAGTGGCGTCAAAACTGCTGTGATCGAACAGAAATTTTTCGAGCTCACAGTCCTCCTGAGTGATCTCTTGGATCGAGCAAACATCAAGTATATTAGCATTAGGCTCAGAGGGCTGATTCCCCAACTTTAAAATGTTGAGTTCAATTGTCATGTTTCCAAAAAATAGGTTCATCGAACCATTTCGACAATTGATCACCGCATTAGAAGTCACAAGGAATGGTCGACCAAGTATCACCGGAATTTGACTCCGAGGGTTAGCTACAGGCTGTGTGTCCATAACAATTAAATCAACGGGAAAAATGAAGTCCCCTACTTTAATCAACACATCCTCTAACTCACCCCTAGGATGGGTGATGGATTGGTCGGCCATTTGGAGAGTATAATGTGTGGGTTTCAGCTCTCCAACGCCTAATTGTTCATATACTGAATAGGGAATCAAATTAACACTGGCACCAAGATCTAAAAGTGCGCGATTAATGTTTTTATCCCCAATTGTTATTGAAATTGTAGGACAGCCAGGGTCCTTGCGTTTTTGGGGTAAAGGTTGGGTAAGAGCATCACTTACTTCACTAGCCACGAAAACTTTCTTAGGTACCTGTGATTTCCTCTTCTTGGTGCATAAGTCCTTTAAGATTTTAGCGTAAGAAGGGACTTGTTGGATTGCATCCAAGAGAGGTATGTTAATGCTAACCTGTTTGAATAACTCCACAATCTTCTCTATTTGTGGAGTAGGTTTATTGGATGTTTGGAAATGGAATATTTTGAAAATTTGTTGAGTCCAATGTTTGTGGAGTAGATTGCAGAGTTGGAACGGATCCCAGTGTTGGTGTTTTCATGGAGTGAGATGTGGGTCCGTTCGAATTAGAAAAAGTAGAGCCTTGTCAAAAATGAAGAACAGACTCTGAAGAAGATGAAGAAGAAGAAGAAGAAGATGAAGAAACGACGGCCGGGGTGTCATCATTATTACCAACGTTGTTGTGCAATACATTTCCAGATCTCAATGTAGTCATGGCACTCATATTATGATTTTGTTGTTCATGAGCAACATATGTATTTTGTGTGTGACCGGGATTTGGCAGTGGTTAAGATGGAAGTTTCCCCTTCTCTCGCTCGCTTAACGCAGCATTCAGTTGTGCAATTTGGGCTTCAATTGGTTTTAATGCTCTGATCATGTGAAGCACTGTGTTGCACCAAAGACTGAATGGACGATTGGATGCTTGCTGAGGATTGCATAGATTGTTTTAAAAACGCATCCAGACTTCGTTCTAGCAAAGAAACCTTATTGTTAAGAATTGTTTGGTTCAAAATTGTTCATTGGGTTTTGGTAAGGTTGGGGCTGAACATATGTGATATTCCGGTTTTATGATGTCTAAGGGCAGTGTCGATTCCAATTATTGTAGTCTTTCATTTTCTTTTCTGCGACCGTAAGTGTAATATGTGGTGTATCGCCAGTTTCATTGCTATAGATCAACGACAATTGGGATACGCATATTTACTTACGTTGATGACATGTGTTGTTATGTGTTGCTGTGATATGATATATTGGATCGCCGTGATAGAATTGACGGGGGTTTTATGTGAGATGAGAGTTTTTATTTTCATTCATGTACAATTCATTGTATGTAATATTATTTCATTTGGGGCACTTCCGGGTTGAGGATGATGTCACCATTGTATATTATTTACTTTTCCGCATTAGGACAGACCCAAGGTGGAGAGCACAAGTAACCGGGTTCTAGAGTCCAGTGGTAGGCCATCTCGAGGAGTCGAGACCGGGTCTCCTAACCGTAGAATTGGCAGGGTTACTTGCCGCTCTCTTAGGAGTCTAGGGATATGGGTTTGGCTATTCATCGCGACCGTGGAATCCGTGTTTTTTACAATACGCTAAAAAGAATACTTACAATACGCTACTCCGCTTAAGAAGTCTTAGGATGTACATTTCTTAGGAACTGTATTAGCAACTTACTTTATTGATGCAATCTTGAACAATTACAAAGGAACTGAAAATTTAAAATTTAGAAATTAAAAGAGGCATGCTCCAAAAAGAGCTATAGGCTTCCTATTTATAGATAGGAGAAACCCTAGGGTTTACATCTGATCCACATCTGAAATTACAAGACTACCCTAAGAAAACCGGGTTAATGCATCGACTCCCACCGACACGCACCGACACGCAACGACACGTGCGTTGCACGGACGCGGATCCGCGGCAGAATGCCATGTTTGGCCGCGGATCCGCGGCCATCTTGGGGGCTCTCTGTCTCATTTTTCCAGGGTTGCTTCATGTTGCCTTTTTCTTCTGTTTTCTTCACTTGGTTCTTCAGAATCTTTTCTAGTTTCTTCCAGATTTCCACAGTGCAGAATGTTGTGGACTTTACCGTTCGCTTCGTGTTGAAGTCTTGAATCTTGTGCTGCCTTCGTACTTTGTGCAATCGAATTATTCACTGATCTTCATTTGTTCCTTAAACTGTAGGCGGCATCATAAAGATTTTTCTATTTGTTGGTCGTAGTCTCACTTTTGTAGCATTTTTTCACTATTTTTACTGTATTGTTCCGAGAACCTGTAACCTGCAACTATTTAGCAGACATGGATCAAAAGCACCTATTTATTTATGATTAAGAATGGAGAATATAATAATGCAAAAATCTGATATGAATATATATCCAATGTTTCATATGTTGACTTCTATTGCAATGTTCTGTGATGAGATCATATTACTGCCTGAGACGAATGTTTTATTATTATATATGAGATATATAATAGACGTTGCTTATGTTTTGCACCCGCGCTAGTCCCGTCCCGGTATGCCGTTAGTTAAGTAACCTAACGGTGCATAACGGAATATTGTGGCGAATGCGGATGGCATAAGCGTACGTTCTATTTTCGTTTCTTCTGTGATACTTAGGAAGCTTAAATGATTGGACTTCATTAATGAGACCTAAAAGATGTTGTAGAATCATATTTTCAAAAGGATAGCTCTAGTTTTTTGCTTTGCATAGCGGTATTCCTTGTAGAATATCTTGCACCTTATTCGATAAGGAAAGAGCCGAGATCTCTTCACCGGGAGTGACCTCTTTAGTGAAACTAGCAAATGCTACAGCTCACTCGGTTTTGTTTTTGATTGCTTCTATAGTTCTTGCTTTGCATAGTGGTATTTGTGAAATATCCTGTAGTTTATTCGATAAGGAAAGAGCCGAGATCTCTTTACCGGGAGTGACCTCTTTAGCGAAAATAGTAAAACCCTCAAAAACACTCCTTTTCAAAATCACTTGTTTTCCACAACGACATCAAGTTCATTACGCAAAAGGTTTTCTGAAAAACCTGTCGTAGCCCTCTGTCATTTTAGATAAGAATTATTTAGTATTCGTGCTGCGTTTGTTGACCTCTGTCAAGGCGTAGTGTGCGGTAGCTGATTAGCGCTTATCTGTAAAGCATGTGATGCGATTGGATTTGGGCAGTCGTACGACCTTGTTGACCTCTGTTAAGGGTCGTGCGGGTGGGTTTGATTCAATCATGAAATGACAGGTTGAACTTGACTAGTGCACTATGGTTTGTTGAACTCTATCAAGGTCATAGCACACTAAGTGCAAAACTATTATCGGGAATTTCAAGTGTTGAAATTTGCAATGAGATTGCATACCTTATATGAGATAGTTGGATCCCGATACCCGCTGCGAGTAAGAGATGCTCCTGAGAGAGTTTTACACCCATTAGGTGTCAAGAAAGGTGTTAATGGGGCTACCCCTAAGGGAATACGAGGTTTATCTTAATTAGCTCTATACGAAAGCACGGGGAACCTTTCTCAAAGTACCGGCACTGGCCTGGATAAACGATTAGCAAAGTTGTAGACTGTAATTAATCCCGGCTAGTCTTTCCTTTTTAGGGTTTTTTGAAGGAAGATTTGATTAAAACAGTGGGAGCCATCCTGATTAGATAAGATAATAACCAATCTAATCTTGCAAAAGCATACGCTAAAGTGTTTTCTTCTCTCTCTTTCTAGGTAGCAACCATGTCATGCCTTAATCAAAATAATAATATTGATGTATTGACCGAACCCGCTTGTTATACAGAGCAGGGGAACGTTGGTTTCGTTCTTTCTTATAATTGTTATAAGACAGAACAGGAAATAGAGGAATATCTGGATTCCTACGCCGCCCAAACGAAGAATAATCATGTTGAACCAACTTCTTGGGGTGTGTTTGTTATCGAGAACTGTTTCTTAGTTCACTCTATATCCTGGGTATTAGATACCGGACCAGGCTCCCACATATGTAATATGTTGCATGGGCTAAAGAGATGTAGAGAACTGGGAATGGGTGATCATTCCGTAAAAGTAGGGAATGGTGCAAATGTTGCAGCCAAAGCAGTTGGGGAATATCACCTTGTATTACCAAGTAGTAGTACACATTGATTCTGAATGATTGCTATTACATACCAAATATGATATGCAACATTATATCAGTTTTTTTATTAAGTAAAGAAGAATATAATTTTGTAGTACAAGATAATATTATGAACATCTTCCTGAATAAAAAATTGATTGGATCAGGCTCGTTAAATAATGGCATATATATTCTAAATCAAACTACGGTTCTTAACGTACAAAATACACACAAGAGGAAGAGTTCAGAAATGAACGAATCTTTCTTGTGGCATTGTAGACTAGGTCATATCAATACGACATGACTAGATAAGTTACATAGGGATGGATACTTGAATCCATTCAAATTATCATCTTATGACACTTTCCAGTCATGTCTCAAAGGAAAGATGACCAAAACTCCGTTTACTGGACACGGAGAAAGAGTTACAGAACTCTTGGGACTGATACATAGTGATGTATGCGGTCTCATGTCTACACATGCCAGGAATGGTTCTTCGTACTTCATTACATTCACTGACGATCTTTCAAGATACGGACATGTGTTCCTGTTGAAACACAAGTCTGAAGCTTTTGAGAAATTCAAAGAATATAAGCACGAAGTAGAGAACCAAACGGGTAAAAGTATTAAGATCCTTCGATCTGATCGAGGAGGAGAATACTTGAGCAATGAGTTCCTGGACTATCTAAAAGGGAATGGGATTATCTCTCAGCTTACTCCTCCGTATACACCACAGCACAACGGTGTATCGGAACGGAGGAATCTCACCCTTTTAGATATGGTGCGCTTTATGATGAGCACCGCTGAGTTACTTATTTCCTTTTGGGGTTATGCGCTTGAAGCAGCAGCATACCTATTGAATCAAGTTCCATCAAAATCTGTACCTACCATATCATATGAGATATGGAGTGGGAAGAGACCATGACTTAAAAGAGTTGAGATATAAGGTTGTCCGGCCTATGTCAAAAGGCAAAATCTGAACAAACTCGAGACACGATCAGTTCTTTGTAAGTTTGTTGGATATCCTAAACATTCAAATGGATATCTATTCTACCACACTGAACAGCAAAAGGTGTTTGTTGCTCAACATGCCGCCTTTTGAGAAAAGGAATTTCTTTCGAAAGAAATTAGTGGCGAAGAGGTAGAGCTGGAAGAAGTTCCAGCAGAACAAGCTATAACTGAAGATTTAATAGAACCAGAGGATTCGATAGTTCCCAACAAACCCCAGCCTCTCCGCCGATCTAGTAGGGTTCCTCATCCACCTGAGAGATACTACGGTTTTCTCATTGATGGTGGGAGCGAAGATTGCATCATGGAAGATGATGACCCTACTAGCTTCGAGCACGCCATCACGAGTGGTGACTCAGTGAAATGGCTGGATGCTATGCGATCTGAGATGGAATCCATATACACCAACAAAGTGTGGACTTTGGAAGTTGCTCCTGAAGGGGTAAAACCTATTGGGAGCAAATGGATCTTTAAGAAGAAACTTTGTGTAGATGGAAAAGTTGAGACTTTCAAAGCTAGACTTATTGCAAAAGGTTTTCGTCAAAGACCATGTGTGGATTATGACGAAACCTTTTTTCCAGTGGCTATGCTTAAATCTATCCGGATCCTACTTGCCATCGCTGCATACCATGACTACGAAATCTGGCAAATGGATGTTAAGACCGCCTTTCTAAATGGTGATTTAGAAGATAGCGTGTACATGACATGACTCAGCCAGAGGGCTTCGTAGATAGTGGGAGCAGCGAAAAGGTGTGCAAGCTTCTTAAATCCATTTATGGGTTAAAGCAAGCATCGCGGAGCTGGAACATCTGTTTTGATGACGTAATCAAAGAGTTTGACTTCGTAAAAAACATAGATGAACCTTGTATATACAAGAAGGTGGCAGAGAGTAAGGTTGACTTTCTCGTATTGTACGTGGATGACATACTCTTGATAGAAAATGATGTTTCTATGCTACACTCGGTCAAGCTCTTCTTATCACAACGATTCTCAATGAAAGATCTAGGTGATGCCTCCTACATCTTGGAGATTAAGATCTATAGAGATACTGGGATTGTCACAATCCAGGTACATTGACACCATACTAAAGAGGTTTAGTATGGAAGAATCCAAGCGTGGGAATTTACCCACGATCTCAGGACTCACTCTCTCCAAAGAGATGTCTCCCAAGACTGATTTGGAGAGATCTCGCATGCAAGGGGTACCCTATGCTTCGGCAGTAGGCTCTATCATGTATGCGATGTTGTGTACCAGACCCGATGTAGCATACTCACTGGGTGTAGTGAGCAAGTATCAAGCAAATCCTGGAGAGAATCACTGGACAGTCGTGAAGAACATTCTCAAGTACTTGAGAAGGACTAAAGAGATATTCTTGGTGTATGGTAACGGAGAACTCCAAGTGGATTCCTTTACCGATTTGAGCTTCCAAAGTGATAAGGACGACTCTAAGTCGGTCTCGGGATTTGTCTTTACCCTCAATGGAGGAGCGGTTTATTGGAAGAGTTCCAAATAGGAAACCGTAGCAGACTCAACGAGGGAGGCTGAATACATCGCTGCCAATGATGCTGTCAAAGAGGCTGTCTGGATAAAGAAGTTCATATCAGAACTTGGTGTGGTTCCGTCCATCGAACATCCAATACCTTTGTATTGCGATAACAATGGAGCAGTGGCTTTGGCCAAGAAACCTAGGTCCCATCAGCGATCCAGGCATATTCTGAGGCGGTATCACCTGATCCGGGAAATCGAGGTCAGGAGAGTAGACACGAAGGATAACACTGCAGATCTATTCACGAAGGTCATTCCCCAGATACAGTTTGAGAGACTCTTCGGGATGTTGGGTATGAGATACAATAACAGTTGGCCTTAGTGCAAGTGGGAGATTATTAGTTATATGTATGCCTTAGAGGCCATTGTTGTACATATGATGTATATTATAACGGATGCTTGGACATATATAGAGAGGACTTTCTTTCTCGTCATGATAGTATGCTATCTGGTTGCTCTTTATCTTAACATGTTGACTTATATCAGAATACTGTCTTGTGATCACATGTTGATAAAGCCCTTAGGATGACTACTTAACTACTGAGACTATGATGGAGATCATACTAGTGGGGCCTGGGTAGTCTACAAGTACATCCTATAATTGTTCCTAGTCGAGAGTGTATCAAGACAGGGCATCGATACTCCAGAGTAGACTAGCATATACGTATCTTGACCCATATGATTGGCGATGGATGATCCCACATCCATTGGTGTTTGACATCAAGGATATTATACGGGTGCTCAGTGGAGACTGGGTACACTGAACGGACTTGCCGAGAGCTCCTTGTTGGTATTATACCTATCGTCGGATAGCAGTTCTCTGGTGACACTGTTACAGGTTAGTCTGTAGATCCCAGATCGTCATAGAGTCTTATGTGATCCCCACTGTGCTTTGATTTCCAACTTACCATGTTCAAGAGAACGTAAAAAAAGGTGGCTTTTGGGTACAGTCTCGAATCACATGGAGGCAATGAGCGATAGGAGGGGTTTCGTCTCTCTCGGTATTGGGGGTTGATGTTGCGCTGTGCTCGATTGGCCATAACTGGAAATCCTTGGCCAGGGTTGCTGAGATTTACTGGTAAGAGTTATCAGTTGTTTCTTGAACCGTTATGGACCTCACATCAGCATGACTTATCGGTTACTGGGGTCTGACGTTTACCACCCCTAGACTAGATATGAAACATATCAGACGAAGAGACCGGACTGTACGGTAGTGTTACTGATTGGATTTACAGGAGTTAGAGTAGACTTGCTTGTTGATCTTCTGATCGTTCAATACCCGGGTAGCTGTTACGTTTAGCTGACCGCTTACGACTTGTTGGTGTTTGATGTGATCATCACCTACTGCCGGCATATTGATGAGTCTTTAGAGTCCTGCATAGAGGTTTCCTGGCTCAGGCGAAACGGAGTAGGAGCACATATATGATATGTGCAGGATCGAGATTGATACGCGTATGTGATACCGTATTCTATTCTCGAGATATGTGATATCGGCCGGTTATATGTGAGATAGTCGGGTTATCGGATCAAGTGTTGATTCGATGAAATGATATATATTATTATATGCTCACTTAAGTATTTATTATTCTCACTTATGATACATTTAACATATATGTGATATATGTTTATTGTATTGTTTTCTTTTGTTACATAAATATTATATATGTGATATATAATATTGTGACATGCTTGGTTACACATGCAACATGTATGTATGAGACTCATACCATGTAGTGGTTTATGTTATGGTTTCATTTATTATTAAGTAATCACAAATCGGTGGATTTAATCAAAGCTAAAAGCTTGGAGAAACTTGTAGATAAGCATTGACTTAGTCCACTCTTTTGTTTCTACTTAAGATATTTTGTGACCTAACCATTAACCCCTTACCATGGTTAACTCTCTACATGATTTAGGGTTTTTGATAAACTCACCCATGGTTGCCTATATAGCCAAAGAGAAGATATTTTTCATAACTATCTCATTCATTCATCTTCTTCTTCCTTATCTCATTTTAGCTCTCTTGACTTTGAGATCAAGAAGAAAAATAGTGAGAAATTTAATTCTAAAGTGAGCAAAATTTCTGCTTCATCATCCTATTCTATACTAACCATATAGATTAGTGTGTTAGCTTCAATAATTCCGTATTAGTGAAAAGAGAGCTTGAGTCCGTGTTTCCTCGACGTAGATCATCATAGACCTTGAAGACTTCAAGCAAGGATGCATCATACATCTTGTGGAGCCTCTCAAGAGTTCGGGAGCTCGTTGATCGCAGCGAAGGGACCACTACTTGGAGCTTGTGAAGTGAAGGAGCGGACTACAAAGGTTGTAATCCCTAATCCCTTAGAAGTAAAGTTGTTTACTTGATGTTTCCTTATGAATCTTTAGTTAAAGATCTTGGTTAGGGTTGTTTAAGCATGGCAAAATTTAATTTGGCATGGATGATGCCACCCGAAACCTTGCTGTCATACTTGGGAAACCTACATCACATGAGTCGAGAAGCGTATATGCTAGTCTACTCTGGAATATCAATGCCCCGTCTCGATACTCCCACGACTAGGAACAATTGAAGGATGAACTCATGGACTGCCCAGGCCCCACTAGTATGATCTACTTCATAATCCTGGTAGTCAAGTATATATCCTAAGGGCTTTACAAACATGTGAGAGCAAGACAGTATCAGTATACTAATCTCCATGTTTAGGTGAAGAGCAATCAGATAGCATACTATCATGTCGAGCAAGAAAGTCCTCTCTATATATGTCCAAGCATCCACTATAATATATATCTCATGTACAATAATGGTCTCTAGGGCATACATACAACTAACACATGAGTCACCCCATGAGTCACCAAGTGAGCTATGCTTCATTTAATGCCACAACACAACTCATCCCTCCACCTCATTTAACCATTTAACCAAAATTATTAAAACTAAAATGAGGTGTTATCTTTTAGAAGCACCTTGTAATAAATTACAAGAATACCCCTCATTCGTATATATATACCCGTATCCGTATTCCGAAAAATATGAATACAAAGAGATGAAAATAATCCAATAATATAATATTAGGATCCGGCTTAAACCAAAGCCCACTAGTATTATCCGTCCGAAACATGATACGTGCACAAGTGCACGTATATAATTGAACCCTGCCGTAAAACCATACGTCCTCTATATAGTTTCGCCTGAAGTAGGGAAACCCTCTGTGTGGGACTCTAAAAACTCGTCAATACGCTGGCAGTGGGTTTAACCACAAGTACGTCAGCAGCACTAGTTGTACGTAACGGCTACACAGGTATTGAGCGAAAGGAAGGCCGATGAGCAAACTCATCCGAACTCCTACTGAGTCTATCCGTGACAATCTCCGTAAAGTCCAGTTTATTTGTCTAAGAGTATCGCATATCGAGTCTAGGAGGTGGATAATGTCAGACCTCTAATAATGCGATATTTCGTGTCGGTATGAAGCCTATCACCAACTGAGAAACTGCTGATCCAAATCAGTAATTCTCGACTACCTTGGCCAAGGATTTCTGGTGATGGCCACCCGTGCACTATGCGACATCAACCCCCAATACCGGGAGAGACGAATCCCCGATGATCCACTTACTGCCTCCATATGGCTTGGGACTGTACCCAACTAAAACCTGTTTGCACGACTCCTTTGAACCGTGGTAGGGTAGTAATCAAAGCACAGTAGGAACTCACATGAGACAAATGATGATTTCGGGTCGGCAGACTAACCTGTACACATGTCACATAGGAATTGCTATCTGACAATAGGTATAATACCATCTAGCATATTCCTGGCGAGTCCGTCCAGCGTACTCATAACCCAATGAACACCTGTATACCATCTTAGGTGACAAACTGACACCAATGTCTTGTGAGACCGGTTACCGCCCCTCGTCGGGGTCTCGATAAGTACACATTAGTCTACTCCAGAGTATCAATGCCCAGTCTCGATACTCCCTCGACTAGGGACATTTAAGGATGTGCTTATAGACCACCCAGCTCTCACTTATATGATCGCTATCATAATATTGGTAGTCAAGAGAGATTCCTATGGGCTCTATCAATATGTAATAGTGATATGTAATACCGCATAATGCATGCACATGATGATAAAGACAAACCAGATAGCATATTATCATTTTGAGTAAGACTGTTCTATCCGTATAAGTCCTCCCTCAATCATCATAATCACCTGCATGCTATTACAATAGTTTCCTTAAGGGAACTATAGCTAACATATCGATGCACAGTCTCGATATTCCCACGACTATAGACATTTAAAGATGTGCTTATAAACTACCCAGTTCTCATAAGTGTGATCGCCATCATAACCCTGGTAGTCAAGCATGAATCCTATGGGCTCTATCAATATATAATAGTGATATGTTATACCATATAAAACATGTACATAATGATAAATTCAAACCAGATAGCATACTATCATCTCGAGTAAGGCTGTTCTAATCGTATAGGTCCTCCCTCAATCATCATAATCGTCTGCTTGCGATTACAATAATTGCCTTGACAGAACTATATCAAACATATATGTTATCACATCAACACAATTAAACACCTTAACTGCATCAATACGGAACCCATGTCTACCGAAATCCAAAACCAATGGATTCGCAAACTTCAAACTCTAAAAACTGAATTCTAAGTTCACTCTGCATCAAAAACTCCTCTCCTTTCGACATCAAACGAGGTCTGAATGACCCAAAACTTCGCCCGAACATCAACGAGACACCCGGGGTGGACTAAAAATTGACCTAGGGGGAGGGGGCTTATGGGGCTATAAAGACCCGATACCACTATAGAGGTGGCCTCTGGCCCTGCTGGACCCGAAAGCACCAATTGCCCCTCCCCGAGAGCTTTAATTCGTGCTCTTAGGTAGAGGTAATCTTCCATAACCTCTATACGATCAATTTGGTCCGTCTCGAACCCAAGAAAGACCCCAGGCTTGAGAAAAAATCCGGAAAGAATAGGATTTTGGCAATGTTTTAAAAACAGTGAAGAATTGGTTTTGAAAAAGTGTTTTGGAAATTCAGTTAGCCACCTAACTATTGAAATGTATTTGATTTGACTCTGATACCATTTCAGTATATGGGGGTTAGGGTCATGACAATCACGGCTGCGTCGAAATATGCAAAATAATAATTTTTCATTGCATAACCCTAATCCACACACACCAAGATCATCAAATGCTTGCAATGGCAAAACTAAAAAAAACTATAGAGCCAGTAGTGATTCTACAACCTTTTTAGGATCTTCATATGATCCAATGGAGAATGAGGACTCTTTCTAGACTTTGGGAGCTTCCGTATGCTTCCTCAAGTCGACCGCCTCGCCGTAGATGATCCGCGATGAATGTGGCATGCCTAAAGTTCCATCTTATTCATCTTGAGGAGAAACTCCACTAGGGAACTTTCTAGGAGCTAATCGAGGTGAGATGGTAAACGGGTACTCTCTACCTTTTCAATTCCCTCACAATTGGCCAATTTGCCATTAAAGTAGAGTGCTAGCTTGGAACTTAGAAGAGGAAGAAGAAGAAGATAAAGATGATGGCTACTAAAATAATTCTTATCCTTTTAAATTCGTAAGTCATATTTAATATGACACCCACCCTTTTCCTCTCTCTCTCATGTGTTTTCACACAAAGAGAGAGAGGGGGGGAGGGTCCCACAACTTAAGTTATCATAATATTTTATACAAATCTTTATATATATATATATATATTAAATACATGTACATATATTCTTATAACTTAAAAGAGTGGGATAATATATATATATATATATATATATATATTAAAAGAGCACTTGTATATGTATCCTATACACATACACATCATGTATCACATACATGATACGCCGTCAATATCATCTCAGTATCATATACTGTAGAGAACGCGTGTATCATATACACTATATTAGAAACAGCATAAAAATTCAGTTATCAAGTCAACACCCGACTTGATATTCCGGCTTTTAAACCGGCCAGTATTTCCAGACGTTCGATTAAATCAAGTATTTAATCAAACTAGCATACTTATCCAATACGCAGACCACATCACACTTTGCTCGAGCAGGCAATTTCGTTGCGGGACTCTAAAGACATGTCAATACGCTGGCAGTAAGTTATATAGGATTATATCCATTTGAATCTGAAAAACTTTTAGATTCAATTCCCTCACAGGTTAACCCAAAAGCTCATCAGTGGCACTAGCTGTACGTAACGGCTACCTAGGTACGATCAAGGTAAAGGCAGGTCAACGAGCGAACTCATCCGGACCCGATAAAGTCTATCAACGACGAATACCATATAGTCCGGTCTCTTCATCAAAGAGTATCGCATACTGGGTCTCGGGGTGGAGCTGTTAGACCCCCAATAACCCGATAAGTCGTGCGACAAAGCACTCATAACCAATAGAGATACAACCGATAACATTTATTAATTTATCACCACTGCGGTGGCCACCGACTTCTAGTTATAGTTATCTCCTGCACAGTGTGATATCGACTCCCTATACTGGGAGTGACGAATCCCTTCGACCACTCTCTGCCTCCATGTGCTTCGAAACTATACCTAACTAAAACCTGTTTGCATGACTCAGTAAAGTCGTGGTAGGGTAGTAATCAAAGTATAGCGGGAACACACATGAGACACTGTGGCGATCTCAGGTCAAGGGACTACTCTGCACTATCTTTACCGAAGAATTGCTATCTGACATTGGTATAATACCAACTAGGATTTCTCGATGAGTTCGTCCTGTGTAACTCATCTAATGAGCACCTATATACAATCATCGGTGTTAAACACCAATGGCTATGGGATCAGCCATCACCTTGTACGGGGTTATGAAACGTATACGCTAGTCTAAATTGGAGTACTGATGCCCAGTCTCGATACTCTTACGACTAGGGACTTTTTAGGATGTGCTTATGGACTGCCAAGCCCCACTAGTATGATCCCTATCATAATCCCGGTAGTCAAGCAAAGATCTTATGGGCTTTATCTCATATATTAGCGATACGTGATAATGAGTAAAAAGTATACACATGACAGATAAAGACAAACCAGATAGGATACTATCATCTCGAGTAAGACTGTTATCTGTATAAGTCCTCTTGAATTCAGTAATTGCATTCCTACAATTACGATAATTATCTTAAGGGCACCTATATCCAACACATAGGGTATAATGCTCATACGAGCTCTCTCCTTGTGAGACATCTCTTTGGAGAGGGTGATTCTATGATAAGCGGGTAAATTACCACGCTTGGAATATTCCATACTAAAACTCTTTAGTATGGTGTCTATGTACCTGGACTAAGACAGATCTCAACATCTTTTTAGATTTATCCCTATAAATCTTAATCTCCAGAATGTAGGAGGCATCACCTAGGTCTTTCATGGTGAACTTCTATGACAAGAAAAGTTTGACCGATTGTAGCATATGAATATCATTTCCTATCAGGGGAATGTCATCTACGTCTACGTACAAAACGAGAAATACGACAGCTCCCCCTACAATCTTCTTATATATACATGGTTAATTAATATTTTTGATAAAATAAAATTCTTTGACCTTCTCATCAAAACATATGTTCCAACTCTGCGATGCATCCATTAATCCATAATGGATTTAAGCAACTTGCACACCTTCCCGCTGCTCCCACTGTCTACAAAATCCTTTGGCTCATTTATAAAATGCACTCTTCTAAATTTCCATTTAGAAAAACGGTTTTAGTGTCCATCTGCAAGATGTCATAGTCATGGAAGGCAGCAATGGTAAGTAAGATCCGTATGGATTTGAGCATAGTCACTGGAGAAAAGGTTTGGTCATAGTCCACACTTGGTCTTTAACAAAAACCTTTTGCAACAAGTCTACCATTATAGGTTTCAATCTGTCCATATGCACCTATATTCTTTTTGAAGATCCACTTTCATCCAACGGGTTTTACTCCTGGAGTAGCAACATCCAAAGTCTATACTTTGTTGGTGTACATGGAATCCATTTCGGATCTCAAAGCATCCAGCCATTTCATAGAGTACCTACTGGAAATGGCTTGCTGAAAACTAGTAGGCTCATTCTCTTCCATGAGCAGTCCTCTTGATCCCCGTCTATGAGAAAATCGTAGTATCTCTTGAGAGGATGGAATGCTTATTTGATTTTCAGAGTTGGGGATGTTCGTCCGGTATTATTGAATTCTGAGGTTCTACCAAATCTTCGGTTGTAGTTTGTGGTTCTGGAATTTCTTTTAGTTCTACTGTGCTCCCACTTATTTTTTTTGCAAGAAATTGACATTCTAAAAGGTGGCACGACGAGCAATAAACACCTTCTGTTTCTCTGTGTGGTAGAACAGATATACATAACCATTCTTTGGATATCCCACAAGTTTACATAAAACTGATCGTGCCTCAAATTTGTTCGGATTATGCTTTTTAATATAATCTGGACAACCCCAAATCTTAAACCTTTTATGATATGGGCTCTTGCCATTCCACATTTTAAATGGTGTATTTGGAGCAGGTTTGGATGGAACATGATTCAATAGGCATGCCACTGTCTGAAGTGTATATCCCCAGAATGAAAGAGGTAACTCAACGCTACTCAATATAGAGCCAACCATATCCAATAGAGTGCGATTCCTCCACTCCGATACACCGTTGTGCTGTGATGTATACAGAGGAGTAAGCTGAGAGAGAATACCATTCTCTTTTAAATAGTCAAGGAATTCTGTACTCAAGTATTCCCCTCCTCGATCAGATTGAAGGATTTTGATACCTTTACCCGTTTATTTTTCTACTCCTCTCTTATATTCTTTGATTTCTCAAAAGTTTCAGATTTGTATTTCAAGAGGAATACATATCCGAACCTAAAGAGATCATCAGTGAATGTAATGAAGTATGAGAATCCACCCCTCGCATGTGTAGATATTGGACCACATACTTCACTATGTATGAATCCCAAGATCTCTGTAGCTCTTTCACCATGTACCGTAAACGTAGCTTTGGTCATCTTTCTTTTGAGACAAGACTGACAAGTTTCATGAGATATAAATTCGAACGGATCCAAATATCCATCCTTACGTGACATAGTTAGTCTGGTTTCATTGATATGACCAAGTATACAATACCATAAGTAGGCTTCGTTCATTTCTGAACTCTTCCTCTTGAGTGTATTTTGTGTATTGAAAAATGTATTTTGATTAAGAATATATATACCATTACATAATGTTCCTACCCCAATCAACACCTGATTAAGGTAAATGTTGATGACATTTGTATAATACAAAGTTATATCAATCTTTATCTAATAAAGAAACATATATAATATTGCAAAGCAGAGAGGGTACATAGTAACAGTTGTTCAAAATCACAATATTGCCACTTGGCAATACAAGGTGATATTCGTCAACTGTTTTGGCACCAACAGTTACTCTGTTTCCTACTCTGAGGGATATACCAGCAGATCCAACCAGTTTACTTTTTATTTGTCCTTATAATAAATTACATATATGATATTCCGATCTGGTATCTAATACTCAGGAGGTAGGGTTGACAAAAAAATAGTTCTAAATAACAAACACACCCGAAAAAGATACAACAGAATGCTTCTTCCTCATCAAGGTTTCTTGGAAATCTTTGCATTCCTCTATTCCATGCCCATACTCATGACAGTTATCATAATTTAGAGAGGAAACAACGTTTTCTAGCCCATTATAATAAGCGGGTTCGGTCAAATAATACATTTTATTATCTTGATTAAGGCATAAAATGGTCTCTACCTGGAGAGAGAGAGAGAGAGAAAAACTCAGCGTGCGCTCTTGCAAGATTAGATTGGTTTATTAATTAATCTAATCAGGATGGCTCCCACCGTTTCCTCGAATTCTCCTTCAAACACTAAAAGGAGAACTGGTTGGGATCATGTATACCTTATAAGTCGGTAACCATTCAGCCAAGCCAATGTTGGTACTCCGAGGGAGGTTCCCCGTCCTTTCGAACGGACCTAATTAAACCCCATTTCCGCAGAGGCATAGCCGTGTTAACACCATTCTAGACACCTAATGTAACATTTCAGAAAAATAAAATATTATTTTTGGGAATTTTTATGATTAAATAATAAATATATTGAATATTTTAATATTTCGGTATAATTGAATACCGATAAATTGGGAAAAATTTGGAAAATTATAGAAATTACTGAAATGAGGGTTTTTAAAATGAATTAAGCGAATTATGAATTTTTATGATTTATTATATTCACTTTTAGTGCTAATCGCGATTAAATATCGCTAATCGTGTTTTAAGCCGAATTTGTGCACATGACCCGCACCGTGTCATATTCTACAATTTTTCATCTTTTCTACCATGGCTTTTCTTTTTGATTTGCTTGGATTTGTTTTGAATGGGAAAGAAAAGAAAAGAAAAGAAAAGAAAAGAAAAGAAAAGAAAAAGAATAAAGTAATGAGGGATGGGCATGAGAGAGAGAGAGGGTGAGGGGTCAACTTGACCAAGCTCCCATTGTTTCCTCCTTCATCATTTCTTCATTTTTCCTCTCCGTCATCCTCAATAGCTGCTGCCCTCACTCCCTCCCCTTCTTCACCTCCTCAAAACACCATGAAAAACTCCTCAAAACTCCATCTCCCTTTCACAAAAAAGAAGCACAAGCTCACAAGCTACACTTTGGACCAAGAAAGGAAAGATTTTGGGTACTTGGGGCAACTCAAGAAAATTCTTGAGTAGCCAATTGAGGTAATCACTTACCATTAGTATAGAATTTCATTCACTTTTGTATCCTTGAATGTTTAGAACCGATTTAGTGTGTTTATGTGAACATTGAAAATTTGCTAGAAAAGGTTAGGGTTTTAAATTGAATCCAAAGGTGTAATTGAGGTTAGTGATGACCTTAAACCCCTGTAGGGAATATGTATTGGACTGGAACCATAGAGAAAAACCCTAAAACCCAGAATTTAGAAACCCCGACATTTGGAATTTCTGGAAATTTTGATAGTATTTTGAAATCTGCTAACATCCGGGTGACCTGAAAATATTTTAGCAAAGACAGTGATACATGCAGGAACCTAGGAAGCATCACCCAAGACCCTAACCCCTATACCCTCTTTATGGCCGCAGATTTAATCCTGGAGGCCGCAATTTGTGGCCTGGGTCCCACCATTTTTATTTGTGCTTGTTCCAGGGCTTTATCTCCAATGAATTAGACCCCTCCTGTATGCAAAATTGGCTAATTTGACTTAGGATAAAATCTGGAGCATATTTCCAAGTTTCTGATTTCGTTTTCCGACTTTTAATGATTTGGAATTTGGTATTTGATATTGTGTTTCCGTCGTGTGGCATTTGAATGCCAACGACTAGGGTTATTAGTTGTGTTTTGCATGCGAGACTATAGGTTTTAACATATCGGTGTTTCGTGCGACATTTTGGTTTTCGTGCGTGATTTCGTTTACGATGCTATATGTGATATGTAGGTACCTCACGAGGACTCCGAGACGACAAGCAAGCGCGTGGCGTCATCGGCATCGGCAACCGAAGATCAAGGTGAGTAGATTTATATCTATGGGGGAAGTCGGGTGGATGGTGTATAGCATCCCCCGTAATGTTGTGAGAAACGATGTGATGTGGTACAGATATACTTTTACATGTTAGTGTGTGATATGAACCTTAGCAAGAAAAGCTTTAGGAGATTAGGGGTTAGTGTTAGCGAGAATTAAAGAAAGGACTTTAGTCGATTTCTTAGTCACGAAACCCTAGAGTAAAGATTTGCATACACGCACATACACATACTCGCATACATTTATTTCCTTGTGCGTATTGGGGATACATACACACACACACACACACACACATACATATACATATATATATATATATACACATACATATACATATACATATATATATATATATATATATATATATATATATATATATATATATATATTGGTATTCATATGCTTGGATGATGAGGATGTTATATGATACTTGGGCATGAGTCGATATGATCGGGTATGATGCCGTGAGATATTTAATATGTGACCAAGATATGTCATGATGTTATAGCGGATCGTTGGACGACGATACCATGTGGATGATGATATATATATGATAGTTGACATATGATCGAGATATGAGATGAGATAGGTTATGATATTTATAATGGATCGCTTGGGCGATGTATACTTCTATATGATAATATGTGTAGATGATATCGGATTGTAGGAGACTTCAGATCAGTAGCCAGATCATGATCTTGTTGATGATATTAGTATTGTACTAGACTTAGATCAGTACCCCCTGCTCTCGGTATGCGATGATGTGGATACCAGATGAATAATGAGATTAATGTGATATTTGAACCGTACCCAGATTTGGGATGCCGTACGATAGATTTATCGTACGAGATACAGTTATGAGGATAGATCTACACTCTTGACTCGAGAATGTCATATTATTTATTATATCGTACGTGATACTATTGAGGCGAGATCATCAACTACTAGATATATATATAGATCGACTCAGACTTAGGTGGATTCCCTTACCCTTTTGACTGGGCTCGAGTCATACTCATTTTCAAAAATGGAGAATCGTGAGTATTTTAAATACAAAACTGTATGACTCGTATATTGGGTAGGTATATTTTTCAGTGTTGCTGTTACCACATCACTTTCTGTATATTCATGATGTTTCATTGCATTGCATGCTTGTACATATGTTATCTGTAATTATCATGAAACCCTACTGTCAGGACACCAGCACCATTACCGATGATGCGTATGTTCCATGTACACCTGCTTGCCGGCTCACACACATCATCATCGGTAATTGCCATGTCACGTACACTTTAGAAAATACTATTCATTGACATAGCTTACTAGTTGATAGTTACAATATGTTATCGCTTTCATATGCTAGTTTAACTATTGCACTCATTGCATGATATCAGATGCATTTATATACTCATTGGTTATGCAGTATTTTAGGGTTTTATGCCGATATTCACTGTTTACTTACTCTTAATTTTGGATTTCGGATTTTCATGAGATTTCGGGATTTGGGGGAAAACCGCAAGAATATATATAAACTTCTTTCTCTCTCTCTCTTTTAAAAATGCAAGTTGCGGTTTTCTCGTGATGTATGAGTCGTCCACCATGAGTATTCATGATAGCTGTTGGATTTCGAGACCCGTTTCGAGTAGTAGTATGAACCGTCTCGGGTACATGGTGAACCCAGTATGGTACCCCGGGGCGAGAGTGATTTCATGGAGGATGATGAGCCTGACAGGAGCAGACTGCCTACCGGTGATTGTTTGGCGCGACGGATATCCGGAGGATACCGTTCGTGGTCGTGTGATTGATGATATGGGCCGATCCGGACTGACGGAGCCCGAGATATTGAGATTTTGAGATTTGAGACACTGAGATATTGAGATTTGATGATACAGGCCAGTCCGGATAGCCGGAGCCTGAGATATTGAGATATTGAGATTTATGTTTTGTGTCGATGCTTGACACTGATTTCTCTGTTGATTTCATTGAGTACTTGATTTACATACATACAGAAATCTCATTAAAGAAAGAAAACAGTTGTCTCATTCATGATGTATTCTGTTTCCATTAGTAATGTATTCATACATCATATATCTGATATATTGCTATCTGAGGCACTGACATGAGCACGTGGTATTGCACTTATGTGTAGATGGATCAGGATTTTTATTTGAGGATGTTACTTGATATGACCTATGATAGCGTCATACATGCGATTTCTACTCGTAGATGTTTTTTACTAACGAGTTGGCAACTCACCCCCATTGTGCCACAGTTTCTTATAGGTTTTGCCGTACAGGTTTCGTTGCGGTTTTGCTGGCACACTGTTCCTTCCGGATGATTGCTTTGGTAGGTGGGTTCTTTTGCATCAGGACTACCATTGTATATTTGTTATTTCAGTTGTATCTAGTAAAACTCTATCAACCAGACTTATATTATTTGATAGACATAGAAGACCAGTGTATATTCTTTCGACCATAGAGTCGCGCGCTGTATTATATGGTTTCCCTCTGGTTTTCTTGATGATGTTGGATTTTTATCCTGAGTTTGATCCTCGCCCTTCGGCGTTGTATATTATATTGCTTGCGTGGTTTTGACCGTCAATTGACGAAGAGCCAGCTCCCGCTTGGGGATGCCTTTATTCATTATATATGCTTTATCAGGTTTGTACCCATTTGGGGTCAGTTTTTACAAAGGAAACTCTGCCAAAATTTTCAGAGAAGACTTGAGATTTTAAAAAATGCATACTTCAGCTTATGTTGTTGAACTTCTTGCTTTAAAATTGGTTTTTCCTTCACTCTACTACTTTACTTGGTTTGGATTTCTGGGTTTTGGCTTACTTAAATTACGTACGCCTCGAGAAGTTTAGTAGTTTAAGTGCCGGTCATGTTCCGTACTTTTCGGGTCGTGACACCTAATGGGTTAGCTCGTTATGAACTGAAAATCTCCCAGAAGTAACTCTTACTCATAGTAGGAACTGGGACCCAACTATCGTCGTCTGACAACCTTGATGGAAGCTAATAAGTCACCACACTGTAGTAGGTATGCACTCACCTTACAAGTTACCCTTATATTTGAAACTCCTGATATGGTTTCTACCCCTAGTGGCTTATGACCTTGACAAGGTCAACAAACCATATGTCGCTAGTCAAGTTCAACCCATCATTATCTTGATTAATTTAGACCCACCCGCACGAGCCTTTGACAAGGTCAACATGACTATCCTAGATAATCGTATCTCATGCTATAAATAAGCACCACTTAGGTACCATATACAATGCCTTGACAACGTCAACATACGCAGCGCGAATACTATTAATTCTAGGAAATGACAGATGGCTATGGCTGGTTTTTATGAAAACCCTTAATGTAATGAATTTGATATTGTTGAAGGAACTGAGTAGTTTTGAAAGGGAATGGTTTAGGATCCGTTTTTATTAAGAGTGGTTTTGAAGAAAGCCGAATGGTTTATAGTAACATAAACTTTTTCTTAAGAGCGAAATCCCCATGAAGGGATCAAGGCTCATTCCTCATCGAATGAGGTGCGGGATTTTCCTAACTGAATACCTCTAGGCAAAACAAAAGAATACGGCTATACTTTCTTTTGAAAAAGTTAGTTCCTACAATATCATTTTAGGTTTATTTCTTTGCATTAATCTAAATTAATGCCGTCCAATCATTTAAGTTTCTAGTCACACCAAAAACAACCAGAATAGAATGCTTTTATATACCATCCGTATTCACCACGGGGTATCAGGTCTTCACCATAAAGTTACTTAACTTACGACAGGGTGGACGCTGGGCTAGCGCGGATGCAAAAATTATAGAAGTATTTATTATTATTATTATTATTATTATTATTATTATTATTATTATTATATATATATATATATAAATATATATATATATATATATATCATCACAAGCATACGGTAAACAACAAGCAACATGGAAAAGTGGATAAATTAGGAACCCCACGTTTCGTTTGATTCGTAAACGAAACACGACATTTCCCGGTCGTGTGAATAGCCCATACAACATCGATCCAAAACCCCTACGAGCACGGCAAGCAACCCGCCAATCCTAGAAATTGGGCAACTGGGCCTTAATGTCATGAGTTGGTCACCCAATGCTTTCTAAAATCTGATAACTTGAGCACCCCTCCGCGGGTCAATCCTAAAACCCTAAAAGTGCATTGAGCAACCCACCAATTCTAGAGCAAGACGATCCGGTCTAAACTCCATGAGATGGCCACCTACCATACTCTAGAACCTTGCAACTTGAGCATTTCTCCATAGGTTTATCCTAGCACATAAAATGAATAATACACAATGGCAACAACAATCACAACTTGACCGTGTCCCAATAAAAGAATATACATAAACCGACAACGACGGCCACAAACCAGTCGCTCATCCTAAATAAAAGAATATACATTAAAATTAAACAGCACATACAAGTCACATGATGGGCTATCAATGACGAAAATCTGGCTAAACCATCACAATGATATAAAAACTAACATCATAAGTATCATATGTGCAACCCCTTCTAATTGACCAGATAGTAATTTGACGACGTTTATCAGCACATCTACAAATAAAAATAATAATAACAAACAATGCTTTAGTTTCGATCATAACCTTTCCGTGTTGCCCGAAAACTCAAAACACACAAACTGAAATCTGAGAAAAAATGACATACGCCAAAAATCAAGTTTCCACAAGCACAAGCCTCTGTATGAAGCAGGAGAAAGAAACTTGATGTATAGCCGACCAAGGTGGCCTGGGGACCGATCCAGGTGGCCAGAACATAAGGTTCTAGCCTCATGCTTCACCAGTATCATTTTATTGCAAAACCAAGTTAAAAAACATCCACCAAAAAAATTTGAGAGATCATTTTATAAAACCAACAGAGACTTGATCTTTGGAAACAAAATACAGTTAAAATTCAGTTTCGAAACTATTGCATCATCTAAATCTAGTTCTATTGTTTGGGTGGCTTTGATACCATGATGGGCCAGTCAGCGCAGCGGAGCTCGCCATAGCGCCCAAAGGTCCCTCGACAGCTACTCTTTATGGTGTCCCCTCACGACGGACTATAACCCGCCGAACCAATCCATATAGGGCACCCTAGGGGTAAGAGCCTTCACTTTGCTACTACTGTCACATAGTGAGAATCCCCCAAGGGTCGGCATCCCTATCTAGTAGCTCTAATACCATATTGTGGTTCCTAGTGCTCGCGTCGCTAAACTCGCGGCCAAGGCAAAATGATAAACAAAAATTTTCAAGCAAGCGCTAGAAACCATAACCTAGAAATCGATTGCAAATAATAAACTAGAAACCAAGATATCTAACTACAAGTTTAGGGCACCGGCTACCTTTATAGCGTGTTTACCTAATTGTAGAAGACCCCGTCATAACCTCCTAGGCCGCCGGGAGCTATCTTGCAAGCTGGTCGTCCTTGTAGCATCCAAACGAACTTATAGCGAACAAATGATGTTGCGGTGAACTCTAGCTAGGCCCCCAAGTCCTCCAGAATGTGCTTGATCGTCGATCGTCCTTACCGAAGATGATCTACCCAAGAGAAACCGATCCAAGCTCCAGCTTCACTCCAAAGAACCTTATGAAGCAACACATTAGACTTGCTAGGAATAGAGTATGAGTGACGTAGACGAGTTCATTTTCTTTTTCCTTTCTATTTTTATACTCTACCCAAAAATCAAGAGAGGTTTTCCTCTTTGTTCTCAACACCTAAGAAGAAGAAGAAGAATGAAGGAAGAGATGAGGAGAAGATAGGATAGAGAATGCTCATCCAAGAATGAGAGAGGAAAGAGAGTATCCAACTAAAAATCACTTTCATTTTCCAAATAAAATAAAACCATTCCTGTTCAGCATGAATAACTGCATTTTATACCGCTCATTCCGTATCATTTTGTTAATAAATGTATGCTTTTAATTCATGACTTCTCATTCGTACAGGTTTCAGCTACACCGGATAACAACACTTGAAACATGCACAAATACGATGGATTTAGGCTGAAACTGTAACCGGGGACGGAAAACGATCAATATCCAAGTGTTTTTGCAACAATGCAAGTTTGTGTACAAAAACAATTCTAATGGTCTATCATGATACAAACTTGACATAGTGTGAACACAAGTTGGCATGACATGAACAATTGGGCATGCTATAGCATGGTTCATGAGCCATGGAGCAAGCACCTTCATGGATCATACATATGATTCATGGGCCATGGATCATGCAAGTAGGAAAGCATCATCAAGAAGCATACAAGTGGGTACACAAGTGGGCTTGGGCAAATGAGCATGGTTCATAAGTATTTTGTTATTTAAAGTGTGAACACATTGGCCACTTGATCACCTCCTTTGTCCTTTAGCTCCTGAATAAAATAAAGAGAGAATAAGAGAAAATAGTGTATTCTAAAAATCATTATTTGAGCTATGAAGTATACTGGGGGAATACGAGCCCCACACTCCACTTTATGGCCTCAACTTAGCCGATAATCTTGGCCCCACCTACTCCAAGTGTGCCCACACTCCTGAGATGGGTCCATCTCTGTCCAATTAAGCCACTTGCATACCTCTTTTCTTCTGTACAAAATCCTATAAATAGCAGTTAGCTGGTTTAGTTTTGGGTTGGCTTTTGGAGTGAGAATTTTTTATGTACACTTATGATAGCTTCTTCTTCTTCTTCTTTTCTCTTTGAGTTCTCATTTGAGAGCTCCATTATGGAGGTTGAAGTTGAAATCTAAATCTTATAGCTCAAGCCTTCCATCTATGAATATAGATTGCACTCTTTTGCTTTACATTCCTTTACCTGTTCTTATGTTTTATGTTTTCTTTTCTCTTGTGTTTCTCTTTTCTTTTTGTGATGATATTTGAGTAAATCTCTTTCGCTTTGGCTATGGTTAGGATGGAGATGAATGGCAAAGTCTTCCTCCTTCTTCTTGTGATCGTTTAAGGTGCTTAAATGTGATTGTAAACTTAAGATTGTAAATGGTATATGTTTGATATGGTATGTTACTTTTGATGGTAACTTGGTAATCTTTAGCACATACTATATTCTTTCATTTTCACCAATTTGCAATGTTAAGTTTAGAATCAAGATTAGTGTTAAGGTTACTAGGTAGTTTAGATAGGGTATGTAGTTTAATATTTCTTAACACCCTTCATTAAACATATACTCTATACCATCACCTCACTACTTAGTAAATTTAATGTTAACCTTTACTTTAATTTGATAATTGTTATGGTTTGATGTTGTATTCTTGCTAACTCTTGTGCTTAGT
This sequence comes from Agapanthus africanus, assembly GCA_030015575.1. Taxonomy (NCBI): domain Eukaryota; kingdom Viridiplantae; phylum Streptophyta; class Magnoliopsida; order Asparagales; family Amaryllidaceae; genus Agapanthus; species Agapanthus africanus. The sequence goes on along the minus strand of CM057350.1, from coordinate 460,147,564 downwards.
TTTAATACATCATGTTTAGACATACAAAAGATAAGTGAGAACGTAATGAACTAGTTTCATTCCACGCGTTGCAATTTTGACATTTTGATGGTTTATGCGTCGCCACCGTCTTAATAAGCCATTCTTCATTTCGGAACCAACATAAGGAGGGAATACTCATGATCAAGATGAAGTCTAAGATTTCGCCACAATTCAACCATCCGAACCAGAGCTACGACTGCTTTTCTTACCTTTGTTTCTTTATTTTCGTATTTTATAATTCGTGACACAAGCGCTAGGTATGAAAAAATTTGAAACCTTGACTCAAGCTCTGGGAGAAATGGCTCACCATACCCCCCCAAACTCATAATTTTCGCTTGAACTTGCGATAACAAACTCTAATCTCCAATTCCCTGTGGGTCGGCCCGTATTTGCCGGTTGGCTACAACGAGCCGTGCATTTGCGCTTATAAATTTTAAAATGAGACCGAGCTCGCATGTGCCGAATTTCTAAAATATTTCATTCAAAACACAAAGGCGTGCACGCGTGACATCCCAACAAGTTTTCGGTGCCATTGCCGAGGATGTGGTAGTAATTAAGGGTTTTTATTTAAGGTCATTTGTATATACAAAACTAACTTTAACACATTTATTTCAAATCCAAACAAAAAACTAACTTTTCTAATATCGCTTTCTCACTAAAAAAACTTTGATTTTTCTGTTTCCAGGACTTAGCAAGTTAGCAAGCGGCAAACGTGCGGAGAAGATTTGAACTTTAAAGAGCGAGGAGGAAACTCAATTAGATATGCCCTAACAAGAGAATATTTTAAGCACTCGGGATCGACTCAACGGGGGTTTCTTAACCTAAAAACTTTTGGCACGTATTTTTTAACCCCTCCTTTCTCAAATCCCGATGCCTTCTAATATTTCTATTTTCTGCAGGATTCTTCGCAAAATTTCCGCAAAAGGCAAAAGAGAACTGACCCGTATCTGTTGTAGCGTCTAAGCCTAAAATGAAAAAGATGTGCTCAATTGATTGATTGCTTAAATTCTTTTCTTTAGTTGCGCATTTGCATACTTTAATACCGACTTAAGGGAAAAGAACCCAAGAAGATACAGTAAAGGATTTCATCACCTTTTTCCGTGTTCTGCAAATCGCAAAACTGCATTTTTGCATACCCACAATAATTTTAAAATCAATTAGAACTCTGAATTTAATGATTCGCGCTCAATAGAGCAAGTTAATTGTGTTTAGAATACCGCTTATTGTTATATTGTTCACGAGGTGCCTAGGCAGGTGTTCACGGCGCAACCACCAAAAGAGAAAGAGTTATTCTAATTAAGAAATTTCATGAAAGCGTTGAAAAACCTTCCCTTATCTCTGCACTTACATGGCTTCGTGATCAGTACATCTTGAGGTCATTTCTCAACATAGTTTTACTTCGATAATTAGGTTCTTGAACAGATCTAGTTAACTTAGCAAAACATAGACCACTATGGGTATGATATTCTTTGTTTTTGTGATTTTGTGAATGCTTATTGATATATGTGATACACAGTTCAATTCGATTATTCCCGATCCATATTATTTTGTTTATGTACATACACAATTCCTTTGTTCCAATTGCCAAAATTCTTCCTATATTTACGACAACTGTCCTTTCTTAGGGGGTGACTGACCATACCAAAATTTTGAAAATTTTCCACCACCTAACACTCTTGAGTCCAATCCCACTTCAAATATAGAGCAATTTATTGAAAATCTAGAGAAAGAGGTCGTCAAGATGACTGCTTTAGTGTAACATTTCAAAAATATAAAATATTATTTTCGGAATTTAAATAATAAAATAATAAATTTTATAAATATTATAAAGGTATGGAAATTTGTTTTTAATGGAATGGTATGATTATATGCATATAGTTTGGAAAATAATTGGAATGTTAATATGAATTATTAACTATGAAGGCATTTATTTGATTTGGACATTTTATAAATTATTATACAATTATTTATATACAAGTTTAATGCTAAACTTGATTAATATTTTACTAATTATGTATTAACCTTATTTATGTATCATGACATGCAACATATTATATTGTAACACTTGTCCATATTTAAAACCATGGCTTCATTTTAATTGCTTTTAAATAGCTTTGTTTTAATTTGAGAAAGAATAAATAAAAGAGGGTGGGGACAAGAGCATGGTTGAGAGAGAGAGAGAGAGAGAGAGAGAGAGAGAGAGTGCGGAGTTAAGAAAGTTCTACACACCCTCCCATGTTTTCTTTATCTCTTCTTCTTTTCTTCACCTCCCATTTCTTCATCTCCTTCTCCTTCATCCACCTCCACCACCTCACTACCACCATACAACCCTTTCAAATATTCACCAAAATCCCATGTTCCCTTCATAAATAATGTTCCTCACATCACTACAAACACCATGGTGGGATCAAGTTAGGATTTTGAGCACTTTGGTCATCTTAGAACTTTCTTGAGTTGCTCTTAAAAGGTAATTCCCTCACTTTTAGTTAAGGATTTAAGTTTCCTAATCTCCTATAGTAGTTTAGAAATAAACAAGTGTAGGTTTAGTGATCTTGGAAAATTCTAGGATGATATTCAGTGGACATTTTGAGTTGTGGAAGTGTATTTGAGGCTTAGTTAGTGACCACAAACCTTCTAGTGATAGAATTCTGGACCAAACTTGAGTGTAGAATTCCCAAACATGAACTTGGAATTTTTCGATATCGGGTTTTTGTTGAAATGTGATGATCAATTAGAATCTGCTATGAATCGGGACTCTAAAAAATATTTTGCACACACAGAGAGATGTGCAGGCTATTAAGAACACACTTTCTTAATGGCTATGAAAGGCTAATCGTCTCTGCAAAGGTCAGGTTTAAGCAAAACCGTCGATTAAGAACCAGTGAAGTGAGTCTCACGAAATAACCTTTCTTGCCGCAAATTGCAGCCTGACCTAGGGGTGTAGGTCCCAGGTTTGGTCTATAACTTTATCATCTTGTATATAGGCCTATCCAATATACAAAATGTCCTAATTTCACCTTGGGTAAAATCTGGGAGTGTTTTTCTAAGTTGCTGAATTCGTTTTGCGACTTTTGTTAACTTGAGTTTTGGTATTTGAGTTTGAGTCGGTCGTTTGACATTTGTTCGTCAACGTTGGGAATTGTTGGTTATTCTTGCATGCATGGACCATAGGTTCTAACCTATATACGTTTCGCTTGCCGTGTCGGTTTTCGGATTTGATTCTTGTTTATGATATGATATTCCTTGAATTGTAGGTACCTTCGCGTGGACTTTCCGGACGACGAAGGAGAGCAAGGCGTTCATCGACTTCGGCTGGAGCAAGAATAGTAGGTGAGTAGATGTATATCTACGAGGGAAGTCGGATGGAGGGCGTATAACACCCCCGCAACCGTAATATTAGAATACTAGTTATATAGCTATATAAGTAGATATTAGATGGGTATACTTAGTTAATAGGGTTCTAGGAGATTGTAGGCTAGAGTAGGCATACACGTAAGAAGGAATACCCTTAGTTTTTATTCTCTTAGCGTTGAGCCATTGGCATATACGTTGCTACACCCTCACAATACACACACACATACATACGTATATGTGTGTGTGTATGTGTGTATAGATGTATGTGTGTGTGTATGTAAGTTGAGGATAACTTTGATATAACACTACGAGATGAGGATATGACATGTTAGAATGATTTGAGTTGATATAATCGAACATGATGTCACGAGGTTATGTTATGTGATATGAGACAGAACGTCATGAAATGATATGATATTATATGGACACTGGGCTGTAAGTCGATGTTCAACACCCCAATACTTGTGGGGAGGCGGAAATATGAATAACAATCTTGTTCTATGATCAAACATCGATTAACCGTATGAATCGTTTGCTAAACAAGTTTTAACAAAAGCTATAGAGTTCTAAACTACTATGTTAAGAGATTATACCAAACGGTTCTAGTCCTTCGTCTTAATGTTATCTACGGCCTCTTTAGATCTCCACGTCCTCTTCGGCTTTCTTCCGTGATAGACGATCCACCCGAGAACCCTAATCCAAGCTATAACCTCTAAACTTGAGGTTACTTAGTTTCTCTAGTTGCTAAATAGAGTAGCTAAGGTGATGTAGAGATAGGTTATGGAGTAATTAGTCTTTCCTAATACTTGTTCTCAACTCATGAGAGGTAGGATTAAGCTTGGTGAAGGAGAGAGAACTTGAAGAGAGAGAGTGAGAAGATGATAATGAAAATTATATGATAATAAAAAAGCTTCTCACTTGATATATGAAACATAATGAATAAGAAAGAAAAGAATAATATGAGATTATTCATCATGTTTCATTAATGCAAGTGGGTGATTCATTATGTGAGTCATTAAGCATTTAATAATGCATTAATGACATGATGAATCACTCACAATGAGTCACTAATTCATTAAATGAAAATGCCACCTCTCCCTCCATGTCACATCCTTCTAGAAGCTTCTCGGAAAATTACGAGAACGCCCCTCTCATCCGTAAAAACACGGAAAAACTTTAGACTGTATAAATCCAATAACCTGATACTAGAATCTGGCTTAAACCAAAGCCGACTAGTAAAAACTGTCCGAATGTCGTACGTGCGTTCAAACATGTATGCGTCCGAACCTTTGTCGTATAACCATACGACCTCTATATCTTTTCGCCTGGGTTTGGGAAATCTCTGTGTGGGACTCTAAAGACTCGACTACTACGCTGGCAGTGGGTTTAACCAAAGACCGCAAGCGGCACTAGCTGTACGTAACGGTCCCCAGGTAGTTGTCGATAAGAAAGCTGATGAGGTAACCCATCTGAAATCCTACTAAGCCTGTCTGTGACAATATCCGCGCAGTCCGGTCTGTTCGTCTAAGAGTATCGCATGTATGGTCTAGGGAGGTGGTGGATGTCAGACCCCTAATAACCGTACAAGTCGTGTCGGTATGGTTCAAGACCACCCGAGAATCTACTGATCCTTCCATCAGTAATTCTCAATAGCCCTGGCCAGGGACTTATGGTAATGACCAAACGACCACAGTGCGATATCAACTCCCTATACCGGGAGAGACGAATCCCTAACAGTCGCTCACTGCCTCCATGTGGCTCGGGACTGTGCCCAACTGAAATCTGTTTGCACGACTCCTTTGAGCCGTGGTAGGGTAACAATCAAAGCACAGTGGGAACTCACACGAGACAAATGATGACCTTAAGTCAACGGACTATCTGCACACATGTCACCTGAGAACTGCTATCTGACGTTAGGTATAATACTATCCAGTCAGTTCTCGGCGAGTCCTGTCCGGTGTACTCACACCCAGTGAGCATCTGTATACAATCTTAGGTGAACACCACCAATGGTTGCAGGACCAATCCATTGCCCCTCGTCAGGGTCTAGATATGTATACACTAGTCTACTCCGGAGTATCGATGCCCAATCTCGATACTCCTGCGACCAGGGACATCTAAGGGTGTGCCTATTGACTATCCAGCTCCCACTAGTATGACTGCCATCACAACGCCGGTAGTCAGACAAACACCCTATGGGCTTTATCAACATATATATATAAATACCAAGTAAAATATATTATACGTTAAGACAAAGTCAAACCAAATAGCGTACTATCATATCAAGCAAGACTGTCATGTACATACATATCCCAAGCATCCTATACAATGTAGGCCTCTAGGGCATATATATCCAACAATCTCCCACTTGCACTAAGGCCTATAATTGGCGCAATGAGTACCCACTGTCTCTACCAGATCCAGTTGCTTGCGTACCGCATGCCCAACATCTCAAAAAGCCTCTCGAACTGTACTTGAGGAATGGCCTTGGTGAATGGATCCGCCGTGTTGTCTTTTGTGTCTACTCTCCGTATCTCGATCTCCCGACGATCCACGATCTCCCTGATCAGGTGAAACCGCCTTAAGATATGCCTGGATTTCTGATGGGACCTTGGTTCCTTTGCTAAAGCTACAGCGCCATTGTTATTGCAATACAAAGGTATTGGATTGGCAATGGACGGAACCACCTGAAGTTCAGAAATGAACTTCCTCATCCAGACAGCCTCTTTTGCGGCTTCACTAGCAGCTATATACTCAGCCTCCATAGTTGAGTCTGCCACGGTATCTTGTTTGGAACTCTTCCAACATACCGCTCCTCCATTGAGGGTAAACACAAAACCCGAAATGGATTTAGAATCATCCTTATCACTTTGGAAGACGGAGTCGGTAAAAGCCTCTACCTGGAGGTCTTTATTACCATAACTCAAGAACATCTCTTTAGTCCTTCTCAGGTACTTGAGAATGTTCTTCACCGCTATCCAATGTTTCTCACCTGGGTCAGACTGATACCTGCTTACCACACTAAGTGCGTAAGCTACATCCGGTCTGGTACATAACATCGCATACATTATTGATCCTACCGCCGAAGCGTAGGGTATAATGCCCATGCGAGCCCTCTCTTCATCAGTCTTTGGAGACATCTCTTTGGAGAGGGTGATTCCGTGACAAGCGGGCATATTTCCGCGTTTGGAATCTTCCATACTAAATCTCTTTAGTATAGTGTCTATATACCTGGACTGTGAAAGTCCCAATATTCTATTAGATCTATCTCGATAAATCTTAATGCCCAGAATGTATGATGCATCTCCCAAGTCTTTCATAGAGAATTTCTGTGACAAGAAGAGCTTTACTGATTGTAGTATAGGGATATCATTCCCTATCAGTAGTATGTCGTCGACGTATAAAACGAGGAAGACTACTGCTCCTTCTACAATCTTCCTATAAATACATGGTTCATCTACATTTTTGATAAATTCAAATTCCTTGACTGTTTCATCAAAGCAGATGTTCCAACTCCACGATGCTTGATTTAACCCATAAATGGATTTAAGCAATTTGCACACTCTTCCGCTGCTCCCACTGTCTAAGAAACCTTCTGGTTGATCCATGTAAACACTCTCTTCTAGATGTCCATTTAGAAAAGCTGTTTTTACATCCATTTGCCAGATTTCATAGTCATGGAAGGCAGCAATGGCAAGCATGATCCGAATGGATTTGAGCATAGCTACTGGTGAAAAAGTTTCATCATAGTCCAATCCTGGTCTTTGACGAAAACCTTTTGCTACTAGTATAGCTTTGTAGGTTTCCACTTGTCCAAATGTACCAATCTTCTTTTTGAAGATCCATTTGCACCCAACTGGTTTAACCCCAGGAGGAGCAACTTCTAAAGTCCATACTTTATTGGTGTACATGGATTCCATTTCGGATCTCATTGCATCCAGCCACTTTACTGAGTCGCTACTTGTGATAGCCTGCTGAAAACTAGTAGGCTCATCATCATCGATGATGCAATCCTCTCGATCCCCATCAAGAAGAAAACCATAGTATCTTTCAGGAGGATGAGAAAGCCTACTAGATCTGCGGAGTGGCGTTGGTTCGTCATGTTCTAATGAAATCTGAGATTCTTCTAAGTCCTCGGTTGCAGTTTGAGGTTCTGGAATTTCTTCCAGTTCTACCGCGCTCCCACTAATTTCTTTTGCAAGAAATTCGCTTTCTAAGAAGACAATGTGACGAGCGACAAACACCTTTTGTTCTTCAGTGTGGTAGACCATGTACCCCCTTGAATGCTTGGGGTATCCTACAAACATGCATAAAACCGATCGTGCTTCGAGCTTGTCCGGATTATGCTTTTTAACATATACCGGACACCCCCATATCTTGATATACTTGAGATATGGTCTCTTTCCGCACCACATTTCATATGGAGTGGTAGGTACAGACTTAGTTGGAACTCTATTTAATAGATATGCGGCTGATTCTAGAGCAAATCCCCAGAAGGAAAGTGGCAACTCAGCACTACTCATCATTGAACGCACCATATCTAATAGCGTGCGATTCCTTCTTTCTGATACACCATTATGCTGAGGTGTATAAGGTGGAGTAAGCTGAGAGAGAATTCCATTTGCTTTCAAGTATTCAAGGAAACTGGTACTTAAGTATTCTCCACCTCGATCAGATCGAAGTGTCTTGATGCTTTTACCAGTTTGTTTCTCTACTTCATTTTTATACTCCTTAAACTTCTCAAAAGCCTCGGATTTATGCTTTATTAAGAACACATGCCCATACCTAGAGAAGTCATCAGTAAAAGTGATGAAGTAGGAGTGACCACTTCATGCATGTATAGACATCGGACCACATACATCACTGTGTACTAGTCCCAAGAGTTCAGTGGCTCTTTCTCCGTGTCCGGTGAACGGAGATTTGGTCATTTTTCCTTTGATACATGATTGACAAGTTGTATATGATGAATATTCAAACGGATCTAGATATCCATCTTTATGTAACTTAGTCAACCTTGTTTCATTTATATGACCAAGTCTACAATGCCATAGGAAGGCTTGATTCGAATCTGGAGCCTTTCTTTTACGCGTGTTTTGAATATTGAAAATTTGTGGTTGATTAAGTATGTATATGCCGTTTTCCAGTGTGCCAAACCCAATCAGTTCTTGATTTAGGAGAATGTTCATGACATTTCTTTCAAGCACAAAATTATATCCTTTATTAGACAACAAAGATACTGATATAATATTACACAACATACTGGGAATACAAAAACAGCTATACAATACCAAAATGTGTCCACTATTCAACCCTAGGTGATATTCCCCTATTGCAACTGCATCTACATGCATTCCATTGCCCATCCGGAGAGTCATATCACCTGCCCCCAGTACTCTACTATTTCTCAGATCCTGCAAAGAATTACAGATGTGAGAACCAGAACCGGTATCAAGTACCCATGAAGTAGAGTTAACTGAAAGACAATTTTCGATTACGAACACACCTGAAGCAGAAGCAACAGCTTGCTTCATGTCCTTGGCTTTAAAGGCCAAACAGTCCTTCTTCCAGTGCCCTTGCTTGTGACAATAGAAGCACTCGTTCTTTTCTGCCTTCACCCTTCTTGCCTTGTTCATTCCCTGCACCTTCTTGACCCCACCCTTCGGTTTGGTGGCTTTCATCTTCTTCTTCCCTTTTGCTTTCGCTTTAGATTTAGAAGAAGATGATTAGCCAACATACAGAACGGGGGTCTTCTCCTTTTTCAAGGAGGTCTCTGCTACCCTCAACATATTGAGGAGCTTTGGAAGATCCGCTTCCATTTCGTGCATGTTGAAGTTCAGCACGAACTGAGAGAAGGTGTGGGGAAGGGACTGCAAAATCAAGTCGATATACAAATCATTCTCTAGCACGCATCCCAGGTTTGCGAGTTCCTTAATGAGGGTGATCATTTTGAGGACGTGCTCTCCAACAGGCGATCCTGGAGCTAACCTCATCTGGAAGAGTTTCCTTGAGGTTTCGTACCTCGCGATACGGGAGTGTTCACCATACAATTCTTTGCAATGGAGGAATATGGATACAATATCCATACTCTCGTGCTGTTTCTGGAGTTCATTATTCATGGACGCCAGCACGATACACTTAGCTCACTCACAGTCTAGATCCCAGGTTTTACGAACTTCCTTGTCCGCAACTGAGGAATCTGGTCCTGGGATAAGGGGAGGAACAGCGGTGGTAACATATGCAACTTTGTCATAAGTCAGCGCAATATTGACGTTTCTTAGCCAATCTTTATAGTTCTGCCCGGTCAGTATATTCTTTTCAAGTAATAGTTTTAGTCCAGTCATGGTAGCTGCCAGAGAGAGAGAAAAGAAAACACTCAGCATATGCTCTTACAAGTTTAGATTGGTTAATATTTTATCTAAACAGGATGGCTCCCACTGTTTCCTCAAATCCTTCTTCAAAACCTAAAAGAAGAACTAGTCAGGATTTAATCACACGTCACAATTCTTGCTTAACCTTTCAGCCAGACTGGTGTTGGTACTTCGAGGGAGGTTTTCCAACGCTTTCGCGAAGTTCCTTAATTAAAGAACCTCTTTTCCCTGGAGGCGTAGCCCCTCTAACACCTTTCTAGGCACCTACTTGGTTTATAGCATTTATTGTTAAGTGAGAGAAATTCCCGAGAGTAATCCTACTCATCAGTGAGATCGGGATCCAACTATCATTGCATGATGCCCTAGATGGAAGCCACTCTAGTCACCACACTCCAGAAGGTAAGCTAAATCTGCAAGTTTCCTTTATGTTTGAAACTCCCGATGTGATTTTTACCCCAAGCTCTTATAGACCTTGACGTAGGCCAACAAGTCATAAGACGCAAGTCAAGTTCTACCCGTCGTTGTCCTGATCAATTTAAATACATCGTACAAGCCCTTAACGTAGGCCAACAAGGTGTACGTCTGTATTAAACTAATGCATCTATCTATGCAACAAATAGGCACACACACTGCTACCATACACTATGCCTTGACGTAGGCCAACAAGCATAGCACGAATACGATGTGCTGTCTATCTGAAACGACGGAGGGTTACGGCTGGTTTTTGGCAAAAAACCGTTAACGTAGTGAACTTGATTTGATCGAAGGAACTATGATAGCTTTTATTTAAAGGAGTGGTTTAAGCTCCGCATTTAAAATTTTGTTTTTTCAAGAAAACCGAGTGGGTTTTAGAAATTGTTCCAACGATTCAGTTTAGGTTTTATTTTCTTTGCATTAATAATAATGCGTCCCATCTTTAACCTATCATTACAGATAACAACGAAAATACGACGTCCTCTTATGCCATCCGCATTCGCCACGGGGTCCCGTCATCACCCGTTAGGTTACTTAACTAACGACAGAGCGGTGGCTGGGCTAGCGCGGGTGTAAAACATAAGCGACGTCTAAATAGCTATCATATATAGATATTGTACATTCGTCAGACGCAATAATAGGCATTCCAGATCACAGATAAACAATATTGGATTTGCTAGCAATCCGCATTTCATTTGAGCCTGCAATGAAAGACGGATTACACAGTTGTGATGAATAGCCATTTTCCCACCCCAGACCCCTACGGGTACGGCAAACTACCCGCCAAGTACCAGAAGCGAAGCGGTCTGCCCCAACACTTCAAAATACCCGGTAGTTTGTGCACCCCACCTTGGGTCTATCCTAGGAGCAAAAACAGTAAAAAGAAATAATACAACGGTGGCTACAACCGCAACCTGGATGTGCCCCGCAAAATAATATTACAACTTGTTACATTTACATCAAATGAATTAATACAATAACTCATCACAAAAACCCGGCTAATCACCACAACAGTCCAATACAGTTTATATACACAAACAGTTAAAATCCATTTCAGAAATGTGCAACCCCCTACCAATTGACATACTAGCAGTTAGGGGAGGTTTACGAACACATTATACAATCACAGATATAATCCAATATGCAAATACTGTACAATTTCGATCGATTAAACACTTTTAATCTTGCTCCAATACTTCTCTGCAAATCTGAAACCTGAGCAAAAATTAAATATTCCAGAAAATCCCAAATATTACAGAGAACTCACCCAAGAAATTTGGGTTCATGACTCACCAACTCGGCGGCGAAATCGCGGCGGATCGTGTGGGATCCGCCGCGGATCCGCGGCCCTTTGGTCGAATCATGACCCCAATTTTCTTGGGTGTTCTTCTGGTGTCATTACAAGCTTTCTGAACATCCCTGAAAAATTTTTGGACTTCATTTAAAAATCGACAGAAACTGATATTTTCGGGCTTTTCCGGTTTCGTTTTTTCCGTTCGAAATTCATACAAATTTGCAAGTAAGTTAAATATTGTTTAGCTAGGCTCTGATACCACTGTAAGTCGATGTTCAACACCCCAATACTTCTGGGGAGGCGGAAATATGAATAACAATCTTGTTCTATGATCAAACATCGATTAACCGTATGAATCGTTTGCTAAACAAGTTTTAACAAAAGCTATAGAGTTCTAAACTACTATGTTAAGAGATTATACCAAACGGTTCTAGTCCTTCGTCTTAATGTTATCTACGGCCTCTTTGGATCTCCACGTCCTCTTCGGCTTTCTTCCGTGATAGACGATCCACCCGAGAACCCTAATCCAAGCTATAACCTCTAAACTTGAGGTTACTTAGTTTCTCTAGTTGCTAAATAGAGTAGCTAAGGTGATGTAGAGATAGGTTATGGAGTAATTAGTCTTTCCTAATCCTTGTTCTCAACTCAAGAGGGGTAGGATTAGGCTTGGTGAAGGAGAGAGAACTTGAAGAGAGAGAGTGAGAAGATGATAATGAAAATTATATGATAATAAAAAAGCTTCTCACTTGATATATGAAACATAATGAATAAGAAAGAAAAGAATAATATGAGATTATTCATCATGTTTCATTAATGCAAGTGGGTGATTCATTATGTGAGTCATTAAGCATTTAATAATGCATTAATGACATGATGAATCACTCACAATGAGTCACTAATTCATTAAATGAAAATGCCACCTCTCCCTCCATGTCACATCCTTCTAGAAGCTTCTCGGAAAATTACGAGAACGCCCCTATCATCCGTAAAAACACGGAAAAACTTTAGACTGTATAAATCCAATAACCTGATACTAGAATCTGGCTTAAACCAAAGCCGACTAGTAAAAACTGTCCGAATGTCGTACGTGCGTTCAAACATGTATGCGTCCGAACCTTTGTCGTATAACCATACGACCTCTATATCTTTTCGCCTGGGTTTGGGAAATCTCTGTGTGGGACTCTAAAGACTCGACTACTACGCTGGCAGTGGGTTTAACCACAGACCGCAAGCGGCACTAGCTGTACGTAACGGTCCCCAGGTAGTTGTCGATAAGAAAGCTGATGAGGTAACCCATCTGAAATCCTACTGAGCCTTTCTGTGACAATATCCACGCAGTCCGGTCTGTTCGTCTAAGAGTATCGCATGTATGGTCTAGGGAGGTGGTGGACGTCAGACCCCTAATAACCGTACAAGTCGTGTCGGTATGGTTCATGACCACCCGAGAATCTACTGATCCTTCCATCAGTAATTCTCAATCAGCCCTGGCCAGGGACTTATGGTAATGACCAAACGACCACAGTGCGATATCAACTCCCTATACCGGGAGAGACAAATCCTTAACGGTCGCTCACTGCCTCCATATGGCTCGGGACTGTGCCTAACTGAAACCTGTTTGCACGACTCCTTTGAGCCGTGGTAGGGTAACAATCAAAGCACAGTGGGAACTCACACGAGACAAATGATGACCTTAAGTCAACGGACTATCTGCACACATGTCACCTGAGAACTGCTATCCGACGTTAGGTATAATACCATCCAGTCAGTTCTCGGCGAGTCCTGTCCGGTGTACTCACACCCAGTGAGCATCTGTATACAATCTTAGGTGAACACCACCAATGGTTGCGGGACCAATCCATTGCCCCTCGTCAGGGTCTAGATATGTATACACTAGTCTACTCCGGAGTATCGATGCCCAATCTCGATACTCCTGCGACCAGGGACATCTATGGGTGTGCCTATTGACTATCCAGCTCTCACTAGTATGACTGCCATCACAACTCCGGTAGTCAGACAAACACCCTATGGGCTTTATCAACATATATATATAAATACCAAGTAAAATATATTATACGTTAAGACAAATTCAAACCAAATAGCGTACTATCATATCAAGCAAGACTGTCATGTACATACATATCCCAAGCATCCTATACAATGTAGGCCTCTAGGGCATATATATCCAACATGGGCGACATATAATTATAGCATGCGACGACAAGCGACTAGATGAGATAATAGAATGTACATGACCATAGATCTATACCCTTGATTATGATGCCGTACGATAGATTATATCGTACGAGATATAATATATATGATGATTGATCCGCACTCTTGACTCAAGGATTCTGTACAATGGATTATACCATATGAGATATGATATATACGATGATTGATCCGCACTCTTGACTCATGGATGATGTATGATAGATTATACCGTACGAGATATGATATATATGATGATTGATCCACACTCTTGACTCGAGGATGCCGTACGATGGACTATACTGTACGTGATACTATGAGGCTGGATCGCCGACTGATTGATGTATCGACTCGGAAATGTTATAGTCTTCTAATCACTTTCGACTCGGAAAATTTTTGTCTTCCAATCCATTAAGTAGATATTAGAATATAATTAGAGCCATACCTACTTTCAAAACTAACGAATCGTTATACATTTTTAAAGGACAACCCGAAGGGACGCTACGGATTTTCAAATGGTATCTTTTTCTCAAAACACCGTAGCCCCTATTTTCTAAAAGCAACGATTCGTACTATTTTAAAACTATAACTGTATGGCTCATATGTAGCTACGTATTTTATACTGTTGAGTTTACCTTTCACTTTTTTCTGCTATGCCTGTATTATTCTCTTTTTGCGTTTTTACATACATGTTCTTTTTCCTCATCTCATATGACATCGTTTGCTAGGGGACATGCACCATTACCGATGATGCGCATGTTGCACGTACACATACTCGACGGCTCACACACTCATCATCGGTAATTGACATGCCACGTATACACTAGAAATCGCTACTTCATCGTATAACCTAATAACTTGTAGCTTATTAGTATTGCTTAGTACTCATTACCTCACATGCTAGTTTAGATATTACATTTCTTACTTAGTTAGATACCATGTTTATATATACATTCTGGTTATGCACTGTAGATTGGTTCTATGCCTGTACTCATTGTTTTATTATTGGCTTATGTTTATGAGATTTCGGTTTTCATGATATTTCTGGATTTGGGAAACCGCAGGTGAATTTTGAAAACTTATAATCATTTTAAAAGAAATATACGGTTTTCCATGATATGATGTGTGGTGTCCACCATGAGTTTTCTCGGTTCTGAGCTATGTGTATACCCAATTCGAGGAGAGAGGAGGCACCGTCTGCGGGTACATGGTGGACCCTGTACGGTATCCTGGAGCAAGAACATCGTATAGAGAGACGTTATGCCTAGCAGGGGAGCACTACCGACTGGTGATAGTTTAGCTCGGCGAATATCCGGAGGATACCGACCGGAGTCGTGTGATCAGATGGATTTAAGGGCCGATCCGATAAGACAGTGCCCGAGATATGAAGATTTATGTGTCGCTGTTAGACATGGTTTTTATGATATTTTCGTGTGTCGATAGTGGGCACTCAGGTTTTTATGTTGATTTGGTGTGTCGTTGATGGACACACGTTGGATGATACACCTATATACATATATATGATACATATGACATGGTACCACATTATGACACGGACATGATTATATTAGTATTATACTTATATTAACACTATCACCTTTGTTACCACTCGATGTTATTATATTAATATTATATTACTGTATGATTTAGGAGATCGTCATATATTCAATTTCTACCTGGTGGTGTCTTCTACTCACGAGTTGGCAACTCACCCCCATTGTGCTACAGTTTTCTTGTAGGTTTGACCGTACGGATTCAATAGCGGCTTTCTGGAACACAGTTTCCTTCTAGGTGATTTGCTTTGGTAGGTGGGATACACTTGCATCATGACCACCAGTTGTACTTGTATATTTATTCAATTGTATCTAGTTAAAAGCTCCATCAACCAGACAATGTGTATTTAGTAGACTTAGAAAACCATATATTGTACATTCTTTCGGACCTAAAGTCACAGATATGTATTTATTCTTTATTTTCGGTTTCTTGATGATATTTTGGTTTTCTTTCTTTTCTGTGTTTGATCTTCGCCTTAGGGCGTCGTATATATATCATTTGTGTGGTGGTGATTCCCCCAATTGGCAAAGAGCTAGCTCCCGCTTAGGGATGCCTATTATTATTGCTATGTATTGGTTTTGGTTCAAAATTTGTAAAGAAGGCGCTGCCTAAATTTCAAATGACGAAAATATTTTCAACTATAGTATATAATCCACTTGTATTTTCATATAATATTACTTGTGCATTTAAAGAAAGAACTTGATTTCATTATACCTTTATTTCAAAATTTCACCTTTACTATTTTCCCAAAAAGGTTTAGACTTCTGGGCTTTTGGCTTACTTGGATTACGATGGGGTTCTATAGACTTCACGCGATTCAAGTACTAGTCATGTGCCATTTTCGGGTCGTGACATTTAGCATCGCTACCATAACAACCATCCCTTCCTGAAACAATTTACACATCAATAGGGTATGATGGTGAGATAGATGCTTGGTTGACCGCTTCAGAAAAATATTTAGAAGTAATGATTGCAGTCGAGAATCAAACAATTTCGACGCTTGCCATGTTCATATAACAATCTGATCAATTGTTTCACACTTAGTCTCAATCATTAGCTAGAATCGATGAACAGGTGAAATATTTAGCTGTACAGATTCTAGGAAGTGAACATGGTCAATTTGAAAGTAATAATGCCAATATCTGTCATCTAGAAAGTCATCCGAGTAAGAAAAATAATCAAACAAATTTTGATGATTTCATAGATGATGATGATATAATTGATTTGACTGAGTGTTATAAGGACGAGTAAGAAAACCCTTCGAGTCAGACCGACACCAGCCTTCAGGTACCAAATTTTCCTACTATCATTTATGATCATGAGGCTGATTTAACTGATAACTACTTGAAGATAAGATTCATGCACCGACTGATTATAGTGATAAAATTTTAGAGGAGGAAACTTATGAATCTGACTATTATGGTTTCAATATATTGTCTGACGAAATTCACAATCGGGAACCCACGACTTTAGTATTACCGATTGATATATTCTTTAACGAAACTCTATGGTGGGAACCTATATTTCTAGATGACAACAACCTCCCCAAGAGTCAATATGTTGAGGGAGAACTTGAATTGGGAGATGTAAGCTGTATTGATGAGAATATGATTATGGAGGAGTATAGAGAGGAAGATAACTTTGATAAACATTCTTTCATGTCGAGTTTTGAGGATATATTTGCGGATGAGCTTGATATTCTTGGTGAGTTAGAGTCATGATCACTTTAGGAACATCTTACAGACCTTTCTTATCTGAACTTTTCGAGGATGAACTCCAGTTTTTAAACGAACATGACATCGAAACTCAACACTGTAGGGTGTTTTTCGTCACCCCATTGAGATGAGAATACGCGCACGCTTGTCAGGCGTATACTACAGATTCCCCATGCCTAGGGTAGGCCGGGGTTTAATGATTGTGGGGATCCGAATCTCCGGCAGCCGCGGACTAAGTTGCCGTTAATTACCCCTCGCCTTTGGGGCGAGGGAACCTCCGATTAACGGGTTAAACTGGTCATGCGAACTCAATGTGCAGTGTGCGTGTGTGTTGTTTTGGAGGGGGGTTTGGATATATCGGGAGCCACGCAGAGTTTTTACGGGGGTCCCGCTACCCGGATAGCGGGCTGGGGGTAAAGGGGGCTAGCAGCCCCCTTGCGGGGTTCGGGGCAGCGCCCCGGCCCGAAAATTTTTTGGAGGGGGAGAATGTTGCGGAGTATGTGTATGTGTACATTTGTATACAAATGTATATATATACATGTATATATAAATAAAGGGGAAAAAGGCATCCAAAGGATGTGTGGGGCAGCACCTTGGGCGCTGTGCGCTTAGGTGCTGTGCGCTCAGGCGCAAGCGCGCCACGTGTCGGCACGTGGGTGCTTTGCGCATGAGCGCTGCGCGCAGGAGCGCAAGCGCGCGCGCCACGTGTCGGCACGTGGGCGCTTTGCGCAAGAGCGCTGCGCGCAGGTGCGCAAGCGCGCGCGCGCCACGTATCGGCACGCGGGCGCTTTGCGCAATGCGCGTTGCGCGCAGGTGCGCAAGCAAGCGCGCGCGCCATGTGTCGGCACGCGGGCGTTTTGCGCACTTGCGCAAGCGCGCAGGTGCGCAAGCGCGCAGGTGCGCAAGCGCGCGCGCCACGTGTCGGCACGCGGGCGCTTTGCGCACTTGCGCAAGCGCGCAGGTGCGCAAGCGCGCGCGCCACGTGTCGGCACGCGGGCGCTTTGCGCACTTGCGCTGCGCGCTGGAGAGGACAAGAGGCTTTTAGCCTGAAAAAAGATTTCTCAAAGAGAAATCAGAGAGGAGTCGGGCTCCTGAATGTGTTCTAGGTTTAATGGAAGTGGTTCTTCTTCTTCCTCCTGTTGCTTGCTGGATCTTGAAGATCAAGAGATGTGAAATCTCAAAATCTCTCCTTTTTAAGATCTGATGACAGATCCAAGTTCCCCTTTGTGGGTTTTGTGGTGGAAAACTATTTAGTTTTATAAAAAGAAGAGTAAAACTCTTGATTTAATTCAAGAGAAAGAAGGAGGTTTTGGAACCTTGAAGAAGAAGAATAGATCTCAGATCTGGAAACTTTTTTAGAGAGAGAAAAAAAGTTGTTGAGATATTTCATTATCTTTGCCTTTATAGGCTATACACTTTACACATAGCCCCTTGGGCTTCACAAAATGGCATTTTGCCATCCCATGGCTCATGTGCCATTTCATTTTTGCACATAAGCCATGGGCTTACAAAATATTGGCCTTATGCCCATTTTGTTTACATTAATGCATAAAAAATTACATAAAAATTATTTATTACATGATTTATATTTTAGCATGGGGAGGGTCGGCCGCTTCATGTTTCGGACTCGACCTGGGCATGGGCCCACTTGACCCGGGCTTAGGCCCACCTGGCTTGGAGTTGACCTTGACTTTGACTCGGTCAACCGGGGTGTAAATTTTTACCCCAACAAAGTGCCCCCCATCAATAAATGCACACCGCACATTTGAGTTGTGTGCATGAAATTGATGGATCTTGAAGTTGAACTTCGAGGTGGAACATCATTCCAGAGGCGAAGCATCATCCCGGAGAGCATGATTCCCGAGGATCGGAGCATCATTTCGACGAGCGGAGCATGATTCCAGGGTTCGGAGCATCATTCCGAAAGGCAGGGCATAATTCCAAAAATCGGAGCATCTTTCCGAAGAGCGGAGCATAATTCCAGAGATCGGAGCATCGTTCCGATGGGCGGAGCATTATTCCAGGGGATCGGAGCATCATTCCGAAGAGCGGAGCATAATTCCAGGATTCGGAGCATTATTCCGAAGCGCGGAGCATAATTCCAAGGATCGGAGCATCATTCCGAAGCGAAGCATCATCCCGGGGAGCATGATTCCCGAGGATCGGAGCATCATTCCGATTCGCGGAGCATAATTCCAATGCCAGAGCATCATTCCGAAGCGCGGAGCATAATTCCAAGGATCGGAGCATCATTCCGAAGAGCGGAGCATGATTCCAAAGTTCGGAGCATCTTTCCGAAGAGCGGAGCATAATTCCAGGATTCGGAGCATCATTCCGAAGGGCGGAGCATGATTCCAGGGATCGGAGCATCATTCCGATGAGCGGAGCATAATTCCAGGATTCGGAGCATCATTCCGAAGGGCGGAGCATGATTCCAGGGATCGGAGCATCTTTTCGAAGAGCGGAGCATGATTCCAGGGATCGGAGCATCATTCCGATGGGCGGAGCATGATTCCAGGGTTCGGAGCATCTTTCCGAAGGGCGGAGCATAATTCCAAGGATCGGAGCATCATTCCGATGAGCGGAGCATCATTCCAATTTGCGGAGCATAATTCCAAGATTCGGAGCATCATTCCGAAGGGTGACAGACATTCCAACCGAAGCATAATTTCGATGCGGAGGTTGATTCCCAGGCGAAGCATAATTCCGACAGAGAAGGCAAATACTCCGAGGCGAACCATCATTTCGACACGGGGTGCACATTCTGAGACGAAGCTTGATTCCGACGCAGAGCTTGCTGGTTGACTTGATTCCGAGGCGGAGCATAATTCCGACGAGGAGGTCGTTGGTTGATTCCGAGCCGAAGCATAATTCCGACAGGGAAGGCAGGTATACCGAGGCGAAGCATGATTTCGACACGGGGTAAATTCTGGGACAGAGCATGATTCCGCCGTAGAGGTTGTTGGTTTGATTTGATTTGGGTTGACATCAGCATCGCTACACTGGAATATGGTACCAGGAGCGAATCATCATTTGTCATGAGAGGATTTGGGAATTGGGGTTTTTATCTGGCATCTGCATTGCTGCACTGGAATAATGCCAGGAGCAACTCATCATGTGCCCCGAGAGGATTTGGATTTGGTTTGTTTGGCATCTGCATTGCTGCACTGGAATAATGCCAGGAGCAACTCATCATGTGCCCCGAGAGGATTTGGATTATTTTTTTTTCGTTTGGCATCTGCATTGCTGCACTGGAATAATGCCAGGAGCAACTCATCATTTGCCCCGGGAGGACTTGGGAGAGATTGGGATCGTTTTACGCCCGTGGATTGTATACGGTTTTGCAGGATGTATGATCCAGACCGTAGGGCCGAAAAAAATATTTCGAGATTTTGTCGGCGTCTGCATCGCTGCACTAGAATATGGTACCAGGAGCGACTCATCATTCGCCATTTGGGTATGGGATTCGGAATTTGGTTGGCGTCTGCATCGCTGCACTGGAATATGGTACCAGGAGCGACTCATCATTCGCCACTTGGGGATTGGGATTTGAAATTTGGCTGGCGTCTGCATCGCTGCACTGGAATATGGTACCAGGAGCGACTCATCATTCGCCGTTGCGGTATGGGATTTGGAATTTGGTTGGCGTCTGCATCGCTGCACTGGAATATGGTACCAGGAGCGACTCATCATTCGCCGTTGGGGTATGGGATTTGGAATTTGGTTGGCGTCTGTATCGCTGCACTGGAATATGGTACCAGGAGCGACTCATCATTCACCATTGCTTTGTTTTGTTGTTGTTGTTTTTGTTTTTTTTTTGTTTTACCGCGATTGCTCTATCATTTCAGCTTTTCTTATCGCGAAGGTCGCGATTGCCCTATCATTTCGGCTATTTATTCGCGGTTGCCCCATCATTTCGGCTTTATTTTCATTTTCATTTTTACTCGCTGATTTTTATTGCGAGTTGCCCCATCATTTCTGCTTTTCTTTATTTTTCTTTTATTTACCCATTTTTTTTTACATTTCCAGTTTAACGACTTAGAGGTCGATTGTTCCCAGTTTAATGACGTGGCGGTCGATTGTTCCCAGTTTAATGACGTGGTGGTCGATTGTTTTCAGAGAAAGGCAGATGCCTGAGAGAATCGGTTTCACGAAGAACTTCGGTCTCCATTTGTATGAAATTGGCGGTTGCAGCTTGACTGTTTGTTAGCACGCCTTTGGACAGTTCTATCTCTCCTGCCTTGTATTGCTTTTCGACCAAATCTTTGAAGACGAAGCAGTCCTCAATGGCATGGTCTATCACTCTGTGATAGGGGCAGTATTTGGTGTCGTCGGTCCTATTCGCTTCCTGCGGTCTTTTTGACTCTGGCAGTTGTAGACCGTTCTTCAGGGCGTCTTTGAATATTTTACGGATTTTGTCCCTTCTGAAGGAATAGACCTTATCCAGCTTCTCTTTCAGTGGAGATTCTCCCCCCTCTCCGAACATTGGCTTCCGAGGCTGGTTGGCGCTAGGCCCGCTCATCCCTTGCTTATTTCGGTTAGCCGAAGTGTTGAAAGATTCAGAATCATCGGAGTTTCCGCCTTTGCGATTATCGTCCTTTCGGTTTCTCCAGGACCTATTGTTATTTTGGGAGTCAGAGGAGGACTCCTGCTTTGAGCGTTCCAACATCTGGACTTTTCTGGTCAGCTCTTGGAATGTTTTGAGACCCGCGGTACATAGAAACGGGGCCATCCAGTTGTTGAGATTTCCGACAAGGAGACTGACAGATTGGTCCTGCTCTATCGGCGGTTCGCATTTGACGGAGAGATTGCGCCATCGGGTTATAAAATCCGTGTTGCTTTCGTTGTTCTTGGGCTTGGTCCTT
Organism: Agapanthus africanus; assembly: GCA_030015575.1. NCBI lineage: Eukaryota > Viridiplantae > Streptophyta > Magnoliopsida > Asparagales > Amaryllidaceae > Agapanthus > Agapanthus africanus. The sequence continues at coordinate 460,125,711 of CM057350.1, read as the reverse complement.
ACGAGCTCGGCAATGGTGATCTTATCGCTGACGCACATGAACCTTTGTCGAAACAAAGATTCCACTTGGACGAAAGTAGTAACGGAGCCATCTGGTATGCTCGCGTACCAGTCGAAAGCAACATCGGTCAGGCTATTAACGAACTGGCGGAGGAGAAGCGCATCATTGCCCCCAGTATTCCCGCAAGAGGCTTTGAAGTGGGCGATGTGTTGATTCGCATTTCCCATCCCATCGAATCTTCCGAATTTAGGGATGACATAGCCGCTAGGAAATTCCACCAGATCATACTGAGCAGGATATGGTCTCCCACTACTGCTGGTATCTTTTTGCGCTTCGGCTTCGGCCACCAATGTTTTGACTTTGCTGGCAACCAAATCCATGATTTGATCTTGAGTTAGCGGCCTACTGTCATCGGTAGCCAAGACATTTCCTGAGATAGGATGCGATTGACTTTCATGAGGTCCGCCCACTTTTGGATTTGAGGGAATAGGCGTCGGTTGCTTTGGGACACCGTTTCCCGGTTCATGAGCTGAGCCCTGTGCTTGATTGGGCGGCTGAGAGGCAAGTTGGGCTGTAAGCCGTAAGACGACATTTGTCAAGTCGTCGATCTTTGAGTGGAGCTTGGCCATCTCCTTATCTTTGCTTCTGAGCTGTTTTCGGAGCTCTTGGAGAAGTTGCTGCTCTGTGGTCTTAGGACAGAAAGTTGGCTCATCTTCGCTTTCCGAGCCTGACTCCTCATGAATTGAGGGCTCTCTCTGCCTATCAGCCTCATCGAGAGGGTTTTCATCATCCAGCGGAGGCGGCTGTTCTTCGGAAGTGGCAACCACATTAAAGCCAGATTGGATTTGAGATGTGGTAGCTCCGTCCTTGCTCTTGCTGCGCGTGCCCACCACATAGACAGTGTGGATAACACATTCAGCCATCCCCTCATCTTTGGCGGGGTAACCCTGTTCTTCGAACCTCATGAGGTTTAGCCTGGCAGTAGCCCTAGCCCTTTTGTTGGCTCTATATCTGAGCCTTTTCTCCCTCAGCTTCTCGATTTTGAAGGCTTGGCCGGCATCTGCTACCCGGAAAGCCATTGTGAGTTGATCAGAGGGGAGCTTAGAGAAGACACCCGATCGAGCAGTGGTCAAGGGCACCGCTGGAGCTTGCTCAGGACGCGTTGTAGCTTTATTGGTGTTGATGGCCTTGCCCCCAGTTGGGGCCAAGGAAATTCGTTCAGACACCGACTTGCGTTTGGGTTGGGGCGCCCTTGAGATCACCACATTTGGTCTCCTGCCTTTCGAGACCGGTTTGTCTGCCACCGGGTCTTGAGGAGCTGGGATGGCGCCAACTGGCATGAACAGAATAGAGCCGAATGGTAGCAGCGGCTCCTCCCATTGTCGCCCGAGACTGGCCGGGAGGACCGTCCTGGAGTCTATCTTCATTGTGTAGGAGACGGGAGCTGAGTTCATCTTCGGAGACATTGTTGAAAGGTGATCGCTTGAAAATCCTGCATGAAAAAAGCATTATTTTTAGTATAAATATAGGTATGTATATTGATTGAGTTCGCATGAATGCTTAACCCGAAATATGGGAGGAGAGATTGGTCCCACCGGGCGTGCCAGAACCTGTAGGGTGTTTTTCGTCACCCCATTTAGATGGGAATACGCGCACGCTTGTCAGGCGTATACTACAGATTCCCCCTGCCTAGGGTAGGCCGGGGTTTAATGATTGTGGGGATCCGAATCTCCGGCAGCAGCGGATTAAGCTGCCGTTAATTACCCCTCGCCTTTGGGGCGAGGGAACCTCCGATTAACGGGTTAAATTGGTCATGCGAACTCAATGTGCAGTGTGCGTGTGTGTTGTTTTGGAGGGGGGTTTGGATATATCGGGAGCCACGCAGAGTTTTTACGGGGGTCCCGCTACCCGGATAGCGGGCTGGGGGTCAAGGGGGCTAGCAGCCCCCTTGCGGGGTTCAGGGCAGCGCCCCGGCCCGAAAATTTTTTGGAGGGGGAGAATGTTGCGGAGTATGTGTATGTGTACATTTGTATACAAATGTATATATATACATGTATATATAAATAAAGGGGGAAAAGGCATCCAAAGGATGTGTGGGGCAGCACCTTGGGCGCTGTGCGCTTAGGTGCTGTGCGCTCAGGCGCAAGCGCGCCACGTGTCGACACGTGGGCGCTTTGCGCATGAGCGCTGCGCGCAGGAGCACAAGCGCGCGCGCCACGTGTCGGCACGTGGGCGCTTTGCGCAAGAGCGCTGCGCCCAGATGCGCAAGCGCGCGCGCGCCACGTGTCGGCACGCGGGCGCTTTGCGCAAGACCGCTGCGCGCAGGTGCGCAAGCGCGCGCGCGCCACGTGTCGGCACGCGGGCGCTTTGCGCAATGCGCGTTGCGCGCAGGTGCGCAAGCAAGCGCGCGCGCCACGTGTCGGCACGCGGGCGCTTTGCGCAGGTGCGCAAGCGCGCGCGCCACGTGTCGGCACGCGGGCGCTTTGCGCACTTGCGCTGCGCGCTGGAGAAGACAAGAGGCTTTTAGCCTGAAAAAAGATTTCTCAAAGAGAAATCAGAGAGGAGTCGGGCTCCTGAATGTGTTCTGGGTTTAATGGAAGTGGTTCTTCTTCTTCCTCCTGTTGCTTGCTGGATCTTGAAGATCAAGAGATATGAAATCTCAAAATCTCTCCTTTTTAAGATCTGATGACAGATCCAAGTTCCCCTTTGTGGGTTTTGTGGCGGAAAACTATTTAGTTTTATAAAAAGAAGAGTAAAACTTTTGATTTAATTCAAGAGAAAGAAGGAGGTTTTGGAACCTTGAAGAAGAAGAATAGATCTCAGATCTGGAAACTTTTTTAGAGAGAGAAAAAAAGTTGTTGAGATATTTCATTATCTTTGCCTTTATAGGCTATACACTTTACACATAGCCCCTTAGGCTTCACAAAATGGCATTTTGCCATCCCATGGCTCATGTGCCATTTCATTTTTGCACATAAGCCATGGGCTTACAAAATATTGGCCTTATGCCCATTTTGTTTACATTCATGCATAAAAAATTACATAAAAATTATTTATGACATGATTTATATTTTAGCATGGGGAGGGTCGGCCGCTTCATGTTTCGGACTCGACCTGGGCATGGGCCCACTTGACCCGGGCTTGGGCCCACCTGGCTTAGGGTTGACCTTGACTTTGACTCGGTCAACCGGGGTGTAAATTTTTACCCCAACAAACACATGCTTCTTGAAAATAAAATTCATCTGGGCAACAATTCTTTGACTCTTTCAAAACTTCGTCTTCGTCTTCAACGTTTTCTGATCTCTACTTTCACACACTCTTACCCGGTACTAACATCTAACTATAATCCTAACATTTTCTCTTTCTTTTTTGTATACTATTTTTTTACCGGGCTTGGTCTTATATTGACAAAATCTTTGAATGGCCGGTACTAATTTCTAGACTAACACAATCTCCTAACTTTTAACTGCTGTAATTAGTTAACTTTTTGTAAATACCTCTTTATCTTCTTATCTCTTAGGTTTTTTTTTTGTAAATAAAATCTCAACCTAGATGTCTAAATCTAACTCCCGGAGACGGGGGCAACGATGGGGACATCGTACATCTCAGGTTTGGGGTGAGTACTCTGTCTGCTTTGTTGCATCATGTGTAAATTCTTCATTGCATATATATTAAAAAAACATAAAAATTGAAAAAAAAAATCAAAACATAAAAACTTTGTCGTTAAGTTAGCTAGTAGGGAAACTTAGATTCGAAGTACCGACGGTTTAATTTGATAAGATAGAAACAACTAAATCCTATTTTTAGAAATTGAAAACCCGAAAGATAACTCTCCTTTGAGTTTAACCATAGCTAATATACGTCTTTGCATCACACTACACGTGTCATAAGTTTTGAGAATTAGATGACAAGTTTGAAATGTCTTAAAATTTTTAAAACTGATAAACTCCTTAAGGATCAACATATTTGTTCTGAAATTGTAATATCAAGAATAGTTCATAAAATTAAGTGGATATGAAAAAATATTATTGAAGAATTAATGGAGACTAAAGTCTGAAAAATAACCCATCTAAAACTTGATTAGAGTGATTACACACCTTATCTATATGAACGCGTCTTTGGGAAGAAAAGAAAAACCGGTAATATCTCCGTTCGCACTGCTTTATGAAAATTTTAAAAAATGAGTCTTTTGTTTTGTGGCCTTGGTGTCTTGGGCAATTAAGTCCTAGTGGTGTCTCTTTAAATGCCCTAAAACCATTTGGTTTAGGAGTCATTGACCCAAAGCTTGCTAAGTCTCCAATCGCCAAATAAAACAAGTCAAGCAAGTGTACTTTCCGAGTTAAAATTCCTCACGGTTTTTTGTAGGAGAATAATCTTGACTGGGACGAGTTTCTATTATAATAGTTTTTTAGCGGAGATATGAAAATTTAATTTGTAAGATTATAAGACTTTTTGCATGAACACGAAGATGTGTATGAACAAAGATAGGTGAAAACTATGAGTGAAGAATAAGACTTAGTTTTCATTAATGATGATAGAAATTCTGATTTGAGACCTAGCTGGAGAATGAAAATTGAGAAAAGCTTAAGCCTTTACAAACTCGCATGATTTTTTTGAAGTTTTGCCTGGTCCGTATTTGTGATATGAAAACTCTAATCGAAGTTTTAAAAAAAATAACGACATTATTTGCACAATTACGTAAAGATGCATATGAACTTATGTTAAATGAGATATGAGAAGTGAAAAATAAGAGTTGGACGTTTCTGACTTAAGGTGATAGAACTTCTAGATTAGATAATGAATCTTAGGATTAGAATCGATAGTTAACTCAAGAATTAGCTTGATTGGATTTTGTGGATGAAATCTGCTAAAAACCGTCAGGAGACAACCCTCCTTCTACTAAGGACATCCAGATGTTCAATGACTTGTTGCACATGCTCAGTGCAATCACGTTCCTTGTGAATGTGAGGTTAGGATTTTTTTTTTCTTGAGACGAGCAAAAGAGAGGTTTGGGGGTACTTGTTCGGCATGAATAACTGCTTTTTATACCGCTCATTCCATATCATTTTGTTAATAAATGTATACTTTTAATCTTTGAATGCTCAGTATAGGTTTCAGGTACACCGGATAACAACACTGGAAACACACATAAATATGACAAATTTAGGTTGAAACTGCAACCGGGACGGAAAATGATCAATATCCAAGGGTTTTTGCAACAATGCAAGTGTGTGTACAAAAACAATTCAAATGGTCCATCATGATACAAACTTGACATGGTGTGAACACAAGTAGGCATGACATTAACAAGTGGGCATGGTAATGCATGGTTCATGAGCCATGGAGAAAGCACCTTCATGGATCATGCATATGTTTCATGGGCCATGGATCATGCCAGTGGGCAAGCATCATCATGAAGCATACAAGTGGGTGCACAAGTGGGCTTGGGCAAGTGGGTATGGTTCATAAGTATTTGATAAAGTGCGATTTAAAGTGGGAACAAATTACCCACTTGATCACCTCCTTTGTCCTTAAGTTCCAGAATAAAATTAAGTGAGAATCAGAGAAAATAGTGTATACTAAAAATCATTATTTAAGCTATGAAGTATACTGGAGGAATACAGGCCCCACACTCCACTTTATGGCCGCAACTTGGCCGATAATCTCGGCCCCACCTCCTCCTAGTAGGCACATCCTTGTGCCATGGGTCCATTTCTATCCAATTAAGCCACTTGCATACCTCTTTTCTTCTATACAAAACCCCATAAATAGCAGTTCACTAGTTTAGTTTTGGGTTGGCTTTTGGAGTGAGAATTTTGGATGTACACTTATGATAGTTTCTTCTTCTTCCCTCTTTGAGCTCTCAGTTGAGAGCTACATTATGGAGGTTGAAGTTGCTATCAAAATCCCGTAGCTCAAGCCCTCCATTTGTGAATAAAGATTGCACTCTTTTGCTTTACTTTCCTTTACTTGTTTTTGTGTTTTATGTTTCCTTTTCTTTTGTGTTTCTCTTTTCTTTTTGTGATGATGTTTGAGTAAATCTCTTTAGCTATAGCTATGGTTAGGATGGAGATGAATGGCAAAGCCTTCCTCCTTCTTTTTGTGATTGTTTAAGGTGCTTAAATGTGATTGTAAACTTAGGATGGAGTGATTGTTTGATATGGTATGTTGCTTTTGATGGTTACTTATTAATCTTTATCATATACCATATTATCTCATTCTCACCAATTTGCAATGTTAAGATTAGAATCAAGATTAGTGTTAAGTTTACTATGTAGTTTATATAGGGTATGTTGTTTAATGTTGCTTGACACCCTTCTTTAAACATATACTCTATACCATCACCCCACCACTTAGTAAGTTTAGTACTAACCATTACTTCTAATTTGCTAATTTTTATGATTTGATGTTGTATGTTTGCTAATCCTTATGCTTAGTTTTGATACATCATACTCAGACATACAAAAGGTAAGTGAGAACGTAACGAACTAGTTTCATTCCGCGCGTTACAATTTCAATATTTTGATGGTTTATGCTTCGCCACCGCCTTGATAAGACATGCTTCATTTCGGAACCGACACAAGGAGGGCACACTCATGATCAATATAAAGTCCAAGATTTCGCCATAATTCAACCATCCGAACCGGAACCATTGCCGCTTTTCTTACCTTTCTTTCATTATTTTTGTATTTTATAATTCGTGACTCAAACAAACTCAAACTCATTCTTTTCTCTTGAACTTGCGACAACAACCTCTAATCTCCAATTTTATGTGATCGACCCGTATTCGCCGCCTAGCTACAACGAGCCATGCACTTGCGATCATAAATTTTAAAATGTGACCGAGCTCGCATGCGCTGAATTTCTAAAACCTTTCTTTCAAAATATAAACGCGTGCGTGCGTAACGTCCCAACAATTCCTCTCAACATACCTCTCACCATACCAATCATTCATCTAATCCCTCCACCTCATTTCAATATTTTCCATAAAGAAAATACCAATATAAGGTGTCCCCATTCTATAATTATTTTGTATAAATACAAAATACAACTCCATATGTGTACCATATTCACATACCCATATTCGTATAAAAATACGAATACCTAAAGAGAGAGAAATACAAGTGAACATAATACTAGAATGAGAATAATAAACGAAAGAGGCCATAGGAGGGAATTTCCTCCTGGCGTCGAAAAATTATACCCTCCATCATTTTTTCCGACGATCGACACCCATCATCTTCATCGTTATCATCTAAGATGTAGGTACATCAAATTTCATCCGATTCTACAACTTTTTCACCGTTCATTTAGTGGATTCAAAATTAACGGTTTACCGACAACAGAACTTTTTATATTGCTAAATCAACGGTGAAAAAGTTGTAGAATCACATAAAATTTGGTGTACCCACATCTTAGATGATAACGATGAAGATGATGGGTGTCGATCATCGGAAAAAATGAGGGAGGGTGTACCTTTTCGACACCATATGAGGAAATTCCCTCCAATGGCATCTTTCCACCATTATTATATACTAGAATATATATATATATATATATATATACATATTATTAAATCAATACTTGATTTAATAAGCCGGCTAATATTATCAAACGTTCCATTAATGTCCGCGTAGCTAGTACACATATTTAATCGGACTCCTGCACGTATCAACATACGGCCTCTACATCGTTTCGCCTGAACAGTGAAAACCCTTTGTGTGGGACTCTAAAGACTCGACAATATGCTGGCAATGAAGATAAAATCCATAACCACAAGCACGTCATCGGCACTAGCTGTGCATAATGGCTACCAGGTATCTTTCGAAAGGAAGATCGACAAGCAAGTTCATTTGTACCTCTATTAAGCCTATAAGTGACAATCTCCGTACAGTTCGATCTCTTCTTCTGAGATCGCATACCGGGTCTTAGGGGTGGATGCCATTAGACCCTTAATAACCAAATAATTCGTGCCGATGTCAGGTTCATGACTAAACCGAGAAACTACTGTTCTCCCTATCAGTAAATCTCATCTGCCTTGGCTAAGGTATTATGGTGATGGCCAACCGAACATAGCGCGACATCAATTCCCTATATCGGGAAAGACGAATCCCTTCCGATCGCTCACTGCCTCCATGTGGCTCGGGACTATACCCAAATAAAACCTGTTTGCATGACTCTTTAAATCAATGGTAGGGTAGTAATCAAAGTACAGCAGGAACTCATATGAGAAAAATAACGATCTCAGGTCCACAGACTACCCTGTACTCATGTACCAGAGAACATCTATTTGACGATAGGTATAATACCATCTGGGAGTTCTCGACGAGTCCGTCCAGTGTAACTCATTCTCTAATGAGCACATGTTTACAATCTTTGGTTTCGTACACTAATGGCTGTGCGACTAGCGATCGCCCCTTTTGGGGACAAGAAACGTATACACTAGTCTACTCTGGAATATCGATGCCCCGTCTTGATACTCCTACGACTAAGGATATTTAAGGATATGCTTATGGACTACCCAGTCCCCACAAGTATGATCGCCATCATAATGCTGGTACTCAAGTAAGGGTCTTATGGGCTTTATCAGCATGTATTAGCGATACGTAATAACAAGTAAAAAAATATACACATGTTAAGATAAAGACAAACCAAATAGCCTACTATCATATCGATCAAGACTGTCCTGTACATACATACCCCCGGTATCCAATACAATAATGGCCTCTAGGGCATACATATCCAACAGGTTTAATACCATCATAGATGAAAGGTTTAGTGTCATCATAGACATGGATGTTTAACATCATCATAGACGGAAGGTTTAGAGTCATCATAAATGGAAGGGGTTTAACATCATCATTGACAGAATGTTTAGCATCATCATAGACGGAAGAGGTTTAATGTCATTATAGACAGAATTTTTAACGTCATCATAGACGGAAGAGATTTAACGTTATCATAAACGGAAAAGGATTAACATCATCATAGACAGAAGATTTAACGTCATCATAGAAGGATTGTTTAATGACATCATAGACCGAAGGGGTTTAACGTCATTATAGACGGCGTATTTAACATCATTATAGATGGAAGAGATTTAACATCATCATAGACGGAATGTTTAACATCATCATAGACGGAAGAGATTTAACGTCAACATAGAAGGAGGGTTAAACGTCATCATAAACGGAATAATTAACTTCATCATAGACGGAAAAGTTTTAATGTCATAATGGACGGAAGATTTAACGTCATCAGACGAAGGGTTTAACGTCATCATAGACGGAGGGTTTAAAAGTTTGAGTTCATGATCAAATTATCATCTGCACTCGGAGGATTTAAGTTAGGGATTTTGTTTAGAATTTGCACATTTCCAATTGGAGTGATTTGAATTTGAGTTGAGATTTAAATTAGTACTTAAACGTTCGAATTTTTTGAGTTGAAATTTTGACTGTGTCTGGATTTTATCAAGGACTTGGATTGAGTTTGATTGGAAGTTGAGAATTTTGAATAAAATTTGGATTAGAAGTTGAAAATGGATTTTGATGTTTGAATTGGATTTTGGAGTTTGGATTGGATTAGAAGTTATAGTTGGATTTTGAAGTTAGAATTTAGAATTTGGAATTGGAATTTGGATTTTTTGATTGGATTTTGGAGTCAGAATTTGGACTTTGGATTTTGGGCAGACATCTGCATTGTTAACATTGTAGTATGGTGCTGTGAGCAATTCATCATTTACCATTGCGAAATTTAGGTATTTAAATTTTTGTTGGCATATGTATCGCTACACTGGAGTAGGGTACCAAGAGCAACTCATCATTCTTGTATTTTGAGTTTGGCGGAGTTGAATTGACGACCGTGACAATGGGCTCTATTTGAAGCTGCTTCAACATTTTCGTCTTTTTGGAAAAATGTGTGTCCTATGAAGACTGCAGCAGATTTGACTCATTTCTTGGAGCGAGCGATTGATCCATCTACTCCCGGAGGATTTCGGCACTGGCAGTTGCGACTTGATTGTCTGTTAGCATGTCATTAAATAGTGAGGTTTCCCCCAACTTTTATTGTTTCTCGACCCAAAATTTATATATATAGCAGTCTTCAATGATATGCCCCATTATTCAGTGATATAGGCAACTATTGGGGTTTTCGATCATCTCTGCTTCATGCAGTCTCTCTGACTCGGGCTTGCCCAAGATATCTTGTTTCCCTCTTTGACTTGACGGCTTTACCACAAAATCGAGCGACAGAGAATAGATCAGACATGGACTTGCGTTGGATCGTGTGTATTTGTAATCATAACATTTAGCCTTCTCCCTTTTGAGATCGGTTTGTTCATTTTGTTGGATATGTTTGCCCTAGAGGCCATTATTGTATAGTACTAGTTTGTATATTAAATTTTGGAAGCTTGGGATATATACATGGATTGACGACATTCTTGCTCGATATTGTAGTATGCTACTTGGTTTGTATCTATCTTAATATGTGTATATGTTTCTTTTAACATATCGCTAATACATATTGATGGAGCCCTTAGAATCTTTGCTTGACTACCAGCGTTGTGATGGCGATCACACTAGTAGGGGCTGGGTAGTCTATAAGCATATCCTTATACAGGTCCCTAGTCGTAGGATTATCGAGACAGGGCATCGATACTCCAGAGTAGACTAGTGTATACGCTTTTCATCCCAGCAGGGGAGATGGTCTGTCCCACAGCCATCAGTACGTCGTACTAGAGATAGTATGCAGGTGCTCATTGGGTTATGAGTTTCACTGGTCGGACTCGTCGGGAACTGTTGGCTGGTATTATACCTATCATCAGTTAGCAGTTCCCAGGTGACATGAGTACAGCTTAGTCCGTTGACTTAACACTGCTACTTCGCCTCAAGTGTGTTCCCACTGTTCTTTGATTGCTACCTTACCATGGCTCTATTGAGTCGTGCAAACAGATAGTAGTTGGGTGCAGTCCCGAAGCACTTGGAGGTAGTGGCGGTTAGACAGGATTCGTCTCTCCCCGTATTGGGGGTTGATATCGCGCGGTGTTTAGGAGAGCCATTACACAAAGTCCCTGGCCAGGGAAAGTGAGATTTACTGGTAGGGTTTTCCAGTAGTTTCTCAGGGTGTTCTGGGCTACACTCCGACACGACTTATACCGCTGTTAGGAGACTGACGTTTACCGCCCCCTAGGCCCGATATGAGATACTCTTAGACGAACAGACTGGACTGTACGGAGATTGTCACATTCAGGCTCAGTTGGAGTTCGGATGGGTTTTTCCTCATCGGCCTTCTTATCGACATCTACCTGGGGACCGTTACGTACAGCTAGTACCGCTTGCAGCCTGTGGTTAAACCCACTGCCAGCGTAGTGTCGAGTCTTTATAGTCCCACACAGAGGGTTGTTCACCTTTGGACGAAACGTAGTAGAGGTGTCACGACCCGAAAAGGACGGAACATGACCGGCACTTAAATTACGAAACGTCTAGAGGCGTACGTAATCTAAGTAATTCGAAACCCAGAAATCAAAACCACGTAAAGCAGTAGAGTCAGGGAAAAACCAATTTAAATCAAGTAGTATAGCAACATATGCCGAAATATGCATTTTGAAATCACCAGTCTTTTATAAAAATTTCGGCAGAGTTTCCTTTGTAAATACCGGCCCCGAACGGGGTACAACATGATAAATATATACATAATGATAAAAAGGCATCCCCAAGCGGGAGCTAGCTCTTCGTCAATCGACGGCCACAACCACGCTAGTAATAAAATATACAATGCCGAAGGGCGAGGATCAAAACTGTAAAGGGAACTCAAAACAACATGAAATCCATAATAATACAACGCGCGACTCTAAGGTCGAAAGAATAAACACTGGTCTTCTATGTCTATCAAATATAGAAGTCTGGTTAATGGAGTTTTAACTAGATACAACTGAAATAACAAATATACAATGGTGGTCCTAATACAAAAGAACCCACCTATCAAAGCAAATCACCCAGAATGGAAGCAGTGTGCTAGCAAAGCCGTAACGAAACCTGTGCAGCAAAACCTGCAAGAAACCGTGGCACAACGGGGGTGAGTTGCCAGCTCGTGAGTAGAAAACATCTACGAGCAGAAATCGCATGTATAACGCAATCCTAGGTCATACGATCAGTAATATCCTCAAATAATAACAATATGGCCTGAAGCATAAATAATGGTAAGAGTAAATATCTATCCATATAGGGTAATACCAAGAACTCGTGTCAGTACCTCAGGTAACAACATGTCACTAATATGATGTACAAATGTCAGGTAGCAGTATGTCACTAAAATGATATGCAGATGCATATAATGAGAATAAAGTACATCATGAATCAAAGAACTGTTTTTCTTTATTTAATGAGATTTCTATATGTATATCAATCGGGTATCACCAATGAAATCAACAGAGAAATCAGTGTCTAGCATCGACACAAAACATAAATCTCAGTATCACAATATCAAATCTCAATATCTCTGTATCTCAAATCTCAATATCTCAATGCCTCGGGCTCCGTCAGCTCGGATAGGCCCATATCATCAATCATACGACCATGACGGTATCCTCCGGATATCCGCCGTGCCAAGTAAAATCACCGGTAGGCAGTCTGCCCCTGCAAGGCTCATCGTCTACACTTCGATCTTCTTGCCCCGGGGTACCTTACCGGGTCCACCATGTACCCGCAGACGGTTCATCCAACTCCTCGAATCGGGTCTCGAAATCCATCTCATAACCGAGAAAACATCATGGTGGACGACTCATACATCATGAGAAAACCGCACTTTTCGTTTTAAAGAGAGAAAGAAGTTTATATATTCTTGCGGTTTTCTTCTAAATCCAGGAAATCTCATGATAATCCGAAATCCAATCATCAAAAGTGAGTAAACAGTGAATATCGGCATAAAACTTCATAATACTGCATAACAGTGAATGATAACATGCATGAAGTAGAAAGTAATAACCGCAATGTCTAAACTGGCATATAAGACAAGTACATTAATATCATGTCGAATCTATCAGCTAACAAGCTATGTCAATGAAATAATATTCTCTAAAGTGTGCGTGACATGGCAATTAACGATGATGATGTGTGTGAGCCGGCAAGTAAGTGTATGTGGAACATACGCATCATCGGTAATGGTGCTGGTGTCCTAACAGCATAATTTCAATATTAACATATGAAAACACAATATAAGCATGCAATGCGATGCGAGCAGCAAGAATATGCGGGAGCTGAATATCAAATACAATGATAATGAATCTGCATATGTCTAATTATGAGTCGTACAGTTTTGCCATTTGAAATAACACGAATCGTAGTGTTTTGAAAATAAGGGCTACGGTATTTTTAAGAAAATGTACATCCTTTGAAATATCCGTAGAATCCCTTGGCCTATCTTTAAAAATACTCACGATTCGTTAGTTTTGAAATAGGTATGACTCGAATCTAATCTATCATTACAAGTAAACTGCAAGGCTAAACTAAAAGGCTGATCAAAAGGTAAGAAAACCGCCTAAAATCTGAGTCGATACATATATATAAATATAATAGTCGTTGATCCCGCCTCAATAGTATCCCATACGATATAATATCTATAACAAGAAGTCCTCAAGTCAAGAGTGCGGATCTAACATCAATATAGCTCGTACGGTAAATCCGTCGTACGGCATCCTAAATCTGGGTACAGCTTAAATATCATATTTGTCTCATTACTCATCTGATATTCTTATCATCACAATCGTAAACAGGAGGTACTGATCTAAGTCTAGTACACTAATAATATCATCAACAATATCATGATCTGGCTACTGATCTAAAGTCTCATACAATCCGATGTCATCAACACATATTATCTTACAGAAGTATACATCGCCCAAGCGATCCGTTATAAGTATCATAACGTATCTTATCTCATATCTCGATCATATGTCAACTATCACTATATATATATCATCATCCATATAGTATCATCTTCCAACGATCCTCTATAACATCATGACATATCTCGGTCACATATTAAATATCCCACGGTAACATGTCTGATCATATCGACTCCATCCCAAGCATCATATAACATCCTCATCATCCAAGCACATGAATACCAATATAAATATATCTCCAATATGCACAAGGATATCAATGTATATGAGTATGTGTCTGTGCGCGTATGCAAACCTTTACCCTAGGGTTTCAGGACTAAGAAATCGACTAAAGTCCTTTCTTCAATTCTAGCTAACGCTAACTCCTAATCTCCTAAAGCCTTTCTTGCTAAGTTTCATATCTCTCAACAATATATGAATGTATATCTATATCATATCACAACATTTCTTACGACTTTGCGGTGGTGCTATACGCCATCCACCCGACTTCACCCCGTAAATATAAATCTACTCACCTGATCTGCGCTTTCTGGAGTCGATGACGCCACGCTCATCCTTGTCGTCTCGAAGTCCACGTGGGGTACCTAAATATCATATATATAGCATCGTAAATGAAATCATACACAAAAACCAAAATGTCGCATTTGTCACCCATAGGTCAAAACCTATGGTCTACATCTCGCAATTCAACCAAATATCAATCGATATAGACGTACATGTTAGTTATGTATATGCCCTAGAGGCCATTGTTGTACATATGATGTATATTATAATGGATGCTTGGATATATACAGAGAGGACTTTCTTGCTCGTCATGATAGTATGCTATTTGGTTTCACTTTATCTTAACATGTTGACTTGTATTGGTTCATTGTTTTTCTCTCACATGTTGATAAAGCCCTTAGGATCTGTACTCGACTACTGGGACTATGATGAGATCATACTAATGAGGCCATGGTAGTCGATGAGTACATCCTATAACTGTTCCTAGTCGAGGGTATATCGAGACAGGGCATCGATACACCAGAGTAGACTAGCGTATATGCATCTTGACCCATATGATGGGCGATGGATGATCCCATATCCATCGGTGTTTGACATCAGAGAAGGTGTACGGGTGCTCAGTGGAGACTGGGTACACTGGACGGACTCGCCGAGAACTCCCAGATGGTGATATACCACACGTCAGATGGCAGTTCTCCGGTGACACTGGTACAGGGTAGTCTGTAGACCCGAGATCGTCATAGTGTCTTGTGTGATTCCCACTGTGCTTTGATTTCCACCTTACCACGTCCAAGAGGGCGTGCAAAATGGTGGCTTTTGGGTACAGTCCCGAATCACATGGAGGCAATGAGCGATAGGAGGGGATTCGTCTCTCCCGGTATAGGGAGTTGATGTTGTGCTGTGTTCGATTGGCTATAACTGGAAATCCCTGGCCAGGGCTGATATAGAGATTTACTAGTAAGTGTTACTAGTAGTTTCTCGACCCGTTATGAGCCACACATCGACACGACTTATCGGTTACTGGGGTCTGACATTTACCACCCCTAGACTTGATATGCGACATATCAGACGAACAGACCGGACTGTACAGGAGTGTTACTGATTGGATTCATAGGAGAACGCACAGGCTAGCTTGTTTATCTTCTGATCGCTCAATACCTGGGTGGCTGTTACGTTTAGCTGACCGCTTGCAGCTTGTGGGTGTTTGATATGATCATCACCCACTACTAGCGTATTGACGATTCTTTAGAGTCCTACACAGAGGTTTCTTGGCTCAGGCGAAACGGAGTAGAGGCACATATGTGATATGTGCAGGACCGAGGATAATGCGATATGAGATACCGTATTATATTCTCGCGATATTTAGATATGAACCGGGACATCGGATCAAGTGTTGATTCGATGAATCGGTACATGAAATATTAGTCGGTTATATTCGATATAGCCGGATCGTCGGATCAAGTGTTGATTCGATGATTTAATGTATAATAATATATATATGATATATTATTACATTATCTAATATTGGCTTGCTTTATTATTTCATTTTCTCACTGGACGATACATTGATATATATGCGATATATGTTAATTGTATTATTTTCTTTTGTTGCAAATATATAATATATATGTGATATATATTATTGTGACATGATATGATTTATTATTAAACATGTTTAAGGATGATTAAATGAGGTTAGGGTTTGATTAGGGTTAGTTGCTTCTTGCACTTTCTAGAAGCTTTTTCTTTTGTCATGGTTAAGATATTTGTTGATGACTCATTGCTAACCCAACCAAACCCTAACTCTAGTTTATTCTCTACAAACTATTAGCCACTCATCCTTGACCATGGTTTATATATCAATCATATACATTTCTTTCTATTCATCACAAAAGGAATTATCGTTTCAATTATCATTTCCATTATCATCTTCTTCTCTCTTGATTTTGAGCTCACTAGAAATTCATTTTGTGATGATAAATTATGAGAAAATGATTTAAAAAGAAAGCATAAATACTACTCTCTCATCCTCATCTCATCTAGCCCATGAGATTAGTGTGTTCATCTGTTTAGAGTGAAAAAGCTTGAGTCTTTGCAACTTCGACGTAGATCATCGGAGATTTGGAATACTTCAAGCTAGCATGGATCGTTCGAGTCGTGGAGCCTCTCATGAGTCCGGGAGATCGTGGATCGCGGCAAAGGGACTTCTACTCGGAGCTTGTGATGTGAAGGAGCGGACTACAAAGGTTGTAATCCCTCACACTTAGATAAAAGTTGTTATCTTGTTTGCTTAACCCTAATTATCTAGCAAAGATCCTGTCTTTGGGTTGTTCGGCACATGTAAAATTTTATTCGTGCATGTTTGATGCGTTATGAACCTTCATAAGTGTGCCTAGGAACCCTACAGTGGTATCAGAGCCTAGCTAAAGCATTAGGCGATGTGTTTACGAAGTTAAAACTCCGATCGAACCCGAACCGACGAAAATAACCCCCTCTCTGGAAATTTTTCAAAATCTGGGATTTTTATGAATTAAAAATACCTAAAAAAATCAGCAGGGAATTCTAAGAATTACCATGAAACACGGGCCCACAACTCCACTAAAACGCGGAGGAACCGCGGCGAAAACATGGTTTTCGCGGCGGTTCCACAGCGGAATTATGGAATTGGGACACGTGGCTTCATGGTAATATCTGTAGGTGCTTGTTTATGCTTCTGGGTATTTTTAATGTGACTCAAGTGTTGAATATTCTGGGGTTTGTTTTGTAATAGTAGATTCGATCGGAATATTTAAATTCGTATTTCTTTCCGGATATTTAGAAACTGTTAAACTATTTGAACGGATATCATTAACTCACTTTTTCTCGGCACGGCAAACTTTCAAGTGTTGAATTTTTATCGGGTTTAAATCTTTCGGAAAAATTGTACAAGTTAAGCGGTGGACCCTCTAGAAGACAACAAACCTTAACTCGATTATGTGACCGTCTTGAACTGCCTTTTGAACCTTCGGGTTTGGGGCAGTACGGCGTGCCACATGTGAGGCGTTGGCTTGACCCTTCTATGGCTGGATCACTAGTATTATGACATATTCTGGGATTATTTGAACTTCGCTCAAGTGTTGAGCACTTTAGAAAATTTTGGGTATTTGATTATCTGTTCGAAAAGTTTAATACTATTTATTTATCTGGAATGTGATACAATATGTGGAATTCATAGAGTTAGGCATGAAATGCGAAGTATGTGATATTTCGGATTTACGATGTCTAAAGTGATTGTGGATTCCAAATGTTGTAGTTTTACACTTTCTTTTTTGTGACCGTAAGGGTAATATGTGATATCGCCGGTTTCGTTGCTATATGTCAACGACAATTGGGATGCGCATATTTACTTACGTTGATGATATGTGATATTATGTGTTGCTGTGATATGTTATATTAGATCGTCGCGTTCTGAATAGCAGGGGGTTTTATGTGAGATGAGGTTTTTTTTATATTTTCATTCATGTAAAATTCATTTGTAATGTAATATTCTTTTATTTGGGGCACTTCCAGGTTGAGGTTGATGTCACCAGTGTATATTATTTACTTTTCCGCATTAGGTAGACCCAACGAGGGGAGCATAAGTAACCGGGTTCTAGGGTCCAGTGGGAGGCCATCTCGAGGAGTCGAGACCGGGTCTCCTAACCTTAGAATTGGCAGTGTTACTTGCCGCTCTCATAGGGGTCTTGGGATGTGGGTTTGGCTATTCGTCGCGACCGTGGAATCCGTGTTTTATACAGGCTCGTATTGAAAACACGGACGTCCTAGTATATCCAATATTTCATATATGTTCTTCTGCTGCAATGTTCTGTGATGAGATTATATTACTGCCTGAGACGAATACTTATACTATATATATATGCTGATATATAAATATTACTGCTTTCGTTTCTTCTGTGATGCTTAGGAAGCATAAGTTGATGGGATTTTATTAATGAGATTAATAAAAAGAAAAGAAACCTAAAGATGTTGTAGAATCAAAACTTTATAAAAAGGGTAGCTACGGTTTTGCTTTGCACAGCGGTATATATGATATGCCCTGCACCTTATTCGATGAGGAAAGAGCCGAGATCCCTTCACCGGGAGTGACCTCTTTAGAGAAACTGGCAGATGCTACAAAATGCGGTTTGTCTTTTGATTGCTTTTACTGTTTTGCTTTGCACAGCGGTATATATGATATATCCTGCACCTTATTCGATGAGGAAAGGGCCGACGATCCCTTCACCGGGAGTGACCCCTTTAGCGAAACTAAGAAAAGCCTAAAAAACACTCCTTTTTTCAAAAACCACATGATTCTACGACGATATCAAGTTCTTTACGCTCAGGGTTTTCTGAAAAACCTGCGTAGCCCTCCGTCATTTCAGATAGATATTATTTAGTATTCGTGCTACGTTTGTTGGCCTGCGTCAAGGCGTAGTGTGCGGTAGCTAACTGGTATTTATCTGTTTATGCATATGATGCAGATTGAATTAGGGTAGTCGTGCGACTTTGTTGGCCTGCGTCAAGGGTCGTACGGGTGGGTTTAATTCAATCAAGAAATGACGGGTTGAACTTGACTAGCGCACTATGGTTTGTTGGCCTGCGTCAAGGTCATAGGACACTAGGGGCAAAATATTATCGGGAATTTCAAGTGTTGAAATTTGCAATGAGATTGCATACCTCCTATGAGATAGTTGTATCCCGATACCCACTGCGAGTAAGTGTTACTCCTGGGAGAGTTTTACACATTACAATTAGCCGATCAAGTAGGTGTCTAGAAAAGTGTTAACGGGGTTACGCCTCTGGGAAAATGAGGTTTACTTTAATTAGGTCCGTGCGAAAGCACGGGGAACCTCCCTCAAAGTACCGACACTGATCTGGCTGAAAGATTGACGAAATTGTAGGGTGTAATTAATCTCGGTTAATCTTACCTTTTTGGGTTTGAAGGTAGATTTGATAAAAACAGTGGAAGACATCCTGATTAGATAAGATAATAACCAATCTAATCTTGCAAGAGCATACGCTAAAGTGTTTTCTTCTCTCTCTCTCCAGGTAGCGACCATGTCAGGACATAATCAAGATAATAATATGGATGTATTGACTGAACCTAATTATTGTACTGAGCAAGGGAACGTTGGACCCGTTCTTTCTTATAAGAGTTATAAGACTGAACAGGAAACAGGAGAATATCTGGATTCTCACGCCGCCTAAAAGAACATGCATGTTGATGCATCTTCTTCGGATGTGTTAGTTATTGAGAACTGTTTCTCAGTTCACCCTACGTCCTGGGTATTGGATACCGGATCAGGATCCCATATATGTAAATTGTTACATGGGCTATGAAAAGGTAGAGAACTGGGAAAAGGTGATCATTCCGTTCAAGTAGGGAACGGTGCAAGTATTGTAGCCAAAGCAGTTGGCGAATATCACCTTGTATTACCAAGTCGTAATACACTGATTCTAAATGAGTGCTATTATATACCGAACATGATGTGCAATATTATATCAGTTTCTTTATTAAGTAAAGAAGGATATAATTTTGTAGTAAAGGATAATGTTATGAACATATTCCTAGATCAAAAGTTGATTACATCAGGCTCGTTACATAATGGCATATTCATTCTAAATCAGAATACAGTCCTGAATATACAAAACACACACAAAAGGAAAAGTTCAGATATGAACGAATCCTACTTGTGGCATTGTAGACTTGGTCATATCAATGCGACACGACTGGCTAAGTTACATAAGGATGGTTATTTGAATCCGTTCAAATTATCATCTTATGATACTTGCCATTCATGTCTCAAAGGAAAAATGACCAAAGCTCCGTTTAGTGGACACGGAGAAAGAGTTACAGAACTCTTAGGACTGATACATAGTGATGTATGCGGTCCCATGTCTACGCATGCCAGGAACGGTTCTTCCTACTTCATTACATTCACTGACGATCTCTCTCGATACGGACATGTGTTTCTGATGAAACACAAGTCTGAAGCTTTTGAGAAATTCAAAGAATATAAGCACGAAGTAGAGAACCAAACGGGCAAAATTATTAAGATCCTTCGATCTGATCGAGGAGGTGAATACTTAAGCAATGAGTTCCTAGATTATCTAAAAGAGAATGGGATTCTCTCTCAGCTTACTCTTCCTTATACACCACAGCACAACGGTGTATCGGAGCGGAGGAATCGCACCCTATTAGATATGGTGCGCTCTATGATGAGTACAGCTGAGTTACCTATTTCTTTCTGGGGGTATGCACTGGAAACAGCTGCAGACCTATTGAATATGGTTCCCACCAAATCTGTGCCAACCACTCCATATGAGATATGGAAAGGAAAGAGACCATATCTTAATTATGTTAGGATATGGGGTTGTCCGGCATATGTGAAAACACAAAATCCGGACAAACTCGGCGCAAGGTCTATTCTGTGCAAGTTTATTGGATATCCCAAACATTCGCGCGGGTATATCTTCTACCACACCGAAGAACAAAACGTGTTTGTTTCTCGCCACGCCACCTTTTTAGAAAAGGAATTTCTTGCAAAAGAAATTAGTGGTAATGAGGTAAAACTGGAAGAGGTTCCAGCGGCACAAACTACGACAGATGATTTAGTGGAACCAGAGGATTCAGTAGTACCCGACGAACCCCAGCCTCTCCGCCGATCTAGTAGGGTTTCTCGTCCACCTGAGAGATACTATGGTTTTCTCATTGATGGTGGAAGCGAGGATTGTATCATGGAAGATGATGACCCGACTAGTTTCGAGTAGGCCATCACGAGTGGTGACTCTGTGAAATGGCTGGATGCAATGCGATCTGAGATGGAATCCATGTACACCAATAAAGTATGGATTTTGGAAATTGCTCCTGAAGGGGTAAAACCCATTGGGAGCAAGTGGATTTTTAAAAGGAAATTTGGTGTAGATGGAAAAGTTGAGACTTTCAAAGCTAGACTTGTAGCAAAGGGATTTCGTCAACGACCAGGTGTGGATTATGACGAAACCTTTTCTCCAGTGGCTATGCTTAAGTCCATCCGGATCTTACTTGTCATTTCTGCATACCATGACTACGAAATCTGGCAAATGGATGTTAAGACCGCCTTTCTAAACGGTGATTTAGAAGAGTGCGTGTACATGACTCAGCCAGAGGGCTTCGTAGATAGTGGGAGCAGCGGAAAGGTGTGCAAGCTGCTTAAATCCATTTATGGATTGAAGCAAGCATCGCGGAGTTGGAACATCTGTTTTGATGTTGTAGTCAAAGAGTTTGACTTCATCAAAAACATAGATGAACCTTGTATCTATAAGAAGGTAGCAGAGAGTAAGGTTGTCTTCCTCGTATTGTATGTGGATGACATACTCTTGATAGGAAATGATATTCCTATGCTGCAATCAGTCAAGCTCTTCTTATCACAGAGATTCTCAATGAAAGATCTAGGTGATGCCTCCTGTATATTGGGGATTAGGATCTATAGAGATAGATCCAAACGGATACTGGGATTGTCCCAATCCAGGTACATTGACACCATACTAAAGAGGTTTAGTATGGAAGAATCCAAGCGTGGGAACCAACCCACGATCTCTGGACTCACTCTCTCCAAAGAGATGTCTCCCAAGACTGATTTGGAGAGAGCTCGCATGCAAGGGATACCCTATGCTTCGGCAGTAGGCTCTATCATGTATGCGATGCTATGTACCAGACCCGATGTAGCATACTCACTAAGCGTAGTGAGTCGGTATCAAGCAAATCCTGGAGAGAGTCACTGGACAGCTGTGAAGAACATTCTCAAGTACTTACGAAAGACTAAGGAGATGTTCTTAGTGTATGGTAACGGAGAACTCCAGGTCGAGTCCTTTACCGATTCCAGCTTCCAAAGTGATAAGGGCGACTCTAAGTCGCATTCGGGTTTTGTCTTTACCCTCAATGGAGGGGCGGTATGTTGGAAGAGTTCCAAACAGAATACCGTTGCAGACTCGACAATGGAAGCTGAATACATCGCTGCCAACGATGCTGCCAAAGAGGCTGTCTAGATCAAGAAGTTCATTAGTGAACTTGGTGTGGTTCCATCCATTGAGCATCCAATACCTCTGTATTGCGATAACAATGGAGCTGTGGCTTTGGCCAAGGAACCCAGATCCCATCAGAAGTCCAGACATATTCTGAGGCGGTATCACCTCATCAGGGAGATAGTTGATCGCCAGGAGATCGAGGTCAGGAGAGTAGATACGAAGGACAACACTGCGGATCCATTCACGAAGGCTATTCCCCAGATACAGTTTGAGAGATTATTCGGGATGCTAGGTATGAGATACTACAGCAGCTGGCCTTAGTGCAAGTGGGAGATTGTTAGTTATGTATATGCCCTAGAGGCCATTGTTGTACATATGATGTATATTATAATGGATGCTTGGATATATACAGAGAGGACTTTCTTGCTCGTCATGATAGTATGCTATTTGGTTTCACTTTATCTTAACATGTTGACTTGTATTGGTTCATTGTTTTTCTCTCACATGTTGATAAAGCCCTTAGGATCTGTACTCGACTACTGGGACTATGATGAGATCATACTAGTGAGGCCATGGTAGTCGATGAGTACATCCTATAACTGTTCCTAGTCGAGGGTATATCGAGACAGGGCATCGATACACCAGAGTAGACTAGCATATATGCATCTTGACCCATATGATGGGCGATGGATGATCCCATATCCATCGGTGTTTGACATCAGAGATGGTGTACGGGTGCTCAGTGGAGACTGGGTACACTGGACGGACTCGCCGAGAACTCCCAGATGGTGATATACCACACGTCAAATGGCAGTTCTCCGGTGACACTGGTACAGGGTAGTCTGTAGACCCGAGATCGTCATAGTGTCTTGTGTGATTCCCACTGTGCTTTGATTTCCACCTTACCACGTCCAAGAGGGCGTGCAAAACGGTGGCTTTTGGGTACAGTCCCGAATCACAGGAGGCAATGAGCGATAGGAGGGGATTCGTCTCTCCCGGTATAGGGAGTTGATGTTGTGCTGTGTTCGATTGGCTATAACTGGATGTCCCTGGTCAGGGCTGATATAGAGATTTACTGGTAAGTGTTACTAGTAGTTTCTCGACCCGTTATGAGCCACACATCGACACGACTTATCGGTTACTATGGTCTGACGTTTACCACCCCTAGACTTGATATGCGACATATCAGACGAACAGACCGGACTGTACGGGAGTGTTACTGATTGGATTCATAGGAGAACGCACAGGCTAGCTTGTTGATCTTCTGATCGCTCAATACCTGGGTGGCTGTTACGTTTAGCTGACCGTTTGCAGCTTATGGGTGTTTGATATGATCATCACCTACTACTAGCGTATTGACGATTCTTTAGAGTCCTACACAGATGTTTCTTGGCTCAGGCGAAACGGAGTAGAGGCACATATGTGATATGTGCAGGACCGAGGATAATGCGATATGAGATACCGTATTATATTCTCGCGATATTTAGATATGAACCGGGACATCGGATCAAGTGTTGATTCGATGAATCGGTACATGAAATATTAGTCGGTTATATTCGATATAGCCGGATTATCGAATCAAGTGTTGATTCGATGATTTAATGTATAATAATATATATATGATATATTATTACATTATCTAATATTGGCTTGCTTTATTATTTCATTTTCTCACTGGACGATACATTGATATATATGCGATATATGTTAATTGTATTATTTTCTTTTGTTGCAAATATATAATATATATGTGATATATATTATTGTGATATGATATGATTTATTATTAAACATGTTTAAGGATGATTAAATGAGGTTAGGGTTTGATTAGGGTTAGTTGCTTCTTGCACTTTCTAGAAGCTTTTTCTTTTGTCATGGTTAAGATATTTGTTGATGACTCATTGCTAACCCAACCAAACCCTAACTCTAGTTTATTCTCTACAAACTATTAGCCACTCATCCTTGACCATGGTTTATATATCAATCATATACATTTCTTTCTATTCATCACATAAGGAATTATCATTTCAATTATCATTTCCATTATCATCTTCTTCTCTCTTGATTTTGAGCTCACTAGAAATTCATTTTGTGATGATAAATTATGAGAAAATGATTTAAAAAGAAAGCATAAATACTACTCTCTCATCCTCATCTCATCTAGCCCATGAGATTAGTGTGTTCATCTGTTTAGAGTGAAAAAGCTTGAGTCTTTGCAACTTCGACGTAGATCATCGGAGATTTGGAATACTTCAAGCTAGCATGGATCGTTCGAGTCGTGGAGCCTCTCATGAGTCTGGGAGAACGTGGATCGCGGCAAAATGACTTCTACTCGAAGCTTGTGAAGCGAAGGAGCGGACTACAAAGGTTGTAATCCCTCACACTTAGATAAAAGTTGTTATCTTGTTTGCTTAACCCTAATTATCTAGCAAAGATCCTGTCTTTGGGTTGTTCGGCACATGTAAAATTTTATTCGTGCATGTTTGATGCGTTATGAACCTTCACAAGTGTGCCTAGGAACCCTACAGTACAAACGTCAAATAATCGAATACAATACCAAATATCAAAACATAAATCCATAACATCATGAAAAACATGGCAGCAACCCAGTAAAGTGGTCCCAGATTTCTTTTCAGGTCAAAACAAGGTAAGCAAACAACACTGGGATGATATATAGGGTCTATATGAGCTTTGGGGGCAACTTGGGCACCTATCACCTCAGAGGGGCCGGCCACACTAAGCCAAATTCCGGAGAGGCCGGTTTTGCTAGGGAGTTAGGGTCTCATTTGGTCAGGGTGGTCTCATACTGGTCAAATTTGGCCTCTAGAGTTGTTTGTCTGTCTCAGAAATCTCCCGGATCATCCCAGATTCACCTGCACGCTCCAATTCCTCACAAACCGACATGGAAAGTTTCAGTTTTCAGTAAACTTGGATTGTTTCAAATAGATCTGGGTTTCTAACCTCAAAGGGGGGTTTAAGGTCATTTCTAAGGTCCAATTGCACTAACACCACTCAAAATCCCACATAAACTCTTCTAGAAATCTTCCAAGTTCACTAAACCGCACTAAATCACAACTAAACGCGTATGGATACTAACGTGAATGAAAAACTACACAAATGGTGAAGGGATTACCTCGTTTGGAACTCATGAATCCCCTTAGATCATCAAAATCCAGTTTGTCTTGGTTACCCATGATTGTTGTGAGCTTGTGTACATTTTTTGTGAAGAGGGTGTATGGTTTTGGGTTTGTTTTGGGGGTGTTTTGAAGGTTGAAGTGGAGGAGGGAGATGGGGCTGCCATGGTGAAGAGGGAGAGAAAAAGTGATGATGAAGATGATGAGAAGAGAAGGAATGGCCAAGATCTAGGGTTGACCCCTCACACTCTCTCTCTCTCTCTCAAGCATGCTTTGTCTCATGTCATGATTGTGTCCCCTCTCTCATCATTTCCTTTCTTTTTCCTTTTCTTTCTTTTCTAAACTCAACAACCATGCAAGATAAATGAAGAAAAGATCATGAAAAAAATGTAACAAGTGTAAAAATGATATGGTGCATGTCATGTGCACAAAACATGTTTAATACGCGATTAGCGATATTTAATCGCGATTAGCGTAAAAGTGCAAATAAAAATCGTAAAAATTCATAATTCCTCTAAATCACATAAAACGCCCTCATTTCAGAAATTTCCATAATTTTCCAAATTTTTCCTAATTTATCGGTATTTAATTATACCGCCTTATTAAAATATTCATTATATTTATTATTTAATTATAAAAATTCCCAAAAATAATATTTTATTTTTCTGAAATGTTACAATCTTCCCCTCTTAAAAAAATTCAGTCCCCAAATTTAAATTTAAACTCCTCAATACTAAAACATTTCAGTAAAAAGTCCAGGTCGTCAGGGCTCCGAAATTATCAATACATAAAACGCATCATAGCGCAATGCATGCGTATGAACAATGAGCAGATAACTCAAAAATAAAACTCCGTCAAGTATCCCGCAATCATCAGAGTCATGGTGAAGACATAAATGTAAAATCCAAAATGAAACCAATATGATATACATCAAAACTATCCATGTAAACATCAAAACTATACATGTAAATATCAGAAGGAAATGTATGCCAAACATTTTATGTTGCCGTGCGATGTGCGTATCGCGGCACAGTGGCGGATGTCTAATATAAGAAAATAACTCTCTCTCTCTCTCTCTATATATATATATATATATATCTTTTGTTTAATATGCACGTACTGCCGTTTTGAAAACAATTTAGAAGGGTTTCCTTGTTTTAAATTGTTCGTGTCATCTCAGACACATAGGTAAATACTGAGACTATAGCTCCTTTTTGGAAATCTCTTCGATATCTATCAATGCATGCAAAATATCCAGGTACTGTCCTCTGACTAGTCCTGCTCAGTACGAAAACAAATAGCAAATATCATAAAAACGTACTGCTCCATAAGAAATAAATCCCAAAATGTATATAAGAATACCCTGTGCGTTTGGTGCGTACGGAAATCGAAATCAACAAATGTGCCATACGTGGGAACAAAACAAAAATCTAAGCGCAACAGGTGTACATGAAACACCTGTCAAAGGCAACGGGTGTGCCTGACAACAAAATCAGGTGCATCTGATAGGCACGAAGAATCCCGCTTAGTGCATCTGGTGTGCACCAAAATCGCATCTCAAATCATGCGCCCAACATGCACAAAAATCCAAATCAGGTGCATCCATCATGCACGAATAAAATCTAAATCATGTGCATTCAACATGCACGAAATCACGAAACCCAATATCAAACGCCGAACATGCGCAAGAATCCAAATCAAATGAACAGAGTGCATGAAATCAACATCAATATCGGAATCGAAATCGACGGTATACAATACAGCTCAACCCAAATCAGGTATACCGCGGTATGTAATCTCACAACCCTGTGCATCAGCGTGCACAAATCAAATCAAAACACTAAAAGTGCATGAAAACTATGCCGAAAGCATAAGTCAAATCACATGCATAACATAGGCATGAAATCAAGATCAACACATCGAATGACATCAAACCGAAATCAGGTGCAACCGTGGTGCACAAAAACAAATATCATGAAACTCAATCATCAAGACTAAATCATGCGAATAGACCGCCCAAAATACCGAAATCCAAGGTGACGGATACATGATAATCGAATCACCAAATCACAAATCATAAATACCGTCGTCAATATTTCCTCCTTCAAAGTCGAGAAGGTGTCGGTGCATCCAATACTAGCAGAGCAAGATATCTACTTGCCTCCTATTCATCGTCTGGCGCTTGGTACTTTTAGGCTCTTATCTCTCACTGTGCATTGCTAGATACATAGCTCCTCAGCTCAACGGCCTAATATGGAATGACGACGGAAACAGTCCCGCTCTGGCACCTCCTCTACAGACCTCTGGCCAACTATCTCGTCGACGATGTCGAACTCTAGCCTGCCGGGTGTGCGCAATATGACCACTCGAGGTCCAAGTCTTCTCGTATAGTATTCTAGAAAGGTCCTATCGAGGTCTATCTCAATCTCGTTTCTGCCGAACTGTCCGGAGGTTATCACCCTTTTCTATATCTGTTTCTTATTCCAGAACGGCTGCATACTCATCGTGACTCCTTCTGGAAGATATATTCATGTACAACGCCTCTGTATGCATGTCACATCTCTGATGTCGGCGGAGTGGAACGTCATCTCATCAAGATCTCGTACGAACCTCTTATTCCACTTTTATCTAATGTCGACTGCTCCGGACTCGTCTCTTCATGGCTGCATGAACTATGCTCCAACGGCTATACTCGTATCTGGAGTCTCCCAAGAAATGCATCTCACCATATAGCAACATAGCATCCGAATGAAGTCGAACCATTTGATCGATTCGTCAAAACCTCATAATCTCCCAAGATCTCAACATCTTGGGTACAGTTTAATAGTATCGAGTTCATACCACAGCATCGGTGGACCAGCCGTAGAAGGGCAAACCCAAGCCTCACTAATCGCACCGCGAAACTGCCGCAAACCCTAAGGTTCAAAGGCTTTCACACGGTCATTATGTCGAGTTAGGGTTCCATTCTTCTAGAGGGTCCATAGAATTTCTTGCATGTCTTTCCGAATAATTTAAACTTGGAATATGGGTTTCTGACATTCGATCGCCTCTGTCGACTTTCAACATATCCGCGTGAAGTCGTCTCTAGCTGAAATCAATCTATCCGATGACCTCGCATCGGGGTAAGTGAACGAACCACATGTCCTAGTCATTCATCCTTGGGTGACTAGCGACCTTCTATCATACCTCTAAGTACAACTCGTACTGCAATAGCTCTAACATCTGGGGCAATATCTCGTCATTCGCAGCAACAACTGGCTCATTCGTCTGCACGCTGAACAGTGCCTTAATAATCAAAATACGGTGCATTAACGGTCATCATCTTCTGGCTGTCCTCTAGCGGTAGCCTAATCCTCTGGTGCTGATCTGCATGTCCGAGAAATCTCATAACAGCGATCCATCAAACGCTCATGCCGCGAAAACACAATAAAATGACACCTCTATACAATCGTGTATCCCTGGAATCACGCCCTGGTCAGTGCTCGTCCGTGACGAGCTTGTGTTGACCGCAACTCTAGCCGTAGCTCTCTATACCCACACAATCATGGTAACAAAACCATAACTGGTACTGATGAGGATAGATCATAGGAAGGAA
Source organism: Agapanthus africanus (assembly GCA_030015575.1). Lineage (NCBI taxonomy): Eukaryota > Viridiplantae > Streptophyta > Magnoliopsida > Asparagales > Amaryllidaceae > Agapanthus > Agapanthus africanus. The sequence continues at coordinate 460,096,553 of CM057350.1, read as the reverse complement.
TATAATACTGTGCAAAAAAATGTACATCCTAAGGCTTCTTAAGCAAAGTAGCGTATCGTAAATATGCCGTGGAACATACGTACGGTACGTCACTCTACTCAAGCTACCTACTCCATCAACCAAGGGTTATCCTACACTACGAAGGTAAAACCTAACGCTCTGATACCAACTTTGTCACGACCCGAAAAGTACGAAACATGACTGGCACTTAAATTACGAAACGTCTCGAGGCGTACGTAATCGAAGTAAGCTGAAACCCAGAAATCAAAACCAAGTAAATAAGTAGAGTGAGGGAAAAACCAATTTAAATCAAGTAGTATAGCAACATATGCCGAAATATGCATTTTTAAAATCACCAGTCTTTTATAAAAATTTCGGCAGAGTTTCCATTGTAAATACCAGCCCCGAACGGAGTACAACATGATAAATATATACATAATGATAAAAAGGCATCCCAAGCGGGAGCTAGCTCTTCGTTAATCGACGGCCACAACCACGCAAGCAATAAAATATACAACGCCGAAAGGCGAGGATCAAAACTGAAAAGGGAACTCGAAACAACATAAAATCCATAATAATACAACGCGCGACTCTAAGGTCGAAAGAATAAACACTGGTCTTCTATGTCTATCAAATATACAAGTCTGGTTGATGGAGTTTTAACTAGATACAACTGAAATAACAAATATACAATGGTGGTCCTGATACAAAAGAACCCACCTACCAAAGCAAATCACCCGGAATGGAAGCAGTGTGCCAGCAAAGCCGTAACGAAACCTGTGCGGCAAAACCTGCAAGAAACTGTAGCACAACGGGGGTGAGTTGCCAACTCGTGAGTAGAAAACATCTACGAGCAGAAATCGCATGTATAACGCAATCCTAGGTCATATGATCAATAATATCCTCAAATAATAACAATATGGCCAGAAGCATAAATAATGATATGGGTAAACATCTATCCATAAAGGGTAATACGAAGAACTCGTGTCAGTACCTCAGGTAACAACATGTCACTAATATGGTGTAAAAATGTCAGGTAGCAGTATGTCACTAAAATGATATGCAGATGCATATAATGAGAACAAAGTACATCATGAATCAAAGAACCGTTTTTCTTTATTTAATGATATTTCTATATGTATATCAATCGGGTATCACCAATGAAATCAACAGAGAAATCAGTGTCAAGCATCGACACAAAACATAAATCTCAGTATCACAATATCAAATCTCAATATCTCTGTATCTCAAATCTCAGTATCTCAATGCCTCGGGCTCCGTCAGCCCGGATAGGCCCATATCATCAATCAAACGACCACGGCGGTATCCACCGGATATCCGCCGCGTCAGGTAAAATCACCGGTAGGCATTCTGCCCCTGCCAGGCTCATCATCTACACCTCGATCTTCTTACCCCGGGGTACCTTACCGGGTCCACCATGTACTCGCAGACGGTTTTTCCAACTCCTCGAATCGGGTCTCGAATCCATCTCATAACCGAGAAAACATCATGGTGGACGAATCATATATCATGAGAAAACTGCACTTTTCGTTTTAAAAAGAGAGAGAGAGAGAGAGAGAAGTTTATATATTCTTGTGGTTTTCTCCTAGATCCAGGAAATCTCATGAAAATCCGAAATCCAATCATCAATAGCGAGTAAAAAGTGAATATCAGCATAAAACTCTATAATACTGCATAACAGTGAATGATAATATGCATGAAGTAGCAAGTAATAACTGCAATGTCTAAACTGGCATATAAGGCAAGTACACTAATATCATATCGAATCTATCAACTAACAAGCTATATCAATGAAATAATATTCTTTAAAGTGTGCGTGACATGGCAATTACCGATGATGATGTGTGTGAGCCGGCAAGTAAGTGTATGTGGAACATACGCATCATCAGTAATGGTGCTGGTATCCTAACAGCATAATTTCAATATTAACATATGAAAACACAATATAAGCATGCAATGTGATGCGAGCAGCAAGAATATGCGGGAGCTGAATATCAAAAACAATGATAACAAATCTGCATATGTCTAATTATGAGTCGTACAGTCTTTCCATTTGAAATAACACGAATCGTGGTGTTTTGAAAATAAGGGCTACGGTGTTTTTAAGAAAATGTACATCCTTTGAAGTATCCGTAGAATCCCTTGGCCTATCTTTAAAAATACTCACGATTTGTTAGTTTTGAAAAAAGTTTGACTCGAATCTAATCTATCATTTACAAGTAAACTGCAGTGCTAAACTAAAAGGCTGATCAAAAGGTTAGGAAACCGCCTAACATCTGAGTCGATACATATATATAAATATAATAGTTGGTGATCCCGCCTCAGTAGTATCCCATACGATATAATATCTATAACATGACGTCCTCAAATCAACAGTGCGGATCTAACATCAATATAGCTCGTACGGTAAATCCATCGTACGGCATCCTAAATCTGGGTACGGGTCAAATATCATATTTGTCTCATTACTCATCTGATATTCTTATGATCACAATCGTGAACAGGGGGTACTGATCTAAGTCTAGTACACTACTAATATCATCAACAATATCATGATCTGGCTACTGATCTAAAGTCTCATACAATCCGATGTCATCAACACATATTATCTTACAGAAGTATACATCGCCCAAGCGATCCGTTATAAATATCATAACGTATCTCATCTCATATCTCCATCATATGTCAACTATCACTATATATATCATCATCCACATAGTATCGTCGTTCAACGATCCGCTATAACATCATGACGTATCTTGGTCACATATTAAATATCCCACGGCAACATGTCCGATCATATCGACTCAATCCCAAGTATCATATAACATCCTCATCATCCAAACACATGAATACCAATATAAATATGTCTCCAATACGCACAAGGATATCAATGTATGTGAGTATGTGTCTGTGCGCGTATGCAAACCTTTACCCTAGGGTTTCGGGACTAAGAAATCGACTAAAGTACTTTCTTCAATTCTAGCTAACGCTAACCCCTAATCTCCTAAAGCCTTTCTTGTTAAGTTTCATATCTCTCAACAACATACGAATGTATATCTATATCATATCACAACATTTCTTACGACTTTGCGAGGGTGCTATATGCCATCCACCCGACTTCTCCCCGTAAATATAAATCCACTCACCTTATCTGCGCTTTCTGGAATCGATGACGCCACGCACATCCTCGTCGTCTCGAAGTCCACATGGGGTACCTACATATCATATATATAGCATCGTAAATGAAATCACACACAAAAACCAAAATGTCGCACGAGTCACCCATAGGTCAAAACCTACGGTCTACATCTCACAATTCAACCAAATATCAATCGATATAGATGTACAAATGTCAAATAATCGAATACAATACAAAATACCAAAACTTAAATCCATAACATCATGAAAAATATGGCAGCAACCCAGTAAAGTGGTCCCAGATTTCTGTTCAAGTCAAAACAAGGTAAGCAAACAACACTGGGATGATATATAGGGTCTATATGAGCTATGGGGGCAACTTGGGCACCTATCACATCAGAGGGGCCGGCCACACTAAGCCAAATTTCGGCGAGGCTGGTTTTGCTAGGGTGTTAGGGTCTCTTCAGGTCAGGGTGGTCTCATACTGGTCCAATTTGGCCTCTAGAGTTGTTTGTTTGTATCAGAAATCTCCCGGATCATCCCAGATTCACCTGCACGCTCCAATTCCTCACAAACCGACATGGAAAGTTTCTGTTTTCAGTAAACTTGGTTTGTTTCAAATAGATCTGGGTTTCTAACCTCATAAGGGGGTTTAAGGTCATCTCTAAGGTCCAATTGCACTAACACCACTCAAAATCCCACATAAACTCTTCTAGAAATCTTCCAAGTTCACTGAACCGTACTAAATCACAACTAAACGCGTATGGATACTAAAGTGAATGAAAAACTACACAAATGGTGAAGGGATTACCTCGTTTGGAACTCATGAATCCCCTTAGATCATCAAAATCCAGTTTTTCTTGGTTACCCATGATTGTTGTGAGCTTGTGTACATTTTATTATGAAGAGGGTGTATGGTTTTGAGTTTGTTTTGGGGGTGTTTTGAAGGTTGAAGTGGAGGAGGGAGATGGGGCTGCCATGGTGAAGAGGGAGAGAAAAAGAGATGATGAAGATGATGAGAAGAGAAGGAATGGCCATGATCTAGGGTTGACCCCTCACACTCTCTCTCTCTCTCAAGCATGCTTTTTTTCATGTCATGATTGTGTCCCCTCTCTCATCATTTCCTTTCTTTTTCCTTTTCTTTTCTAAAGTCAACAACCATGCAAGATAAATGAAGAAAAGATCATGAAAAAAATGTAACAAGTGTAAAAATGATATGGTGCATGTCATGTGCACAAAACACGCTTAATACGCGATTAGCAATATTTAATCGCAATTAGCGTAAAAAGTGCTATTAAAAATCGTAAAAATTCATAATTCGCCTAAATCACATAAAACACCCTCATTTCAGAAATTTCCATAATTTTCCAAATTTTTCCTAATTTATCATTATTTAATTACACCGCCCTATTAAAATATTCATTATATTTATTATTTAATTATAAAAAATCCCAAAAATAATATTTTATTTTTCTGAAATGTTACAAGAGGTCGTATGGGGTTTACGACGGGGTTCGTTCACAGACGCGTACTTTTGCGCGTTTGGTGTTCGGGCAGTTGATACTAGTGGGTTTTGGTTTAAACCGGATCCTATTATTAGATTTTGGGTTGGTTCGGTCTCATTGCATTCGTGTTTCTTAGAAGACGGATGCGGGTATGTATATACAGTTGACAGAGGCAGAGAAATCTCATTTGGGTTTTGACCATTGACTTGATTAAAACCATAATGAGATGGAGAAACTTGATTAATGAGTTTTAATTAGAGATAATTGTATCATGGTAAATTAGTTTGACCATTTGACTTATTGACTTTTGTTGACTTAGATATTTTTATTGAGCATGAGATATTTTTAGCTTAGCATTAATTGTGACATGATAATGGTCAAATCAACATCAAGCATGACAATTATCCTAATTAAAATTATCATTATTCTTTTTCCTCATATGAGAGCATACACCTCATTTTATCATGATACATTCTCTCTCTTGCTTACTCTCTCCTCTTCCTCTCTCAAGGCTCTATTGTTTCATGAGTTGAAAATCAAGAGCATTGTGAGATCAAACCACCAAAACACTTCTCTACTCACTCTAGGGTTCTTAGTCTAGCACACCAAGCACCTTAGTTACTTCAAGATAGAGGTTGGAGCTCAAGGTAGAGACCTTCGGGTGAATCTTTCTTTGATATAGAGAAGCCGGTGAGGAGGAGCCATCCGCAACCACTCCAAGGAGCTCATAACAAAGAGAAGCACCACAAAAAGAGAAGGAGTTGAAGCTTGAGGTATAACTTTCTATCATAGTAGATAGAACACTTTTGTGCTAGCTAGGTTTATGGTAAAGATCCGGTTTAGGGTTTATTCTTGCGCCAAGTTTGTTATCGTAGTAAAATTTTTGTTTCGCATTTGGCCACGGAAGTTGGCCGGGGCCCTAGTGTAACCCTTCATGGTATCAGAGCCTACCCATAAACTCTATTAGCTAGTTTGCACAAGCTTAAAATCTCGATTGACAAATTTTTCCGAATCATGAATCTATGTTCATGAGCTTGCTGTCGATTTTCAAAGTTGTTCTAAAATTTTTCTGGGTATCTTAGAATTTATGTGCTGGCAAAACTATAGCTACAGAAAAAATTTGGGGGCCTAACTCCAAAATTCCGTCGCGGAAAGTGGGAAAAATGTCGCATTTTGCGGCCCTTCCGCGGCGCCTTTTGGGCTACAGTACCCAAAAATTTTTCTGGGGCTCTAGTTCATGAAAATATGATATTTGTGATATATAGTTTTGGCCCAGGTTTATTTGAGTGCTGGATTTGCATTTGGGGCCTATTTGGAAAAGTTTAGTCGATCAAAATTTTAAATGTGTATTTTACAGTATATTCACTTTTATCTGCGAACGTGAATGCCACTCGATCGTTAAAACTCGTCTGATTGTTATATGTTCTTTTAGACGGGTTTTGCGAACGTGACATTTGCGTTGATGTTTTGTGCTTGTGTTGTGATTGTGGTTGGATAGTCGTGATGGATAGCATGTGGTGCAATGTTAGTAGTACAGTTTATATTCATTTGTACATTTGTTATTGCGGGGCGAGCGTCCGACATGTGGACTGCCGTCTTTACCGGGTTGTATATTATTTTTAGGACACGACCGGGTTGAGGTCGATGTCACCATTTATACATATTATTTTCTTTTTCTGTACTAGGATTACCCCACGGTGGAGTGCACGAATAGTCGGGTTCTAGAAGGCAACAAGCCCGCATCTCATGGCGTTGAGACGGAGGGGGCTTCATTCTAGAATCAGCGGGCTATTCGCCACACTCGTAGGGGGTATAGGATGACCCACGGAGGGGCGCCTAAGTTACCGGATTTCGTGAAGTGCTGGGTGGCCCATTCACTTTGTTGAAGGGGGCTGACGCACTTCTGGGATTGACGGATAACTTGCCGCGCTCGTAGGGGTCCAGGTTTTCATTGCACAGGCTATCCACACGACAGGGAACGTCGGGTTTTATTTGCGGCTTAAATAAAACCCGGGGCTCCAAGATTATCCACCATTCTGTATTGTTGGCTAAGATTCTATGATGTTGATTATTATAATGCCTGGGACGAATGTTGTATATACTTCTATATATATACTAGTAGATGTTGTATATATTTTGCACCCGCGCTAGTCCAGCACCCACTCTGTCGTTAGTTAAGTAACCTAACGGGTGATGACGGGGTCCAGTGGCGAATGCAGATGGCATATACGTACATTTTATTTTCGTTCTTTTCTGGTGTGATAGGTTATATTGATAGGACCGCATTAATTTTGATTAATACAAGAAAATAAACCTAAAAGATGTTGTTGGAACCAAGTCTTAAAAACAGACAATACAGATGTTCTCTTTTGCTTTGCACAGTGGTATTCAGTTATGAATATCCAAGACCTTATTCTACGAGGCAAGGGACGAGATCCCTTCATCGGGAGTGGCCCCTTGAGTAAAAGTTTGCGTCAACGTAATAACTTCACTATAGTCAATTATTTTTGCTTTGCATTGAGTTATTCATTTTGAAATATCCTGCACCTCATTCGACGAGAAAAGAGCCGAGATCCCTTCACAGGGAGTGACCTCTTTAGCAAAAGTTTTTGCCACTATATATATTTTCAAAAATTGCTCAGGTTCCTTCAACGATATCAAGTTCATTACGTTAACGGGTTTTTCGCCATAAACCCAGCCATAACCCTCCGTCATTTCTTACAACACTTAGTATCCGTGCTGTGTTTGTTGACTCCGTCAAAGCGTAGTGTACGGTAGCTGAGTGGTGCTTGTTTGTAGCACTAGATGGGATTGGTTAGGACAGTCGTATAGCCTTGTTGACTCCGTCAAGGGTTATGCGGGTGGGTTTAATGCAATCCAGATAATGACGGGTTGAACTTGACTAGAACTCTATGATTTGTTGACTCCGTCAAGGTCACTAGGGTCCTAAGGGTAAAAACCACATCAGGAGTTTCAAATATACAGGAAACTTGCAGATTTAGCATACCTTCTGGAGTGTAGTGACTAGAGTGGATTCCATCTTAGTCATTACACAATGATAGTCGGATCCCGATCCCACTGATGAGTTGGATTACTCTCGGGAGATTATTTCACTTAACAATCAATGCTATAAACAAAGTAGGTGTCTAGAACGGTGTTAGCAGGGCTACGCCTCCAGGGAAAAGAGGTTATATAATTAAGGAACTTCGCGAAAGCGTTGGAAAACCTCCCTTGAAGTACCAACACTAGCCTGGCTAAATGGTTAAGCAAGTATTGTGACGTGCAATTAATCCTGGCTAGTTCTTCTTTTAAAGGTTTGAAGAATAATTTGAGAAAACAATAGGAGCCATCCGGGTTAGATAAATTAATAACCAATCTAATCATGCAAGAGCGTGTAAGTCCATGCTACCTCTCCCGGTACTTTCGGGCATGCGGAATTTGTTAAAAAACGATTTTTATAGAGGTGGTAACATGGACTTAAAACCCGGATCTTTGTTAAACTACTAACTAACAACCTAACAAGAGTCGTTAACTACTCGGTTAGGGGGTTTATACCTTGCTTGTCTTGAAATCCTTCGTCTTCAAACTCCGATGGTGGTCCGGATCGGCTTCTTCCCGTCGTCTCCTTGCGCCGAAGATAGATCCACCTGAAAGCTCCAACCTTTGGCTCCTTCTTCGAACTTTGAAGAAACTAGTTCACTCGGTATGCTAAACCTTGTGAACTAGAGTGAGTAGAGAAGAGTTTGTATGGGATTTTATCTATGGTTCTTGGTTCTCAACTCATGAGACAAGTGAACCATAGAGTCAAGAGAGGGAGCAAGAGGAAGAGGGTGAGAGCAAGAGTATGAGAGCTCAAGAACAAGAAAGAGAATGGTCAAGTGAGAATGAGCCTCTCTTTTGTCTTTCACCCTCTCATAATCCAAAACAATGATAACAAATCATATCAATCAAGTGTTATGTGATGGTTTAAGCAACCATAGCCATATCATTTCATGCACTCATTTTGCACAAAGGAGCAAGCAAGCAAAAGTCTTTGCCATGAAATGATAGCTATGGTTATCATGATGGTCAACTAGTCAATCCTAGTCAACCGGTCAACAAAGTCAACAAGTCAACAAAAGTCAACAAGTCAACAAAGTCAATCCCTCAACAACCATGTCACCATAATACTTAATTAATATGATTGTTAATCACATATCATATTCTCATTAGGGTTGAGCAAAAAGTCAATAGTCAACTGTCAACGGTCAACAACCCTAATGAGAATCATCTGCCTCTGACTCTCCGTCAACTGTGCATACACACCCGCATCCGCGTTCCGAGGAACACGAATGCCTACTGGATAAATCCAATCCCAAAAGGTACACTAGGATCTGGCTTAAACCAAAGCCCGCTAGTGTAAACTGTCCGGACACTGTACGTGCACAAGTGCACGGATGTGACCGAACCCTGTCGCAAAACCATGCGACCTGTCGCAAAACTATGCGACCTCTACTCTTTTGCCTAAAGGCGAAAAGCTTTCTGTGTGGGACTCTAAAGACTCGACACTACGCTGGCAGTGGGTTTAACCACAGACCGCAAGCGGCACTAGCTGTGCGTAACGGTCCCCAGGTAGTGCCGACAAGAAGACCGACGAGGCGAAACCCATCTGAGCTCCTACTGAGCCTGAATGTGACATTCTCCGTACAGTCCGGTCTGTTCCTCTGATACATCGCATGGCGGGCCTAGGGGGCGGTAAACGTCAGTCCCCCAATAGCGGTACAAGTCGTGTCAGAGCGAAGCCCAAAATACCCTGAGATAACACTGGAAGCCTACCAGTATATCTCGTTTGCCCTGGCCAGGGACTACTCGTGTAATGGCTCTCCTAGACACAGCGCGATGTCAACCCCCAATACCGGGAGAGACGAATCCTGTCTAACCGTCACTGCCTCCAAGTGCTTCGGGACTGCACCCAACTACTACCTGTTTGTATGACTCCTTTGAGCCGTGGTAGGGTAGTAGTCAAAGTACAGTGGGAACACACTCGAGGCGAAGTGACAGTGTCAAGTCAGCGGACTAAGCTGTACTCATGTCACCTGGGAATTGATAACTGACGATAGGCATAATACCAACTAGTCAGTTCTCGACGAGTCCTGTCCAGTGTACTCGTAACCTAACGAGCACCCGCATACTATCTCAAGTACGACGTACCGACGGCTGTGGGACAGACCGTCTCCCACACTGGGATGAGAAGCGCATGCGCTAGTCTACTCCGGAGTATCGATGCCCTATCTCGATAGTCCTGCGACCAGGGACCTGCATAAGGATGTGCTTATAGATTACCCAGCCCCACTAGTGTGACTGCCATCACAACGCTGGTAATCAAGCAAAGATCCTAAGGGCTCCACTAATGTGTATAGGCGATATACTAAAATAAACACATGTACACATTGAAGTAGAAACAAACCAAGTAGCATACTACTATTTTGAGCAAGATTGTATATACAAGGTGAATATCCCAAGCTTCCATTAAGTAATATACAAACTAGTATGATACAGTAATGGCCTCTAGGGCATATACACTAACAATCTCCCACTTGCACTAAGGCCATGTACTGGCGTATCGAAGACCTATCATCTCGATCAGCCGCTCGAACTGAGTCTGGGGCAAGGCCTTGGTGAATGGATCTGCAGTGTTATCTTCTGAAGCGACTCTCCGAACCTCGATCTCCTGGCGATCCACGATCTCCCTGATTAGGTGATACCGCCTTAAGATGTGTCTGGATTTCTGATGGGACCTGGGTTCCTTCGCTAAAGCTATAGCCCCGTTGTTTTCACAATACAGAGGTATTGGATCAACAATGGACGGAACCACCTGAAGTTCTTTCAAGAACTTCCTCATCCAGACGGCTTCTTTTGCGGCATCAGATGCAGTGATGTATTCCGCTTCCATCGTCGAGTCTGCAACTGTTTCCTATTTGGAACTCTTCCAACACACCGCCCCTCCATTGAGGGTAAAGACAAACCCCGACATGGACTTGGAATCATCCTTGTCACTCTGGAAGCTGGAGTCAGCAAAGGCCTCGATCTGGAGGTCTTTTCCGCCATACACCAAGAACATCTCCTTAGTCTTTCTCAGGTACTTGAGAATGTTCTTTACCGCTATCCAGTGTTTCTCCCCAGGGTTTGACTGATACCGGCTTACCACACTCAGTGCATAAGCTACATCCGGTCTGGTACACAACATCGCATACATTATAGAGCCTACCGCAGAAGCGTAGGGTATAATAGACATGCGATCCCTCTCCAAATCAGTCTTGGGAGACATCTCTTTAGAGAGGGTGATCCCGTGACAAGCCGGTAGGTTACCGCGCTTGGAATCTTCCATACTGAATCTTTTCAGTATGGTGTCGATGTACCTGGACTGTGAAAGTCCTAATATCCTCTTGGATCTATCACGATGGATCCGGATCCCCAGGATTTATGAGGCATCACCCAGGTCTTTCATGGAGAACCTGTGCGACAAGAACCCCTTGACAGATTGTAGCATAGGAATGTCATTTCCTATTAAGAGAATGTCATCTACGTATAAAACGAGGAATACTACAGTTCTCGCTACAAATCTACTGTAGATGCATGTTTCATCTGGATTTTTAATAAAGCCAAATTCCTTGACTGTCTCATCAAAACAGATGTTCCAACTCCGTGATGCCTGCTTTAGTCCATAGATGGACTTAAGAAACTTGCACACCTTTCCGCTGCTCCCACTCTAAATGAAACCCTCTGGCTGGTCCATATAGACACACTCCTCTAAATTTCCATTTAGAAAAGCGGTCTTTACGTCCATTTGCCAGATCTCATAATCGTGGAAGGCAGTAATGGCAAGAAGGATCCGAATGGATTTCAGCATAGCCACTGGAGAAAAGGTTTCGTCATAGTCCAAGCCAGGTCTTTGACGGAAACCCTTTGCTACAAGTCTAGCTTTATAGGTCTCAACCTGTCCATCTATACCAATCTTCCTTTTGAAGATCCACTTGCATCCTACGGGTTTTACCCTGTCTGGAGCAATGTCCAACGTCCATACTTTGTTGGTGTACATGGACTACATTTCGGTCCGCATTGCATCCAGCCATTTTACTGAGTCAACGCTCTGAACGGCCTGCTGGAAGCTAGTAGGCTCATCATAATCTATGATGCAATCCTCTCTATCCCCGTCTATGAGAAAACCGTAGTATCTCTCGGGCGGATGAGACTGCCTACTACTCCTGCGGAGCGGCGTAGGAATGTCCTGTTCTTTTGAACCCTCTGGTTCCACTAAACTTTCAGTAATAGTCTGTGGTTCTGGAATTTCTTCCAGTTCTACTGCGCTCCCACTAATTTCCTTTTCTAAGAACTGGTGTTCTAGAAAGTGGGCATTACGAGAAACAAGGACTTTTTGTTCCTCTGCGTGGTAGAAAAGATACCCCCTGGTGTTCTTTGGGTATCCCACAAACTTGCACAGTACTGAGCGTGCCTCGAGTTTGTCCGCATGCTGCTTTTTGACAAAAGCTGGACATCCCCATATCTTCAGATATTGAAGATAGGGTTTCTTCCCACTCCATAACTCATAAGGTGTGGTAGGCACAGTCTTAGTGGGAACTCGGTTCAAAAGGTACGCAGCTGATTCTAGCACATACCCCCAGAATGATCGCGGTAACTCAGCGTTACTCATCATGGACCGTACCATATCTAATAGGGTTCGGTTCCGTCTCTCCGATACATCGTTATGTTGCGGAGTGTATGGAGGAGTAAGCTGAGAGAGAATTCCGTTCTCTTTTAAATAGTCCAGGAACTCGGCACTCAAGTATTCACCACCTCGATCCGATCTTAGAATCTTGATACTTTTGCCGGTTTGTTTTTCTACTTCATTCTTATATTCCTAGAACTTTCCAAAGGCTTCGGATTTATGTTTCATTAAGAAGACATGTCCGAATCTTGAAAAATCATCCGTAAAAGTAATGAAGTAAGAAAAACCGCTTCGCGCATGTGTAGACATTGGACCGCACACGTCGCTGTGTACGAGTCCCAAGAGCTCGCTCGCTCTTACTCCGTATCCAGTGAACGGAGTCTTTGTCATCTTTCCTTTGAGACAGGATTGACAAGTGGCATACGATTGATATTCGAACGGATCCAAATATCCTTCTGTATGTAACTTAGTCAACCTTCTCTCATTGATGTGACCCAGTCTACAATGCCATAAGAAAGCCTGATTTATTTCCGGAGACTTTCTTTTGTGTGTATTCTGGACGTTAAAAATCTGTGGTTGGTTTAATACGTATATACCATTACTCAATGTACCTGACCCAATCAAAACTTGATTAAGGTGAATGTTTACAACATTACTTACAAACGCAAATTCATAAGCTTCTTTAGAAACTAAAGATACAAAAATGATATTACAAGTTGCGTTGGGTACAGAAAAAGCAATTACGCAAAACCAAAACATGTCCATCTGACATTCCCAGGTGATAGTCCCCCACGGCTTTAGCATCCATGCTAGCTCCGTTCGCAACTCTGAGGGTCATGTCACCTTCCTTCAAAACCCTACGGTTTCTCAATGCCTGCAATGAATTACAGATATGAGATCCTGATCCGGTATCCAATACCCAGGAAGTAGAGTTTATTGAAAGACAGTTTTCAATAACATACACACCTGAAGCTGAAGCTGCAACCTGCTTCAATTCCTGTGTCCTGGCTTTCCAAGCCCTGTAATCATTCTTCCAGTGTCCTTTCTTATGACAATAGAAGCATTCTTCCTTATCCACAAGCTTCCCCGCTTTCTTTGTTGCTTTAGCTTTTCCCTTCGTATCCACTTTACTAACACCGCCTCTTGGTTTGGCGGGGGATTTCTTCTTCTTTCCCTTGGCTTTCGCCTTGGACCTAGAAGAAGATGATCCTCCTACAAACAAAGTGGATGTTTCCCTACTTTTCTGTAGGGTGCCCTCTGCGCTCCTCAGCATGTTGAGGAGCTCTAAAAGTTCGACCTCTTTTTCTTGTAGGTTGAAATTCAGTATAAACTGGGCGTAAGTGGAAGGAAGGGACTGGAGAACTAAGTCCGTATAGAGCTCACTCTCCAATGTGGTCCCTAGGTCCGCGAGCTCCTCAATGTAGCCGATCATCTTTAGCACGTGTTCTGCTACTGATGATCCGACGGCCATCTTTGCCGAAAATAACTTTTTCGACGCTTCGTATCTTGCGATACGAGATTGCTCTCCATATAGTTCTTTTGTATGAAGAAATATGGATTCCAAGTCCATATTCTCGTGCCTCCTCTGATGTTCATTGTCCATAGAGGCAAGTACGAGGCACTTGGCCTTCGCGCTATCAATCTCCCAAGTCTTACGGATTTCCTTATCCGCGACGCTGGAAGTGGGACCAGGGACTGGGGGAGCTTTGGTGGTAAGAAGATACCCCAGCTTGTCGTAAGTGATTGCCATTTTGACATTCCTGAGCCAATCTTTGTAGTTTGGCCCTGACAGTATGTTTTTATCTAGAAGTAACTTAAGTCCAGTCATGTCGAATGGTCGCTGCAATTAGGAGAGAGAGAAGAAACACTCAGCATGATGCTCTTGCAAGTTTAGAGTGGTTTTTAGTTTGTCTAAACAGGATGGCTCCCACTGTTTCTCGAATCCCTCCTCAAACCATAAAGGAAGAATTAGTCGGGATCAATCCCACCGCACAATACTTGCTTAACCGTTCAGCCAGGCCAGTGTCGGTACTTCGAGGGAGGTTTTCCAACGCTTTCGCGAAGTTCCTTAATTCAAGAACCTCTTTTCCCTGGGGGCGTAGCCCCGCTAACACCTTTCTAGGCACCTACTAGGTTTATAGCATTGATCGTTAAGTGAGAAATTTCCCGAGGAGTAGCATATACTCATAGTAGGATCGGGATCCAAATATCATCGCGTGACGAAACTGAAGGAATCCTACCAGAATCATCACACTCCAAATGATATGCAAATCTAGCAAGTTTCAGTACTTATGAAACTCCCGATGTGGATTTTTTCCCCATGCTCTTATGACCTTGGCGTGAGGTCAAAATGTCATAAGTCACATGTCAAGTTCTTCCCATCATTATCCAGGTTAATTTGAATCCACCCGTACCTACCCTTGACGTAGGCCAAAATGGCAGTACGGCTGTCCCAAACCAACGCATTCTATCTATGCAACAGATAAATATCCGGCAGCTACCAATCACTATGCCTTGGCGTGAGGTCAAAATACATAGCTTGAATACTATCGAATATTTAACTGAAATGATGGAGGGCTACGAATGGTTTTGGCGAAACCGTGAACGTAGTGAACTTGATATAGTCGATGGAACGAGATAGCTTTTAAAAGGAGTGGCTCAAGCTCCGCATTTAAAAGTTGGTTTTGAAAAGAACCGAGTGGTTTTTCGAAAGTGTTCCAACGACTTAAGCTTGGTTTATTATCTTGCATTAGTTCTTTTAATGCGTGATATTCCTGCATTAGTTCTTTTAATGCGTCCCATCAATTTATCCTACCATTGCAGAAAACAACCAAAATATGACGTACGCTTATGCCATTCGCATTCTCCACGGGGCCCCGTCATTACCCGTTAGGTTACTTAACTAACGACAGAGCGGGGGCTGGGCTAGCGCGGCTGTAAAACATAAGCAACGCCTAAATAATATCATATATAGATATATTGCAATGATAGCCATTTCAGATCACAGATGAATACATTGGATATACTAGGAATCCGCAATTCGTATGAGCCTGTAACGAAAAGCAGATTACATGGTCGCGGTGAATAGCCAATACCCCACCCAAGACCCCTACGGGTGCGGCAAACTACCGGCCAAGTACCCGAAGTGGAGCAACCTCCCTCAACGCCGTGAGTAGGCCACTCGGCACTTCGAGATACCCGGTAGTTTGTGCACCCCCTCCATGGGTCTATCCTAGGAGCAAAAACAGTAAAAAGAAATTATACAATGACGGCTACAACCCCGACCCGGTTGTGCGGTCATACAAATAATATTACATCAATTTATAAATTTACATGAATTGAAAGAAAAGAAAAACTCTCGTCTCACAACCCCCGGCTATTCACCCGCGACAATCCAACATATTCATATCCACATTCCAGCAACATTACAGATCACAGATTTGTATAACCCCCACTAATCGACATATAGCGATTAGTAGACGTTGAATACAAATATCACATTACAGAAAAACCCGTCAGCTAAAGTTTTTTAGAAGTTCGATCAAAAATACGGATTTTCAGGCCCCAAACACAAAATTTCCTTTCTGTAAAACCTGGGCATAAACCACATATCCCAAAAATCCCAAAATAACCCCAGAAGAACACTGCACCAAAATTGGACCTCGGCCGAGTCAACTCGGCCGCGGAACCGCGGCGAGAGCATGCTCCCGCCGCGTTTCCGCGACTCTTTGACTCGATCGTTGGACAAAATTTGGTGGGTATTCACACAAAAGCCTGAGCCGATTTTTAAGATGAAAATTATCAACTTTTGAACAGAATAAAAATCGACAGAAACTTGAAATTCTCGGGTTTGTTTTCGTGACTTTTTCTTTGATCGATCTTCTAGTTACTTGCTAACATGTTAGATAGAGTTTAACTAGTCTCTGATACCACTGTAAGTCCATGCTACCTCTCCCGGTACTTTCGGGCATGCGGAATTTGTTAAAAAACGATTTTTATAGAGGTGGTAACATGGACTTAAAACCCGGATCTTTGTTAAACTACTAACTAACAACCTAACAAGAGTCGTTAACTACTCGGTTAGGGGGTTTATACCTTGCTTGTCTTGAACTCCATCGTCTTCAAACTCCGATGGTGGTCCGGATCGGCTTCTTCCCGTCGTCTCCTTGCGCCGAAGATAGATCCACCTGAAAGCTCCAACCTTTGGCTCCTTCTTCGAACTTTGAAGAAACTAGTTCACTCGGTTTGCTAAACCTTGTGAACTAGAGTGAGTAGAGAAGAGTTTGTATGGGATTTTATCTATGGTTCTTGGTTCTCAACTCATGAGACAAGTGAACCATAGAGTCAAGAGAGGGAGCAAGAGGAAGAGGGTGAGAGCAAGAGTATGAGAGCTCAAGAACAAGAGAGAGAATGGTCAAGTGAGAATGAGCCTCTCTTTTGTCTTTCACCCTCTCATAATCCAAAACAATGATAACAAATCATATCAATCAAGTGTTATGTGATGGTTTAAGCAACCATAGCCATATCATTTCATGCACTCATTTTGCACAAAGGAGCAAGCAAGCAAAAGTCTTTGCCATGAAATGATAGTTATGGTTATCATGATGGTCAACTAGTCAATCCTAGTCAACCGGTCAACAAAGTCAACAAGTCCACAAAAGTCAACAAGTCAACAAAGTCAATCCCTCAACAACCATGTCACCATAATTCTTAATTAATATAATTGTTAATCACATATCATATTCTCATTAGGGTTGAGCAAAAAGTCAATAGTCAACTGTCAACGGTCAACAACCCTAATGAGAATCCTCTGCCTCTGACTCTCCGTCAACTGTGCATACACACCCGCATCCGCATTCCGAGGAACACGAATGCCTACTGGATAAATCCAATCCCAAAAGGTACACTAGGATCTGGCTTAAACCAAAGCCCGCTAGTGTAAACTGTCCGGACACTGTACGTGCACAAGTGCACGGATGTGACCGAACCCTGTCGCAAAACCATGCGACCTATCGCAAAACCATGCTACCTCTACTCTTTTGCCTAAAGGCGAAAAGCTTTCTGTGTGGGACTCTAAAGACTCGACACTACGCTGGCAGTGGGTTTAACCACAGACCGCAAGCGGCACTAGCTGTGCGTAACGGTCCCCAGGTAGTGCCGACAAGAAGACCGACGAGGCGAAACCCATCTGAACTCCTACTGAGCCTGAATGTGACATTCTCCGTACAGTCCGGTCTGTTCGTCTGATACATCGCATGGCGGGCCTAGGGGGCGGTAAATGTCAGTCCCCCAATAGCGGTACAAGTCGTGTCGGAGCGAAGCCCAAAACACCCTGAGATAACACTGGAAGCCTACCAGTATATCTCGTTTGCCCTGGCCAGGGACTACTCGTGTAATGGCTCTCCTAGACACAGCGCGATGTCAACCCCCAATACCGGGAGAGACGAATCCTGTCTAACCGTCACTGCCTCCAAGTGCTTCGGGACTGCACCCAACTACTACCTGTTTGCACGACTCCTTTGAGCCGTGGTAGGGTAGTAGTCAAAGTACAGTGGGAACACACTTGAGGCGAAGTGACAGTGTCAAGTCAGCGGACTAAGCTGTACTCATGTCACCTGGGAACTGATAACTGACGATAGGAATAATACCAACTAGTCAGTTCCCGACGAGTCATGTCCAGTGTATTCGTAACCTAACGAGCACCCGCATACTATCTCAAGTACGACGTACCGACAGCTGTGGGATAGACCGTCTACCACACTGGGATGAGAAACGCATGCGCTATTCTACTCCGGAGTATCGATGCCCTGTCTCGATAGTCCTGCGACCAGGGACCTGCATAAGGATGTGCTTATAGATTACCCAGCCCCACTAGTGTGACTGCCATCACAACGCCGGTAATCAAGCAAAGATCCTAAGGGCTCCACTAATGTGTATAGGCGATATACTAAAATAAACACATGTACACATTGAAATAGAAACAAACCAAGTAGCATACTACTATTTTGAGCAAGATTGTATATACAAGGTGAATATCCCAAGCATCCATTAAGTAATATACAAACTAGTATGATACAGTAATGGCCTCTAGGGCATATACACTAACAGAGCGCACGTTGAGTGTTTCTTTTCTCTCTCTCCAGGTAGCAACCATTTCACGCCCTAATGAAGATAATAAAATGTATCTCTTGACCGATCCGAATTCTTATTCGGGGCTGGGGAACGTCGATTCGGATCTAACTTATGACAACAGTCATAACTGTGGGCAAGGGAAAGAGGATTGTATGGATTCCAAGGAGACCCCATTGAAGAAGAAGCATACTATTGCATCTACTTCAGGTGTTCTTGTAACTGAGAACTGCTTTTCGGTCAGTCCTGCCTCCTGGATACCAGATACCGGATCAGGATCTCATATCTGTAATTTATTGCAGGGACTGAGAAAATGTAGGAAAGTTGCACCTGGTGATAAATCCCTCAGGGTAGGGAACGGAGCACGAGTTAATGCTGCAGCCGTCAGTGAATATCACCTAATGTTACCAAATGGCAATATTATGATTTTGAACAATTGCTACCATATACCTTCCATGGTTTGCAACATCATATCAGTTTCTTTACTTGATAAAGATGGATATAACTTTGTTCTTGATAGAAATATCATGAACATTTAACTTAATAAGGTACTGGTTGCAGAAGGTACACTGTGTAATGGTATCTGTGTTCTAAATCAGAATACAGTTCTCAATGTACAAAACATACGCAAGAGGAAGAGTTCAGATACGAACGAATCCTACTTGTGGCATTGTAGACTTGGTCATATCGGAGAGAAAAGACTAAGTAAGTTACATAAAGATGGATTCTTGAATACGTTCGAATTTTCATCTTATGAAACTTGTCAGTCTTGTCTCAAAGGAAAGATGACTAAATCTCCTTTCACCGGACATGGAGAAAGAGCAGCAGAGCTCTTGGGACTCATACACAGTGATGTGTGTGGTCCGATGTCTATAAATGCAAGGGGTGGGTTTTTAGTACTTCATCACATTCACTGATGATCTCTCTAGATTCGGATATGTGTATCTTATGAAACACAAATCTGAAGTTTTTGAGAAATTCAAGGAATTCGGAAACTAAGTACAGAACCAGACTGGCAAAAGTATCAAGATCATTCGATCTGATAGGGGAGGGGAGTACTTGAGCACGGAATTCCTAGATTACTTAAAAGAGAATGGAATTCTCTATCAGCTTACTCCTCCTTATACACCACAGCACAACGGTGTATCGGAGCGGAGGAATCGTACCCTATTGGATATGGTTCGCTCCATGATGAGTAGTGCTGAGTTGCCTCTTTCATTCTAGGGACATGCGCTTTAAACAGCGGCATACTTACTGAATCTATGCCTAAGACTCCATATGAAGTATGGAGTGGACGAAATCCATATCTTAAGCGATTTAAAATATGGGGTTGTTCGGCGTATGTGAAAACACAGAAACCGGATAAGCTAAAGGCACGGTCAGTTCTATGTAAATTTGTGGGATATCCTAAAGATTCACTAGGATATCTGTTCTACCATACTGAGGAACAGAAGGTGTTTGTATCTCGCCATGCTACCTTTTTAGAAAGGGAGTTTCTTGCAAAAGAAACTAGTGGGAGTACGGTAGAGTTGGGAGAAATCCATGAACCACAAAATGTAACTGAAGATTTGGAGGAACCGCTAGATTCAATAATCCCAGACAAACCTCAGCCACTCCGCAGATCTGGTAGGATTTCTCATCCTCCCGAGAGATACTACGGTTTTTTCATAGACGGGGATCGAGAGGATTGCATCTTGGAAGAAAATGATCCTACCAGTTTCAGGCAGGCCATTATCAGTAGGGACTCTGATAAGTGACTCGATGCTATGTGATCCGAAATGGAGTCCATGTACACCAATAAAGTGTGGACCTTGGATATTGCTCCACCTGGTGTAAGAACCGTTGGATGCAAATGGATCTACAAAAGGAAACTTGGTGTAGATGGGCAGGTGGAAACCTATAAAGCTAGACTCGTTGCAAAAGGTTTTTCGTCGAAGACCTGGTGTGGACTATGACGAAACTTTCTCTCCAATGGCTATGCTCAAATCCATTCGGATCCTACTTGCTATTGCTGCCTTCCATGATTATGAAATCTGGCATATGGACGTAAAAACGGCTTTTCTAAATGGCAGTTTGGAAGAGTACGTTTATATGGATGAGCCAGAAGGATTTGTATACAGTGGGAGCAACGGGAATGTGTGCAAGTTGCTTAAATCCATTTATGGATTAAAGCAGGTATCGCGGAGCTGGAACATCTGTTTTGATGAAACATTCAAGCAATTTGACTTCATCAAGAACGAGGATGAGCCTTGTATTTATAAGAAGATTGTAGGACGAATTATCGTATTCTTAATCTTGTACGTGGACGACATTCTTTTGATAGGAAACCGCATTCCTATGCTCTAAGACTACGGTAGCGACCCGGTCGTCTTTTCCGAGGCCAAAATGCGGAAACGAAATTTTTTCTAAACATGAAACCAGCGCTATCGTATGCTTAAAACCCGGAACGAACCATTAACCTACAACTAGCAAACTAGAGAAAGGGTTGGAAGGGTATACCGATCGATCCGTGTCCTTCGGTCTTTGGCCACCATCCCAAGCTCCTCGCGACATCTCCGGTCTCGATCTCCTCGTCGGAAAAGGCACCACATCATCGATTCTTTTTACGGGCTCCCGCTTCATCCGAAGCAACTCGGCACGAAGTGTGCTAGCCGACGTGTCCAAGGTGATGTAGAGAATGTTTGTGATCACTTTGTCTCTTACATCCATGAGATGGATGGAGGTTAGAGATGAAGCCATTGATGGATGTTGTGAGCTAGAGGAGGAAGAAGAAGAAGAAGAAGCTTTGTTTTTCCTTTTGTGATGGAATGATAAAATGAGAGAGTGTTGAAACAATAATATGAGAGCTCACTCCCTCATAGCAGCCCCTCTCTCCCTCCTCTTATCATATCATCACAAAACCATCATATAATGTGACATTTACACAGTAAAAGAGACTATGAGTCACCATATATGTCAATGTCACATTAATGCATCTCATGATGAATTCTAGCTCATTATTTCCATAAGCAAACATTAATCCAAATGTTTGCCACAACAAAAAGATACGGCAACATCTAAAGTAAACTCGTGACAGATCATAAGGATACCCCTCATCTGTATATACATACCTGCATCCGCATTCCGACTGAATGCGAATGCGAAGAGACTAAAGTAATCGAACAAATCTAATACTAGGATCCGGCTTAAACCAAAGCCCACTAGTATGATCCGCCCGATCATGATCCGTGCACTACTGCACGTATATGATCGGACCCAGCCATATATCATACGGCCACTACAACGTTTCGCCCGAAACTTGAGAAACTGTCTGTGGGGGACTCTAAAGACTCGTCAATAATTTGGCTGTGGATTTAACCACTAGCATGTCAGAGGTATTAGCCGTACGTAACGGGCTACCAAGTATTGACCAAAAGGGAGGTCGATGAGCGAACTCATCCTGACACCCTACTGAGCCTGTTAGTGACAATATTCGTACAGTCCGGTCCGTTCGTCTATGAGTATCGCATGGCGGGCCTAGGGGGTTGGTAAAAGTCAGACCCCCAAAAGCGGTACAAGTTGTGTCGGAGTGTAGCCCAGAACACCCTGAGATACTACTGGAATACCTACCGGTAAATCTCCTGCCTCGGCCGAGGGCTTTGTGTAATGGCTCTCCTAGACACAGCGCGATCTCACCCCCAATACCAGGAGAGACGAAACCCCTACCGATCCGCTCATTGCCTCCATGTGGCTCGGGACTATACCCAACTAAAATCTGTTTGCACGACACCTTTGAGCTATGGTAGGGTAGTAATCAAAGCACAGTGGGAACTCACAAGAGACAAATGACGATCTCAGGTTGATGAACTAACCTGTACACATGTCACTAGGGAACTGCTATCTGACGTCAGGTATAATACCAACTAGCATGTTCCCAGCGAGTCCTGTCCAGTGTATTCATAACCCAATGAGCACCTGTATACATCTTAAGTGAACCAACTGACACCAGTGGCTTGTGAGACCAGCCACCGCCCCTCGTCAGGGTCTCGACTGTATACACTAGTCTACTCCGGAGTATCGATGCCCCGTCTCGAAACTCCTACGACTAGGGACCTTTTAAGGATGTGCTTATAGACCCCAGCTCCCACGTATATAATCGCCATCATACTGCTGGTAGTCAAGCAAGAATCCTAAGGGCTCTATCAATGTGTAATAGCGACATGTAAGGTCACCTAAAGCAGTACACGATGATAAAGATAAAACAGATAGCATGCTATCATCTTGAGTAAGACTGTCCTACCGGCACAGGTCCTCCCACAATCATTGCAATCACGTGCTTGTGATCCAATAATTGACTCTGCGGGCACTATATCCAACAATCTCCCACTTCCACTCAAGGATAATTATTGCGATGTCGCATACTCACAGCCCGTGTGATACCGAACACCCAACTCCTCTACTAATCAGTCTCACAAAGCCCGTTTGTGAAACTATTGCGTTCGAGGAATAGCCTCAATGAGTGGATCCGCCCTGATATTTCTTTCTATATCTCTCTTTATTTCAAGTTTGCGGAGAAAGCCATCTCGCGAAATGAGCAATACCTGTCTTAGAATATGTCTGGATATCTGATGGGACCTAGTTCATAAATGAACTCCAAATCCAAACTTCTTAGACTGTATCGTCAACTGAACTTAATCAGTATCCCGTGCCACACCTCCCTCAGTATCCGCTTGGACCACCTGTCCAAAATACTGCCCTTCGTTAGAGGGAAAACTATAACTCTGACAGCCACTCTGTCATCCAGGTCACCTTGGAAGCCTGGAATGATAACCGTCCCCGGAAAGAGGCTGTCGTTATCATATCCTTAGAACATCCACTTATGTTCTAAAACTGCTTCCGAACGTTTCTCCAGGATAGGATTAATATCAACTTATTGCATCTCGTGCAAAAACAACATCTGGTGTGGTACTTGACATCTCATGATTGACTCAATTGCATAAGCAAGTGATCTGCCAATCATGCGCATCCCTCTCCCTTTTAGTCTGTAAGACACCTTTAGAGAGGGTGACTCCATCACCTGCAGGTACACTACCATGCCAGGATTCGTCCATTCTAAAACACCTATAGAATGTTGTCTAAGTACCCAGATTTGGAAACTACCTAAATCTAGATCTAGTAACCAGAATATATGATATACTATCCATGTCCTATGTAGAGAAACCACTGTGTGACAACCAAAGTATAACCGATCGTAGTATAGGAATTTCACTTCCTACTCTGTGTATGTCATCCAAATACCAGGACATCACACCCTACTACCTTCTTAACAGATCCATCTCTTATTCCAATGAAGTCAAACCTATGACTGTCACATCAGAAATAGATGATCTATCTCCGCCATATCTGCTTTAGTCTATAAATAGACATAAGCTACTTGTCCACGATGCTTCCGCTGCTCCCACTGACTACGACAACCATCTGGCAGAGTCATATACACGTGCACTTCTAAAGCTAATTCAGAACGACGCTATACTCATCCTCTTGCCGGGTCTCATAACCTGGAACAATAGTAGTGTCAAGACTGGGTAAACAAGAACCTCCCTGTCACCGTCCTTGAGTCTACCGGAGTACCTCTCGGGTGCCTGAGGTTACCCACCATATTTGCGGAGTGGCCAATGGAATGTCAAACAAGATTGAATCTTTAGGTTCTTATCAAATTTTCAGTAATCGTTTGCGGTTCTGGAATCACTTCCAGTTCTACCATACTCCCACTACTGTTTTCTGAAAAAATCCATTTTTATCAAAACTGTGGCGAGTCAAGAACAATATCACTATTAATCATCCAGATGGTAGAAAGTCAACCCTCGTCATAGCCCGAGTCAACCCACAAACAGCCATTACAAAAATGTGCCTTGTGTTATCCAGAGTCTGGTTTTAAGCATAAGCCGGACAACTCCCCGTACCTTAACAATGTTAAGATATGAACTATTCTATATCCAATATAGAAATAGAGGCACTGATTTAATTGGAACCAGATTCACATCATGCAGCTGTCTCCAGTGCATGTCAACTAAATGGGGAGAGGTCGATCAGCATTACTCAATTTAGGAATACATCCAGATATAAGTAACCTGAAAGAGAAGCAAGTTCTCATAATCATTACTATAAACTGAATACCATACATAAGTATATACATCTTCGATCACCTTGAAGAATCATGATACTTGCAATACCTGGTTTTCTACTTTATTCATATACCTATAACTTCGCAAAACTTAGACCTTGCTTTTCTACGAAACACATGTCTAAGAACTAGAGAAGTCACAAGTAAACAGAATATAGTACGAGTACCAACCCCTCTGTGCTCATGGATAATGGACAACATGCAAAACTCTGTATAAGTCCCTTGAGTCTAATAACTCATTCCCTGTGTGTTGTAGGTTGAAAACTGTACTTATGGTTAAGAAGAATTACACCGCTGTTTAATGCTCCTTACCAAACCATCCACTGATATAAGTAAATGTTATGGACATAATTTCAAAAAGTTATATCTCACTTTATAAAAATAAACGTACAGATATATCAATTTGAAATTGGTGCATAACAACGGATATTCAAAACCAAATATTTGTCGTCCGGCAAAGAGCCCAGGAGATTTCCTCAAATATCACCAATTACAATGAATCCCGATATAATGAGGATGATCACCCAATTCCCAATAACTTACTCCCACTCATCATCTGTTAAACCATACAGATGTGAGAATCAAACCTGGTAAATACATACCCTGGAGCAAGGGCTAATTGGGAAATCAGTTTTCTTTTAACAATACACAGTGAAACTGAAACATGTAAATGTTTTGAAGGGGTACCGGGGTATTTCTAGTAATGCTTCTTCCATTATCAGATTCACAACTATAATCGTATATCTCTTTGCCATCTCTCAAATCCCTTAATTTTTCTTTAGTCGCTACCTTCTGCACACCATCGTTAGGCTAAATGGTTTTCTTCCTTCCCTACCGTTCGGCACCAGCCTATGGTTTGGAAGAAGACTATCCAATAAGCGTAATAGGTATACTGTCCTAGTCCTAGGATACTCGCAATGCGAGAGAAGATAAAGATAAAAGACAACTGAATAAACCTTATTCCTATTTCTCCTGAACCAGAATCCATACCCGAACTGGAACAAGTTCCTTTGAGTTCGTATATAACCATATGATGGAGTATCCAATAATCTATAGATCTTCGTAGTGATATGGGGTGTTCCGGAGAAATACAAAGGTGAGGTAGGAGTGGCGATGAAATACTTGGTTTGGTCGTGAATAGCAGTCGCAATTTACTTTGCTCTCTTTCTAATCCTTTTATTTGTCTTAACTTATTACCTTCTGTACACCATCGTTAGGCTAAATGGTTTTCTTCATTCCCTACCGTTCGGCACCTGCCTATGTTTTGGAAGAAGACTATCCAATAAGCGTAATAGGTGTACTGTTCCTAATCCAAGGAGCACTCGCAACCTGAGAGAAGGTAAGAGGAAAAGACAACTGAATAATCTTATTCGTTTTCCCCAGAACCGGAAACCATCCTCGAATCTGGAACAAGTTCCTTCGAGTTCGTATATAACCATCCGATGGTTTTATCCAATGGAAGTGGACGTTCGTAGTAATACTGGGTGTTCTGGAGAAAAAGAGTAAAAGAAGGAGTGGCAATGAGGTAAGCAACTCTGACAATCCAAAAGCCAGTGTTATAAGAAGGTTCGGTCAACCTAGTCACTGAGTCATAGTCACGGGTCGGGTCATGGTCGTTGCCAAAGAGAGAGAGAAAAGAAACACTCAGCTTGCACTCTAACCTAGATCAGAATGGTTATCACTTTATTTAATCAGAAAACCTCCCACTTTAACCTCAAATTCTCCTCCAAACCTGAAAGAAGAATTAGTCGGGATCACCCGAGGAGTAAACCAACTCATTAGTGGGAATCGGGATCCAACTATCATCGCATGATAACATGACGGAATCCACTCACGTTATCATACTCAAGAAGGTATGCGCATGCCTGGCAAGTTTCAGTTTCTTTAGAAACTCCCGAAGTGATTTTTACCCCAAGCGGCTTATGACCTTGACTAGGTCAACAAACCATAAACCGCTAGTCAAGTTCAATCCGTCATTATACTGGATTGCATTAAACCCATCCGTACGTGCCTTTGAGTAGGTCAACAAGGCCGTATGACTTTCCTAACCAATCCCATTCATGCAACAAACAAGTACCACTTAGCTACCGAACACTACGTCTTGACTAGGTCAAAAAACGCTGAACGAATAATAAATAATACCCGTAGGAAATGACGGAGGGCTACGGCTGGTTTTTGGCGAAAAACCTTTAACGTAATGAACTTGATATCGTTGAAGGAACTGCATAGCTTTTTATAAAAATATAGTGACGAAAACCTTTGCTAAAAAGGTCACTCCCGGTGAAGGGATCTCGGCTCTTTCCCCGTAGAATGAGGTGCAGCATATTCCAACTGAATACCACGATGCAAAGCAAAAAGTAATCGGCTATTGTGAAGTTATTACCCTGATGCAAACTTCTGTCCAAGGGGTCATTCCCGGTGAAGGGATCTCGGCCCTTGCCTCGTCGACTGAGGTGCTGGATATTCATAACCGAATACCACTGTGTAAAACAAAAGAGAACGTCCTTGCAATAACAGGTTTTTGAAAAATTTTCCAACAACATCAAACAGGTTTGTTTAGCTTGCATTGATCCGAATCAATGCAGTCCCATCAATTAATCACACCACAAAAGAACGAAAATATGATGTACGTATATGCCATCCGCATTCGCCACTGGGTCCCGTCATCACCCGTTAGGTTACTTAACTAACGACAGAGCGGGGACTGGACTAGCGCGGGTGTAAAACATATACAACATCTACTAGTATATATATCAATATATAATATTCGCACAAGGCGTGATAAAATGCAACATCACAGAAATATAATAAGTATCACAGAACAATACAGATAATCTGGGATCCCCGGGTTTCATAGAGTCGCTAGTGAAACCCGATGTTTCCCTGGTCGTGTGGATAGCCTGTGCAATGAAATCCTAGACCCCTACGGGCGCGGCAAGTTACCCACCAAAATCTGAAGCGAGGCAGCCCCCTTCAACAACGTGAATGGACCACCCAGCACTTCACGGAATCCGGTAACTTGAGCACCTCTCCTTGGGTCAACCTGTAGCCCCTACGAGTGCGGCGAATAGCCCACCAATTCTAGAGTGGAGCCCCCTCCGTCTCAAAGCCATGAGATGCGATCCCGTTGCCCTCTAGAAGCCGGCTACCCATGCACCCCTCCGTGGGGTAATCCTAGTATAGAAAGTAAAATATACAATGGGTACATCGACCTCAGCCCGGTCGTGCCCCAAAAGAATAATATACAAACAGGCAGTGACGGCAGTCTACATGTTGGACGCTCGCCCTGCAATATCAAATGTACAAATACAACCAAACTGTACTACCACTGCATCCAGGCTATCCACCACGATAAATCCGCAACATCATAGCACAACACAGAACATCAACGTGAATGTCACGTTCGCAAATCCGTCTAAAAGGGCTATAGCAATTAGACAGGATTTACCGATCAAATGACATTCACGGTCGCAGATATAATGTAAATACTGTGAACTAACATGTTTAAAATTTTCGATCGACAAAATTTCCCAAAGTGGGCTCCAAGTACAATACCCAGTACTCTGACAAATCTGGGCCCAAACAAATAAAACCAGAAACCACATTTCCAAGTCAGAGACCAACTGAAGAAATTTGGTAAAGTGAAGCTACAGTACGGCCGCGGAACCGCGACCAAAGCGTGGGTACGGCCGCGGTTCCGCCGCGCAACAGTAAAACCAGTGTGCCAAATTTTCTCAGAATTCTTAAAAAACCCTGCCCGTTTTTCTGCAGCACACCAAATATTTTTTTGAGCACAGGAAAAATTCGACAGAAAGTTCATGATTGGAAATGCAGTTTTTGGAAATTTCGTCCGATCGATATTTTAAATATGTTAGAGCAAGCTAGTAAAGGTTAATGGCGTGGCTCTGATACCATGTAAGACTACGGTAGCGCCCCGGCCGTCTTTCCGAGGCCAAAATGCGGAAACGAAAATTTTTCTAAACAAGAAACCGGCGCTATCGTATGCTTAAAATCCGGATCGAACCATTAACCTACAACTAGCAATTTAGAGAAAGGGTTGGAAGGCTATACCGATCGATCCATGTCCTTTGGTCTTTGGCCACTATCCCGAGCTCCTCGCGGCATCTCCGGTCTCGATCTCCTCGTCAGAAAGGGCACCACATCATCGATTCTTTTTACGGGCTCCCGCTTCATCCGAAGCAACTCGGGCACGAAGTGTGCTAGCCGACGTGTCCAAGGTGATGTAGAGAATATTTGTGATCAATTTGTCTCTTGCATCCATGAGATGGATGGAGGTTAGAGATGAAGCCATTGATGGATGTTGTGAGCTAGAGGAGGAAGAAGAAGAAGCTTTGTTTTTCCTTTTGTGATGGAATGATAAAATGAGAGAGTGTTGAAACAATAATATGAGAGCTCACTCCCTCATGGCAGCCCCTCTCTCTCTCCTCTTATCATATCATCACAAAACCATCATATAATATGACATTTACACACTAAAAGAGACCATGAGTCACCATATATGTCCATGTCACATTAATGCATCTCATGATGAATTCTAGCTCATTATTTCCATAAGCAAACATTAATCCAAATGTTTGCCACAACAAAAAGATACGGCAACATCTAAAGTAAACTCGTGACGGATTACAAGGATACCCCTCACCTGTATATACATACCTGCATCCGCATTCCGACTGAATACGAATACGATGAGACTAAAGTAATCCAACAAATCTAATACTAGGATCCGGTTTAAACCAAAGCCCACTAGTATGATCCGCCCGATCATGATCCGTGCACTACTGCACGTATATGATCGGACTCTGCCATATATGATACGGCCTCTACAACGTTTCGCCCGAAACTTGAGAAACTGTCTGTGGGGGACTCTAAAGAGTCGTCAATACTTTGGCTGTGGATTTAACCACTAGCATGTCAGAGGTATTAGCCATATGTAACGGGTTACCAAGTATTGACCAAAAGGGAGGTCGATGAGCGAACTCATCCTGACACCGTACTGAGCCTGTCAGTGACAATATCCGTACAGTCCGGTCCGTTCGTCTATGAGCATCGCATGGCGGGCCTTGGGGGTTGGTAAAAGTCAGACCCCCAAAAGCAGTACAAGTCGTGCCGGAGTGTAGCCCAGAACACCCTGAGATACAACTGGAACACTTACCAGTAAATCTCCTGCCTCGGCCGAGAGCTTTGTGTAATGGCTCTCCTAGACAAAGCGCGATCTCACCCCAATACCGGGAGAGACGAAACCCCTTCCGATCCGCTTACTGCCTCCATATGGCTCGGGACTGTACCAACTAAAACCTGTTTGCACGACTCCTTTGAGCCATGGTAGGTTTGTAATCAAAGCACAGTGGGAACTTACACGAGACAAATGACGATCTCAGGTCGATGAACTAACCTGTACACATGTCACCAGAGAACTGCTATCTGACGTCAGGTATAATACCAACTAGCATGTTCCCAGCGAGTCATGTCCAGTGTACTCATAACCTAATGAGCACCTGTATACATCTTAGGTGAACCAACTGACACCAGTGGCTTGTGAGACCAGCCACCTCCCCTCGTCGGGATCTCGACTATGTATACTAGTCTACTCCGGAATATCGATGCCCCGTGTCGAAACTCCCATGACTAGGGACCTTTTAAGGATGTGCTTATAAACCCCAGCTCCCACGTATATGATCGCCATCATACTTCTGGTATTCAAGCAAGAATCGTAAGGGCTCTATCAATGTGTAATAGCGACCTGTAAGGTTACTTAAAGCAGTACACGATGATAAAGGTAAACCAGATAGCATGCTATCATCTTGAGTAAGACTGTCCTACCGGCACAGGTCCTCCCTCAATCATTGCAATCGCGTGCCTGTGATCCAATAATTGACTCTGAGGGCACTATATCTAACATATGCTACAATCGGTCAAACTATTCTTGTCACAACGGTTCTCCATGAAAGACCTGGGTGATGCCTCATGCATTCTGGGGATCAAGATCCACAGAGATAGATCTAAGAGATTATTAGGACTTTCGCAGTCCAGGTACATAGAGACCGTACTAAAGAGACTTAGTATGGAAGATTCCAAGCGCGGTAATATACCCGCATTGCACGGAATCACCCTCTCCAAGAAGATATCTCCCAAGACTGACGAGGAGAGGGTTCGCATGAGCACTATACCCTATGCTTCGGCGGTAGGATCTATAATGTATGCGATGCTATGTACAAGACCAGATGTAGCTTACGCACTAAGCGTGGTAAGCCGGTATCAGTCAAACCCAGGTGAGAACCACTGGACAGCAGTGAAGAACATTCTCAAGTACCTGAGAAGGACTAAGGAGATATTCCTGGTTTACTGTAATGGAGACCTCAGGGTCGAGTCCTTTACCGATTCAAACTTTCAGAGTGACAAGGATGATAGCAAGTCTGTCTTGGGTTTTGTGTTTACCCTCAATGGAGGGGCGGTGTGTTGGAGGAGTTCCAAACAGGATACCCTCGCAGACTCGACGATGGAGGCAGAATACATTGCTGCAAGCGATGCCACAAAAAAGGCTGTCTGGATGAAGAAGTTCATTAGTGAACTTCAGGTAGTTCCGTCCATTGTTGACCCAATACCTTTGTATTGCGATAACAATGGGGCTATAACTTTAGCAAAGGAACCACAGTCCCATCAGAAATCCAGACACATCTTAAGGTGGTATCACCTGATCAGGGAGATCATTGATTGCCAGGAGATCGAGATACGAAGAGTGGACACTAAATACAACACGGCGGATCCATTCATAAAGGCCATCCCTCAAACACAGTTCGAGAGACTTTTTGAGCTATTGGGTATGCGATACGCCAGCAGCTGGCCTTAGTGCAGACGTTGGGTATGCGGTACACCAATTATTGGCTTTTAATGCAAGTGGGAGATTGTTGGATATGTATGCCCTAGAGGCCATTATTGTATAGTACTAGTTTGTATATTACATTTTGGAAGCTTGGGATATATACATAGATTAACGACAGTCTTGCTCGATATTGTAGTATGCTACTTGGTTTGTATCTATCTTAATATGTGTATATGTTTCTTTTAACATATCGCTAATATATATTAATGGAGCCCTTAGGATCTTTGCTTGACTACCAGCGTTGTGATGGCGATCACACTAGTGGGGGCTGGGTAGTCTATAAGCATATCCTTATACAGGTCTCTAGTGTAAGTGCACGGCGGCGCCCCGGACGTCAATCCGACGGCCAAATGCGGAAGCGGTGATAAACTTTAATTTTGCGAACTTAGCAAACCGGCACCACCGCGCACTAAACCCCGGATCGGGCCATTAAACTTGTCCTAGCTAACTAACAAGATAGGGAAGAGATATACCGAGTGATCCGAGTCCTCCGGTCTTCTCGTCATCGTCCCGATCTCCCGCGGAAACTCCGGTCGTTGCATCCTTGCCGGAAGGGCACCACATCGTCTGCATCTTTTACTGGCTCCCACCTCAATACCGAGGCAACTCGGGCATGAAGCTGGCAAGTCGACATGCCCAAGATATGCTGTAGAATGTGTAGTGTAGAGGCTATGTCTCACTTTGGGGTTATGTTGCCTTTGATGGAGGTGAAGGAAGAATGAGCTTTTGAGGGAAATGAAGCTATCAATCTTTTTCAAAGAAAATGAGATGATCAAATATATCTCCACACAAATGAACCTCTCTCTCTCTTCATGAAGTGGCCGGCCAAATTCTTGTGAGAAATGGTGGTGGTGTGTGTAACAAATACAAGAGGGAGGTAATGGTAGGAGATGAGAAGAGGTGACCATAAACAAACATCAACCATGCTTACACCTTAATCAACCCATACCCATTCTTTAATGCAAGTGATGGTGCATTAAAAGAAAAGAAGGAAAAGGAATCTTATGAAGCTATCATAATCTCTCACCTTACAAATAAACCCTCCACAAAATGTTATTTGCAAACTTGCAAATAACCCCCTCCATCGGAAAAGTCCGGCTGGGAAAGAACAAAGGAAAACCGGCCGGAACGGAAAGCAAACTGGCAACTCCAGAAAACTGGTCCCGTAATAAATTACAGGAAAACCCCGATACTGTGCATACACACCCGCATCTTTATTCCGTCCGGATACAAATGCAAAAAGACAAAGTCTACACTGTACTAAACTAGGATCCGGCTTAAACCAAAGCCGGCTAGTAATATCCGTTCGATCCTGATCCGTGCAATACCACACGTATCAGATCGAACCTTGCCATATATCCATACGGCCACTAGTACAAACCGTCCGATCCTGATCCGTGCAATACCGCACGTATCTGATCGGACCCTGCCATATCTCCATACGGCCTCTACAGCGTTTCGCCCGAAAGCTGAGTAACTTAATGTGTGGTGGACTCTAAAGACTCGTCAATACTATGGTTGTGGATTTAACCACTAGCACGTCAGAGGTATAAGCCAATACATGACGGGCCACCAGCTATTGACTAAAAGGGACGTCGATGAGCGAACTCATCCTGACACCCTACTGAGCCTGTCAGTGACAATATCCGTACAGTCCGGTCCGTTCGTCTATGAGCATCGCATGTCGGGCCTAGGGGGTTGGTAAAAGTCAGACCCCCAAAAGCGGTACAAGTCGTGTCGGAGTGTAGCCCAGAACACCCTGAGATACTACTGGAATACCTACCAGTAAATCTCCTGCCTTGGCCAAGGACTTCGTGTAATGGCTCTCCTAGACACAGCGCGACCTCACCCCCAATACCGGGAGAGACGAACCCCTGAAGATCCGCTCACTGCCTCCATGTGGCTCGGGACTGTACCCAACTAAAACCTGTTTGCACGACTCCTTTGAGCCGTGGTAGGGTAGTAATCAAAGCACAGTGGGAACTCACACGAGACAAATGACGATCCCCAGGTCGATGAACTAACCTGTACACATGTCACCAGGGAACTGCTATCTGACGTCAGGTATAAGACCAACTAGCATGTTCCCGGCGAGTCCTGTCCGGTGTACTCATAACCCAATGAGCACCTGTATACATCTTAGGTGTACCAACTGACACCAGTGGCTTGTGAGACCGGCCACCGCCCCTCGTCGGGGTCTCGACTGTATACACTAGTCTACTCTGGAGAATCGATGCCCTGTCTCGAAACTCCCATGACTAGGGACCTTTTAAGGATGTGCTTATAGACTCCAGCTCTCACTTATATGATCGCCCTCATACTGCCGGCAGTCAAGCAAGAATCCTAGGGGCTTTATCAACGTGCAATAGCGACCTGTCAGGTCACCTAAAGCAGTACACGGTGATAAAGGTAAACCAGATAGCATACTATCATCTCGAGTAAGACTGTCGTACCGAGATAGGTCCTCCCTCAATCATTGCAATCACGTGCCTGTGATCCAATAATTGACTCTGAGGGCACTATCTCCAACAATCTCCCACTTGCACTCAAGGCTAATTATTGCGATGTCGCATACTCACAGACCGTGTGATACCGAACACCCAACTCCTCTACTAGTCAGTCTCACAAATCCCGTTTGTGAAACTATTGCGGTCGAGGAATAGCCTCAGTGAGTGGATCCGCCTAGATGTTTCTTTCTATGTCCCTCTATATCTCAAATTCATGGAGAAAGCCATCTCCCGAAATGAGCAATACCTGTCTTAGAGTGTCTGGATGTCTGATGGGACCGAGCTCATAAATGAACTCCAAATCCAAACTTCTTAGACTGTATCGTCAACTGAACTTAATCAGTATCCTGCGCCATGCCTCCCTCAGTATCTGCCTGGATCACCTGTCCAGAATACTGTCCCTCGTCAGAGGGAAAACTATAACTCTGACAACCTCCTTGTCGTCCATGTCACCTTGGAAGCCTGGAATGATAACTGTCTCCCAAATGAGGCTGTCGTTATCATATCCCTAGAACATTCACTTATGTTCTAAAACTGCTTCCGACTGTTTCTCCAGGATTGGATCAATATTAACTTATTGCATCTAGTGCAAGAACAACATCTGGTGTGGTACTTGACATCTCATGATTGACTCAATTGCCTAAGCAAGTGATCTGTCAATCATGCACATCCCTCTCTACTTTAGTCTATAAGATACCTTTAGAGAGGGTGACTCCATCATCTGCAGGTACACTACCGTGCCAGGAGTCGTCTATTCTAAATACTCTTAGAATGCTGTCAAAGTACCCTGATTGGGAAACCACCCAAATCTAGATCTAAAACCATAGATCTAGTAACCAGTATGTCTGATATAATATCCAAGTCCCTTGTGGAGAAACCACTGTGTGACGACCAAAGTATAGCCGATCGTAGTATAGGAATATCACTTCCTACTCTGTGTATGTCATCCAAATGCCAGGATATCACACCTTACTACCTTCTCAACAGATCCATCCCCTATTCTGATGAAGTCAAACCTATGACTGTCACATCAGAAATAGATGATCTATCTCCGCTACATCTGCTTTAGTCTACAAATAGACATAAGCCTGATGTCCACCAATGCTTCCGCTGCTCCCACTGACTACGACAACCCTCTGGCAGAGTCATATAGACGTGCACTTCTAAAGCTAGTTTAGAACGACGCTATACTCATTCTCCTGCCGGGTCTCGCAGCCTGGAAAAACAACAATGTCAAGTGTGGGTAAACAAGAACTTCACTGTCACCGTCCTTGAGGGTACCGGAGTACCTCTCGGGTGCCTGAAGTTACCCACCTTATCTGCGGAGTGGCCAATGGAATGTCAAATCAGATTGAATCTTTAGGTTCCTTATCAAATCTTCAGTAATCGTTTGCGGTTCTGGAATCACTTCCAGTTCTACCATACTCCCACTACTGTTTTTGAAAAATCCATTTTTATTAAAACTGTGGCGAGTCCAGAACAATATTTCTATTGATCTTTCTTATGGTAGAAAGTCAACCCTCGTCATAGCCTGGGTCAACCCACAAACAGCCATTACAGAAACGTGCCTAGAGTTATCCAGAGTCTGGTTTTAATCATAAGCCGGACAACTCCCCGTACCTTAACAATGTTAAGATATGAACTGTACTATATCCAATATAGAACCAGAGGCACTGATTTAATTGAACCAGATTCAAATCATGCAGCTGTCTCCAGTGCATGTAAACTAAATGGAAAGAGGCCGATCAGCGTTACTCAACTTAGGAATACTTCTAATTATGAGTAACCTGTAAGAGAAGCAAGTTCTCTTAATCATTACTA
The DNA here is from genome assembly GCA_030015575.1 of Agapanthus africanus. Taxonomy (NCBI): domain Eukaryota; kingdom Viridiplantae; phylum Streptophyta; class Magnoliopsida; order Asparagales; family Amaryllidaceae; genus Agapanthus; species Agapanthus africanus. The sequence continues at coordinate 460,060,657 of CM057350.1, read as the reverse complement.
TCAACTGAATACCATATACAAGTATCTACATCTTCGATCACCTTGAAGAATCCCGATACTTGCTACACCTGGTTCCCTACTCTATTCAAATACCTATAACTCCTCAAAACTTAGACCCTGTGTTTCTACGAAACACAAGTCCAAGAACTAGAGAAGTTAAAAGTAAATAGAATATAGTATGAGGACCAACCCCTCTGTCCTAATGGACACTGGACAACATACAATACTCTGTATAAGTCCGCCGAGTCTAACAACTCTTTCACTGTGTGTCGTAGGTTGAAAACTGTACTTATGGTTAAGAAGAATTACACCGCTGTTTAATGCTCCTTACCTAACCATCCACTGATATAGGTAAATGTCACTGACATAATATCAAAAGGTATATCTCACTCTATGAAAATAGACGTACAGATATATCAATTTGAAATTGGTGCACAACAGCGGATATTCAAAACAAAAAATTTGCCGACCGGCAAACAGCCCAGATGATCTCCTCAAATATCACCGATTACAACGAATCCCGATATAATGAGGATGATCACCCTATTCCCAATAACTTACTCCCACTCATCATCTGTAAAATCATACAGATGTGAGAATCAAACCTGGTAAATACATACCCTGGAGCAAGTGTCCAATCGGGAAATCAGTTTTCTTTTAACAGTACACAATTGAACTGAAACATTGAAATGTTTCGATGGGGTATCCTGGTATTCTTAGTAATGCCTCTACCATTATCCAGATTTACAACTATAACCGTATAATTCTTTGCCACCTCTCCAAATCCCTTTATATGTCTTTAGTCATTACCTTCTGCACACCCCTTTAGGCCAATTGGTTTTCTTCCTTCCCTACCGTTCGGCACCAGCCTATGGTTTGGAAGAAGACTATCCAATAAGCATAATGGGTGTACTGTCCTAATCCTAGGAGCACTCGCAATGCGAGAGAAGGTGAAGATAAAAGACAACCGAATAAACCTTATTCCTATTTCTCCTGGACCAGAATCCATCCCCGAACTGGAACAAGTTCCTTTCGAGTTCGTATATAACCATACGATGGAGTATCCAATAAACTGTGGATCTTCGTAGTGATACGGAGTGTCCTGGAGAAATACAAAGGTGATTTAGGATTGGCGAAGAAATACTTGGTTTGGTCGTGAATATCAGTCGCAATTTACTTTGCCCTCTTACTAATCCTTTGCTTTGTCTTAATCTTAATACCTTCTGTACACTGTTTAGGCTAATTGGCTTTCTTCATTCCCTACCAGTCGGCACCTGCCTATGGTTTGGAGGAAGACTATCCAATTTGCGTAATAGGTGTACTACTCCTAAACCAAGGAGTACTCGCAACCTGAGAGAAGGCAAAAGGAAAAGACAACTGAATAATCCTATTCGTTTTTTCCAGAACCGGAAACCATCCTCGAATTCCTTCGAGTTCGTATCTAACCATACGATGGCTTTGTCCAATGGAAGTGGACGTTCGCAGTAATACGGGGTGTCGTGGAGAAAAGGGTAAAAGTAGGAGTGGCAATGAGGTCTGCAATTCTGACAATCCAAAAGCCGGTGTAAAGAAGGTTCGGTTAACTTGGTCACTGAGTCATAGTCTTAGGGTCGGGTCAATGGTCGCTGCCAAAGAGAGAGAGAAAAGAAACACTCAGCGTGTACTCTAACCTAGATCAGAATGGTTACCAATTTATCTAATCTGGAAACCTCCCACTGTACCTCAAATTCTCCTCCAAACCTGAAAGAAGAATTAGTCGAGGTCACCCGAGGAGTAAACTAACTCATCAGTGGGAATCGGGATCCAACTATCATTGCATGATAACGTGACGGAATCCGCTCACGCTATCACACTCTAGAAGATATGCGCATATCTGGCAAGTTTCAGTTCTTTTGAAACTCCCGATGTGGATTTTTACCCCATGCTCTTATGACCTTGACTTTGGCCAACAAATCATAAGTCACATGTCAAGTTCTGCCCGTCATTCTCCAGGTTAATTTGAGCCCATCCGTACAAGCCCTTGACTTTGGCCAACAAGGCTATACGACTGCCCCAAACCAACACATCTATCTATGCTGCATATGAATAACCAACAGCTACCAAACACTGTGCCTTGACTTTGGCCAACAAACACAGCTTGAATACTATTGACTACCCATATGAAATGACGGAGGGCTACGAATGGTTTCTGGCGAAAACCTTTAACGTAATGAACTTGATATCGTTGAAGGAACGGATAGCTTTTTAGAAAATATAGTGACCAAAACCTTTACTAAAGAGGTCACTCCCGGTGAAGGGATCTCGGCTCTTTTCCCGTAGAATGGGGTGCAGGATATTCCAAATGAATACCACGATGCAAAGCAAAAGTAATCGGCTATAGTGAAGTTAATGCCCTGACGCAAACTTCTGTCCAAGGGGTCACTCCCGGTGAAGGGATCTCGGCCCTTGCCTCGTCGACTGAGGAGCAGGATATTCCAAATGAATACCACGATGCAAAACAAAAGTGAATGTCCTTGCAATAACAGCTTTTTGAAAAGTATTCCAACAACATCAGAATAGGTTTGTTTTAACTTGCATTGATCCGAATCAATGCAGTCCCATCAATTGATCACACCACAAAGAACGAAAATATACTGACGTACGTATATGCCATCCGCATTCGCCACTGGGTCCCGTCATCACCCGTTAGGTTAGCTAACTAACGGCAGAGCGAGGACTGGACTAGCGCGGATGAAAAACATATACAACATCTACTAATATATATACCAATATATTATATTCGCTCAAGGCGTGATAAGAATGCAACATTACAGAAATGTACAGCATCACAGAACAATACAAGTATCTGGGATCCCCGGGTTTCACAGAGCCACTACTGAAACCCGACGTTCCCCTGGTCGTGTGGATAGCCTGTGCAATGAAATCCTATACCCCCTACGAGTGCGGCGAATAGCCAGCCAATCCTGGAGTGAAGCCCCCTCCGTCCCAATGCCATGAGATGCGGGCTTGTTGCCTTGTAGAACCCGGCTATCCGTGCACCCCTGCGCGGGGTAATCCTAGTACAGAAAGTAAAATATACATACACCGGGTACATCGACCGAAACCTGGTCGTGCCCCAAAATAATAATACAAACAGGCAGTGACGGCAGTCCACATGTCGGACGCTCGCCCCGCAATATCAAATGTACATAATACAACAGAAACTGTACTAGTATTGCATCCAGGCTATCCCCCACGACCGATCCGCAACATCACAGCAAAACACATAACATCAACGTGAAAATCACGTTCGCAAATCCGTCTAACCGTGCTATAGCAGTTAGACAGGATTTACCGATCGAGTGACATTCACGGTCGCAGATATAATGTAAATACTGTGAAATGATGTGTTTAAAATATCCGATCGATCAAAAATTAACAAGTGGGCCCCCAAGCAATACTGTAGCACTCACAGAAAATCTAGGCCCAATATTAATATTCCAAAACCCCTAAAATAAGCCCAGAAGCCCACTGGAGAAATTGGACACAGTGAGGACACCAATGTGCGGCGGAACCGTGGCCCAAGGGGGGGTTTGGCCGCAGTTCCGCGCTTCAGTCGTCGACTGACTGTGTCGAATTTTCCCAGTAGTCTTAGAATTTCCAGTACATCAATATTTTACAACCTGAAAAATTTTTCGAGACCAAAAAATTTCAACAGAAACTGATGCTAACACAAAATGTAGATTTTGGAATTTTGGTCGATCGGAAATGCAAAACACATCAAACGAAGCTAGACGAAGTTAATGGCGAGGCTCTGATACCACTGTAAGTGCACGGCGGCGCCCCGGACGTCAATCCGACGGCCAAATGCGGAAGCGGTGATAAACTTTAATTTTGCGAACTTAGCAAACCGGCACCACCGCGCACTAAACCCCGGATCGGGCCATTAAACTTGTCCTAGCTAACTAACAAGATAGGGAAGAGATATATCGAGTGATCCGAGTCCTCCGGTCTTCTCGTCATCGTCCCGATCTCCCGCGGAAACTCCGGTCGTTGCATCCTTGCCGGAAGGGCACCACATCGTCTGCATCTTTTACGGGCTCCCACCTCAATACCGAGGCAACTCGGGCATGAAGCTGGCAAGTCGACATACCCAAGATATGCTGTAGAATGTGTAGTGTAGAGGCTATGTCTCACTTTGGGGTTATGTTGCCTTTGATGGAGGTGAAGGAAGAATGAGCTTTTGAGGGAAATGAAGCTATCAATCTTTTTCAAAGAAAATGAGATGATCAAATATATCTCCACACAAATGAACCTCTCTCTCTCTTCATGAAGTGGCCGGCCAAATTCTTGTGAGAAATGGTGGTGGTGTGTGTAACAAATACAAGAGGGAGGTAATGGTAGGAGATGAGAAGAGGTGACCATAAACAAATATCAACCATGCTTACACCTTAATCAACCCATACCCATTCTTGAATGCAAGTGATGGTGCATTAAAAGAAAAGAAGGAAAAGGAATCTTATGAAGCTATCATAATCTCTCACCTTACAAATAAACCCTCCACAAAATGTTATTTGCAAACTTGCAAATAACCCCCTCCATCGGAAAAGTCCGGCCGGGAAAGAACAAAGGAAAACCGGCCGGAACGGAAAGCAAACTGGAAACTCCAGAAAACTGGTCCCGTAATAAATTACAGGAAAACCCCGATACTGTGCATACACACCCGCATCTGTATTCCGTCCGGATACAAATGCAAAAAGACAAAGTCTACACTGTACTAAACTAGGATCCGGCTTAAACCAAAGCCGGCTAGTAATATCCGTTCGATCCTGATCCGTGCAATACCGCACGTATCCGATCGAACCTTGCCATATATCCATACGGCCACTAGTACAAACCGTCCGATCCTGATCCATGCAATACCGCACGTATCTGATCGGACCCTGCCATATCTCCATACGGCCTCTACAGCGTTTCGCCCGAAAGCTGAGTAACTTAATGTGTGGTGGACTCTAAAGACTCGTCAATACTATGGTTGTCGATTTAACCACTAGCACGTCAGAGGTATAAGCCAATACGTGACGGGCCACCAGCTATTGACTAAAAGGGACGTCGATGAGCGAACTCATCCTGACACCCTACTGAGGCTGTCAGTGACAATATCCGTACAGTCCGGTCCGTTCGTCTATGAGCATCGCATGTCGGGCTTAGGGGGTTGGTAAAAGTCAGACCCCCAAAAGCGGTACAAGTCGTGTCGGAGTGTAGCCCAGAACACCCTGAGATACTACTGGAATACCTACCAGTAAATCTCCTGCCTTGGCCAAGGACTTCGTGTAATGGCTCTCCTAGACACAGCGCGACCTCACCCCCAATACCGGGAGAGACGAACCCCTGAAGATCCGCTCACTGCCTCCATGTGGCTCGGGACTGTACCCAACTAAAACCTGTTTGCACGACTCCTTTGAGCCGTGGTAGGGTAGTAATCAAAGCACAGTGGGAACTCACACGAGACAAATGACGATCCCCAGGTCGATGAACTAACCTGTACACATGTCACCAGGGAACGGCTATCTGACGTCAGGTATAAGACCAACTAGCATGTTCCCGGCGAGTCCTGTCCGGTGTACTCATAACCCAATGAGCACCTGTATACATCTTAGGTGAACCGACTGACACCAGTGGCTTGTGAGACCGGCCACCGCCCCTCATCGGGGTCTCGACTGTATACACTAGTCTACTCTGGAGAATCGATGCCCTGTCTCGAAACTCCCACGACTAGGGACCTTTTAAGGATGTGCTTATAGACTCCAGCTCTCACTTATATGATCGCCCTCATACTGCCGGCAGTCAAGCAAGAATCCTAGGGGCTTTATCAACGTACAATAGCGACCTGTCAGGTCACCTAAAGCAGTACACGATGATAAAGGTAAACCAGATAGCATACTATCATCTCGAGTAAGACTGTCGTACCGGGATAGGTCCTTCCTCAATCATTGCAATCACGTGCCTGTGATCCAATAATTGACTCTGAGGGCACTATCTCCAACATCTAGTCGTAGGATTATCGAGACAGGGCATCGATACTCCAGAGTAGACTAGTGTATATGCTTCTTATCCCAGCAGGGGAGATGGTCTGTCCCACAGCCATCAGTATGTCGTACTAGAGATAGTATGCAGGTGCTCATTGGGTTATGAGTTTCACTGGACGGACTCGTCGGGAACTGTGGGTTGGTATTATACCTATCTTCGGTTAGCGGTTCCCAAGTGACATGAGTACAGTTTAGTCCGTTGACTTGACACTGCTACTTCGCCTCTAGTGTGTTCCCACTGTTCTTTGATTGCTACCTTACCATGGCTCTATTGAGTCGTGCAAACACGTAGTAGTTGGGTGCAGTCCCGAAGAACTTGGAGGTAGTGGCGGTTAGACAGGATTCGTCTCTCCCCGTATTGGGGGTTGATATCGCGCTGTGTTTAGGAGATCCATTAGACAAAGTCCCTGGCCAGCGAAAGTGAGATTTACTGGTAGGCTTTTCCAGTAGTTTCTCAGGGTGTTCTGGGCTATACTCCGACATAACTTATACCGCTATTAGGGGATTGGCGTTTACCGACCCTAGGAACGATATGCGATACTCTTAGACGAACAGACCGGACTGTACGGAGATTGTCACATTCAGGCTCAGTAGGAGTTCGGATGGGTTTTTCCTCATCGGCCTTCTTATCGACATCTACCTGGGGACCGTTACGTACAGCTAGTACCACTTTCGGCCTATGGTTAAATCCACTGCCAGTATAGTATCGAGTCTTTAGAGTCCCACACAGAGGGTTTTTCACCTTTGGGCGAAACGTAGTAGAGGTCGTATGGTTTTTACGACGGGGTTCGTTCACATACGTGTACTTGTGCGCGTTTGGTGTTCGGACTGTTGATACTAGTGGGCTTTGGTTTAAACCGGATCCTAGTATTAGATTTTGGGTTGGTTCGGTCTCATTGCATTCGCGTTTCTTGGAACACGGATGCGGGTATGTATATACAGTTGACAGCGGCAGAGAAACCTCATTAGGGTTTTGACCATTGAATTAATTAAAACCATAATGAGATGGAGAGAATTGATTAATGAGTTTTAATTAGAGATAATTGTATCATGGTAAATTGGTTTGACCATTTGACTTATTGACTTTTGTTGACTTAGATATTTTTGTTGAGCATGAGATATTTTTTGCTTAGCATTAATGTGACATGATAATGGTCAAATCAACATCAACCATGACAATTATCCTAATTAAAATTATCATTTTTCTTTTTCCTCATATGAGAGCATACACCTCATTTTATCATGATACATTCTCTCTCTTGCTTGCTCTCTCCTCTTCCTCTCTCAAGGCTTTATTGTTTCATGAGTTGAAAATCAAGAGCATTGTGAGATCAAACCACCAAAATATTTCTCTACTCACTCTAGGGTTCTTAGTCTAGCACACCAAGCACCTTAGTTACTTCAAGATAGAGGTTGGAGCTCAAGGTAGAAGCCTTCGGGTGGATCGTTCTTTGATATAGAGAAGCTGGTGAGGAGGAGCCATTTACAACCACTCCAAGAAGCTCACAACTAGGAGAAGCACCACAAGAGGAGAAGGAGTTCAAGATTGAGGTATAACTTTCTATCATAGTAGATAGAACTCTTTTGTGCTAACTAGGTTTATGGTAAAGATCCGGTTTAGGGTTTATTCTAGCACCAAGTTTGTTAACGCAGTAAAATTTTTGTTCCGTATTTGGCCACGGAAGTTGGCCGGTTCGCTAGTGTAACCCTTCACATTTGGCTCTTTGTAGTATTCACGGCAGGAGCGTTGATGGAGACTAAAGAGAATATGATGGACTCAAACTGGATTGGATGTCCCGCCCTCTGCTGCTTGTGATTTGTTGGAGAAGTCTCTCTGCCAGTTGTCTTAATTGTGTATGCGTCAGGGACGCATCATAAGCTGAGCTTGTTTTCCCAGAAATTTGATATACATTAGTTTAAATTCATTTCGAACGTAAACTTATGGAGAAAGTATATGAAGCGGTTATTTATTAGCATCCAAACACAAGATAAAAGCGAAGAACAACGAGTGGACCCTGGTCGTCATCCATTGCTTGTGACTAACAAGAATTCCAAATGCCATCATTGTTGATTATTGTTGAGAGTTGTTGGTTATTGAAAGTTGTTTATTGTTGAAAGTTAATGGTCTTCATGAAGAAGTATGATTCTGTATAGACAACAACATATATGTTGAATGAGTTCACATGATTGTTTGACCAGAATTATAGGAGGAAAGATAAGTCCCACTTGTTGATATATCATTTTGACCGAATCGGGCTAATTTTGGATACTACATATATAGTATGTAAAAATAGCTCAAAATCCTACCAATTATGCCTAGAGCTTTAAAATGATTTTTTAAAATTTTAAAAGAATTTTACAAAAATTTGAAGGCAATATGGCGCACATGAGGACTGACCCTGTCCTCATACACGACATGAAAAGTACATTGAGCTATATTTATGAATTATATAATTCGTCTCATATGTATCCAAAATTAGAATATTTGGGGTTTCGAAAAATTAACTTACGGACTTTGCATATAATCGCTTCCAGAAGTTGTTTTCTATCAAAATCCGACTTGGAACAAACATATTTTCAAAATATGTAAAACTATCTAAAATTTAAAAGTCGGGTGCACTTATGTGGACACCCATCGTCCGCATGCATGCCCCGAAGCTTATTTTTCTATCTTACTCGGACCCCAAGGCCAGAAAATTGGTAATTTTCCACTGACCTAGGTACACATGTGGACGCATGTCGTCCGCATGCGTACCCCCGGACGATTTTTAAAATTTTTTTCTAATCAAAAGCGTGCAAAGTTTCAAAATTCGACGACTTTGCGGTCGTCCATATGTGTGTCTGATTGGTAGTGAAAAGTGTGTCTGTGTATATTGTAAATTACCGCAATCAGTAACGGTGTCGCAATAGCTAGCTACTAGTGAGTACGGGTTGTCCACAGAGAAACAGTGAAATGCTTTTCATGCTTAAGACGAGTTGATAAAAGAAAGGTGAAGTTTTGATAGTTTATTACTAAGAAGATTTTAATATTTATAATAGAAGGGCTTGTAAGGTTTATAGGACATAATAGTTAACGGATGGAATTTTAAAAATAATTCTTTTTATCCTTTTAACTATTTAATATTAGAGAAATAGAGATAAATGTGGATTAGGATTCTTAGAGGGAACTAGGGTTTCCTTCTACTGCCCCTTGTCCTTCCATTGATCTATATTAGTCTCAAGCCCTTAACAAAACAAGTATTAATGAATCTAAAATCGTGATCGTGACTATTATGAATGGATAGCACGTCCGATAAGAAGGTTAACATTCATTTTCCTAAAGTTTATAAAAATTAAAGTATCAAAAGAAGTTAAGGGATTTTTTCATCCATTATTCTACCCTATTGTACAAACCCTAGCAAGCAAGAATTTACTCGCTCATGGAGATCAACGAAATAGAAGAAAGGTTGAAGATGAATGAATCCATAGGAAAATACAGAAAGTAATGCAAAAATTAAAATGCAGAAAGTAATGTGGAAAGTAAATGCGACAAAATTAAAGAAAGACTACCTTGATTGATTTTCTAGTGCATTACAAAAGTTGCTCGCTGAAAAAATAATTTACAAAACCCAAGCTTTCTCACTAGATCTTAATCAACTCATCGATGGATTATTCGACGTTTTTTAGATAGATAGCTCTCGATTTTTTATATATGTTTTGAAATGTGAAACCCTAGACGTCATGTTGAAGTGTGTCAAATTACGATCAGGACCCTGAAGTTTCAAATCCTACGGCCATCAGAAGACCGCGCAACCACCGCCCATATAGCCCTTTGACCATAGATCCGCCACCCGTTGGTGGGTTTGTGCCTTTGAATTTTTCGTGCCTTCTTCTCTTGATATTTGGAGATCCTTTTGATGAAAATATTCTTAAAATATTGCTCTTAGTCTCTGCCGTTGCGAGATGGTTCGATTTGCTCCTAATATTCGGCAGATTTGATTTGTTGAATTGATTTGTTGTGGATCTCCTACTTGTTTTTCAGACCTAAGCTGATCTATTATAATACCTGCACAATATCTCAAATCATCTTGTTAGTAGCATTTATTTTATTTGAGATATTATTCCAACCAATTAATTGATATGATATCTTAAGAATATTGGTTTAGAATATTTGATATGATATGCATATTTTAATAATGGATATTTTATTTAAATATGATATGCATATATTTCCCTAATTTTATTAATTATAAATGAAGAAACATATGACAATAATCTTTTTACAAATAAACCCACATATGTTCTTAATTTATAATTAACACCTTTTATTAATTAATAATAATAGGGATAATGTCCATAAAAATGTGCAGTAAATTTGATTGATCAAATACCCCCAAACCTATTTTTGATCATCCCGAACAAACTATTTTTTAAAAAGAAAAAGTGTGCTAGGAATCAAGAGTTCTCAAAGATTTGTAAAGGAGAAAAGAGTTAATGATAGTGAAATCCTCCCCCAAACTTGTTTTTGCTCACAATCATGCAAAAATTTCCTTTCATTCAAGAGTCATTTAATAAAAAATATTTTTCTTCCCCCCAAACATAATTAAAACAGTGTTTCCGCTATTTAAGCAAAGGTCTAAATGAAGACCATCCACGAGAAAGTATTTCATTCAGGGTCATGCCATCTGAGTTGAAGTTTAAAGTAAGAGAGAAGAAAATCGCATTAGTACATACAAGGCTTTACAAATTCCAAAAACCAACACCAACCATTCAAATATTTTATCAAGATAACCCCATGGTTGGTGAAAGATAGTGTAACAGATAGACATGAAGAAGACACAATACTGTATATGAATGGAGGTTGGATCATGTTTTGAGTAGAAGAAACAGAAATGAGAGTAATAATAAGAGATTAAGTAGGGGGAGATAAGAGGTGTAATCGAAAGGTTTTACTGTTAGTTGTATGTATGCTCTAGAGGCCATTATTGTACATGATTGTATATTATAATGGATGCTTCGACATATATAGATAGGACATTCTTGCTCGACATGATAGTATGCTATCTGGTTGCTCTTTATTTTAATATGTAGACTGTTATTGTGATACTGTCTTTCTCTCACATGTTGATAAAGCCCTTAGGATGTGTACTTGACTACCAGGGCTATGATGCAGATCATACTAGTGGGGCCAGGGTAGTCCACAAGTTCATCCTTTAATTGTTCCTAGTTGTAGGAGTATTGAGATAGGGCATCGATGTTCCAGAGTAGACTAGTGTATACGTTTCTTGACCCTATATGGGGTGATGGATGATCCCACATCCATTGGTGTTTGACATCGAAGATTGTACACAGGTGCTCATTGGAGAATAGGCACACCGAACAGGACTCGCCGAGAACTCCTAGATGGTATTATACCTATCGTCGGATAGCAGTTCTCTGGTGACACTGGTACAGGTTAGTCTGTAGACCCGAAATCGTCATAGAGTCATATGTGATTCCCACTGTACTTTGATTTCTTCCCTACCACGCTCAAGAAAGCGTGCTAACAGGTGGATTTTAGGTACAATCCCGAGTCACATGGAGGCAATAAGCGATAGGAGGGGTTCCGTCTCTCCGTATATTGGGGGTTGATGTTGCGCTATGCTCGATTGGCTATAACAGGAAATCCCTAGCCAGGGCTGATGATGAAATTTACTGGTAAGTGTTATCAGTAGTTTCTCCACCTGTTATGAGCCTCATATCGGCATGACTTATCAAGTTGTTGGGGTCTGACGTTTACCACCCCAGACTCGATATGCGACATATCAGACGAAGAGACCGGACTATACGGTAGTATTGCTTACTGGATTCACGGGAGTATGGACAAGCTTGCTTGTTGATTTTATGATCGCTCAATACCTAGGTAGCCGTTACGTCCAGCTAGTACCGCTGACAGCTTGTGAGTGACTGATATGATCATCACCTACTGCTGGCGTATTGACGAGTCTTTAGAATCGTACACAGAGTTTTTCTTAGCTCAAACGAAACAAAGTAGGGCACATATGTGATATGTGTGGGAACAAGATTGATACGTGTATGTGATACAGCATTATAATCTCGCAATATATGATATCGGTCGGTTATATGAGATATAGCAGGGTTATTGAATCAAGTGTTGATTCGATAAGTTGATATAAATGATATTAGTCGGTTGTATGTGATATAGAAAGATTATTAAATCAAGTGTTGATTTAATAATTTAATATATAATTATATATTTGATATATTAATATATATTAACTAATATTAGCTCACTTAAGAATTTCTTTTCTACTAATACATTTAAATATATATGTGATATATATTAATGTATTCTTTTTGTGTTAGATGATACATTGGACTTGGGTGTATGAGATTCATACCTAACTAAAGATAATTGGGTGATTATTTATTAAGAGATAAATCAAAATTAGGTGGAAATTGGTATGGTTTGAGATGGTTGTGGAAGTATATAGAAATCTTGACTTAGTCCACTAATTTTGTTTTACCCTAGATATTTATTAACCTAACCATTATCTTTAGCCATAGTTAAGTCTCTACAACAGAATATATGAGATATTTTTTCTCACCCATGGTTGATAACTTGATCACTTGAGTTTATTCTTCATCTCCTTCTTTACTTTCTATCTTTCAAGTGAGGTGAAAAAGAAAAAGAGAAATTATTCTAAAGTGAGCAAAATTCCTACTTCATCAATCTATACCAAACTAGCCATTTAGTATAGGTTATTTGCTTCACTAATCAACAATTAGTGAAGCGGTAGTTTGAGTTAGAGATTTCTCAATGTAGATCATCTTCGGCTTCGAAGATCTTTGAGCAAGCTCGTTTCTTTCGTCTAGTGGACCCTAAGCAGAGTCCGGGAAACCACTACTTGGAGCTAAGGAACTACTACACTGAGCTTTAGAAGTGAAGGACAGGTCTACAAAGGTTGCATTTCTATTTCACTTAGTGTAAAGTTTGTTTACATGCATAAATAACCCTAATTCTCTAGTTAGATACTTGGCCGGGCTTGCTCGGCACCCTAGATTTTTTTAAATAGCATACTTGATGTGTGCTGAAATATAGCGGGGGTGCTAAGCGAACCCAGCAGTGGTATCAGAGCCAGGCTAGAGCATTAGGAGTTGTCTAGGCGAAGATAATGTGTTCGATCGAACATCGAAACCGGGTTATTACATGCTCTCTAGAAATTTTTTAAAAGTTAGAATTTTTCATATTAAAAATATTCAGAAAATTGTGCAGGGTTTTATATGGATCTCCAAGAAAAATGACGGTCCAACTCGACCAAACGAACACGGAATCGCGGCCAAAATATGCTTTTGGCGGAGGTTTCGCGGCGCCTTTGGTGAGGCAGGGAGCGAGCTTTCTTGTGTTGGTCCGTATGTACTATTGGCACTCTCTGGGTATTTTTGAATCTGACTCAAGTGTTGAGTTCTTTGAGAATTGTGGAAGTTTGATAGATCGATCGAAATGTTTAACATCGTCTAGATATATGTGATTTGTGATACGATATTTGGAATCCAAATTAATTCGTTTTGTGAAAACTTATTAGAACTTTGTAAATCTATCAATTTAGTCTCTTTTGATCGGTTGCCATGGGGTTTTGAATCGAATCAAAACTCCATCGCAATCTCGTATAGTACGCGAACACTCGCCCGGTAACACTATTCGATAGCCATGCCCCATAGCCCCGACCAAGTGACTGTAGGAGAACCCCATTGCCAAAAGCATCCATACGGGTGCTCGCGACCGCGGTGTTCCACCTAAGTGCACTTCGTCGACTGCATCGAGGGTGCGGCCGTTTACTAACATTTTCGACGAGCATTCGATCAATTGTTGGGAATCTTGTTAAATTGCCCGACTGGATATTGAAAAGTGTTTTCAATTTGAGACTAAAATGCCGGGTTTATAACGTTAGGCATGAAATTCGGAATATGTGATATTCCGGGTTTATAATGTCTAAGGAATTTTTATGGTTAGGCATGAAATCCGAAGTATGTGATATTTCGGGTTTATGATATCTAAGGTGGTTGCGGATTCCAATTATTGTAGTTTTCATTTCTTTTCTGGGACCGTAAGTGTAATATGTGTTGTACCGCCGGTTTCGTTGCTATACGTCAACGGCAATTGGGATATGCATATTTACTTATGTTGATGACATGCGATGGATATGTTATATTGGATCGTGGTGTTTAAATAGCTGGGGGCTTTTGCGTGAGATGAGAGTTTTTTTTATTTTCATTCATGTAAAAAATTGAATGTAATATTCTTTTATTGTGACACTTCTGGGTTGAGGATGATATCACCATTGATATATTTTATTTACATTTCCGCGTTAGGATAGACCCAAGGCAGGGAGCACAAGTAACCGGGTTCTAGAGTCCAGTGGGAGACCATCTCGAGGAGTCGAGACCGGGTCTCCTAACTCTAGAATTGGTAGGGTTGCTTGCCGCTCTCATAGAGGTCTAGGGATGCGGGTTTGGCTATTTATCACGACCATGGAATCCTTATTTTTTACTAGATTAATTTAAAACACGAACCTCCTAGTATATCCTATATTTCATATGTTGACTTCTGCTGCAATATTCTGTGATGAGATCATATAACAGCGTGAGAAGAATGCTTTATATTATATATATGATACATATTAAAAGTTGCTTATGTTTTGCATCCGCGCTAGTCCTGCCCCCGTTCTGCCATTAGTTAACTAACCCAACGGTATATGACGGGACCCCGTGGCCAATGCGGATGGCATAAACGTATGTTGTATTTTCGTTTCTTTATCTGTGATGCTTAGGAAGCATAAATGATGGGACTTCGTTAATGAGATTAATGAAAAAGAAAGAAACCTAAAGACGTTGTAGAATCAAATTTTCAAAAAGGTTGCTCTTGTTATTGTTTTGCATAGCTGTATTTTTTATTAATATCTAGCACCTCATTCGATGAAGAAAGAGCCGTGATCCCTTCACCGGGAATGACCTCTTTAGCAAAAGCTAGTAAATGCTACTACCAACTCGGATTGTTTTGAAAACTATTCGATTTTAAAAGCAGAGCTTAAACCTCTCCTTTTCTAAATCACTTGATTCTACAACGATATCAAGTTCACTACACAAAAGGTTTTCTTGTTGGATATAGTGCCCTTAAAGTCAATTATTGGATCGCAGGTACGTGATTGCAATGATTGAGGGAGGACCTATACCAGTAGGACAGTCTTACTCGAGATGATAGGATACTATCTTGTTAAACTTTATCATCGTGTACAGCTTTAGGTGACATGATCACTATTACACGTTGATTGAGCCCTTAGGATTCTTGCTTGACTACCAGCAGTATGATGGCGATCATATATGTGAGAGTTGGGTATTCTATAAGCACGTCCTTAAAAGTGGTCCCTAGTCATGGGAGTTTCGAGGCAGGGCATCGATACTCCGGAGTAGACTAGTTTATACAGTCGAGACTCCGACGAGGGGCGGTGGCCGGTCTCACAAGCCATTGGTGTTAGTTGGTTCACCTAAGATGTATAGAGGTGCTCATTGGGTTATGAGTGCACCAGACAGGACTCGCCAGGAACCTGCTAGTTGTATTATACCTAGCGTAAGACAGCAGTTCCCTGGTGACATGTGTACAGGTTAGTTCATCGACCTGAGATTGTTATTTGTCGCGTGTGAGTTCCCACTGTGCTTTGATTATTACCCTACCACGGCTCAAAGGAGTCATGCAAACAGGTTTTAGTTGGGTATAGTCTTGAGCCATATGGAGGCAGTGAGCGGATCGGCAGGGGTTCGTCTCTCCCGGTATTGGGGGTGAGATCGCGCTGTGTCTACAAGAGCCATTACACAAAGCCCTCGGCCGAGGCAGGAGATTTACTGGTAGGTACTCCAGTAGTATATCAGGGTGTTCTGGGCTACACTCTGACACGACTTATACCGCTATTGGGGGTCTGACGTTACCAGCCCCTAGGCCTAATATGTGAAGCTAATAGACGAACGGACCAGACTGTACGGATATTGTCACTGATAGGCTCAGTAGGGTTTCAGGATGAGTTCGCTTATCAGCTTCCCTTTCTGTCAATACATGGGTAGCCGTTACGTACAGCTAGTACCACTGACGGCTTATGGTTAAACCTACTGCAAGAGTATTGACGAGTCTTTAGAGTCCCCCACAGATAGTTTCCCAGTTCGAGCGACATTGTAGAGGCCGTATTGTTTTATGGCAGGGTTCGAACATGCACGTGCACTTGTGCACGTGTCATGGTTCGGACAGATAATACTAGCGGGCTTTGGTTTATGCCGGATTCTAGTATTATATTGTGTAGGAGTATTTTTATCTCTTTGCATTTTGTATTCGGTCGGAATATAAATGCGGGTATGTTTATACTGTTGTGGGGTAATCCCACGGAATTACTTTTGATGTTGCCAATCTTTTTCCACCGGACTTAAACATTTGGTTTAATGTTTATGTTGTGGATTTTCTTTAATCCATTGCTGATTTTTCATTAGGCTTTTAGTCTTTTCCTTTGGGGGGGCTTATTTGTAAATGTCACTTTTATAAAGGGAAGGGCTTTTTTACGGTGCCTGGGGCTCCAGCAGCACCCACAAGTTTCTACTTTGATGAGGTGTTTGAATGACTCATTCTTGCATTAAGTTCTTTTGTCCAAGCTTAAGATCTTTATTGGATATTTGTTGTTGATATTTTTCTTAGCCTCACCACTTGAAACCTTGCGCTCATGCCCCTCCCATCATTAGCCGGCCCCATAAAGAAGTCCCAGTGAAGGAATTTCCATCAAATTGGCCGAGCACAATTATGTGGGAAATTTCCTTCATTGCATTTTTCCATTGCTCAATTTCATCAACTCAAAAGGCAACTTCAATTTACCTTTACCCAATGGCTTGGGTTCCTTGAGACAAACTATTCTACACACTCTCTACATCAATCTTGGACATGTCGGTTAGCAAACTTCATGTCCGAATTGCCTCAGTTTAGAGGCGGGAGCTTGTATAGAGATCCGTTGACGTGGTGCCACCTCGACGAGGAGACAGGAGATCGGAGATGCCGCGAGGAGCGTGGGATGATGGCTAAAGACCGAAGGACACAGATCGATCGGTATAGCCATTCTATCTTTTTGTAGTTTGCTAGTTTAGTGTTAATGGCACGATCCGGGTTACAGTCTATGTTAGCGCCAGTTTATAAAAAAGTTTTTATTCCGCGTTTGGCCTCAAATTATTGGCCGGGGCGCTACCGTAGACTTACATGGTATTAGAGACACGCCATTAACCTTTTACTAGATTGTTCTAACATATTTAAAATATCGATCGGACGAAATTTCCAAAACTGCAATTCCGTATTTTAAGTATCTGCCGAATTTTTAAACTGGTCTAAAAATTATTTTGGGTATGTCAGGAAATCGAGCAGGCTTTTCTAAGACTGCAGAAGAAATTTGGTAGACTGATCCCACAGAACCGCCGCAGAACCCATGGGTATGCCGCGATTCCGCCGCCGTTTTAGGGCTTTAGTACACCATTTTTCTTCTGGGTGTCTTTCATGTGGAATTGTGGTTTCTGGAATATTTTTTTTGGGCCCAGATTTGTTTGTACTGGATTTGTACTTGGGGCCCACTTCGGAAAGTTTTGTTGATCGGAATTTTAAATGTGTTAGTTTACAGTACTTACATTATATCTGCGACCGTGAATGACATTTGAGCGGTATAATTCTTCTAATTGCTATAGTCCTTTTAGACGGGTTTGCGAACGTGACATTCACGTTGATGTTCTATGTTGTGCTGTGATGTTACGGATATGTCGTGGTGGATAGCTTGCGTGCAATGGTAGTACAGTCTGGATTTATTTGTACATTTGATATCGTGAGGCGAGCGTCCGACATGTGGACTGCCGTCGTTGTCTGTTTGTATATTATTCTTTTGGGGCATGACCGGGTTGAGGTCGATGTACCCGTTGTACATATTTTCATTTCTGTACTAGGTTTACCCCGCGATGGAGTGCACGGATAGCCGGGTTCTGGAGGGCAACGGGTCCGCATCTCATGGCTTTGAGAGGGAGGTGGCCTCACTCTAGGATTGGCAAGCTATTCACCGCACTCGTAGGGGGTTCAGGTTGACCCAAGGAGGGGTGCCCAAGTTACCGGATTCCGTGAAGTGCTGGGTGGTCCATTCACTTTGCTGTAGAGGGTTGCCTCGCTTCAGGTTTTGGCGGGTAATTTGCCGCACTCGTAGGGGTCTAGGTTTCATTGCACATGCTATCCACACGACCAGGGGAATGTCGGGTTTCAGTAGCGGCTCTGTGAAACCCAAAAATCCCAGATTATCTGTATTGTTCTGTGATGCTTATTACTTTTCTGTAATGTTGCATTATCATGCCTGGAGCGATTATTGTATATTGATATATATACTAGTAGATGTTGTATATTTTTTTACACCCGCGCTATTCCAGTCCCCGCTCTGTCGTTAGTTAAGTAACCTAACGGGTGATGACGGGACCCAGTGACGAATGCGGATGGCATATACGTACATTTTATTTTCGTTCTTTTCTGGTGTGATTAATTGATAGGAATGCGTTGATTCTGATCAATGCAAAAGGAAAACAAACATGTTTGACGTTGTTGGAACAGTTTTCAAAAAGTGTTATTACAAGGTCGTTTTCTTTTGTTTTGCACAGTGGTATTCGGTTGAAATATCCTGCACCTCATTCGATGAGGCAAGGGCCGAGATCCCTTCACCGGGAGTGACCCCTTGGGCAGAAGTTTGCGTCAGGGTAATAACTTCACTATAGTCGATTACTTGTTGCTTTGCATCGTGGTATTCAGTTGGAATATCCTGCACCTCATTCTATGGGAAAAGAGCCGAGATCCCTTCACCGGAAGTGACCTCTTTAGCAAAGGTTTTCACAACTATATTTTTGTAAAAAGCTATCAGGTTCCTTCAACGAGAAAAAGTTCATTACGTTAAAGCTTTTTCGCCAAAAACCAGCCGTAGCCCTCCGTCATTTCAGACGGGTAGCACTTAGTATTCATGCTATGTTTGTTGGCCTTCGTCAAGGCATAGTGGATGGTAGCTGCTTGTTACCTTTTTGTTGCATAGATAGATGTGTTGGTTTGCGACAGTCGTATTACCTTGTTGGCCTTCGTCAAGGGTATGTATGGGTGGGTTCAAATTAACCTGGACAATGATGGGTAGAACTTGACATGTGACTTATGATTTGTTGGCCTTCTTCAAGGTCATAAGAGCATGGAGTAAAAATCAACATCGGGAGTTTCTAAAGAAACTGAAACTTTCCAGGGATGCGCATATCTTCTGGAATGTGATAACGTGAGTGGATTCCTTCACGTTATCATGCGATGATAGTTGGATCCCAATTCCCACTGATGAGTTGGTTTACTCTTCGGGTGATCCCGACTAATTCTTCTTTCAGGTTTGGAGGAGAATTTGACGATACAGTGGGAGGTTTCCTGATTAGATAAAGTGATAACCATTCTGATATAGGTTAGAGTGCACGCAGAGTGTTTATTTTCTCTCTCTCTTTGGCAGCGACCATTGACCGATCCTAGACTATGACTCAGTGACCAAGTTGACCGAACTTTCTTAAAATACTGGCTTTTGGATTGTCTGAGTTGCATACATCATTGCCGCTCCTTCTTTTACCCTTTGCATTTCTCCAGAACACCTCGTATCACTACGAACATCCACTTCCATTGGATAAATCCATCGTATGGTTATATACAAACTCGAAGGGACTTCTTAGGGGATGGATTTAGGTTCAGGAGAAATTGAATTGGTTTATTCAGTTGTCTTTTATCATCACCTTCTCTCAGGTTGAGAGTACTCCTTGGTTTAGGAGACGGTACACATATTACGCTTATTGGATAGTCTTCTTCCAAACCATAGGCAGGTGCCGAAAGGTAGGGCAAGGAGAAAACCAATTAGCCTAAGTAGGGTGTACAGAAGGTAATAAGTAAAGACATATGAATGGATTAGAAAGAGGGCAAAGTAAAATGTGACAGGTATCATTCACGACCAAACCGCGTAGTTCATCGCCACTCCTATTTCACCTTTGCTTTTCTCCAGTTGAGGAGGAATAGAATAAGGTTTTATTCAGTTGTCTTTTATCATCACCTTCTCTCAGATTGCGAGTACTAATAGTATTAGGAGAGTACACCTATTATGCTTACCGAATAGTCTTCTTCCAAATCATAGGCTGGTGCCGAACGGTATGGAAGAAAGAAAACCATTAAGCCTAACGAAGGTGTACAGAAGGTAATGACTAAAGACAAATAAAGGGACTTAGAGAGATGGCAAAGAAATATACGGTTATAGTCATGAATTAGATTATGGAAGAGGCATTACTAGGAATACCAGGATACCCCTTCGAAACATTTTCATGTTTCAGTTTCACTGTGCGTTGTTAAAGGAAAACTGATTTCCAATTAGACACTTGCTCCAGGGTATGTATTTACCAGGTATGATTCTCACGTCTGTATGTTTTTGCAGATGATGAGTGGGAGTAACTTATTGGGAATTAGGTGATCATCGTCATTATATCGGATTTCGTTGTAATTGGTGATATTTGAGGAAATCGCCTGGGTACAGTTTTCAACCTACGACGCACAGGGTTTGAGTTATTCAAATCAGCGGACTTATACAGAGTATTGTATGTTGTCCAGTGTCCATTAGGACAAAGGGGTTAGTCCTCGTACTATGTTCTGTTTACTCGTGACTTCTCAAGTTTTAGACATGTGTTTCGTAGAAATACAAGGTCTATTTTGAGAAGTTATAGGTACAAGAATAAAGTGGAGAACCAGGTGTCGCAAGTATCGGGATTTTTCAAGGTGATCGAAGATGTAGATACTTATGATTGGTATTCAGTCGATAGTAATGATTTTGAGAAACTTGTTTCTCTTTTAGGTTACTCATAATTGGATGCACTCCTAAGTTGGGTAATGCTGATCGGCCTCTCTCCATTTTGTTTGACATTCCATTAGCCACTCCGCAGATATGGTGGGTAACCTCAGACACCTGAGAGATACTCCGGTAGCCTAGAGGGCGGTGATAGGGAGGTTCTTGTTTACCTAGACTTGACACTACTGTTGTTCCAGGCTATGAGACCCGGCAGGAGGATGAGTATAGCGTCGTTCTAAACTAGCTTTAGAAGTGCACGTGTATATGACTCTGGCAGAGGGTTGTCGTAGTCAGTGGGAGCAGCGGAAACATAGTGGACAAGTAGCGTATGTCTATTTATAGACTAAAGCATATAGCGGAGATAGATCATTTATTTTTGATGTGACAGACATGGGTTTGACTTCATCAGAATAGGGGATGGATCTGTTAAGAAGATAGTAGGGTGTGATGTCCTAGTATTTGGATGACAAACACAGAGTAGGAAGTAAAATTCCTATACTACGATCGGTTATACTGTGGTTGTCACACAGTTGTTTCTCCACATAGGATATGGATATAATATCAGACATTCTGGTTACTAGATCTATAGTTTTAGATCTAGATTTGGGTAGTTTCCCAATCTGGGTACTTTGACAGTATTCTAAAGGTGTTTTAGAATGGACGACTCCTGGAATGGTGGTGTACCTGTAGGTGATGGAGTCTCCCTCTCTAAAGGTGTCTTACAGACTAAAGGGGAGAGGGATGTGCATGATTGGCATATCACTTGCTTAGGCAATTGAGTCAATCATGAGATATCAAGTACCTCACCAGATGTTGTTTTTGCACTAGATGCAATAAGTTTATATTAATCCAATCCTGGAGAAACATACGGAAGCAGTTTTAGAACATAAGTGGATGTTCTACGGATTTGATAACGGCAGCCTCCTTCGGGAGACGGTTATCATTCTGGGCTTCCAAGGTGACCTGGATGACATAGTGATTGTCAGAGTTATAGTTTTCCCTCTGACGAGGGGCAGTAGTTTGGACATATGGTCTAAGCGGATACTAAGGAAGGCATGGTGCAGGATACTGATTTAATTTAGTTGACGATACAGTCTAAGAAGTTTGGATTTGGTGTTCATTTATGAACTAGGTCCCATCAGACATCCAGACATATTCTAAGACAGGTATTACTCAATTCGGGAGATGGCTTTCTCCGCGAACTTGAGATAAAGAGAGACATAGAAAGAAACATCAGGGCGGATCCACTCACTGAGGCTATTTCTCGAACACAATAGTTTTACAAACGAGCTTTGTGAAACTGATTAGTATAGGAGTTGGCTGTTCGGTATCACACGGGCTGTAAGTATGCGACATCGCAATAATTAGCCTTAAGTGCAAGTGGGAGATTGTTGGATATAGTGCCCTCAAAGTCAATTATTGGATCGCAGGTACGTGATTGCAATGATTGAGGGAGGACCTATACCGGTAGGACAGTCTTACTCGAGATGATAATATGCTATCTGGTATAACTTATCATCGTGTACAGCTTTAGGTGACATGATCACTATTACACGTTGATAGAGCCCTTAGGATTCTTGCTTGACTACCAGCAGTATGATGGCGATCATATACGTGAGAGTTGGGTAGTCTATAAGCACATCCTTAAAAGTGGTCCCTAGTCGTGGGAGTTTCGAGACAGGGCTTCGATACTCCGAAGTAGACTAGTGTATACAATCGAGACCCCGACGAGGGGCGGTGGCTGGTCTTACAAGCCATTGGTGTTAGTTGGTTCACCTAAGATGTATACAGGTGATTATTGAGTTATGAGTGCACCGGACAGGACTCGCCGGGAACCTGCTAGTTGATATTATACCTAGCGTCAGATAGCAGTTCCCTGGTGACATGTGTACAGGTTAGTTCATTGACCTGAAATCATCATTTGTCGCGTGTAAGTTCCTACTGTGCTTTGATTATTACCCTACCATGGCTCAAAGGAGTCGTGCAAACAGGTTTTAGTTGGGTACAGTCCCGAGCCACATAGAGGCAGTGAGCGGATCGGCAGGGGTTCGTCTCTCCCGGTATTGGGGTGAGATCGCGTTGTGTCTAGGAGAGTCATTACACAAAGCCCTCAGCTGAGGCAGGAGATTTACTGGTAGGTACTCCAGTAGTATCTCAGGGTGTTCTGGTCTACACTCTGACACGACTTATACCGCTATTAGGGGTCTGACGTTACCAGCCCCCTAGGCCCGATATGCGATACTCATAGACAAACAGACCGGACTGTATGGATATTGTCACTGATAGGCTCAATAGGGTTTCAGGATGAGTTCGCACATCAGCTTCCCTTTCTGTCAATACATGGGCAGCTGTTACGTACAGCTAGTACCACTGGCGGCTTGTGGTTAAACCCACTGCCAGAGTATTGATGAGTCTTTAGAGTCCCCCACAGATAATTTTCCAAGTTCGGGCGAAACGTTGTAGAGGACGTATGGTTTTATAGCAGGGTTCGAACATGCACGTGCACTTGTGCACGTGTCATGGTTCGGACAGATAATACTAGCGGGCTTTGGTTTAATCCGGATTCTAGTATTATATTGTGTAGGAGTATTTTTAGCTCTTTGCATTTTGTATTTGGCCGGAATAAAAATGCGGGTATGTTAACACTGTTGTGGGGTAATCTTACGGGATTACTTTTGAAGTTGCCAATCTTTTTCCACCGGACTTAAACATTTGGTTTAATGTTTATGTTGCGGATTTTCTTTAATCCATGGCAGATTTTTCATTTGGCTTTAAGTCTTTTCCTTTGGGGAGCTTATTTGCAAATTTCACTTTTATAAAGGGAAGGGCTTTTTTGTGGTGCCCGGGGCTCCAGCATTTTGTGGTGCCCAGGGCTCCAGCGGCATCCAGAAGTTTCTAGTTTGATGAGGTGTTTGAATGACTCATTCTTGTATTAAGTTCTTTTGTCCAAGCTTAAGATCTTTGTTGGATATTTGTTGTTGATATTTTTCTTAGCCTCACCACTTGAAATTTTGTGCTCACCACCCCATCATTGGCCGGCCCCACAAAGAATTCCCAGTGAAGGAATTTCCTTCAAATTGGCCGAGCACAATTATGTGGGAAATTTCCTTCATTGTATTTTTCCATTGCTCAATTTCATCAACTCAAAAGGCAACTTCAATTTACCTTTACCCAATGGCTTGGGTTCCTTGAGACAAACTATTCTACACACACTCTACATCAATCTTGGACATGTCGGTTAGCAAACTTCATGTCCGAGTTGCCTCGGTTTAGAGGCGGGAGCCCGTATAGAGATCCGTTGACGTAGTGCCACCTAGACGAGGAGACAGGAGATCGGAGATGCCGCGAGGAGCGTGGGATGATGGCTAAAGATCGAAGGACACGGATCGATCGGTATATCCATTCTATCTTTTTGTAGTTTCCTAGTTTAGTGTTAATGGCACGATCAGGGTTACAGTCTATGTTAGCGCCAGTTTATGAAAAAGTTTGTATTCCGCGTTTGGCCTCAGATTATTGGCCGGGGCGCTACCGTAGACTTACATTTCTTACAAACATGTCATAACCCTCCATCATTTCAGATAAGTACTATTTAGTATTCAAGCTACGTTTGTTGGCTTGCGTCAAGGCGTAGTGTGCGGTAGCTAATCAGTGCTTATCTGCAGCATACGATGCGATTGGATTAGGGTAGTCGTGCGAATTTGTTGGCCTGCGTCAAGGGTCGTGCGGGTGGGTTTAATTCAATCAAGAAATGTATGGGTTGAACTTGACTAGAAGACTATGGTTTGTTGGCCTGCGTCAAGGTCATAGGACGCTAGGGGAAAAAACATTATTGGGAATTTCAAGTGTTGAAATTTGCAATGAGGTTGCATACCTTCTATGAGATAGTTGGATTACGATACCCACTGCGAGTAAGAGTTACTCCTGGGAGAGTTTTACACTTTACAATTAGCTAATCTGATAGGTGTCTGGAAAGGTGTCAACGGGGTTATGCCTTTAGGAAAACGAGGTTTATTTTAATTAAGTCTGTGGGAAAGCACGGGGAACCTCCCTCAAAGTACCGACACTGGCCTGGCTGACCGGATAGCGTACTTGTAGAATGTAATTAATCCCGACTAGTCTTACCTTTTAGGGTTTGAAGGAAGATTTGATAAAAACAGTGGGAGCCATCCTGATTACATAAGATAATAACAAATCTAATCTTGTAAGAGCATACGCTAAAGTGTTTTCTTCTCTCTCTCTCTCTCTTCAGGTAGCGACGATGACACGCCTTAATTAAGATAATAATATGGATGTATTGACCGAACCCGCTTATTATACTGGGCTGGGAAACATTGGTTCCGCTCTACCTTATAATTGTTATAAGTCTGAGCAGGAAATAGGAGAATATCCGGATTCCCACACGACCCGAACGAGGAATGAGCATGTTGATGCATCTTCTTCGGGTGTGTTCGTTACCGAGAACTGTTTCTCAGTACACTCTACGTCTTGGGTATTAGATACCGGATAAGGATCCCACATATGTAATATGTCACATGGGCTAAACAAAGGTAGAGAACTGGGAAAAGGTGATCATTCTCTAAAAGTAGGGAATGGTGCAAATATTGCAGCCAAAGCAGTTGGTGAATATCACCTTGTATTACTAAATGGGAATACATTAATCTTGAACGACTGATTTTACGTACCATCTATGATATGCAATTTAATAACGATTTCTTTATTAGATAAAGAAGGATATAACTTTGTAGTAGAAAAAAATGTTATGAACATTTTTCTAAATCAAGTGTTGATTGGGTTTGATACGTTATGTAACGGTTTATATGTTCTAAATCAAAATGCAGTTCTTAATGTACAGAACACACATAAGAGGAAAAGTTCAAATATGAACGAATCCTTCTTGTGGCATTGTAGACTAGGTCATATCAATATGACACGACTAGCTAAGTTATATAAGGATGGATATTTGAATCAGTTTGAATTTACATCTTATGAAACTTGCCAGTCATGTCTCAAAGGCAAAATGACCAAAACTCTGTTTACTGGACACGGAGAAAGAGCTACTGAACGCTTAGGACTATTACATAATGATGTATGCGGTCATATGTCAAAATATACCAGGAATGGTTCCTCGTACTTCATTACATTCACCGATAATCTCTCAAGATTCGGAAATATGTTCCTGTTGAAACAAAAGTCTGAAACTTTTAAGAAATTCAAGGAATATAAATGCAAAGTAGAGAATCAAACGGGTAAAAGTATTAAAATCTTTCGATCTGATCAGGGAGGAGAATACTTGAGAACGGAATTTCGTGACTATCTAAAAGAGAATAGGATTCTCTCTCAGCTTAGTCCTCCGTATACACCAAAGCACAACGGTGTATCAGAGGGGAGAAATCGCACCCTATTAGATATGGTGCTCTCTATGATGAGTACTGCTGAGTTACGTATTTCCTTTTGGGGTTATGCACTGGAGACAGCTGCAGACCTATTGAATATGGTTCCCACCAAATTCGTGCCAACCACTCTATATAAGATATGGAAAGGAAAGAGACCATGTATTAATTATGTTAAGATGTAGGGTTGTTCGGTATATGTGAAAACAAAAAATCTGGACAAGCTCGAGACAAGGTCGGTTCTGTGTAAGTTTATTGGATATCCCAAACATTCGCGAGGGTATATCTTCTACCACACCGAGGAACAAAAGGTGTTTGTTTCTCGGCATGCCACCTTTTTAGAAAAGGAATTTCTTGGAAAAGAAATTAGTGTCAAAGAGGTAGAACTGGAAGAAGTTCCAGCTATACAAACTACAATGGAAGATTTGGTGGAACAGGAGGATTCAATAGTCCCCGACGAACTTCAGCCTCTCCGCAGATCTAGTAGGGTTCCTCATCCACCTGAGAGATACTGCGGTTTTCTCATTGACGGTAGGAGTGAGGATTGCATCGTGCAAGATAATGACACAACTAGATTCGAGCAGGCCATCACGAGTGAGGACTCTATAAAATGGCTGGATGCCATACGATCTGAGATGGAATCCATGTACACCAACAAAGTATGGATTTTGGAAGTTGCTCCTGAAGGGGTAAAACCCATTGGAGCAAATGGATCTTTAAGAAGAAACTTTGTGTTGATGGAAAAGTTGAGACTTTCAAAGCTATACTTGTAGCAAAAGGTTTTCATCAATGACCGGGTGTGGATTATGATAAAACCTTTTCTCCAGTGACTATGCTTAAGTCCATTCGGATCCTACTTGCCATCGCTGCATACCATGACTACTAAATCTGGAAGATGGATGTCAAGACCGCTTTTCTAAATGGTGATTTAGAAGAGAGCGTGTACATGATACAGCCAGAGGGCTTTAAAGATAGTGGGAACAGCGCAAAAGTGTGCAAGCTGCTTAAATCAATCTACGGATTAAAGCAGGCATCGCAGAGTTGGAACATCTGTTTTGATGTGGAAGTCAAAGGGTTTGACTTCATCAAAAACGTAGATGAGCCGTGTATATATAAAAAGGTTGCAGAGAGTAAAGATGTCTTCCACGTATTGTACGTGGATGGCATACTGTTGATAGGAAATGATGTTCCTATGCTGCACTTGGTCAAGCTCTTCTTATCACAAAGGTTCTCCATAAAGGAACTGGGTGATGCCTCCTACATCCTGGGGATTAAGATCTATAGAGATAGATCTAAACGGATGTTGGGATTATCCCAATCTAGGTACATTGACATCATTCTAAAAAGGTTTAGTATGGATGATTCCAAGCGTAGAAATTTACCAACGATCTCAGGAATCACTCTCTCCAAAAAGATGTCCCCCAAGACTGATTTGGAGAGGGCTCGCATGCAAGAGATACCCTATGCTTCGGCAGTAGGCCTTATCATGTATGCGATGTTATGTACCAGACCGGATATAGCTTACGCACTTGTTGTTGTAAGCAGGTATCAATCGAATCCTAGGGAGAACCACTAGACAGCTATGAAGAACATTCTTAACTACTTGAGAAGGACTAAAGAAATGTTCTTGGTGTATGGTAATGGTGAACTCCAAGTGGAGTCCTTTACCGATTCGAGCTTCCAGAGTGATAAAGACGATAGTAGGTCGGTCTCGGGTTTTGACTTCACCATCAATGGAAGGACGGTATATTGGAAGAGTTCCAAGCAAGATACCATGGCAGACTCGACGATGGAGGCTGAATACATCGCTGCCAACGATGCCGCCAAAGAAGGTGTCTGGATGAAGAAGTTCATAACTGAACTTGGAGTGGTTCCATCCATTGAACATCCATTACCTTTGTATTGTGATAACAATGGAGCTGTGGCTTTAGCCAAGGAACCCAGGTCCCATCGGCTATCCAGACATATTCTGAGGCGATATCACCTGATCCGGGAGGTATTTGATCGCTGGGAGATCGAGATCAGGAGAGCTGACACGAAGAATAACACGGCGGATCCACTGAAGAAAGCCATCTCGCAGATACAATTTGAGAGACTCTTTAGAATGTTGGGTATGAGATACTACAACAACTGGCCTTAGTGCAAGTGGGAGATTGATAGTTGTATGTATGCCTTAGAGGCCATTATTGTATATTATAACGGATGCTTCGACATATATAGATTGGGC
The DNA here is from genome assembly GCA_030015575.1 of Agapanthus africanus. NCBI lineage: Eukaryota > Viridiplantae > Streptophyta > Magnoliopsida > Asparagales > Amaryllidaceae > Agapanthus > Agapanthus africanus. The sequence continues at coordinate 460,032,051 of CM057350.1, read as the reverse complement.
ATTCTTGCTCGACATGATACTATGCTATCTGACTGCTCTTTATCTTAACAAGTAGACTGTTATTGTGATACTGTCTTTCTCTCATATGTTCATAAAGCCCTTAGGATGTGTACTTGATTACCTGGACTATGATGCAGATCATACTAGTAGGGCCAGGGTAGTCCAAAAATTCATCCTTTAATTGTTCCTAGTCATGGGAGTATCGAGACAGGGCATCGATGTTCCAGAGTAGACTAGTGTGTACGTTTCTTGACCCTGTATGGGGCGATGGATTATCCAACATCCATTGGTGTTTGACATCAAAGATTGTACAAAGGTGCTCATTGGAGAATGGGTACACCGAACAGGAGTCGCCGAGAACTCAAAGATGGTATTATACCTATCGTCAGATAGCAGTTCTCTGGTGACACTGGTACGGTTAGTCTGTAGACCCAAGATCGTCATAGAATCTTGAGTGATTCCCACCGTGCTTTGATTTCCTCCCTACCACGCTCAAGAGAGCATCCAAATAGGTGGAATTTAGGTACAGTCCCGAGTCACATGGAGTCAATGAGCGATATGAGGGGTTTCGTCTCTCCCGGTATTGGGGGTTGATGTTGCGCTATGCTTGATTGGCTATAACAGAAAGTCCCTGGCCAGGGCTGATAATGAGATTTACTGGTAAGTGTTATCAGTAGTTTCTCGACCTGTTATGGGCCTCACATCGGCATGAATTATCAAGTTATTGGGGTCTGACATTTACCACCCCCAGACTCGATATGCGACATATCAGACGAAGAGACCAGACTATATGGTTGTCTTACTTACTGGATTCACGGGAGTATGGACAAGCTTGCTTGTTGATCTTCTGATCGCTCAATACCTGGGTAGCCGTTACGTCCAGCTAGTACCGCTGACGGCTTGTGGGTGACTGATATGATCATCACCTACTGTCGGCGTATTGATGAGTTTTTAGAGTCCTACACAGAGGTATTCTGGCTCAAGCGAAATGAAGTAGGGCACATATGTGATATGTGCGGGACCGAGATTAATTCGTGTATGTGATACAGTATTCTAATATCGCGATATATGATATCAGTCGTTTATATGAGATATATCCAGGTTATTGAATTAAGTGTTAATTCGATAAGTTGATATAAATGATATTAGTCGGTTATATGTCATATAGCCGGATTATTAAATCAAGTGTTGATTTAATAATTTAATATATAGTTTTATATTTGATATATTAATATATATTAACTAATGTTAGCTCACTTAAGAATTTCTTTTCTACTAATACATTTAAATATATATATATATATATATATATATATATATACACATATATATTAATGTATTCTTTTTGTGTCATGCTAGATGATACATTGGACTTGGGTGTATGAGACTCATACCTAACTAAAGATAATTTGGGTGATTAATTATTAAGAGATAAATCAAAATTAGGTGGAAATTGGCATGGTTTGAGATGCTTATGGAAGCATATAGAAATCTTGACTTAGTCCATTAATTTTGTTTTACTCTAGATATTTATTAACCTAACTATTATCTTTAGCCATAGTTAAATCTCTACAAGAGAATATATGAGATATTTTTTCTCACCCATGGTTGATAACTTGATCACTTGAGTTTCTTCTTCATCTCCTTCTTTACTTTCTAGCTTTCAAGTGAGGTGAAAATGAAAGAGAGAAAAATAATTCTAAAGTGAGCAAAATTCATACTCCATTAATCTATACCAAACTAGCCATTTAGTATAGGTTGTTTGCTTCACTAATTCATCAATTAGTGAAGAGGTAGCTTGAGTTAGAGATTCCTTAAGGTAGATCATCTTCGGCCTAGAAGATCTTTGAGCAATCTCGTTCATTTCGTCTATAGTGGAGCCTAAAGAGAGTCCGGAAAATCACTACTTGGAGCTAAGGGACTACTACACGGATCTTTAGAAGTGAAGGACCGGTCTACAAAGGTTGTATTCCTATTTCACTTAGTGTAAAAAATTTTTACATGCATAAATAACCCTAATTCTCTAGTTAGATCCTTGGTCGGGCTCGCTCGGCACCCTAGAATTTTTGAAATAGCATACTTGATGCGTGCCGAAACATAGCGGGGGTGCTAAGCACATTTACGTCTTGGTTGGTAGAGATGAAAAAGTGATGGTGAATGAAAACGAGAATGTGAAAGATAAGGAATGGGTGGAATAGTCATATTCTCGTATGTGATAAGAAGAAGGGGTAGTGGTTCAACTTCTTCGGCCTTAAAGGGAGGCACACGAATTTCCGGTGGAAGTAGATTCGTCACAGCATCCAAGTCTTCAAGGAACGTGAGTTCTTCGACGAAAATATCTTCAAAACTTCCATCGATAATCTTATTGGAAAGAATGGAATCGATATCTATATTTGTGGAATAGGTATATTGACTATGAAGGTTGAAGGTTGAAAGTTTCAAGGTCAATGTGTTGCGCACCATGATTCAAAACACTTGATTTGTCAGAAATTGTGGAGGTAGGATACTTGAAAAGTTCGTCTCCCTTATCCTTAAAAGAGTCTAAATCAAGTGGTTTTTCTAAAATCATAAAACTCGAAATATCGGAGTGTGATTCATAAAATCTCGGTGGAATAAAAAGCAGATGACAAGAAGTGTGTAATGAAATGGGTAAACGAACTTGGGTGTCGAGCATTATTGATCCAGATGTGAGAGATGAAGGCTGAATATCGTTTTGCTTATCGGATAGCTTGGTGCTAAGAATAGGATAGGTTAAATTTATAGGAAGATGTTCACATTCAATGGAAGGGACATGATGGGTCGGTGAATCCAACTCATCCAACATAGCAAATTCATCTTTAAAGATATTCTCAACACCGATCTCCCTAGCACCTTCAGTCAAATCAAACGAATAGTTCTTTAAAAATTCATCAATTATAATATCCTCAATCGATGGATCACTTGTGGTTCACTTGATGGAATTGGAAGATTTGAAATGCCAAATTTATTCGGATAAGAATCGGTTTGATTTGAAATGTTGTAAAGCTCTCTTTCACACTTATGACCGGAAAAGTCAAACATGTTATTCTCGGACACCTTATCAATTAGATTATTAAGCGGTTGATCATCAACTACATTCGGTTGGAGTTCAGGATGGAAGGTGTCGAGATCAAAAGAATTGGTTCTAATTTTACTTTGAGGGATCCCTTTTCTTTTTCACTACGCAATTCTAACTCTACTTAAAGACTAGACATGGTTTGTGAAGAAGTTTCAATGAAGGATTTTCTTTGAACCGCGGAACTTCCAATTTTATTTTCAGAAGCACTTTCTAGATAAGATGCAATAGTTGAGTATGGTTGGTATGAGTTTAATTGTTGGCTACGGGCAAGTTCAATGTGTTCCGCGATAGAAATGGGTTTACGAATTGCCTCATTAGCCTCAAGAGAAGTATCAACATGATAGGGTGTGAAAGTTTGATACTATTGATAAGAGTTAGAAGGTTGTATCCAAGTTTCATAAATAGGATTAGGATCAATATTTTGATATGAAGAATATTGAGATTGGTTGAACTGTTGGCGACTGGCTTTTGCAATTTGTTCAGCAATGGTCATGGGTTTAGAAGTTGCCATATTCGCCTTAACAGGAGTATCAATTTTTTCATATGGAAATAATTGTAATTGTTGTCCTAAGGGTTTTGAAGTATTGAAGGTATGAAACTTTGGTTACTGGCTTTCGCAATATACTTAGTAATAGACATGGGTTTAGATGTTTCCTCACCAGCCTTAAAAGGGTTATCAACATAAGAAGGTGTTGAAGTTTGACACGGTTGATAGGAATTTGAGTGAGGTGTCCAACTGTTATTTCTAGAGCGTTATATCCTATCGCTTAAAAAACGGTGGGGTCGGAATTTCTTTCAAAGCAATAGCGATATAAAGAAATAACTAGTTGTGTGTGGCAAAACTCGCCAAGAGTTGGTCGGTTCGGGTTACCCATATGAAGTGAAAAGAATTTGAGGGTGAAATGAAACGATGGTGAAATGGTAGGTTTTTTCCTTTGGAGTTTTGAAATTATTTTTCTTAGAAATAGAGACTCGACTCAACCAATCATAAACGTTCATAACCAATCCCTAAAGTTAGGGTCACCTAGGTCAAATCAGTAGACCGCTCCTTGACTTCCAAAGGACAAGACATAAGATCAATTCTCTATCACCTCCTTATCAATCTTGCAGCCAGGTAAGTGGGAGGTATCCGCTATACGAATCACCGAAATAGCGGGCCTAATTAAATAAAACATTTTCTTTAGTTACACTTGCCTTAGACACCACAAGAGAAATGCGGATAAGCAATAGATTACTCATGACCCTCCTTTGTCCTATTTGAGCGCGACTATCTTTAGAGGCTTGGTCTAGATATTTTTTATTAATGTTGGGTGATAGTATGCTCGTTTGTGATTTGTGAGACCTTGGAAGGGTGATGAAATCCCCACATAATATGAATTTGGGTTTCTTGCCTCTTAATGATCATTTTAAATATGAAAAACAAATCAAAATCTAAAACACGCAAAAAGATTTTTTTTAGCGGCGCTGTTTGCAAAGAATTCTACAGGTAAAAATAGCTTATTAGAGTTTTAGAGAAGAGAGGTAGAAGAATAAATGATACCAGAGAAAGTTGGGGGCCTAACAACCCAATATGGCCACGGTTTAGCCGGTAAAAGCACCAATTGGCCGCAGTTCCACCGTTAGTTGGTGAGATCTCCCCTTCAAACTTTTGCACAACACCCCAATGCCCCTCTGCTCTTATTTGATAATTTCTGAATCTCTGTTGGTTCGTTCCAAGTGCTCCAGATTTCTTGCAAAACTCGTACAAAAATCGTTTAAAACACATGATGCTGTTTTTTTATTTCTATTTTATCTTTATGTTTCTGGTTTTTATAAGAAATCAACCTTAATAACAAGAAAAATATTATGACCGTTTCTCCGGCAACGGCGCCATTTGATTGGTGATGAAAAGCGTGTCTATGTATGTTGTAAATTACCACAATCAATAATGGTGCCGCAATAGCTTACCGCTAGTGAGTACGGGTCGTACACAGAGAAACGGTGAAATGCTTTTCTTGGTTTTGACGAGTTGATTAAAGAAAGATGGAGTTTTGATCGTTTATTACTAAGAAGATTTTAAGATTTATTATAGAAGGGCTTGTATGGTTTATAGGACTTAGTAGTTAATGGATGGAATTTTAAAAATAATTCTTTTTATCCTTTTAATTATTTTATACTAGAGAAATAGTGATGAATGTGGATTAGGGTTCTTGGAAGGAATTAGGGTTTCATTCTACTGCCCCTTGTCCTTCCATTGATCTATATTTGTCTCAAGCCCTTAACAAAACAAGTATTAACGAATCTCAAATTATGGTCGTGACTATCATGAATAAATAGCACGCTCGATAAGAGAGTTAACATTCATTTTGCTAAACTTTATAAAAATTAAAGCATCGAAAGAAATTAAGGGATTTTTTCATCCATTATTCTACCCTATCCAACAAACCCTAACAAGCAAGAATTTACTCACTTATGGAGATCAACGAAATAGAAGAAAGGTTGAAGATGAATGTATCCATAAGAAAATACAGAAAGTAATGCATAAATTAAAATGCAAAAAGTAATGCGACAAAATAAAAGAAAAAAATAAATTTATTGTTTTTGTAGCGCATTGCAAAAGTTGCTCGCTGAAAAGGTAATTTACAAAACCCTAGTTTGCTCGCTAGATCTTAATCGACTCTTCGATAGATTATTCGATGTTTTTTAGATAGATAGCTCCCAGTCCTTTATATTGGTTCTGAAATGTGAAATCCTAGACATCATGTTGAAGTGTGTTAAATTACAATCAAGACCCTAAAGTTTCAAATCCTACGGCCACCAGAAGACCGCGCAACCCCCGCCCATATAGCTTTTTGACCGCGGATCCGCCGTCCCTTGGTGGGTTTGTGCCTTCGAATTTTTTGTGCCTTCTTCTCCTGATATTTAGAGATCCTTTTGATAAAAATATTCTTAAAATATTGCTCTTAGTCTCTGCCGTTGCGAGATTCTTCGATTTGCTCCTAATATTCGGCTGATTTGATTTGTTGAATCGATTTGTTGTGGATCTCCTACTTGTTTTTCAGACCTGGGCTGATCTATTATAGTACCTGCACAATATCACAAATCATCTTGTTAGTGGCATTTGTTTTATTTGAGATATTATTCCAACCAACTAATTCATATGATATCTTTAGAATATTGGTTTAGAATATTTGATATGATATGCATATTTTAGTAATGGATATTTTATTTAAATATAATATCCATATATTTCCCTAATTATATTAATTATAAATGAAGAAACATATGACAATAATGTTTTTACAAATAAACCCACATATGTTCTTAATTTACAATTAACACCTTTTATTAATTAATAATAATAGGGATAATGTTCATAAAAATGTGCAGTAAATTTGACTGATCAATGTCAGATTCGAAGATTTTTCCAAATCTCTAAGATTTCTCCAAAAGATTCGGTGGAAAGACTATATAAACGACCCCATTTCTTCAGAATTCAATATCCTTAACCTCTTAGTGCTCTCTAAAGGCAAAAACATCCTAAAATCTCTTCTTCATCTCAAGCCTCTTAGAATTTTCAAGAGGCTAATCGCTGCTAAGGGATCGTGAAAGCTCCGAAGTCTTTCGTATGCAGCGACACGAAGCGCAATCAAGCTCCTTCTAATCCTCATTTAATCTTATCATCTTTTTTAATTTTTCTATTGCATTCATAAAATCTAAAATCATAAAAATCATCCTTTTAAAATTAAGAACAAAAACCTTTTTTGAAATTAAAGGGGTACGGATATATTTTCCTCGACCGCAAGGCTGGTGAGTTCTATATTTTCCTCTTTCTCTTTTATGTTATTTTCTTGAATTGATTACTACATGAACGTCTCTAAAGGAAGGAATTTTACTATTTCAAGAAAATCAAGACCGAAGAAAGGCTTGTGGTTAGCTTCACACCAACTCACAAGGACAGGTAAATCAGAATAATCTCTCGGGCAAACAATGATCAAATCAAAAGGTGTCTAGTGGCCCAATTCAGAAGCATAGTCGCGATCGCAAAATCAACCAAAATTAGCAGGGGTAGACTCCGGACCTTTCTGGAAAAACTCGCGCCATCGTGGACACCCTAGACTCACACTTCATGATTGATCCACATAGCAATCAAAATGGGACCCATTGCGACTTTCTTGGTCTTCGCTCTCCTTTCTCCTTGCTCGTTCTATTTTCTGTTCATGTTCAGTTGCATGCACAACGTTAGCTTAGGAAAACTCTCGTTGGGAAAAATACTCCTGGGTCCCAGTAGGCATGTAGCTTTTCGATAGACCTAGGCATCCGTCCCAGTAAGACATCTCCAAAGATTGGTGGTAGTAGAACTGCCATAGGGGTTGTAAAAGCCTTCCTGAAGCCAACGTTCAATTAGTTTAGTAAGGAGCATGAGGACAGTAGGTAGAAACCAAATCCCAGCCATATGCGCAACAAGTGCACACATCACATCGAATGTATGTGTGCCGTTTGAATCTAACCCCATCTTGCAGGAAAAATCTTTAACTTTCATGATGGGTTTGTTAAAAGGAAAGATAAGTACCGAGACATGGGAACAATGCATGAGGAGCACAAAAGATTGCATAGTTTGACAGAGAATCACATGCACATCATGTAAAACCCGCAATCACAAGTGTCACGAGTGCATTGGAAAGGAGTTCAAGGATAAGATCAATGAAAGTGATCCACATCACATATTCATGCTGGTAATAATGAGGGTGTGAACCATGACAAAGAAAGTGGTTCCTAAAGATCCGCCTGAACTACCGACGTACGAAGAAGCCAGAAGCACCTCACTTATATCCAAGCCAGCTGAACGAGAACAGTATCAAAGCGCAGTTCCTGAAGATCCCATCAAAAGTAAGGAGATCCCCGATGAACCAGAAAACAAGTTGAACCAGATAAAGTCCAATGGCCAGATCAAGGACTCAGGGTCCCGCCCGCCAAAAGCGAATCTATACAGAAGAGTGATCCTGCCAAAAAGCCTGAAAACACTATCATCATAACAAACTATCTAGAGTCAGAGGTGGTAAGTACAATCCCAAGATACGTAAGTGAAAATAACTTCATATGCGCTAACACATAAAATAAAAAGTTGAAGTTTCAAGAAAACCTAACAATTCAGGTCAAACATGATCATAATAAAAGTAGTAACGATGAGTCTCCTGAAAAAGGGAAAGATCCTCAAAGCGAACCTCACGACTGGGCTGCACAACATTACCCTAACTGTACATATGAGCAAAGGTGCCGCATACGCCAAACCTTCGCTTTTCATGCAGCCGTGTCGGCTACTTAGAACAAGTTTAACAACGCCGTGTCGGCTACTTAGAACAAGTTTAACAACTTGCCTGAGCCAGCCTCTTTCTCAACCTTCCAAAGTGCAACTATGTCTCAGAAGTTTGCTTTCAGTTCTCCCAGTTCATATGAAGCTCATGGTTCTAATTTTTGAACTTCCTTTTGTTAGTATATATGCCCTAGAGGCCATTACTGTATCATACTAGTTTGTATATTACTTAATGGAAGCTTGGGATATTCACAGTTGTACAGACAATCTTGCTCAAAATGGTAGTATGCTACTTGGTTTGTTTCTACTTCAATATGTGCATGTGTTTCTTTTAGCATATTGCTTATAGATATTAGTAGAGCCCTTAGAATCTTTGCTTGATTACCAGCGTTGTGATGGCAGTCACACTCGTAGGGGCTGGGTAATCCACAAGCACATCCTTATACAGGTTCCTAGTCGTAGGACTATCGAGACAGGGCATCGATACTCCAGAGTAGACTAGCGTATGCGCTTCTCATCCCGGCAGGGGAGACAGTCTGTCCCACAGCCGTCAGTATGTCGTACTTGAGATAGTATGCGGGTGCTCGTTAGGTTACGAGTACACTGGACAGGACTCGTCGGGAACTGTTGTTTGGTACTATACCTATCGTCAGTTATCAGTTCCCAGGTGACATTAGTACAGCTCAGTCCGCTGACTTGACACTGTCACTTCGCCTTGAGTGTGTTCCCACTGTACTTTGACTAGTACCCTACCACGACTCAAAGGAGTCATGCAAACAGGTAGTAGTTGGGTGCAGTCCCGAAGCACTTGGAGGCAGTGACGGTTAGACAGGATTCGTCTCTCCCGGTATTGGGAGTTGATATCGCGTTGTGTCATGGAGAGCCATTACACATAGTCGTCCCTGGCCAGGGCAAGCGAGATATACTGGTAGGTTTCCAGTGTTATCTCAGGGTGTTCTGGGCTACACTCCGACATGACTTGTACCACAGTTAGGGGACTGACATTTACCGCCCTCCTAGGCCCGCCATGCGATATTCTCAGACGAACAGACCGGACTGTACGGAGACTATCACATTCAGGCTCAGTAGGAGTTCAGATGGGTTTCACCTCGTCAGTCTTCTTATCGGCATCTACCTGGGGACCGTTACGCACAGCTAGTGCCGCTTGCGGTCTGTGGTTAAACCCACTGCCAGAGTAGTGTTGAGTCTTTAGAGTCCCACACAGAGAGATATTCGCCTTTGGGCAAAAAGAGTAGAGGTCGAATGGTTTTGTGACAGGGTTCGGTCACATCCGCGCACTTGTGCACGTTTGGTGTCCGGGCAGTTATTACTAGCGGGCTTTGGTTTAAGCCAGATCCTAGTATACGTTTTAGGATTGGTTTTGTCTCTTTGTATTCGTGTTCCTCGGAACACGGATGCGGGTGTGTATGCACAATTGACAGAGACAGAGGCAGAGGATCTATTTGTATTCGTGTTCCTCGGAACACGGATGCGGGTGTGTATGCACAGTTGACAGAGACAGAGGCAGAGAATTCTCATTAGGACTGTTGACTGTTGACTTTTTCTAAACCCTAATGAGAATATGAAATATGATTAATAATAATATTAATTAAGTATTATTATGCCATGGTTGGGTTGAAAGTATGACTTTGTTGACTTGTTGACTTTGTTGATCGGTTGACTAGTTTGGACTTGTTGACCATCATCATTGCATGGCTATCATTTCATGGCCATGACTTTTGCTTGCTTGTTGTGGTTTACAAAATGAGTGCATGAAATGATATAGCCATTGACATGAACCATCACATAATACTCAATTACAATTATTATTATGATTATTTTGGATTATGATAGGATGGTGGAAAAAGGCTTGCTCATTCTATCATATTGATTCTCTTTCATCATTCAAGCTCTCTCCTCTTCCTCTTGCTCTCCCTCTTCCTCTAGCTCAAGGAAAAAATCTCTCATGTGTTAAGAACCATTTGCCTTGGAGATAAAACCCTAAAACACTTCTCTACCATCCTAAGGTCCAAGGTCTAGCAAGCCAAGGATTTTAGTTTCCTCTAGATTGAGGTTGGAGCCAAAGGTAGAAGCTTTCGGGTGGATCCATCTTCGGCACAAGGAGACGACGAGGTGAGGGCGATCCGACCACCACAAGGAGTCGAAGAGAAGGAGTTCAAGTTTAGGTATAACCCCTAACATAGTAGTTAAACTCTTAGTTAGGTTGTTAGATAGTTTGTTTAGCAAAGATCCGTTTTTTGAGTCCATGTTATCTCTACCGAAAAATCGTTTTTCACCATTTCCGCAACCCCAAAGAACCGGGGACGGGTAATGTGGACTTACAGTGGCATCAGAGCCTAGCTAAACACTATCTAACATGTTAGCAAAGTAACTAGAAGTTCGATCGGAGAAAAAAATCACAAATCATGCCCGAAATATCAACTTTCTGCCGATTTTGTTTTCTGTTCAAAAATTAATAAATCATACACTAAAAATCGGCTCAGGGTTTTTAAAGCACACCCAAGAAAAATGGTCCAGCGACTCGGTCAAAGCGCCGTGGAACCGCGGCAGGAGCATGCTCCCGCCGCGGATCCGCGGCCGAGTTGACTCGGCCGTGGGCAATTTTTCCTGCAGTGTGTTCAGTGGGGTGTTTTGAGATTTTTACAATATGTTTTTCTGCCCAGATTTTCCAGGAAGCAAAATTTATTTTTGGGGTGGTTAAAAATCCGTATTTTGATCGAACTTCTAAAGACTTTAGCTAACGGGTTAAATCTGTGATGTGATATATGTATTGAACGTCTGCTAATCGCTATACGTCGGTTAGTGGGAGTTATACATATCTGTGATCTCTAATGTTGCTGGTATGTGTATATGAATTCGTTGGATTGTTGCGGATGAATAGCCGGGGGTTGGGAGATGAGAGTTTTTTTTATCTTTCAATTCATGTAATTTGTAATTGATGTAATATTATTTATATGGCCGCACATCCGGTATGAGGTTGTAGCCGCCATTGTATAATTTCTTTTACTGTTTTTGCTCCTAGGATAGACCCAAGGTGGGGTGCACAAACTACCGGGTATCTCGAAATACCGAGTGGCCTACTCACATTGTTGAAGGAGGTTGCTTCACTTCGGGTACTTGGAGGGTAGTTTGCCGCACCCGTAGGGGTCTAGGGTGGGGTAGAGGCTATTCATCGCGACCGTGTAATCCGCTTTTCGTTACAGGCTCGTACGGAATGTGGATTCCTAGTATATCCAATGTGTTCATTTGTGATCTGGAATGGCTATCATTGCATGCGACAAATGTATATATCTATATATGATATCTATTTAGGCGTTGCTTATGTTTTGCATCCGTGCTAGTCCAGCCCCCGCTCTGTCGTCAGTTAAGTAACCTAACGGGTAATGACGGGGCCCCGTGGCGAATGCGGATGGCATAAGCGTACGTCATATTTTCGTTGTTTTCTGCAATGGTAGGACTAAATGATAGGACGCATTAAATTAATGCAAGAAAATAAACCAAAGTTAAAGTCGTTGGAACAATTTCAAAACCACTCGGTTTCTTTTCAAAAACAACTTTTAAACGCGGAGCTTAAGCCACTCCTTTTAAAAGCTATCAAGGTTCCTTCGATTATATCAAGTTCACTACGTTTACGGTTTCGCCAAAACCATTCGTAGCCCTCCGTCATTTCATATGAATATTCAATAGTATTCAAGCTATGTTTGTTGACCTTCGTCAAGGCATAGTGATTGGTAGTTGTTGGGTGTTCATATGTAGCATAGATAGATGCGTTAGTTTGGGACAGTCGTATTACCTTGTTGACCTTCGTCAAGGGTATATACGGGTGGGTTCAAATTAACATGGACAATGACGGGTAGAACCTGACATGTGACTTATGATTTGTTGACCTTCGTCAAGGTCATAAGAGCATGGGGCAAAAATCCACATCGGGAGTTTCTAAAGAAACTGAAACTTGCTAGCGCTGCATACCATTTGGAGTGTGATGATTCTGGTAGGATTCCTTCAGTTTTATCACACGATGATATTTGGATCCCGATCCTACTGTGAGTATATGCTACTCCTCAGGAACTTTCTCACTTAACGATCAATGCTATAAACCAAGTAGGTGTCCAGAAAAGTGTTAGCGGGGCTACGCCCCCAGGTAAAAGAGGTTATTTAATTAAGGAACTTCACGAAGGCGTTGGAAAACCTCCCTCGAAGTACCGACACTGGCCTGGCCGAACAGTTAAGCAAATATTGTACGGTGAGATTGATCACGACTAATTCTTCATTTTTGGTTTGAGGAGGGATTCGAGAAACAGTGGGAGTCATCCTGTTTAGATAAATTAAAAACCAATCTAAACTTGCAAGAGCATCCTGCTGAGTGTTTTATTCTCTCTCTCTTAATTGCAGCGACCCAGTGACCACACATAGGTTACATCTATATAATAAAATGACTGAATCTGACTGTTATGATTGGCAAAGGTCTGTCCAGATGTCCATTGCCCATGACAAACTGGGACACCTATTAACTAATCAATCCCCTGCCGTCTCAGGACCAGTTTCCCCTGTCTCGGATATTGATATCCGTAAGATATCGGAAAAAGACTGTGCGAAAACCAAGTGCCTCGTGTTAGCCTCAGTTGATGGTTGTTTACCCCAATCAGAGCAAAGCTCTGTTCAAATTCCAAGGCAGGAGATGAAGCAACGCTTCATCTTCCCCCAATTAGAGCAAAGCTCTACTTTGAAAATTTAAATTTTAATAAATGAAGCAATGCTTCAGATCCTCTGCGCTGCGTACAGGGTGCCACGTGTCAAAATCAGGCACGCCAGCGCAGAGAGCGCAGTGCCCAAGGCAGCGTGCCCAATCAAAACAAGGCTCTATTTAAAACAAAATTAAAAGGAAGCAAAGCTTCAGCTGCGCAAGCGCTGCGCTGCGCTGTTAGTTATATGTATGCCCTAGAGGCCATTACTGTACATAGGATGTATATTGTAGTGGATGCTGGGACATATATAGGGAGGACTTTCTTGCTCGACATGATAGTATGCTATCTGGTTGCTCTTTACCTTAACGTGTATACTGATTGTCTCTCTGTTACATGTTGGTAAAGCCCTTAGGATGTGTACTTGACTACCTGGACTATGATGCGGATCATACTAGTGGGGACATGGTAGTCCATAAGTGCATCCTTGAAAGTCCCTAGTCGTGGGTGTATCGAGACGGGGCATCGATATACCAGAGTATACTAGCGTATACCTTCTCGACCCATACAGATGGGCGATGGATGATCCCATATCCATTGGTGTTTGACATCAGAGATGATATACGGGTGCTCAGTAGAGACTGGGTACACTGGACGGACTCGCCGAGAACTCCCAGATGGTATTATACCTCACGTCAGATGGCAGTTCTCTGGTGACACTGGTACAGAGTAGTCTGTTGACCCGAGATCGTCATAGAGTCTTGTGTGGTTCCCACTGTGCTTTGATTTCCATCTTACCACGTCCAAGAGGGCGTGCAAAACGGTGGTTTTTGGGTACAGTCCCGAGTCACATGGAGGCAATGAGCGATAGGAGGGGATTCGTCTCTCCCGGTATAGGGAGTTGATGTTGCGCTGTGTTCGATTGGCTATAACAGGAAATCCCTGGCCAGGGTTGCTGAGATTTACTGGTAAGTGTTACCAGCAGTTTCTCGAATTGTTATAGACCTCATATCGACACGACTTATCAAGGTATTGGGGTCTGACGTTTACCACCCCTAGGCAAGATATGCGACATATCAGACGATCAGATCGGACTGTACGGTAGTGTTACTGGTTGGATTCACTGGAGTGTGAGCGGGCTTGCTCGTCGATCTTCAGATCGCTCAATACCCGGGTGGCCGTTACGTTTAGCAGACCGCTTGCGGCTTGTGGGTGCTTGATATGATCATCATCTACTGCCGGCGTATTGACGAGTCTTTAGAGTCCTACACAGAGGTTTCCTGGCTCAAGCGAAACGAAATAGGAGCGCATATGAGATATGTGCGGGACCGAGAATAATGCGTGTATGTGATACCGTATTCTATTCTCGTGATGAATGTATCGATTAGGTTATATGCGATATACTCTAGTTATCGAATCAAAGGTTGATTCGATAAGCCGATACATAGGATACTAGTCGGTTATATGCGATATGACCGGATCGTTAAATCAAGTGTTGATTTAATAATTTAATGTATAATTATATATTTGATATATTACTTTGCATTAACTGGTATCGGTTCACTTAAAATGGATTTTCTCGCTCGGATGTGCGCATTGAATATGCGATATGATTTTGTGCACATGTTTGTATCATGTTTGATGATACATGGTTTTTGGTTAAGTGTATAGAATTAAACAATGGTTAAGATGATGATTAGGGTTATGTTTATTCTTTTAGTTATTTGCTTATTCATTTATTCTTTTATTCTTTTAGAAAAAGAAAAAGAAATGAGATAAATGGTGGCATTCTTTTCATTCATGAAGCTTCATGAATACTTTGACCATGTCACCATTTTTGTCTTCTTTTTAACCCTAACCATTCTCATTAACTCAAGTTAGCTCTCTACACTTTACCATGGTCATTATTATGATAAGAATTATTATTCTAATATATTCATTATTCTTATCATAACAATTTCCTTCTTCTTCTTCATTTTTCACTTGAAGAAAGCAAGCTCCATCAATGGTGATTGATGGAAATGAGTGAGAAATCCAATTCTAAAGTCTACCCACTTCCTATTTCTTCATCCTCTACCTCTTGCCAAGTAGTAGAATGTGTTTTCTTCACAAGTTTCATGACTTGGTGAAGTGAGAGCTTGATCTTGCGATGCTTCGACGTAGATCATCTTCGGCATGGTCATCGACGACCTAGCTCGCCTATTCTCCGATGAAGCCGACGCTAGAGCCCGGGATTTATTTTGGACAGTGAGAGGACTTCATTGCGGAGCTAAGGAGGTGGAGCACTGGATCTACAAAGGTTGTATTTCCGTATTCTCTTAGTTAAGATGTTAACTAGTTTACTTTTCGCCTAGAAATCTAGCCAACGATCCGTTCTAGGGTTTCTCGGCACCGTTAAAATTAGAAATTGGCATGGTTGATGCCTTGCGAGACCTAATTAGGGTGCCTAGGAACCCTACAGTGGTATTAGAGCCTAGCTAGAGCCTTAGGCGAAGTCCAGACGGAATTTGAAGTCCGAACGAACCCGAAACCCCAAACCAAACTTGCTCTCTGGACTTTTTCTAAAATCTGGAGTTTTTTGAAATTAAAAATATGCAGAAAACTCAGCAGGGAATTCTAAGAATTACGACGCAAAATTTATTCGATGAACAGTGAAATAGGCGGCGGAACCGCGGCATAAGCCTAGCTTATGCGGCGGTTCCGCGGCTAAAGTATGACGTCAGCCTTTAAAAGTTGCAGAGTAATTCATTGTTTTCAGTGCTGAGTTCTCTGGGTATTTTTAAATTTTATTCAAGAGTTGAATTTTCTGGGGTTGTTTTGGGGATTCGAATGTTCGACCGGATTATCAAATTTTGTCTGTGTGGCTTTCCAGATAAATTATAAAATATGTTAAAAAGTTCGACCGGATATAAATACCCAATTTTTCCCCTGTCGGGAAATTTCCAAGTGTTGGATTTTTCCGTAGTTTAACGACGTTCTAAGTAGTGCAAGTAACTCGATGGACCCTCTAGAAGACAACAAACCTTAACTCGATTATGTGACCGTCTTGAACTACCCTTTGAACCTTCGGGTTTGGGGCAGTACGGCGTGCCACATGTGAGGCGTTGGCTTGACCCTTCTACGGCTGGACCGTTAGTACTGAGGCACGAACTGAATGTTGTTAGACTTGTTTCATGTGTTGATCTGTATCGGGAAAACTTGGGTGTTCGATTGTTCGATCGGAAAGTCTAACATTTTCTAATTATCTGGAATGTGATACAATAATTGGAATTCACAATGAGTTATGAGATAACTGAATGAATGTTATAAACATAGCAGTTTAGTCTCACTTGATCGGTTGCCACAGAATTTTGATGTGATCAAAAGTCCGTCGCAATCACGTAGCATACGCGGATACTCGCCGGGTAAACTTAATAGACAGCCTCACTTCATTGCCCCGACCAAGTGACTGTAGGAGAACCCCGTCGCCGAAAGCATCCGTTCGGGTGCTCGCGGCAGCGGTGTTCCGCCTTGGTGCACTTCGTCGACGGTATCGGGGGTGCGGCCGTCTACTGAAGTTTGCGATGAGCATTCGATCAGGATGTCGGGAATCTTGTTGAATTGCCCGACTTGATATTGAAAAGTGTTTTCGATTTTGAGACTAAAATGTGGGGTTTATAATTGTTAGGCATGCGATGTCTAAGAAATTCATTTGGTCAGGCATGCGATGTCTGAGGTGGTTGCGGATTCCAACTGTTGTAGTTTTACACTTTCTTTTTTGTGACCGTAAGTGTAATATGTGATATCGCCGGTTTCGTTGCTATATGTCAACGACAATTGGGATGCGCATATTTACTTACGTTGATGACATGTGATGTTATGTGTTGCTGGATATGTTATATTGGATCGTCGTGTTTGAATAGCCGGGGTTTTTTATGTGAGATGAGTGTTTTTCATTTTCATTCATGTAAAAACTTGTATGTAATATTCTTTTATTGGGGCACTTCCAGGTTGCGGAAGTTGTCACCGTTTGTATATTATTTACTTTTCCGCACTAGGATAGACCCAAGGAGGGGAGCACAAGTAACCGGGTTCTGGAGTCCAGAGGGAGACCAACTCGAGGAGTCGAGACCGGGTCTCCTAACTCTAGAATTGGTAGGGTTGCTTGCCGCTCTCGTAGGGGTCTAGGGGTGTGGGTTTGGCTATTCATCACGACCGTGGAATCCGTGTTTTATACTGGCTCGTATTGAAAACACGGACGTCCTAGTATATCCAATATTTCATATGATTCTTCTGCTGCGATATCTGTGATGTGATTATGTGATGTTCTGTGATAGATACAGTATATAGTATATATGATATATTATATAGACGTTACTTATGTTTTACACCCGCGCTAGCCCTGCCCTGCTCTGCCGTTAGTTACCTAACCTAACGGTGCACGAGGGGGCATCGAGGCGAATGCGGATGGCATAAGCGTACGTTATATTTATCTGTGATGGTTAGGTGGACTTAAATGATGGGATATTCATTAATGAGATTAATGAAAGAAAATAAACCTAATTGATGTTGTGGAATCGAATTTAAAAATAAAAACAGGTAGCTACAGTTCTTGCTTTGCATCGCGGTGTTCATTATAGAACATCCCGCACCTCATTCGATGAGGAAAGGACCGAGATCCTTTCACCGGGAGTGACTCCTTTAGCAATAACTGGTAGATGCTACAACCCTCGGTTTGTCTTTGATCGCTTCTATAGTTTCCGCTTTGCACAGTGATATATATGATATATCCCGCACCTCATTCGACGAGGAAAGGGCCGACGATCCCTTCACCGGGTGTGACCCCTTTAGCAAAACTAGAAAAGCCTCGAAAACGTTCCATTTAAAAACCATTTGATTCCGCAACGAGATCAAGTTCAAAGCGTTAAAGGTTTTCATAAAAACCATTCGCAACCCTCCGTCATTTTAGGAAGTAGAGTACTTAGTATTCGTGCTACGTTTGTCGACCATAGCCGAGGCGTAGTGTGCGGTAGCTAAGTGATGTTTTCCTACACAGCATATGATGCGATTAGTTAGGACAGTCATGTGGCTTTGTTGACCTTAGCCAAGGGTCATGTGGGTGGGTCTAATTAATCACGAAATGACGGGTAGAACTTGACTAGTACCTATGATTTGTTGACCTTAGCCAAGGTCATAGGTGCTAGGGGTAAAAACCATTATCGGGAGTTTCAAGTGTTGAAATTTGCAATGACATTGCATACCTTCTATGTGATAGTTGGATCCCGATACCCACTGCGAGTAATTGTTACTCCTGGGAGAGTTTTACACATTACAATTAGCCGATCAAGTAGGTGTCTAGAAAGGTGTCAACGGGGTTACGCCTATGGGAAAATGAGGTTTACATTAATTAGGTTCGGTCGAAAGCACGGGGGACCTCCCTCAAAGTACCGACACTGGCCTGGCTGAAAGATTGGCGAACTTGTAGTGTGTAATTAATCCCGGCTAGTCTTTCCTTTTAGGGTTTGAAGGAAGATTTGATAAAAAGCAGTGGGAGCCATCCTGATTAGATAAAATAATAACCAATCTATTCTTGCAAGAGCGCACGCTGAGTGTTTTCTTCTCTCTCTCTCCAGGTAGCGACCATATCACGCCTTAATCAAGATAATAATACGGAATATTGACCGAACCCGCTTGTTATACTGAGCTGGGGAACGTTGGTCCCGCTCCAACTTATAATTGTTATAAGACAGAGCAGGAAATTGGGGAATACCAGAATTCCCGTGCCGCCCAAACGAAGAGAGTGCATATGATGCATCATCTTCGGGTGTGTTCATTACAAAGAACTGTTTCTCTGTATCCTCTACGTCCTGGGTATGTGATACCAGATCAGGATCCCAGATATGTAATCTGTTACATAGGGCTACAGATAGGTAGAGAACTGAGAACGGGTGATAAGTTTCATGAGGCAGAAAACGGGTCAAGAGTTGCAGCCAAGTCTGTCGGTCACTGTCACCCTGTATCACAATACATTGATTCTGAACGAATGTTATTAGATACCGAACCTGATATACAAAATCATATCAGTCTCTTTATTAGTAAAGAAATGATAAAATTTTGTATTGTTGGATAATGTTTTGAACATTTCCTATATCAAAGGTTGATCGGTTCAGGCACGTTATCTAAAAGCATTGATGTTCTAAATCAAACTACAGTTCTTAGTATGTGGAACACACACAAGAGGAAGAGTTCAGAAATGAACGAATCCTTCTTGAGGCATTGTAGACTAGGTCATATCAATGTGACCCGACTAGCTGAAGTTACATGTAGATGCATATTTAAATCAGTTTGAATTTACATCTTGTGAAACTCGCCAGTCATGTCACAAAGATAAGATGACCATAGCTCCGTTTACTGGAAACAGAGAAAGAGTTAGTGAACTCTTGGGATGATACATGTTGATGTATGTAGGTCCCCTATCTACACATGCCAAGACCGGTTCTTTGTACTTCATTACATTCTCTGATAATCTCTCGAGATTCAGATCTATGTTCTTGTTGAAACACAAGTCCGAACCTTTTGAGATATTCACGGAATATAAGTTAGAAGTAGAGAACCAAAATACGGGTATAAGTATTATGTCCTATGATGAGATCAGGGAGGAGAATACTTGAGCACGGAAATCCTGGACTATTCTAAAGGAGAATGAGATTCTCTCTCAGCATTACTCCTCCTCATACACCATTGCACGATGGTATATCGGGGCGGAGAAATCACACCCTATATGATAAGGTGTGCTCTATGATGAGTACTACTGAGTTACCTTTTCCTTTTTGGGAGTTATGCGCTTGAGAAGCTGCATACCTATTGAATAAGGTTCGAATCAAATCAGTTGCCTACCACTTCATATTTGATATGATATGGGAAGAGCCCATCTCTCAAGTTAGTTAAGATTTGGGGTTGTCCAGCCTATGTCTGAAAAGCAAAATCTGGACAAGCTCGAGGCAAGATCTGTTATGTACAACTGGAAAGGTTCCAGCTATACAAACAACAGCAGATGATTTGGTAGAACCAAAGGATTCAGTAGATTCCAACGAACCTCAGCCTCTCCGCCGAGGGTTCCTCACCCACCTGAGAGATACTTCTGTTTCTCTATGACAGTGGGAGCGAGGAATGCATCATGAGATGATGACCCAACTAGCTTCGAGCTGGCCATCAGGAGTAAGACTCTGTTAGAATGGCTGGATGCTTAGCGATCTGAGATGGAATCCTTATACACCAACAAAGTATGGACTTTGGTTGCTATATCTGAAGGGTTAAATCCCCATCAGGAGCAAGTATATCTTGAGAAGATTACTTGGTGTACTTGGAAAAGTTGAGACTTTCAAAGCTAGACTAGTTAAAGGTTTTCGTCATCGACCAGGCGTGGATAATGATGAAACCTTTTCAGTACCTATGCTTAAGTCCATCTAGATCCTACTTACCACGGCTACATACCATGACTACGATATCTGGTGGTTGGGTGTCATGAAAGCTTTTCTAAATGATGTTTTAGAAGAGGGAGTCTATAAGTACACAGCCAGAGGGCCTCGTAGACAGTGGGAGCAGCGGAAACGTGTGCAAGATGTTTTATAGGATAAAGCAGGCATCGCGGAGTTGGAACATCTGTTTTGATGGAGTAGTCAAAGAGTTTGACATCATC
Organism: Agapanthus africanus; assembly: GCA_030015575.1. Classification (NCBI taxonomy): domain Eukaryota; kingdom Viridiplantae; phylum Streptophyta; class Magnoliopsida; order Asparagales; family Amaryllidaceae; genus Agapanthus; species Agapanthus africanus. Next base: position 460,011,280 of record CM057350.1, on the reverse strand, counting down.
AAAATGGTAGATGAACCTAGTATAAACAAAAAGGTAGTAGGGAGTATGGTGGTGATCCTCGTAGAGTACGTGGATGACATACTCTTGATAGGGAAGGAGTTTCCTATGCTACGCACGGTCAATCTCCGGTTATCACAATGACTCTCTACATAGGATCAAAGTGATACCTACTAAATCCTGGATTTTGGATCTATGAGATAGATCTAATTGGATGTTAGGATTCTCACTAGTTGTAGCGAGATGGTATCAATCGATCCTGGGGAGAATCACTGGAAGAGTTCCAGGGTGATAATGACGACTGAATGTCAGTCACAGGCATTGTCTATACCCTCAGTAAAGGGACGGTATGTTGGAAGAGTTTCAAGCTAGATACCGTGACATACTAGACGATAAAGGCTGGCTACATCGCTACTTAAGATGCTACCAAAGAGGCTGTTTGGGTGTATATTGGTTCATGAGATGAACTACGTTCCAACCATTGTGAGACAATGGAGTTGTGGCTTGTGCCAAGGAACGCAGGTCCCATCAGTGATCCAGACAAATTCTAAGGCAGTATCACCTGATCATGGAGATGGTTGATCTCCAAGGAGATCGAGGTAAGGAGAGTAGACTCAGAGGACAACACAGCGGATCCACTCACAAAGGCCTGTTCCCAGAGAGAGATTTTTATGGGATGGTTGAGTATGAGATACTACAACCACTGCTATCAGATGGCCCTAGTGCAAGTGGGAGATTGTTAGTTATATGTATGCCCTAGAGGCCATTACTGTACATAGGATGTATATTGTAGTGGATGCTGGGACATATATATGGAGGACTTTCTTGCTCGACATGATAGTATGCTATCTGGTTGCTCTTTACCTTAACGTGTATACTGATTGTCTCTCTGTTACATGTTGGTAAAGCCCTTAGGATGTGTACTTGACTACCTGGACTATGATGCGGATCATACTAGTGGGGACATGGTAGTCCATAAGTACATCCTTGAAAGTCCCTAGTCGTGGGTGTATCGAGACGGGGCATCGATATACCAGAGTAGACTAGCGTATACCTTCTCGACCCATACAGATGGGCGATGGATGATCCCATATCCATTGGTGTTTGACATCAGAGATGATATACGGGTGCTCAGTAGAGACTGGGTACACTGGACGGACTCGCCGAGAACTCCCAGATGGTATTATACCTCACGTCAGATGGCAGTTCTCTGGTGACACTGGTACAGAGTAGTCTGTTGACCCGAGATCGTCATAGAGTCTTGTGTGGTTCCCACTGTGCTTTGATTTCCATCTTACCACGTCCAAGAGGGCGTGCAAAACGGTGGTTTTTGGGTACAGTCCCGAGTCACATGGAGGCAATGAGCGATAGGAGGGGATTCGTCTCTCCCGGTATATGGAGTTGATGTTGCGCTGTGTTCGATTGGCTATAACAGGAAATCCCTGGCCAGGGTTGCTGAGATTTACTGGTAAGTGTTACCAGCATTTTCTCGAATTGTTATAGACCTCATATCGACACGACTTATCGAGCTATTGGGGTCTGACGTTTACCACCCCTAGGCAAGATATGCGACATATCAGACGATCAGATCGGACTGTACGGTAGTGTTACTGGTTGGATTCACTGGAGTGTGAGTGGGCTAGCTCGTCGATCTTCAGATCGCTCAATACCCGGGTGGCCGTTACGTTTAGCAGACCGCTTGCGGCTTGTGGGTGCTTGATATGATCATCATCTACTGCCGGCGTATTGACGAGTCTTTAGAGTCCTACACAGAGGTTTCCTGGCTCAAGCGAAACGAAATAGGAGCGCATATGAGATATGTGCGGGACCGAGAATAATGCGTGTATGTGATACCGTATTCCATTCTCGCGATGAATGTATCGATTAGGTTATATGCGATATACTCTAGTTATCGAATCAAAGGTTGATTCGATAAACCGATACATAGGATACTAGTCGGTTATATGCGATATGACCGGATCGTTAAATCAAGTGTTGATTTAATAATTTAATGTATAATTATATATTTGATATATTACTTTGCATTAACTGGTATCGGTTCACTTAAAATGGATTTTCTCGCTCGGATGTGCGCATTGAATATGCGATATGATTTTGTGCATATGTTTGTATCATGTTTGATGATACATGGTTTTTGGTTAAGTGTATAGAATTAAACAATGGTTAAGATGATGATTAGGGTTATGTTTATTCTTTTAGTTATTTGCTTATTCATTTATTCTTTTATTCTTTTAGAAAAAGAAAAAGAAATGAGATAAATGGTGGCATTCTTTTCATTCATGAAGCTTCATGAATACTTTGACCATGTCACCATTTTTGTCTTCTTTTTAACCCTAACCATTCTCATTAACTCAAGTTAGCTCTCTACACTTTACCATGGTCATTATTATGATAAGAATTATTATTCTAATATATTCATTATTCTTATCATAACAATTTCCTTCTTCTTCTTCATTTTTCACTTGAAGAAAGCAAGCTCCATCAATGGTGATTGATGGAAATGAGTGAGAAATCCAATTCTAAAGTCTACCCACTTCATATTTCTTCATCCTCTACCTCTTTCCAAGTAGTAGAGTGTGTTTTCTTCACAAGTTTCATGACTTGGTGAAGTGAGAGCTTGATCTTGCGATGCTTCGACGTAGATCATCTTCGGCATGGACATCGACGACCTAGCTCGCCTATTCTCCGATGAAGCTGACGCTAGAGCCCGGGATTTATTTTGGACAGCGAGAGGACTTCATTGCGGAGCTAAGGAGGTGGAGCACCGGATCTACAAAGGTTGTATTTCCGTATTCTCTTAGTTAAGATGTTAACTAGTTTACGTTTCGCCTAGAAATCTAGCCAACGATCCGTTCTAGGGTTTCTCGGCACCGTTAAAATTAGAAATTGGCATGGTTGATGCCTTGCAAGACCTAATTAGGGTGCCTAGGAACCCTACATGCGCGACACGAGTCAGCGCAGGTGCGCAAGCGCAGCTGCGCGACACGTGTCAGCGCAGGTGCGCTAGCGCAGCTGCGCTGCGCTGTGCGCTGCGCGACACGTGTCAGCTGCGCTGCGCTGTGCGCTGTGCGCTGCGCGACACGTGTCAGCGCAGTTGCGCTGCGCTGTGCGTTGCGTGACACGTGTCAAGCGCTGGTGCATCTGCGCCAAACAAAATTAAAATTTTAATAAGATCTTTCTGTTCTTGTTAAAACAAGAAGATTGCCTTTTGTAAAACAGAAGTCCTTGGATCAAAGATCCAACGGTGGAGAAAATTCCCCAAATCACTTAGAGAAATATCTCTTTAACAAATTTAACAAATTTATGGGCATTATATAAAGACTCCTAGACCCTAACTCAAATCATCATCAACATCAAGAATCATCAAGAACTTCAACTCTGAAGAAACTTGAAAAGAAACTCAAAAAAAAGGTAAAAAAACCCTTTAAAATAGAAGAAGAATTTCTTCTGAATAGATCATTGATCTAAGAACAAGATCAATGATCTTCAATAAAAAACAAATAATAACAGTGCCTTGCACTTTTTATGAACCATTGGTTCTGGAATCTTAAAGATTCTTTTTCTTGAATCCAAAATTGGATCAAGTTATTGAAACAGTGCCTTGCACTCGCAAAACTGAACTGTTGCGCTCCTGGGTTGGCGCAAGCCATTAGAGAGCGCCACATGTCAGCCCCAGAATCACTTGCACTATGCGCTTATAAGATAGAGCCTTGCTCTCTGAAATTGGCGCAACTCACCAGAGCGCGCCACGTGTCAGCAGCGCACTGGCGCAGCGCACTGAGCTTGCGTGACACGTGTCATCACCACAAGCGCTTGCGCTCAGTGATTGGTGCAAAGCGCCTGATAAATGCACTGCATTGTTTACTGAAGGGCCAGGCCCAAATCAAAAAGGCCTAGTAGGCCAAAATAAATTGCAATGCAATAAAAGGGCAGAGCCCAAACAAAATAAAACGCAATAAAAGGGCAGAGCCCAAGCAAAATTGATGCTCTGCATCATTTATAAAAGGGCAGAGCCCAAACAAAATAAGAAATACAGTGCATTATTTAAAAAGGGGCAAAGCCCTAGCAGGCCAAAGACAAATAAAAGCGTTGAACATTTTTCAACTGGACTTAGCTCAATCATGGCCGTAAGTCCTCAAATTAAATTGACTGAGCACGGCTGCTCTCCTAAATCAATTTATATCCGGTTCGAGGGTACATCTCCAAACTCCTCTGACACCTATCGTTGTAATCCTTCAACGACGTCAGAGCGGTGACGGGTCCCGACAACTATATATCAATACGGACTGCGGGGTCCTTAAACTCGTGGACCGAAACGTCCCTAAACTAATATTCGTCCCAAAATGGGAATGTTGGACCGAAACGTCCCTAAACTAATATTCGTCGTAAAATGGGAATGTTGGACCGAAATGTTCTTAAACTAATGCTCGTCCCCAAATGGGAATGTTGGACCCCTATGTCCCTAAACTGGAACATGGACCACTACGTCCCTAAACTGGAACAATAGAGCCCCTAAAATGCTCTTTCCGTTAAGTCAATCTTAGTCTTAAACAGGACTAACGTATCTTTAACGAGCGTTTAAGTTGATCTTAGCCTTAAATAGGGCTAACGTATCCTTAAATCAAAACACCAAACCCAAATCTAAGTAAATACGGATTTGGACTAATCCACGTCCTACGGGCGACGGCATCACTTATTCTCCGTATACAATCCACGGGCAACCACAAATAAAAAAAACACACACGACACGAAGTGAAATTCTGGAGAAGGAGAAAGTTGTTACTGCGACGCGGTAGCATAATTAACTGCAGGGGCTTGCGCCTGCAGGGAAGAGTGTCCCCACAATCAGAAACCCCTCAAGCGAGGGGGAATCTGACGAAGTCTGCTACATCGGCCGCATCCGTCTAAACCTCCGATACACGGTGCCATAAATCAACTTGGCATCTTCGGAGAGGTGGACGGATAAAACCAAATAGCATCTGCCCCGAATCTCAGGCCAATAGACCCCCAGGTCTATGAGCCGCCATTCAGAGGGGAACAGATTCTGGCACGCCCGGTGGGACCTTTTCCTCTTTCCACTCCACATTTAGTGTGTCGTCTTCGCGAACAAATCGCGGCTTGTTAATGGTTGCCTTTAGGTCTCAAGTTACTAAGATTTAGTCTTTTGCCTGGCGCAGAAATCAAGCATCAATGGCCTCTAATTGCTCGAACTGCTCGAAGTGCCAATGCAACCGACGCTCCATCTCACCTGGAGGTGTAGCATATGGGCCTCAAGCAGCCTCCATCCTTGCCCTGCCGGTAGAACAGGTGACCCAGGCCACTACCGGCCTGTTTTTCGGGACCATAATCCCGCTTGCAAGCTTCACCCTGTCAATACCCGTTCCGGAAGCTTCAAAGAAGTCGGTCTTCGATCGACTTGCTACTCCAACGGCCCTGTCAACGAGTCGTCCAATATCAAATCAACAGCCTCTGTCTTTGCTAGGCTAGATCAGAACTCTGATGGGCCTACCAGGAAGTCCATTAACTCTAAAGTGGCTGTCCCAAGGAAGGCAACAACCGCTGCTCCAGAAGTCGTAAAGGCGGCTTCTCCTGTCAATGAGTCAGTCTTTTCAAGGCTACCTATTCCGGCTCCTGCCCCTGCTCGAGGATCTGTCTTTGACAGATTGAATATCACCCCTCAAAGGACAACCTCAGTCTTTAAGAGGTTAACACCAGCGGCACCTCATTCAGACAGAGGGTAAGAAGAAGCTGTCTCTATCGCCGAGCCAGTCCCAACGGCTCGTCATGCTCGACGTCGCCATTAGCGACGAGTGAGCAAGGCAGGGGGCAACTCCCCCTCGGGGTTAACTCCACCTTCTCCAGTGGTGGAAGTCAATGGTGCTGTTCCAACTGGGAACAGCTTTGAACCACTTAGAAGGGTACGTAAGAACTCTCCAACCGCTACACTAAAAAGATCTCCTCCACCTGCGGAGAGGGTTCCGGAAACGAAGCTGGAGTAGGCCCCTCAGTGGCTATCTTCCAAAATTTATAGAGTTTGGCGAAGGGTTCAAGACTCTGTAATTGACCCAGATCACTCTCGTCAACAGAAAAAGGCAAAAGTGCAAGAAGAAAAGGACCGTCCTCTTAAACAGCAGAGGACAACAACCGCCAGGGTGCCCGCTGCGACGGCCCCCTCAACTTCAACGGCCCATAAGAGAAGGAGGCCGGAGAAAATCCCCGCGCCCGCGGCAAATGCCGAAGGTGGTGAACCTAAACGCCCTAATTCCGGGGGCATAATAATCCATACAGTATACATGGCGTCGGGAAAAGAGGACAGCCGTGTATCTACAGGTCATAGACCGCTTACACGGTCAGTGACCAAAGCTCAGGAGCAACAGCAAAAGCTCCAGGAGATGATGAACGTGATGGCCGCACTCACTGGGCCAAAAGAAAGACCTGAAGCGTCCTCGGACGAACGCCGGGAACAGGAAACTGACACTGAGTTCCTTCGCCGGATATTGGAGAAAAAGGATAAAGAGGCTGCGGAACAAGCAGCCAGCATAAAGAAAATGGCCCTCCTGTTCCAGGACATGGTGGGGATGATGATCCAACAAGATTCTACAGCTGAAGATCCTCCGATCGTCCTTAAAGACGATAGGGGAGAAACGTCAAATCCTCCACCGGCTCTGTCAACAGCCAAGGAGGAGGCAATCTCCAAAGCTGACCTGGACGAATATATAGCCCAACAAATACGGGTTCATCATGCGACTGAAGCAGCCGGTCAGGTCGTAAAAACGGAACGACCATATCCGAGCTGGTACGATCAGATAAAGTGCCCGCCGGGCTACACAATTCCCAAATTCCATGTCTATAAGGGGACGGGCAATCCCCACCAGCATGTTGCTCAGTTCAGGGCGCTCTGCGGCAACACTGGCGGTGATGATAAATTGTTGCTTCGCCAGTTCGTTGGAAGCTTATCAGATACAGCGTTCGAGTGGTACTCTGAGCTCCCAAACGACTCTATCAAGATCTTCGCAGAGATGGAGCTACTGTTTACTCAGCGTTTTGCAAGCACCAGTGAACGCACCCCGATGACGGCATTGATTAATGCCAGGGTGAAGCCGGGCGAGACATGGGTCTAATATGCTATACGATGGCGGAACTTATGGTCAAAATGCGAGCAACGCATTGAAGAAGCTCCTGCAGTGGGTATGTTTGTGGGAACCCTTGATCCGCAAGCAACCATCTCGCAATTTATGATGTTCTTCAAGCCGACTACCTTCCAGGCCCTGATCGACAAACTAGCGCAAATGGATCAGATGGGACATAGACCTCCTCTTCCAAATCCGGACTCCCGAAATGAAAAGGGGAAGGGGAAAGCGATCGTTGTCGCTAATGCTCAACAACAGACGAGCAACTCGAAACCGGCTGTTCGTCAAAATAATATGCGTCCGCACGTACCTCTTGAGGAGAGGCTGGGACGTCCTTACTCGTTTCCCCGAAATAAAACGAGAAGATTATTCGAGCTGGCGTTGCGCAACCGACTCATAAGTCTGCCAAATCCAAAACGTCCGTCGCAACTAAATGATGCCAATGAGCCCAACTACTGTCCTTATCGTCGAGTACTGGGTCATCCGATCAAGGATTGTTACGTCTTCAAAAATTGGCTTGAAGACCAGTACCAACAGGGCAAGTTCGCGTTATCCGACAGATGGAAGGTGAATCCGCCGCAACCTCACGCCTCTAAAAGAATGAATATGCCGGGGGCAAGGTGCTCTCTCGTCGAAGAAGCCCCGTGGGAGGTTGTGCTGTCAGCCAAGACAAAAGGATGCTGAACGATCTTCAAACATGCCCAGCGATCAAGTGGAAGAACCCGTTGGAACCGCAGATCATTGAAGGGATGTTGAAACCGCGTCCAACTCTAAAGACCGATGGTGGTGGCCCAAGCGCTCACAACCAGCCGTCAAAATCTTCGAAGAAGAAGAAGAAATCAAAGAAGCCCGTGAAGCCTGGCGACAAGCGCACGGACTTACAAAAACAAATTGACGCGCTGGAGGAATACAACCAGAAAGCACGGACTCCCATTACACTCCAAGAGTTTCTCAACCACGTCTTCCAAAAGGAAGATGAGGGAGAAAGTTCGTCGGATGAATCTGAGGAATACGTGGCGGGATGCCATATGATCTCCCATTCGTTGATGGACGATGAGGCGACTCCTTGCACTGAAAAGCTGGGGGCAGATCCTGAACCAAAAATTCTGGAGCCATCGGATGAAGTAATTGACGCATTCCTCAATGAAGCTCTCTTAAAAAGTAAAGCTGATCGGGAACGCGAGGCGGTCATATTTGAAAGGGCCAAGCGCCAGGGCCTTGACGAAAAAGTTGGGATACTCCCGCTGGAGCAAAGTACGTCCATCGCAGATAAAAGCAAATTCAAGATGAGGAAAAGGTTTGCTAAGGCCATATCCATGGGTATGAAGCTACCATCCTCTGAAGGAAACATTACTGATGAAGCGGAAATGCACCCTTCCTACTGCTTGTATCATCGGAAGATTTCGCACACCACCGAAGAGTGCAGAGCTTTCGATAGATGGTGGCAAGGATATGTTGCTCACCGACAGCATTTTAAGCGAGAAAAGCGCAAAACTCGTCGGGAGCGGAAGAATACGACCGAGGGGCTCAACAGAAATACCGGCGATTGTCATTTGGTTAACGCCGGGGGATCACAAGTGCTCACATTCGGTAGCGATTCTGACGAGGAGCTGGCTCTTAGCCCCCTCTTTAAAGAGTCCACCTCGGGAAAAGAAGAAGAACCGAGGGCCTGCGAAAATATCCTGTTGCGTAATCGCGCGCTACCTGAAAGGAGTCTCGGACCCTCAAATAGAAAAGATAAAGGGAAAGAAAAGGTCCCTGAGGATATCGCCCTAGATGACCAAGTCATGGAAGAGCTAGCCGCCAAGGACCTGCCAAAGAGAAATAAGGTGGATTACAACGTCTTAGCGCATTTGAGGAAGCTACCCTCGCAGCTCAGCATTCTTGACGCCCTTTTACTATCAAAGGAGGCGAGAGATTCATTAATCAAGGCACTACAGGAGCCGGAGCAATTCCAACCTTTCCTTGCCGAGGAGAAGATGAAGGATGAATTGGAGGAAGTGCACACGGCCGATGTCACTTTCGGCGATGAAGACCTTCTCCTTAGGACGTGCGAACACAATCGCCCTCTCTATGTCTCAGGATACTGCCATGATATAAAGATAGGCAACATCCTAGTCGATAACGGATCCTCCGTTAATCTCCTCAATGTGCGGGTGTTAAAGGAAATCTGCATGAGCGTCCAGCACCTTGCTCGGGACAAGATCACCATCTCCGGGTTCGACTCCCAATCATCAAGAACTCTTGGGTCTGTGATACTGACGCTACGCTTTGGGCTACTCGTCACGGATATTAAGTTCCACGTCATAGATGCCAAGACATGCTACAATGCTCTGCTCGGCCGACCATGGTTACACGAGTACAACATCATCCCTTAAACACAACATCAGTGTATGAAGTATTTTAAGGATGAACTCAAGTATACCGTGACGGGAGAACTGAACCCGTTCTCCGTGAATGAAGTCCGCAAATATGAAGATGCCAAATACTTTTTACCGGATTTCGAAGACACAGAAAGGTGTCACAAGCCGGAGAACAAAGCTAATGCCACCATCCCTGTCTTTGGCAGTGATACCAAGGAAGAAGAGGAGATGATTTATTCGGGTCTACCCCAACACAACAAGCCGAGACCATCTTCTCCCATGCTGATCTTTGGCAGCTACTCGGAAGACGAGGTCCATGCTGTATTCTCTGCTCGGCCTTCAATACAAACATCCGCCAATGAAGAGCGAAGTCTGCAAGTCGCCATGGTGCCACCCAAACATTATAAAGAACTGGACGCACTTGATATCTACAGTGTAGAGGAGCTGCGGACGTTCTATGTCCCTCCCAGGTGAAAAGGTGAAAAAGAAATTCTATTCTACCGCTCTGAAGAAAACAAAGTGGAGAAAGAAACCTGGCACGGTGCGGATCCTACGCTTGACAGGCTTCAGCCCATCCTACTCCCCAGATATTATACAGAAGGCTTGAAGAGGCTGTTGAAGCGCCAGGGGATACCCTTTAAACAGACCGCTCGAAAAGCCAAATTCTATGACTGGGTCTGGAACGTTCCTGGGACTCAACACTAGCTGCCTAATGGGAGAATGGAAACAATCGGGCTTGGATACATTCGGTCAAAGAAACGAGGGCTACTCCTTGGTTGCTACGTCGTGCATGACTTCGATGAAGAAGCGGATGCTCAATGGGAGGACGTTAACCATGGACAAGTAAAAGTTCCTGATGCAAAAGTGCCCAGTCCGTCGTTCGAAGAACAAATGGACAAGCTTATAAGGGAAGCTGGTCAAAAAGTCCGAGATGATCACAACCGCGAAATGACCATCTACGAGAAAGCCAAAACGCAACGCCTCCTCCAACAGGCCATGAAAGATGATGATGCCGCTCCCTGTCAACCTGTTATAAAAAGGGCTCGACGCAGAGGCAGAAATAAGCCGAAAGGCGAAAAAAAGTGCTCAACAGCAACAAAGCGGGACTAAGAAGCCACGCAAGCGGGAATCGAGCGGTTCCGATCCATCCCTTGTGAAGAAAATGAGTCGAGCATATTCCTTCCCTCGGGACAAGACGAAGAAAATACTTGACCTCGCTCTAAAACATCAGATGCTTACACTGCCGGAGTCCAAGCATCCCGAACAAGCAGGCGAAGCCTCTCACCCAAAATATTGCTCTTATCACGAGTAATAGGGCATCCTCTCGAAGACTGCTTCACCTTCAAGAATTGGGTCGAAGATCAGTATCAGCTTGGTAAGTTCACTCTGTCTAACAACTGGAGGGTAACGCCGCCACAGAAGCACGAACCCAAAGCCGCGAGAACAGAACCAACTCCATATTGGGATTGGAAGCGAATTCGCACTTGTCACATGATAACAATATTAAAAGAAGAGCCCGAGAACATGGATAACCTTCGCTGGTGCTTCGAAAACAGCAAAGATGAGGTGATCTCAGAATTTCCACCAGCACCGAAAGAGCTGGAAGATGGAATACATACCACTGCAGATAACCTCAAGAAAATTGAGTTGGGGACGGTGAGCTACCCGCGACCGACATTCGTCAGTGAGCTGCTATCTGAAGAAAAGGTGGCTGTGTTAAAAGACGTGCTTGTACAACATAGAGATTGCTTCGCATGGAACTATTCCGAGATGCCGAGACTAGATCCAGAAATTGCTATGCACAAATTTGCGATATCCCCGGATGTCAAGCCAGTCAAACAGGCACCGAGGATAATGCGGCTCGAGCTTGAGATGAGTATCAACGCTGAGGTTAAGAAGCTAATTGACTCCGGTTTTATCCAGGAGGTTCAATATCCTGAATGGATCGCCAACATCGTCCCGGTGATGAAGAAAAATGGGACAGTGCGCATATGCGTGGACTTCCGGGATCTCAATAAAGCCTGCCCGAAGGACGATTTCCCAGTGCCAGTCACCGAACTGATGATAGACAACATGTCCACTCATGAGGTTTTCTCCTTCATGGACGGCTCATCAGGGTATAATCAGATAAAGATGCATCCCGAAGACCAGAAGCACACCGCTTTCCGGACTCCTTTGGGAATATTCTGCTACAAGGTGATGCCTTTTGGTCTAAAGAACGCCGGTGCCACCTATCAGAGGGCCATGACGAAGATCTTCGATGACCTTATACATGAAATCGTCGAATGTTATATCGATGACCTTGTGGTTAAGAGCAAATCATATGAGGAACATCTCGAGCATTTAAAGACTGTATTTCGACGCCTTCAACAATACAACTTGAAGATGAACCCTCTCAAGTGTGCATTCGGAGTTTCTTCGGGCAAATTCCTGGGATTCATCGTCCGACACCGAAGTATAGAAATAGATCCGTCAAAGATCAAGGCGATCATAGAAATGCCTCCGCCAAGGACTCTTAAACAGTTGCGGTCTCTCCAAGGGAAGCTCGCATATATACGGCGATTTATAGCCAACCTTTCAGGCAAGTGTCGTCCTTATAGCCACCTGATGAAGAAGAGAACCCCGTTCGTCTAGGATAAAAAATGCCAAGGTGCGCTAGACGAAATCAAGCAGTACTTGCAAAATCCGCCAGTGTTGGCTGCTCTGGTCAAGGGAAAGCCCCTCATTCTCTATACGACCGCCCTCGAAGGTTCTTTAGGCGTATTATGGGCACAAGAGAATGATCAGGGGAAAGAAAGGGCACTCTACTACTTGAGTCGAGTTCTTCTGGGGGCAGAAAGCAACTACTCTCCCATTGAAAAACACTGCCTGGCGTTGATCTTTGCGATAACAAAGCTCAGGCACTATGCATTGGCGCATGAAGCACGTCTCATTTCGAAGGTGGATCCCCTTAAATATTTAATGTCAAAGGCCATATTGATGGGGCGACTCGCTAAATGGGCCCTGCTCTTGATGGAGTTCTCGATAACGTATCAACCTCTCAAAACAGTGAAAGGCCAGGCCATTGCCGACTTCCTCGCTGAGCATCCAATACCTGCTGATTCTCCTCTGAATTGCGATCTGCCAGACAAACATGCATTTGACACGATCGATGGTGGTGATACCCGATGGGAGCTTTATTTCGAGGGAGCATCTTCCATGAAGAAACGCAAACAAAGCACCCCTATAATCAAATCGAGGGTAGGCCTCATCTTCGTAACTCCACAAGGAGGGATAATGCGCTTTGCTTCCTCCCTAACAGAGCCGAGGACAAACAATGAAGCCAAATACGAAGCTTTGATAGCAGGCCTCGAGATCGCCATCGACATGGGAATTGAAAGCCTCCTCATATGCGGAGATTCTCAACTGGTCATTAGTCAATTAAACGGCGACTACCAAACGTGCAAACCAGAGTTGGTAAAGTACGGCGAGAAGGTGCAGCAACTGTTGACCCAAATTCCCTCCTATACTTTGGAGAACATACCGCGCACGGAAAACAGCAAAGCGGACGCATTAGCCAAGCTCGCTAAAGAACTGGCTGACGAGAACCTCGATGACGTAAGAATCGTAGTACGAAGCCGTCGGGTGCTTGCCCCAGCAGAAATATCTCCGGAATCATCCGAAGAGGAGGGAGCGACTGAGCAAACGACCCTACAAATAAAAGATCAGGAAAATACTGAGGATTGGAGAGAAGTCTTTATAGACTACTTCAAATACCGTCGAACGCCCGAAGATGCGTCCTCGAGACATCAGCTCATGAAACGAGCTCTGTCTTTCGCCTTCGTCAATGATACTCTGTACAAGAGGTCATTTGACTCTCTGTGGTTGAGATGTCTGGGACCTGACGAAGCGAAAAGAATCGTTCAGGAAGTTCACGACAGACTCTACGGTTCGCACCAAGCAGGCCCAAAGATGAAGTTGAAGATCAAACGGATGGGCTACTACTGGCCCACGATGATTCAAGACTGCCTTGAGTATGCGAAGCAGTGCCACTCATGCCAAATTCATGGGGACTTCATCCACCAGCATCCAAATCCACTACATCCAACGGTGGCTAGCTGGCCATTCGAAATGTGGGGAACTGACATAGTCGGGCCCATCGAACCAGCATCGTCTAGAGGACATCGTTTCATCCTGGCGACGACTGATTACTTCTCTAAATGGGCAGAAGCAGTACCGTTGAGGGAAGTAAAGACGGAGAATATCCTCCATTTCTTCAAGACGCACGTCATATATCGGTTTGGAACTCCGCGACAGATCATCTTCGATAACGGGCCAGCTTATAGAAGCCGCAAGATCAGTCGCTTCGCGCAACAACACAATATAGACTGGAGATATTCCTCGGTTTATAATCCGCGAGCTAACGGTCTAGCTGAGGCCTTCAACAAGACCCTGACAAAGATCATGAAGAAGACAGTGTCCCGAAATAAGAAGGACTGGCACGAGAGACTGCAAGAAGCTCTTTGGGCGTATCGAACTACGTTCAAGACAGCCATGAACACAACGCCATATGCGTTGGTATTCGGTACAGAAGCAGTACTCCCCCTCGAGATAGAGTTACCCTCTCTACGAGTGGCAGTCCATTATGAGCTGACAGACGAGGAAAATGCTCACCTTCGGCTTGAGGAACTTGATGCCCTTGAAAAAACCCGGCTCATAGCACAACAAAATCTGGAGGCCTATAAAGTAAAGATGACGCGCTCATATGAAAAATTGACCCGGCCGAGGACATTCCGCCAAGGCGAACTCGTGCTAGTCGTCAAATAGTCTATGATCCCCAATCGCGCCAAGCGGGGAAAATTCGAGCCGAACTATGAAGGCCCGTACATCATAGACAAGGTCTACCAGGGTGGAGCCTATCTACTCATGGATATGCACGGTGAAAGGCCTTTTAAGCCAATAAAAGGTCGCTTCCTAAAGAAATACTACGCTTAGCGAGTTACCGCCTAGGTCAATGATAGTCGACGACGACTATGTCCGCTCGCTATCTTTCTAGGCTCAAACTTTATAAGCAGTAGCCGTCCTTCTCCTGACGGACCGAAACGTCCTTAAACTAATGACGGACCGAAACGTCCTTAAACTAATGGCGGACCGAAACGTCCTTAAACTAATGACGGACCGAAACTACTACCGCAGCATCCTTAGGCTGATGAGTTGAACAAAAAAAAAGAAAGAAAAAAATGAAATATAATAAAGACGGTATGTCCATAAGCAAAAAGGGCACGGATGAAAACCCGAAAGGGCACCGTGAGTAAAAACAGCAGGGCAACCGGCGAGTGTTTGTGAAAACCCGAAAGGACGCAACCTCGTTAAAGGACACTTACAAGGTCCTCTCGACCTTGTAAGGAGAAACCGCCCGCGTGAGATCCTTACGAATCACAAGGGAGCAACACACTTAGGAATCCCTACGATTCCTAAGGAGAAAATACACTTGCGAGATCCTCACGACTCGTAACGAGAACTCTCTTATGGGACCCTCACGGCTCATAAGACTTGAAAGTCTTAAGTTACAGAGACCTAAACCTGTGCTTAAGCAATCCCCACAATCTCCAATATTGCCCTACAAGTGGCTCGGCACTGATCCTTGTATACAATCCACGAGCGCGAATAAACATTTCCCTAACCAAGTCCCATCCGTGACTGGGGATATGTACGCATGATGAACAACACTTATAAGTCCTCTCGGCTTATAAGGAGAAAACCCTCTTGTAGGATCCTTACGACTTACAGAGGAACATACACTTATGAATCCTAATGATTCTTAAGGAGAAAATACACCTACAAGATCCTCACGACTTGTAGGGAGAAATACCTTTTTGAGACCCTTACGGCTCATGGAGTCAAAAGCCTTAGCCGACAGGACCTTAACCCTGTTCGCTAAGCCACCTTTGTTCGACATCGACAAAGGAAAATGATAATTCGCTCCTGGAAATATCCCAGTTGTAGCGGTGCTGATGCCGAAATCGGTGTCTAATTTCAGGTTTACGGTGAAAAGCCGGCAAGCCGCACATGCATACGAAATAGCCGAAATGATGGGACAGCTTGCAGTAAAAAGCAGCAAGTAAAGAAAACGTGTGCATACAAAATAGCCGAAATGATTGGGCGACTCGCAATAAAAAGCAGCGAGTAAAAATAAAATAAATAGCCGAAATGATTGGGCACCGCGAAAAATAGCCGAAATGATTGGGCAATCGCGACCTTTGTGATATAAAAGCTGAAATGATAGAGCATCGCGGAAATAAAACAATAAAAATGAATGAAACTTTTGCCCTACAGTTGAGATCACATCGATCCCTGTATACAATCCAAGGGCATAAACAAAGAGGGAACCACACCTTCCCAACAGGCTTCGCTAGAAAAAGAAGCCAAATCTCGACGGTTCACCAACAGCCTAGAGACAACCGCGACATTCGACTTGATGCAACAGATGCAGTGCCAGCAAACGAAGAGAAGACGGTTTTGACGGTAACTTATATGAAACCTGAAAGACCACCACCGATCAGTTCGACTCGAGGAAACAAGCGTCCTTGACGAAGAAAATCCTGATTCACGTCGGCTCGCAGAGAAACCAGTGTCTCTGCGGGAAATTCCCGATCCGTCTCAACCCCGAAGAAACCAGTGTCTTCGGCAAAATCTTTCGACTCGGGGAAACAAGTGTCCTTGACGAAGAAACTCCTGATTCGCGTCGACTCGCAGAGAAATCAGTGTCTCCGTGAGAAATTCTCGATTCGTCTCAACACCAGGTAAACAAGTGTCCTTGGCAAACTCCTCAACTCAGGGAAACTAGCATCCTTGATGAGAGCCTCCTGATTCGCGTCGGCTCGAAGAGAGACCAGAGTCTCTACGGGAAATTCCCGATCCGTCTCAACCCCGAAGAAACCAGTGTCTTCGGCAAAATCCTTCGACTCGGGGAAACAAGTGTCCTTGACGAAGAAAAGCCTGATTCGCGTCGACTCGCAGTGAAACCAGTGTCTCCGTGAGAAATTCTCGATTCGTTTCAACACCAGGGAAACAAGTGTCCTAGGCAAACTCCTCAACTCAGGGAAACTAGCGTCCTTGATGAGAGCCTCCTGATTCGCGTCGGCTCGTAGAGAAACCAGTGTCTGCGCGGGAAATTCCCGATCCGTCTCAACCCCAAAGAAACCAGTGTCTTCGGCGAAATCCTTCGATTCAGGGAAACTAGCATCCTTGAAGAAGAAAATCCTGATTCGCGTTGACTCGCAGAGAAACCAGTGTCTCCGCAAGAAATTCTCGATTCGTTTCAACACCAGGGAAACAGTGTCCTTGGCAAACTCCTCAACTCTGGAAAACTAGCGTCCTTGATGAGAGCCTCCTGATTCGCGTCGGCTCGCAGAGAAACTAATGTCTCCGCGGGAAATTCCCGATTCGTCTCAACTTGCAAGATGAAGCCTCAGGCAGCAGGGATCAAAAAATTTGTTTCCTGAGCAATGGGACCCTGCAAGTCGGTCTAAAACGGTCTCTTGCATACTATTCACGGGTCTCACTCTCAAAAGTCGAATTTCGACAAGGAGGGAAACAACCGCTTACGGGTCCTCTTGATTCGTAAGAGGGAAAATTCTCTTATAGGATCCTTACGACTTATAAGAGAAAACGCACTTAGGAATCCTCACGATTCCTAAGGAGAAAATACACCTACAAGATCCTCTCGATCCGTAGGGAGAAAAGTCTCTATAAGACCCTCACGGCTCATAGAGTTGAAAAGTCTTAGGCGGCAGATCTGAACCTGCGGCCTAAGCCATCGCTATCTCTGGGCAAAAACTAAGATGCTTACTCTTTTATCTGTCAACCCTGTTTATTAAGACAGCATACTGAGAATAAAAGAAAGAAGAAAGCGACAGAAAGAGCATCCGATTTACATTTGATCAAGCGTTCGAGACACACTCATTCATGCATAAGCAAAAGACTCAGAACAAAAAATAAGACAAGCTGGGATAAAATTTTTCCATTAATATTACCAAAAGTTCTTACAATCATAAAAGCAATAAACGAGAAACATTATTACAATGGAATAATCTCAGATCCAGAGCACGGATTGAGGAATTCAAAAGTAAGGCCATTCAGAGTTCTTCTAGCCTTTCTGATTATTCTCGTGTGCAACCTCTCGCGCTCCTGTGTGTCAAGATCCTCGGCGAGGCCCCCCAGCCTTCGATAAGCAGCGATTATCGTCGTCTGCTAGAAAATTTGATGCAGGATGTCGATGAGGCTATCCCGCCGTTTCTTCGAGATCAGCCCCGACAAGTATACTGAATGCACCTTGTCTTCGGCATCATCCAGCGCATTGAGCGGTAGGGCCTCGTGGAACCCCGGGAGTGCTCTCCAAATTGCTCCCAGCACGACTTTCAAGAGAGCAGAGCGGCGGGGGAGCAGCCAACCAACACGTGCGTTCAGACGAACCATGACCTCCGCACACTGGGCATCCATAAACTCTTGGTTTTGTTGACGGCCCTGTACACGGATATCCTCATAGGTGATGAATTCATACAGACTGTATAGACGCACCGCCATAATGCCTGAAGGAAACATCATTAGAAGATTAGCAATGAGGAAAAAGCACAGGGAGTTATAACTCCTTGAGAACAATGCTCTGCAGACAGGAGTGACACCTGTCAAAATCAGTA
The DNA here is from genome assembly GCA_030015575.1 of Agapanthus africanus. NCBI lineage: Eukaryota > Viridiplantae > Streptophyta > Magnoliopsida > Asparagales > Amaryllidaceae > Agapanthus > Agapanthus africanus. The sequence continues at coordinate 459,993,091 of CM057350.1, read as the reverse complement.
ATGAGGAGAATTTGAGGAACATCCCCTAAGAACATTGAGAGCTTTGCTCTGAAAAGATGATATAATAATAATAATAATATAAAATGCCATCTTTAACTTCCAAGATCCATGAAGAATTCTTAAGAGTTCTTCTATATGATTTGGAAGGAGCAAAGCTCCATTGATGAGTTAAGAAAATCCAAGGAAAATCTTTTAGAGAGCAGAAGCTCTATTAATGGAACCATAATAGAGTTCTCCTTAGTCCTCTTTAGACCCCTTTAGAGAAAAGCACTGCTAAATGAAACCCTAAATGGGTCTTCTTTAGATCAGGGATCTATTGAGAGCAAGGCTCTTAAAATTGATTTAATTTAATCCAAATTAATTTTTTACCTAAAATTCTCTAAAGTTTGAACTTTTAAAAGTGTTAAACAAAAGAGCAGGGCTCTGAGATTATGAAAATAAAATTTTTGGAGATGATGATCATCTGTGAAGGACCAAAGGTCCTATTTATAGGCATCAAGTGCCCTTTCAACTTCCAAAAGTTGCCGCAACGGTTGGAATTCTGCCACCGTTGCACTCGCGTTTGGGGCTACGTGAGCGCAACGGTGGGGGGGGCATTTGTTTACCCCAATCAGAGCAAAGCTCTGTTCAAATTCCAAGGCGGGAGATGAAGCATAGCTTCATCTTCCCCCAATCAGAGCAAAGCTCTACTTTGAAAATTTAAAATTTAATAAATGAAGCAACGCTTCAGATCCTCTGCGCTGCGCACAGGGCACCACGTGTCAAAATCAGGCACGCCAGCGCAGAGAGCGCAGCGCCCAAGGCAGCGCGCCCAATCAGAGCAAGGCTCTATTTAAAACAAAATTAAAAGGAAGCAAAGTTTCAGCTGCGCAAGCGCTGCGCTGCGCGACACGTGTCAGCGCAGCTGCGCTGCGCTGTGCGCTGCGCGACACGTGTCAAGCGCTGGTGCATCTGCGCCAAACAGAATTAAAATTTTAATAAGATCTTTCTGTTCTTATTAAAACAAGAATATTGTCTTCTGTAAAACAGAAGCCCTTGGATTTAAAGATCCAACGGTGGGGAAAATTCCCCAAATCACTCAGAGAAAGATCTCTTTAACAAATTTAACAAATTTATAGGCACTATATAAAGACCCCTAGACCCTAACTCAAATCATCATCAACATCAAGAATCATCAAGAACTTCAACTCTGAAGAAACTTGAAAAGAAACTCAAAAAAAGGTAAAAAACCGCTTTAAAATAGAAGAAGAATTTCTTCTGAATAGATCATTGATCTAAGAACAAGATCAATGATCTTGAATAAAAAAAACAAATAATAATAGTGCCTTGCACTTTTTATGAACCATTGGTTCTGGAATCTTAAAGATTCTTTTTCTTGAATCCAAAATTGGATCAAGTTATTGAAACAGTGCCTTGCACTTGCAAAACTGAACTGTTGCGCTCCTGGGTTGGCGCAAGCCACCAGAGAGCGCCACGTGTCAGCACCAGAATCACTTGCGCTATGCGCTTATAAGATAGAGCCTTGCCCTCTGAAATTGGCGTAACTCACCAGAGCGCGCCACGTGTCAGCAGCGCAAGCGCAGCGCACTGCGCTTGCGTGACACGTGTCATCACCACAAGCGCTTGCGCTCAGTGATTGGCGCAAAGCGCCTGATAAATGCACTGCATTGTTTACTGAAGGGCCAGGCCCAAATCAAAAAGGCCTAGTAGGCCAAAATAAATTGCAATGCAATAAAAGGGCAGAGCCCAAACAAAATAAAACGCAATAAAAGGGCAGAGCCCAAGCAAAATTGATGCTCTGCATCATTTATAAAATGGCAAAGCCCAAACAAAATAAGAAATACAGTGCATTATTTAAAAAGGGGCAAAGCCCTAGAAGGCCAAAGACAAATAAAAGCGTTGAACATTTTTCAACTGGACTTAGCCCAATCATGGCCGTAAGTCCTCAAATTAAATTGACTGAGCACGGCTGCTCTCCTAAATCAATTTACATCCGGTTCGAGGGTACATCTCCAAACTTCTCTGACACCTATCGTTGTAATCCTTCAACGACGTCAGAGAGGTGATGGGTCCCGACAACCATATATCGATACGGACTGCGGGGTCCTTAAACTCGTGGAGCGAAACGTCCCTAAACTAATATTCGTCCCAAAATGGGAATGTTGGACCGAAACGTCCCTAAACTAATATTCGTCCCAAAATGGGAATGTTGGACCGAAATGTCCTTAAACTAATGCTCATCCCCAAATGGGAATGTTGGACCCCCATGTCCCTAAACTGGAACATGGACCACTACGTCCCTAAACTGAAACAATAGAGCCCCTAAAATGCACTTTCCATTAAGTCGATCTTAATCTCAAACAGGACTAACGTATCCTTAACGAGCGTTTAAGTTGATCTTAGCCTTAAATAGGGCTAACGTATCCTTAAATCAAAACACCAAACCCAAATCTAAGTAAATACGGATTTGGACTAATCCACGTCCTACGGGCAACGGCATCACTTAGTCTCCGTATACAATCCACGGGCAACCACAAATAAAACAAACACACACGACACGAAGTGAAATTCTGGAGAAGGAGAAAGTTGTTACCGCGACGCGGTAGCGTAATTAACTGCAGGGGCTTGCTCCTGCAGGGAAGAGTGTCCCCACAATCAAAAACCCCTCAAGCGAGGGGGAATCTGACGACGTCTGCTACATCGACCGCATCCGTCTAAACCTCCGATACACGGTGCCATAAATCAACTTGGCATCTTCGGAGAGGTGGACGGATAAAACCAAATAGCATCTGCCCCGAATCTCAGGCCAATAGACGCCCAGGTCTACGAGCCGCCATTCGGAGGGGAACAATGGTGTATACCAGAGGCAGCACAAGAAGATGGACTTAGTTTCTATCTTCCCCCATAACAAAGATTTATATGGAGAGCAATCTCGTACCGCAAGATATGAGACCTCGAACGAATTGCTTCAAGCGAGGTTGGCTATCGGGTCATCTGTAAGGGGTAACGTCCTTACAGAGACCTGCTATTTTGAGCTCACGGACCTGAAGACCACGTTGAAGAACGAGTCAAATACTGACTTGATTCTACAGTCTCTGCCCTCTGATTATACCCTGAAGGAAACCAGGGAAGTAGAAGGAAAGGGAAGGGCAAAAGTTTCGGGACTAGATGTAGTAAAGGAGGGACATTCCTATTGTTAGAGGAATGAACATTGGCAGAAGGATTGTAGGGCTAGTAAAGCCAGTAGCCAGGATTCGAAGCATGTTGTGGCTTCGGCTTCGGGTGTGTTTGTAGTAGAGAACTGTATGTCAGTTAACCCCACTTCCTGGGTATTGGATACCGGATCAGGATCTCACATCTGTAATTCGTTACAGGCTCTGAGAAACCGTAGGGTTATCAGGAAAGGTGATATGACTCTCAGGGTTGCTAACGGAATGAGCATCGACGCTGAATCCGTAGGGGAATATCATCTTGGACTGAAAACTGGGCAGATATTGATTCTGCATAACTGTTTGTATGTACCAGGTGCGACATGTAATATCATATATGTATCCTTACTTTCTAAGGAAGGATATGATTTTACTTTTGTAAGCGATGTGGTCCACATCCACCTAAATCAAGTTCTGATTGGGTCAGGTACATTAAATAACGGGATATACGTATTGAATCAAGCTCAGATTTTCAGTGTCCAGAACACACTTAAAAGAAAGTCTCCGGAAACAAATCAGGCTTTCTTATGGCATTGTAGACTGGGTCACATTAATGAGACATGATTAACTAAGTTACATAAAGAGGGATACTTGAATCCGTTCGAGTATCAGTCTTATGCCACTTGTGAATCTTGTCTCATGGGAAAGATGACAAAGACTCCGTTCACTGGACACGGAGTAAGAGCGAGCGAGCTCTTGGGACTCATACACAGTGATGTGTTTGGTCCAATGTCTACACATGCGCGAAGTGGTTATTCATACTTCATTACTTTCACAGATGATTTCTCTAGGTATGGACATGTCTTCTTAATGAAGCACAAATCCGAGGCCTTTGAGAAATTTCGGGAATACAATAATGAAGTTGAAAAACAAACAGGCAAAAGTATAAAGACACTGAGATCTGATTGAGGTGGTGAATACTTGAGTGCCGAGTTTCTGGACTACTTAAAAGAGAATGGAATTCTCTCTCAGCGTACTCCTCCATACACACCATAACACAACGGTATATCTGAAAGACGGAATCGAACCCTATTGGATATGGTTCGTTCCATGATGAGTAAGGCTGAGTTACCGCGATCTTTCTGGGGTTATACACTAGAAACAGCTGCATATCTCTTGAACAAGGCTCCAACCAAGACTGTGCCTACCACCCCATATCAGATGTGGAGTGGGAAGAAACTCTGTCTTAAGTATCTTAAGACATGGGGATGTCCAGCTTTTGTAAAGAAGCAGCATGCGGACAAGCTCGAGGCACGCTCAGTACTGTGTAAGTTTGTGGGATACCCAAAGAACTCCAGGGGGTATCTTTTATATTCCGCAGAGGAACAAAAGGTTTTTGTTTCTCAGCATGCCCACTTCTTAGAAACTGAATTTTTGGAAAATCAGATAAGTGGGAGCGCAATAGAACTGGAAGAAATTCTAGATCCACAAGCTATTACTGAAAGCTTGGAAGAACCAGAAGTTTCAGGAGAACCGGACATTCCTGCGCCACTCCGCAGGAGTAGTAGGCAGTCTCATCCGCCCGAGAGATACGGTTTTCTTATAGACGGGGATAGAGAGGATTGCGTCAATGATCATGATGAGCCTACTAGCTTCCAGCAAGCCATTCAGAGCGGTGACTCATTAAAATGGCTGGATGCAATGCGGACCGAGATGGAGTCCATGTACACTAACAAAATTTGGACTTTGGACTTTGCTCCAGAAGGGGTAAAACCCGTAGACTGCAAATGGATCTTAAGAAAGAAGATTGGTGTAGATGGGCAGGTTGAAACCTATAAAGCTAGGCTAGTTGCAAAGGGTTTTCGTCAAAGACCTGGTTTGGACTATGACGGGACCTTTTCTCCAGTAGCTATGCTAAAATCCATTCGGATCCTTCTTGCCATTGCTGCTTTCCACGATTATGAGATTTGGCAGATGGACGTAAAGACCGCTTTTCTAAATGAAAATTTAGAGGAGTGTGTCTATATGGACCAGCCAGAGGGTTTCATTCAGAGTGGGAGCAGCGGTAAAGTGTGCAAGTTGCTCAAGTCCATCTATGGACTGAAGAAGGCATCGCAGAGTTGGAACATCTGCTTTGATGATGCTGTCAAAGAACTCGACTTTATCAAAAACCCAGATGAACCATGCATTTACAGTAAGATTGTACGGAGAACTGTAGTATTCCTCGTCTTGTACGTGGATGACATTCTTCTAATAGGAAATGATATTCCTATGTTACAGTCAGTCAAAGGATTCTTGTCAAAGAGGTTCTCCAGAAGGACCTGGGCGATGCCAACTACATTCTGGGGATCCAAATCTATCATGATAGATCTAAGAGGAAGTTGGAACTTTCACAGTACAGGTACATTGACACCATACTGTTCAGTATGGAAGATTCCAAGCGTGGTAATCTACCAGCTTGTCACGGAATCACCCTCTCCAAAGAGATGTCTCCCAAGACTGATTTGGAAAGGGCTCGCATGTCATTTATACCCTACGCATCTGCGGTAGGCTCTATAATGTATGCGATATTATGTACCAGACCAAATGTAGCATACGCATTGAGCGTAGTAAGCCGGTATCAGTCGGACCCAGGGGAGAAACACTGGATAGCAGTAAAGAACATTCTCAAGTACCTGAGAAGGACTAAGGAGATGTTCTTGGTGTATGGCGGAAAAGACCTCCAGATCGAGGCCTTTGCTGACTCCAGCTTCTAGAGTGACAAGGATGACTCCAAGTCCATGTCGGGTTATGTCTTTACCTTTAATGGAGGGGTGGTTTGCTGGAAGAGTTCCAAGCAGGAAACCATTGCTGACTCAACTATGGAAGCGGAGTACATAGCTGCTTGCGATGCCGCAAAGGAAGCTGTCTGGATGAAGAAGTTCCTCACGGAGCTTCAGGTGGTTCCTACCATTGTTGATCCAATACCACTGTATTGTGACAACAACGACGCTATAGCTTTAGCGAAGGAACCCAGGTCCCATCAGAAGTCCAGGCACATTTTGAGGCGGTACCACCTGATCAGGGAGATCGTAGATCACCGGGAGATCGAGGTGAAGAGAGTAAATTCAGAAGATAACACTGCAGATCCACTCACGAAGGCTTTACCCTAGACTCAGTTCGAGCGGCTGATCGAGATGATAGGTCTTCGATACGCCAGTACATATCAAGTGGGAGATTGTTAGTGTATATGCCCTAGAGGCCATTACTGTATCATACTAGTTTGTATATTACTTAATGGAAGCTTGGGATATTCACAGTTGTATAGACAATCTTGCTCAAAATGGTAGTATGCTACTTGGTTTATTTCTACTTCAATATGTGCATGTGTTTCTTTTAGCATATTGCTTATACATATTAGTAGAGCCCTTAGGATCTTTGCTAGATTACCAGCGTTGTGATGGCAGTCACACTCGTGGGGGCTGGGTAATCCACAAGCACATCCTTATATAGGTCCCTAGTCGTAGGACTATCGAGACAGGACATCGATACTCCGGAGTAGACTAGCGTATGCGCTTCTCATCCCAGCAGTGGAGACGGTCTGTCCCACAGCCGTCAGTATGTCGTACTTGAGAGAGTATGCGGGTGCTCGTTAGGTTACGAGTACACTGGACAGGACTCGTCGAGAACTGTTGGTTGGTACTATACCTATCGTCAGTTATCAGTTCCCAGGTGACATGAGTACAGCTTAGTCCGCTGACTTGACACTGTCACTTCGCCTCGATTGTGTTCCCACTGTACTTTGACTAGTACCCTACCACGGCTCAAAGGAGTCGTGCAAATAGGTAGTAGTTGGGTGCAGTCCCGAAGCACTTGGAGGCTGTGACGGTTAGATAGGATTCGTCTCTCCCAGTATTGGGAGTTGATATCGCGCTGTGTCATGGAGAACCATTACACATAGTCGTCCCTGTCCAGGGCAAGCGAGATATACTGGTAGGTTTCCAGTGTTATCTCAGGGTGTTCTGGGCTACACTCAGACATGACTTGTACCGCTATTAGGGGACTGACGTTTACCACCCCCTAGGCCCGCCATGCGATATTCTCGGACGAACAGACCGGACTGTACGGAGACTGTCACATTCAGGCTCAGTAGGAGTTCAGATGGGTTTCACCTCATCAGTCTTCTTATCGGTATCAACCTGGGAGCCGTTACGCACAGCTAGTGCCACTTGCGGTCTGTGGTTAAACCCACTGCCAGCATAGTATCGAGTCTTTAGAGTCCCACACAGAGAGCTATTCGCCTTTGGGCAAAAAGAGTAGAGGTCACATGGTTTTGTGATAGGGTTCGGTCACATCCGCGCACTTGTGCACGTTTGGTGTCCGGGCAGTTATTACTAGCGGGCTTTGGTTCAAGCCAGGTCCTAGTATACGTTTTGGGATTGGTTTTGTCTTTTTGAATTCGTGTTCCTCAGAACACGGATGCGGGTGTGTATGCACAGTTGGCAGAGACAGAGGCAGAGGATCTATTTGTATTCGTGTTCCTCGGAACACGGATGCGGATGTGTATGCACAGTTGACAGAGACAGAGGCAGAGGATTCTCATTAAGGTTGTTGACTGTTGACTTTTTCTAAACCCTAATGAGAATATGAAATATGATTAATAATAAAATTAATTAAGTATTATTGTGCCATGGTTGGGTTGAAAGTTTGACTTTGTTGACCGGTTGACTAGTTTGGACTTGTTGACCATCATCATTGCATGGCTATCATTTCATGGCTATGACTTTTGCTTGCTTGTTGTGGTTTACAAAATGAGTGCATGAAATGATATAGCCATTGACATGAACCATCACATAATACTCAATTACTATTATTATTATGATTATTTTGGATTATGAGAGGATGGTGGAAAAAGGCTTGCTCACTCTATCATATTAATTCTCTCTCATCATCCAAGCTCTCTCCTCTTCCTCTTGCTCTCCCTCTTCCTCTAGCTCAAGGCAAAAATCTCTCATGTGTTGAGAACCATTTGTCTTGGAGATAAAACCATAAAACACTTCTCTACTCATCCTAAGGTCCAAGGTCTAGCAAGCCAAGGATTTTAGTTTCCTCTAGATTGAGGTTGGAGCCAACGGTAGAAGCTTTTGGGTGGATCCATCTTCGGCACAAGGAGACGACGAGGTGAGGGCGATCCGACCACCACAAGGAGTCAAAGAGAAGGAGTTCAAGTTTAGGTATAACCCCTAACATAGTAGTTAAACTCTTAGTTAGGTTGTTAGATAGTTTGTTTAGCAAAAATCCGTTTTTTGAGTCCATGTTACCTCCACCGAAAAATCGTTTTTCACCATTTTCGCAACCCCAAAGAACCGGGGACGGGTAACGTGGACTTACACCTTTATGAGTGAAGCCTCCCATAAGGGGCATCACCTTCACGATACATTTGACCTAAGTTGTGATCGGGCGAGTTTGCCTTACATGATGTACGGTCCCTCTAGCCAAAAAGCGAAAAGGGACCTTACTTATTTAACTCGAGAAGGTATTTTATATCTTATACAGAAACACTCAGGAACCACGACGTACAAGTATAAGATTTCCGATGACTTTTGCAGCTCCCCACATTTCTTCTTCCCGATAGATTCAAATACCCTAGCATGTCAGAGTGCAAAGGGGATTCCGATCCGGATATATGGTTGCAAAACTTCTGCGAGATGGCACATCCTTATGCTAACAATATCGGATTGGTCACACACATATTCAAAGATCTCTTAAAGATAATGTTCAGAAGTTGTTCTCTAACCTAAATCACGAGACGATCGCTAATTTCGACAAGTTGATGAATGCTTTCCGGCTACAATACCATGGCCATGTTGAGTATGTACCGAAGCTAGTAGATTTGGCCAATGCTAAGAAAGAACCTGAAGAAGATTTCATAAAGTATGCTGCAAGATAGCGTGACTGGTACTCGCGGTCTAGGCTCGATCTTCTGGAAAAAGAACCTGTCGATCTACTCATATAAAACTATGAGGATCCTCTCCGAACAATGCTATCTATGTCAAAATGCGACACGTACGTGAAACTTTATGAAGAAGGACCCATAATACAAAGGTTAATTCAAGAGAATGAGGTGACAACGACATCATCCATTAATAGTCTGGTTGGCAAATCATCCTTAAAGCATGTTCGAGTCAAGATGCAATGGAGAGGTGGCCCTAAACAAGATCACTACCCTCCTCTTCTTGACACAATTTTGAATACCTCTAAGGAATTACGCGCAAAAAGAATCATCTCACTTCCACTTCCCGGCATTTACCTTTTAATGGGCAGGATCCATCAAAATATTGTCCTTACCATCACGCAAAAGGACATGATCTTGAGTCTTGTTTCTTGGCTTAGAACCTGATCTATAACTTGCATGAAGCATCATTCATTCCATAGGACATAATCAAAGCAGACTATCTGGAATAAGCATCGGGACAAATACATCCTATCCTAACAATCTCCATAGAAAAAGATGCAACAGTCGTTATGAACTCCACTGTAGAAGTATCCCGTTACCTCCCGTCTCACGCAACCTCCGATTCCCAAGCAAGCCGTTTCTTTAAACGAGTAAATCCCGTACAAAGTTTTGAAGAGACAACAGATGAGGAACCCACTTCCACCTCATCAACACCTAATATCATGACCTCTACAACAGATGTCCTATGGCTCATAACAAGTTCCGAAATACATCAACAAGTATTCTTCCGAGCTTTCCAAAGTACATGGGTAAGCAATGACATCACCCTCCATGAGCTGGCTGCCATTTATAAGAGATTCTGGTAACTAGATTTATCTAAAATTAGGAAGTGTCCCAATATGGGTACTTGTACATCATTCTCAAGTGGTTTAGAATGGACGACTCCTGGTATGGTAGTTTTCCTGCAGATGATAGAGTCACCCTCTCTAAAGAGATGTCTTCTAGACTGATAAGGAGAGGGACTCGCTAGAATGATATATCACTTACTTAGGCAATTGAGTCATTCAAGCGAGTCCCTCTCCTTATCTGTCTAGAAGACATCTCTTTAGAAAGGGTGACTTCATAACCTGTAGGTAAACCTATGATGGTGATCATACTTTTGGGGGCTGGGTAGTCTAAAGGCACATTCTTAAATGTCCCTAGTCATGGGAATATCGAGACATAGCATCTATATTCTAGAGTAGACCGGTGTATGCATTTCTAAACCCCGAAGAGGGGCGATGGTTAGTCCCACAACCATTGTTTTGGTTTCACCTAAGAATGTATACAGGTGCTCACTGGAGGTGAGTACACTATATGAGCTCGCCAAGAATTGCTGGTTGGTATTATACCTATCATCAGAAGATAGTTCCCTGCTGACATGAGTATAGGAAGTCGGTAGATCTGAGATCGTCATTTGTCTTATGTGAGTTCCCACTATGCTTTGATTACTATCCTATCACGACTTTACTGAGTCGTGCAAACAAATTTTAGTTGGGTACAGTCCTGAGCCATATGGAGGCAGTGAGTGATCGTTGGGGATTTGTCTATCCCGGTATAGGGAGTCGATATCACACTGTATTCGGTTGGTCAACGCCATAAGTCCCTGGCCAGGGCAGTTGAGAATTACTGATAGTTAGATCAGTAGTTTCTCGGATGGTCTTGAGCCACACCAGCATGACTTATCGGGTTATTAGGGGTCTGACGTTAACCATCCCCTAGACCCGGTATGCAATACTCTCAGACAAACAGACCGGACTGTGCGAAGATTGTTACAAATAGGCTCAGTAGGGGTTCGGATGAGCTTGCTCGTCATCCTTTTTCTCGACAGGTACCTGAGTAGCCATTACGTACATCTAATGCCTCTGATGTGATTGTGGTTATGGATTTATCCAGTAACTCACTGCCAGCATACTGTTGAATGTTTAGAGTCCCACACAGTGAGTTTCCCTGGTCTAAAAATTATGTAGACGCTGTATGTTTATACGTGCAGGGTTCCGATTAAATACGTGTACTAACTGTTAGTGATATGTATGCCTTAGAGGCCATTATTGTAAATTATAGTAGATGCTTGGACACACACACACATACATATATATATATAGTGGACACTTTTGCTCAACATAATAGTATGCTATCTAGTTTCTTTTTATCTTAACATGTGCATTTGTTTTAGTTTACTATTTCATTGATACATGTTGATAAAGCCCTTAAGATGTTTGCTTGACTACCAGTGTTATGATGTAGATCATACTAGTAGGGCCTGAGTAGTCTACAAGCACATAGTTAAGTGTTCTTGGTCGAGTGAGTATTGAGATAGGGCATCGATATTCCAGAGTTAACTAGTGTGTACGTTTCTTGACCATATATGGGACGATGGTTGATCCTACAACCATTGGTGTTTGACACCAAAAATTGTATACAGGTGCTCATTGGAGAATGAGTACACCAAACAGACTCACCGAGAACTCCAAGATGGTACCATACCTATCGTCGGATAGCAGTTCTCTGGTGACATTTGTATAGGTTAGTCTGTAGACCCGAGATCGTCATAGAGTCTTGTGTGGTTCCCACTGTGCTTTGATTACCTACCTACACGGCTCTACTAAGTCGTACAAACAGGTGGTAGTTGGGTACAGTCCCGAGTCACATGAATGCAGTGAGCGATAGGAAGGGTTTCATGTCTCCCGGTATTGGGAGTTGATATTGTGCTATGCTCGATTGGCTATAACCGCATGTCCCTGGTCAGGACTAATGAGATTTACTGATAAATGTTATCAATAATTTCTCAATTGGTTATAGACCATACATCGGTATGACTTATCGAGTTATTGGGGTCTGACGATACCGCCCCAAGACTAGATATGCAACATATCAGACGAAGAGACTGGACTGTACGGTAAGTGTTGCTTATAGGTTCTACAGAGAGTTTGGACAAGTTTACTTATTGATCTTCTATTCGTTAAATACCTGAGTAGCCGTTACGTGCAGCTAGTACCGTTGACGTGCTTGTAAGTGTTTGATGTGATAATTACCTACTGCCAGCGTATTAACGAGTCTTTAAAGTCCCACATAGTGGTTTCCTAGCTCAAGCGAAACGAAGTAGGGCATGTATCTATGATACCGTATTCTAATGTAGCGTTATTTAATATTAGCTGGATTATTAAATCAAGTGTTGATTTAGTAATTTGATATATATATATATATATATATATAAACTAATATTATGCTCACTTGATATTTTCTTCTCTTTATATATTTTTTTGTATATGATATAAATAATATATATATGTGTGTGTGTGTGACATGGTTGTATATTCACAAGATTTGTGTATATGAGAATTACATAGGGTTAAAGATAAGAGGATAATGATTTATTTAATTGTATTTGAAAGAAGAAAGAATGAGTCATTTCTTTGGAACATGCTAGTTTGCATGACTTATTCTCTCCTTTTCCTTTTCATATAAGCTTAACATTTTGATCTTATCTATACTCCAAGCCATTCAAATCTCCTCCATATTCATCTTCTTCATCTCTTCTTGATTTCCTATTCATTCAAGAGAAAAGAAAAGATAAGAAAATTAAGTGAGCAAAAACCTTACTTCTTCAAGCTAAACTAAACCAGCAAATTAGTTTAGGTTGTTATCTTCACTAAAACTTTGTTTAGTAAAGTGAGTGAGAGCTTGAGTTAGAGTAACCTCAAGGTGGATCATTTTCGACCTAGAAGACATCAAAGAAGCTTGATCAAGTCTTCAAGTGGAGCTCAAGGAAGGGTTCAAGGGACTACTACGAGAAGCTTTAGAAGTGAAGGACTTGGCTACAAAAGTTGTAGTTTCTTATCACATAGTTAAACTCCTTTTGCTTTCTTTTCTTACCCTAAACTTTTAGTTTGATCCTAGCTTGTAGACTTAGCCATCTCGAATTTTTAAAATTGCATACTTACTTTTTTTAAAACCTAGTAGAGGTGCTAACATCTACTTTCATGGTATCAGAGCCAAACTAGAGGCATACGCAAACTTTAGACGAAGTTAAAGTGTTCGATCGATAATTTTTTCCCGATATATACACCTTTCTGTCCATTTCTCAAATTGCAATATTTTTCAAATTCAAAATGTTTAGAAAATCATGCAGGCGTTTTCATAGGCCTGGAAGAAAACAGTGACCCTAACTCTATAAAGAAGCCGCTCAACCGTAGATCTGCCGCGTTTTGATCGAGTTTGGTCCTTAAGTTTCTTTTTGGGCTATATTTTGTAGAAATGGATTTTCTGGGTGTTTTATTTGGGACTCAAGTGGTTGTAGGCTCTGCTTATTGAAATTGATAAGAAAGTCGACATTAATTAGTTTTGCGAAAACTAGTTGTATAAATCTAACTTTTTATCCCCACTTGATGAATTACCAAAGAGTTTAAATTTGGATCAAAACTCCGTCGTGGTTTCATAACATACGTGAAGACCCGCCAGGAGATACTAAAGGAGAGCCACACCCCATAACCCTTACAAAATGACCATGGGAGAACCTCATGGCCAAGAGCATCCACCTGGGTGCTCGCGGCCATAGTGTCCCACCTAAGGCCACTTCGTTAACGGCCTCGGGGGGTGCGGCCATCCCCTAATATTCCCGACGAATCTTCGACTCATTCACCGGGACTCTTGATGAATTCTCCGGCTTTATCATTGAAAATAGTTTTCAATTTGAGGATTAAAAGTAAGGTTTTTTTATTGTGGTTAGGCATGCAATTCGGACTATGAGATATTCCGGGTTTATGATGTCTACAGTTGCGGATTCTAATTATTGTAGTTTTCATTTCTTTTCTGGGACCATAAGTGTAATATATGGAGTTATTCCCCAATCTCGATACTATTCGTCAATAACATTAGGGATACACATATTTACTTACGTTGATGACATGAGATGTTATTGTGTTGTTGTTTGGATATGATATATTGGATCGTCGTGAAAGAATAGCCAGGGGTTTATGTAAGATGAGAGTTTTTCATTTTCATGCATGTAAATTATTGTATGTAATATTCTTTTATTAAGGCACATCCGGGAGTGAGGATGTAGTCACCTTGATGTATATTATTTAATTTTCCGTATTAAGATAGACCTAAGGCGGAGGGCTCAAGTAACTGGGTTCTAGAGTCTAGTGGGTGGCCATCTCGAGGAGTCGAGACTGGTCGCCTGACTCTAGAATTGGTAGGGTTGCTTGCCGCTCTCATAGGGGTCTAGAGGTGTGAGCTTGGCTATTCATCACGACTGTGGAATCCGTGTTTTCATTAATAGCTTAATCTAAAACACGGAACTCCTAATATATCATATATTTCATATATCTGCTTTTGCTGTGCTGTGATCATATAAATACGTGAGACGTATGCTACTTATATATATATATATATATATATATATATATATATAGACACTATATGTTTTGCATCCGCGCTAGTCCTGACCACGTCCTGCCGTAAGTTAAGTAACCTTACGGTGAAGAACCGGGTCCCTTTAGCGAATGTGGATGGCATATATGTGTGTTTTATTTTCGTTTCTTCTGTGATGTTTGGAACTTAAATGATGGGACTTCATTAATATGATTAATGAAAAAAAAAGAAACCTAAAATATGTTGTAGAACCAAATTTTTCAAAAGGTAGCTCTAGTTTTTTTCTTTGTATAGAGGTACTCATTTATGAATATCCAACACCTCATTCGATGAGAAAAGAGACTAGATCCCTTCACATGGAATGATCTCTTTAGCATATGCTACAACCCACTCGGTTTGTTTTGAAAACTTCTCGATTTTTAAAGCGGCACTTAAACCACTATTTTTCAAATCATTAGGTTCTACAACGATATCAAGTTCATTACGTTAAAGGTTTTCTTCAAAACCAGTCGCAGCTCTCTGTCATTTCAGATAGGTACTGTTTAATATTCGTGCTGCGTTTGTCGACCTTGCCGAGACGTAGTATTCGGTAGCTAATTAGTGCTTTTTTGCCGCATGATGATGCGATTGGTCAGGACAATCGTACGATTTTGTTGATCTTTACCAGAGGTCATGCAGGTGGGTCTAAATCAGCCAAGAAATTACGGGTTTAACTTGACTTGTTGTTAATGATTTGTTGACCTTTGCCAAGGTCATAATCTGCATGGGGTAAAAACAATTATCCGGAGTTTCAAGTGTTGAAATTTACAATGAGATGCATACCTTATATATGATAGTTGGATCCCGATACCCACTGGGAGTAAGTGTTACTCCCGAGAGAGTTTTCCACTTTACAATTAGCTAATCCAGTAGGTGTCTAGAAAAGTGTTAACAGGATAATGCTTTTGCGGAAATGAGTTTATTTAATTAGTTTCATGCGAAAGTATGGGGAGGCTCCCTCGGAGTACCAATACCAGCCTGGCTTACCGATTAGTGAACTTGTAGAGTATAATTAATCCCGGCTAATTTTTCCTTTTATGGTTTGAAAGAAAATTTGATAAAAATAGTGGGAGCCATCCTGATTAAATAAGATAATAACCATTCTAATCTTGCAAGAGTTCACGCTAAAGTCTTTCTTCTCTCTCTCCAGGTAGCGACTATGTAACGCCTTAATCAAGATAATAATATGGATGTATTTACCGAACCTGTTTATTAAATTGGGCTGGGAAACGTTGGTTCCGCTCTAGCTTATGACAATTGTCATGAGTCAGGGCAAGGGATAGGAGAATGCAAGCATTTCCACGGAACCCTAATGAAGAAGGAGCATTCTGATGCATCTTCTTCGGGTGTGTTAGTTATTGAGAACTGTTTCTTAGTCTGCTCTACATCCTAGGTATTGGATACTGGATTAGGAACCCATATTTGTAATATGTTACCAGGGCTAAAAAGAAGTAGAACACTGAGAAAAGGTGATATGTCTCTCAGAGTAGGGAACGGAGAAATTGTTGCAACTGAAACCGTATATTGCCCACTGGTAAGACATTGATTTTGAACGACTGTTATTTCATACCGTCTATGATGTGCAATATAATATCCATTTATTTATTAAATAAAGATGGATATAACTTTTTGCATTAGAGAAAAATGTTATGAACATTTTCCTAAATCAAGTGTTGATTGGGTTTGGTACGTTGTCTAATGGTTTATATGTTCTAAATCAAAATACAGTTCTAAATATAGAGAACACACACAAGAGGAAAAGTTCAGATATGAATGAAGCCTTCTTGTGATATTGTAAACTTGGTCATATCATTGCAACCAGACTAACTAAGTTGCATAAGGATGGATGTTTGAATACGTTCAAATTTACATCTTATAAAACTTATCAGTCTTCTCTCAGAGGAAAGATGACCAAAACTCCATTTATAGGACACAGAACAAGAGCTACTGAACTCTTGGGACTGATACATAGTGATGTATGCGGTCCTATGTCAACACATACTAGGGGTGATTTCTTGTACTTCATTACATTCACAGATGATATCTCTAGATTCGGACATATGTTCCTGTTGAAACACAAATCTGAAGATTATGAGAAATTCAAGAAATATAAGAGTGAAGTAGAGAACCAGACATGGAGATGTATCAAAATCCTCCGATCTGATCGAGGAGGCGAATACTTAAGAACGGAATTATGAGATTATCTAAAAGAGAATAGAATTCTCTCTCAGCTTACTCCACCATATACACCACAGCACAACGTTGTATCGGAACGGAGGAATCACACCCTATTGGATATGGTGCGCTCTATGATGAGTAATGTTGAATTATCTCTTTCATTCTGCGGATATACACATACGACAGCTGCGTATCTATTGAATCAAGTTCCATCCAAATCCGTGCCTAAAACACCATATGAGATATGGAGTGGGAAGAGACCATGTCTTAAGCGAGTTAAAATATGGGGTTGTTCGGCCTATGTTAAAAAACAGAATCTGGACAAACTCGAGGCACGATCAGTTTTGTGTAAGTTTGTAGGATATCCAAAGAATTCGAATGGATATCTATTCTACCATATTGAGGAACAAAAAGTGTTTGTTACTCAACATGCCGCCTTTTTAGAATAGAAATTTCTTGTAAAAGAAATTAGTGGGATTGAGGTAGAACTGGAAGAAATTTCAGAAACACAAACTATAACCAAAGATTTAGTAGAATATCAGGATTCAATAATCCCGGATGAACCCCATCCACTCCGCAAATCTAGTAGGGTTCCTCACCCACCAGAGAGATGGTACGATTTTCTCATAGATGGTGGAAGTGATGATTGTATCATGGAAGATGATGGCCCAATTAGTTTCGAGCAGGCCATCACAAATGAGGACTCTATGAAATGGCTGGATGCTATGTAATTTGAGGTGGAATCCATGTACACCAACAAAATATGGACTTTGGAGGATACTTCTGAAGGGGTAAAAGCCATTGGGAGCAAATGGATCTTCAAAATGAAGATCGATGTAAATGGA
This sequence comes from Agapanthus africanus, assembly GCA_030015575.1. Taxonomy (NCBI): domain Eukaryota; kingdom Viridiplantae; phylum Streptophyta; class Magnoliopsida; order Asparagales; family Amaryllidaceae; genus Agapanthus; species Agapanthus africanus. Next base: position 459,975,530 of record CM057350.1, on the reverse strand, counting down.
AAGGTTGAGACCTTCAAAGCTAGATTTGTAGCAAAAGGTTTTCTTCAGCGACCAGGTGTCGACTATGATGATACCTTTTCTCCAGTGGCTATGCTTAAGTCCATCCAGATCCTACTTTCCATTGCTGCTTTCCAAGACTATGAAATCTAGTAGATAGATGTCAAGACCCCCTTTCTAAATGGTGATTTAGAAGAGAGCGTGTATATGGCACAGCCAGATGGCTTCGTAGATAGTGGGAGCAGCGGAAAAGTGTGCAAGCTGCTTAAATAAATTTATGGATTAAATAAGCATCGCGGGGTTGCAACATCTGTTTTGATGTAGCAGTCAAAGTGTTTGACTTCATAAAAAACGTAGATGAACCCTGTATATAAAAAAAAGTAATAGAGAGTAAGGTCATTTTCCTCGTATCGTATGTGGATGGCATACTCTTGGTAGAAAATAATATTCCTATGCTGCACTCGGTCAAACTGTTCCTATCACAAAAGTTCTTCATGAAAGATCTGGGTGATGCTTCTTAAATCCTGAGAATAAAGATCTATAGGGATAGATCTAAAAGGACGTTAAGATTGTCCCAATCCAGGTATATAGACACCATACTAAAGAGATTTAGTATGGAAGATTCCAAGCATGGTAATTACCCTCTTGCTCAGAAGCACCTTCTCCAAAAAGCTGTCTCCCAAGACTGATGAGGAGAGGGCCCGTATGAATATGATACCTTATGCTTCTACAGTCGGTTCTATCATGTACGTGAAGTTATGTACCAGACCAAATGTAGCTTACGCACTAACTATGGTAAGAAGGTATAAATCAAACCCAGGGGAGAAACACTGGATAGCTCTGAAGAACATTCTTAAGTACTTATGAAGGACTGAAGAAATGTTCTTGGTGTATAGTAATGGAGAACTCCAAATGGATTCCTTTACCGATTCAAGCTTCCAGAGTAACAAGGATGACAGCAAGTCTGTCTCAGGTTTTGTCTTCATCCTCAACGGAGGGACCGTATGTTGGAAGAGTTCCAAGCAAGATACCATTGCAGACTCGACGATGGAGGCTGAATACATCACTGCCAATGATGCTGATAAAGAGGATGTCTGGATGAAGAAGTGCATCACTGAACTTGGTGTGGTTCCATCCATTGTTGATCCAATACTCTTGTATTGTGATAATAATGGAGTTTTGACTTTGGCAAAGGAACCCCGGTCCCATCAGCGATCCAAACATATTCTGAGGCGGTATCACCTGATCCGAAAGATAGTTGATCGCCGCGAGATCGAGGTCATGAGAGTTAACACGAAGGACAACATGGCGGATTCAATCATAAAGGCCCTTCTCCAGACGCAGTTCAAGAGACTTTTTGGGATGTTGGGTTTGCAATACTACAACAACTGGCCTTAGAGCAAGTGGGAGATTATTAGTGATATGTATGCCCTAAAGGCCATTATTGTAAATTATAGTGGATATTTGGATATATATAAAGGACATTCTTGCTCAACATGATAGTATGCTATTTGGTTTCTCTTTATCTTAACATGTATATTTGATTTTAGTTTACTATTTTATTGATACATGTTGATAAAGCCATTAGGATGTTTGCTTGAATACCAGGGATATGATGTAGATCATGCTAGTGGGGCCTGAGTAGTCCACAAGCACATTCTTAAGTGTTCCTAGTCGAGAGAATATTGAGACAGGGCATCGATATTCCAGAGTAGACTAGTGTGTACGTTTCTTGACCCTGTATGGGGCGATGGTTGATCCCACAACCATTGGTGTTTGACACCAAAGATTGTATACGGGCGCTCATTGGAGAATGAGTATACCGAATGAACTCGCCGAGAACTCCTAGATGATACCATACCTATCGTCAGATAGCAGTTCTCTGGTAACACTTGTATGGGTTAGTTTGTAGACCCGAGATCGTCATAGTGTCTTTTGTGGTTCCTACTGTGCTTTGATTACCTCCCTACCACGGCTCTACTGAGTCATCCAAACAGGTGGTAGTTGGGTACAGTCCCGAGTTACATGAAGGAAGTGAACGATAGGAGTGGTTTCGTCTCTCCCGATATTGGAAGTTGATGTTGTGCTATGCGTCATTGGCTATAACCGCAAGTCCCTAGCCAAGGCTGATGAGATTTACTAATAAATGTTATCGGTAGTTTCTTAATTGGTTATAGGCCACACATCGGCATGATTTATCGAGTTATTGGAGTCTGATGATACCACCCTCCAGACTCGATATACAACATATCAGACGAAGAGACCGGACTATATAGCATGTGTTGCTTATAGACTCTATAAAGAGTTTGGACAAGTTTACTTGTTGATCTTCTATTCCTTCAATACCTGGGTAGCCGTTACGTGTAGCTAGAACCGCTGACGTGCTTATAGGTGTTTGATGTGATCATTATCTACTGCTAGTGTATTGACGAGTCTTTAGAGTCCCACATAGAGCTTTCCTAGCTCAAGCGAAACGAAATAGGGCATGTATAGAGATAATTGCAGGAGCTCGATTAAATACGGGTATATGATACAGTATTCTAATCTAGAATTATTTAATTTAAGCCGGATTAAATATGATATAACCGGATTATTAAATCAAGTGTAAATTTAGTAATTTGCTATATATATATAGATATATAGATATATATATATAAACTAATATTATGCTCACTTGATATTTTCTTCTCTTTATATATTATTTGTATATGAAATAAATTGTGTGTGTGTGTGTGACATGGTTGTATATAAACAAGAGATGTGTATATGAGAATTACATGGGGTTAATGATAAGAGGATAATGATTTACTTAATTGACTTTGAAAGAAGAAAGAATGGGTCATTTCTTTGGATCATACTAGTTTGCATGACTTATTCTCTCCTTTTCTTTTTCATATAAGTTTATCATTTTTATCTTATCCATACTCCAAGCTATTCTTATCTCCTCCATCTTCATCTTCTTCATCTCTTCTTGATTTCATATTCATTCACGAGAGAAGAAAAGATAAATAAAATTAAGTGAGTAAAAACCCTACTTATTCCATCTGAATTAAACTAGAAAATTAGTTTGTTGTTATTTTCACTAAAACATTGTTTAGTGAAGTGAGAGATTGAGTTAGAGTGGCCTAAAGGTGAATCATCTTCGACCTAGAAGACATCTAAGAAGCTTGATCAAGTCTTCATGTGGAGCTCATGGAAAGGTTCAAGGGATCACTACTATGAGCTTTAGAAGTGAAGAACTTGGCTACAAAGGTTGTAGCTCCTTATCACTTAGTTAAACTCCTTTTGCTTTATTTTTTTGCCCTAAACCTTTAGTTTGATCCTAGCTTGTAGACTTAGCCCTCTAGAATTTTTTAAATTGCATACTTGTTTTTGTTAAAACCCTAGTAGAGATGGCAGCATCTACTTTCACTAGCTACATGGATTTAATTCGGACGGGTAATACTAGCGAGCTTAGGATTAAGCAGGATTATAAATCAAGTATTTATTTAACTATAATCTAGTATTATGTTTGTAGCATTATTTTATCCTTGGTTATTCGTATTATTGTACGAATACAGGTATGTATATACAATGATGTACTTTTGTAGCCATACAAAAATACTTCTAGAAGAAGTCAGCTCATTTGTTTTATTTTCCAATTTATGGAATTAAAAGAATAAGGTGGAGACATGTGGTTGGAAAATGATGGTGATAGGCATGGCTATCTTATTTCTTTATTCATTTGGATTTACTATTGAGGCATGGTTGCAATTTTATATTGCAAAAATCAAATGAACAAAAGAAAAATGATAGCAACATATTTTTTAAGAGTTTGTTATTCTCACCCTCACATTCTTTCTCCTCTCTAACTCTCATCTTCTTCTTCTTACCTAACCCTCTCATGAGTTAAGAATCCTAAGGATTAAGAGATAAATTAATCAATCAAACACTTCCTATATCACTAACCATCCTAGATTAACAAACTAGGGTACTTAGTTACTTCATTAGTTGAAGTTGAAGCTTAGACTACATCTCCTGGGTGAATCATCTAGAACTAAGGAGACCTTGCAAGCTTGATCAAGGACCCCAAGGAGCTATGGAAGAGGATCATTGAAGACCCAAAGGACATGATCACATAGGTAAAAATAAGATTTTTATGCATTCCGCCTCTCTACAAATACGGTAAAGTGAGCAACATCAACGAAGCGTAAGCTCTTACCCTTAGGGTGTCCAGTAAGGAGGGTCTTACGGGTTGTAGTCTATTGCCAGGGGACATGCGTAAAAAGTAGTTCTGAGGGACTAGCTGGTGCCACAGCGACCTCATGGGTAGGGTGCCTTGTTTGACTAACATGGTATCAAAGCCACTAGGTGTTGTGCCAACCCATGTGGGGTTCTCACCATGGTGACAGTAGTGGTGATGCGTAAGCTCTTACCCTCAGGATGTCCTGTTCGGTTATATGGTCCGGTGGGGTATAGTCAGTCGCGAGGAGACTACATAAAAAGTATCTGCTGAGGGACCTATAGACGCCATGACCATTTTTCGCTGCGCTGACTGACCCAACATGGCATCAGTGCCCAGGCTAAACAAAAGAACTAGAATAGACGATATTTTATTTTTTAGACCGAAAAATTAATCGATCAAGTTTCTAATGTCAAGTTTCTATCCAAAAGTTTTAAATCACCAGAAATTTTTTAAAGTATTGCAGTAGATATGTTTTGAAGCTATAAAACATGGCACAAAATTCGAGGCTAGGAAGCCCAAACTTGGATGCCGGAATTGGCATTTTGGTCGATTCCAGCTGCCATGTTGTGGCCTTCTGCCTCGAAAATTGTGCAGGAGCTTAGCATTGGTAAAATTTGATTTTTAGTACCTTTTGTTTTTGCCCAGATTTCCAGTAAGGGTTATCTTTGTAATAAGGAAACTTGGGAAACTTTTCAGTCGAAATTTTAGTATCGTTTATGATCCGTATTTGTGTATGTGTGTTGTTAAACGTCGTCTAATTGCTATATGTTCGATTAGTAAGGGTTGCACATATTATGGTGTTGCTTGTTGTTTTATATATATCTCTGTGATGGTTTAGCAAGATTTTCGTGATGGATAGCCCCACGTATGATTGCTTGTACAGTTTTGATTTACAATGTTGTATTGATTTGTTAGGGATGAACTCCAACTTGTGACCGTCGTTTTCGTATTATGTATATTCTTTTTGAGGCTCGACCAGGATGAGGTCGATATCACAACTGTATATATATTTCTTTTCTTTACTAGGATAAACCTAGGAGAAGTGCTCGAGTAGTCGGGTGTTGCATATTGTGACCTCAAGGCAATTATTTTAATTGCAGGTAGGCGATTATGATAATTGAGAGAGGACATATACAGGTAGAAAAATCTTACTTAAAATGATAGTATGTTATATAATTTGTCTTTATCATTGATGTGTATACGTTTCTCTTCTTATTACGTGTCGCTAATACATAATGATGAAGCCCGTAGGATTCTTGCTTGACTAACAGTATTATGATGGAGATCATATATGTAACGCCCCGCTTCTCAATAGACGGAAACAGTGACGTGGCAAGCCCGCGGTATATTTATCTAGAGAAGGTCATTCCCTAAATAAATATACTAAGCGTATTGAAACAATAATACACAATGCAAGAATAAATTGAGACTGTAAAATTTTTCAACAAACATCTTTATTTAAATTCAACTTCCAATATGTACAAGTACATGAGTTTATGCTGGAAAGTAAATATAATAAGGAAAATGCCTAAACAAGTAACATACATAAATTGAAGAAAAATGAAGCTGAGCTAGCCCTGAGTAGCAATTTGGTTTTAGTCCTCCTCTGTGGCCTCAACTTCCTCTGTCTCGACAGTATCTGACGAACATTCTAAGAGAAAAAAGTGGGTGGAATGCCCGTCAGCGAACTAGCGCTTGGTAAGTCCCAAAGATAGGTAAGAGTAAAGAAAATAACAAGTGTTAGCATCGGGGTGTGTGTGTGTGTGTGTGTCTATATATATATATATATATATATATATATATATATATATATATATATATATATGACGAGTAAGAGTATATATTCATGGGTAAATATATACTATAGGTCTTTAGATGGTCACTATGTTAACGTTAAGTTCCAAGTGTCAACGCAGCCGTAGAAGTATTCACAAGCTCAAGAGTGGGGCCCCAGCAGTAAGGAAACTAGGGCCCATTTCATGTGTTAGCATCGGAGCTCTAGGCTGTGAATGAGTCAACTCGACTGATATTCGAATAAAATAAAAAAGAGGTTAATACGGGACACCTGAAGCTTCGTTGGATTCATGCAAGAAACTATCCCAAATACCCCGAGAATAATATATATAACTAGTTAATATACTTAATTGGTTTAATTGATTGATTGACATGTCTTGATCGAAACCCTAGATTGCAAAAGGTGTAGATTGTATTCAAGTAAGTCGAGTAATGTGCGAGTCATGACAATTGCAATCTGAATTCGAGTCAAGTTGATTCGAGTAGATAGGATTCGAGTTCATATTCGAGTCTAGATTTGAGTTAGGTTAGAGTTCGAGTTTGTATACGAGTTCAAGTTAAAATTTCGATTTGAGTTTCGATTTGAGTTCATGTCTTTTCATGTGAATTGATGTAAATTGTTAAAATCATATGTTCGGGAGAAATCGGCAACTGCTGCACATGGACGGCAGGATTTGTGTCTTTTTCTAAGACAATTACCATTGATAACTCCGTTAAGTTGTCTAACCTGAATAGACAAGCACTCACTTTCTCCGGCTCTCTGGGGCTCAAGAGAATGATCCCGCTTAAATCTATATTTAAGCAGAGTCCTCAAATATTGTTTGTATATCTCGAGGGGGTTTTATGAAAAATACTTTAATATAGTTTGAAAAGAAACCTCGAGAGTGATTTATAACATTTAGGGTTTTCATGAACATGTATTTTAATTGCTGTGGTGTTTTGGTGATAAAACCTAGCTTTTTGAAAGTTTGTGATATTTTTATGAAAAATACTAATTTTGGAAACTTTTTGGTATTTTATTTACAATTTTAATCTTTCATTTTAAAAAATATAGTTTCTTAATTTGTTTTTTTTTAAAATACGGATTTATGATTTTTTATATAATTTTCCCAAAAATTAGTTTTTATTAGAAAAAGTCGCGTTTCTTAAAAACCGTATTTTCTATTCCTTTCAAGACCGAATACTCCGTGAAGAGTTTTGTATCTTGCTCTACTGTCCCAAGGATGTGCGATAATCCGCACCATCCATTAGCGGATCCCCTAACGAGGGTTGTAGAGGCGTAATTGCCAAGGATTTCGAAATACCGATTTAAAAAAAACCGTTTTGAAACGGTGTGGTATTTTAATGAAGAAGCTTTTACTTTGACTTACCTATATGCTTAGAATACCATGCTATGAAACCATAGTGTGCGTGTGGGGTAGGTCATTATCCTATGAAGATTCTAGGGTTTGGGTATACTGGATATCGAAAAGAGCTTACACTAAAGTTCATGGTATTTTAATGAAAACGTTCATTATATGTTCGTTTCATATGAAAATTTTGTTAAATTAAAATCTAAAATATGTGAAATTATGTTAAGATTAAGGTAGCATGTTAGTTTGTTTTAATTTGCTTAACACATACTTTACAAATGTTAAAAAGAAAGTGATATCGGAGTTAACTCCTCTTTTGTCGAGTTGTTTAAAAAAAACGAAATAAGATGAAAGAAAAGGAGAGAAGAGGGACTTACGGTTTTTAGAAGGTTAAGAAGAGATTGAAGAAGCTCTCGGGGGTCGTGGTTTCGTCGGAGATTCTCCACTTGGCACATAGAGAGTTTTGATAGAATTTTTGCTAGAATTTTAGAATGGTGAAGAGCTAGGGTATGGAGTGGTATTTATAGTTGAGAATTAGGGTTTCAGAATTAAAAATGTGGATTAAAAAGCATTAAAAAGGTGTTAAATGGTGAAATAAAAAGTCTCTGTTTGATTGCAGGGAAATCAAACAGTGCAGGGGAGTTGAGGGGAGTTAAAGAGACGAGTGTGCAAAGCACGGAGGGATTTGGAGTTAGGTGGACTGTCGACACCGGCCATAATGAGAGAATGGGTGGTCGGATCTTAGGGCCTTGCCTCAAGATTCGTACCACGTATCAATTTGGGTGTGTACTCCATTTTGCGCATGTTTGATTTTTTTGAAACTTTTCATTTCTCCGTGTTTCGCACGTGCAACTCTTGGACTTCCAAAAATTAAAAATAAAAAATCTAAAAATAATTGGGTCTGATAGGAATCGAACACACAGGCTATGCCACAGTAGTGTGGAGGCTTTACCAGTGAGCTACAAGTTACTTCTTGCTTTTATTTAACAAAAATAACTTTTAACTCTTACACAGGCTGTAATACCCTTTTCTGTACAATAACAAGAATTTCTATACGGAAAGTTTTGAGTCATTACATTCTACCCTCCTTATAAAAATTTCGTCCTCGAAATTTACAATTACATAGGGACTAATTTTCAAAATGGTAAGGGTATCGTGCACGCATATCTTCTTCTCTTTCCCAAGTTAATTCTCCTAGCGAATCCTTTCTCCACATCACTCGGATCATGTTTACTTCCTTGTTCCGCAATGTCTTCACCATTCGGTCCACGATCTCAACTGGTTGTTGCTCGCAGGTTAGATCAGTTGTATTGTGAGCTCTGAGTGATCAAGTATGTATTTGGGGTCACTTACATATCGTCGTAGTTGGGATATGTGGAACACATTATGCACTCCTTCCAATGAAGGTGGTAGTACTAAACGGCATGCCACTTCTTCAACTCGTTCGAGTATGTCGAACGGTCCTATGTATCTTGGACTTAGTTTACCCCTTTTGCCGAAACGTATCACTCCTTTGTTTGGAGAGATCTTCAGGAATACATGGTCTCCAGGTTGGAACTCCAAATGTCGGCGCTTTGCATCTGCCCAATGCTTCTGTCGGTCTTAGGCTATGCACATCCTTTCACTGATCGTGTGAACCACGTCCACAATTGCCATGATCATCTCTAGTACAAGGAGTTCACGATATCCAATGTCGTCCCAACTTAGCGGTGAATGAAACATCCGTCCATAGAGTGCTGTGAATGGTGCCATCCCAATGCTTGACTGATAGTTGTTGTTGCATGAAAACTCCACAAGGAGTAGGTGATCTTCCCATGAACCTCCGAAATCTAACATACAGGCTCTTAGCATGTCTTCCAGAATTTGAATTGTTCACTCAGACTGTACATCTGTTTGTGGATGATACGCCGTGCTAAAATTCAGACTCGTTCCCAGGCTAGCTTGCAGACTCTGCCAAAATTATGATCGGAATCTTGTATCACGATCGGAGACGATGTAAACAAGTACTCCATGTAATCTCATAATCTCCTGCATGAGTTTATGGGTATCAAATATGGTACATCTGGATGGTTTATATCTTACTTTAGATTTATACTCACCTCCATATACTCCTTTGCAAATGTCTCAGTTGAGTGGCCAACTCTGAATGGAATAAAGTGAGCCGACTAGGTGAGTCGATCTACAATAACCCAAACTGCATTGTTACCTTTCGTGCTACGAGGAAGAGCGGTCACAAAGTCCATGGTAATGTGCTGCAATTTTCATTCTGGGATTATGTCACGACCCGAAATAGCACGTGACTGGCACTTGAATCATATAAAGTCTATAGGACCCCATCTAATTCAAGTAAGCCAAAAGCCCAGAAATCTAAAACCATTTTAAGGAGTAAATAAGGAAAACTAGTTTTTAAGAAGTGAGAAAACATGTTTTAAAAGAAAGGTTTTTAAATAAGTAAGCCGAATATGCATTTTTAAAATCTATAGTCTTTTCTGAAAATTTTGGCAGAGTTTCCTTTGTAAATACTAGCCCCAAACGGGGTACAACATGGATAATATATATGCAGTGATAAAAGGCATCCCCAAGCGGGATCTAGCTCTTCGTCAATCGACGGTCACAACCACGCAAGCAGTATAATATACAACACCGAAGGGCGAGGATCAAAACTCAAAAAGGAAACTCAAAATCAGCATGAAAACCATAATACTACAATGCACGACTCTAAGGTCGAAATAATACACAACTGGTTTTCTAAGTCTGAAACAATATACAAGTTTGGTTGATGGAATTTCTAGATACAACTGAATAAAACATGTATAATGGTGGTTCTGATGCAAAAGAACCCACCTATCAAAGCAAATCACCCGTAAGGAAAGCAGTGTGCCAGAAGCCGCAATGAAACCTATATGGCAAAACCTGCAAGAAACTGTGGCACAACGGGGGTGAGTTGCCAACTCGTGAATAGAAAACATCGCAGAGCAGAAATCGTATATATTACACAATCCTAAGTCATTACGATCAGATATATATAAAGCTCAAATGAATAAGTCTGAAGCAAGATAAGGTGGCAATGTAACATCTATACATGAGTGTAGTGCCAGGTGCTCGTGCCAGTGCCTCAGGTAATAACATATCATAAATATGAGGTATGATCAATGTCGACAATATCATGAAGTCTATGAATATGTGGATATCATCCAACTATGTGATCAATATAACCAATGTCAACTATATGTATGTGGAATCATCCATGTGTCACCCAATGACAATAAGCATCATGCATGTAAATATCATAAGGCATATGCATGGAAATATGAGGATGTAAATCAACATGTGTCGCTCGTGACATATCAAAATCATGGAACCTGAGTGTCAAGCATCGACACTCGAAAACATCATGAAACCTGTGCCTAGCATCGACACGTAAATTCTCATATATCGGGCTCCGTCAGTCTGGATCGACCCATATCATCTCTCAACTCCGGTCGGTATCCTCCGGATATCCGCCGAGCTCAAATACAATCACCGGTAGGTAGTGGTCCCTCTGCCAGGCTCACCGTCTAGCTACACAGCAGATCCGTTCTCGCCCCGGGGTACCATACCGGGTCCACCATGTACCCGCAATCGGCCTCATCCAGCTCCCCGAATCGGGTTTCACAAGTCCCTCTCAGCACCGAGAAAACACATGGTGGATGCACTGAAATATCATATCAAGGGTAACCGGGTTTTTTTTTAAAACAATTACATACTCTCTTTTGAAATATCCACGGTTCCCAAATCCAGAAATATCATGGAAACAACATATCTCAATGCGTATAATCAAAAGCATGATGTATGCGACATGTAGAAGAATGTAAGCATATCAGTATATCATGCAACAAGGAATAGTGATATGCACATATTGAGGGAAACCGCTCTTTTAAAATGAATCAGTTTTAAAGAGTGTCTTGCGGTTCCCAAATCTCCAAATCAAGCGAGAATCATTTATGTATGTGCAAATGAGTATGTATACAAGTATGGGTGTACAGTAGGTAAGTACAGGAGTATGAATGTACAATAGGTATATGCACAAGTATGAGTGTACAAGATGTAAGTACACGAATAAGAATGTACAATAGGTATGTGCACAAGTATGCCCTGCAAGGGTCATATCCAGTACTACAGTGTAGTGACATGGCAATTATCGATGATGAAGTGTGTGAGCCGGCAAGCAGGTGTACGTGAAACATATGCATCATCGATAATGGTGCCGGTGTCCTAACAGCATGGATTCGATACAACAATAAACATATTTAACATGCAATGCGATGCAAACAGTAAGAATCTGTGGCAAATGAATGATAAACACCATAGTGTAGAATCTACATCAATGTATCTATGTCATACTGTTTTTTCCATTTGAAATAAGACGAATCGGGGTTTGTAGGAAAATAAGGGCTACGGAGTTTTTAAGAAAAGATGCATCTTTTGAAAATATCCGTAGAATCCCATGCCTGTCTTTAAAACACTCCCGATTCGTTAGTTTTTGAAATAGGTATGATATCGGCCTAGCCTAACATCTACTAGCAAAACTACGGCTCTAACTAACAAGTCAATCAGGAGGGATATGGAAACCACCTAAATCTGAGTCGATATATATACTTATATAAAATATACAAGTCGGCGATCCCGCCTCAAAGGTACCGCGTATGATACAATATCATATGACATCCTCGAGTCATGAGGGCGGATATATCATCGATATAAAGCTTGTACGGCAAGTCATTGTACGGCATCCCAAATTTGGGTACGGGTCAATGCCACATCCATCTCATCAATTATCTAGTATCCTTATCATCATATCTCATGATCTGGGGTACTGATCTAAGTCTAGTACAACAGATACCATCTATATAAGTATAAGTGCGTGTGTGAAACACACGTCTAAAGTCCTGCTAAAATCTCATGTCGTATCCCAAATACGAATCACATCATATCACCGATATCATGGCACTATGCCCAATCTCATCGACTCATCTCCAAATATCATCCACTATGCTCATCATCCAGGTATAGGTATAACAAGCAAGCATGTGTGTGTGGGTGTAAACCTAATCTAGGGTTCGCAACTAGGAACTATATTAGTTTATTTCTACGCCTTAATCTAACCATAGTACACCTAGTCTCATCTCAATATCCACGACACACAATAAGCTATCATATATAGTATATCTATACTATACTAAACATCGAACTGCGGGGGTGCTATACGCCATCCACCCGACTCCCCTCATAGATATAATCTACTCACCTTGATCTGGCTTGCAGATGTCGATGTCGCCATCATCTTCTTCATCGTCTCGGATAATCGTGGGGGTACCTACATGTCATACGTATCGCATCGCATTAAACCAAATCGAAACCAAAACGACACACGAAAACTAAAACGACATGCTTAAAAGCCTATAGGTTAGAACCTATAGTTAGCTCTCGCAAAACAACCCAATAACACTCGGGATAGATGTTCATATCAGATTTTTGCATTTTTAAACCACCCAATTTTTATCACATTGCTTATCGGTAGGTACTCTTGAGCCGTGTTTGCTAGTCAATTGCAGGATACAGGTTCTCGGCTCTAAACGGTGAAATTCATGGAAAAGCACGACAAAACCCGGGTTTCTTCCAACCACAGATAAAACACGGGTCTCCGCTCTCTATCCGTATGTTGCCACACACCAGTTTAAGAGACAAAATGGCCAATCAATGTCATTTTCATGCACAAGGCTCAATGGCAACACCAAGTCCAAGAAATCTATGCGGAGCTCAAGAAAATCATGACAAAAAGATCCACATCCAATCACCTTTGATTCTGGAAGAAATGTGGAAAGATTATCAGAAAAAAACATGTACCAGACTAAAGGGAACAGAAGACCAGGGAAGCACACAAAAGACGAGAGCCCAACTCCCCTATAGGGCCGCGAAACCGCGGCCAATAGGGGGTCAAGGCCGCGGTTCCGCGGCCGTACAGACTCTTCAGGAGGTCATATTTTAGGGGCTGTTTTGTAATTTTATAAGGAGGCAGATTGTTGCCCTAGATTTCCAGTTCCCTGCCTATAAATAGTCCAGAACCTTGTGAAGCCAAGGGTGCTTAATCTTGTATTTTAGGTTTTAGAATACTTGTTGTTCTTCTTCCTCTTCTCATCTCTTCTCCATTAAGAACTTGTAGTGAGCTTTTATGAGTGAAGAATGATGAATAAAGAAGTTCTTGTTGTTATTATACTTGTCTTGCTCTTGTTATGTTAATTGCTTGTAATCTTCAATTGATAATTTAGTTGTTGTTATTTATTGTTGTTTCTTTCTTATTCTCTTTTCCTTTATCCTTAAACAACAATGATACTTACGTTTGATCCTTGCCAAGGTGAGGTCGCAAATAGCTAGTTGTTATTTTCTAATCTCTTTCTTTCTATCTTCCTCCTTTGTTTTATTTTTCGTTCTTCTTGTAATGGGTGAGTAATTTCCATACTTGTTAGGGTAGGATAAGGGAAGTTTGAAAGAAGGAAATCTCTCTCACTCTTTCCTTGCCCAACATCTTAAATCGACTCCCGTTAATTGAACCACAATCCGCTCCCTACGGCACCCTATCCTACATGATAGCGGTGATTCCATAGTAAGACCGGTTGTGGTTGAATTAACCGGAGGTTAAGGCTAAGAGCCAAGAACAGACGGACAAGCACCAAAAGGAAGAACTTAAGCGTTGGAAAGCCTAGCTTATACTCGCAAGTTCCTTCCTAGTCGTGCTAATCCCCGTTGTTGCTGATTACCGTAACACCGATATTAAGAGTGGCAAAGAAAGAAGTGAGCGACTCCTAACTCAAACTAGCCTAATCCTAACCCTAACAAGCTCTCTTTATATATCATTTTAACACTTAGTTAATCACAAACAAATCTGGACTTTCGGACTTAACTCGTTAAGACACATAGAAAAAGATTCCCATCTCTCTGCGGACGACCCGTACTCAACCGGCTAGCTACAAGAGAAACCGTTTTGATTTCGGTAATTAACTAAACTTGAACACGCAGAATCCCTAACAATCAAATGGCGCCGTTGCCGGGGAGACGGTAGTTTATTTCTTTGTGTAATTTCGGGTTAATTTGTGAATATAAATCTAACCGAAAAATAAAACAAAAAAAATATACATTGTAAAAAAAAACCATCTTATTATTTTTGATTAGTTTTTGTGCAAGTGTGCAGGAACAAAAGACGGTCGACTTCAGTGCCAAAGACGTGGGAAGTTAAACCCACATCTCGTGGCTACACCGCGACGGATCAAGATGAAACAAACGGTCTACTGTAAAAATCTGGAGCAGATACAGTGAGCAAATCAAGATTCAGCAAATCCAGACAAGCAGAGGACTCCCAGGACAGCACACCCAAGAATTTTCGAAGCCCAATCCCTCCACATAGCCGCGGAACCGCGGCCCGAGCATGTGTTTGGCCGCGGAACCGCGGCCATTTGTTGGCTTCAGTGGCCCAAATTTTAGGTAACTCTCTCTCTCCTCTCCCCCACTCCTCTGAACTCCACTGAGCTGTGTTTTCTGCAGCATTCTTTGCGCAAATTCTCTTCCCCCTTCCAATAAATTGTTTTTGTGCAGGATTCTTTGCACCGCGCTAAAAAATAAAAATTGATTGCAGTTGATTTGTTACTGCTTTGCATTTATTAATACGGACTTAAGGGACTTGAAAACAATTCAGATTGGGTGGGGATTTCATCACCCTTCCCAGGACCCCAAAAATCACAAAAAGCATATGCATTGACCATTGTTAATTAAAAAATACTAGACTCAGCCCTAAGAACTTCGCGCTCAATAGGACAGAGGACTAGTTACAGGCACCGGCCGTTTATCCTATTCTGACTTTGCGGTGTCTAGGCAAGTGTGTCCAAGGCAAGTGGTTACTTAATTAGGACCACTACTTACGTAGTGGGGAGCCTCCCACTTACCTGGCACTAACCTGGCCGCAATTGGCGGAGAAGAGGCGGTTTGAGGTCCTGTTTCTAGCCCTTTGGAACAGTTAGGAGCTGTCTAGCTGACCTAGGTGACCCTAGATCTAGGTGTGATTGTGCATATCTTGTTTGTGATTGCTTGAAGCTGTAAGTCCGTACATATTTCTGTAAAACTCTTTCTAAAAATAAAAAAAAAAAGAAAAAATCAAAAACTTTTATAAAAACTTGCCCTTTGTCGCCAGAATCCATTTTTTTTCACCCACCACCCATCGTATTTCTCCATTGACATTTTCTTACCCTCACCTTCTCCGCTTTGACTATACTAAACTCGTTTAGTGTATGTCCGCTTGGACTCGGGACACTAGCGCCCGCCTAGTCCGTGTTTCGTTAGTCGCAACCGACTACGCGGTCGACTCAGACGTCGAAACTCCATCCACTCCTCTTTCACCTTTACCTTTGCCGGCCAACTCGAACGTTGACCGGAATTCTGTTCATACATCTTCACCATCACCATCACCAACCTCTTCTTCCGTGATGTCAGGATTTAATCCGAACATCTCTTTGACTCCCCCGGGATTGACTCCACCTCCTATGGAGGCAAATAACCCACCACCACCGCCTGTTGTAGCGCCGCAGCGAATTGCTCTCCAGGATCATTTCTATCCCACCAGTTCTGCACTTCCCACCTGTCTTTCCCTTCCACCGGCCAATGGGGATAATTTTGAAATTAAGCCCCACTTCATTAACATGCTCCCGAAATTTCATGGGCTTGAATCTAAAGATGCCTATATCTTCATCAACAAATTTCAAAACGTTTGTGCCATGATGAAAACCACCCAGCTTTCGGACGATGCTATACGTCTACGGGTCATTCCGTTCACTTTATGCGATCTTGCTGAAAAATGGCTGTATAGCACCACTTCCCACTCCATAACCAGTTGGGACGAGTTTGTTAAAGCGTTTCTCAAAAAATTCTATCCGAATCATAAAACCGCAAGGATCCGAAACGAAATCAACCAATTCTCTCAGCTTCCTACTGAACCCTTCTGGAAGTGCTTTGACCGGTATAAAGACCTTCTTGTTCAGTGTCCTCACCACGGTATTGAGAAATGGCAACTTTGCCAAACCTTATACGAGGGCCTGAACCCAGCAACCAAGTAGTTGTTGGAAACCATTTGTCAGGGTCACTTCCTATCGAAATCTGACGAGGAAGCGTGGCAATTCTTCGACGACCTTGCGGAACAAACGCTACAATGGGAGAGCACCAAACTGACTTTTTCTTCTTCTACCTCCACTTCTACCGGTCAGTCTAGGGTAGGAATTCACCAACTTGATGTCTCTATTGCGATGAAAGCTGAAATGGCTGCAATAACGAGAAAACTTGAAGCGATAGAGAGCAAATTTTCATCCCCTGCTCCTGCCCCTGTTCTTCCCTTTCGTACCATTTATGCTTGTTGTTCCGATCCTTCTCATTTAACCGAAGAGTGTCCTTACAATTCTCCATCTCAAGGATAGGATCAGGTTAATGCTGCATTTCAGCAAAGACCGAGAAATGATCCATACTCTTCCACGTACAATCCCGGTTGAAGGAACCACCCCAATTTCGCCTGGAATCAGAATCAGCATCAATTCCAAGGAAACAATTTCCAGAAGCCCCCTCCTCCGCAACAACAAGCGCAACAACAAACTCAACATCAGTTTCAGCAGCCCTTCCAACCCCAACCTTTTCAAAATCAGACGAACAACTTTGCACCCAATAATTCTTTTCCCCAAAACAACTTTGTTCCATCAAACAACGATAAGGTTTCCTCGCTCGAACGAAGTCTGGAGGCGTTCGTTAAACAATCGACACAATCCACCGCCAACATCCAGTCTTCCATTCAGTCCTTGGTGCAACACACTGCCGCTCATGAGCAAAGCATCAAAACCATCGAAGCCCAGATAGCACAACTGAATCCGGCCTTAAGCGAGCGAGAGAAGGGGAAGCTTCCATCCCAACCACTCCCAAATCCCGATCACCCACATAATGTACATGTTGCTCTTGAACAACAAAACCATAATGTGAGTGCCGTGACTACATTGAGATCGGGAAGGATGCTGCAAAACAACATTGGCACACAGATCGACGATGACACCCCGGCCGCTTCTTCTTCTGCTGCTGCTTCTTCGTCTTCTGACCCTATTCTCCATTCTTCAAAAGGCTCTCCTTCTTCTTCTTCTTCTGCTCTGAAAGGACCCACTTCTCACTCCACGAAAACACCAGTTCTGGGGTCCGTTCCAGCTCCACAATCTCCTCCACCAGCATTGGACTCAACCAATTTTAAAAACGTTCCATTTCCAAACCGGTTGAAGTCCACTAAACAAAATCCACAAATGGAGAAGATTCTGGAGTTATTTAAGCAGGTTAACATTAACATTCCTTTTTTAGATGCTGTCCAACAAGTCCCGTCCTACACGAAAATCTTAAAGGACTTGTGCACAAAAAAGAGGAAGTCTTAGGTACCCAAGAAAGTTTTCTTGGCTAGTGCTGTGAGTGATGCTCTTACCCAATTTTTACCACAAAAACGGAAGGACCCTGGTTGTCCTACGATTTCTATTACCATTGGGGATAAGAACATCAACCGCGCACTATTAGATCTTGGTGCCAGTGTTAACCTGCTTCCGTACTCAGTATACGAGCAATTAGGCGTAGGAGAGCTAAAACCCACACACTGTACTCTCCAAATGGCCGACCGATCGATCACCCATCCTAGGGGTGAGCTAGAGGATGTGTTAATCAAAGTCAGGGACTTCATATTCCCCGTTGACTTCATTGTATTAGACACACAGCCTGTAGCTAACCCCCGGAACCAAATTCCGGTGATACTCAGTCGCCCATTCCTTGCAACCTCAAATGCTATGATCAATTGTCGAAATGGTTCGATGAACCTATCTTTTGGAAATATGACAATTGAACTCAACATTTTTAGGTTGGGGAATCAGCCCTCCGAACCTAATGCTAATATACTCGACGTTTGCTCAGTCCAGGAGATCACCTCAGAAGAGTGTGAATTCGAGGAGTTTCTGTTCGATCACGATAACCTTAACGCCACTAGTGCTTTCCTCTTCGAACCTGCTGCTGTTTCTGCGCCCGACAATAACTACGAGTGTTTCACGTTCTCGAACGATCTTAGCCACTCTCCACCCGAGTTTGAATCCTTCGAATTTCCGGATGAGTTACCTGAACCATCCAACTCGGTCGCTTACACTCGTTTTGAACCTTTGCTGGAATCTTTTGAGTTCGATACCTTTTCACCAATCTTGCCTTCAATCGTTTCACCTCCAACGCTCGAACTCAAGCCTTTGCCGTCTCACCTAAAGTACGCTTACTTGGGTGAGAACGAGACCCTCTCTGTTATCATCTCGGCTTCTCTAGCTCCAGAGCAAGAGAAAGCCCTTCTTACGGTCTTGCACAGCAATAGGCAAGCTTTTGGCTGGTCCATGGCGGACATCAAGGGTATTAGTCCCCTGATCGTTGAACATCACATTCATCTGATGGATGATGCCAAACCAGCCAGGGATCCACAAAGACGACTCAACCCAGTCATGAAGGAGGCTGTGAAGAAGGAGATTGTAAAATGTCTGGATAGTGGTATCATTTACCCTATCTCTGATAGCCAGTGGGTTAGCCCAATTCATGTTTTCCCCAAGAAATCAGGCATAACGGTCATTACTAACAAGGCAAATGAGTTAATCCCTACTCGCACCCAAACTGGGTGGCGAGTCTGCATCGATTACAGAAAACTCAATGCCGCAACGCGGAAAGACCACTTTCCGCTACCTTTCATTGACCAAATGCTTGAACGATTGGCCGGACACGAGTACTACTGCTTTCTTGACGGCTACTCCGGCTATAATCAAATTCCCATCGCCGAAAAAGACCAGGACAAGACCACATTCACTTGTCCTTTCGGCACGTTTGCATATCGTCTCATGCCTTTTGGGTTATGCAATGCGCCCGCTACCTTCCAGCGGTGTATGATGGAAATCTTCTCAGACATGGTGGAAAAATTTCTGGAGATATTCATGGACGATTTCTCCATCTTCGGCGATTCTTTCAACGAGTGTTTGCTGCATCTTGATGCTGCCCTTACCCGATGTAAGGACAAGAACCTCACTTTGAATTGGGAGAAGTGCCACTTCATGGTGCGCGAAGGTATTGTCTTAGGACATATCATTTCGCAAAATGGCATAGAGGTTGACAAAGCGAAGATTGAGGTCATTTCCAATCTCGCTCCTCCCAGATGCGTCCGAGATATCCGAGCCTTCCTTGGCCATGCCGGTTTCTATAGACGGTTCATCAAAGACTTTAGCAAGATTGCTAGGCCCTTGACTCTTCTACTGGCCAAGGACACGCCATTCGACTTCAACTCGAGCTGTGTGACTGCGTTCGAGTCATTAAAAAGCTCTCTCACTTCTGCTCCCGTTCTTTCTTCACCTGACTAGACGCACCCATTTGAGTTCATGTGCGATGCATCCGACTTTGCCATTGGTGCTGTCCTTGGACAACACATCAACAAAATGCCGCACGTGATCTATTATGCTAGCCGAACCCTGAACGACGCCCAACTTAATTATACAACAACTGAGAAGGAATTCTTAGCTGTTGTATTTGCTTTAGAAAAGTTCAGGCCCTACCTCATTGGCTCTCCAGTCATTGTCTACACAGACCATTCTGCTCTGCGCCATCTTTTTGCGAAGAAAGATGCAAAATCTCGGCTGATACGTTGGATCCTCTTGCTTCAAGAGTTTGACCTTGTCATCAAGGACAAAAGAGGATGTGAAAACGTAGTCGCCGACCATCTCTCACGACTTCCTTCTTCGTCGTCGCTTCACATTCTGATCAACGACGTTTTCCCGGATGAACAGCTCTTGACAGTATCTTGCGAACCCTAGTTCGCAGATATTGTGAACTATTTGGCCACAGGGTTACTACCGACTGAATGGTCAAGTCAGGACAGACTTCGCTTCTTATCCCAAGTAAAACACTTTTACTGGGACGAACCCTATCTGTTCAAGTACTGTCCCGACCAGATTATTCGTCGGTGTGTCCCTGACGATGAATTCAAGAGTGTGCTGTCGTTTTGCCACGATCAAGCATGTAGCGGACATTTTGGCCCCAGAAAGACAGCTGAGAAGATCTTGCAATGTGGTTTCTACTGGCCACAACTCTTCAAAGACGCTCATGACTATTGCAAGACTTGCTCCCGGTGCCAACACATGGGCCGGATATCCCGGAGGAACGAGATGCCGCTCCAACCAATCTTGGTTGTGGGGATTTTCGATGTTTGGGGGATAGATTTCATGGGGTCGTTTCCCAGCTCTTTCGGGAATTTGTACATCCTTCTCGCTGTTGATTACGTCTCTAAGTGGGTCGAGGCTGTGCCCAGCCGGACTAACGACAACAAGGTTGTCATTAGGTTTCTTAAAGAAAACATTTTCTCCCGTTTTGGGCACCCCCGAGCGATCATTAGCGACAATGGAACTCATTTCTGCAATAAGACTTTCGAGGCCTTAATGCGGAAATATTCCATTAATCATAAGCTATCCACGCCCTACCACCCCCAAACCTGTGGGCAGGCCGAAGTTTCAAATTGGCAAATCAAGCAGATACTGGAGAAGACGGTTTCAAAGAACCGTAAGGATTGGTCGCTGAAACTCACTGACGCCCTTTGGGCATTTCGAATCGCTTATAAGACCGATCTTGGCATGTCTCCCTATCGGCTTGTGTACGGAAAGGCTTGCCACCTACCTGTCGAAATAGAGCATCGCGCATTTTGGGTGATAAAAGAACTGAATCTGTCTCTCGAAGATGCGGGCAGCCATCGGAAGCTGCAGTTGAACGAATTGAGCGGGCTTAGGGATGAGGCTTACGATAACGCGGTTGTCGTTAAGAACCGAACGAAGGTGTTTCACGATAATCACCTTTTGCGCAAAACTTTCGTACCTGGTCAACAGGTACTGCTTTACGACACCAGACTACACTTCCATCTAGGAAAGCTCAGATCTCGCTGGAAAGGGCCGTATTTTGTGCGGAATGTGTATCCGCATGGCGCTGTGGATTTGGAGAATCCAAAGGATGGTTCATTTTTCAAAGTGAACGGACACCGACTAAAACCGTACCTTAGCGCCGAACCAACAGAGGAGCTCCTGGTCTTACAGGAGCCGGTTTACCCTGCATAATCTTCCTCTGCCTACCACCAAACTTCGGTTATCCAGCCAAGAACAGTGGACACTGTTCCAAATAAGTTTGGGGGTATGTATATACCATTTTGTATTTATTTGTGGATATTCTTTTCCTTTGTTTTGCTATTTTACTTTTTTTTAAAAACAAAAACAAATAAAATTGTGTATATCTAACCGACAATTTTGACCCTTCAATGATCTCTTCATGCAACGACAGTGAGGACACTGTCCAGTTTAAGTTTGGGGGTACGCTCGGTACGCATTTCTAACCTTCGCATTCATATGTATATTTTGCATCTGCATACTAAAATCCATAAAATCCATAAAAATCAAAAAAAAATTCTAAAAACATAAAAACTTTTCTGTCAAGTTAGCTAGTGGGAGGACTCTGACTCAACATTTCGACGGTTTTGTTTGATAAAATAAGAATAACTAAATCTTATGTTTAGATTTTGAAAACCTGAAAGATAACTCTCTTTCGAAGTTAACTATAACTGATATACGTCTTTACATCACACTACACGTGTTGTGAGTTTTGGAAATTAGATGACAATTCTTTTATGTCTAAAAACTTTTAAATGGATAAATGATTTTCTAAGGATCAAATAGATTTGTTCTGAAATAAGTAATATCAAGAATAGTTTATGAAGTGAAGTGAATATGAAGGAATGTTATTGATGCCTTAATTGGAACTAAGTCTGAAAAATAACCCATCTATAACTTGATTGGAATGATTACACACCTAACCCACTAAACACGTCTTTTATCCAAAAAAATAATTGAACTGCCGGTTATGTCTCCATTCGTATTGAATCATCATGATTTTCACGCCAAACTGTCTTTTGTTTTTGGACCTAGGTAACTTGAGTAATTAAGTCCGCTGGGGTGTTTCTACACCTAATGCCCTAAAGCCAATTGGTTTGGGTGCATTGGCCCAAAGCTCGCTAAGAAGCCTAGAAAGTCCAGATTAAAACAAAGTCAAGCAAATGTTCTCTCCGAGTTAAAATTCCTAACGGTTCTTTGTGTGAGAATAATCTTGATAAAAGACAGGCTTTTATAAAAATTTTAGCGGAGATATGAAGGTTTTATTCTATGATAAAGACTATTGCACGTTCACAGAGGTGTGTATGAAATGAAAACAAGAAAAAGGTGGAGTGAAAAATAAGACCTAGTTTCCTCTTAAGGAAGATAGAAATTCTGAAATTGAAACCTTACTGGAAAACGAAACTTGAAAAATGCTTAACTCTTTATAAAACTTATGTGATCCTTTTAAATTTTTTATCTGGGCTTTATTGTATGACATGATAACTTTATTCGATCCTTCTGAAACTTAACGACACTATTTGCACTGCACGTAAAGACATATAAAATCTTAAGTTAAATAAGAAGCGAGATGTGAAAAATAAAGGTTCGATAGTCTAGACTTAGGATCATAGAATTGTTATTTTCTGAAACAAAACTTTAGGGGTTTGAATCATAGTTATTTTGCAAAACTAGCTTGACCGGATTTTGTGGGTAGTATCCACTGAAAACCCTCAGGAGACAACACTCCTCCTACTAGGGACACCTAGAGGTTTAACGGCTTGTTGCACATGCTCAGTGCAATCGCGTTCCCTGCGAAAGTGAGATTAGGAATTGTTGTGAATAAATTGGCTTTGCTCGGGACGAGCAAATGATAAGTTTGGGGGTATTTGTTCATATCAGATTTTTGCATTTTTATACCACCCAATTTTTATCACATTGCTTATCGGTAGGTACTCTTGAGCCGTATTTGCTAGTCAATTGCAGGATACAGGTTCTCGGCTCTAAACGATGAAATTCATAGAAAAGCACGACAAAACCCGGGTTCCTGCCAACCACAGATAAAACACGGGTCTCCGCTCTCTATCCGTTTGTTGCCACACACCAGTTTAAGAGACAAAATGGCAAATCAATGTCATTTTCATGCATAAGGCTCAATGGCAACACCAAGTCCAAGAAATCTACGCGGAGCTCAAGAAAATCATGACAAAAAGATCCACATCCAATCACCTTTGATTCTGGAAGAAATGTGGAAAGATTATCAGAAAAAAACATGTAACAGACTAAAGGGAACAGAAGACCAGGGCAGCACACAAAAGACGAGAGCCCAACTCCCCTATAGGGCCGCGGAACCGCGGCCAATAGGGGGTCTAGGCCGAGGTTCCGCGGCCGTACAAACTCTTCAGGAGGTCATATTTTAGGGGCTGTTTTGTAATTTTATAAGGAGGCGGATTGTTGCCCTAGATTTCCAGTTCCCTGCCTATAAATAGTCCAGAACCTTGTGAAGCCAAGGGTCCAGAATCTTGTATTTAGAATTTTAGAATACATGTATTGTTCTTCTTCCTCCTCTCATCTCTTCTCCATTAAAAACTTGTAGTGAGCTTTTGTGAGTGAAGAATGAATAAAGGAGTTCTTGTTCTTACCATGCTTGCCTTTTTATTTTGTTAACTATTATTGCTTGTAATTTTTCATTTGCTAAATTAGTTGTTGTTATTTGTGTTTGTTTCTTTCTTGTTCTCTTTTCCTTTATCCTTAAACAACCATGATTCTTACGCTTGATCCTTACCGAGGTGAGGTCGCAAATAGCTAGTTGTAATCTTCTAACCTCTTTCATTCTACCTTCCTCTTTTGTTTTATTTTCTTTTTGTTATGATGTGTGAGTAGTTTCCATACTTGTTAGGGTAGGATAAGGGAAGTTTGAGAGAAGAAAATCTCTCTCACTCTTTTCTTTCCCAACATCTTAAATCGGATTCCCGTTAATTGAACCACAATCTGCTCCCTACGGCACCCTATCCTACAAGATAGCGGTGATTCCGTAGTGAGACCGGTTGTGGTTAAATTAACCGGAGGTTAAGGATAAGATCCAAGAATGGACGGACAAGCACCAAAAGGAAGAACTATGCGTTGGAAAGCCTAGCTTATACTCGCAAGTTCCTTCCAAGTCATGCTAATCCCCGTTGTTACCGATTACCGTAACACCGACATTAAGAGTGGCAACGAAAGAAGTGAGCGACTCCTAACTCAAACTAACCTAATCCTAACCCTAACAAGCTCTCTTTACATATCATTTTAGCACATAGTTAATCACAAACAAATCTGGACATTTGGACTTAACTCGTTAAAGCACATAGAAAAAGATTCCCATCTCCCTGCGGACGACCCGTACTCAACCGGCTAGCTACAAGCGAAACCGTTTTGATTGCGGTAATTAACTAAACTTGAACACGCAGAAATCCACTACCAATCAATAGAAGTACAAACATCGAGTGACCGAGTACAAATACAAATATCAAATCTTAAATCCATAACATCATGTAACACATGGCAGCATCCCAGAAAAGTGGTCCTAGATTTTGTATAAGGTGAAAACTAGGTTCCAAACCAACACAAGGGTGGTATATATGGTACATATTGTAGGGTTCCTAGGCACTATAATGAGGTCTCACAAGGCATCAACCATGCCAATTTCAAAAATTACAAGTGCCGAGAAACTCTAATACGGATCGTTAACTAGATTTTTAGGCGAAAGATGCAACTAGTTAACAACTTAACTAAGTGATCGGAAATACAACCTTTGTAGATCCGGTTCTCCACCTCCATAGCTCCATGATGAAGTCTCCTTGGTGTCCAAATCAAATCCCGGGCTCTAGCGTCGGCTTCATCGGAGAAATGGGCGGGCTAGGTCATCGACTACGATGCCGAAGATGATCTACGTCGAAGCATCACAAGATCAAGCTCCCACTTCACCAAGTCATGAAACTTGTGAAGAAAACACCCTATACTACTTGGCAAGAGGTAGAGGATGAAGAAATAAGAGGTGGGTTCACTTTAGAATTGGTTTTCTCACTCATTTTCACTAGTTGCCATTGTTGATAGCAAGCTTTTCTTCATGTGAAGAAGAAGAAGAAGAAGCAAGAATATGATAAGTGTTAAAGAATAATAGAAAAAGAATTCATTCTTATCATATTCTCAACCATAGTTAAGTGTAGAGAATGAACTAGGGTTAGTTCAAATGGTTAAGGTTAAGCATGAGACAAGAATGGTGACTAAGTCAAAGCTTCATGAATCTTCAACTAAAAACAAACAAAGCCACCATTCATGTTTATCTATCAAAAATGAATAAACAAATAAATAAATGAATAAGCAAAACCCTAATCATCAACTTAACCATGGTTTAATTCTTTACACTTAACCAAATGAGCATGTATCATCAAACATGATACAAACATGTGCACAAAAGTATATCGCATATACAACTTGCACATCAAGTGAGAAAATCCATTTAAAGTGAACCAATACTAGTTAATGCAAACTAATATATCAAATATATAATTATACATTAAATCATTAAATCAACACTTGATTTAACGATCCGGTCATATTACATATAACCGACTAGTGATCTATGTATCGGCTTATCGAATCAATCCTTGATTCGATATCTAGGTTATATCGCATATAACCAATCGATACATTCATCACGAGAATGGTATACGGTATCACATACACGCATTATTCTCTGTCCTGCACATATCTCATATGCGCTCCTATTTCGTTTCGCTTGAGCCAGGAAACCTCTGTGTAGGACTCTAAAGACTCGTCAATACGCCGGCAGCAGATGATGATCATATCAAACACCCACAAGCCGCAAGCGGTCTGCTAAACTTAACGGCCACCCGGGTATTGAGCGATCAGAAGATCGACGAGCAAGCCTGCTCATACTCCTGTGAATCCAACCAGTAACACTTACCGTACAGTTCGGTCTCGTCGTCTGATATGTCGCATATCTCGCCTAGGAGTGGTAAACGTCAGACCCCAACAGCTCGATAAGTCGTGTCGATATGAGGTCTATAACAATTCGAGAAACTACAGGTAACACTTACCAGTAAATCTCAGCAATCCTAGCCAGGGATTTCCGGTTATAGCCAATCGAACACAGCGCAACATCAACCCCCTATACCGGGAGAGACGAATCCCCTCCTATCGCTCATTGCCTCCATGTGACTCGGGACTGTACCCAAAAACCACCGTTTTGCACGCCCTCTTGGACGT
Organism: Agapanthus africanus; assembly: GCA_030015575.1. Taxonomy (NCBI): domain Eukaryota; kingdom Viridiplantae; phylum Streptophyta; class Magnoliopsida; order Asparagales; family Amaryllidaceae; genus Agapanthus; species Agapanthus africanus. The sequence goes on along the minus strand of CM057350.1, from coordinate 459,948,885 downwards.
GGTAAGGTGGAAATCAAAGCACAGTGGGAACCACACAAGACTCTATGACGATCTCGGGTCAACAGACTACTCTGTACCAGTGTCACCAGAGAACTGCCATATGACGTGAGGTATAATACCATCTGGGAGTTCTCGGCGAGTCCGTCCAGTGTACCCAGTCTCCACTGAGCACCCGTATATCATCTCTGATGTCAAACACCAATGGATATGGGATCATCCATCGCCCATCTGTATGGGTCGAGAAGGTATACGTTAGTCTACTCTGGTATATCGATGCCCCGTCTCGATATACCCACGACTAGGGACCTTGAAGAATGTACTTATGGACTACCCTGTCCCCACTAGTATGATCCGCATCATAGTCTAGGTAGTCAAGTACACATCCTAAGGTCTTTACTAACATGTATCAGAGAGACAATCAGTGTACACGTTAAAGTAAAGATCAACCAGATAGCATATTATCATGTCGAGCAAGAAAGTCCTCCCTATATATGTCCAAGCATCCACTACAATATACATCCTATGTATAGTAATGGCCTCTAGGGCATACATATAACTAACAATCTCCCACTTGCATTAGGGCCATCTGATAGCAGTGGTTGTAGTATCTCATAGTCAACCATCCCATAAAAGTCTCTATCTGGGAAAAGGCCTTTGTGAGTGGATCCGCCGTGTTATCCTCTGAGTCTGCTCTCCTAACCTCGATCACCCTGGAGATCAACCATCTCCATGATCAGGTGATACTGCCTTAGAATATGTCTGGATCACTGATGGGACGGGTGTTCCTTGGCATAAGCCACAAATCTCCATTGTCACACAATGGTAGGAACGAAGTTCATCTCATGAACTATTATACATCCAGACTGCCTCTTTGGTAGCATCTCAAGTAGCGATGTATCGAGCCTTTATTGTCTAGTATGCCACGGTATCTAGCTCGGAACTCTTCCAACATACCGTCCCTTTACTGAGGGTAAAGACCATGCCTGTGACTGACATTCAGTCGTCCTTATCACTCTGGAACCCTTCCAGTGATTCTCCCCAGGATCGGTTGATACCATCTCACTTCAACGAGTGAGAATCCTAACATCCAATTAGATCTATCTCATAGATCCAAAACCCAGGATTTAGGAGGTATCACTTTGATCCTATATGGAGAATCATTGTGATAAGCGGAGATTGACCGAGCGTAGCATAGGAAACTCCTTTCCTATCAAGAGCATGTCATCCACGTACTCTACGAGGATCGTCACTATACTCCCTACTACCTTTTTGTTTATACAAGGTTCATCTACCATTTTGATGATGTCAAACTCTTTGACTAACACATCAAAACAGATGTTCCAACTCCGCGATACCTGCTTTATCCTATAAAGCATCTTGTACACGTTTCCGCTGCTCCCACTGTCTACGAAGCCTCCTGGCTGTGTACTTATAGACGTTCTCTTCTAAAACATCATTTAGAAAAGCAGTCATGGCACCCAACCGCCAGATATCGTAGTCATGGTATGTAGCCGTGGCAAGTAGGATCTGGATGGACTTAAGCATAGCCACTTGAAAAGGTTTCATCATAATCCACGCCTGGTCGATGACGAAAAGCTTTAACAAGTCTAGCTTTGAAAGTCTCAACTTTTCCATCTACACCAAGTAATCTTCTCAAGATATACTTGCTCCTGATGGGGATTTAACCCTTCAGATATAGCAACCAAAGTCCATACTTTGTTGGTGTACATGGATTCCATCTCAGATCGCTTAGCATCCAGCCATTCTTACAGAGTCCCACTCCTGATGGCCAGCTCGAAACTAGTTGGGTCATCATCTCATGATGCAATCCTCGCTCCCACTGTCATAGAGTAACCGAAGTATCTCTCAGGTGGGTGAGGAAGCCTACTAGATCGGCGGAGAGGCTGAGGTTCGTTGGTTTCTACTGAATCCTTTGGTTCTATCAAATCATCAGCTGCATTTTGTATAGCTGGAACATTTCCAGTTCTACATAACAGATCTTGCCTCGATCTTGTCCCGATTTTGCTTTTAGACATAGGCTGGACAACCCCAAATCTTAACTAACTTGAGAGATGGGCTCTTCCCTTATCATATCAAATATGAAGTGGTAGGCAACTGATTTGATTTGAACCCTATTCAATAGGTATGCAGCTTCTCAAGTGCATAACTCCCAAAAAGGAAATAGGTAACTCAGTAGTACTCATCATAGAGCACACCTTATCATATAGGGTGTGATTGCTCCGTCCCGATATACCATCGTGCTATGGTGTATACGGAGGAGTAATGTTGAGAGAGAATCTCATTCTCCTTTAGAATAGTCCAGGAATTCCGTGCTCAAGTATTCTCCTCCTTGATCACATCAAAGGACATATTACTTATACCCGTTTTGGTTCTCTACTTCTAACTTATATTCTGTGAATATCTCAAAAGGTTCGGACTTGTGTTTCAACAAGAACATATATCTGAATCTAAAGAGATTATCAGAGAATGTAATGAAGTACAAGGAACCGGTCTTGGCATATGTAGACAGGGGACTTTACATACATCAATATGTATCAATCCCAAGAGTTTACTAACTCTTTCTCTGTTTCCAATAAACAGAGCTGTGGTCATCTTATCTCTGTGACATGACTGGCAAGTTTCATAAGATGCAAATTCAAACAGATTTAAATTTGCATCTAAATGTAACTTCAGCTAGTCGGGTCGCATTGATATGACCTAGTCTACAATACCTCAAGAAGAATTCGTTCATTTCTGAACTCTTCCTCTTGTGTGTGTTCTGTACACTAAGAACTGTAGTTTGATTTAGAACATCAATGCTTTTAGATAACGTGCCTGATCCGATCAACTTTTGATATAGGAAATGTTCAAAACATTATCCAACAATACAAAATTTTATCGTTTCTTTACTAATAAAGAGACAGATATGATTTTGTATATCAGGTTCGGTATCTAATAACATTCGTTCAGAATCAATGTATTTATAATACAGGGTGACAGTGACCAACAGACTTGGCTGCAACACTTGCCCCGTTTTCTGCCTCATGAAACTTATCACCCGTTCTCAGTTTTTCTAGCTTTTTGCAGCCCTATGTAACAGATTACATATCTGGGATCCTGATCCGGTATCATATACCCAGGATGCGGAGGATACTGAGAAACAGTTCTTTGTAATGAACACACCCGAAGGAGATGCATCATATGCACTTTCTTCGTTTGGGCGGCATAGGAATTCTGGTATTCCCCAATTTCCTGCTCTGTCTTATAACAATTATAAGTTGGAGCGGGACCAACGTTTCCTAGCTCAGTATAACAAGCGGGTTCAGTCAATATTCCGTATTATTATCTTGATTAAGGCGTGATATGGTCGCTACCTGGAGAGAGAGAGAATAAAACACTCAGCGTGCGCTCTTGCAAGAATAGATTGGTTATTATTTTATCTAATCAGGATGGCTCCCACTGTTTTTATCAAATCTTCCTTCAAACCCTAAAAGGAAAGACTAGCCGGGATTAATTATGCACTACAAGTTCGCCAATCTTTCAGCCAGGCCAGTGTCGGTACTTTGAGGGAGGTCCCCCGTGCTTTCGCACGAACCTAATTACAGTAAACCTCGTTTTCCCAGAAGCGTAACCCCGTTGACACCTTTCTAGACACCTACTTGATCGGCTAATTGTAATGTGTAAAACTCTCCCAGGAGTAACTCTTACTTGCAGCGGGTATCGGGATCCAACTATCTCATAGAAGGTATGCAATCTCATTGCAAATTTCAACACTTGAAATTCCCGATAATATTTTGCCCCAAACGATCTATGACCTTGACAAGGTCAACAAACCATAGACCGTAAGTCAAGTTCAACCCGTCATTTCTTGATTGAATCAAACCCACCCGCACGACCCATGACAAGGTCAACAAGGTCGTACGACTACCCTAACCCAATCTGCATTATATGCATAAACAGATAAATACTGGTTAGCTACCACACACTGCGCCTTGACAAGGTCAACAAACGCAGCACGAATACTAAACAGGACTTATCTGAAATGACGGAGGGCTACGACAGGTTTTTCTGAAAACCTATTGCGTAATGAACTTGATATCTTTGTAGAATCAAATGATTTTAAAATGGAGTGTTTTTGAGGCTTTTCTAGTTTTGCTAAAGGGGTCACTCCCGGTGAAGGGATCGTCGGCCCTTTCCTCATCGAATAAGGTGCGGGATATATCATATATATCACTGTGCAAAGCAAAACACTTAAAAGCAATCAGAAGACAAACCGAGTGTGTAGCATCTTCCAGTTATTGCTAAAGGAGTCACTCCCGGTGAAGGGATCTCGGTCCTTTCCTCATCGAATAAGGTGCAGGATATATCACATATACCGCTGTGCAAAGCAAGAACTGTAGCTACCTGTTTTATTTTTGAAATTCGATTCTACAACATCTTTAGGTTTCTTTTATTTCATTAATCACATTAATGAAGTCCCATCATTTAAGTACCTAAACATCACAGATAAATACGACGTACACTTATGCCATCCGCATTCGCCTCGATGTCCCCTCGTGCACCGTTAGGTTAGGTGACTAACGGCAGAGCGGGGCAGGGCTAGCGCGGATGTAAAACATAAGTAACGTCTATATAATATATCATATATACTATATACAGTATCCATCACAGAACATCACATGATCACATCACAGATATCGCAGCAGAAGAATCATATGAAACATTGGATATACTAGGACGTCCGTGTTTTCAATACGAGTCATTATAAAACACGGATTCCACGGTCGTGATGAATAGCCAAACCCACACCCCTAGACCCCTACGAGAGCGGCAAGAAACCCTACCAATTCTAGGGTTAGGAGACCCGGACTCGACTCCTCGAGTTGGTCTCCCACTGGACCCCAGAACCTGGTTACTTGTGCCCTCCTCCTTGGGTCTATCCTAGTGCGGAAAAGTAAATAATATACAAAAGGTGACATCTTCCACAACCTGGAAGTGCCCCAATAAAAGAATATTACATACAAGTTTTTACATGAATGAAAAAGAAAAACACTCATCTCACATAAAATCCCCCGGCTATTCAAACACGACGATCCAATATAACATATCCAGCAACACATAACATCACATGTCATCAACGTAAGTAAATATGCGCATCCCAATTGTCGTTGATATATAGCAACGAAACAGGCGATCTCACATATTACACTTACGGTCACAGAAAAGAAAGTGTAAAACTACAATAGTTGGAATCCGCAACCTCCATAGACATCGCATGCGTAATCAGATGAATTCCTTAGACATCGCATGCCTAACAATTATAAACCCCGCATTTTTGTCTCATTATCGAAAACACTTTTCAATATCAAGTCGGGTAATTCAACAAGATTCCCGACATCCTGATCGAATGCTCATCGCAAACTTTAGTAGGCGGCCGCACCCCCGACGCCGTCAACGAAGTGCACCAAGGCGGAACACCGCTGCCGCGAGCACCCGAACGGACGCTTTCGGCGACGGGGTTCTCCTACAGTCACTTGGTCGGGGCTATGGAGTGAGGCTGTCTATTAAGTTTACCCGGCGAGTATCCGCGTACGCTACGTGATTGCGAAGGACTTTTGATCGCATCAAAATTCTGTGGCAACCGATCAAGTGAGACTAAACTGCTATGTTTATAACATTCAAACAGTTGTCTCATAACTACTTGTGAATTCCAATTATTGTATCACATTCCAGATAAATAGAAAATGTTAAACTTTCCGATCGAGCAATCGAACACCCAAGTTTTCCCGAAACAGCTCATCACATGAAATAAGTCTAAAAACATTCAGTTCATGCCTCAGTACCAACGGTCCAGCCGTAGAAGGGTCAAGCCAACGCCTCATACGTGGCACGCCGTACTGCCCCAAACCCGAAGGTTCAAAGGGCAGTTCAAGACGGTCACATAATCGAGTTAAGGTTTGTTGTCTTCTAGAGGGACCATCGCGTTACTTGCACTACTTAGAACATCTTTAAACCACGGAAAAATCCAACACTTGGAAATTTTCCGGCAGGGGAAAAATTGGGTATTTATATCCGGTCGAGCTTTTTAACATATTCTAAAACTATCCGGAAAAGCACATAGACAAAATTAGAAAATCCGATCGAAACACCGAGTCCCCAATACAACCCAGAAAACTCAACTCTTGAGTAAATATTAAAAATTCCTAGAAAACTCAGCATTTCAAGAAAGAAGTTACTGTGCAAAAATTTTTGAATGAAGTGATTAACTGGCCGCGGAACCGCCGCATTAGCCATGCTAATGCCGCGGTTCCGCCGCTCAATGATAGAATCATGGGTTCCGTTTTGTACAGTAATTCTTAGAATCCCCTGCTGAGTTTTCTGCATATTTTTAATTTGGAAAAAACCCAGTTTTTAAAAAATGTACAGAGAGCCGTTTTCGGGTTAGGTTTTGGTTCGATCGGACTTCAAACTCCGTCTACGCTTCGCCTAAGGCTCTAGCTAGGCTCTGATACCACTGTAGGGTTCCTAGGCACTCTAATGAGGTCTCACAAGGCATCAACCATGCCAATTTCAAAAATTACAAGTGCCGAGAAACTCTAATACGGATCGTTAACTAGATTTTTAGGCGAAAGATGCAACTAGTTAACAACTTAACTAAGTCATCGGAAATACAACCTTTGTAGATCCGGTTCTCCACCACCATAGCTCCATGATGAAGTCTCCTTGCTGTCCAAATCAAATCCCAGGCTCTAGCATCGGCTTCATCGGAGAAATAGGCGGGCTAGGTCATCGACTACGATGCCGAAGATGATCTACGTCGAAGCATCACAAGATCAAGCTCCCACTTCACCAAGTCATGAAACTTGTGAAGAAAACACCCTATACTACTTGGCAAGAGGTAGAGGATGAAGAAATAGGAGGTGGGTTCACTTTAGAATTGGTTTTCTCACTCATTTTCACTAGTTGCCATTGTTGATAGCAAGCTTTTCTTCATGTGAAGAAGAAGAAGAAGAAGCAAGAATATGATAAGTGTTAAAGAATAATAGAAAAAGAATTCATTCTTATCATATTCTCAACCATAGTTAAGTATAGAGAATGAACTAGGGTTAGTTCAAATGGTTAGGGTTAAGCATGAGACAAGAATGGTGACTAAGTCAAAGCTTCTTGAATCTTCAACTAAAAACAAACAAAGCCACCATTCATGTTTATCTATCAAAAATGAATAAACAAATAAATAAATGAATAAGCAAAACCCTAATCATCAACTTAACCATGGTTTAATTCTTTACACTTAACCAAATGAGCATGTATCATCAAACATGATACAAACATGTGCACAAAAGTATATCACATATACAACTTGCACATCAAGTGAGAAAATCCATTTAAAGTGAACCAATACTAGTTAATGCAAACTAATATATCAAATATATAATTATACATTAAATCATTAAATCAACACTTGATTTAACGATCCGGTCATATTACATATAACCGACTAGTATTCTATGTATCGGCTTATCGAATCAATCCTTGATTCGATATCTAGGTTATATCGCATATAACCAATCGATACATTCATCACGAGAATGGTATACGGTATCACATACACGCATTATTCTCTATCCTGCACATATCTCATATGCGCTCCTATTTCGTTTCGCTTGAGCCAGGAAACCTCTGTGTAGGACTCTAAAGACTCGTCAATACGCCGGCAGCAGATGATGATCATATCAAACACCCACAAGCCGCAAGCGGTCTGCTAAACTTAACGGCCACCCGGGTATTGAGCGATCAGAAGATCGACGAGCAAGCCCGCTCATACTCCTGTGAATCCAACCAGTAACACTTACCGTACAGTCCGGTCTCGTCGTCTGATATGTCGCATATCTCGCCTAGGGGTGGTAAACGTCAGACCCCAACAGCTCGATAAGTCGTGTCGATATGAGGTCTATAACAGTTCGAGAAACTACAGGTAACACTTACCAGTAAATCTCAGCAACCCTGGCCAGGGATTTCCGATTATAGCCAATCGAACACAGCGCAACATCAACCCCCTATACCGGGAGAGACGAATCCCCTCCTATCGCTCATTGCCTCCATGTGACTCGGGACTGTACCCAAAAACCACCATTTTGCACGCCCTCTTGGACGTGGTAAGGTGCAAATCAAAGCACAGTGGGAACCACATAAGACTCTATGACGATCTCGGGTCAACAGACTACTCTGTACCCGTGTTACTAGAGAACTGCCATCTGACGTGAGGTATAATACCATCTGGGAGTTCTCGGTGAGTCCGTCCAGTGTACCCAGTCTCCACTGAGCACCCGTATATCATCTCTGATGTCAAACACCAATGGATATGGGATCATCTATCGCCCATCTGTATGGGTCGAGAAAGTATACGCTAGTCTACTCTGGTATATCTTTGCCCCGTCTCGATATACGCACGACTAGGGACCTTGAAGGATGTACTTATGGACTACCCTGTCCCCACTAGTATGATCCGCATCATAGTCCAGGTAGTCAAGTACACATCCTAAGGGCTTTACTAACATGTATCAGAGAGACAATCAGTGTACACGTTAAAGTAAAGATCAACCAGATAGCATACTATCATGTCGAGCAAGAAAGTCCTCCCTATATATGTCCAAGCATCCACTACAATATACATCCTATGTATAGTAATGGCCTCTAGGGCATACATATAACTAACACATATGACCTATGGAAACAACCTGGACACCCTCACCCACCATGGGGCCGGCCACTTCCCTATAAAAACCGGCCTCCCGGTTTAGGTGAAGACTTGGGGCCTCGTACTTGCAGGGGGGTCTCCTATGGTCTCAATTGGGTCCTTGGAGTTGTTTATTTATCTCGTAAATGTTCCAGTTCATTCCAGATTTCCCTGCACGCTCATATACCTCACAAACCGACATGCAAAGTTCTGTAAATCCGTATTTTGGGTTTCAGGTTGGGTTAGGTCTGGTTTTTGGAAATTGGGGAGTTTAAGGTCACTACTTAAGTCCAATTACACAACCACAACTCAAAATAATCTTAATCCTTTCTATGTTAATCCAAAGTTCGCCAAATTTCGCCAAATCCATACCAAACTTGAAATGAGTCTTAAGCAACCGAAATACTACGCTTTTTGTGAAAGAATATACCTCGGTTAGCACCCACGAATCCTCCACAGCGCCAAAATGAAAGCTTTCTTGGTCTATTGGGTAGCTAGAGGGCTTGTGCACCTTTTTTGTGAAATGGGGCTTGAGTTTTGAAGTGTTTTTCATGGAGTTTTGGGGGGTTGAAGATGGAGGAGGAGGAAAGGGCAGCAGCAGCAGCAGCACAAGGGGAGAGGGAGAGGAAATGAGTGTAAGAGATGATGAGGGAATGGCCAAGTCCATGTCAACATAAACCCTCACCTTTCTCTCTCTCACCTATACCTATTTCTTTATTCTTTCCTTTTCTTTTACTTTTCTTTTCCTCTCTAATTTCCTTCTCTCCTCAATAGTAAACCCAAAACAAACCATGGTAGAAAATGCACAAGTGTAAAAAAAAAAGATATGGTGCATGTTTGAACAAAATACGCTTAAAGCGCGATTAGCAATTTTTAATCGCGATTAGCACTAAATTAGTGTCAAATTAATCGTAAAAACTTAAAATTTGCATACTTCACATAAAACACCCTCTTTCTAGTAATTTCTATAATTTTCCAAATTTTTCCCAATTTATCGGTATTTAATTATACCGAAATATTAAAATAATCATTTAAAATTAATATTAAATTATAAAAATTCCCAAAAATAATATTTTATTTTTTTGAAATGTTACAATCTTCCCCCCTTAAAGAAATTCGGTTCCCGAATTTTAATTTAAAACCTCTCAAATACTAAAACATTTCAGTAAAAGTCCAAGTCATCGGGGCTCCGAAATCATCAATACATAAAACGCATCATAGCGCAATGCATGCGCATGTGTAATGAGCAGATAACTCAAAATCAAATCTCCTTCAAGCATCCCGCAATCATCGGAGTCATAGTAAAGACACAAAGGTCAAATCCAAAACAAAACCAATAGCATATAAATCAGAACTATATATGTAGACCTCAAATCTATACATGTAAATATCTAAAAGAAATGCATGCCAAACCTTTTTAAATCGCTGTGCGATGCACATATCACTGCACAGTGGTGGACGTCTACTGTAAGAAAATAACCATATATGTATATATCTTTAGTTTAATATGTACGTTCCGCCATTTTTGAAACCAATTTAGAAGGGTTTTCTTATTTTAAGCGCATCGTGTCATATCAGACACGTAGGTAATACTGAGACTATAGCTTGCTTTTTGGAAATCCCTTCGATAACTATCAATGCATGTAAAATATATCCAGGTACTGTCCTCTGACTAGTCCTGCTCAGTACGAAAACCAATAGCAAATATCATAAAAACGTACTGCTCCATCAGAAATAAATCCCAAAATGTATGTGAGAATACCCTGTGCGTCTGGTGCGCACGGAAATAAAAATCCATATATGTGCCATATATGTGCACAGAAACAATTTCTAGGTGCAACGGGTGTGCATGAAATATCTGCCAAGGGAAAGGGGCGTGCCTGACAGCAACATCAGGTGCATCTGACATGCACGAAAAATCTCGATTTAGCGCATCTAGTGTGCACCAAAATCGTATCTTAAAATATGCGCTCAACACGCGTGAAAATCCAATCAGGTGCATCCATCATGCACAAATAAAATCTAAATCATTCGCATTCAACATGCACGAAATCACGAAATCCAATATTAAGCGTCGAACATGCGCATGGTCCAAATCAAATGCACGAAGTGCAAGGAATCAACATCAATATCATAATCAAAATCCACGGTATACAATACGGCTCAATCAAAATCAGGTATACCGCGGTATATAAGCTCACATCCATGTGCATCAATGTGCACAAATCAAATCAAAACACTAAAAGTGCATGAAAACTATGCTGGAAGCATAAATCAAATCACATGCATAAAATAGGCATGAAATCACAATCAATACCTCAAGCGTAATACTATGCACAAAATATAAATACCTAGTAGGTGCAACCATGGTGCATGAAAACAAATATCATGGAACTCGGCCATCAAGACTAAATCATGCGAACAAATCATCCAAAATACCGAAATCCAAGGTGACGGATATGTGATAATCGAATAACAAAATCACAAATCATAAATACCGTCGTCGATAGTCCCTCCTTCAAAGTCGAGAAGGTGTCAGTGCATCCAATGCTAGCAGCGCAAGTTATCTACTTGCTTCTTACTCACGGTCTGGCGTCCTCTGTCTCTGGGCCCTTATCTTCACTGTGGATTGCCAATCTCGCGATCCATCGGCTCATCGGCCCTGTCAGGTGTGCTAATGGAGACCGTCCTGGCACTTCTCTGATCATCTCTCGATCAATCCTCACGACCACTCGTAAAGCAGCAGTGTCATGGAAGGAATCCATATATATAACGCCTCTACATGCGTATCACATCTCTGATATCAGCGGAGTGGAACGTCATCTCGTCGAGTTCTTGTTAGTTATATGTATGCCCTAGAGGCCATTACTGTACATAGGATGTATATTGTAGTGGATGCTGGGACATATATAGGGAGGACTTTCTTGCTCGACATGATAGTATGCTATCTGGTTGCTCTTTACCTTAACCTGTATACCGATTGTCTCTCTGTTACATGTTGGTAAAGCCCTTAGGATGTGTACTTGACTACCTGGACTATGATGCGGATCATACTAGTGGGGACATGGTAGTCTATAAGTACATCCTTCAAAGTCCCTAGTCGTGGGTGTATCGAGACGGGGCATCGATTTACCAGAGTAGACTAGCGTGTACCTTTTCGACCCATACAGATGGACGATGGATGATCCCATATCCATCGGTGTTTGACATCAGAGGAGATATACGGGTGCTCAGTAGAGACTGGGTACACTGGACGGACTCGCCGAGAACTCCCAGATGGTATTATACCTCACGTCAGATGGCAGTTCTCTGGTGACACTGGTACAGAGTAGTCTGTTGACCCGAGATCGTCATAGAGTCTTGTGTGGTTCCCACTATGCTTTGATTTCCATCTTACCACGTCCAAGAGGGCGTGCAAAACGGTGGTTTTTGGGTACAGTCCCGAGTCACATGGAGGCAATGAGCGATAGGAGGGGATTCGTCTCTCCCGGTACAGGGAGTTGATGTTGCGCTGTGTTCGATTGGCTATAACAGGAAATCCCTGGCCAGGGTTGCTGAGATTTACTGGTAAGTGTTACCAGTAGTTTCTCGAAAAGTTATAGACCTCATATCGACACGACTTATCGAGCTATTGGGGTCTGACGTTTACCACCCCTAGGCGAGATATGCGACATATCAGACGATCAGACCGGACTGTACGGTAGTGTTACTGGTCGGATTCACTGGAGTGTGAGCGGGCTTGCTCGTCGATCTTCAGATCGCTCAATACCCGGGTGGCCGTTACGTTTAGCAGACCGCTTGCGGCTTGTGGGTGTTTGATATGATCATCACCTGCTGCCGGCGTATTGACGAGTCTTTAGAGTCCTACACAGAGGTTTCCTGGCTCAAGCGAAACGAAATAGGAGCGCATATGAGATATGTGCGGGACCGAGAATAATGCGTGTATGTGATACCGTATTCTATTCTCGCGATAAATGTATCGAATGGTTGTATGCGATATAACCTAGTTATCGATTCAAGCGTTGATTCGATAAGCCGATACATTGGATACTAGTCGGTTATATGCGATATGACCGGATCGTTAAATCAAGTGTTGATTTAATGATTTAATGCATAATTATATATTTGATATATTACTTTGCATTAACTAGTATTGGTTCACCTTAAATGGATTTTCTCACTTGCTTTGCACAAGTTGTATATGTGATATACTTTTGTGCACTTGATTGTATCATGTTTGATGATACATGTTTGCTTGTGTTTGTGTAAAGATTGAACCATGGTTATTTAAATGATTAGGGTTTACATTTTCATATCTATTTATTTATTTATTTATTATGGAAATGATAATGAGAAGAATGGTTGCTAGTTTTGTTTTATTCTTTGAACATTCATGAAGCATTGACTTTAGTCAACCATTCTTATCTTATCCTTAACCCTAACCATTCAAACTAACCTTGGTTTAATCTCTACACCTAACCATGGTTTGCTTATGATAAGAATGGATTTTCTTTTCTTTTTAAAAATTTATTCTTATCATAACAATTTCCTTCTTCTTCTTCATTTCTTCAAGTGAAGAAAGCTTGCCTCCATCAATGGAAAGTGATGAAAAAGAGTGAGAAATCCAAATCTAAAGTCTACACACTTCCTATTTCTTCATCCTCTACCTCTTGCCAAGTAGTAGAGTGTGTTTACTTCATAAGTTTCATGACTTGGTGAAGTTGTGAGCTTGATCTAGCGATGCCTCGACGTAGATCATCTTCGGCATGGACATCGACGACCTAGCTTGCCCATTCTCCGACGAAGCCGACGCTAGAGCCCAGATTTGATTTGGACAGCGGAGAGGACCTCGTTGCGGAGCCGTGGAGGTGGAGCACCGGATCTACAAAGGTTGTATTTCCGTTTCTCATTAGTTATGTGTTAACTAGATTCTATTTTCGCCTAAATATCTAGCAAACGATCCGTAGTCGGGTCTCTCGGCACCTAGAATTTTTGAATTGGGCATGTTCGATGCCTTGTGAAACCTCACTAGAGTGCCTAGGGACCCTACAGTGGTATCAGAGCCTAGCTAGAGCCTTAGGCGAAGTCCAGACGGAGTTTGAAATCCGAACGAACCCGGAAACCCATTGCTAACATGCTCTCTGTCCTTTTTTGAAAACAGTGAGTTTTTCAACATTAAAAATATGCAGAAAAATCAGCAGGTCAATTTAAGAGGTACTGTGAAATTCGTGACCCTATCTCCATCAAACTGCCGCGGTTACGCGACACGAGCAAGGCTCGTGCGGCGGTTCCGCGGCGGTACGGACACTTTATTAAATATTTTTTTCACAGTAACTCATAATTAATAATGCTGGATTTTCTGGAAATTTTTAATAGTTATTCAAGAGTTGAATTTTTTGGGATTGATTTGGGGATTCGGTGTTTCGATCGGAGTATCAAATTTTGTCTGTGTGGCTTTCCGGATAATTTTTAGAATATGTTAAAAAGTTCGACCGGATATAAATACCCAATTTTTCCCCTGTCGGGAAATTTCCAAGTGTTGGATTTTTCCGTGGTTTAACGATGTTCTAAGTAGTGCAAGTAACGCGATGGTCCCTCTAGAAGACAACAAACCTTAACTCGATTATATGACCGTCTTGAACTGCCCTTTGAACCTTAGGGTTTGGGGCAGTACGGGGTGCCACATGTGAGGCGTTGGCTTGACCCTTCTACGGCTGGACCGTTGGTACTGAGGCACGAACGGAATGTTGTTAGACTTATTTCATGTGTTGAGCTGTATCGGGAAAACTTGGGTATTCGATTGTTCGATCGAAAAGTTTAACATTTTCTGTTTATCTGGAATGGGATACAATAATTGGAATTCACAACAGTTATGAGATAACTGAATGAATGTTATAAACATAGCAGTTTAGTCTCAATTGATCGGTTGCCACGGAATTTTGATGTGATCAAAAGTCCGTCGCAATCACGTAGCGTACGCGGATACTCGCCGGGTAAACTTAATAGACAGCCTCACTCCATAGCCCCGACCAAGTGACTGTAGGAGAACCCCGTCGCCGAAAGCATCCGTTCGGGTGCTCGCGGTAGCGGTGTTCCGCCTTGGTGCACTTCGTCGACGGTATCAGGGGTGCGGCCGTCTACTGAAGTTTGCGACGAGCATTCGATCAGTTCGTCGGGAATCTTGTTGAATTGCCCGACTTGATATTGAAAAGTGTTTTCGATAATGAGACTAAAATGCGGGGTTTATAACTGTTAGGCATGCGATGTCTAAGGTATTCATTTGATTAGGCATGCGATGTCTATGCAGATTGCGGATTCCAACTGTTGTAGTTTTACACTTTCTTTTCTGTGACCGTAAGTGTAATATGTGATATCGCCGGTTTCGTTGCTATATGTCAACGACAATTGGGATGCGCATATTTACTTACGTTGATGACATGTGATGTTATGTGTTGCTGGATATGTTATATTGGATCGTCGTGTTTGAATAGCCGGGGGTTTTTATGTGAGATGAGTGTTTTTCATTTTCATTCATGTAAAAACTTGTATGTAATATTCTTTTATTGGGGCGCTTCCAGGTTGCGGAAGTTGTCACCTCTTGTATATTATTTACTTTTCCGCACTAGGATAGACCCAAGGAGGAGGGCACAAGTAACCGGGTTCTGGAGTCCAGTGGGAGACCAACTCGAGGAGTCGAGTCCGGGTCTCCTAACTCCAGAATTGGTAGGGTTGCTTTCCGCTCTCGTAGGGGTCTAGGGGTGTGGGTTTGGCTATTCATCACGACCGTGGAATCCGTGTTTTATACTGGCTCGTATTGAAAACACGGACGTCCTAGTATATCCAATATTTCATATGTTTCTTCTGCTGCGATATCTGTGATGTGATCATGTGATGTTCTGTGATAGATACATTATATAGTATATATGATATATCATTTAGACGTTACTTATGTTTTACACCCGCGCTAGCCCTGCCCCGCTCTGTCGTTATTTACCTAACTTAACGGTGCACGAGGGGACATCGAGGCGAATGCGGATGGCATAAGTGTACGTCGTATTTATCTGTGATGATTAGGTACTTAAATGATGGGACTTCATTAATGAGATTAATGAAATAAAAGAAACCTAAGATGTTGTAGAATCGAATTTCAAAATAAAACAGGTAGCTACAGTTCTTGCTTTGCATAGCGGTATATGTGATATATCCTGCACCTTATTCGATAAGGAAAGGACCGAGATTCCTTCACCGGGAGTGACTCCTTTAGCAATAACTGGCAGATGCTACACACTCGGTTTGTCTTTTGTTTGCTTTTAAGTGTTTTTGCTTTGCACAGTGATATATATGATATATCCCGCACCTCATTCGACGAGGAAAGGACCGACGATCCCTTCATCGGGAGTGACTCCTTTAGCAAAACTAGAAAAGCCTAAAAAACACTCCATTTTTAAAATCATTTGATTCTACAACGATATCAAGTTCATTACGCAATAGGTTTTCAGAAAAACCTGTCGTAGCCCTCCGTCATTTCAGATAAGTAGTAGTTAGTATTCGTGCTGCGTTTGTTGGCCTGCGTCAAGGCGTAGTGTGCGGTAGCTAACTGGTGCTTATCTGCATAAGCATATGATGTGATTGGATTAGGGTAGTCGTGCGACTTTGTTGGCCTGCGTCAATGGTCGTGCGGGTGGGTTTAATTCAATCAGGAAATGACGGGTTGAACTTGACTAGCGGACTATGGTTTGTTGGCCTGCGTCAAGGTCATAGGACGCTAGGGGCAAAATATTATCGGGAATTTCAAGTGTTGAAATTTGCAATGAGATTGCATACCTTCTATGAGATACTTGGATCCCGATACCCGCTGCGAGTAAGAGTTACTCCTGGGAGAGTTTTACGCATTACAATTAGCCGATCAAGTAGGTGTCTAGAAAGGTGTTAACGGGGTTACGCCTCTGGAAAAACGAGATTTACATTAATTAGGTTCGTACGAAAGCACGGGGGACCTCCCTGTTCCCACCAAAAATTTCTGCGCAAAAGAGTCCAAGGTATCAAATGGCAGCGATACGCTTAAGGAAATACGAACCAGTATCTTCCGGGCTGTTTTTTGACAAACTCCCGAATGAGAAATGGATAAATTCTATTTGTATCGAAAGCGTCTCGATAAAACCTTCGATTTGATATATTATGGGCCTCATAATTCATCCGGGATCTAAAGTTATGAGCAAATGTCTATGCACATGTGATTTAAGGAAGAAGATGCGAACCAGTATTTTCCGAGCTGTATTTTGACAAACTCCGGAACGAAAAATAGCTAAATTCTGATGATATTGAAAGTATCTCGAAAAGACCTTCGATTTGATATATTATGGGCCTCATAATTCATCCGAGATCAAAAGTTATGAGCAAATGTGTTATACACGTGTAATCTAAAGTAATGCTCTACTACATGGGGAATGCATTTTTTAGTCCCACATCGGGAAAAGGAGAGCTGGCTTCTCTACCACTCCCATATAAATAAGAGGGGATACCTCTTAGAAAGGGTAGAGTAAAAATCCTCAAAGGATTCAATACTCAAAGGAGCTTAGTTCTCCAAGATAGGAGCATGCTCCTCCATAATGCGCATATGCGCAAGCGCCATGTGCGCTACGTGCAACGCACGTGTGCCTGCCATGCGGCACTACGTGCAACGCACGTGCGCACCACATGAGAATATTTAATAATATTAAAAGGAGCTTGTTCTCCATATATAGAAGCTTTGCTTCTCCTCATAATGCGCATGTGCGCCACGTGCAACGCACGTATGCCCGCCATGCGGCACCACGTGCAACGCACGTGCGCACAACAGATAGTGCCTTGCACTTGCTATGAACCTCTGGTTCTCAGATAAATAAATAAATAAAAATAGTGCCTTGCACTTGCTATGAACCTCTGGTTCTCAGATAAATAAATAAATAAAAATAGTGCCTTGCACTTGCTATGAACCTCTGGTTCTCAGATAAATAAATAAATAAAAATAGTGCCTTGCACTTGCTATGAACCTCTGGTTCTCTGAGACAGAAAGAAAGAAAAGATTTTCTTTTCTCTTCTTTGATCTAAATTTAGATCATTAAAAAGTGCTCTGCACTCATTTTCTTGAATCCAAAAGATTCTTGGTGCTTTGCACTATTTGAAGGACCAGGCCCAAATCAAAATGACCTGACAGGCCAAAATAAATTGCAAGGCAATAAATGGGCAGAGCCCAAATAAATTGATGCTTTGCATCCTTTATATAAGGGCAGAGCCCAAATAAAATTGATACCTTGCATCATTCCTAAAAGGGTAGAGCCCAAAACAAATTGATACTCTGCATCCTTTCTGGGCAAGGCCCAAATAAAAATAAAAAAAAAAGAAATGGAATGCAAAAGCAAATAAAATGTTGAACATTTCAACTGGACTTAGCCCAATTTTGGCCATAAGTCCTTAAATTAAATTGACTGAGCAAAATGGCTCTCCTAAATCAATCTACATCCGGTTCGAGGGTACATCTCCGAACTCCTTTGACATCCGTCGTTGTAATTCCTCAACGACGTCAAAGAGGTGACGGGTCCCAACGACCACACATCGATATGGACTGCGGGGTCCTTAAACTCGTGGACCGAGATGTCCCTAAACTAATATTGGACCGAGACGTCCTTAAACTAATATCGGACCGAAACGTCCTTAAACTAATATCGGACCGAAACGTCCTTAAACTAATATTGGACCGAGACGTCCTTAAACTAATGTTGGACCGAGACGTCCTTAAACTAATATCGGACCGAGATGTCCTTAAACTAATATTGGACCGAGACGTCCTTAAACTAATGATGGACCACTACGTCCCTAAACTGGCATCGGACCGAAATGTCCCTAAACTAATGACGGACCACCACGTCCCTAAACTGGCGATGGACCGAAATGTCCTTAAACTAATAATGGACCACTACGTCCCTAAACTGGCATCGGACCGAAACGTCCCTAAACTAATAATGGACCACTACGTCCTTAAACTGGTATCGGACCGAGACGTCCCTAAACTAATAAGGGACCACTACGTCTCTAAACTGGAACAATAGAGCCAATTGCTCTTTTGCCGGATCTAAACGATCCCGTTTAAGTTGATCTTAGCCCCAAATACGGCTAACGTATCCTTAAGCACTTAAATGGACTATAAAACCCTCAATCAGCTTTGGTTCAAGGGTACATCTCTGAGCTCCTCTGACACCTATCGTTGTAATCCTTCAACGATGTTAGAGAGGTGATGAGTCCCGATGGCCATAAATTAAATGAATCACCACGTCAGGTTGATCTTAGTCCAAAGCAAGACTAACGTATCCTTGACGAATGTTTAAGTTGATCTTAGTCGCAACGCGACTAATGCATCCTTAAACTAAAAACACCAAACCCAAATCTAAGTAAATACGGATTTGGACTAATCCACGCCCTACGGGCGACGGCATTACTCAGTCTCCGTATACAATCCACGGGCAGCCACAAACAAAACAAACACACACGACACGAAGTGAAATTCTGGAGAAGGAGAAAGTTGTTACCGTAAAGCGGTAGCGTAATTAACTGCAGGGGCTTGCGCCTGCAGGGAAGAGCGTCCCCACAATCAAAAACCCCTCAAGCGAGGGGGAATCTGACAAAGTCTGCTACATCGGCCGCATCCGTCTAAACCTTCGATACACGGTGCCATAAATCAACTTGGCATCTTCGAAGAGGTGGACGGATAAAAACCAAATAGCATCTGCCCCGAACCTCAGGCACGTGACGTCCTAACGTCGCAGGCCGCCGTTCGGAGGGGAACAGATTCTGGCACGCCCGGTGGGACCTTTTCCTCTTTCCACTCCACACTTCGTGTGTCGTGTTCGCGAACGAACCGCGATTTGCTGTGGTTGCCTGTGGATTCGAGGTACTAAGATTTGGTATCTTGCTTCGTGCAGGAAACAGAAGATCAATGGCTTCAGACTGCACTACCTGCAACTGCATCTCTCGCTCCATCCCGTCCGGAGGAGTGACTTATGGGCCCCAAGCGGCCTCCCTTTTCAAGATGCCAGTGGAGCAAGTAACTCAGGCCACCGCTGGATTGTTCTTCGGGACTATGGTCCCATTGATAAGCTTCAATGCCCCAATAACATCGCAAGAAGCTCCAAAGAAGTTGGTCTTCGACCGACTTGCCACTGCCGCGACCCCTCTCAACGAGTCATCCAACTCCACTGCTTCAGGTTTTAATGGATTAGGCCAGAGCTCCATCGGGCCCATGAAGAAGCCTGCCATACCAGAAGGCGTTATCCCGAAACGGATAGCCATCCCAACTCCCGTTCCTGGCAAAATCACCAAGGTTGCTTCCCATGTTCAGAAGTCCGCTTCTGACAAGTTGGCCGTCCCCGCTCAACGGACGTCGATCTTTAAAAAGCTGGTACCGGTATATTCTGACCAATACAGGGGGCATGAGGAGGTCACCCCTATAGCTGAAACAACTCCATCAGCACGACATGCCCGACGTCGCTACTGGCACCGAGTGAAGAAGGCTGGGGGCAACTCCCCCTCTGGACTTACTCCTCCAACTCTAATGGTGGAGATCGATATTGCTGTTCCAACCAAGAACAGCTTTGAGTTGCTGAACTCGGTGCGCAGAAACTCTCCTACTGCGGTGCTAAAGCGAACTCATTCATCTGTGAAGAATATTCCAGAGAAGAAGCTAGAGCAGCCCCTTCAACGGCTGTCCTCTAAAATTTACAAAGTCTGGCGACAAGTTCAAGAGTCGGTGATCGATCAAGACTGCCTCCGACGACAGAAAAAGATGAAGGTTCGGCAGGGGAAGGATTACTCTGTCAAAGCACAAAAAGCAAAAGCTACTTGGGTGCCCACTACAACGGCTCCCTTAACTCCAATCACTCAAAAAAGGAGTCCGCAAGAAGCCCCTGTGTCTTCGGCAAATCGCAAAGACACCGAACACAAACGCCCCAAGTCTGGGGGCATGGTGGTGCACACTGTTTATATGGCTTCTGGAAAGGAGGAAAGCCGCACTTCTATGGGCCACCGACCGCTCACCCGATCCGTGACGAAAGCCCAGGAGCAACAACAAAAGCTTCAGGAAATGATGACTACAATGGCTGCACTCACTGAGCCAAAAGAAAGCTCTGAAACGTCTTCGGATGAGCGTCAAGAACAAGAAACCGACGCTGACTTTTTACGCAGAGTCCTCGAAAAGAGGGACAAAGAAGCTGCAGAGCAAGCGGCTAACATAAAACAGATGGCGTTCCTCTTCCAAGATATGGTAGGGATGATGTTACAGCCGGACCCTCCTGCCGAAGATCCTCCGATCGTCCTTGAAGACGACAGAGGAGAAACGTCAAATCCTCCACCGGCTCTATCAACAGCCAAGGAGGAGGCAATCTCCAAAGTTGACCTAGACGAATATATAGCTCAGCAGATCCGGGTTCATCAGGCGAATGAAGCGGCTGGGCAAATTGTTAGAACCGGACGACCGTATCCGAGCTGGTATGACCATATCAATTACCCGCCAGGATATACGATCCCTAAATTCCACGTATATAAAGGGACAGGGAATCCGCATCAGCATGTCGCTCAATTCAGGGCCTTATGCGGCAATACTGGAGGCGGTGACAAATTGTTGCTACGTCAATTCGTCGGCAGCTTAGCAGAAACAGCCTTTGAATGGTATTCGGAGCTACCTAACGACTCTGTCAAAACATTTGCAGAGATGGAACTGCTGTTTACACAAAGATTCGCAAGTGCTAGTGAACGCACCCCGATTACAGCACTGATAAATGCCAGGATAAGGTCAGGCGAAACATGTGTCCAATACGCAACACGATGGCGGAACCTATGGTCGAAATGCGAACAACGCATAGAAGAGGCTCCTGCGGTAGGCATGTTTGTGGGCACTCTCGATCCGCAGGCGACCATCTCGCAATTCATGATGTTCTTCAGGCCGACCACGTTCCAGGCCTTGATCGACAAATTAGCCCAAATGGACCAGATGGGCCATAGACCATCTCCTCCAAGACCCGATCCCCGAAATGAGAAAGGAAAAGCGATCATCGTCGCCAACGCTCAGCAACAGCCGAGCAACTCAAAGCCGGTCGCTCGCCAAAACAACGTGCGTCCACGCCCATCCCTCGAAGAGAGGCTAGGACGTCCTTACTCGTTTCCTCAGAATAAAACGAGAAGACTGTTTGAGCTGGCAGTGCGTAACAGACTCATCAATCTGCCAAGTCCAAAGCGTCTGTCGCAGCCAGGCGATCTTAATAATCCCAATTATTGCCCTTACCACCAAACGGTAAGTCACCCGATTGAGGATTGTTTCGTCTTTAAGGGATGGATTGAGGATCAATACCTGCAAGGCAAGTTCACGCTGTCTGAAAGCTGGAAGGTAAACCCCCCACAGCCGCACTCTCCAAAGAAGATGGACACGCCGGGGGCAACTTGTTCTTTCGTCGAGGATGAAAACAATGGAGAAAACTTATCGGATGAATCCGAAGACTACGTAGCGACTTGTCATGTGATTTCTCATTCACTGACGGATGAGGAGGAGGATCCTTGCGCTGAGAAATCAACGGCGGACCCTGAAACAGAAATTTCGCGGCCGTCAGACAAGTTGATCGATGCCTTCCTAAATGAAATTCGTTTGAAAGCAAAAGCCAATCAAGAGCATGAAATGGCCATACTGGAAAGAACCAAGGTATTCCCGTCAAATCAAAAGACATACACTGCGGGTAAAAATAAATTCAAGACGAGGAAACGGTTCGCCAAAGCTCTATCAGTAGGAATGAAGCTACCGCCCTCCGAAGAAAATCCTTTCTCTGAGGTAGAGATGTACCCTAACTTCTGTTTATATCATCAGAAGATCATACATCCTACCGAAGACTACGAGTCCTTTAACTGTTGGTAGCAAGGGTATGTCGCTCAAAAGCAACACTTCGACAGGACAAAGTGTGAAGCTTGTGGACATCGGAAAAATGCGATATATGAGCGCAAAAGAGCCACCGCCGACTGTCATATAGCCGACTTCAAGGGATCACAAATTATCACCTTTGGAAGCGACTCTGACGAAGAAGCTACCCCCAACTCTTCCATCGGGGAATCTATTTCAAAAATAAAGGAATTGAGAATCTGCGAGAACGTTCAGCCGTGCAATCGCATGCTACTCGGAAAAAATCTCGGCCCCGTAAACAAAGGATCGAACAAAAAGGATAAAGGAAAAAGAAAAACGGCCCTCGTCGCCAGCACTCACCAACAATCAGGTGACCCTAGACCGGTTGCTTGCCAAAGCAACAAGCGGCAATCCCTCCAGGAAAAGTTGAAACGTCCTTACTCGTTTCCGCAAGATAAAACAAGGGGACTGTTCGAGCTGGCAGTGTGCGACAGACTCATCAATCTGCCGAATCCAAAACGTCTATTGCGGCCAGGCGATATTAATAATCCTAATTATTGCCCTTACCACCAAACGGTAGGTCATCTGATCGAGGATTGCTACGTCTTCAAGAACTGGGTTGATGACCAATACCAACAGGGCAAGTTCGCGTTGTCCGAAATTTGGAAGGTGAACCCGCCACAACCGCATGCTCCGAAAAATATGGACACGCCGGGGGCATCATGCTCATTCATAGAGAAAGCCTAACGGACCACTACGTCCTAAAACTGGATAACGGACCGAAACGTCCTTAAACTAACAACGGACCGAGATGTCCTTAAACTAACGACGGACCGCAATGTCCTAAAACTTGCAAATGACCGAAACGTCGTTAAACTACTCCCAACGCGCAGTATCTTCAGGCTGACGTGTTAATAAAAAAAAAAAGGGTACGTCCACAAGCAAAATGGGCACGGATGAAAACCCGAAAGGGCTCCGTGAGTAAAAACAGCAGGGCTACCGACGAGTGTTCGTGAAAACCCGAAAGGGCACGACCTCGTTAAAAAAAAAAGAATAAAATAAAAGATAAAAAAAACGGTACGTCCACAAGCAAAATGGGCACGGATGAAAACCCGAAAGGGCTCCGTGAGTAAAAACAGCAGGGCTACCGGCGAGTGTTCGTGAAAACCCGAAAGGGCGCGACCTCGTAAAAAAAAAGAAGAAAAAATAAAGGTATGTCCATAAGCAAAAAGGGCACGGATGAAAACCCGAAAGGGCTCCGTGAGTAAAAACAGCAGGGCTACCGGCGAGTGTTTGTGAAAACCCGAAAGGGCGCAACCTCGTTAAAGAAACACTTATAGAATCCTCTCGACCCTGTAAGGAGAAACCACCTGCGTGAGATCCTTACGACTCACAAAGGAGCAACACACTTGGGGATCCCCACGATTCCTAAGGAGAAAATACACTTGCGAGATCCTCACGACTCGTAAGGAGAACTCTCTTATGGGACCCCCACGGCCCGTAAGATTTGAAAGTCTTAAGTTACAGAGGCCTAAACCTGTGCTTAAGAAACCCCCACAACTTTCGACATTGCCCTACAAGTAGTCCAATATTGACCCTTGTATACAATCCACGAGCATGAATAAATATTTCCCTAACAAAGTCCCATCCGTGACTAGGGATATGCTTGTACAGCAAACAACACTTGTAAGTTCTCTCGACTTATAAGGAGAAAACCCTTTTGTAAGATCCTTACGACTTACAAGAGAACATGCACTTAGGAATCCTCACGATTCCCAAGGAGAAAACACACCTACAAGATCCTCACGACTTTTAGGGAGAAATACCTTTGTGAGACCCTTACGGCTCATGAAGTCAAAAGCCTCAGTCGACGGGATCTTAACCCTGTTCGCTAAGCCACCTTTGTTCAACATCGACGGAGGCAGATGATGATTCGCTCCTGGCAATATCCCAGTTGTAGCGATGCTGATGCCTAAACCGGTATCAAATTCCAAGTCCTTTCATGGCAAATGATGATTCGCTCCTGGCAATATTCCAGTCGCAGCGATGCTGATGCCAAGATTGGTATCGGATCCCAAATCCCCTACTCGCGAGAAAGAAAAAAATCAGCGAGCCAAAAAAAAATGCATATGAAATAGCCGAAATGATTGGGCAACTCGCAATAAAAAACAGCGAGTAAAAATAAAATAAACAACCGAAATTATTGGGCAACTCGCAATAAAAAGTAGCGAGTAAAAATAAAATAAACAGCCGAAATGATTGGGCACCGCGAAAAATAGCCGAAATGATTGGGCAATCGCGACCTTCGCGATATAAAAGCTGAAATGATAGAGCATCGCGGAAAGAATAAAAAAAAATGAAAGAATGAAACTTTTGCCCTACAGGTGAAATCACATCGATCCCTGTATATAATCCAGGGGCACAGATAAAAAGGGAACAATACCTTCCCAACAGGCTCCACCAGAAAGCGAAGCCAAATCTCGACGGTTCATAGATAACCTAGAGACCATCTCGACATTTGTCGCAATATTACAGACACGATGTCAACAAATGAAGCAAAGGAAGGTCCCTAACTTCAGGGTCTCGACGTCAATATCGACAACTTAAAGATCACCAACGGCGTTTCTCCTCACTTCAACTAGATGCAGACATGGCGTCAACAACTGACCTCAGAATCGCAACAAACGGAACCATGACAAAGTCCCTAGTTCCAAATCTCAATGGCCACGTCTAAAGCCTGGAGACCAACAACGGTGTGCCTCCTCATTCCAACAGGACACAGATGTTACACCATCAAGCAGAGCGATGGCAGAATCCCAGCTTCACCTCAGCATTCGTCTCGATACAGTAGACGCAATGTCAACAACAGCGTTCCTCCGCAGTCCAGCTGGAGGCAGATGCAACGTCAACAAAAGACCTCACGGTCAAAACAAAGCGGAGTAACGGCAAAATCCCAACTCCACCTTAGCATTCGTCTCGTTACAACAGACGCAATGTCAACAACGGCGTTCCTTCGCAGCCCAGCGGGGTGTACATGCAAAGTTAACAAAAGACCCCATGGTCGAAACAAAGCGGAGTGATGGCAAAATCCCAGCTCCACCTCAGCATTCGTCTCAATATACCAGACGCAGTGTAAGCAAACGAAGCGAAGGCCACATTCCTAGCTTCAACGTCTTTACGGTAACTCACATAAAACCGGAAAGACAATCGGAGACCATCTCACAGAAAGTGGTCACCTCCTTGACGTTCGTCTCGATACAGTAGACGATATATCAACCCCGGCGTTCTTCCTCCAACAGGATTTGGACACACCAAAGCAAACGAAGCGAAGGCCACATTCCTAACTTCGACGTCTTAACGGTAACTCACATAAAACCGGAAAGACAATCGGAGACCATCTCACATGAAGTGGTCACCTCCATGACGTTCGTCTCGATACAGTAGACGAAATGTCAACCTCAGCGTTCTTCCTCCAGCAGGGATTCAGACACACCAAAGCAAACGAAGCGAAGGCTAAATCCCTAGCTTCAGGGTCTTAACGTCAAGTCATATAAAACCGGAAAGACAATCGGAGATCATCTCGCACCAGTGTGGAGTGGTCACCACTTCGACGTCCGTCTCGATACAGCAGACGAGATGTCACCCCAACGTTCGTCTCGACACAGCAGACGTAACGTCATCAAACAAACGGAGCCACGGCAAAATCCCTAGTTCCCACCGTGACATTCGTCTCGATACAGAGGACGCAATGCCAGCAAACGAAGCGAAGGCTAAATTCCTAGCTTCAGGGTCTTAACGGCAAGTCATATAAAACCGGAAAGACAATCGGAGATCATCTCGCACCAGTGTGGAGTGGTCACCACTTCGATGTCCATCTCGATACAGCAGACGAGATGTCACCCCAACGTTCGTCTCGACACAGCAGACGTAACGTCATCAAACAAACGGAGCCACGGCAAAATCCCTAGTTCCAAACCTCGGCGGTTCACCAGTAACCTAGAGACAACCACGACATTCGTCTCGATACAGAGGACGCAATGCCAGCAAACGAAGCGAAGGCTAAATTCCTAGCTTCAGGGTCTTAACGGCAAGTCATATAAAGTCGGAAAGACAATCGGAGATCATCTCGCACCAGTGTGGAGTGGTCACCACTTCGACGTCCGTCTCGATACAGCAGACGAGATGTCACCCCAACGTTCGTCTCGACACAGCAGACGTAACGTCATCAAACAAACGGAGCCACGGCAAAATCCCTAGTTCCCACCGCAACATTCGTCTCGATACAGCAGACGCAATGCCAGCAAACGAAGCAAAGGCCAAATTCCTAGCTTCAGGGTCTTAACGGCAACTCATATAAAGCCCGAAAGACTATCGGAGATCATCCCCACACCAGCGCGGAGTGGTTATGACTCATCGGGGCTCTCCAAAATGAGCCTAACCTCAAGTAAAAAGCGGCATGGCAAATTCCTAGCGCTTGCTCTTCTGACGGTCAAACTGCCAAGGAGGATTGCTTGAAGACGTCTTGTCCAGCCCCCGAAGGGATCAGAGACACGGCAGTCGCGGGGCTACTCGAACAGCACGATTGCCTATCGAGGACTATATCAGCTTATGCGACGGTACGATGGCCAAAACCCTAAGTATCACCAACCTTAACGGGCTTCTGTCGTAAAGAGCAGAGGTTAAATGCGACGTTAAGATGTTCTTGCGAGATCTGCTCGATCCGTTTCGACTCGTGAGGAAATTGATGTCTTTGCGAGATTTTCTCGATGCGTCTCGACTCGTGAGATAAAGCCTTAGGCAGTAGGGATTAAAAAACCTGTTTCCTAAGCACTGGGACCCTGCAAGTCGGCCCAAAACGGTCTCTTGCATACTATCCACGGGTCACACTCTCCAAAGTCGAATCTCGATAAGGAGGGAAACAACCGCTTACGGGTCATCTCGACTCGTAAGAGGGAAAACTCTCTTATAGGATCCTTACGACTTATAAGAGAAAACACACTTAGGAATCCTCACGATTCCCAAAGAGAAAATACACCTACGAGATCCTCACGACTCGTAGGGAGAAAAGTCTTTATGAGACCCTCACGGCTCGTAAAGTTGAAAAGCCTTAGGTGGCAGATCCTACCCCTGTCTCCTAAGCCATCACTGCCCTGCAAAGAAGTCAAGATGGGCCGACCATCTATGGGCCACACTTGCCAAAGCTACATGCCACTGAAATGGAGAACTTACTCATAAGCGTATGAACTACTCCACGCCAGAGTGAGACAAAAAAAGAAATAGAAGGATGCGGCTCATGGAGTTAAGGGTTGGAACTATATCCCTTAAGAGTTGAGATTTGAGTCAAAGATAAATGACGACGCTTGTGTCCGCTCGTTATCTTCTCAGATCAAGATTCTGAAAGTGATACATCAACCCAAAACTGGCCATACGCCATGCATAACTCTGCATAACTCTGCACTACTTCACCCACGTACATACTTACGTGGGCAAAGTAGTGGGGGCATTTGTTCCCACCAAAAATTTCTGCGCAAAAGAGTCCAAGGTATCAAATGGCAGCGATACGCTTAAAGAAATACGAACCAGTATCTTCCGGGCTGTTTTTTGACAAACTCCTGAATGAGAAATGGATAAATTCTACTTGTATCGAAAGCGTCTCGATAAAACCTTCGATTTGATATATTATGGGCCTCATAATTCATCCGGGATCAAAAGTTATGAGCAAATGTCTATGCACATGTGATTTAAGGAAGAAGATGCGAACCAGTATTTTCCGAGCTGTATTTTGACAAACTCCGGAACGAAAAACAGATAAATTCTGATGATATTGAAAGCATCTCGAAAAGACCTTCGATTTGATATATTATGGGCCTCATAATTCATCCGAGATCAAAAGTTATGAGCAAATGTGTTATACACGTGTAATCTAAAGTAATGCTCTACTACATGGGGAATGCATTTTTTAGTCCCACATCAGGAAAAGGAGAGCTGGCTTCTCTACCACTCCCATATAAATAAGAGGGGATACCTCTTAGAAAGGGTAGAGTAAAAATCCTCAAAGGATTCAATACTCAAAGGAGCTTAGTTCTCCAAGATAGGAGCATGCTCCTCCATAATGCGCATATGCGCAAGCGCCATGTGCGCTACGTGCAACGCACGTGTGCCTGCCATGCGGCACTACGTGCAACGCACGTGCGCACCACATGAGAATATTTAATAATATTAAACGGAGCTTGTTCTCCATATATAGAAGCTTTGCTTCTCCTTATAATGCGCATGTGCGCCACGTGCAACGCACGTATGCCCGCCATGCGGCACCACGTGCAACGCACGTGCGCACAACAGATAGTGCCTTGCACTTGCTATGAACCTCTGGTTCTCAGATAAATAAATAAATAAAAATAGTGCCTTGCACTTGCTATGAACCTCTGGTTCTCAGATAAATAAATAAATAAAAATAGTGCCTTGCACTTGCTATGAACCTCTGGTTCTCTGAGACAGAAAGAAAGAAAAGATTTTCTTTTCTCTTCTTTGATCTAAATTTAGATCATTAAAAAGTGCTCTGCACTCATTTTCTTGAATCCAAAAGATTCTTGGTGCTTTGCACTATTTGAAGGGCCAGGCCCAAATCAAAATGACCTGACAGGCCAAAATAAATTGCAAGGCAATAAATGGGCAGAGCCCAAATAAATTGATGCTTTGCATCCTTTATATAAGGGCAGAGCCCAAATAAAATTGATACCTTGCATCATTCCTAAAAGGGTAGAGCCCAAAACAAATTGATACTCTGCATCCTTTCTGGGCAAGGCCCAAATAAAAATAAAAATAAAAAGAAATGCAATGCAAAAGCAAATAAAATGTTGAACATTTCAACTGGACTTAGCCCAATTTTGGACATAAGTCCTTAAATTAAATTGACTGAGCAAAATGGCTCTCCTAAATCAATCTACATCCGGTTCGAGGGTACATCTCCGAACTCCTTTGACATCCGTCGTTGTAATTCCTCAACGACGTCAAAGAGGTGACGGGTCCCAACGACCACACATCGATATAGACTGCGGGGTCCTTAAACTCGTGGACCGAGATGTCCCTAAACTAATATCGGACCGAAACGTCCTTAAACTAATATCGGACCGAAACGTCCTTAAACTAATATTGGACCGAGACGTCCTTAAACTAATGTTGGACCGAGACGTCCTTAAACTAATATCGGACCGAGATGTCCTTAAACTAATATTGGACCGAGACGTCCTTAAACTAATGATGGACCACTACGTCCCTAAACTGGCATCGGACCGAAATGTCCCTAAACTAATGACGGACCACCACGTCCCTAAACTGGCGATGGACCGAAATGTCCTTAAACTAATAATGGACCACTACGTCCCTAAACTGGCATCGGACGGAAACGTCCCTAAACTAATAATAGACCACTACGTCCTTAAACTGGTATCGGACCGAGACGTCCCTAAACTAATAAGGGACCACTACGTCTCTAAACTGGAACAATAGAGCCAATTGCTCTTTTGCCGGATCTAAACGATCCCGTTTAAGTTGATCTTAGCCCCAAATACGGCTAACGTATCCTTAAGCACTTAAATGGACTATAAAACCCTCAATCAGCTTTGGTTCAAGGGTACATCTCTGAGCTCCTCTGACACCTATCGTTGTAATCCTTCAACGATGTTAGAGAGGTGATGAGTCCCGATGGCCATAAATTAAATGAATCACCACGTCAGGTTGATCTTAGTCCAAAGCAAGACTAACGTATCCTTGACGAATGTTTAAGTTAATCTTAGTCGCAACGCGACTAATGCATCCTTAAACTAAAAACACCAAACCCAAATCTAAGTAAATACGGATTTGGACTAATCCACGCCCTACGGGCGACGGCATTACTCAGTCTCCGTATACAATCCACGGGCAGCCACAAACAAAACAAACACACACGACACGAAGTGAAATTCTGGAGAAGGAGAAAGTTGTTACCGCAAAGCGGTAGCGTAATTAACTGCAGGGGCTTGCGCCTGCAGGGAAGAGCGTCCCCACAATCAAAAACCCCTCAAGCGAGGGGGAATCTGACAAAGTCTGCTACATCGGCCGCATCCGTCTAAACCTTCGATACACGGTGCCATAAATCAACTTGGCATCTTCGAAGAGGTGGACGGATAAAAACCAAATAGCATCTGCCACGAACCTCAGGCACGTGACGTCCTAACGTCGCAGGCCGCCGTTCGGAGGGGAACACTCCCTCAAAGTACCGACACTGGCCTGGCTGAAAGATTGGCGAACTTGTAGTGTGTAATTAATCCCGGCTAGTCTTTCCTTTTAGGATTTGAAGGAAGATTTGATAAAAAGCAGTGGGAGCCATCCTGATTAGATAAAATAATAACCAATCTATTCTTGCAAGAGCGCACGCTGAGTGTTTTCTTCTCTCTCTCTCCTGGTAGCGACCATATCACGCCTTAATCAAGTTAATAATACGGATTATTGACCGAACCCGCTTGTTATACTGAGCTGGGGAACGTTGGTCCCGCTCCAACTTATAATTGTTATAAGACAGAGCAGGAAATTAGGGAATACCAGATTTCCCGTGCCGCCCAAACGAAGAGAGTGCATGCTGATGCATCATCTTCGGGTGTGTTCATTACAGAGAACTGTTTCTCAGTATCCTTTACGTCCTGGGTATGTGATACCAGATCAGGATCCCAGATATGTAATCTGTTACATAGGGCTACAGATAGGTAGAGAACTGAGAACGGGTGATAAGTTTCATGAGGCAGAAAACGGGGCAAGTGTTGCAGCCAAGTCTGTTGGTCACTGTCACCCTGTATTACCAATACATTGATTCTGAACGAATGTTATTAGATACAGAACCTGATATACAAAACCATATCTCTCTCTTTATTAGTAAAGAAAGGATATAATTTTGTATTGTTGGATAATGTTTTGAACATTTCCTATATCAAAAGTTGATCGGATCAGGCACGTTATCTAAAAGCATTAATGTTCTAAATCAAACTACAGTTCTTAGTGTATGGAACACACATAAGAGGAAGAGTTCAGAAATGAACGAATCCTACTTGAGGCATTGTAGACTAGGTCAGATCAATGTGACCCGACTAGCTAGAGTTACATATAGATGCATATTTAAATCAGTTTGAATTTACATCTTGTGAAACTCGCCAGTCATGTCACAAAGATAAGATGACCATAGCTCCCTTTACTGGAAACAGAGAAAGAGTTAGTGAACTCTTGGGATGATACATGTTGATGTATGTAGGTCCCCAGTCTACACATGCCAAGACCGGTTCTTTGTACTTCATTACATTCTCTGATAATCTCTTGAGATTCAGACATATGTTCCTGTTGAAACACAAGTCCGAACCTTTTGAGATATTCACAGAATATAAGTTAGAAGTAGAGAACCCATAAGGGTATAAGTATTATGTCCTTTGATGTGATCAAGGAGGAGAATACTTGAGCACGAAAATCCTGGACTATTCTAAAGGAGAATGAGATTCTCTCTCAGCATTACTCCTCCGTATACACCATAGTACGATGGTATATCGGGACGGAGCAATCACACCCTATATGATAAGGTGTGCTCTATGATGAGTACTACTGAGTTACCTATTTCCTTTTGGGAGTTATGCGCTTGAGAAGCTGCATACCTATTGAATAGGGTTCGAATCAAATAAGTTGCCTACCACTTCATATGAGATATGGTATGGGAAGAGCCCATGTCTTAAATTAGTTAAGATTTGGGGTTGTCCGGCCTATGTCTAAAAGCAAAATCCGGACAAACTCGAGGCAAGATCTGTTATGTAGAACTGGAAAGGTTCCAGCTATACAAACTACAGCTGATGATTTGATAGAACCAAAGGATTCAGTAGAGTCCAACGAACCTCAGCCTCTCCGCCGATCTAGTAGGGTTCCTCACCCACCTGAGAGATACTTCTGTTTCTCTATGACAGTGGGAGCGAGGACTGCATCATGAGATGATGACCCAACTAGTTTCGAGCTGGCCATCAAGAGTAAGACTCTATAAGAATGGCTGGATGCTTAGTGATCTGAGATGGAATCCTTATACACCAACAAAGTATGGACTTTGGTTGCTATATCTGAAGGGTTAAATCCCCATCAGGAGCAAGTATATCTTGAGAAGATTACTTGGTGTAGATGGAAAGGTTGAGACTTTCAAAGCTAGACTTGTTAAAGGTTTTCGTCATCGACCAGGAATGGATAATGATGAAACCTTTTCAAGTAGCTATGCTTAAGTCCATCCAGATCCTACTTGTCATGGCTACATACCATGACTACGATATCTGGTGGTTGGGTGTCATGACTGCTTTTCTAAATGATATTTTGGAAGAGAGCGTCTATAATTACACAGCCAGAGGGCTTCGTAGACAGTGGGAGCAGCGGAAACGTGTGCAAGATGCTTTATAAGATAAAGCAGGCATCGCGGAGTTGGAACATCTGTTTTGATGAATTAGTCAAAGAGTTTAACATCATCAAAATGGTAGATGAACCTTGTATAAACAAAAAGGTAGTAGGGAGTATTGTGACGATTCTCGTAGAGTACGTGGATGACATACTCTTGATAGGGAAGGAGTTTCCTATGCTATGCTCGATCAATCTCCGGTTATCACTATGATTCTCCATATAGGATCAAGATGATACCTCCTAAATCCTGAGTTTTGGATCTATGAGATAGATTTAATTGGATGTTAGGATTCTCACTAGTTGTAGTGAGATGGTATCAATTGATCCTGGGGAGAATCACTGGAAGGGTTCCAGGGTGATAAAGACGACTGAATGTCAGTCGCAGGCATTGTCTTTACCCTCAGGAAAGGGACGGTATGTTGGAAGAGTTCCAAGCTAGATACCGTGACATACTAGACGATAAAGGCTGGATACATCGCTACTTAAGATGCTACCAAAGAGGCTGTTTGGGTGTATATTGGTTCATAAGATGAACAATGTTCCTCCCATTGTGTGACAATGGAGTTGTGGCTTTTGCCAAGGAACGCCGGTCCCATCAGTGATCCAGACATATTCTAAGGCAGTATCGCCTGATCATGGAGATAGTTGATCTCCAGGGTGATCGAGGTTAGGAGAGTAGATTCAGAGGACAACACAGCGGATCCACTCACAAAGGCCTTTTCCCAGAGAGAGATTTTTATGGGAAGGTTGAGTATGAGATACTACAACCACTGCTACAGATGGCCCTAGTGCAAGTGGGAGATTGTTAGTTATATGTATGCCCTAGAGGCCATTACTGTACATAGGATGTATATTGTAGTGGATGCTGGGACATATATAGGGAGGACTTTCTTGCTCGACATGATAGTATGCTATCTGGTTGCTCTTTACCTTAACGTGTATACCGATTGTCTCTCTGTTACATGTTGGTAAAGCCCTTAGGATGTGTACTTGACTACCTGGACTATGATGCGGATCATACTAGTGGGGACATGGTAGTCTATAAGTACATCCTTCAAAGTCCCTAGTCGTGGGTGTATCGAGACGGGGAATCGATATACCAGAGTAGACTAGCGTGTACCTTCTCGACCCATACAGATGGGCGATGGATGATCCCATATCCATCGGTGTTTGACATCAGAGGAGATATACGGGTGCTCAGTAGAGACTGGGTACACTGGACGGACTCGCCGAGAACTCCCAGATGGTATTATACCTCACGTCAGATGGCAGTTCTCTGGTGACACTGGTACAGAGTAGTCTGTTGACCCGAGATCGTCATAGAGTCTTGTGTGGTTCCCACTGTGCTTTGATTTCCATCTTACCACGTCCAAGAGGGCGTGCAAAACGGTGGTTTTTGGGTACAGTCCCGAGTCACATGGAGGCAATGAGCGATAGGAGGGGATTCGTCTCTCCCGGTATAGGGAGTTGATGTTGCGCTGTGTTCGATTGGCTATAACAGGAAATCCCTGGCCAGGGTTGCTGAGATTTACTGGTAAGTGTTACCAGTAGTTTCTTGAAAAGTTATAGACCTCATATCGACACGACATATCGAGCTATTGGGGTCTGACGTTTACCACCCCTAGGCGAGATAT
Source organism: Agapanthus africanus (assembly GCA_030015575.1). NCBI lineage: Eukaryota > Viridiplantae > Streptophyta > Magnoliopsida > Asparagales > Amaryllidaceae > Agapanthus > Agapanthus africanus. The sequence goes on along the minus strand of CM057350.1, from coordinate 459,914,153 downwards.
GCGACATATCAGACGATCAGACCGGACTGTACGGTAGTGTTACTGGTCGGATTCACTGGAGTGTGAGCGGGCTTGCTCGTCGATCTTCAGATCACTCAATACCCGGGTGGCCGTTACGTTTAGCAGACCGCTTGTGGCTTGTGGGTGTTTGATATGATCATCACCTGCTGCCGGCGTATTGACGAGTCTTTAGAGTCCTACACAGAGGTTTCCTGGCTCAAGCGAAACGAAATAGGAGCGCATATGAGATATGTGCGGGACCGAGAATAATGCGTGTATGTGATACCGTATTCTATTCTCGCGATAAATGTATCGAATGGTTGTATGCGATATAACCTAGTTATCGATTCAAGCGTTGATTCGATAAGCCGATACATTGGATACTAGTCGGTTATATGCGATATGACCGGATCGTTAAATCAAGTGTTGATTTAATGATTTAATGCATAATTATATATTTGATATATTACTTTGCATTAACTAGTATTGGTTCACCTTAAATGGATTTTCTCACTTGCTTTGCACAAGTTGTATATGTGATATACTTTTGTGCACTTGATTGTATCATGTTTGATGATACATGTTTGCTTGTGTTTATGTAAAGATTGAACCATGGCTATTTAAATGATTAGGGTTTACATTTTCATATCTATTTATTTATTTATTTATTATGGAAATGATAATGAGAAGAATGGTTGCTAGTTTTGTTTTATTCTTTGAACATTCATGAAGCATTGACTTTAGTCAACCATTCTTATCTCATCCTTAACCCTAACCATTCAAACTAACCTTGGTTTAATCTCTACACCTAACCATGGTTTGCTTATGATAAGAATGGATTTTCTTTTCTTTTTAAAAATTTATTCTTATCATAACAATTTCCTTCTTCTTCTTCATTTCTTCAAGTGAAGAAAGCTTGCCTCCATCAATGGCAAGTGATGAAAAAGAGTGAGAAATCCAAATCTAAAGTCTACCCACTTCCTATTTCTTCATCCTCTACCTCTTGCCAAGTAGTAGAGTGTGTTTACTTCACAAGTTTCATGACTTGGTGAAGTTGTGAGCTTGATCTAGCGATGCCTCGACGTAGATCATCTTCGGCATGGACATCGACGACCTAGCTTGCCCATTCTCCGACGAAGCCGACGCTAGAGCCCGGATTTGATTTGGACAGCGGAGAGGACCTCGTTGCGGAGCCGTGGAGGTGGAGCACCGGATCTACAAAGGTTGTATTTCCGTTTCTCATTAGTTATGTGTTAACTAGATTCTATTTTCGCCTAAATATCTAGCAAACGATCCGTAGTCGGGTCTCTCGGCACCTAGAATTTTTGAATTGGGCATGTTCGATGCCTTGTGAGACCTCACTAGAGTGCCTAGGGACCCTACAGTTCTCGTGCGACCTTTTTACTCCACTTTGTTCCAATGTCGACTGATTCGGACTCGTCTTCTCGTGGCTGCATGGACTGCGCTCCAACGGCCATACTCGTATCTGGAGTCTCCTAAGAAATGCATCCCACCACATGGCATCCGAAAGATGTCGAACCTTTTGATCGATTCGTCAAAACCTCATAATCCCCCAAGAGCTCAACATCTTGGGTACAGCTTAATAGTATCGAGTACATACCACAGTATCGGTGGACCAGCCGTAGAAGGGCAAACCCAAGCCTCACTAATAGCGCCGCGGAACTGCCGCAAACCCTAAGGTTCGAAGGCTTTCACACGGTCATTATGTCAAGTTAGGATTTCATTCTTCTAGAGGGTCCATAGAATCGCTTGCATGTCTTTCTGAATACTTTAAACTTGGAATATGGGTTTCTGACATTCGATTGCCTCCATCGACTACCAACGAACCTGCGAGAAGTCGTCTCTAGCTGGAATCAATCAATCTGATGACCTCGCATCGGGGTAAGCGAGCGAACCATATGTCCTAGTCATTCATCCTCGGATGACTAGCGACCTTCCATCATATCTGTGAGTATATACCTATGCTGCAGTAGCTCCAACGCCTGGGCGATATCTCGTCATTTGCAGCAACAACTGGCTCATTCGTCTGTACACTAAACAACGCCTCGATCATCCTGAGTAAGCGATATATCAATGGTCATCACATTCTGGCTGGCCTCTAGCAGTAGCCTGATCCTATGGTGCCGATCAGCACATCCGGGAAATCTCGTAAAAGCGATCAGTCAAACGCTCATGGCGCGAAAACACAATAAAACGAAGCCTTCTATGCAGTCGTACGTCTCTGGAACCATGCCCTGGTCAGTCCTTGTCCGTGATGAGCTTATGCTGACGCAATTCTAGCTGTAGCTCTCTCTGCCTGTGCAATTAGAAAAATCATAACTGGTAGCGATGAGGATAGATCATAGGAATGATTATAATACTGTGCAAGGAAATGTACATCCTAAGGTTTCTTAAGAGCGTATCGTAAATATGCCACGGAACATACGTACGGTACGTCACTCTATTCAAGCTACCTACTCCATCAACCAAAGATCATCCTACGCGACGAAAGTTCGGGTATAATACCCCCTCGACTAAGTTTAAGTTCCGTAAGTTCAAGCCTAAGTTCCGTATATATATAAACGCTCTAGGCTCCGCATAGTCAAACTTAGACTCGAACCAAGGTTAACGTAGAGCTCTGATACCAACTTTGTCACGACCCGAAATAGCACGTGACGGGCACTTGAATCATATGAAGTCTATAGGACCCCATCTAATTCAAGTAAGCCAAAAGCCCAGAAATCTAAAACTATTTTAAGGAGTAAATAAGGAAAAATAGTTTTTAAGAAGTGAGATAACATGTTTTAAAAGCAAGATTTTTAAATAAGTAAGCCGAATATGCATTTTTAAAATCTATAGTCTTTTCTGAAAATTTCGGCAGAGTTTCCTTTGTAAATACTGGCCCCAAACGGGGTACAACATGGATAATATATATGCAGTAATAAAAGGCATCCCCAAGCAGAAGCTAGCTCTTCGTCAATCGACGGTCACAACCACGCAAGCAGTATAATATACAATGCCGAAGAGCGAGGATCAAAACTCAAAAACGAAACTCAAAATCAGCATGAAAACCATAATACTACAACGCGCGACTCTAAGGTCGAAATAATACACAACTGGTTTTCTAAGTCTGAAACAATATACAAGTTTGGTTGATGGAATTTCTAGATACAACTGAATAATACATGTACAATGGTGGTTTTGATGCAAAAGAACCCACCTATCAAAGCAAATCACCCGTAAGAAAAGCAGTATGCCAGAAGCCGCAATGAAACCTGTACGGCAAAACCTGCAAGAAACTGTGGCACAACGGGGGTGAGTTGCCAACTCGTGAATAGAAAACATCACAGAGCAGAAATCGTATATATGACATAATCCTAGGTCATTACGATCAGATATATATATATATATATAAACCTCAAATGAATAAGTCTGAAGAAACATAAGGCGGCAATGTAACATCTATTCATGAGTGTAGTGCCAGGTGCTCGTGCCAGTGCCTCAGGTAATAACATATCATAAATATGAGGTATGATCAATGTCGACCATATCATGAAATCTATGAATATGTGGATATCATCCAACTATGTGATCAATATCACCAATGTCAACTATATATATGTGGAATCGTCCACGTGTCACCCAATGACAATAAGCATCATGCATGTAAATATTATAAGGCATATGCATGGAAATATGAGGATGTAAATCAACATGTGTCACTCGCGACATATCAAAATCATGGAACCTGAGTGTCAAACATCGACACTCGAAAACATCATGAAACCTGTGCCTAGCATCGGCACGTAAATCCTCATATATCGGGCTCTGTCAGTCTGGATCGGCCCATATCATCTCTCAACTCCGATCGGTATCCTCCGGATATCCGCCGAGCTCAAATACAATCACCGGTAGGTAGTGGTCCCTCTGCCAGGCTCACCGTCTAGCTACACAGCAGATTCGTTCTCGCCCCGGGGTACCATACCTGGTCCACCATGTACCCGCAATCGGCCTCATCCAGCTCCTCGAATCGGGTTTCACAAGTCGCTCTCAGCACCGAGAAAACACATGGTGGACGCACTGAAATATCATATCAAGGGTAACCGGGTTTTTTTTAAAAACAATTACATACTCTCTTTTGAAATATCCACGGTTCCCAAATCCAGAAATATCATGGAAACAACATATCTCAATGCGTATAATCAAAAGCATGATGCATGCGACATGTAGAAGAATGTAAGCATATCAGTATATCATGCAACAAGGAATAGTGATATTCACATATTGAGGGAAACCGCTCTTTTAAAATGAATCAGTTTTAAAGAGTGTCTTGCGGTTCCCAAATCTCCAAATCAAGCGGGAATCATCTATGTATGTGCAAATGAGTATGTATACAAGTATGGGTGTACAGTAGGTAAGTACACGAGTATGAATGTACAATAGGTATATGCACAAGTATGAGTGTACAAGATGTAAGTACACGAATAAGAATGTACAATAGGTATGTGCACAAGTATGCCCTGCAAAGGTCATATCCAGTACTACAGTGTTGTGACATGGCAATTATCGATGATGAAGTGTGTGACCCGGCAAGCAGGTGTACGTGAAACATATGCATCATCGATAATGGTGCTGGTGTCCTAACAGCATGGATTTGATACAACAATAAACATATTTAACATGCAATGTGATGCAAACAGTAAGAATCTGCGGCAAATGAATGATAAACACCACAGTATAGAATCTACATCAATATATCTATGTCATACTGTTTTTGCCATTTGAAATAAGACGAATCGGGGTTTGTAGGAAAATAAGAGCTACAGTGTTTTTTAAGAAAAGATACGTCTTTTGAAAATATCCGTAGAATCCCATGCCTGTCTTTAAAACACTCCCGATTCGTTAGTTTTTGAAATAGATATGACATTGGCCTAGCCTAACATCTACTAGAAAAACTACGGCTCTAACAAACAACTCAATCAGGAGGGGTATGGAAACCACCTAAATCTGAGTCGATATATATATATATACATATATAAAATATACAAGTCGGTGATCCCGCCTCAAAGGTACCACATACGATACAATATCATATGACATCCTCGAGTCATGAGTGCGGATCTATCATCAATATAAAGGTTGTACGGCAAGTCATCGTACGGCATCCCAAATTTGGGTACGGGTCAATGTCGCATCCATCTCATCAATTATCTGGTATCCTTATCATCATATCTCATGATCTGGGGTACTGATCTAAGTCTAGTACAACTGATACCATCTATATAAGTATAAGTGCGTGTGTGAAACACACGTCTAAAGGCCCGCTAAAATCTCATGTCGTATTCCAAATACGAATCACATCATATCACCGATATCATGGCACTATGCCCAATCTCATCGACTCATCTCCAAATATCATCCACTATGCTCATCATCCAGGTATAGGTATAACATGCGAGCATGTGTGTGTGTGGGTGTAAACCTAATCTAGGGTTCGCAACTAGGAACTATACTAGTTTACTTCTACGCCCTAATCTAACCATAGTACACCTAGTCTCATCTCAATATCCACGACACACAATAAGCTATCATATATAGTATATCTATACTATACTAAACATCGAACTACGGGGGTGCTATACGTCATCCACCCGACTTCCCCCGTAGATATAATCTACTCATCTTGATCTGGCTTGCTGATGTCGATGTCGCCACCATCTTCTTCATCGTCTCGGATCATCGTGGGGGTACCTAGATGTCATATGTATCGCATCGCATTAAAACCAAATCGAAACCAAAACGACACACGAAAACTAAAACGACATGATTAAAAGCCTATAGGTTAGAACCTATAGTTAGCTCTCGCAAAACAACCCAATAACACTCGGGATAGACGTACAAACGTCGGGTGACCGAGTACAAATACAAATATCAAATCTTAAATCCATAACATCATGAAACACTTGGCAGAAACCCAGAAAAGTGGTCCCAGATTTTGTATAAGGTGAAAACTAGGTTCCAAAACAACACAAGGGTGGTATATATGGTACATATAACCTATGGAAACAACCTGGACACCCTCACCCACCATGGGGCCGTCCACTTCCCTATAAAAACCGGCCTCCCGGTTTTGGTGAAGACTTAGGGCCTCGTACTTGCAGGGGGGTCTCCTATGGTCTCAATTGGGTCCTTGGAGTTGTTTATTTATCTCGTAAATGTTCCAGTTCATTCTAGATTTTCCAGCACGCTCATATACCTCACAAACCGACATGCAAAGTTCTGTAAATCCGTATTTTGGGTTTCAGGTTGGGTTAGGTCTGGTTTTTGGAAATTGGGGAGTTTAAGGCCATTACTTAAGTCCAATTACACAACCACAACTCAAAATAATCTTAACCCTTTCTAGGTTAATCCAACGTTCGCCAAATTTCACCAAATCGATACCAAACTTGAAAAGAGGCTTAAGCAATCGAAATACTACGCTTTTTGTGAAAGAATATACCCTAGTTAGCACCCATGAATCCTCCACAGCGCCAAAATGAAAGCTTTCTTGGTCCATTGGGTAGCTAGAGGGCTTGTGCACCTTTTTTGTGAAATGGGGCTTGAGTTTTGAAGTGTTTTTCATGGAGTTTTGGGGGTTGAAGATGGAGGAGGTGGAAGGGGCAGCAGCAACAGCAGCACAAGGGGAGAGGGAGAGGAAATGAGTGTAGGAGATGATGAGGGAATGGCCAAGTCCATGTCAACATAAACCCTCACCTTTCTCTCTCTCACCCATACCTATTTCTTTATTCTTTCTTTTTCTTTTACTTTTCTTTTCCTCTCTAATTTCCTTCTCTCCTCAATAGTAAACCCAAAACAAACCATGGTAGAAAATGCACAAGTGTAAAAGAAAAAGATATGGTGCATGTTTGCATAAAATACGCTTAAAGTGCGATTAGCGATTTTTAATCGCGATTAGCACTAAATTAGTGTAAAATTAATCGTAAAAACTTAAAATTTGCATAATTCACATAAAACACACTCTTTCTAGTAATTTCTATAATTTTCCAAATTTTTCCCAATTTATCGGTATTTAATTATATCGAAATATTAAAATAATCATTTAAAATTAATATTAAATTATAAAAATTCCCAAAAATAATATTTTATTTTTTTGAAATGTTACAGATTAGTAACGGCTGAAATAGATTAGCAGTTCTGTGATATTTAGCCTTCACTTGCTGACACACCAAACACTTTTCTACACTCCTTGCTACTTCGCACTTCATTCCATACCACCGGTAGTGTTTTCGTAGATCCTTGTACATCTTCGTGCCACCGGGATGTACCGAACAAGGAGAGCTGTAAGCTTCTTTCATCAACTTTTCTCGAACAGGTCCGATTGGCACACATAAACGACTTCCATGTCGCAAGGATCCATCTTTGTAAACGATGAAGTCAGTTCGTAGTCCACTTTCTACTTGTTCTCGGATCTTTTATAGCTTGGCATCATTTGCTTGAGTTACCTTGATCTGATTTACAAGAGTGGACTGGACTTGTAAGTTTATCAAATATGAAGCGTTACCTAGCATAACCAATTCAATCTCCAATCCATGCAATGCTTATTGTAGATTCCACTGAGCGGTAAGGTTCATTGCTAATGTCTGGCGACTAAGGGCATCGGAAACTACATTCACTTTTCCAGGATGATACTGTAGATTGATGTCGAAGTCCGCCATAAGTTCTAGCCATTTTCTCTGCCGAATGTTGAGTTCCTTTTGAGTAAATACATACTTCAGATTTTTGTGGTTAGTGTATATATCCACTCATTCTCCCCAAAGATAGTGGCGCCAAATCTTGAGTGCGAAGATGACGGCTGCCAATTCTAGATCATGTGTTGGATAGTTACGTTCATGTACCTTTAACTATCTTGATGAAAAATCCACAACTTTTCCATGATGGTGTAGAACACATCCTAATCCTTTACCGGACGCATCACAATGCATAACAAATCCGCCAGATTGATCCGGTATTACAAGAATAGGTGCAGAGGTTAACCTCGACTTGAGTTCTGCAAAAGCCTTTTCACATGCTTCTGACCACACGAATGCTTCGTCTTTATGTGTGAGCTTGGTCAGGGGTGCTGCAATCTTTGAGAATCTTTCGATGAATCGTCGATAGTATCCTGCTAAACCCAAGAAACTTCATATATTTTTCACCGTTTTTGGTGTCGGCCACTCGCTGACAGCTGACACCTTAGCTGGATCCACAGAGATTCCTTCGCCTAAAACAATATGTCCGAGAAATCTGACTTGATCTAGACAAAATTCACACTTGTTATATTTGGCGTAGAGCTGATGTTGTTGCAATATCTCCAGGACAATCCGTAAGTGATCGACGTGCTCTTTACGATTCTTTGAATACACCAGAATGTCGTCGATGAAGATGACAACAAACCTGTTTAGGTACTCTTGGAATACTTGGTTCATCAGGTTCATAAAGATGGCATGTGCATTGGTCACTCCAAATGGTATTACGAGATATTCATAATGACCATAGCGAGTCTTAAACGCCATCTTTGGAGTGTCGGACTCCTTGACCTTCACCTGATGGTAACCCAAACGAAAATCTAGCTTTGAAAAGGCACAATACCCACTTAACTGATCGAAAGGTCATCGATACACGGTAGTGGATACTTGTTCTTAATTGTCACTTCGTTCAGAGCTCGATAAACAACACACATCCTGTAGGAACCTTCCTTCTTCTTCACCAGTAGCACCGAAGATCCCCAGCTCGAAGTACTAGGATGAATCCAACCTTTCTTCAGGAGTTCGTCCAACTGAATGCGGATCTCCTTCAATACCTCCGGACTTAATTCCTATGGAGCTTTTATTACTGGTTGTGCGCCGAGTTGTAAATCATTGCTGAATTCAAGAGCTCGATCGGGAGGCAAACCTTATATATCTTCCAGAAATACATCCTCGAACTCTCGAACAACCTCTGGCTTCAATTTTCCGCTTGCAATGATGCAGCCTCTGCCTTCTTTGGTTTTGCTCGGTAGATGCTAGGCTCTAAGGTTCGGTCTCCACTCTTGAAATAGAACACTGGATGATCTGGTATTTAGAACACTACCCTCCTTTAGCGACAGTCGATGGTAGCAAAGAAAGTTTCCAGCCAGTCCATTCCCAAGACTATGTTGAAGTTCGGTATGTCCAGCACCTTGAAGTCTGCATAAAATTTTCGACTGCAGACGACCACTGGACACAGATCGTATCTGAAAGTTTCTTTTAGAACGCCATTCTCTGAAGTAACGTTCCAGCTGGATACGAGCGGTTTAACTGGGATCGCATGAGTTCAGACGAACAGTTGCGACATAAAGCAATAAGATTCCCCAGTGTTGAAGAGTGCTAGAGCTGGTAGGGAGGCTACTATGATTGTACCTAAGTCGTATGGGATAAGTTTAGGTATAACAGATATAAGATGACTATGAATTGAAAGGACTTGAAAGAGAATAGGAAGGGATTTACCAGTGATAACCTGACCCGTACCTTCGGCCTCTTAGACTGACATGGTGAATGCTTGGCGTCCCGTAACTTTCCTCTGTGCCTGGTTAAACACTCGGTGTTGGGGTTAAGTGGTTTGGGTGTGGAGAGCTGGAGCTGGTAGAGCTAACCGGGTAGGAGGAGCTTGAATCGCTGGTCTAGCTGGAGGGTTGTTAGGTCCTCGGTTCTGGGGGCATGCTCCGATAGCGTGAGTATAAGACCCACAGATTAGGTACAAGTTGTTCGCCCTGCGACAGTTCTTTACAAGATGCCCTATTCTTTTGCAATATATGCAAAAGTCTGGCCTGCTATTGGCAAACGAACCTACTGTTAGTGATATATGCCCTAAAGGCCATTATTGTATCATACTGGATTGTATATTACATATTCGATACTTGGGATATTTCACAGTTATAATAACAGTCTTGCTCGATATGGTAGTATGCTACCTGGTTTGATTCTACCTCAATATGTGCATGTGTTTTTTTTAGCATATCGCTTATATATATTGGTAGAGCCCTTAGTATCTTTTCTTGACTACCAGCGTTGTGGTGGAAGTCAAACTCATGGGGGTTGGGTAGTCTATAAGCACATCCTTATACAGTTCCCTAGTCATTAGACTATCGAGACGGGGCAATGATACTCCGGAGTAGACTAGTGTCTACCCTTCTCATCCCAGCAGGGCATATGGTCTGTCCCACAGCCATTAGTGCATCATACTGGAGAAGCTATGCAGGTGCTCACTGGGTTGTGAGTTATACTGGACATGACTCATAGGGAACTACTGGTTGGTATTATACCTATCGTCAGGTAGCAGTTCCTAGGTGGCATGAGTACAGCTTAGTCCATTGACTTGCCATCGCTACTTTGTCTCGAGTGTGTTCCTACTCCACTTTGATTACTACCCTACCAAGCTCAAAGGAGTCATGCAAACAGGTAGTAGTTGGGTGTAGTCCTGAAGCACTTGGAGAAAGTAGCGATCAGATAGGATTCGTCTCTCCCGGTATTGGGGGTTGATATCGCGCAGTGTTCGGAAAGCCATTACACAAAGTCCCTAGCCAGGGCAGTCGAGAAATACTGGTAAGGTACTCCAATAGTTTCTCATGGTGTATTAGGCTCTCCTCCGGCACGACTTATCACGTTGCTAGGGGTCTGACGTTTACCATCTCCCTAAGAGGATATGTGAGTATCTCAGAAGAACAGACCAGACAGTATGGAGATTGTCACCGATAGGCTCAGTAGGAGTCCGGGTGAGTTTGCTCATCGGTCTTCTTATCGATAGATACCTGGATAGCCATTACGTGCAGCTAGTACCGCTGACGGCTTATGGTTAAACACACTGCCAGCGTACTGTCGAGTCTTTAGAGTCCCACACAGAGGGTTTCCCTGCTTCAGGCAATTGATGTAGACATCGTATAGTTTTACGACTGGGATTAGATCACATACGTGTACTTGTACACGGATGCTGATCGGGCGGAAAATACTAGTGGGGCATGGTTTAAGCTGAATCCTAGTATTGTATTATTGGATTGTTATCGTCTCAGTGTACGTATTTTTCGGAATACGGATACGGGTATGTATATACGGTGAGAGGGGCATTCTTGTAATTTGTTAAGGCATGCTGCTAGAAGGTGCTGCACCATTATTTGTATTATCCATTTTCCAAATGGATTAATGAGGCGGAAATGGAGGAGACTTTGCAAGCATGGTGTGAGGAATGGCTCTTGTATTATTTTATTTGGTTTGGATCACTATTGAGGCATGGGTGCTATATTCTATTGTTTTTGTATCCATGGCTCAATGAGTGAGATGAGGTAATATATATGAGCCATTCTCTACACTTAGTCTTCTTGATGTTAACTTTATTTTTCTTGAGTTTCTCTCATCTCTTGAGCTCTTTAGGTTTCCTCCGACTCCTTCTTCCTCCAACTAAACCCTAAGCTTCACATGTATTGTGAGCCAAGGGTTTAGTGAGCCAAACAATCCATTAGCATTCTCTCCATCTCCTAAGCTAGTTGGTTTACCAAACCATCTACCTTAGTTACCTCATTTAGAGGTTGAAGTTTGGAGCACATTCTCTCGCAGTGGATCATCTTTGACAAGAGAAGGCTGATGGAGCAAACCCGATCCGATCACCGAGGAGCCTTGGAGAGGAATACTAAAAGACCCGAAGGACTCGATCTTAGAGGTATAACCATTCTACAGAGTAGTTAAACCTCTACATAGATTAGCTAGTTAGGGGTTTAGTAAAGATTCTGGAGTTATAGCCAGTGTTGCGTAGTCAAAATCATCATTTTTTGTAAATTCCACCTCTCCGCGAACCGCGGGGTTGCGACATCGGCTTACAGTGGTATCAGAGCAACTATTAATTGGATGTCGACCTATGGGGGATTCTCACTGTGTGACAGTGTGGCGAAGCACAGGCGCTTACCCCTAAGGTGTCCCGAGATCGGAAGGTGTTCCAGCGCGTTGTAGTCCCAGGAGGGGGCATGCGTAAAAAGTAGCTACTGAGGGACCTGTAGGTGCCACGGCGACCCCATTGGATGGGGTGGCTGCCTGAATTTCAGTGGTATCAGAGCCTACAAAACCTTAACTAGCTAGTTAGCAAAGTGTTAGAAATTCGATCACCGGAAAAATCCCAAAATCACGTCCGAAAATTGCACTTTCTGTTGTTTTTTAAAACTTGTCTAAAAATCTTTTCAGGGGCCTGAAAAATACGTGCAAGGTTTCTTTAGAACACAGTAGAAATTTGGGTTCCTGAGTCCCTAAGACTGCCGCAGAAACGCGGCCAAACCATGTGTTTGGCCGTCATTCCGCGGCCGAGTCAAGGGTGACTCGACCCTATTTTCTACAGTGCGTCTATACTATGGAGATGTGATATTTGGGATATTTTGTTTCTACCCAGGATCTTTTGTGTATAGTGTTGTACTTGGTGTAGATTCAAATTTGGTTATTCGATCGAAATTCTATGTACTTTGGCTAATCGGGTTTTCTGTGTTTGGATATATATGTGTTCGTAAACCTCCGCTAATTGCTATACGTCGATTAGTTGAGGGTTGCACATATCTGTGATTTGTAATGGTTTGTGTACATGAATTTTATTAGATCGTCGTGGATGAATAGCCGGGGGATGTGAGAAGAGTGTTTTCTTTTCTTTCATTCATGTAATTTGTAAAAGTGATGTAATATTATTTTGAGAGGCACATCCGGGTTGAGGTTGTAGCCACTGTTGTATATTATTTCTTTTTACCATTTCTGCTCCTAGGATAGACCCAAGATGGGGTGCACAAACCACCGGGTTCTTTGAAGTGCCGAGTGGCCTACTCATTTTACCGAGGAAGGTTGCTTCACTTCAGAAATTTGGCGAGTAGTTTGCCGCACCCGTAGGGGTCTGGGGTGGGGTATTTGGCTATTCATCACGACCGTGGAATCCGTCTTTCATTACGGGCTTAAACGAAACGCGGAATTCCCAATATATCCAATATATTCAACTGTGATCTGGAATGCATATTATTGCGTGAGACGAATGCATATATATATATATATATAGTAGGCGTTGCTTATGTTTTGCATCCGCGCTACTCTAGCCCTCGCTCTGGCGTTAGTTAAGTAACCTAACGGTGTAGACGGGGCCCAGTGGCGAATGCGGATGGCATAAGCGTACATTGTATTTTCGTTTCTTTTGCTGCAATGATAGGTTGTAAATGATGAGACCGCATTAACAAAGATTAATGCAAGGTAAAACAAACCAAAGCTTAATCGTTGGAACAATTTCAAAACCACTCAGTTTTCTTCAAAAGAAATTTTAAATGCGGAGCTTAAACCACTCCTTTTAAAAAGCTATCATGGTTCCTTCGACTATATCAAGTTCACTACGTTCACGGTTTCACCAAAACCATTCGTAGCCCTCCATCATTTCATATAAATATTCAGTAGTATTCAAGATATTTATTTTGACCTTCGCTAAGGCATAGTGATTGGTAGCTACTGGGTATTCATATGTAGCATAGATAGATGCATTGGTTTGGGACAGTCATACCATTTTGTTGGCCTTCGTTAAGGATATGTAAAGGTGTGTTCAAATTAACCTGGACAATGACGGGTAGAACTTGACATATGACTTATGATTTGTTGGCCTTCGTCAAGGTCATAAGAGCATGGGGCAAAAATCCACATCGGGAGTTTCTAAGGTACTGAAACTTTCTAGTGTTGCATACCATTTGGAGTGTGATAATCATGGTACCCTTTCTTCTTGGTTATCACACAATGATATTTAGATCCCGATCCTACTGTGAGTATGCGCTACTCTTCGGGAGATGTTTTCACTAAATGATTAATGCTATAAACCAAGTAGGTGTCTAGAACGGTGTTAGCGGGGCTACGCCTCTAGGGAAAAGAGGTTATATAATCAAGGAACTTCGCGAAAGCATTGGAAAACCTCCCTCGAAGTACCGACACCAGCCTGACTGAAAGGTTAAGCAAGAATCGTGAAAGTGAGATTGATCCTGACTAATTCATCTTTTATAGTTTGAGAAAGGATTCGAGAAAACAGTGGGAGCCATCCTGTTTAGATAAACTAATAACCAGTCTAAACTTGCAAGAGCATCATGCTAAGTGTTTCTTCTCTCTCTCTCCCCTAATTGCAGCGACCACAATGACCAGACATAGGTTATTAGCTAATAATTTGACTGGGCCAAACTATATTGATTGGCTATGGTATGTCCAGATGGCACTTACCTGTGACAAGCTAGACTACCTCCTTACTCTGAAACCCCCCGCCGTCTGTAGGGTTCCTAGGCACTCTCAAGAGGTCTCACAAGGCATCAACCATGCCAATTTCAAATTTTACGGTGCCGAGAAACCCTAGACTAGATCGTTAACTAGAATTTTAGGCGACAAAGTGATACTAGTTAACTACTTAACTAAAAGAAAGATGCTACAACCTTTGTAGATCCGGTTCTCCACTTCCTTTGCTCCACGTAGACGTCCTCTCGCTGTCCGTCTCGAATCCGGGACTCAAGCATCGGCTTCATCGGAGAAATGGGCGGGCAAGGTCGTCGGCTTCGTGCCGAAGATGATCTACGTCGAGGTTACACAAGATCAAGCTCCAACTTCACCAAGTTGTGAAACTTGTGAAGTAAACACCCTATACTACTTGGCAAGAGGTAGAGGATGAAGAAATAGGAGGTGGGTTCACTTTAGAATTGGATTTCTCATTCATTTGCTCAAGTTGCCATTGATGGAGGCAAGGTTTTTCTTGAAGAAGAAGGAGAAGATGAAGCTAGAATATGATAAGTATTGAAGAAAAATAGAAAAGAAAATAGATACTTATCATATACTAACTATGGTAGAGTGTAGAGAATAGACCATGGTTACTTGGAATGGTTAGGGTTAAGCATGAAGACAAGAATGGTTACAAAGTCAAAGCTTCATGAAGCTTCAACTAGAAACAAAGAAAGCCACCATTCTTTCCAAAATCTTTTCCAAATAAATGAATAAATAAATAAATGAATAAGCAAAACCCTAATCATCTACTTAACCATGGTTTGATTCTTTACACTTAACCAATTAAACATGCATCATCAAACATGATACAAACATGTGCACAAAAGTATATCACATATACAACTTGTGAACTTCAAGTGAGAAAATCCATTTAAAGTGAACCAATACTAGTTAATGCAAAGTAATATATCAAATATATAATTATATATTAAATCATTAAATCAACATTTGATTCAATGATCCGGTCATGTCGCACATAACCGACTAGTATCCAATATATCGATTTATCGAATCAATGATTCGATAACTAGGTCATATCACATACAACCAATCGAAGCATTCATCGCGAGAATGAAATGCGGTATCACATACACGCATTATTCTCGGTCCCACACATATCTCATATGCGCTCCTATTTCATTTCTCTTGAGCCAGGAAACCTCTGTGTAGGACTCTAAAGACTCGTCAATATGCCGGTAGCAGATGATGATCATATCAAGCACCCACAAGCCGCAAGTGGTCTGCTAAACGTAACGGCCACCCGGGTATTAAGCGATCAGAAGATCGACGAGCTAGCCCGCTCACACTCCTGTGAATCCAACCAGTAACACTTACCGTACAGTCCGGTCTGTTCGTCTGATATGTCGCATATCAAGTCTAGGGGTGGTAAACGTCAGACCCCAATAACCGATAAGTCGTGCCGATGTGAGGCTCATAACGGGTCGAGAAACTACTGGTAACACTTACCAGCAAATCTCTGATCAGCCCTGGCCAAGGACTTCCCTGTTACGGCCAATCGAGCACAGTGCAACATCAACCCCCAATACCGGGAGAGACGAAACCCCTCCTATCGCTCATTGTCTCCATGTGACTCGGGACTGTACCTAAAGACCACCGTGTTGCACGCCCTCATGGACGTGGTAAGGTGGAGATCAAAGCACAGTGGGAATCACACAAGACTCTATGACGATCTCGGGTCTACAGACTAACCTGTACAAGTGTCACCTGAGAACTGCCATCTGACGTGAGGTATAATACCATCTGGGAGTTCTCGGCGAGTCCTTCCAGTGTACCCAGTCTCCACTGAGCACCCGTACACCATCTCTGATGTCAAACACCAATGGATATGGGATCATCCATCGCCCATCTCATGGGTCGAGAAGCGTATACGCTATTCTACACTGGTATATCGATGCCCTGTCTCGATACACCCACGACTAGGGAGCTTGAAGGATGTACTTATGGACTACCATGTCCCCACTAGTATGATCTGCATCATAGTCCAGGTAGTCAAGTACACATCCTAAGCGCTTTATCAACATGTAACTATAAGACAGTTTAAAGAGACTAGTAAACATGTTAAGATAAAGAGCAACCAGATAGCATACTATCATATCGAGCAAGAAAGTCATCTCTATATATGTCCAAGCATCCAATATAATATACATCAACTGTACAATACTGGCCTCTAAGGCATACATACAACTAACAATCTCCCACTTGCACTAGGGCCAGCTACTGTAGTATCGCATACCGAGCATCCCGAAGAGTCTCTCAAACTGTATCTGTGGAATGGCCTTCGTGAGTGGATCCGCCGTGTTGTTCTTCATGTCAACCCTCCTGATCTCGATCTCCCGGCGATCAACTATCTCCCGGATCAGGTGATACCGCCTCAGAATATGCCTGGATCGCTGATGGGACCTAGGTTCCTTGGCCAAAGCCACCGCTCCATTGTTATCGCAATACAAAGGTATTGGATGCTCAATGGATGGAACCACTCCAAGTTCAGTAATGAACTTCTTGATCCAGACAGCCTCTTTGGCAGCATCGTTGGCAGCGATGTATTCAGCCTCCATCGTCGAGTCTGCCACGGTTTCCTGCTTGGAACTCTTCCAGCTAACCGCCCCTCCGTAAAGGGTAAAGACAAAGCCCGACTGCGACTTAGAGTCGTCCTTATCACTCTGGAAGCTCGAATCGGTAAAGGACTCCACTTGGAGTTCTCTGTTACCATACACCAAGAGCATCTCTTTAGTCCTTCGCAAGTACTTGAGAATGCTCTTCACAGCTGTCCAGTGATTCTCTCCAGGATCAGCTTGATACCTGCTCACTATACTCAGTGAGTATGCTACATCGGGTCTGGTACATAGCATCACGTACATGATAGAGCCTACAGCCGAAGCATAGGGTATCCCTTGCATGCGAGCTCTCTCCAAATCAGTCTTGGGAGACATCTCTTTGGAGAGAGTGACTCCAGAGATCGTGGGCAAGTTCCCACGCTTGGATTCTTCCATACTGAACCTCTTTAGTATGGTGTCAATGTACCTGGATTGGGACAATCCCAATATCCATTTGGATCTATCTCTATAGATCCTGATTCCCAATATGCAGGAGGCATCACCAAGATCTTTCATCGAGAATCTTTGTGATAAGATGAGCTTGACCGATTGCAGCATAGGAATATCATTTCCTATCAAGAGTATGTCGTCCACGTACAATACGAGGAAGACAACCTTACTCTCTGCCACCTTCTTGTAGATACAAGGTTCATCTGGATTTTTGACGAAATCAAACTCTTTGATAACGACGTCAAAGCAGATGTTCCAACTCCGCGATGCTTGCTTTAATCCATAAATGGATTTAAGCAGCTTGCACACCTTCCCGCTGCTCCCACTGTCTACGAAGCCCTCTGGCTGAGTCATGTACACGCACTCTTCTAAATCACCATTTAGAAAGGCGGTCTTAACATCCATTTGCCAGATTTCGTAATCATGATATGCAGCGATGGCAAGCATGATCCGGATGGATTTAAGCATAGCCACTGGAGAAAAGGTTTCGTCATAGTCCACACCTGGTCTTTGACGAAAACCCTTTGCTACAAGTCTAGCTTTGAAAGTCTCCACTTTCCCATCTACACCAAGTTTTTTCTTGAAGATCCACTTGCTCCCGATGGGTTTTACCCCTTCAGGAGCAACATCCAAAGTCCATACTTTGTTGGTGTACATGGATTCCATCTCGGACCGCATAGCATCCAGCCATTTCACTGAGTCCCTACTCGTGATGGCCTGCTCGAAGCTAGTTGGGTCATCATCCTCCATGATGCAATCCTCGCTCCAACCATCCATGAGAAAACTGTAGTATCTCTCAGGTGGGAGAGGAACCCTACTAGATCGGCGGAGAGGCTGAGGTTCATCGGGAACTACTGAATCCTCTGGTTCAACCAAATCTTCTGTTGTAGTCTGTATTGCTGGAACCTCTTCCAGTTCTACCTCCTTGCTACTAATCTCTTTTTCAAGAAATTCCTTTTCTAAAAAGGTGGCATGTCGAGAAACAAACACCTTTTGTTCCTCGGTGTGGTAGAAGATATACCCGCGCGAATGTTTGGGATATTCAATAAACTTACACAAAATGGACCTTGCCGCGAGTTTGTCCGGATTTTGCGTTTTTACATATGCCGGACAACCCCATATCTTAACATAATTAAGACATGGTCTCTTTCCTTTCCATATCTCATATGGAGTGGTTGGCACGGTTTTGGTAGGAACCATATTCAATAGGTCTGCAGCTGTTTCCAGTGATATCCCCAGAAGGAAATACAGCTGTGCTCATCATAGAGCGCACCATATCTAATAGGGTGCGGTTCCTCCGTTCTGATACACCGTTGTGCTGTGGTCTATATAGAGGAGTCAGCTGAGAGAGAATCCCATTCTCTTTTAGGAAGTCCAGGAATTCATTGCTTAAGTATTCTCCTCCTCGATCAGATCGAAGGATTTTAATACTTTTTCCGGTTTGGTTCTCGATTTCTTGTTTATATTCTCTAAATTTCTCAAAAGCTTCTGATTTGTGTTTCATCAGGAACACATATCCGAATCTAGAGAGATCGTCAGTGAATGAAATGAAGTACGAAGAACCATCCCTGGCATGTGTAGACATGGGACCACATACATCACTATGTATCAGTCCCAAGAGTTCGGTAACTCTTTCTCCGTGTCCCGTAAACGGAGTTTTGGTCATCTTGCCTTTGAGACATGATTGGCAAGTGTCATAAGATGAAAATTCAAAAGGATTTAAATATCCATCCTTATGCAACTTAGCTAATCGTGTCGCATTGATGTGACCCAGTCTACAATGCCACAAGAAGGATTCGTTCAGTTCAGAACTTTTCCTCTTGTGTGTGTTTGTTATACTCAGAACTGTTGATTGATTTAGAACGTAAATGCCATTGCACAACGTGCCTGATCCAACCAACTTTTGGTTACGGAAAATGTTCATAACATTGTCCTGTAATACAAAATTATATCCCTCTTTACTCAACAAAGAAACCGATATAATGTTGCATATCAGGTTCGGCATGTAATAGCATTCGTTCAGAACCAATGTATTACTAGTTGGTAATACAAGGTGATATTCCCCGACAGTCTTAGCTGCAACAATTGCACCATTTCCAACTCTAATTTCTTTATCACCTTCTCCAAGTTCTCTACCTTTCCTTAGCCCATGTAACTGATTACATATATGGGATCCTGACCCGGTATCTAATACCCAGGACGTAGAGCAAATGGAGAAACAGTTCTCTGTAACGAACACACCCGAAGAAAATGCATCATCATGTACTTTCTTCATTCGGGTGGCATGGGAATCCTGGTATTCCCCTATATCCTGTTCATTCCTATAACTCTTATAAGAAAGAACGGAACCAACGTTCCCCAGCACAGTACAACATGCGGGTTCAGTCAATACATCCATATTATTATCTTTATTAGGGCATGACATGGTCGCTACGTGGAGAGAGAGAGAAGAAAACACTTTAGCGTATGCTCTTGCAAGATCAGATTGGTTATTATCTTATTTAATCAGGATGGCTCCCACTTGTTTTTATCAAATCTTCCTTCAAACCCTAAAAGGAAAGACTAGCCGGGATTAATTACACACTACAAGTTCACTAATCTTTCAGCCAGGCCAGTGTCGGTACTTTGAGGGAGGTCCCCCGTGCTTTCGCACGAACCTAATTAATGTAAACCTCGTTTTCCCAGAGGCGTAATCCCGTTGACACCTTTCTAGACACCTACTTGATCAGCTAATTGCAATGTGTAAAACTCTCCCAGGAGTAACTCTTACTCGCAGTGGGTATCGGGATCCAACTATCTCGTAGAAGGTATGCAATCTCATTGCAAATTTCAACACTTGAAATTCCTGATAATATTTTGCCCCTAGCGTGCTATGACCTTGACGCAGGCCAACAAACCATAGTGCGCTAGTCAAGTTCAACCCGTCATTTCCTGATTGAATTAAACCCACAGGCACGACCCTTGACGCAGGCCAACAAAGTCGCACGACTACCCTAATCCAATCTGCATCATATGAATAAACAGATAAATACTAGTTAGCTACAGCACACTACGCCTTGACGCAGGCCAACAAACGTAGCACGAATACTAACTACTACTTATCTGAAATAACGGAGGGCTACGACAGGTTTTTCTGAAAACCTATTGCGTAATGAACTTGATATCGTTGTAGAATCAAATGAAGTTTTGAAATTGAGTGATTTTGAGGCTTTTCTAGTTTTGCTAAAGGGGTCACTCCCGGTGAAGGGATCGTCGGCCCTTTACTCGTCGAATGAGGTGCGGGATATATCATATATATCACTGTGCAAAGCAGAAACTATAGAAGCAATCAAAAGCAGACCGAGTATGTAGCATCTGCCAGTTATTGTTAAAGGAGTCACTCCCGGTGAAGGGATCTCGGTCCTTTCCTCATCGAATAAGGTGCAGGGTATATCATATATACCGCTATGCAAAGCAAGAACTGTAGCTACCTGTTTTGTTTAAAATTTGATTCTACAACATCTTAGGTTTCTTTTCTTTCATTAATCACATTAATGAAGTCCCATCATTTAAGTCACCTAAACATCACAGATAAATACGACGTACACTTATGCCATCCGCATTCTCCTGGATGTCCCCTCGTGCACCGTTAGGTTAGGTAACTAACGACAGAGCGGGGCAGGGCTAGTGCGGGTGCAAAACATAAGTAACATCTATATAATATATCATATATACTATATACTGTATCTATCACAGAACATCACATGATCACATCACAGATATCGCAGCAGAAGAATCATATGAAATATTGGATATACTAGAACGTCCGTGTTTTCAATACGAGCCAGTATAAAACACGGATTCCACGGTCGTGATGAATAGCCAAACCCACACCCCTAGACCTCTACGAGAGCGGCAAGCAACCCTACCAATTCTAGAGTTAGGAGACCCGGACTCGACTCCTCGAGATGGTCTCCCACTGGACCCTTGAACCCGGTTACTTGTGCTCCCCTCCTTGGGTCTATCCTAATGCGGAAAAGTAAATAATATACAAACGGTGACAACTTCCGCAACCTGGAAGTGCCCCAATAAAAGAATATTACATACAAGTTTTTACATGAATGAAAATGAAAAACACTCATCTCACATAAAAACCCCCGGCTATTCAAACACGACAATCCAATATAACATATCCAGCAACACATAACATCACATGTCATCAACGTAAGTAAATATACGCATCCCAATTGTCGTTGACATATAGCAACGAAACCGGCGATATCACATATTACACTTACGGTCACAGAAAAGAAAGTGTAAAACTACAACAATTGGAATCTGCAATCTGTTTAGACATCACATGCCTAATCAAATGAAATACTTAGACATCACATGCCTAACAATTATAAACCCCGCATTTTAGTCTCATTATCGAAAACTCTTTTCAATATCAAGTGAGACTAAACCGCTAGATTTATAACATTCATTCAGTTATCTCATAACTGATTGTGAATTCCAATTATTGTATCCCAATCCAGATAAATAGAAAATATTAAACTTTCCGATCGAACATTCGAACACCCAAGTTTTCCTGACTCTGATCAACACATGAAATAAGTTCTAAAACATTCATTTCATGCCTCAGTACCAACGGTCCAGCCGTAGAAGGGTCAAGCCAACGCCTCACATGTGGCACGCCGTACTGCCCCAAACCCGAAGGTTCAAAGGGCAGTTCAAGACGGTCACATAATCGAGTTAAGGTTTGTTGTCTTCTAGAGGGACCATTGCGTTACTTGCACTACTCAGAACGTCCTTAAACCACAGAAAAATCCAACACTTGGATATTTTCCGGCAGGGGAAAGATTGGGTATTTACATCCGGTCGAAATTTTTAACATATTCCAAAATATCTGGAAAGCCACATAGACAAAATCTGATAATCCGATCGAAACATCGAAGCTCTAAAACACCTCAGAAAATTCAACTCTTGAATAAATATTAAAAATACCCATAAAACTCAGCTGCTGAAATAATGAATTACTGTGCAAATATTACAGGAAAATCCAATTAGTTGGCCGCGGAACCGCCGCAGAAGCCAAGCTTCTGCCGCGGTTCCGCCGCACCTTTGACTGTTCATGAGGTAAATTTTGCACCGTAGTTCATAGAATTCCCTGCTGAATTTTTTAAGCATTTTTAATCTGGAAAAATCCCAGTTTTTAGAAAAAGTCCAGAGAGCATGATGTGTTAGGGTTTCGATGTGTATTCGGGTTTTAGGCGTCGTCTAGACTTCGCCTAAGGCTCTAGCTAGGCTCTGATACCACTGTAGGGTTCCTAGGCACTCTCAAGAGGTCTCACAAGGCATCAACCATGCCAATTTCAAATTTTACGGTGCCGAGAAACCCTAGACTAGATCGTTAACTATAATTTTAAGCGACAAAGTGAAACTAGTTAACTACTTAACTAAAAGAAAGATGCTACAACCTTTGTAGATCCGGTTCTCCACTTCCTTAGCTCCACGTAGACGTCCTCTCGCTGTCCGTCTCGAATCCCGGACTCAAGCATCGGCTTCATCGGAGAAATGGGCGGGCAAGGTCGTCGGCTTCGTGCCGAAGATGATCTACGTCGAGGTTACACAAGATCAAGCTCCAACTTCACCAAGTTGTGAAACTTGTGAAGTAAACACCCTATACTACTTGGTAAGAGGTAGAGGATGAAGAAATAGGAGGTGGGTTTACTTTAGAATTGGATTTCTCACTCATTTGCTCAAGTTGCCATTGATGGAGGCAAGGTTTTTCTTGAAGAAGAAGGAGAAGATGAAGCTAGAATATGATAAGTATTGAAGAAAAATAGAAAAGAAAATAGATACTTATCATATACTAACTATGGTAGAGTGTAGAGAATAGACCATGGTTACTTGGAATGGTTAGGGTTAAGCATGAAGACAAGAATGGTTACAAAGTCAAAGGTTCATGAAGCTTCAACTAGAAACAAAGAAAGCTACCATTCTCTCCAAAATCTTTTCCAAATAAATGAATAAGCAAAACCCTAATCATCTACTTAACCATGGTTTGATTCTTTACACTTAACCAATTAAACATGCATCATCAAACATGATACAAACATGTGCACAAAAGTATATCACATATACAACTTGTGAACTTCAAGTGAGAAAATCCATTTAAAGTGAACCAATACTAGTTAATGCAAAGTAATATATCAAATATATAATTATACATTAAATCATTAAATCAACATTTGATTCAATGATCCGGTCATGTCGCACATAACCGACTAGTATCCAATGTATCGATTTATCGAATCAATGATTCGATAACTAGGTCATATCACATATAACCAATCGAAGCATTCATCGCGAGAATGAAATGCGGTATCACATACATGCATTATTCTCGGTCCCGCACATATCTCATATGCGCTCCTATTTCGTTTCGCTTGAGCCAGGAAACCTCTGTGTAGGACTCTAAAGACTCGTCAATACGCCGGTAGCAGATGATGATCATATCAAGCACCCACAAGCCGCAAGCGGTCTGCTAAACGTAAAGGCCACCCGGGTATTAAGTGATCAGAAGATCGACGAACTAGCCCGCTCACACTCCTGTGAATCCAACCAGTAACACTTACCGTACAGTCCGGTCTGTTCGTCTGATATGTCGCATATCAAGTCTAGGGGTGGTAAACGTCAGACCCCAATAACCGATAAGTCGTGCCGATGTGAGGCTCATAACGGGTCGAGAAACTACTGGTAACACTTACCAGCAAATCTCTGATCAGCCCTGGCCAGGGACTTCCCTGTTACGGCCAATCGAGCACAGTGCAACATCAACCCCCAATACCGGGAGAGACGAAACCCCTCCTATCGCTCATTGTCTCCATGTGACTCGGGACTGTACCCAAAGACCACCGTGTTGCATGCCCTCATGGACGTGGTAAGGTGGAGATCAAAGCACAGTGGGAATCACACAAGACTCTATGACGATCTCGGGTCTACAGACTAACCTGTACAAGTGTCGCCTGAGAACTGCCATCTGACGTGAGGTATAATACCATCTGGGAGTTCTCGGCGAGTCCGTCCAGTGTACCCAGTCTCCACTGAGCACCCGTACACCATCTCTGATGTCAAACACCAATGGATATGGGATCATCCATCGCCCATCTCATGGGTCGAGAAGCGTATACGCTAGTCTACACTGGTATATCGATGCCCTGTCTCGATACACCCACGACTAGGGAACTTGAAGGATGTACTTATAGACTACCATGTCCCCACTAGTATGATCTGCATCATAGTCCAGGTAGTCAAGTACACATCCTAAGGGCTTTATCAACATGTAACTATAAGACAGTTTAAAGAGACTAGTAAACATGTTAAGATAAAGAGCAACCAGATAGCATACTATCATATCGAGCAAGAAAGTATATGTCCAAGCATCCAATATAATATACATCAACTGTATAATACTGGCCTCTAGGGCATACATACAACTAACACCGTCCCAGGTCCAAGTTCCACCGTCATGGATATAAATATCCGTCTGACATGGGAAAAGGATTGTGCGAGAGCCAAGTACCTCGTGTTAGCCTCAATGGATAGTGAACACCAGAGGCAGTACAAGAAGATGGAGTTAGCTTCCATCTTCCTCCATACCAAAATTTTATATGGAGAGCAATCTCGTATCGCAAGATATGAGACCTCGAAGATATTGCTTCAAGTGAGATTGGCTGTCAGGTCATCTGTAGGGGACCACGTACTTACGATGATTAGATATGTTAAAGAACTCATGGACTATAGGACCACGTTGGAGAACGAGTTATGTATCGACTTGATTCTACAGTCCCTACCATCTACTTACTCCCAGTTTATCTTAGATTGCAAAATTCA
This sequence comes from Agapanthus africanus, assembly GCA_030015575.1. NCBI lineage: Eukaryota > Viridiplantae > Streptophyta > Magnoliopsida > Asparagales > Amaryllidaceae > Agapanthus > Agapanthus africanus. Next base: position 459,888,907 of record CM057350.1, on the reverse strand, counting down.
AGGGAAGTTACACTTCCAAGTCTCCTCAATTTATTGAGGAGCTCAGAGGGCACACTGAAAGAATCCAGGGAGACACCCACTCTGCTTGTTAGGGAATCTTCCTCTTCTAGATCCAAGGAGAAAGCTAAGGGAGAGAAGAAGAAAGCCTCTAAAAAGTCGACAAGCGGTATCAGTAAGGTAGAGAGAAAGGGCAGGGCAAAAGTTTCAGGGCTAGTAGTAGGGAAGGAGGCATGTCTTTGTAGTCACGGGAAAGCGCATTGTCAGAAGGACTGCAGGTCTTGGAAAGCCAGAAGCCAGGATTCGAAGCACGTTGTGGCTTCGGCTTCGAGTGTGTTTGTAATTGAAAACTGTATATCTATTAACTCTACTTCCTGGGTACTAGATACCGGATCAGGATCTCATATCTGTAATTCATTACAGGCTTTGAGAAACTGTATAGTTATCAAGGCAGGTGATATGACTCTCAGAGTTGCTAACGGAATGAGTATGGACGCTGAATCCGTAGGGGAATATCACCTAGTATTGACAAGTGGGAAGATATTGATTTTACATAATTGTTTGTTTGTACCTAGTCTAGCAAATAATATCATATCTATAGCTTTACTTTCTAAAGAAAGATATGATTTTACATTTGTAAGCGATGTAGTAAACATCCACCTAAATCAAAATTTTATTGGGTCAGGTACATTAGATAATAGTTTATACATATTGAATCAAGCTCAAGTTTTCAACGTCCAGAACACACTTAAAAGAAAGTATCCGAAATTAAAACAGGCTTTCTTGTGGCATTGTAGACTCGGTCACATTAATGAAACACGGTTGACGAAGTAACATAAGGAGGGATATTTGGATCCATTCGAATATCAGTCCTATGCAACTTGTCAATCATGTCTTAAAGGAAAGATGACAAAAACTCTATTCACTAGAAACGGAGAAAGAGCGAGCGAGCTCTTGGGACTCATACACAGCGATGTGTATGGTCCAATGTCTACACATGCGAGAAGTGGTTATTCCTACTTCATTACAATTACGGATGATTTCTTTAGGTACGGACATGTATTCTTGATGAAATATAAATCCGAGACCTTTGAGAAATTCTGGGAATAAAAGAATGAAGTGGAAACACAAACCGGAAAAAGTATCAAGACACTGAGATCTGATCGAAGTGGTGAATATTTAAGTGCCAAGTTCCTAGGCTACTTAAAAGAGAATGGAATTCTCTCCCATCTTACTCCTCCATACACACCTCAGCACAACGGTGTATCAGAAAGGCGGAACAGAACCCTATTGGATATGGTTAGTTCTATAATGAGTAATGCTGAGTTGCCGCTATCCTTTTGGGGCTATGCACTAGAATCAGCTGCATATCTTTTGAAGAAGGTTCCTACTAAGTCAGTGCCTACCACACCATATCAGATGTGGAGTGGAAAGAAACCCTATCTTAAGTACCTTAAGACATGGGGATGACCAGCTTTTGTAAAAAAACAGCATGCGGACAAGTTTGAAACACACTCAGTATTGTGTAAGTTTGTGGGATACCTAAAGAACTCCACGGGTATCTTTTCTATTACGCAGAGGAACAAAAAGTTTTTGTTTCTCTGCATGCCCACTTCTTGGAAACTGAAATTTTAGAAAATCAGATAAGTGGGAGCGTAATAGAACTGGAAGAAATTCCAGAACCACAAGCTATTACTGAAAGTATGGTGGAACCAGCCGTTTCGAAAGAACCAAACACTCCTGCGCCACTCTACAGAACTAGTAGGCTATCTCATCCCCCCGAGAGATACTACGATTTTCTTAAAGATGGGGATCGAGAGGATTGCATCATCGAATATAATGAGCCAACTAGCTTCCAGCCAGCCATTCAGAGCTGCGACTCGGTAAAATGGCTGAATGCAATGCAGAACGAAATGGAGTCCATGTACACTAACAAAGTATGGACTTTTGAATTTGCTCCAGAAGGGGAAAAACCCGTAGGCTGCAAATGGATCTTCAGAAAGAAGATTGGTCTAGATGGACAGGTTGAAACCTATAAGACTAGACTTGTTGCAAAAGGTTTCCGTCAAAGACCTGGTTTGAACGATGACGAAACCTTTTCTCCAGTGGCTATGCTCAAATCCATTCGGATCTTTCTCGCCATTGCTTCCTTCCACGACTATGAGATCTGGCAGATGGACGTAAAGACCGCTTTTCTAAATGGAAATTTAGATGAGTGCGTCTATATGGATCATTTAAAGGGTTTCATTCAGAGTTGGAGCAGCGGGAAAGTGTGCAAGTTTCTTAAATCCATTTATGGACTAAAGTAGGAATCACGGAGTTGGAGCATCTGTTTTGATGAGATGGTCAGCGAATTCGACTTTATCAAAAATCCAAATGAACCATGCATATATAGTAAAATTGTAGCGAGAAGTGTGGTATTCTTCATCCTGTACGTGGATGATATACTCTTGTTAGGAAATGACATTCTTATGCTACAATCAGTCAAGGGATTCTTGTTACAGAGGTTCTCCTTGAAGGACCTGGGTGATGCCTCCTACATTCTAGGGATCCAGATCTATCGTGATAGATCTAAACGGATGTTGGCACTCTCACAGTCAAGGTACATCGACACCATACTGAAACGATTTAGTATGGAAGATTCTAAGCACGATAATCTATCGGCTTGTCTCGGAATCACCCTCTCCAAAGAAATGTCTCCTAAGACTGATTTGGAAAGGGATCGCATGTCGATTATACCCTACGCATATGCGGTAGTCACTATAATGTATGTGATGTTGTGTACCAGACCAGATGTAGCATACGCTCTGAACGTTGTAAGCCGGTATCAGTCAAACCCAGGGGAGAAGCACTGGATAGCAGTGAAGAACATTCTCAAGTACCTGAGAAGGACTAAGGAGATGTTCTTGGTGTATGACAGGGAAGACCTCCAGATTGAGGCCTTCGCCGACTCCAGCTTCCAGAGTGACAAAGATGACTCCAAGTCCATGTTAGGTCATGTCTTTACCCTCAATGGAGGGGCGGTTGTTTGGAAGAGCTCCAAATAGGAAACCGTTGCTGACTCAACGATTGAAGCGGAGTACATTGATGCCTGTGATGCCGCGAAGGATGCAGTCTAGATCAGAAAGCTCATGACAGAGCTTCAGGTGGTTCCATCCACTGTTGATCCAATACCGATGTATTGTGACAACAACAGCGCTATAGCTTTGGCGAAGGAACCAAGGTCCCATCAGAAGTCCAAACACATCCTGAGGCGGTTCCACCTAATCAGGGAGATCATTGATCGATGGGAGATCCAGATGCAGAGAGTAGAGACAGAGAACAACACTACAAATCCACTAAAAAAGGCCATCCCTCAGACACAGTTCGAGCGGCTAATCGAGATGATAGGTCTGTGATATGCCAATATATGGCCTTAGTGCAAGTAGGAGATTATTAGTGATATAGGCCCTAGTGGCCATTATTGTATCATACTGGATTGTATATTAAATATTGGACGCTTGGGATATTACACAGTTATAATAACAGTCTTGCTCGATATGGTAGTATACTACCTTGTTTGATTCTATCTCAATATATACATGTGTTTCTTTTAGCATATCGCTTATACATATTGGTAGAGCCCTTAGGATCTTTACTTGACTACTAGTGTTATGATGGCAGTCACACTCGTAGGGCTGGGTAGTCAATAAGTACATTCTTATACAGGTCCCTAGTCGTTGGACTATTGAGACGGGGAATCGATACTCCACAGTAGACTGGTGTATATGCTTCTCATCCCAGCAGAGGATATGGTCGTCCCACAGTCATTAGTACGTCGTACTGGAGAAGGTATGTAGGTGCTCACTGGGTTGTGAGTTACACTGGACAGGACTCGTAGGGAACTGCTGGTTGGTATTATACCTATCGTTAGGTACAGTTCCCAGGTGGCATGAGTACAGCTTAGTCCGTTGACTTTCCATCGCTACTTCATCTCGAGTGTGTTCCCACTCCACTTTGATTACTACCCTACCATGCTCAAAGGAGTCATGCAAACAAGTAGTAGTTGGGTGTAGTACTGAAGCACTTGGAGAAAGTAGCGATCAGATATGATTCGTCTCTCCCTGTATTGGGGGTTGATATCACGCAGTGTTCAAAAAGCAATTACACAAAGTCCCTGGCCAGGGCAGTCGAGAAATACTGGTAACGTACTCCAGTAGTTTCTTATGGTGTATTGGGCTCTCCTCCGACACGACTTATAACGTTGTTAGGGGTCTGACGTTTACCATCCTCCTAGACGGATATGTGCGAGCATCTCAGACGAACAGACCGGACTGTATGGAGATTGTCACCGATAGGCTCAGTAGGAGTCCGGGTGAGTTTGCTCATCGGTCTTCTTATCGACAGATACCTGGGTAGCTGTTACGTGCAGCTAGTACCACTGACGGATTGTGGTTAAACCCATTTCCAGCATAGGGTTGAGTCTTTAGAGTCCCATACAGAGGGTTCTCTGTTTCAGGAAATTGATGTAGACGTCGTATAGTTTTATGACTGGGCTTAGATCACATACGTGTACTTGTACATAGATGCTGATCGGGCGGACAATACTAGTAGTCTTTGGTTTAAGTCGGATCCTAGTATTGTATTATTGGATTGTTATCGTCTCAGTGTATCTGTATTTTTCGGAATACGGATACGGGTATGTATATACGGTGAGAATGACATTCTTGAAATTTATCAAGGCATGCTTCTAGAAGGTGCTACATCATTATTTGTATTATCCATTTTCCAAATGGATTAATGAGGTGGAAATGGAGGATACTTTGCTAGCATGGTGTGAGGAATGACTCTTGTATTATTTTATTTGGTTTGGATCACTATTGAGGCATGGGAGCTATATTCTATTATTTTTCTATCCATGGCTCAATGAGTGAGATGAAGTATTATATATGAGCGATTCTCTAAACTTAGTCTTCTTGATGTTCATTTGATTTTTCTTGAGTTGCTCTCCTCTCTTGAGCTCTCTAGGTTTCCTCTATCTCCTTCTTCCTCTAACTAAATCCTAACCTTCACATGTGTTGTGAGCCAAGGGTTTAGTGAGACAAACAATCCATTAGCATTCTCTACATCACCTAGGCTAGTTGTTTTAGCAAACCATCTACCTTATTTACCTAATTTAGAGGTTGAAGCTTGGAGCACATTCTCTCACGGTGGATCATCTTTGACAAGAGAAGGCCGATGGACCAAAACCGATCCGATCACCGAGGAGCCTTGGAGAAGAACACTAGAAGACCCGTAGGACTCGATCTTGGAGTTATAACCATTCTACAGAGTAGTTAAACCTCTAGATAGATTATCTAGTTAAGAGTTTAGTAAAGATCCTGGAGTTATAACCGGTGTAGCGTAGTCAAAATCATCGTTTTTTGTAAATTCCGCCTCCCCGCAAACTGCGGGGTACACGACATCGGCTTATAGCTACTGGCCTCAAAGATGTTCAATTAAAAGATGGCCTTGAAGAGGCCCCTCCCGTGATCTGTTGCACAGGGCGTTTCATACCGGCAGTCTGCGGCCTGCTCTTCTTCTTCACAACTGCCTAATAGCGTCAAGCAGCCTTCAAAGCAAGTTCATATGTTTGGAAATCATCTGTAGCGAGTGCAGCTTGGATTTCAGGGTCCAACCCTTGCTGAAATCGTCATGCCCGGATCATAGCAGTGGGAATAATTTGTGCAGCGAACCTGTTATGACCTTGTGTTAGCAGTATAGTGAGTGAGATCAGAAAATTGAATTTGAGACAGTATCTTACCGGCTTAGCATGGTAAACTCAGCATCATATTCATCCACCGACTTGACCCACATCAAGCCCTGTTGTAGATGGATGAACTGCTGCTCCTTGTCAAAGTGTGTAGTCTCAGGAAAGTACTTAGCATCGAAGAGGTCTCAGAATTTCCTACATTCTATCTGTTGTGCAAGACGACTCTCCTCAGCCTTCCACCAAACTCTGGCATTATCAGTCAGTTGCAACTTAGCAACTCTCACCCAAGTAATATCTGGCACTTGAGCTATTGCCAGGTCATCCTCGATCGCTTAAGCCAATTCTTCCGCTTCAATTAGGCTCTCCTTACCCGAGAAGTTCTTTGGGTGCAGTGCCTGAAACTACTTAACTCTAGGTACTTCGGCTTCGGGGCAGTGCATGAGGATAGCAGTCTACTGCTGCTGACCCTCTAATAGGCTCTTAATAGTCTCAAGCAGTACCATTTTCTTATTGATAGGAGCTGCAATGGTAGGTAGTGGTGGTAGAGTAGGTGGTGGAGTATTGTCATTGACATTTGTACTGGTATTATTCGGAGAGTCCATCACCTTAATATAACAGATAGGTTAAGATAGATTCAAGGAATTTGAAATGCAAGGAATGTAAATGTTTGTTGAACTCATTTATTCTTGTGGTATATTGTTTACGACTTCATGCAGAAATGACCTGCATGGGCAACTAATAAAACCTGTCACGTCTCGTTTCCCAGTAGACGGAAAAGGTGACGTGGCAAGGCCGCGGTATATTTATCCAGAGGACATTCCCTAAATAAATATACTAAACGTATTGAAACAATAATACACAATGCAAGAATAAATTGAGACTGTAAAATTTTTCAATAAATATCTTTATTTACATTCAACTTCCAATATGTACAAGTACTTGAGTTTATGCTGGAAAGTAAATACAATAAGAAAAATGCCTAAACAAGTCGCATACATAAACTGAAGAAAAAGATGCTGAGCTAGCCCTGAGTAGCTATCTGGTCGTAGTCCTCCTCTGTGGCCTCAATGTCACGATCCGAAAAAAAGCACGTGACTGACACTTGAATCATGTGAAGTCTATAGGACCCGATCTAATTCAAGTAAGCCAAAGCCCAGAAATCTAAACCTTTTTAGGAAAATAATAAAGGTGAAGTTTTTAAAATAAAGGTATAATGAAATCGAGTTTTCCTTTATAATGCATAGGTAAGGATATATGAAAATGCAAGTGGATTATACTATAGTTGAAAACATTTTTCGTCTTTAAAAATTTGGGTAGCACATCCCTTGTATATTTTGATCCAAAACCACAAACAAGCAATATATATAGGCATCCCCAAGAGGAAGCTAGTTCTTCGCCAATCGGCAGAATCACAACCACGCAAGTAAGCAATAAATATACGACACCCATCCAATCCAATCCGGTAGCTCGAACATTCTCTAATCACAGAGTTTTGGGAATGCCTGTCAGCAACAGCTCGGACAAGAAATCCAACAAAAGAACTAGGTTTTTCGACGAAGATCAACACAGAAGAAATAAGTAAAGCAAGGCATCAAAAACCTCAAAAGAAGCGAACATACACCCATCGCTCTAAGTCTCGCAAATATACAATCTGTCTAGGTCTACTAATATACAAATTCTATTTTCTGATTGATGGAGTTTATCTAGATACATTAGGAATAATACAAGAATGGGCATGATCCAATGTATCCCATCAACCCAAGAAAACACCCTGAAAGAACTGTGTTCCAGCGATACCGGTACTGATCCAAGCGGTCGGACCTGCAAGAAAACTATGGCTTAATGGGGTTGAGTTTCCAACTCATGAGTAGAAAACATCAACAGGTAGAAATCGAATAAAACAACGATTCTTAGGTCGTACTATATCATGAAGCTAATATTATGATATATAGGGTGACCATGCATGCATATATGTCTACAATAAAGTCAATGAAAATGACATATACAAATAAACATCTGAAATCATATGCCTGAATGCATGTGGATATCATCCATGTGTGTCAATCAACGACACAACAATATCATGGAACCTGGTGTCCAATATCGATACTCGAAACATCATGAAAACATATGCCTGTATGTATGAGGATATCAACTAACATGTTTCCATCAATGACACACCAAATCATGAAACCTGAGTGTCCAACACCGACACTGGGAACATCATGAAACCCGTGTCAAGCATCGGTACAAAAATCCTCATATCTCAGGCTCCGTCAGTCCGGATCAGCCCATGGGCTCCGTCACTCCGGATCGGCCCATATCCATCTGATCTCACGACCACGGTCGGTATCCTCCGGATATCCACCACACTAAACTATCACCGGTAGGTAGTGCTCCCTCCTGACGGGCTCATCGTCTACATCTTGAGCTTCTTTCCCCGCGGTACCATACCGGGTCTACCATTTACCCGCAAATGGCTCATCCAACTCCTCGAATCGGGCCTGGAAAACAAATCTCAGAACCGAGAAAAATGATGGTGGACACCTCGAAATCACATCACAAGAGACCGCGATTTTTTAAAACAAGTTATAATTTCCTTTGAAATATAACCATGGTTCTCAAATCCAGAAATCTAATGAAAACAACATCTCAATGCGTATAACCATAAAGTATGATGTATGCAAACATAGAACAATAATGTGAGCATGTCAAGTATATCATGCAAGAATGTCCTATGATAGTGCTAAACAATGAATGCATTTTTACGGTTAAAATTAATATTATGCTATGGCAGTTCTACAGTGCAAGTGGCATGGCAATTACTGATGATGAATGTGTGTGAGCCGGCAAATAGGTGTAAGTGTAACATGCGCATCATCGGTAATAGTGCAGATGTACTAGCAGATGATATCATAAAGCGGTAAATACCGGAAACATAATACGTATAAAGACGAGGGATAAGCCAACAATAACATGAACTATAATAAGGTATACATATACACATGAACCATACGGCCAGTTTAAAAGATACGAATCGTAGTTTTGAAAGTGGGGGCTATGGTGTTTTTAAGGAAAAGACACCATTTGAAAACCTGTAGCTTCCCTTGATATTTCCATTTAAAAGTGCATACGATTCGTCGGTTTTGGAAATAAGTATGGTTTAGGTGACATTTTTTCGTCGGCGATCTAGCCTCATGGTATCCGACATGGTAATATCCTCGATCATCATCCTCAAATCACGAGCGCGGATCAATCATCCAATATAACTCATCGCGTACGGTAATCCATCGTACGGGGTCAACAAACAGAATAGAGATCCTATCGTCCTATTCATCAACAAGGTATGGATCTAAGGTCTCGTACAGCATATCTGTTAGTTATATGTATGCCCTAGATTGTACACAGGTGTTTGACATCAAAGATTGTACACATGTGCTCATTAGAGAATGAGTACACCAAACAGGACTCGCCGAGAACTCTTAGATGGAACCATACCTACCGTCAGATAGCGGTTCTCTGGTGATAGATGTTAGTCTGGTGATACTAGTACAGGTTAGTTTGTAGACCCGAGATCGTCATAGTGTCTTGTGTGGTTCCCACTGTACTTTGATTTCCTCCCTACCACAGCTCAAAGGAGTTGTGCAAACAGATGGATTTTGGGTACAGTTCCGAATCACATGGAGGCAGTGAGCGATGGGAGGGGTTTCGTCTCTCCCGGTATTGGGAGTTGATGTTGCACTATGCTCGATTGGCTATAACAGGAAGTCCCTAGCCAGGGATGTTGATGAGATTTACTGGTAAGTGTTATCAGTAGTTTCTCGACCCGTTATGAGCCTCACATTGGCATGACTTATCAAGTTATTGGGGTCTGACGTTCACCACTCCTAGACTCGATATGCGACATATCAAACGAAGAGACCAGACTGTACGATAGTGTTACTTGTAGGATTCATGGGAGTTTGGAAAAGTTTGCTTGTTGATCTTCTATTTTCTCAATATCTGAGTAGCCGTTACGTCCAGCTAGTACTGCTGACGGCTTGTGGGTAACTGATATGATCATTACCTACTGCTGGCGTATTGACGAGTCTTTAGAGTCCCACACAGAGATTTCCTAGCTCAAGCGAAACGAAGTAGGGCACATATGTGATATGTGCGGGACTGAGATTAAATATGTGTATGTGATACTGTATTCTAATCTCGCGATATAGGTTATATGTGATATAACCGGATTATTTAATCAAGTATTGATTCAATGATTTGTTATATGTATATTTGATATACATATAAATGATATTAGTCGGTTATATATGATATAACCGGATTATTAAATCAAGTGTTGATTTAATAATTTGATATATATTTATATATTTGATATATTAATATATGTTAACAAATATTAGCTCACTAAAGAATTTCGTCTCTTGATTTATATATATGTTGATATATAATTGCGATATATATATATATATATATATATATATATATGTATTACATATTCTATTGTGTCATGATAGATGATACATTGGACATGGGTGTATGAGACTCACACCAAACTAAAGATAATTTGGGTGATTTAATTATTAAGGGATAAACCAAAATTAGATGGAAATTGCCATGGCTTAAGATGCTTGTGGAAGTATGTAGAAGTCTTGACTTAGTACACTAATTTTATTTTACTCTAGATATTTATTAACCCAACCATTATCTCTTGCCATGGTTAAATCTCTACAAATATCATTTGAGATATTTTTTCACCATGGTTGTTCACAAGTTCGTCTTCTTCATAACATTTTTTCTCTCTAGCTTTTCATGGGTTAAAAAAGAAAAATAGAAACAAAATTCTAAAGTGAGCAAAATTCTTACTTCATCAATCTATTCCAAACTAGCCCTTTAGTATAGGTTGTTTACTTCACTAATTTCTTAATTAGTGAAGAGGTAGCTTGAGTCAGAGATTCCTCAAGGTGGATCATCTTCGGCCTCGAAGATGCTTAAGCAAGCTCGTTTCTTTTGCCAAGTGGAGCCTATGAAGAGTTCTAGGGACCACTACTTAGAGCTAAGGGACTACTACTTGGAGCTTTAGAAGTGAAGGACCGGTTTTCAAAGGTTGTATTCTCTATTCACTTAGTGTAAAGTTCGTTTACATGCATAGAAACCCTAATTCTCTAATTCGATTCTATGATGGCATGCATTAGCACACTATATTTTTTTAAATTGTATATTTGATACTTTTAAAAACCTAGTACTGGTACTAAGGCATACTTTCAATATCATCTTTGATTCTCATATGTAACTACGTATATATATCTCATCTCATATCCTTATCGATCTCATATTCTCTCATTAACAATCTCATTTCATATCTAAGCATAAGTATGTGAATATTCATATCGCCTCACATCCTCATATCATGCATATCCGCTCATATCATCTTATATCATTACATTGGTATATCAATACATGTCATCTTGTATTAATCATATCATATTCTCTTTTGTATGTATGTATAATCTCACATCTTCTATTAACATATGAATATAATGTGTACATTTCCTTACATCCTCAAGCCAACATATCCACTAATTGTCATCTTTTATCATATCATCTCTTACTAAATCCTTTGATCATATCGGTATGTTCATTCTTAGTTTTCTCCAAACTATAATTTATATATCGGTTCTTTCATCATTAGTTGCGGAGGTGCTATACGCCATCCACCCGACTTCCCCCGTAGATATAAATCTACTCACCTGCTAATCTCCTCACGTAGTCGAAATCGATGTGCTTCGTCGTCTTGGAAGTCCACGCGAAGGTACCTACAATTAAAACACATCGAAATGCAATTAAAACCAAGTCCGAAAAACCGATACGGCATACGAAGTGCTCATAGGTTAGAACCTATAGCATACACATGCAAAAACAACTAAATAACCCTTGTCGTTGACGTACAAACATCCAACGACCGAGTCAAAACCCAAATATCAAAACTCCACATCACAAACCTAGTAAAACGAAATCAGCAACTCAAGAAAACACCTCCAGATTTTTCCTCAGATCAAATTGGGACATTTAACACATAAGATAGGTCTATGTATAGGATAAAGGAGCTATGGACCAAGCACGAGCCTATTTCTTCGTACCCATGCCGCAATTTGCGGCCAATAGAGGTAAATCTGAGGCCATGTTAGGGAATGGGGATCTCAGGTTTTAGGGGTAGCATCCTAGTCACCTGCATATATCTCTGTGGTCGCTATAAAATTTTCCAAGTCTCCGGGTCATAGCAGATCTAAAAAAGTCACCACAATTCCCACGAAAACCCGATATCGGCAAATTCAAAGTTCGTGTATTGGGCTCTAGTCTCTGGTCTTTCCATAAAGTCATCACTAATGTCTTGTAGACACTCACTACACCTCAATTGCATCTCTACAAGTCCATACATCCATTAAACTTCAACCCAGAAATTTCTAAGATCACTAATCTACACTAAATCGAACTCTAAACTAAACTAGAAAGTTAGAAAACTAATTACAGGGTGGGAAGTGGAAATTATACCTCTTGGAGCAACTGAATAAAATTCTAAGATGGTGTAAGTTGCTCAAAATCCAAACTTAAGCTCACTAGGTGGTGTAGGATGAGGTTGTGGTCATTTTTAATGAAGGTGAGGTGAGATTTTGGTGAAGATTTGGGGTGGTTGCCATAGGGTAGAGAAGGTGAAGGAGGAGGAGAAGGAGATGAAGATGGAGGAGTTGAAGAAGAAGATGAAGTGAGGAAATAAATAAAAGATTAGGGTATGGAGCCATCCCGTCTCTCTCTCTCTCTCATACTCTCACATGGCATGCCTCATGCCATCATGTGGTCCCCCCCCCCTCTCTCATCAATTATCAACTTTTCTCTTTTCTTTTCTTTTTCCCTCACTCATTAAAACCAAACACATAACACAAATACAAAGAAACAAATATGCAACAAAATACAACATGTCATGGTGCACTAGCCTTGACTAAACAAAAATACGGATTTGGCTTAATCGTGATTAGTAGTGCACTAATAAAGTTTAATTTAAACTTGCATATAATAATTGCATAATTATTTATAAAATGCCCAAATCCAAATAAATGCCATTTTAATAAATAAATCATTTTAAATCTCCAATTATTTCCTAAATATTAGTATATAATTATACCATTTTACAAAAACCCCAATTTGCAAATCGAATAGTTTTCGTGAAATATATTATTTAGTATTTAAATTCTAAAAAAATAATATTTTATTTTTCTAAAATGTTATAATCTTCCCTTCATAAATAAATTCGATCCCCGAATTTAAATTTAAACACCCAAATACTAAAACATTTTAATAATCAGTTTAAATCACGGGGCTCAGATATCATTGAATACTCAAGAGTATCACAGCAGATCAAGTGTGCATGAAAACGAATACGAAACTCAAAAGCGAACTCTCTCAAGAGTCATGCAATCACTGGAGTTATAATGGAAATACAAATCTCTAAATCCACTACTGAAATCCAAATATACTATAGTTAAAATCATAATAGGTATATAGTACGCATCCTTGTAAATTTCTCTAAAACTGGATAAAACACCTGCAAAATCTTTTCCGAATCGCCGTATGATGCGTAACTCATGGCACAAGTAGCGGACACTCATTTGTAAAATAGTAAATATACGTTCTTATATGTTTTGCTCAAAATATACGTTCCGCCTTTTTTGAAACATCCCAAAAGGTTTTCCTTTGTAAAAGTTCGTATCATTCACGGACATGTAGCAAATAGCGAGACTATAACTCCTTTTTAAAAATCTCTTGGTAAACTTTTAGGCAAGCACAAGTACTTAGGTACTGTCCTCAGATCAGTCCTGCTCGGCTACTATATAATATAATAATTATCATGAAAATATGATGCTCATGAGTAAAATCAGCCTCAAAAGGCATATCCAACATCACATGCATGTAGTGCGCACAAAAAACAAAGTCAAATACAGATGCCACGAATGTGCAAAAAAGCAAAAATAAGTGCAATGGGTTTGCATGAAAGTATCTGTCAAGTGCAACGGGTGTGCATGACAACAACATCAAGTGCATCTAGAGTACACGAAAATCTCAACCAAGTGCAACTAATATGCACGAATAAAAATAATCTCAATAAGGTGCACCTGGTGTGTAAAAAATCACATCACAAGCACCCAGTGTGCGTGAAAATCTAAATCGAGTGCGTCAGGTCCGCACAAAACATCTAGTGCAGTAAATGCACGAAAACATAATTCTGGTGCACTAGGTGCCCGAAAACCCCTCAATATCTCAAATGCGCACAAAAACAACATCGAGCGTGCTAAGGTGTATAAAATCATGAACATGTGCAACTGCGTGCACAAAATCCGTATCAATGCACTGCAAGCACATGCAAGCTATACCGAGTGCATAAATCAAGTCAAGTGCATACAACATGCACGAAATCAAATCGACTGTAATGAAATACATAGAATCATAATTATGTGCAATAAAGTATACAAAATCGATATCATGTGCAACAACTGTGCACAAATCAAAATGTCCAATGTAACAGTGTATAAAACATAAACCCAATAGGTGCAGCCATGGTGCACGAAAACAAATATCATGAAACCCAATCATCGAAACTCAAAATCCAAGCGATAAAAGTGTGATACTCAGATCACAAAACGCAAATCATAATAAATGACACTGAGGTACACCTCCTTCAATGTCTAAAATATGTCGGTGCGCCAAAAGATGGTAGAGTAAGAACATCTGGTTGCCTTCTGCTCATGATCTGGCGTCCTCTATCTCTGGATTCTTATTGTCTATGTGGATCTCCAGTCCCACAATCTTTCTGCTCATCGGCCCGGTTAGGTGCAACGACGGAAACAATTTCGCTCTGGCACTCCATTGATCCTCTCATGGCCAATTAACATGACTACTCGCAAAATGACACGTTACTGATAGCAACATCTGGTCCTCTAACTACACATGATACAACTGATCTTGGGTGCAAATCTTTATCGTTGCGGAATCCAGGAAAGAACCTTCTCATGGTCTCTTCCGATCTCACATATGCCGAACTATACGGAGGTTGGCACTCTTTACTTAACTTTTTTTCTCATCCAGATAGCTGCGCCCTCAGCATGGCTTTCATCTGGAATTTGGTCGTATCCAACGCCTCTGGCATCATATCAATCCTTTGGCTTCAATGGGGAGTAACGATGGCTCGTTAATATCTCCTATGAACCTCTTGTTCCACCCGTCTTCATTATCATCCACATCGAAATCACGTCTTGCTGGCTGCGTTCTGCAATTCGTTCTCGGCTACAGTCAATTCCGGAGTCTCTCACACGGACTCGAAATGCGAACTCGGGTATCTTCACCACTCTGTGGAAGATATCTAGCCGATTGCATCCTCGGGGACTCATCCAAATTATCGGAGGAATATGCTTCATTCATCTATTCTCGATCAACTCACAACGCATCTGGTGAGGTCCTTCTATTCAAAGCTGGTGAACTTACCGATCTCACATCAGAGCATCCAACGACAATGTCCTCTCTTGATTGATTTGCTCTAGATTTGAGTAAGATTCTGCAAAATGGAATATATCAACTCAACTGAGTCTGCATCGGCGCATCAGATCAAACGAATCATCTCAGTCAATCAACTCAAGATAGACTAGCTATCTTCTGTCACATCTCTGTCTGAAAGCTCCAGCGGTTCTGCTCAAAAACTCTGGAGGCGACATCCCATCAATCTCAGCAACAGCTGGGTCATCTGTTTGCAAAGTAGACAATATCGCGACCTCTGGGGTAGGTTGTACATCAATAGTCCTCTCAATCTGGCAACCGTTATTAATAGCCCGATCATCCGGTACAAATCCAGACACTCGCCTCAAACGAGAGATCTCAACACAAACACTATACCGATACGTTCCTATGTCACCAGAAAAACATCATGGTCGGTCCTCATCCGTGACAAGCTCGCCCTGATTGCATCTCTAGCATCAGCTCTCTCTCTCTCTCTCTCTGCGCTGAAACCCTGGTAACAGGAACCTCAAGCAGGTATCGATGAAAATAGATCAAAGAAACGAATAGAAATACGGTGTATAAGAAATGTACAT
Organism: Agapanthus africanus; assembly: GCA_030015575.1. Classification (NCBI taxonomy): domain Eukaryota; kingdom Viridiplantae; phylum Streptophyta; class Magnoliopsida; order Asparagales; family Amaryllidaceae; genus Agapanthus; species Agapanthus africanus. The sequence goes on along the minus strand of CM057350.1, from coordinate 459,873,043 downwards.
CTTAAGTCTACTTAAGCGGAGTATCGTATCATAAGTATGCCGCGGAACATATGCACGGTACGTCACTCTACTCAAGCTACCTACTCCATTAATCAAGGTCAATCTATGTAACGAAAGTTCGGGTCTAATACCCCCCCAGTCAAGTCTAAGTTCCGTAAGGTCAAGCTTAGGTTACGAAATATATTATGCCCTAGACTTCGCATAGTCAAACCTAGACTTGAACCAAGGTTAAACCTAACACTCTTATACCAACTTTGTCACGACCCGGAAAAAAAGAACGTGACTGGCACTTGAATTATATAAAGTCTATAGGACCCCACGTAATTGAAGTAAGCCAAAGCCCAGAAATCTAAATCTTTTTAGGGAAATAATAGAGATGAAGTTTTTAAAATAATGGTATAATGAAATCGAGTTTTCCTTTATAATGCATAGGTAAGGATATATGAAAATGCAAGTGGATTATACTATAGTTGAAAACATTTTTCGTCTTTAAAAATTTAGGCAGCACCTCCCTTGTATATTTTGATCCAAAACCACATACAAGAAATATATATAAGCATCCCCAAGCGGGAGCTAACTTTTCGCCAATCGGCGGAAATACAACCATGCAAGTAAGCAATAAATATACGACGCCCAACGGCGAAGATCAACACAGAAGAAATAAGTAAAGCAAGGCATCAAAAACCTCAAAAGAAGCGAACATACACCCATCACTCTAAGTCTCGCAAACATACAGTCTTTCTAGGTCTACTAATATACAAATTCTAGTTTCTGATTGGTGGAGTTTATCTAGATACAGCAGGAGTAATAATACAAGAATGGGCATGATCCAATGTGTCCCATCTACCTAAGCAAACACCCTGAAAGAACTGTGTGCCAGCGATACCGCTACTGATCCAAGCATTCGAACCTGTAAGAAAATAGTGGCACAACGGGGGTGAGTTGCCAACTCGTGAGTAGAAAACATCAGCAGGTAGAAATCGAATAAAACAACGATTCCTAGGTCATACTATATCATGAAGGTAATACTATGATATATAGGGTGACCATGTATGCATATATGTTAACAATAGGGTCAATGCAAATGACATATACAAATAAACATCTGAAATCATATGCATGTATTCATGTAGATATCATCCGCATGTGTCCATCAACGACACAACAATATCATGGAACTTGGGTGTCCAATATCGACACTCGAAACATCATGATAACATATGCATGTATGTATGAGGATATCAACCAACGTGTGTCTATCAATGACACACAAAATCATGGAACCTGAGTGTCCAACACCGACACTCAAAACATCATGAAACCCATGTCCATCATCGATACGAAAATCCTCATATCTCGGGCTCCGTCAGATCAGATTGACCCATGGGCTCCGTCAGTCCGGATCGGCCCATATCTATCTGATCTCACGACCATGGTCGGTATCCTCCGGATATCCTCCGCGCCAAACTATCACCGGTAGGTAGTGCTCCCTCCTTCCAGGCTCATCGTCTACATCTCAAGCTTCTTGACCCTGGGTATCATACCGGGTCCACTATGTACCTACAAATGGCTCATCAAACTCCTCGAATCGGGTCTCGAAAACAAATCTAAGAACCGAGAAAACTCATGGTGGACGCCTCGAAATCACATCACGAAAGACTGCATTTTTTTAAAACAAGTTATAATTTCCTTTGAAATATAACCGTGGTTCTCAAATCCAGAAATCTAATGAAAACAGTATCTCAATACATATAACCATAAAGTACGATGTATGCAAACATAGAACAGTAATGTAACCATGTCAAGTATATCATGCAAGCATGTCCTATGATAGTGCTGAACAATGAATGTACTTTTACGATTAAGATTAATATTATGATATAGCAGTTCTACTGTGCAAGTGGTATGGCAATTACCGATGATGAATGTGTGTGAGCCGGCAAATCGGTGTAAGTGTAATATGAGCATCATCGGTAATAGTGCAGGTGTACAAGCAGATGATATCATAAAGCGGTAAATACCGGAAACATAATACGTATACAGAAGAGGGATAAGCCAACAATAACATGAACTATAATAAGGTATACATATACACATGAACCATACATGAACCATACGTCCAGTTTAAAAGATACGAATCGTAGTTTAGAAAGTAGGGGCTACGGTGTTTTTAAGGAAAAGACACCATTTGAAAATCCGTAGCTTCCCTTGAGGTTTCCATTTAAAAGTGCACACGATTCGTCGTTTTTAGAAATAAGTATATATCAGGTAACACTTTTTCGTCGGCGATCTAGCCTCATAGTATCCGACATGGCAATATCCTCGATCATCATCCTCAAATCACGAGCGCGGATCAATCATCAGGTATAACTCACCGCGTACGGTAATCTATCGTACGGGGTCAACAAACAGAATAGGGATCCTATCGTCCTATCCATCAACAAGGTATAGATCTGAAGTCTCGTACAACATATCATCTTTGATTCTCATATATACCTACGTATATATATCTCATGTCATATCCTTTTCGATCTCATATCCTCTTATTAACAATCTCATTTCATATCTAGACATAAGTATGTGAATATTCATATCGCCTCATATCCTCATATCATGCATATCCGCTCATATCATCTTATATCATCACATTGGTATATCAATACATGCTATCTTGTATTAATCATATCATATTCTCTTTTGTATGTATGTATAATCTCACATCTTCTATTGGCATATGAATATAATGTGTATATTTCCTTAGATCCTCAAGCCAACATATCCACTAATTGTCATCTTTTATCATATCATCACTTACTAAATCTTTTGATCATATCCCTAAGTTCATACTTAGTTTTCTCCAAACTATAATTTATATATCGGTTCTTTCATCCTTAGTTGCGGGGGTGCTATACGCCATCCACCCGATTTCCCCCGTAGATATAAATCTACTCACCTGCTAATCTCCTCACATAGTCGAAGTCGATGTGCTTCGTCATCTTGGAAGTCCATGTGAAGATACCTACAATCAAAATACACTGAAATGCAATTAAAACTAAGTCCGAAAAACCGATAAGGCACACGAAGTGCTCATAGGTTAAAACCTATAGCCTACGCATGCAAAAACAACCAAATAACCCTCGTCATTGACGTACAAATATCCAACGACCGAGTCAAAACCCAAATATCAAAACTCTAGTTCACAAAACTAGCAAAACGAAATCAGCAACTCAAGAAAACACCTCCAGATTTTTCCTCAGGTCAAATTGGGACATTTAGCACATAGGATGGGTCTAATTGTAGGATAAAGGAGCTATGGACCAAGCATGAACCTATTTCCTCATACCCAGGCCGCAATTTGCGGCCAATAGGGGTTAATCTGCGGCCATGTTGAGGAATGAGGATCTCAAGTTTCAGGGGTAGCATCCTAGTCACCTGCACATATCTTTGTGATCGCTATAAAATTTTCCAAGTCTCCGGATCATAGCAGATCTCAAAAAGTCACCACAATTCCCATGAAAACCCGATATCGGCAAATTCAAAGTTCTTGTATTGGGCTCTAGTCTCTGGTCTTTCCAGAAAATCATCACTAATGGCTTGTAGACACTCACTACACCTCAATTGCATTTCTACATGTCCATACATGTACTAAACTTCAACCTAGAAATTTCTAAGATCACTAATCTACACTAAACAGAACTCTAAACTAAACTAGAAAGTTAGAAAACTAATTACAAGGTGGGAAGTGGAAATTATATCTCTTGGAGCAACTGAAGAAAATTCCAAGATGGTGCAAGTTGCTCAAAATCCAAACTTGAGCTCACTAGGTGGTGTAGGATGAGCTTGTGGTCATTTTTAATAAGGGTGGGGTGAGGTTTTGGTGAAGATTTGGGGTGGTTGCCATGGGATAGAGAAGGTGAAGGAGATGAAGAAGGAGGAGTTGAAGAAGAAAATGAAGTGAGGAAAGAAATAAAGGATAAGGGTATGGAAGCATCCCCTCTGTCTCTCTCTCATACTCTCACATGACATGCCTCATGCCATCATGTAGTCCCCTTCTCTCTCATCAATTATGTACTCTTCTCTTTTCTTTTCTTTTTCCCTTACTCATTAAAACCAAACACATAACACAAATACAATGAAACAAATATGCAACAAAATGCAACAAGTCATGGCGCACTAGTTATGACTAACTAAAAATACAGATTTGGCTTAATCGTGATTAGTAGTGCACTTATCAAGTTTAATTTAAACTTGCATATAATAATTGCATAATTTTTTATAAAATGCCCAAATCCAAATAAACACCTTTTTAATAAATAAATCATTTTAAATTTCCAATTATTTCCCAAATATTGGTATATAATTATACCATTTTACGAAAACCCTAATTTACAAATCGAATAGTTTTCGCAAAATATTTTATTTTAATATTTAAATTCTAAAAAAATAATATTTTATTTTTCTGAAATGTTACACTCAACTTCCTCTATCTCGACTGTATCTGACGAACATTCCAAGAGAAGAAAAGTGGGTGGTATGCCCGTCAGCGAACTAGCGCTCGGTAAGTCCTGAAGATAGCTAAGAGTAAAGAAAATGACAAGTATAGAATATATATATGACGAGTAAGAGTATATGTTCATGGGTAAATATATACTATAGGTCTCTATATGATCACTATGTTAACGTTAAATTCCAAATGTGAATGTCAACGCAGCCGTAGAAATATTAACAAGCTCGAGAGTAGGGCCCAGGAGTAAGGAAACACGGGCCCATTTTATGTGTTAGCATCGGGGCTCTATGCTGTGGATGAGTCAACCCGACTGATATTCGAGTAAAATAAAAAAGAGGTTATTACGGGACTCCTGAAACTTCGTTGGATTCACACAAGAAGCTATCCTAAACACCCCGAGTATAATATATATAACTGGTTAATATACTTAATTAGTTTAATTGATTGATTGGCATATCTTGATCGAAACCGTAGATTGCAAAAGGTGTAGATTATATTCGAGTGAGTCGAGTAATGCGCGAGTCATGATAATTGTAATCTGGGTTTGAGTCAAGTTGGTTCGAGTAGATTGGATTCGAGTTTATATTCGAGTCTAGATTCGAGTTAGGTTGGAGTTCGATTTTGTATACAAGTTCGATTTCAAATTTAGATTTGAGTTCATATCTTTTCATGTGAATTGATGTAAATTGTTAAAATCTTATATTCAGGAGAAATCGACAACTGCCGCATATGGGCGGCAGGATTTGTGTCCTTCTCCAAGACAATTGCCATTGACAACTCTGTTAACTTGTCTAACCTGAATAGGCAAGCACTCATTTTCTCCGGCTCTCCTGCTTAAAACTATATTAATCTAGAGTCCTTAAATATTGTTTGTATATTTTGAAGGGGTTTTATAAAAATTACTTTATTATAGTTGGAAAATAAACCTCGAGGGTGATTTATAATATTTAGGATTTTCATGAATATGTATTTTAATTGTTGTGTTGTTTTGGTGATAAAACCTAGCTTTTTGAAAGTTTGTGGTATTTTTAAGAAAACGACTACTTTTAGAAACTTGGTGGTGTTTTATTTACAATTTTAATCTTTTATTTTAAAAAATATAGTTTCTTAATTTCTTTTTATTGAAAATACGGATTTATGATTTTTTTATATAATTTTCCCAAAAATTAGTTTTTATTAGAAAAAATCGCGTTTCTTAAAAACCGTATTTTCTATTCCTTTCGAGACCGAATATTCCGTGAGGAGTTCTGCATCTCGCCCTACTGTCCTAAGGATGTGAGATAATTTGCACCATCCATTAGCGGATCTCCTAACGAGGGCTGTAGAGGCGTAATTACCAAGAATTTCGAAATACCGATTTAAAGAAACCTGTTATGAAACGGTGTGGTATTTTAATGAAAAAGTTTTTACTTTGACTTACCCATAAGCTTAGAATACCATGATATGAAACTATAGTGTGCGTGTGGGGTAGGTCATTACCCCATGAAAATTCTAGGGTTTGGGTATAATAGATATCGAAAAGAGCTTACACTAAAGTTCATGGTAGTTTAATGTAAACGTTTATTATATGATCATTTCATATAAATTTTTTGTTAAATTAAATACTAAAGGATGTGAAATTATGTTAAAATTAAGGTAGAATGTTAGTTTATTTTAATTTGCTTAACACATGCCTTACAAATGTTAAAAATAAAGTGATATCGGAAACAACTCCTCTTTTGTCAAGTTGTTTTTAAAAAACGAATTATGATGAAAAAAAGGAGAGAAGAGGGTCTTACGTTTTTTAGAAGGTTAATAAGAGAGTAAAGAAGCTCTCGGGGGTCATGGTTTCGTCGAAGATGCTCTGTTCATCAAGTTTTGCTCGCAACTCTGCTTGAGGGGCTTAACTTCATTTGGCACTTAGAGAGTTTTGAGAGAATTTTTGCTAGAATTTCAGAATGGTGAAGAGTTAGGGTATTAGATGGTATTTATAGTGGAGAATTAGGGTTTGAGAATTAAAAATGTGGATTAAAAAGAATTAAAAAGGTGTTAAATGGTGAATTGAAGAGTCTCTGTTTGATTGCAGGAAATCAAACAGTGCAGGGGAGTTGAGGGGAGTTGAAGAGACGAGTGTGCAAAGCATGGAGGGATTTGGCGCTATGTGGACCATCGGCGCCGGCCATAATAAGGGAATGGTTGGTCGGATCTTAGGGCCTTGACTCGAGATTCGTGTCATGTGTCAATTTGGGTGTGTACTCTATTTTGCGCATGTTTGATTTTTCTGAAACTTTTCATTTCTCCATGTATTGCGCGTGCAACTCTTGGGCTTCCAAAAATTAAAAAGAAAAAATCTAAAAAGAATCGGGTCTGATGGGAATCAAACAAACAGGCTATGTCACTGCAGTGTAAAGGCTTTACCAGTGAGTTACAAGTTGCTTCTTGCTTTTATTTAACAAAAATAACTTTTAACTCTTATACAGGCTGTAATACCCTTTTCTGTATAATAACAAGAATTTCTGTACAGGAAGTTTAGAGTCGTTACAATATACGTAGGAGCTGGGCAGTCCATAAGCACACCTTAAATGTCCATAGTCATGGGAGTATCGAGATTGGGCATCGATATTTCGGAATAGACTGGTGTATATGTTTTGAGACCCCAACAAGGGACGGTGGCCAGTCTTATAAGCCATTGGTGTTGTGTCGACTAAGATAGTATACGAGTGCTCACTGGAGGTGAGTACACTGGATGGACTCGCCAAGAACTTCTAGATGGTTTTATACCTATCGTCAGATAGAAGTTCTCTAATGGTATGAGTATAGGTTATTCCTTTGACCTGAGATCATCATTTGTATCGTGTGAGTTTCCACTGTACTTAGATTAATACCCTACCATGGCTCAAAGGAGTCGTGCAAACATATTTTAGTTGGGTACAGTCCCGAGCCGCATGGAGGCAGTGAGCGATTTTCAGGGATTCGTCTCTCCTGGTATTAGGAGTTGATGTCGCGATGTGTTCTGTTGGCCATCATCCTAAATCCGTGGCTATAGTGGATGAGATTTACTGATATGAGTTCAATAGTTTTTCGGTTGGTGATGAGCTTGTTTCCGATATGACTTATCGGGTAATTAGGGGTCTAATGTTATCCACCCCCTAAACCCGGTATACGATACTCTTAAAAGAAGAGACCAGACTATACGGAGATTATCATATTCAGGCTCAGTAGGGTACGGACGGACTTGATTGTCGACCTCTCCTTCGGCAAATACCTGATAGCCGTTACATACAGCTAGCATCACTTACTTGTGGTTTTGGATTTATCCAGTGTATTGTCGAGTCTTTAGAGTCCCACACAGAGGGTTTTTCCGGTTCAGGCGATATGATGTAAAGGCTGTATATTGATATGTGCAGGGGTCCAATTAAATACGTGTACTGGCTACACGGACTTTAATCGGACAGTTGATAATACTAACCAGCTTAGGATTAAGCTGGATTATTAAATCAAGTTTTGATTTAATAATATATATATATATATATATATTCTAGTATTATTGTTCACTATTCATTTTCTCTCTCTTGGCTATTCATATTTTTATACAGATATACGTATATATATTTCGATACGTATACCGGGATGTATTCCGTATTTATACGGAATACTTCTTGAAGGAGGATGCCTCATTATTGATTTTCTAAGAAGGAAATCAATTGGAAATGAGGTGGAGGGTGAGATGGCTTTGGGTATGGTTGAGAGAATGTAGATAGAGATGGGCTTCATTTAGTTATACAAAAATGGTTGTGATATTTTATTGATTGTAAAATATTATGAAGTCATTCTCTCATTCATTCAAGACTTAGCTCAATTTGTGTTATGGCTACCTCTTCACCTCCTTCTTCTTCATTTTTAGCAAGTTTGGAGCGTCAGTTACTTCACTAGGTGAAACTGGAGCTTGGATCAGTTTTCTTCGGATGGATCATCTTCAGAAAGGGCGGTCGCCTCTCAAATTTGTTATCGACGACCTATAAGGAGCTTGGAGGGGTCTTCCACGATTTCGTGGAAATGCATCAAAGGTTGTAATCCTTAAACCTTATATGCTTAGTTTTTTAGTTTAGTGGTTGGAATGATCATCTTCGGAAGATGTTTACATAAATGCAGCCAACTGCTGTTCTATATGAGTAGAAGCTTGACTTTAAGGATTGAAAACAAGAGGAAATTCTTCAAAAAGATGAAAGGAGTCTAGGGGGAGGGTCGACTGAATTGTTGAACAGGGAAGGTGTGGTTGTTAGCTTTTCTACTCTTATAGAACAGCAGTTGGCCGCTTTTATGCAAACATCTGCTCAAACTTCGAATAATATAGAAAAACAGTTAGCCGCTTTCATGCAAATTTCTTGTCAAGAAATATCTTCTAATCAACAAGCAATTGTGAGATTTGAAACAAAAATTGACCACATAACCGCAGAGCGAGAGAAGGACACCTTATCCAGCCAACCTATAAAAAATCCAAAAGATACATGTATAAATCCCGCTCAAGTAAATGTTATAACCACTTTAAGGTTGGGAAAACAGGTTGATAACTAGGTTATGATGCCCGATAATTCTGAAGAGATCCCGGCTGATGAGGAGCAGCAGATTCCCAATCCACTTGCACAGCCGGCATCCATTTCCACACCTGATTCTACATACTAACCATCTTCTAGCAATAACCCTTTTGATCCTAGAGTAACATATCCAAAGCATTTAAAGGCTAAGAAGTATGATGCTAAATTAGCGAAGATGATGGATACATTTAAACAATTCAAGATCAACATCCCTCTACTAGATGCAATTGACCATTCCATTCTATACTAAATTTCTTAAAGACCTTTGCACTAAAAAGAGGCAAACACATGTCCCGAAGAAAGTTTTTCTAGCTGGTAATGTTAGTGACATCCTACGTAATGCATTACCCATAAAGTATAAGAATCCAGGTTGTCCTATAATTTCATGCATTATCGAAGGTAAGGTCTTTAATAGAGATTTACTTGACCTAGACGCTAGTGTGAACGTTCTTCCTTTTTCGTTCTATGAACAGCTAGAGATAGGTGAGTTTGAGCCCACAAAAGTCACTTTATAGTGGGTAGATCATTCTATTAAGAAACCAAAGGGAGAGATTAAGGATGTGTTAATCAACGTAGGCGAATTTATATTCCCTGTAAATTTCATCGTTCTAGAAACACAACCAGTTTCCAATCCTAAAAATCAAATTCCGGTAATCTTAGGACGACCATTCATAGCGATCTCTAACGCTTTGATTAGCTGCGCAATGGTTCAATGAAACTTTCGTTTGGGAACATAACAATTGATTTAAATATTTTCAATATAGAAAGCCAAAATAGTGCTCCTTATGACTTACCTTGTGACATCAACACTTTATTTGAATTGTCTAATGAGCAAACAAGTGACGATGATGAGTGTTTAATTGATTTTAAGAAATGCGATTCTTCATCTAATAGTACACATGATCAACTTATTGATGCTTCTCTTAATCTTCATGACGAACTTAGTATGGTAAGATCTCAAAATAATTTTCTTGAAAATCAAATTTTGTTGTTAGAAAAAGAGAAAAATGAATTGACTTCTTTGAATGAATCTTTGAAAAGCGAAAAAGAGAATTTGATTTTAGCTTGCAATTCTTTAAGAGAAGAAAACAATAGTTTGATTGAAAGTTTTACTAATGAAATTGATATTTTAAAATCTTCTAGTAATTCACAAGAAGTTTTGAGAAATAATGTTTTGATTGATAGATTAGAAAAAGAAAAAAATTATTTTATGGCATAAGTTAATAAATTCGAGAAGAAGAAAATTGAGTTTCTTTCACAAATTGATATTCAATCAAAAACTATTGATGCTTTAAAAACTGAAAATGAAAATTTGATTTTGTCATGTGATATTTTGAGGAATGATCATGAAAATTTGGTTTCATCCTTTAAAAGCGAAATTGATTCTCTGAAATCATCCTATATTTATAAAGGAGAAGTTAATCTTAAAACTTCAAATTTTCAACAATCCATTTCATCTAGATTTGTCATTGACTATTCTAATCGTAAATCTAGTCCCATGGGTACATCTAATCACACTTGTCACTATTATGGTGCACATGGTTACTTTGCATATTCTTGTGAGTTGAAAATAAATATATCTTTATATACCAATTTGAAATGGATCCCCAAAACTAATCCCATAAACCCAAGTTAGCTTGGGCACCAAAATACACACCCTCATCTTCTTTTGTTGGTATTGAGAATTTGAAACAGGAAAGATCTCAGAAAAAGCATGCACAACTATACGGGTATAACACGGTACGTACTCTAACACAATAAGGATATTGTTTAATTTAAGTTCTTTTTCTTTCATTTTCATTTCATTTTTTCCGTAGTTTCTTTCATTTTCTTTTTAGGTTTTCTTTTGAAAAAAATATACATTAAGAAATTTTTGAAAATGAAAATTAGAGATTGAAAAATGTATATAAAAGAGTGGTAAAGATTTAAGAAGAACAAGAAAAATATATGTTTTTGAATAAACTAGTATAATAGGTGTCATGAACTGGATTCTCAAGGGTTGAGTAAGATAAAGGAGTTACTGAATCTGCGGATAAAAATAAATCTGAAAAATAGCTCATATTCTTGAGTCCAAATTTAGAGAGTATATACTATTCAAATTGCACATGCACACATCTTGAAACTTGGGATATTAAAGAATACCTAGAAATACTCTTGCTAGAAAGCCTAAATATGGAGAGAAAAAACGATATTTGGACTTAACCACGAAAAAAATATCACTGAATTTATATATATATATATATATATATATATATATATAAGTGTGGGTTATAACTAACTTAGGGCTATAAAAGAAAAAAATTAAAAATATATAAAAATATATATACAGCAAGGGTGCTTTATCACCCAGTGCCTTAGACCAACTGGTTTGAGAGTCACTGCTGAGCCAAAGATAGTTACAATATTTGGCTTATATATATAAAATAGCTAATTATGCCTTAATAAGTGATTATATTCGTTAATCGGTTGGTTAGTACCTTAAGAAGTATTAACGGTTGCATGAAAGGTGTGTGAGCGAAATCGATCCATTCTTATAAAAAGAAGTAGTACTAAGGTATTAGGGAAAGGGTATGATAGCTTGAATTGAATTCTCGAGTGTAGGGATGACTTTACACAAACATAAGGGTATATGATTGATGTTTGGAGGAGAGGTAGGGATGAAGAATAGGATGATGTTTTATTGAGGGAAGATGTAATTTCCGGATTTGATCAAGACTATTAAGAGAAAGTTCATGAAAATTGAAAAGATAATAGTAGTCGAAACTCTTATTTTTCAAGTCTTTTCTTTTATCCTTTTTGGGATTTTGTGGGTAACATCCGATGAAAATGCTCAGGAGACAACACTCCTCCTACTAGGGACACCTAGAGGTTAAAAGGCTTATTGCATATGCTCAATGCAATCACACGCGTACGAAAGATGCATAGGAGTAGGAGTAGTTTAGTTAGATTTTAGCCGGTAGAGTTAGATGTTATTTTTACTTGATAGTTGAAAGTTTGAAAACCCTAGATTTGCTCGAGAACTAGCAAAAGATAAGTGTGAGGGTATTTGATTAGTGCAATTTATTTCATATTTTTATATTAAATTTATCATTTTATTTTCATATTTTATGTTATTCCAGGTGTTTTTAGGAGTAAATACCGGTTACAGAGTTTAAACATAAAAATACGGAAAAGTGTGCTAAAGAAAAATCACGTGCGAAGAATGGAGATCAAATTAAAGCTAATCAAATATAAGGAATCAATTAGCAATATTGAAACAAACTTTGGGAATCTCTCAATCAAATAACAGAAGATGGAAAAAATCAGAAGATCATTAGACACAAAATTTCGGCCGAAATAGGGCTAAGTGAATATTTGGCCAAAATATTTGAAGAAATGAAGACGATATTTTTAGAGATATTTTGTATTATCTGTATCTTTTAGGAAGTTTGTTCCAATTCTCTAGAAATCCTATAAAAGTCTCTGTACAGTCTAGGTTTTGAGATATCTCTCTCTTTACAATTGTTTAAGATTTTTAATTTAGGAGAGATCAACAATCTTGTAAGTTATTTTGATATGAATTTAATTTATCTTATAAAATTATCTTTTCATATCATGAGTAGTTAAATTCTTCTTCTAGGGTTAGAATTGTTTTGTTTTTATGGTTGGATGCTTTAATATATCTACTTTCTTTTCTTTGGGCTTTAATATGAATTTCTCTTGATTCAAAGATCATCTTTTGTTATTACTCTTATAAACTAAATCTTATGATGAAAGTTGACACACTTGAATGGGTTTAGGGAAAAATGATGACACCTAAAAACTAGTTAGATTAATGATTGCGTGAGGAACTAGAAATCTAATTAGGGAAGGTAACGTGTGGTTTGTAATCAAAGGAATTCAACCTTGTAATTATTGCAATCTTGGATTCGCCGAATATATGATAGGTTGTAGATTAATCACCTACAAGTTCTTAATAAGGGTAAATCTAGGTTACTATTAATTAATTAGAATTATTAGTTTCAATTATTTTTCTAAATTATTTTTTATAATTGATAGGTTATTTTTAATCGTATGAGTTATGCTTACATAGGTTGTTTGATAATTCATGGTCACATTAATGTATCCTATACTTTTATATAATTAATAGATAACTAATTAAAACTTAGAAAAAGAAAAGAAGTAGAATCTCTTAAACCAACCATAAAAGTTAAAACAATTCGACGCCCTAGGATCACCTTTCTATTAAAAACCCCACTTTTATTTTTATTTGCACTTTAATTATTAGTTTAAACAACAACTATATTCTTTATTTAGTTAGAATTAATTAAAATCATACCTTCCTGCGGATTGATCTGCAAGTACTACAATGATAGAACTGTGCACTAGCGGGTAAAGTTGATAGACTAATAAAAGCTCAATCAGCGTTATATGTTTAATACAAGGAAAAAAACTTAAATGATGTTGTTGGAACCAAATTTTAAAACTATAGTCTTATTCTTTTTCTTTTCATAAAGGTATTCGGTTGGGAATATCATGCACCACATTTAATGAGAAAAGAGTCTTGATCTCTTTACGGAGAGTTCTCTCTTAAGCAAAAGTTTGTGTTACTACGACACTCGGTTTTCTTCAAAACCACTTGTTTGTAAAAGCGGAGCCTAAACCACTCGTTTTAAAAGCCACTCTTGTTTCTTCAACGATATCAAGTTCATTAAATTAAAGGTTTTTCGCCAAAAACCAGCTGTATTCCTCCGTCATTTCCTACGAGTAGTGCTTAGGATTCATGCTGCATTTGTTGACTCAGTCAAGGCGTCGTGTACGGTAGCTGAGTGGTGTTTGTTTGCTGCATGTGTTGCGATTGGTTAGGACAGTCATATAGCCTTGTTGACTCAGTCAAGGGCTCATGCTGGTGATTTTAATACAATCAAGATAATGACGGGTTGAACTTGACTAGGACCTTCGATTTGTTAACTCAGTCAAGGTCACTAGGGTCTTAGGGGTAAATACCATATCGGAAGTTTCAAATATAAAGGAAACTTTCTGAGTATGAGCATACCTTCTGGAGTGTGGTAATTTTGCTCGGCTTTCGTCAAGATTATCAAACAATGATAGTTGGGTCCCGATTCCCACTGATGAGTATGTATTACTCCTCGGAAGATTTTCTCTTCACAATTAGCTAACCTATTAGGTGTCTAGAAAGTTTTAATGAGGTTATGCCTCTGCGGAAATAGGGTTATTAAATTGGGTCCATGAGAAAGCACGGGGGACCTCCCTTAGATTATCAACATTAGCCTGGCTGAAGGGTTAGCGAACTTGTAAGGTGCATATAATCCTAAATAGTTTTCCTTTTGGGTCATAAGGAGAATTCGAGAAAACAGTGGGAGTCAACCTGATTAGATAAAGTGATAAACTGATCCAATCTTGAAAGAGTGCACACTGAGTGTTTATTTTCTCTTTCTCTCTCTATGGTTTGCGACCATGACATACCTTAAACTAAAACTCATTAACCAAGTTAACCGGACCCACTTACATATTTTGGTTTTGGATTGTCATGATTCACGACAAAGTCGCATATATCCCTGCTACTCCTACTTTTCCTTTGCCTTCTCCAGAACACTCATTATCACTATGAAGATCCATATTGCTTGGAAAGGCCATCTCGTATAGTTGCATATGAACTCGAAGAAATTTATTTTAGTTCGAGAATGGCTATTGGTTATGGAGAATTTGGATTGTATAATTCTGTTGTCTTTCCTACTTCACATTTTCTCTAGTTGAGGGCTCCTTGTACTAGGAGAGTACACCCGTTATGCTTGTTGGATAGTCTTCTTCTAAACCTTAGGCCGGTGTCGAAATACAGGGAAGGAAGAAAACCAACCAGTCTAACTATGGTGTACAGAAGGTAAGGTGTAGAGATATATAAAGGGATTGAAGTGAGGGCAATGGAAATTGCGACTACTGTTATGAATTTGGATTATGGAAGTGAAATTACTAGGAATACCCGGCCACCCCTAGAAACATTTTTATGTTTCAGTTTTTCTGTATAGTTGTTACTGAAAACTATTTTCCTAATTAATTCGAACTCCAAGGTATGTATGTACCAGATTTGGATATCAAATTTGTAAGGCGTTACGGATGCTGAGAAGGAGTAAGATATTAAGGAATGTGTGACCTGATCCTAAATATCGGAATTCGTAGCAATTGGTGATATTGGATTAAATCGCCTGGTTTTGCCCAAGGGCAAATTTGGTTTTGAATAACCGTTGTTAAGCACTAATTTTTAAAATGATATATCTTTATATTTATTCTATAAAGTGAGATATAAATTTTGAAATTGTGTTCTAAACATTTACCTTTTTCAGTTGAGGATAAGGTAAGGTGCATTGAATAACGGTATAGACGTTCTTAACCAAAATACAGTTTTTCAATTTATGATACACGGAGTTTGAGTTACCATACTCTTGGGGCTTATACATGGTACTGTATTTTGTCCGGTATTCTTTAGGACAAAGGGTTGGTAATCTTACTTCATTCATTTTACTTATGAGTTCTCTATTTTTAGACATGCATTCATTGAAATGCAAGGTCCAAAGATTTTGAGAAGTTTATGGGTATAAGAATAAAGTAGAGAACCATATATTAGAACTATCAGAATTCATCGAAGTAATCGAAGATGTAGATACTTATGCTAGGTATTCTGTCGAAGTAATATTGAGAACTTGACTCTCTTATAGGTTACCCATCCGTGGGTGCGCTCCTTGATGAGTAATACTATATGGCCTTTTTCCAGTTAAGTAATATGCACCGGAAACAACCGCATACAAATTGAATATGGTTCTAGCTAAATTAGTTCCTTAGATTTTATATGGAAATAGACTGGTTGCATATCTTGAGGATATTAAAATATAGAGTTAGTCGAACCATCCGAATCGGTTGTTTGCAGTGATTTCGAACCTGTGTTGGAGTCCTTTAAGTTCGAGGTAGATTCCGCAATGATTCTTTCGCCTCCGAAACTCGAACTAATGTCCTTATCGCCTCACCTTAAATATGCTTACATAGGTGAGAATGAGACTTTTCCCATTATCATATCAGCCTCTCTAGCCTTCGAGCAAGAGAACGCTATTTTAAAAGTCTTACAAGATAGGCGGAAAGTTTTCAGTTGTACTATGGCGGACGTCGAGGAGATAAGTTCCCTCATGATTGAATATCATACACAATTGATGGATGATGCCATGTCAATAGAGGACCCACAGGAACATCTTGGGGGTATTGTGGTGAGCCAACTTCCTCCCTTAGAAGTTGAAATACCCCCATTTCTTTTAATAAGGTACGAGAATGCCAATACTCCACTGATTGCTGATCATTTCCATTCTCGTGTCGATGCATCACCATCACCTGTATATTCACCTCCACACCTCCCATACCACTACTTCTATCTTCCCCAATTCTTTGCGGACCACCACAACTTATTTTTCCACCAACCAATATTCTTTACTGATAAATTTTTCAAATGGTTGGTGTTGACTTTTGGCCGATGCAAAGTTTGGCAGTAATGTCTAACATAGTTTAAATGAAGTTTGGGGGAGGGTCTTTTTGTATATATTTTTGCTTTTCTAAACATTAAAAATTATAAATAAATAAACAGGGGAGTATCGGTATTTTGACCCTCTTGGTTCAGCATGACAGTGAGGACACTGTCAAGTTCAAGTTTGGGGGTACGCTCGGTACGTCTTTCTCCTTGCATTCATTTGTACATATTTTTGCATTTGCATACCTATTTGAAAACCCATAAAAATTGAAAAATTTCAAAAATTATAAAAATAATTGTATTCAATTTTGGCTAATTGACTTGAGTTTGACTAATAGGTTAACTGGTTAGGAACAACTAGATCTTAGACTTAGTGAATTAAAAACCCTAAAAATAACCTTCCTTAAAGTTTAACGGTAGAAAGTATATGCCTTGTAGTTTATTTAGAAATAGGCAAATTTTGGGTTCACTTCTTGGGCTAAGTCAAAACAAAGGAAGAGTATTGATGTTCTTATTAGAGTATAAGTTTGAAAAATAGTTCCTACCTTAAGTCTAAATTCTGAAAATGTATACCCTACAATTTGCACATTCACGCACCTTGAACTTGGAATAGTAGAAGAGACCTTGAAATGCTCTTGTCTAAAGTCCTTAGTACAATGAAAATAAAAAAAAAATAAAAAAAAAAGTGAATAAAGAATAAAAAAATGGACACTGGTTTTTGTGATTACCTAAGGCTGTAAAAAATAGAAAAATATTTAGCGAGGGTGCCTTATCACCTAGTGCCTTAGACCAACTGGTTTGGGAGTCACTGCTAAAGCCTTGGGAGTTGCAAAACTAGGAAGTACGCTTTAAAGTGCAAACGCATTTTGTAATCGGTCGTTGGTACCTCAAGAAGTATTAACGGTCGCATGAAGGATGTGTAAGCAAATTTCATTTAAATTCACCAATTAATAAGTACTTTGGACAATGGACAAGGGCATGATTGCTTGAATTGAATTTCCAAGTGTAGGGGTGATCTTTACACACACGTAGGGGCATGTGATTGGAATTTAGATAAAAGAGAGGAATGAAGAATAGAACTTGTATCTTTAATATGAGTTGATAGAAATTCCTGAGTAGAGATGTAACCCTAGAAGGAAAACTTAAGAGATGCCGAAAGCTAAGTAGGTCTACATAACATATATAATCTTAAGTTAAATAATGAGGAAGTGTGAAGAATATGGGTGGATAATTTACAAGTAAAAGATAATAGAATTCCTTGTTAGAAAACCTAATTGGAGAACAAAAGTCAATGGGCCAAGTTGATAGGATTTTGTGGGTGTAATCCGCTGAAAACCCTCAGGAGACAACACTCCTCCTACTAGGGACACCTAGAGGTTTAACGGCTTGTTGCACGTGCTTAGTGCAATCGCGTTTCCCTGCGAAAGTGCGGTTAGGATTTTTAGTGAATAAAAAATAAGTTTGCTCAAGGACGAGCAAAAGGTAAGTTTGGGGGTATTTGTTCAGACCATAATATTGCATTTATCATTCCCCTATTCTTATCCTTTTTATAAATAAACATGTACTCTTGACGCACATTTGTTGCATATTACAGGTTACAGGTTTCTGGAGCAAATACAGTGAGAAAGACACAAAACAACAGAAAAAGGGACTTTTGACCAACAATTAGACGGATCTCAGTCAAGCCCAGTTCATATAGGTGCAAGACAAAGCAAGTTAAGGTGAAAAGGTTAAAAGACCAATACAAATCTTCACTGAAAATCTGGAGTAGACTCAGAAGCCCAACAGAGGAAAGAAATAGAAAAAGACAAAGCCCAAGATTCCAAGAAACTAACCCCAAAGACTGAAAGCCCAAGTCCACAGTTTGGCCGCGGAACCGCGGCCAAACCCATGCTGGTGCCGCGGTTCCGCGGCCATAGAGGGCCCATGTTGGTGCAGATTTTCTGTACTGTTGCGACGGTTCTGGTGTTAGGATTTTACGTGGGCAAATCTGTAATTTTGCATGTGCGAGAGTCTGTAACCCTAGATTTCCTATTTTCCTATAAATTGTAGTTTTAGATCTGTAAAATGTATGCCTCTTTTCAATAAATAAAATTCAGAAATTCTGGAAGTGACATTCAGATCTATTCTGTCTTCTACTTGGAGGGAGCCATCAAATCTATAGGTAATTTATTTTCTTGCTTTTATTTTCTAGTATAATTTCTCATCCCCTAATGAGCGAGTAGTCTCCTCGCTTGTTAGGGTTAGCCTTAGCGAAAGGGTTGAGAGATAAGATCTCTCACCCCTTTCAATGTCATCTTCACTTTAGAATTAGAACTCCATGCATACGCACACATCCGCTCCCTACGGCACCCTACCCCTCGAGGTAACGGTGAACCGTAGTATAAAGGGCCGGTTGCGCGCGTTTTCCATGGGGGTTAGGGTAATTATCAACAAAGGAAGGTTACGAATCTAGAGGAAGAAAACATCTTCCCAAAAGAGTCGTATCCACTTTATCGATAATTAACTTAACACCTAATAGATCTTAAAAAAGAAGGCAATTGAAAGCGGTGAAGGAAACCTTAATCTCCAAAACTTCCCCTAAGCCTAACCCTAGCAAGACTCTTAATTAGATTAATTAGATCTAGTTTTTATAGATTTTTATAAACCAATCAAAACTACAAATAGAATCAACTCGTTAAAACACATAAAAGGAATTTACCCGTCTCTGTGGATCGACCCGTACTCACCGGCTAGCTGCAAAGCGACGCCGTTTCTGATTGCGGTAATTATATTTTTGATCGTAAAATCTCTACCAATCAAATGGCGCCGTTGCCGGGGACGGCGTAATATTTCTTTTTGTGAATTTTCGGGTTGATATAAATTTTAAAAATTATAAAAATCTGAAAATATAAAAAATATAAAAATTATCAATTTTGATCTGTTTGAAGGGTTTATTGTTTGAATCTTGCAGGAACAGCGAAAACTCTCGGATCTGGAATTTTACAGAGGGAAATACAGAAAAGTACACATAAGAACAGAGAGGAACTGAAGGTACAGAACAGCAGGAAATTTTTCAGAGGCTGAACCCATCAACCTGTCGCGCTTCCGCCGCAGAATAGGCTCCCAGACCGCGGTTCCGCCGCCGATCTGCCACGTCAGCGCATCAGATTTGCACCGTTTGTTCTCTTTTCTTCCCCTCTGCAACCTACAATATATCTTTCTGTAAAACGTTTTCTGCAGGAATTCTTTGCGTAAAGAGTCTTTCTCCCCTTCTCGATAACATATCTTCTGCAGGTTTCTTTGCGCCGCGCTAAAAAATTCTGATTGCAAGTGAAATTTTATTTGTTTTGCATAATTTAACCGGACTCTAAGGGGCTAATTGACCAATCTCAGATTAGGTGGGGATTTCATCACCCTTCCCAGGACCCCAGAAAACACCTAAAGCATTTTGCATCGACCACCTTTAATTAAAAAAGATTAGACTCAGACCTAAGGACAGCGAGCTCAATAGGAAAAGGACTAGGGTAGGCATCGGCCGTTTATCCTAACCGACATTGCGGTGTCTAGGCTAGTGGTTATTAATTAGGCCCACTGTAGTGGTGGTTCCTTCCCACTTACCTGGCCGTATTTGTCCGTGAAGAGGCGGTTTGAGGTCTATTTCTAGCCCTAGTTAGGAGCTGTCTAGTAGACCTAGGCGACCCTAGATCTAGGCCTGATTGTGCATGTGTGGTTGATACAGTTGTGTCACGAGTCCGTCTTCAAAAAATTTTTTTGCAAAACTCACACATAAAAAAAAAATAAACAAAAATCTTTTCAAACTTGCAACTTGTCGCGAAGAAAACTTGCAAACTCACTTCCACCACTTCTTCTCACTGACGTTATCTTACCCCCACATTCTGTTTTTCTCTTTTTTCTGACTGCACTACCCTTTAGTGTATGTCATTTTGGACTAGGGATACTAACGCCCGATTAGTCCGTGTTTCGTTGGTACCGACCGACGAACCCTTCGACGAACCCTTCGTCGACATTCCGTCCATTTCCTTACCTCCACCTTCAAATTCTTCTTTCGAAGGTATGTCGGGATTCAACCCCAACGATACCTTACCGACGGGAATGATTCCACCTCCGCCAGGTGCGAATAACCCGAATCTACCGCCTGTTGTAGCGCCCGCACGAGTTGCGCTCCAGGATCTCTTCTACCCCGTCCGCACTTCTCTACCTACATATCTTTCACCCCCACCGGCGAATGGGGATAATTTTGAAATAAAACCACACTTCATCAATATGCTGCCTAAGTTTCATGGTTTGGAATCCGAAGATGCATATATTTTCATTAATAAATTCCAAAACGTTTGCGCCATGATGAAGACAACACAATTAAGTGATGACGCAATAAGGCTAAGGGTCATTCCTTTTACCTTATGTGATCTAGCCGAGAAGTGGCTATACAGCACCGCATCACACTCCATTAGAAATTGGGACGAGTTTGTGAGAGCCTTTCTGAAAAAGTTCTACCCTCATCATAAAACTGCTAGAATCCGAAACGAGATTATACAATTTTGGGGTCTGGGCAGAATATTTACTGGTAGGTATTCCAGTAGTATCTCAGGGTGTTCTGGGCTACACTCCGACACGACTTGTACCGCTTTTGGGGTCTGACTTTTACCAACCCTCTAGGCCCGCCATGCGATGCTCATAGACTAACGGACCGGACTGTACGGATATTGTCGCTGACAAACACAGTAGGGTGTCAGGATGAATTCGCTCATCGACCTCCCTTTTGGTAAATACCTGGTAGCTCGTTACGTACGGCTAATATCTCTGATATGCTAGTGGTTAAATCCACAGCCAAAGTATTGACGAGTCTTTAGAGTCCCCCACAGACAGTTTCTCAAGTTTCGGGCGAAACGTTGTAGAGGCCGTATGATATATGGCAGGGTCCGATCATATACGTGCAGTAGTGCACAGATCATGATCAGCCGGATCATACTAGTGGGCTTTGGTTTAAGCCGGATCCTAGTATTAGATTTGTTGGATTAGTTTAGTCTCATCGCATTCGCATTCAGTCGGAATACGGGTGCAGGTATGTATATACAGGTGAGGGGTATCCTTGTGATCCCTCACGAGTTTACTTTAGATGTTACCGTATCTTTTTATTGTTGTAAACAATTGGGTTAATGTTTACAGATGGTTATTATGAGCTAGATATCATGATTTTGAGCATTTATTATGACGCATGCACAAGTGGTGACTCATGGTCTCTTTCTTTGTGCATGTGTCACATTATTTGATTGATGGGTGGATGAAATGAGAGGGAGAGAGAAAGAGGGCTGCCATGTGAGGGGTTTGCTCTTGGGTTTTATTATCAATCTCACTCTCATTTTATCACATCATAGAAAAAGCAAAAAGAAAAGAAAGAGGCTCCTTCTTCTTCTTCTTCCTCTAGCTCAAAACTTCCATCAATGGCTTCATCTTTAACCTCCATCCATCTCATGGATGCAAGCGACAAAGTGAT
The DNA here is from genome assembly GCA_030015575.1 of Agapanthus africanus. NCBI lineage: Eukaryota > Viridiplantae > Streptophyta > Magnoliopsida > Asparagales > Amaryllidaceae > Agapanthus > Agapanthus africanus. The sequence goes on along the minus strand of CM057350.1, from coordinate 459,850,958 downwards.
CATAAACATTTTCTACAACACCTTGGACACGTCGGCTAGCACACTTCGTGCCCGAGTTGCTTCGGATGAAGCGGGAGCCCGTAAAAAGACTCGTAGATGTGGTGCCCTTTCCGACGAGGAGATCAAGACCGGAGATGCCGCGAGGAGCTTGGGATGGTGGCCAAAGACCGAAGGACACGGATCGATCGGTATAGCCTTTCTATCCCTTCTCTAGATAGCTAGTTGTAGGTTAATGGTTCGATCCGGGTTTTAAGCATACGATAGCACCGGTTTCATGTTTAGAAAAATTTTCGTTTCCGCATTTTAGCCTCGGAAAGACGGCTGGGGCGCTACCGTAGTCTTACAGAGCGAGTATCGAGACTGGATATCAATATTACGGAGTAGATTAGTGTATACGTTTCTAAACCTCGACGAGGGTCAGTGGCCGGTTTCATAAGCCATTGGTGTTTTTTCACCTAAGATAGTATGCATGTGCTTACTGGAGGTGAGTAGACTAGACGAACTCGCCGAGAAATTCTAGATGGTATTATACCAATCGTAAGATAGCAGTTCTCTAATGACATGAGTACATGTTAGTTTTTTGATCTGGGATTGTCATTTGACTCATATGAGTTCCTACTGTACTTAGATTACTACTCTACCATGGCTTAAAGGAGTTATGCAAAAAGGTTTTAGTTGGGTACAATCCCGAGCCACATGGAGGCAGTGAGCAATTGTCAAGGATTCGTCTCTCTTGGTATCAGGAGTCAATGTCACGCTGTATTCGGTTGACCATCGCCATAAATTTGCGGCCACGGTGGATGAGATTTACTGATAGTAGTTCAGTAGTTTCTCGGTGGGTGATGAGCTTGACTCTGGCATGACTTATCGGGTTATAGGAGTCTGACGTTATCCACCCCTAGACCCGGTATGCGATACTTTTTGACGAAGATACCAGACTGTACATAGATTGTCACATTCAGGCTCAGTAGGGTACGGATGGACTTGATAGCCGACCACCCTTTCGGCATATACCTGGATAGCCGTTACGTACAGCTAGTGCCGTTTACGTACTTGTGGTTATGAATTTATCCAATAATCACTGCCAGGGTATTGTCAATTCTTTAGGGTCCCATACAGAGGATTTTTCCGGTTCAGGTGATATGATGTAAAGGCCGTATATTGATACGTGCAGATATCCGATTAAATATGTGTAAATGCTATACAGACTTTAATTAGGCGGTTAATAATACTAGCCTAGTTAGAATTAAGCCAGATTATTAAATCAAATTTTTATTTCATAATTTATATATATATATATATATATATATATATATATATATATATATTCTAGTATTATTGTTCACTATTCATTTCCTCTCTCTAGGATATCCGTATTTTTATATGGATACGCGCATATGTGTTCGATACATATATCGGGGTTGTATTCCGTATTTATACGGAATACTTCTAGAAGGAGCACACCTCATTTCTTGAATTTCTTTTTGAAAATCAAATAAATGAGCTGGAGGGTGAGGTGTAAAGGTGAGCATGGAATGGGAAGAATGGTCTCATTTTATATTTGGAAAATGAGAGGGTTGGTCTCATTTTATATTTGGAAATTGGAAATTGTTTTTTAAAATATATGGTTGGAAAATAAAAGACCACTCTCTCTTATTCATTATCCAGACTTGGAATTCATTCTCTACATGACACTCTCCCACCTCTCATCTCCTCCTTCTTCATTATAGCTCTCTTGAGCTTTGGTTAATAAGAGAAAGTTTTAGTGGAAATTCCTACATCCCCACACTCCATTTCTAGTAAACTTGGACTGTCGGTTGCTTCACTAGGTAAAGTTGGAGTTTGGATCGATTTCCCTCAGGTGGATCATCTTCGGCAAGGGTAGTCGCCTCTCAAGCGCGTTCCCGACGGCCTACGAAGAGCTTAGAGGGGTGTTCTACGATTATGTGACGCGACAAAGGTTGTAGTTTCTATAACCTTATATATTGTTTTCTAGTTTAGGGTTTGATACGGATTCTAGGTTGCGGTTTCCTTACGCTTGCTAGAAATTTTTGTTCGCGCTTTTCTCTTCCGCTATGCATTAGCCGAAAGTGCCGAGGAACCCCAACGGAGTTGCTAAAAGAGCATTTGGGGACAATCTCATGTCATTTTCAGAAGAAGAGGAAGCACCTAAAGAAAAACAAGTGGCTTCCTTATTCATCACAATCAACAACAACGATCACCTGATATCCACGACTATCATCGATACTGGGGCATAGCTGAATATCATGCCCTTAAACATATGTTTCAGCACTTGAAAATTGACAAAGCTAGATTACTACCTTCTTCTTGGTAGTATGTGCATATGATCACACCAAAAGACTTATCTACAGGAAACTCTTCATCCCAGTCAAGCCGTGGCCAAAGTCACTAATGACTGAGTTCGCCATCATTAATACTCCATCTCCGTTCAAACTAATCCTAAGGCACAAGTGGATAGAAGACATGGAGACAATATCATCAAACTTACATCAATTGCTTTGGTTTCCTTTTAGAGGAAAGATGGTCACTATTCATGCGAATTCTCAGCAAACTAGAACCCAAACTCTCTCCTTAAATATTATCCCACTAGCTGAAGAAACTAAAGCCATGCTAACAAGAGACACCTCTTTGACTATCATAGATGTATTCTGGCCTTAGGAACCATAGGATGAAGTCTGAATCCCCCAAGCACCGCCACCAAATCCCAAGGAAAAAGAAAGAACCTTCATGAATCCAGCATGGGCTCTTATGTACAAACTGGGGTACAAGCAAGGAAAGGGCCCAGACATGAACAAATAAGGCATATCCTGACCTATAAAAGAATTTCATGTTAGAAATAAAATGGGTCTTAGCTATCAAAGATAAAAGCACTACGATGAGCGAGATATTGAAGAATGGAGGGAAGTTGATCTCGATTGGGGGCTCCAATACCACTTCGTGAAGCCAGGAAATACGTCAAAGAAGACGGTCACTCATGAGAAACCACCTTATCAAAGGCTGGAGTTACCATTAATAGCTCCACACTTTGTTAAAAGGGGGCAAGAAATCCAAATAGAGAAAATTGACTTAGTGTGTGAATCACTCTCAAAGATGTTCTCAGAAAAAGAAAGTTTAACACCTTCGAAAAACAACCAAGATGAATCCCTACAAAGGATGGCCTAATCAAATGTCCACAGAGAAGAGGAGACGGACATGTCATTGGCCGATTCTGTCATGTTACCTGAAACGCCAGCAAGCACTGAAGATGCCAACGAGGAGTCTGATGAGCCAACGAGCGTTGAAGATCCTGAACAAACTAATGAAAGGCTTAAAGAATCCAACAAGATGTCCGAGATTCCCAAAGAATCGGACTAAGTACCCATCCGAACGCCTAGTGAACCGATAAATTTCGAAAAGATAAATAAAGAAATAGCAGAAAAGGTGATAGACGATTAATTGGAAAACGTCAAGGATTCAGGAACAGATAGGGAAATGTCTAAAGAACTGATGAACACTGAAGCATACAACGAGCCAATGAACATCGAAAATTTGAATGAAGTTACAAACAATGAATAGTTGGTACAGTCTAACAAAGCACCTGTTCATATCAGATTTTTACATTTTTATACCGCCCAATTTTTATCACATTGTTTATCGGTAGGTACTCTTGAGCCGTGTTTGCTAGTCAATTGCAGGATATATGTTCTCGTCTCTAAATGGTGAAATTCATGGAAAAGCATAACAAAATCTGGATTACTGTCAACCACAGATAAAACACGGGTCTCCGCTCTCTATCCGTATGTTGCCGCACACCGGTTTAAAGAGACAAAATGGCAAATCAATATCATTTTCATGCACAAGGCTCAATGGCAACACAAGATCCAAGAAATCTACGCGGAGCTCGAGGAAATCATGACAAAAAGATCCACATCAAATCACCTTTTGACTTGCTGAAATTCTGGACAACTTGTGGAGAGATTCTGAGAAACAAAGTATACCAAACTGATCCAAACATTAACACTAAGAACCACAAAAAATACGAGGAGCCAACTCCTCTAAACGGCCGCGTTTCCGCGGCATAAGCGTGCTTAGGCCGAGGAAACGCGGCCGTACGGCATCCTCAGTTGACGAAACTTCAGGGGCAGTTTGGTATTTTCATGAGGGTTCAGAATGTTGCCATAGATTTCCAGCTCCCTGCCTATAAATAGTCCAGAACTTGCCAAATCCAAGGGTCCATAATCTTGTATTTAGATTTTAGGTTATATGTTGTTCTTCTTCTTCCTCCTCTCATCTCTTCTCCATTAAAAAACTTGTAGTGAACTTTTGTGAGTAAAGAATGAATAAAAGAGTTCTTGTTCTTACCATGCTTGTCTTTTTATTTTGTTAACTATTATTGCTTGTAATTTTCATTTGCTAATTTAGTTGTTGTTATTTGTGTTTGTTTCTTTCTTGTTCTCTTTTCCATTATCCTTAAACAACCATGATGCTTACGCTTGATCCTTGCCGAGGTGAGGTCGCAAATAGCTAGTTGTAATCTTCTAACCTCTTTCTTTCTATCTTCCTCTTTTGTTTTATTTTCATTTTTCTTGTAATGGATGACTAGTTTCCATACTTGTTAGGGTAGGATAAGGGAAGTTTGAGAGAAGGAAATCTCTCTCACTCTTTCCTTACCCAACATCTTAAATCGAACTCCCGTTAATTGAACCACAATCCGCTCCCTACGGCACCCTATCCTACATGATAGCGGTGATTCCGTAGTGAGACCGGTTGTGGTTGAATTAACCGGAGGTTAAGGCTAAGAGCCAAGAACGGACGGACAAGCACCAAAAGGAAGAACTTATGCGTTGGAAAGCCTACCTTATACTCGCAAGTTCCTTCCTAGTCGTGCTAATCCCCGTTGTTGCCGATTACCATAACACCGATATTAAGAGTGGCAACGAAAGAAGTGAGCGACTCCTAACTCAAACTAACCTAATCCTAACCCTAACAAGCTCTCTTTACATATCATTTTAGCACATAGTTAATCTCAAAACAAACTTGGACATTTGGACTTAACTCGTTAAAGCACATAGAAAAAGACTCCCATCTTCCTGCGGACGACCCGTACTCAACCGGCTAGCTACAAGTGAAACCGTCTTGATTGCGGTAATAAACTTAGCACGCAAAAACCCTACCAATCAAATGGCGCCGTTGCCGGGGAGACGGTAGTTTATTTCTTTGTGTAATTTCGGGTTAATTTGTGAATATAAATCTAACCGAAAAAAAATTACATTGTAAAAAAAATCATCTTGTTATTTTTGATTAGTTTTTGTGCAAGTGTGCAGGATAAAACGACGTTCGATTTCAGTGCCAAAGACGTGGGAAGTTAGACCCATATCTCGCGGCTACACCGCGACGGATCAAGACAAAGCAAACGGTCTACTGTAAGATTCCGGAGCAGAACCAGTGAGCAAATTCAGATTCAGGGGCTTAAAAACAGAAGAGGACACCCAACGCAGCAAACCCAAGAAAAACGAAGTCCCAATCTCACCTTACTGCCATGGAACCGCGGCATAAGCTGGCTTAGGCCGCGGAACCGCGACCATTTGGTGCCCTCTGCATCTAAAAACTTCTGTATGTGTCTCTTTCCTCTCCCCCACTCCTCTGGACTCCACTGAACTGTGTTTTCTGCAGCATTCTTTGCGCAAATTCTCTTCCCCCTTACAATAAATTGTTTTTATGCAGGATTCTTTGCGCCGCGCTAAAAAAATAAAAATTGTTTGCAGTTGATTTGTTACTGCTTTGCATTTATTAATACGGACTTTAAGGGGCTTGAAACCAATTCAGATTGGGTGGGGATTTCATCACCCTTCCCAGGACCCCAGAAATCACAAAAAGCATATGCATTGACCATTGTTAATTAAAAAATACTAGACTCAGCCCTAAGGACTTCACGCTCATTAGGACAGAGGACTAGTTACAGGCATCGGCCGTTTATCCTATCCTGACTTTGCGGTGTATAGGAAAGTGTGTCCAAGGCAAGTGGTTACTTAATTAGGACCACTACTTACGTAGTGGGGAGCCTCCCACTTACCTGGCACTTACCTGGCCGCAATTGGCGGAGAAGAGGCGGTTTGAGGTCCTATTTCTAGCCCTTTGGAACAGTTAGGAGCTGTCTAGCAGACCTAGGTGACCCTAGATCTAGGTGTGATTGTGCATATCTTGTTTGTGATTGCTTATAGCCGTAAGTCCGTACATATTTCTGTAAAGCTCTTTCTAAAAAAAAAAAGAAAAAAGAAAAAAATCAAAAACTTTTATAAAAACTTGCCCTTTGTCACCAAAATCCCATTTTTCACACACCACCCATCGTACTTCTCCATTGACGTTTTCTTACCCTCACCTTCTCCGTTTTGACTATACTAAACTCGTTTAGTGTATGTCCGCTTGGGCTTGGGACACTAGCGCCTGCCTAGTCCGTGTTACGTTAGTCGCTACCGACTACGCGATCGACTCAGACGTCGAAACTCCGTCCACGCCTCTTTCATCCTTACCTTTGCCGGCCAACTCCGACGTTGACCGGAATTCTGTTCATACATCCTCACCTTCACCTTCACCAACCTCTTTTCCGCGATGTCAGGATTTAATCCAAACATCCCTTTGACTCCCCCGGGATTGATTCCGCCACCTATGGATGCGAATAACCCACCACCACCGCCTGTTGTAGCGCCGCAGCGAATCGCGCTCCAGGATCATTTCTATCCCACCCGCTCTGTACTCCCCACCTGTCTTTCCCTTCCACCGGCTAATGGGGATAATTTTGAAATTAAGCCCCACTTCATTAACATGCTTCCGAAATTTCATGGGCTTGAATCTGAAGATGCCTATATCTTCATCAACAAATTTCAAAACGTTTGTGCCATGATGAAAACCACCCAGCTGTCGGACGATGCTATATGACTACGGGTCATTACGTTCACTTTGTGCGATCTTGCTGAAAAATGGCTGTATAGCACCGCTTCCCACTCCATAACCAGTTGGGACGAGTTTGTGAAAGCGTTTCTCAAGAAATTCTATCCGAATCATAAAACCGCAAGGATCCGTAACGAAATCAACCAATTCTCTCAGCTTCTTACTGAACCCTTCTGGAAGTGCTTTGACCGGTATAAAGACCTTCTTGTTCAGTGCCCTCACCATGGTATCGAGAAATGGCAACTTTGCCAAACCTTATACGAGGGCCTGAACCCAGCAACCAAGCAGTTGTTAGAAACCATTTGTCAGGGCCACTTCCTATCAAATCTGACGAGGAAGCGTGGCAATTCTTCGACGACCTTGCGGAACAAACGCTACAATGGGAGAGCACCAGACCGACTTCTTCTTCTTCTACCTCCACTTCTACCGGTCAGTCTAGGGTAGGAATTCACCAACTTGATGTCTCTATTGCGATGAAAGCTGAAATGGATGCAATAACGAGAAAACTTGAAGCAATAGAGAGCAAATTTTCTTCTCCTGCTCCTGCCCCTGTTCTTCCCCTTCGTACCATTTGTGTTTGTTGTTCCGATCCTTCTCACTTAACCGAAGAGTGTCCTTACAATCCACCATCGCAAGGACAGGATCAGGTTAATGCTGCATTTCAGTAAAGACCGAGAAATGATCCATACTCTTCCACCTACAATCCCGGTTAGAGGAACCACCCCAATTTCGCCTGGAATCAGAATCGGCATCAATTCCAAGGCAACGATTTCCAGAGGCCCCCTCCGCCGCAACAACAAGCGCAACAACAAACCCAACATCAATTTCAGCAGCCCTTCCAACCCCAACCTTTTCAAAATCAGACGAACAACTTTGCACCCAACAATTCTTTTCCCCAAAACAACTTTGTTCCGTCAAACAACGATAAGGTTTCCTCGCTCGAACGAAGTCTGGAGGCGTTCGTTAAACAATCAACTCAGTCCACCGCCAACATCCAGTCTTCCATTCAGTCCTTAGTGCAACACACTGCCGCTCATGGGCAAAGCATTAAGACCATCGAGGCCCAGATTGCACAGCTGAATGCGGCCTTAAGCGAGCGAAAGAAGGGGAAGCTTCCGTCCCAACCACTCCCAAATCCCGGTCACCCACATAATATACATGTTGCTCTTGAACAACAGAACCATAATGTGAGTGTCGTGACTACATTGAGATCGGGAAGGATGCTGCAAAACAACATTGGCACACGGATCGACGATGACACCCCGGCCGCTTCTTCTTCTTCTTCTTCTTCTTCTTCTTCGTCTTCTGAGCCTATTCTCCATTCTTCAAAAGGCTCTCCTTCTTCTTCTTCTGCTATGAACGGACCCACTTCTCACTCCATGAAAACACCAGTTCTGGGATCCGTTCCAGCTCCACAATCTCCTCCACAAGTATTGGACTCAACCAATTTTAAAAACGTTCCATTTCCAAACCGGTTGAGGTCCAATAAACAAAATCCACAAATGGAGAAGATTCTGGAGTTGTTTAAGCAGGTTAACATCAACATTCCCCTTTTAGATACTGTCCAACAAGTCCCGTCCTACGTGAAAATCTTAAAGGACTTGTGAACGAAAAAGAGGAAGTCTCAGGTACCCAAGAAAGTTTTCTTGGCTAGTGTTGTGAGTGATGCTCTTACCCAATTTTTACCTCAAAAACGGAAGGACCCTGGCTGTCCTATGATTTCTATTACCGTTGGGGATAAGAACATCAACCGCGCACTATTAGATCTTGGTGCCAGTGTTAACCTGCTTCCGTACTCAGTATATGAGCAATTAGGTGTAGGGGAGCTGAAACCCACACACTGTACTCTTCAAATGGCCGACCGATCAATCACCCATCCTAGGGGTGAGCTAGAGGATGTGTTAATCAAGGTTGGGGACTTCATATTTCCCGTTGACTTCATTGTATTAGACACACATCCTGTAGCTAACCCCCGGAATCAAATTCCGGTGATACTCGGTCGCCCATTCTTTGCAACCTCAAATACTGTGATCAATTGTCGAAATGGTTCGATGAACCTATCTTTTGGAAACATGACGATTGAACTCAACATTTTTAGGTTAGGGAATCAGCCCTCCGAACCTAATGCTCATATACTAGACGTTTGCTCAATCCAGGAGATCACCCCAGAAGAGTGTGAATTCGAGAAGTTTTTGTTCGATCACGATAACCTTAACGCTACTGGTGCGTTACTCTTCGAACCTGCTGCTGTTTCTGCGCCCGACAATGACTACGAGTGTTTCACTTTCTCGAACGATCTTAGCCACTCACCACCCGAGTTTGAATCCTTCGAATTTCCGGATGAGTTACCTGAACCATCCAACTCGGTCGCTTACACTCGTTTTGAACCTTTGCTGGAATCTTTTGAGTTCGAGACCTTTTCACCAATCTTGCCTTCAATCGTTTCACCTCCAACACTCGAACTCAAGCCTTTGCCGTCTCACCTTAAGTACGCTTACTTGGGTGAGAACGAGACCCTCCCTGTTATCATCTCGGCTTCTCTAGCTCCCGAGCAAGAGAGAGCCCTTCTCGCGGTCTTGCACAGCAATAGGCAAGCTTTTGGCTGGTCCTTGGCGGACATCAAGGGGATTAGTCCCCTGATCGTTGAACATCACATTCATCTGATGGATGATGCCAAACCAGTCAGGGATCCACAAAGATGACTCAACCCAGTCATGAAGGAGGCTGTGAAGAAGGAGATCGTAAAATGTCTGGATAGTGGTATCATTTACCCTATCTCTGATAGTCAGTGGGTTAGCCCCATTCACGTTGTCCCCAAGAAATCAGGCATAACGGTCATCACTAACGAGGCGAACGAGTTAATCCCTACTCGCACCCAAACTGGGTGGTGAGTATGCATTGATTACAGAAAACTCAATGCCGCAAAGCGGAAGGACCACTTTCCGCTATCTTTCATTGACCAAATGCTTGAACGATTGGCCGGACACGAGTACTACTGTTTTCTTGATGGCTACTCCGGCTATAATCAAATTCCCATCGCCGAAAAAGACCAGGACAAGACCACATTCACTTGTCCTTTCGGCACGTTTGCATATCGTCGCATGCCCTTTGGGTTATGTAATGCGCCAGCTACCTTCCAGCGGTGTATGACGGGAATCTTCTCAGACATGGTGGAGAAATTCCTGGAGATCTTCATGGACGATTTCTCCATCATCGGCGATTCCTTTAACGAGTGTTTGCTGCATCTTGACGCTGTCCTTACCCGATGTAAGCATAAGAACCTCACTTTGAATTAGGAGAAATGCCACTTCATGGTGCGCAAAGGTATTGTCTTAGGACATATCATTTCGCAAAATGGCATAGAGGTTGACAAAGCGAAAATTGAGGTCATTTCCAATCTCCCTCCTCCCAGATGCGTCCGAGACATCCGAGCCTTCCCTGGCCATGCCGGTTTCTATAGACGGTTCATCAAGGACTTTAGCAAGATTGCTAGGCCCTTGACTCTTCTACTGGCCAAGGACACGCCATTCGACTTCAACTCGAGCTGTGTGACTGCGTTCGAGTCATTAAAAAGCTCACTCACTTCTGCTCCCGTTCTTTCTTCACCTGACTGGACGCATCCATTTGAGATTATGTGCGATGCATCCGACTTTGCCATTGGTGCTGTCCTTGGACAACACATCAACAAGATGCCGCACATAATCTATTATGCTAGCCGAACCCTAAACGACGCCCAACTGAATTATACAACAACTGAGAAGGAATTCTTGGCTGTTGTATTTGCTTTAGAAAGTTCAGGCCCTACCTCATCGGCTCTCCAGTCATTGTCTACACTGACCATTCTGCTCTGCGCCATCTTTTTGCGAAGAAAGATGCAAAATCCCGGCTAATACGTTGGATCCTCTTGCTTCAAGAGTTTGACCTTGACATCAAGGACAAAAGAGGATGTGAAAACGTAGTCGCCGACCATCTCTCACGACTTCCTTCTTCGCCGTCGCTTCACATTCCGATCAACGACGTTTTCCCGGATGAACAGCTCTTGACAGTGTCTTGCGAACCCTGGTTCGCAGATATTGTGAATTATTTGGCCACAGGATTGCTACCGGCTGAATGGTCACGTCAGGAAAGACTTCGATTCTTATCCCAAGTAAAACACTTTTACTGGGATGAACTCTATCTGTTCAAGTACTGTCCAGACCAGATTATCCGTCGGTGTGTACCTGACGATGAATTCAAGAGTGTGCTGTCATTTTGCCACGATCAAGCATGTGGCGGGCATTTTGGCCCCAGAAAGACAGTTGAGAAGATCTTGCAATGTGGTTTCTACTGGCCACAACTCTTCAAAGACGCTCATGACTATTGCAAGACTTGCTCTCGGTGCCAACACTTGGACCGGATATCCCGGAGGAACGAGATGCCGCTCCAACCAATCTTGGTTGTTGAGATTTTCGACGTTTGGGGGATTGATTTCATGGGGCCGTTTCCCAGCTCTTTTGGGAACTTGTACATCCTTCTCGCTGTTGATTACGTCTCTAAATGGGTCGAGGCTGTGCCCAGCCGGACTAACGACAACAAGATTATCGTTAGGTTTCTTAAAGAAAACATTTTCTCCCGATTTTGGCACCCCCGAGCGATCATCAGCGACAATGGAACTCATTTCTACAATAAGACTTTCGAGGCCTTGATGCGGAAGTATTCCATTAATCATAAGCTATCTACGCCCTACCACCCCCAGACCTGTGGGCAGGCCGAAGTTTCAAATCGGCAAATCAAGCAGATACTGGAGAAGACGGTTTCCAAGAACCGTAAGGATTGGTCGCTGAAACTCACTGATGCCCTTTGGGCAATTCGAACCGCTTATAAGACCGATCTTGGCATGTCTCCCTATCGGCTTGTGTACGGAAAGGCTTGCCACCTCCCGGTCGAAATAGAGCATCGCGCATTTTGGGCGATAAAAGAACTGAATCTGTCTCTCGAAGATGCAGGCAGCCATCGGAAACTGCAGTTGAACGAATTGAGCGAGCTTAAGGATGAGGCTTACGATAACGCGGTTGTCGTTAAGAATCGAACGAAGGTGTTTCACGATAAACACCTTTTGCGCAAAACTTTCGCACCTGGTCAACAGGTACTTCTTTACAACACCCGGCTTCACTTCCATCCAGGAAAGCTCAGATCTCGCTGGAAAGGGCCGTATTTTGTGCGGAATGTAAATCCGCAAGGCGCTGTGGATTTGGAGAATCCAAAGGACGGTTCATTTTTTAAAGTGAACGGACACCGACTAAAACCGTACCTTAGCGCCGAACCAACAGAGGAGCTCCTGGTCTTACAGGAGCCGGTTTACCCTGCATAATCTTCCTTTGCCTACCACCAAACTTCGGTTATCCAGCCAAGAACAGTGGACACTGTTCCAAATAAGTTTGGGGGTATGTATATACCATTTTGTATTTATTTGTGGATATTTTTTTCCATTTTTACTTTTTTTTTCTTTTCTTTTAAAACAAAAAAAAATTGTGTATATCTAACCGACAATTTTGACCCTTCAATGATCTCTTCATGCAATGACAGTGAAGACACTGTCCAGCTTAAGTTTGGGGGTACGCTCGGTACGCATTTCTAACCTTCGCATTCATATGTATATTTTGCATCTGCATACTAAAATCCATAAAATCCATAAAAATCAGAAAATTTTCTAAAAAAAAAAACATAAAAACTTTTCTGTCAAGTTAGCTAGTGGGAGAACTCTGATTCAACATTTCGACGGTTTTGTTTGATAAGATAAGAATAACTAAATCTTATTTTTAGATTTTGAAAACCTGAAAGATAACTCTCCTTTGATGTTAACTATAGCTGATATACGTCTTTACATCACACTACACGTGTCGTGAGTTTTGGAAATTAGATGACAAGTCTTTTATGTCTAAAAACTTTTAAATGGATAAATGATTTTCTGAGGATCAAATAGGTTTGTTCTGAAATAAGTAATATCAAGAATAGTTTATGAAGTAAAGTGAATATGAAGGAATGTTATTGATGCCTTAATTGGAACTAAGTCTGAAAAATAACCCATCTGGAACTTGATTGGAATGATTACACACCGAATCCACTAAACACGTCTTTTATCCAAAAAAATAAATAAATTGAACTGTCGGTTATATCTCCGTTCGTATTGAATCATCATGATTTTCACGCCAAATTGTCTTTTGTTTTTGGACCTAGGTAACTTTAGTAATTAAGTCTGCTGGGGTGTTTCTACACCTAATGCCCTAAAACCAACTGGTTTGGGTGCATTGGCCCAAAGCTCGTTAAGAAGCCTAGAAAGTCCAGATTAAAACAAAGTCCAGCAAGTGTTCTCTCCGAGTTAAAATTCCTAACGGTTCTTTGTGTGAGAATAATCTTGACAAAAGACAGGTTTTTATAAAAAAATATTTCTAGCGGAGATATGAAGGTTTTATTCTATGTTAAAGACTATTGCACGTTCACAGAGCTGTGTATGAAATGAAAACAAGAAAAAGGTGGAGTGAAAAATAAGACCTAGTTTCCTGTTAAGGAAGATAGAAATTCTGAAGTTGAAACTTTACTGGAAAACGAAACTTGAAAAATGCTTAACTCTTTATAAAACTTATTTGATCCTTTCAAAGTTCTTATCTGGGCTTTATTGTGTAACATGATGACTTTATTCGACCTTTCTGGAACTTAACGACACTATTTGCACTACACGTAAAGACATATAAAATATTAAGTTAAATAAGAAGCGAGATGTGAAAAATAAAGGTTCGATAGTCTAGACTTAGGATAATAGAATTGTTATTTTCTGAAACAAAACTTTAGGGTTTGAATCACAGTTATTTTGCAAAACTAGCTTGACCGGATTTTGTGGGTAGTATCCGCTGAAAACCCTCAGGAGACAACACTCCTCCTACTAGGGACACCTAGAGGTTTAACGGCTTGTTGCACATGCTCAGTGCAATCGTGTTCCCTGCGAAAGTGAGATTAGGAATTTTTTGTGAATAAATTGGCTTTGCTCGGGACGAGCAAAAGATAAGTTTGGGGGTATTTGTTCATATCAGATTTTTGCATTTTTATACCGCCCAATTTTTATCACATTGCTTATCGGTAGGTACTCTTGAGCCGTGTTTGCTAGTTAATTGCAGAATATATGTTCTCGGCTCTAAACGGTGAAATTCATGGAAAAGCACGACAAAATCCGGATTACTGTCAACCACAGATAAAACACGGGTCTCCGCTCTCTATCCGTATGTTGCCGCACACCGGTTTAAAGAGACAAAATGGCAAATCAATGTCATTTTCATGCACAAGGCTCAATGGCAACACAAGATCCAAGAAATCTACGCGGAGCTCGAGGAAATCATGACAAAAAGATCCACATCAAATCACCTTTTGACTTGCTGAAATTCTGGACAACTTGTGGAGAGATTCTGAGAAACAAAGTGTACCAAACTGATCCAAACATCAACACTAAGAACCACAAAAAATACGAGGAGCCAACTCCTCTAAACGGCCGCGTTTCCGCGGCATAAGCGTGCTTAGGCCGCGGAAACGCGGCCGTACGGAATCCTCAGTTGACGAAACTTCAGGGGCAGTTTGGTATTTTCATGAGGGTTCAGAATGCTGCTCTAGATTTCCACCTCCCTGCCTATAAATAGTCCAGAACTTGCCAAAGCCAAGGGTCCATAATCTTATATTTAGATTTTAGGTTATATGTTGTTCTTCTTCTTCCTCCTCTCATCTCTTCTCCATTAAAAAACTTGTAGTGAACTTTTGTGAGTGAAGAATGAATAAAGGAGTTCTTGTTCTTACCATGCTTGTCTTTTTATTTTGTTAACTATTATTGCTTGTAATTTTCATTTGCTAATTCAGTTGTTGTTATTTGTGTTTGTTTCTTTCTTGTTCTCTTTTCCTTTATCCTTAAACAACCATGATGCTACGCTTGATCCTTGCCGAGGTGAGGTCGCAAATAGCTAGTTGTAATCTTCTAACCTCTTTCTTTCTATCTTCCTCCTTTGTTTTATTTTCATTTTTCTTGTAATGGGTGAGTAGTTTCCATACTTGTTAGGGTAGGATAAGGGAAGTTTGAGAGAAGGAAATCTCTCTCACTCTTTCCTTGCCCAACATCTTAAATCGAACTCCCATTAATTGAACCACAATCCGCTCCCTACGATACCCTATCCTACATGATAGCGGTGATTCCGTAGAGAGACCGGTTGTGGTTGAATTAACCGGAGGTTAAGGCTAAGAGCCAAGAATGGACGGACAAGCACCAAAAGGAAGAACTTATGCGTTTGAAAGCCTAGCTTATACTCGCAAGTTCCTTCCTAGTCGTGCTAATCCCCGTTGTTGCCGATTACCGTAACACCGATATTAAGAGTGGCAACGAAAGAAGTGAGCGACTGCTAACTCAAACTAACCTAATCCTAACCCTAACAAGCTCTCTTTACATATCATTTTAGTACATAGTTAATCTCAAAACAAACCTGGACATTTGGACTTAACTCGTTAAAGCACATAGAAAAAGACTCCCATCTCCCTGCGGACGACCCGTACTCAACCGGCTAGCTACAAGCGAAACCGTCTTGATTGCGGTAATAAACTTAGCACGCAAAAACCCTACCAATCAGCACCCAAAATATCGGAGAATGCCAAAAGATCAGAAGAGCATGATGAAATACCAATAGAAGAACAACGACGAAGAGAAGGAATCATTCCAGTAAGACAAGACAGCTCAGTTCACACGATCAAGCAGTTCTCAACTTGCCCAGACTAGGAGTTGGTGCAAATATATCAGGATAATCATATCGAGAATAGAAGAATCCCCAAGAAGACGTATTAGGGTGTGGTGGTTAACGAAGAGAAAGGCAGACCAAGCCTTAAAGCAATGAGGAAACAATCAGTCCTAGGAGACTGGACCGACAATTGGACTATGGAAGAAAAGGTGTTCCACATCGAACTCAAACCAAAGCCCACCACTGTGAGTATTTCTGCACCCAAAGAGGTAAAATCAAAAGGCAACAGTGTCTATATGTCTTGTCCCACATCCGAAGATCTTGCCGACCTGTTGGATCTCAGTGATAAAACTATACCCAATCCGTGCGATAATCTTCCTGAAGGTAATTTCAAAAATTACCAATCACCAAAAATCATGAAAAGAATTGGGCGTCAATTGCCCAAGAAACTCGAATGTGTGGAAGGAGGGGCATTGGGCGCTATTGAAATTACTGATGAATTTCCTCTAGAATACACAGATCAGAAAAGTTCAATGAACAATGTCGTATATAAGATAGATGAAGAAATGTTCAACGAAACTGAAGAGATCGAAGAGCAGTTCACATAAATCCTAAAGAAGTTTGACAAACAGACAAAAGCAACCGCAGAAAAGACAGAGGAAACAAACTTGGGAACGAATGAAGATCCAAAGACTGTTCTGTAGGGTTGCTAGGCATGCGCACAAGGGTCTACGAGGCATCAACCATGCCCGAATAAAAATTTAGCCGTGCCGAACAACCCGAATACGGAACTTTAAACTAGAGATTAGGCGAAAACAAGCATGTTAACAACTTTAACACTAAGTGAGAGGGATTACAACCATTGTAGATCCGGTCCTTCACTTCATATGCTCCGTGTTGTGGTCCCTTCGCTGCGATCATCGGGATCCGGACTCTCGAGAGGTTCCACGAAGAGAAAGACACAACCTTTGCTTCCGATCTTCGATACTAAGATGATCTACCTTGAAGTTTCTTTAACACAAGCTAACACTCATGAAATGATGTGAACACCCTCATCTAAATGGTAAGGGAAGATGAGGATGATGAAATAGGATTTTTGCTCTCTTTATTTATCTTTTTCTCATATTTATTCATCACCTTTTGAAAAACTAGTAAGCTTTTCATGAAAGAATGAAGGAGGAAGAAGATGAATAATGTTAAGAATCAATTTGTGATGAATAGGAAAAGAAATGATATGATGAATAATGTAACCATGGTCAAACTAACCCTTGTAGAGATTTGACTAAGGTTAAAGGTTTGGTTAGGTTAAGGAAATATCTAGCATAATATCTTAACAAAGACAAAGAAAGAAAGCTTCTAGAAACTTCTAGAAAACCTTAACCCTAATCAAACCCTAACCATGTTTAATCTCTACTAAACAAGTTGCATTAGTTATCATATCATGTTACAATATTATATATCATATATATAATATTTATTGTAACAAAATAAAATAATACAATTAACATATATCGCATATATATCAATGTATTACCCGAGTGAGAAAAAGAATCTTTTAGTGAGCAAATATTAGTTAATGTAATTTAATATATCATATATATTATTATACATTAAATTATCGAATCAACACTTGATCCGACAATCCGGCTATATCGCATATAACCGACTAATATTTATCCGTACCGATTCATCGAATCAACACTTGATCCGATGACCCGGCTGATATCAAATATCGCGAGAATATAATACGGTATCACATATCGCATTATCCTCGGTCCCGCACATATCACATATGTGCTCCTACTCCGTTTTGCCTGAGTCAAGAAACTTCTGTGTAGGACTCTAAAGAATCGTCAATACGCCGGCAGTAGGTGATGATCATATCAAACACCCACAAGCTGCAAGCGGTCAGCTAAACGTAACAGCTACCCAGGTATTGAGCGCTCAGAAGATCAACAAGCAAGCCTGTACATTCTCCTGTGAATCCAAACAGTAACACTCCCGTACAGTCCGGTCTCGTCGTCTGATATGTTGCATATCTCGCCTAGGGGTGGTAAACGTTAGACCCCAGTAGCTTGATAAGTCGTGTCGATTTGAGGTTTATAACAGTTCGAGAAACTACTGATAACACTTACCAGTAAATCCCAGCAACCCTGGCCAGGGATTTCCGGTTATAGCCAATCGAACACAGCACAACATCAACTCCCTATACCGGGAGAGACGAATCCCCTCCTATCGCTCATTGCCTCCATGTGATTCGGGACTGTACCCAAAAGCCACCTTTTTGCACGCCCTCTTGGACGTGGTATGATGGAAATCAAAGCACAGTGGGAATCACACAAGACTCTATGACGATCTCGGGTCGACAGACTACTCTGTACCAGTGTCACCGGAGAACTGCCATCTGACGTATGGTATAATACCATCTGGGAGTTCTCGGCGAGTCCGTCCAGTGTACCCAGTCTCCACTGAGCACCCGTACACCATCCTTGATGTCAAACACCGATGGATATGGGATCATCCATCGTCCATCATATGGATCAAGATGCTTATACGCTAGTCTACTCTGGTGTATCGATGCCCTGTCTCGATACACCCTCGACTAGGAACAGTTATAGGATGTACTCGTCGACTACCGTGGCCCGACCAGTATGATCTCATCATAGTCCCAGTAGTCGAGTACATATCCTAAGGGTTTTATCAACATGTAACATAGAGACAATCAGAGTACATGTTAAGATAAAGTACAACCAGATAGCATACTATCATGTCGAGCAAGAAAGTCCTCCCTATATATGTCCTAGCATCCACTACAATATACATCGTATGTACAGTAATGGCCTCTAGGGCATACATATAACTAACAATCTCCCACTTGCACTAGGGCCATCTGTTATGGTATCGCATACCCAACAATTAGCTGCAGTTGAAGTATCTCATACTCAACAATCCCATAAAAGTCTCTACTGGGAAAAAGGCCTTTGTGAGTGGATTCGCGCTGTTGTCTTCTGTGTCTACTCTCCTAACCTCGATCTCCCTGGAGATCAACCATCTCCATGATCAGGTGATACTGCCTAAGAATTATATCTGGATTTCTGATGGGACGGTAGTTCCTTGGCTAAAGCCACAACTCCATTGTCACACAATGGTAGGAACGGAGTTCATCTTATGAACTTATTTGTATCCAGACTGCCTCTTTGGTAGCATCCTTGGTAACGATGTATCTTGCCTTTAATCGTCTAGTATGTCACGGTATCTAGCTTGGAACTCTTCCAACATACTGTCCCTCCACTTAGGGTATAGACAATGCCTGCGACTGACATTCAGTCGTCCTTATCATCCTGGAACCTTTCCAGTGATTCTCCCCAGGATCGATTGATACCATCTCACTACAACTACTGAGTATCCTAACATCCAATTAAATCTATCTCATAGATCCAAAAACCCAGGATTTAGGAGGTATCACTTTGATCCTATATGGAGAATCTTTGTGATAAGCGGAGATTGACCGAGCGTAGCATAGGAAACTCCTTTCCTATCAAGAGTATGTCATCCACGTACTCTATGAGGATCACCACCATACTCTCTACTACCTTTTCGTATATACAAGGTTCATCTACCATTTTGATGAAGTCAAACTATTTGACTACCACATCAAAACAGATGTTCCAACTCCGCGATGCCTGTTTTATCATATAAAACATCTTGCACACGTTTCCGCTGCTCCCACTGTCTACGAAGCCCTCTGGCTGTGTACTTATAGACGCTATTTTCTAAAACATCATTTAGAAAAGCAGTCATGACACCCAACCGCCAGATATCGTAGTCATGGTATGTAGCCGTGGCAAGTAGGATCTGGATGGACTTAAGCATAGCTTTGAAAGTCTCAACTTTTCCATGTACACCAAGTAATCTTCTCAAGATATACTCGCTCCTGATGGGGATTTAACCCTTCAGATAAAGCAACCAAAGTCCATACTTTGTTGGTGTATAAGGATTCCATCTCAGATCGATAAGCATCCAGCCATTCTTACAGAGTCCCACTCCTGATGGCCAGCTCGAAACTAGTTGGGTCATCATCTCATGATGCAATCCTCGCTCCCACTGTCATAGAGAAACTGAAGTATCTCTCAGGTGGGTGAGGAACCCTACTAGATCGGCAGAGAGGCTGAGGTTCGTTGGAAACTATTGAATCCTTTGGTTCTACCAAATCATCAGTTGCATTTTGTATAGCTGGAACCTTTCCAGTTCTACATAACAGACCTTGCCTCGAGCTTGTCCGGATTTTGCTTTTAGACATAGTCCGAACAACCCCCATCTTAACAAGCTTAAGATATGGGCTCTTCCCTTTCCATATCACATATGAAGTGGTAGGCAACTGATTTGATTTGAACTCTATTCAATAGGTATGCAGCTTCTCAAGTGCATAACTCCCAAAAGGAAATAAGCAACTCAGTAGTACTCATCATAGAGCACACCATATCACATAGGGTGCTATTGCTCCGCCCCGATATACCATCGTGCTATGGTGTATTCGGAGGAGTAATGCTGAGAGAGAATCTCATTCTCCTTTAGAATAGTCCAGGAATCCCGTGCTCAAGTATTCTCCTCCTTGATCTCATCAAAGGACATAATACTTATACCCGTATTTTGGTTCTCTACTTCTAATTTATATTCTGTGAATATCTCAAAAGGTTCGGACCTGTGTTTCAACAGAAACATATGTCTGAATCTTGAGAGATCATCAGAGAATGTAATGAAGTACAAAGAACCGGTCTTGGCATGTGTAGACAGGAGATTTTTCATACATCAGCATGTATCAATCCCAAGAGTTTACTAACTCTTTCTCTGTTTCCAATAAACAGAGCTATGGTCATCTAATCTTTGTGACATGACTAGAAAGTTTCATAAGATGTAAATTTAAACTAATTTAAATATGCATCTTAATGTAACTTCATCCAGTCGGGTCACATTGATATGACCTAGTCTACAATGTCTCAAGAAGGATTCGTTCATATCTGAACTCTTCCTCTTGTGTGTGTTCTGTATACTAAGAACTGTAGTTTGATTTAGAACGTCAATGCTTTTAGATAACGTACCTGAACCGATCAACTCTTGATATAGGAAATGTTCAAAACATTATCCAACAATACAAAATTATATCCTTTCTTTACTAATAAAGAGACTGATATGATTTTGTATATCAAGTTCGGTATCTAATAACATTTGTTCAGAATCAATGTATTCTGGTAATACAGGGTGATAGTGACCAACAGACTTGGCTGCAACACTTGCACCGTTTTCTGTCTCATGAAACTTATCACCCGTTCTCAGTTCTCTACCTTTCTGTAGCCCATGTAACGGATTACATATGCGGGATCCTGATCCGGTATCACATACCCAGGAAGTAAAGGATACTGAGAAACAGTTCTGTGTAATGAACACACCCGAAGATGATGCATCAACATGCACTTTCTTCGTTTGGGCGGCACGGGAAATCTGGTATTCCCCAATTTCCTGCTCTGTCTTATAACAATTATAAGTTGGAGCGGGACCAACGTTCCCCAGCTTAGTATAACAAGTGGGTTCGGTCAATATATCCGTTTTATTATCTTGATTAAGGCGTGATATGGTCGCTACCTGGAGAGAGAGAGAAGAAAACACTCAGCGTATGCTCTTGCAAGATTAGATTGGTTATATAATATATCTAATCAGGATGTCTCCCACTGTTTTAATCAAATCTTCCTTCAAACCCTAAAAGGAAAGACTAGCCGGGATTAATTACACGCTACAAGTTCGCCAATCTTTCAGCCAGGCCAGTGTCGGTACTTTGAGGGAGGTCCCCCGTGCTTTCGCACGAACCTAATTAAAGTAAACCTCGTTTTCCCAGAGGCGCAACCCCGTTGACACCTTTCTAGACACCTACTTGATCGGCTAATTGTAATGTGTAAAACTCTCCCAGGAGTAACTCTTACTCGCAGCGGGTATCGGGATCCAACTATCTTATAGAAGGTATGCAATCTCATTGCAAATTTCAACACTTGAAATCCCCAATAATATTTTGCCCCAAGCAATCTATGACCTTGACTGAGTCAACAAACCATAGACCGCAAGTAAATTTCAACCCGTCATTTCCCGATTGAATTAAACCCACCCGCACGACCCTTGACTGAGTCAACAAGGCCGCACGACTACCCTAATCCAATCGCATCATATGCTTTGCAGATAAGCACTAATCAGCTACCGCACACTACGCCTTGACTGAGTCAACAAACGCAGCACGAATACTAACTATTACTTATCTGAAATGACGGAGGGCTACGACAGGTTTTTAAGAAAACCTTTTGCGTAATGAACTTTATATCGTTGTAGAATCGAGTGATTTTTAAATGGAGTGTTTTTGAGGCTTTTCTAGTTTTGCTAAAGGGGTCACTCCCGGTGAAGGGATCGTCGGCCCTTTCCTCATCGAATAAGGTGCAGGATATATCATATATACCGCTGTGTAAAGCAAGAACTATAGAAGCAATCAAAAGACAAACCGAGTTTGTAGCATCTGCCAGTTATTGCTAAAGGAGTCACTCCCGGTGAAGGGATCTCGGTCCTTTCCTTATCGAATAAGGTGCTGGATGTTCTACAAGGAACACCGCTATGCAAAGCAAGAGCTAAAGCTACCAGCTTTTAATTTAAACAAGTTTCTACAACATCTTAGGTTTCTTTTATTTCATTAATCTCATTAATGAAGTCCCATTTTATTATGCTTCACAAGCATCTCTTTTGAAACGAAATCTGCAATATAACATATATCTCATATATATAAAATATAAACATTCGTCTCAGGCAGTAATATGATCTCATCACAGAACATTGCAGCAGAAGAACATATATGAAATATTGGATATACTAGGACGTCCGTGTTTTCAATACGAGCCAGTATAAAACACGGATTCCACGGTCGCGATGAATAGCCAAACCCACATCCCTAGACCCCTACGAGAGCGGCAAGTAACACTGCCAATTCTAGGGTTAGGAGACCCGGTCTCGACTCCTCGAGATGGTCTCCCACTGGACCCTAGAACCCGGTTACTTGTGCTCCCCTCCTTGGGTCTACCTAATGCGGAAAAGTAAATAATATACAACGGTGACAGCTTCCGCTACCTGGAAGTGCCCCAATAAAAGAATATTACATACAAATGAATTTTACATGAATGAAAAAGAAAAACTCTCATCTCACATAAAACCCCCGGCTATTCAAACGCGACGATCCAATACAACATATCACAGCAACACATAATAACTCATATCATCAACGTAAGCAAGTATGCGTATCCCGATTGTCGTTGATGTATAGCAACGAAGCCGGCGATACACCACATACTACGCTTACGGTCACAGAAAAGAAAGTGTAAAACTACAACAGTTGGAATCCGCAACCTCTTTAGACATCGCATGCCTAACCAAATGAATTCCTTAGACATCTCATGCCTAACAATTATAAACCCCGCATTTTAATCTCATTATCGAAAACTCTTTTCAATATCAAGTCGGGCAATTCAACAAGATTCCCGACGTCCTGATCGAATGCTCGTCGCAAACTTTAGTAGACGGCCGCACCCCCGATACCGTCGACGAAGTGTACCAAGGCGGAACACCGCTACCGGGAGCACCCGAACGGATGCTTTCGGCGACGGGGTTCTCCTATAGTCACTTGGTCGGGGCTATGGGGTGTAGCTGTCTATTAAGTTTACCCAGCGAGTATCCGCGTACTCTACGTGATTGCGACGGACTTTTGATCGCATCAAAATTCCGTGGCAACCAATCATCTGAGACTAAACTGCTATGTTTATAATATTCAAATTAGTTATCTCATAACTACCTGTGGATTCCAAATATTGTATCACATTCCAGATAAATAGAAAAAGTTAAACTTTCCGATCGAATCATCAAGCACCCAAGATTTCCTCAATATATCTCAACACTTGAAATCAGTTTAAAAACATTCATTACATGCCACAGTACCAATGGTCCAGCCGTAGAAGGGTCAAGCCAACGCCTCACATGTGGCACGCCGTACTGCCCCAAACCCTAAGGTTCAAAAGGCAGTTCAAGACGGTCACATAATCGAGTTAAGGTTTGTTGTCTTCTAGAGGGTCCACCGAGTTACTTGCATGACTTAGAACATTCTTAAACATGAGAAAAAATCCAACTTTTGAAAAATTTTCCGACAGGGGAAAAAGTGAGTTATTGATATCCGTTCGAACTTTTTAACAGTTTCTAAAAGTTATCCGGACAAAACACATAGAAAAAATTAGACAATCCGATCGAATATTCGAATCCCCAAAACAACCCCAGAAAAACTCAACTGTTGAGTAAAAATAAAAATTTCCAGAAGACTCAGCACATAAAGTTACTAATTACTGTGCAAAGCACGTGCAGTGATTCAGTACTTTGGCCGCGGAACCGCCGCACAAGCCAGGGTGGAGCCGCGGTTCCGTGGCTCTTCTGTGGAATCAATGACACGTGCTTCACAGTAATTCATCAAATTCCCTGCAGAATTTTTTGGCAATTTTTAATTCACAAAAATCCAAATTTTCAGAAAATTTCCAGAGAAGGGGTTTGTTCGGGTTTTACGGGTTCGATCGGACTTCAAACTTCGTCTAGACTTCGCCTAAAGCTCTAGCTTGGCTCTGATACCACTGTAGGGTTGCTAGACATGCGCACAAGGATCTACGAGGCATCAACCATGCCCGAATAAAAATTTAGCCGTGCCGAACAACCCGAATACGAAACTTTAAACTAGAGATTAGGCGAAAACAAGCATGTTAACAACTTTAACACTAAGTGAGAGGGATTACAACCTTTGTAGATCCGGTCCTTCACTTCATATGCTCCGTGTTGTGGTCCCTTCGCTGCGATCATCGGGATCCGGACTCTCGAGAGGTTCCATGAAGAGAAAGACGCAACCTTTGCTTCCGATCTTCGATACTAAGATGATCTACCTTGAAGTTTCTTTAACACAAGCTAACACTCATGAAATGATGTGAACACCCTCATCTAAATGGCAAGGGAAGATGAGGATGATGAAGTAGGATTTTTGCTCTCTTTATTTATCTTTTTCTCATATTTATTCATCACCTTTTGAAAAACTAGTAAGCTTTTCATGAAAGAATGAAGGAGGAAGAAGATGAATAATGTTAAGAATCAATTTGTGATGAATAGGAAAAGAAATGATATGATGAATAATGTAACCATGGTCAAACTAACCCTTGTAGAGATTTGACTAAGGTTAAAGGTTTGGTTAGGTTAAGGAAATATCTAGCATAATATCTTAACAAAGACAAAGAAAGAAAGCTTCTAGAAACTTCTAGAAAACCTTAACCCTAATCAAACCCTAACCATGTTTAATCTCTACTAAACAAGTTGCATTAGTTATCATATCATGTTACAATATTATATATCATATATATAATATTTATTGTAACAAAATAAAATAATACAATTAACATATATCGCATATATATCAATGTATTACCCGAGTGAGAAAAAGAATCTTTTAGTGAGCAAATATTAGTTAATGTAATTTAATATATCATATATATTATTATACATTAAATTATCGAATCAACACTTGATCCGACAATCCGGCTATATCGCATATAACCGACTAATATTTATCCGTACCGATTCATCGAATCAACACTTGATCCGATGACCCGGCTGATATCAAATATCGCGAGAATATAATACGGTATCACATATCGCATTATCCTCGGTCCCGCACATATCACATATGTGCTCCTACTCCGTTTTGCCTGAGTCAAGAAACTTCTGTGTAGGACTCTAAAGAATCGTCAATACGCCGGCAGTAGGTGATGATCATATCAAACACCCACAAGCTGCAAGCGGTCAGCTAAACGTAACAGCTACCCAGATATTGAGCGCTCAGAAGATCAACAAGCAAGCCTGTACATTCTCCTGTGAATCCAAACAGTAACACTCCCGTACAGTCCGGTCTCGTCGTCTGATATGTTGCATATCTCGCCTAGGGGTGGTAAACGTTAGACCCCAGTAGCTTGATAAGTCGTGTCGATTTGAGGTCTATAACAGTTCGAGAAACTACTGATAACACTTACCAGTAAATCCCAGCAACCCTGGCCAGGGATTTCCGGTTATAGCCAATCGAACACAGCACAACATCAACTCCCTATACCGGGAGAGACGAATCCCCTCCTATCGCTCATTGCCTCCATGTGATTCGGGACTGTACCCAAAAGCCACCTTTTTGCACGCCCTCTTGGACGTGGTATGATGGAAATCAAAGCACAGTGGGAATCACACAAGACTCTATGACGATCTCGGGTCGACAGACTACTCTGTACCAGTGTCACCGGAGAACTGCCATCTGACGTATGGTATAATACCATCTGGGAGTTCTCGGCGAGTCCGTCCAGTGTACCCAGTCTCCACTGAGCACCCGTACACCATCCTTGATGTCAAACACCGATGGATATGGGATCATCCATCGTCCATCATATGGATCAAGATGCGTATACGCTAGTCTACTCTGGTGTATCGATGCCCTGTCTCGATACACCCTCGACTAGGAACAGTTATAGGATGTACTCGTCGACTACCGTGGCCCCACTAGTATGATCTCATCATAGTCCCAGTAGTCGAGTACATATCCTAAGGGCTTTATCAACATGTAACATAGAGACAATCAGAGTACATGTTAAGATAAAGTACAACCAGATAGCATACTATCATGTCGAGCAAGAAAGTCCTCCCTATATATGTCCTAGCATCCACTACAATATACATCGTATGTACAGTAATGGCCTCTAGGGCATACATATAACTAACATGTTCTAATCAGTGCCACTTTAGAACTACATATCAAGAAAGAATTGATCAAGTTATTGGGAGAACATATCATCTTTCTCTTGGTCATACGAAGACATGCCAGGCCTTAATGCTCATCTCGTCGAATACCATCTCCCAACAATTCCTAAAATCAAACCTGTAAGGCAAAAGCTTCGAAGACTCCACCCCTAGTTGGCACTATTGTTCAATGAAGAAGTAGATAAGTTACATTAGGAGAAGTTCATCTGGCTGGTTTTATATCTCCAATTGGTCGCAAACATCATTCCGGTAAGAAAGAAGGACAGACGAGTGAGAGTATGCATTGATTTCAGGGATCTAAATAGGCATGCCCAAAACATGACTTCCCACTACCCCTCATTGATTTGCTAGTCGAAAACACCTCCGGATATCAATTACTATCATTCATGGATGGGTATCAGGGTATAATCAAATCAGATTAGACGAAAATGACCAGGAAAAGACCTCCTTTACCACTCCCTGAGGCACGTACTATTACGTGGTATTTCCCTCTGGACTTAAGAACGTGGGGGCAACATACCAAAGAGCAAAGAGCTATGACGTCGATATTTCATGACATGATACATGTCGAAGTAGAGGTATATGTGGATGAAATACTTAACAAATCACGAACCAGAGAAGAAAAAATTTATGCACTGAGAAAGGTTCTGGAGCGCACCGACCGATATCGATTGAGAATGAATCCTAAGAAATGTGTCTTTAGAGTCTCTTCCGAGAAGATTCTCGGGTTTATCGTCAGCCAACGAGGAATCGAGATTGACCGAATAAAGCTCAAAGCTATACCTAAAATTTCGCCGCCAAAGAACTTAAAAGAACTTATAGGGTTTATTGGGAGGATCCAGTTCATAAGAAGATTTTTTCCCAACACGCTGAACAATGTAAGCCACTCTACAAGTTAACAAGAGCAAACACAAAGTTTGAATGGGACAAGGAATGCCAAGGCGCTTTTGATGATATGAAGAAATACTTACTCAATCCGCCTATACTTATAGCACTAAAGCCTGGTAAACCACTAATTCTATACATCTCTGCCTAGAGCTGTCTATAAGAATAGTACTAGTACAAGAAGATGAAGAAGAATAAAGAGAAAAAGCTATCTACTATTAGTCAGAAATTGGTAGTAGCTGAAAATAATTACTCAAAGATCGAAGAAACCTGTTTGGCTTTAGTATGGGCTACGTAGAAACTATGAAACTATTGCCTACCTCACACAGTATATTACCTGGCCAACATCGATCCAATCAAAATAGCAACTCATCGTTTCTGAATTCGACTTGGTATATAAAACACTCAAAGCAGTTAAAGGACAAGCAATCGCAGATCAGCTCGCTGAATGTTCACAACTGGACGTAACACCGGTCAAAATTGATTTTCCCGACGAATAAATAATGAATGTTCAAGAAGAAAAATCCAAATTCTTGAAGTTGTAGTTCGATGGAGCCCTAAATTCTCAAGGAAGCGGAGTAAGTGTTGCGCTCAAATCGCCAGAAAAAGTAATCATCCCTGTAGGGTTTAAGACCACTTTCAAAACCTCGAATAACTCTGTAGAGTATGAAGCCCTCATAGCAAGAATATGCATGGCCCTTGATCTCAGAGTAAAATATTTGGAAGTAATCGGCGATTCTAAACTCATTATCCAACAAACTCTCGAAAAATACCAATGCAACAAAAAGCACCTCAAAACATATCAAGATTTCGCAAAATAGCTTTTCAATCTCTTCAAAGAAATATGAAACATTCATATTCTATGAAGTTTGAACATTCTTGATGATGCTTTGGCCCCCCTCGCCTCTACACTAGGCATGCTAAGAAAATACAAAGTGTCATGGTCTATATATGGCGTCTCAATGAGCCAATTACAAGTTCATCAGATCCTTAGGTAGTCGCTATCAAATGGAAATATGAGCAAACTCAGTCAATCGAGACAGCAGAAGACCTCGTCTACGATATAGAAGAATTGGATGATGGGTATTCGTGGTTTTATGACATTAAGAACTACTTAACAGATGGAACTTTCCCCTTGTATACCACTCTGAAAGATCAAAACGTCATTAAGAAAACTACTACTCGATATGTCATTTTAGGGGAAGTACTCTACAAACGATCATTCCAATAGATACTTCTTCTATGCGTTGATGAAGACAAAGCTCTAAAAATTATATAAGAAGAAGACACAAGTGTGTGGGGTGGACACATCAACACATAGATGTTAGCTAAGATGGTAATGCGAATAGGATGCTATTGGCCCACGATAGAAGAATATTCCGCCACTCTGGTAAAAAAAATTCAACCGTGTCATCATGCAAATAAGATACCCTCCCCTGTATCATCCCTACAGCCCTTCGCCGCTCCATTTCCCTTCTCCATATGGTCCTTTGATGTAATCGAACCTTTTGAAACAACAGAAAATGTGAGTCAAAAGGCTTTCATCTCCACAGCCACATAATATTTCATGAAATGGGCCGAGGCAGAAGCCTTTAAAGAGATCAAAGCTACAACGATCTGCTGCTTCATTGAAAGAAATATTATTGCACGATGCGGCATCTCTAAGATGATCATCACTGACAACGGACCATAATTCAATTGCGATGAACTTAGAAGACTCTGTAAGAAGTTCAGGATAGAGCTACATCATTCATCGCCATATTATTCTCAAGGAAACGGACAAGCTGAGGCAACGAATAAGACACACATTTCCATCATCAAGAAAAAAGCAACCTCAAGAACATGCTCGGCTTGGCCAAAGAAACTTATACATGCCTTATAGGCTTATCGTACCTCGATACGGACCCAACGGGGAAAACACCTTATTCAGTCACATACGGAATAGAAGCAGTTGTACCGTACGAGCTCATGATACCATCACTCCGAATTCATCTGGACAAAGAATTAGACGTGGACCAAAGAAGAGGAGCACTGCTGGCACAATTAGACCTTCTGGATGAAAGGCGGCTCGCTGCAGTAAATCATGTTCAAGTGTACCATAGCCGGATCTTCAAATCATATGGTAAGAAGGTGATCGAGTGGAAGTTCAAAGTAGGAAAGTTGGTTCTCAAGCAGATAAAGTGTAAAGGAAGCCCTCTTTGGAAGTTGGCACCAACCGGGAAGGACCATACGTACTCACGAAGGTTTATTCTAGGAATATGTATAGACTGGCCAATCAAGAAGGGAAGGAGTTGTCTTATCCTTACAACACGATGTACTTGCAAAAGTACTATCCTTAATCAAGGGTGTGAAAAAAATAGAGCTAAAAGAATGCAAAATGGGTAATATTAGGAAAATACACTCTTGTAAATATCTTATGTAAATCCTAAAGGTAAGTATAAAACGTTAAGAGAAGGATGGGTATCCTTTTTGAGATTGTAGTACTAATACCGCTAAAACAATGAAACATGATGTCTACTGATTCCCTCCTTTTTACATCACAACACCTAAGCGAAATTTCCTAAGTTCGTAATTAAAAATATGCAAACAAGTATAGACATCGAATTAGTAGATACGGGGTATATGCATGTGGATGTGTCTCTTCTATACGCCCCCACCAAGTAAGTGTTTTCATCAAGTTAAAAGTCCTAGAGGTCCTTCGTGTGAAGATAATCTTGGCCTCCGACAGAAAAATTGCCTGACAGTAAGAGCTGGTAATATCTACAGAAAAAAAGAAACAAAAGAAAAAAAATTCAGAACTAAGGATAAGAAGCTTAGGAGTTGTTCATCTCTACCCACATCAAGAAAACACTTGTCTAGCCGTCTTACGATATTAAGAATGATTGATAAGGAAAAGCCCAACCTACCATACGCTAAAAGGTAAGCCAAAGGGATGTCAAGAAATAATTACATATAGGAGTATCAAATTTCAAAGTATTACTTATTTTCATTTCCCATCGTTAAAAGAAAATGGCATTCTCCATTCATGTATTCAGTGTGACATACACCGCCTTTACATTCAAAAATCGATATTCGGTGTGACATACACCAACAAGCATTCAAAAATCATATTGGGTGTGACATACACCGACAAGCATTCAAAAATCATATTCGGTGTGACATACACCGACAAGCATCAAAATTCGTACTTGGTGCAACATTCATCGACAAGCATACATCGTTCCAAATATCCGGCGTGACATACACCATTTGTGCATCCAAAAGATTCGAGAAACTCTCCAAAACCGGTATGACACATACCGTCAAATCAAATCTACACTAACAGTGCATTCCAGAGAACAGTACAACTGGCGCGACATGTACCGGCTGTGCCCATCCGAAACCAAATTCCCATCTGATTCATCAAAGAATGACTTGATAAGTCTCACCGATGCAATCAACTTCTAGACGCAACTTCGTCAAAAACAATTCCCTTCAGCAGAATATTCGCACAAATCGAAAAAGCCCCCAGAGGCCAGTCTTAACAAAATTCTGAACCCCCAAGAGGTAGATTGAAGAAAGAAGAACTGAGATAGTTGTTCTTCGACAGAAAGATCTGACCGGTGGATCTCAAACAGCAATGCCTAAGAGGCCAATCTCAAAAGAGCAATGCCAAAAGCCAATGCCAGAGGCCAATGCGAACGGCAATGCCCAGAAGCCAATGCGACCGGCCAATCTCAAACGAGCAATGCCCATAGAGGCTAATCTCCAGCAGAAAGACCTATACGGTGAATCTCAAGCAGAAAGACCAGAACAGTGAATCTCAATCATGAAGCCTCAAAGTGGCATCCATCCAAGAAGAGCTTCAAAGCGGCACAATTCGCTAATGAGCAACATTTCCTGCAAGCATCATGATGACAAGCTACGCCTCCCACTCAAAAGCGCATTAAGGCATTCAAACCGACGCGACATGCACCGTCTGTGCCTCATAACAAGGCATGTCATATGTTCGTAGTGGAATTCGCTCGATCCCGAGCGTCCTAAGTAATGATCATATCATCGCCTAGAAGCAAAATAGTGCTAAGGTTAACACCTTAGGCACTACAAACTAATTTTGAAAATCTCGTCTTAAATGATTGTGCCAATACCCGTAGGCATTCACTTTCTAAGGTGTTGAACAACCCCGTATTCAAACCTGCATAAAAAGAAAAAAAATCATATAACTAGCATAATTTAGCATCCTGCATTCAAACCAGTATATTGCTTCCCATCCCCGCCTTTAAAAATAAAAGGACAAAACCGGAGGAATTTTCTCAAATCAATTGACCTGCGACAAGCAACACGACATTATCTTTTCAAAAAAAATGGGAAAGTTAGTAGTTACCATTACTTGCATGTGGAATGGGATCACCCTCACACCTACTAACTCTTCCTCCTCAATCTATTTAGAATACAAGACCCGATGAAATAAATCCTCCCTAAGACCTCCGGATCTGTTCTTATCTTAGGAACTCGAGAAGAAGACCGTTGTTGTTTCCAAACAAATAGTTTCTCACTACAAAAATATTATGCTAACTATCGCAGATCATGAAATGCCAGGAAACAATCCTAAGTTGTTATATTCTTGCATTAGTGCATTGCATCTATCCTCGCATACTTCTCCATTTCTTTCTTAAACCTTTCCACATTCTTCCTTTCGAGCTTGATTGCTCCCTCACGTTCTTTAATATCATCTCTTTTTCTTGCACAGAAATCGTGTTCCACAACATCAGTGTAAGAGGGGAATTTGTTGATATGCTACGACCGAATCGGGCTAGTTTTGGATGCTAAATATATAGTACGTAAAATAGCTTAAAGTACTACCAAGTTATGACTAGAGCATTACAAAAATTTAAAAAGTTTTAAAAGATTTTTACAAAATTTTTAAGGAAACATAGTGCACATGAGGACTGACCCTGTCCTCATACGCGACGTGAATAATATATTGAGCTGTATTTATGAATTATATCATTCATATCATACATATCCAAAATTAGAATTATTGGGATTTGGAAAAATTAACTTACGGACTTTGCATGTAATTTTAAATGATTTTCGAAACTTCCGGAAGTTGTTTTTATCAAAATCTGATTTAGAACAAAAATATTTTCAAAAGATGTAAAATTATTTGAAATTTAAAAGTCGGGTGCACACATGCAAACACCCATCATCCACATGCTTGCCCCAAAACTTCTTTTTCTATCTTACTTAGACCCCAAGGTCGGAAATTGGTAACTTTCCACCAACCTGAGTACACATGCGGACACATGTCATCCGCATGCGTATCCCCGGTCAATTTTCAAATATTTTTTCTTATCAAAAGCATGCAAAGTTTCCAAATTTGACGACTTTGGGGTCGTCCATATGTGTGTCAAATTCGAAGATTTTTCTAAATCCCTAAGATTTCTCCAAAAGATTCAATGGAAAAACTATATAAGCGGCCCCCTTTCTTCACAATTCAATATCTCCAATCACTTAGAGCTCCCTAGAGGCAAAAACATCCTAAAATCTCTTCTTCATCTCAAGCCTCCTCGAATTTTCAAGAGGCTAATCACTGGCAAGGAATCACGAAAGCTCCGAAGGCTTTCATAGGCAACAATATGAAGCGCAATCAAGCTTCTTCTAATCCTCTCTTAATCTCATTAACTTTTTTTAGTTTTATATTGCATTCAAAAAATCAAAAATCAAAAAAATCATTTTTTTAAATTAAGAACAAAATCTTTTTTAAAATTAAAGGGGTAGGGATAGATTTTTCTCGGCCGCAACGCTGGCGAGTTCTCTCCTTTTCTCTTTCTCTTTTTATATTATTTTTCTTGAATTGATTACTACACGTACGTCTCTAAAGGAAGGAATTTTATTGTTTCTGGAGAATCAAGACCGAAGAAAAGCTTGTGGTTTGCTTGGCGCCAACTCATGGTGACAGGGGAATCACAACAATCTCTCAAACAAACGATGATCTAATCAAAAGGAGGGTAGCGGCTCAATTCAGAAGCGTGGTGGATATTGCATAATCAACCGTAACTAACAGGGGTATGCTCCGAACCTTTCTGCAACAACTCATGCTATAGGGGACACCCTTGACCCACACTTTACCACCGATCCACCTCACCGGGCGTGCCAGAATCTGTAGAGTGTTTTTCGTCACCTCATTGAGATAAGAAGTGCACATGTTTCAGGCATGTATAGATCCCCCCTGCTCAATGGTGGGCAGGGATTTATTGAACATGGGGGATCTAATCTCTGGCAGCAGTGGACAAATCTGCCTTCAATTACCAATCACTTTGAGGCGAGGAAACATCCAATTAACGGGTCATGCGGATCATGCGAACTCAATATGAAATATGTTTTTTGTGTGTATAAAGTCATGTTTGAAAATGATTTTTGAGGGTGCTTGAAAATATCAGGAGCCATCACCGGGGATCCTGCTACCCGGTCAATGGTCGAGGGTCCCAAAAGTTCCCGAGGTAGGAAAACGAGGGAGAAAAGGGTTTTGGTGGCCTTTCGAGTTCAAAAGGCCTCCTGAAGCAGTGGGGACCCATTTGGGGGATCCTGAAAGTGAAGACCCTAGGGGGTCTCGAAGATGGGGACCCGGGATGGGTCCCGATAGCGGCGGGAACCCTTTTGTGGGTCCCGACATCGAGACCCCTTTTGGGAGGGTCATGAAATCTGGGACCCTCATTTAGGGTTCACGACAACAGGAACACCCTATTTTGGGGGGTTCCGGAGGCGAGAGCCCGGGAGGGGTCCCGACAACAGGATCCCCGGGAGGGGTCCCGAAGGGATCCCCTGAAAGGGGATCCTGAAAGAAGGAACCCTTTTGAAGGGGTTTCGAGGCGGAAAACGGGTTTGTCCCGTGTTCTAGATTTGAGGAGGAACATAGGTTATGACCTATGTTCCCATGGATCTCGCAAGAGATCTGGGGTCATGTAACGAAAGCCTAAACTTTCATCGAGTCTACATGTTCGGAAATTCTTGCTTGGGGTAAAAGCCATGTGTTTTTACCCCAAGGGTTTTTAGCCGCTCTTGTTCTATAAGTTTGATGAATAAAGGTTGCCCCTATGATTGATTTTGGTCTTGGATCTTGAGTTCTTGAGATAAAGTTTTCCAAAAGAGATAGGTTCTCTTTTGATGGACTGTATTGAGGAAGAAAGAGATGAAGGAGATGAAAGAGACCCAAAAGGAACTTTTTTTTTCTTTTGGATCTCTCTCTCTCTCTCTCTCTCTCTCTCTCTCTCTTTCTCTCTCTGTGTAAGAAGATCAAGAAGGAAAAGACTTTCCTCTTTCTTTAAAGGAGGCTCAAAACCCTAGCAAATTGATAGAATGAAAAGTTCTTGTCATTTCTATTTTGGGTGGGGTTTAAATACCTCTTACATGTTTGCACTTGAGCCCTTGGGCTTTACAAATTGTTTTTTTTTTGCCTATTTTCATAATATATGTGCATACTTTTGCATCTTAGCTCTTGGGCTTTACAAAATTGGTTTTTTGTGCATTTCTCTTACATTTCTTTTTATCAAATTACATAATAAACCTATTTATTACATTTCTTCCTTTCTTTTTCTTCTTTAGCATCGGGCTGGCCCCTATGCTTGAGCTTGGATCCAGTTTGGGACTACTTGACTTAAGTTTCGGTTTGGGCCCACATGTTTGGGATTCGACTTTGACTTTGACCTTTTGACTTTTGATCAATGGGATGTAATTTTTGACCCCAACAGAAATATCGAAAACAGGATAGGAGATCAAAGGAATGAGAGCGAAGATAGGGGAATCGAGAGAATTGAATCGGAGTTAAGTATTCGAAAAGGGAGATGGGGAAATTGAAAACGGAGATAGAGGAA
This sequence comes from Agapanthus africanus, assembly GCA_030015575.1. Classification (NCBI taxonomy): domain Eukaryota; kingdom Viridiplantae; phylum Streptophyta; class Magnoliopsida; order Asparagales; family Amaryllidaceae; genus Agapanthus; species Agapanthus africanus. The sequence continues at coordinate 459,815,632 of CM057350.1, read as the reverse complement.
TCAGAATAATTGAATTGGAGATGACAGATTTGAAAACGAAGATGAAAATTTTAAGAGAAGAGATTGACTATAAAAATGGAGAATTGGGAGAGAGGCAACGAGGAAGGAGTAAACCATAGTAGTCATGAGAGGAAATCATAAATAATTTAATGGATTTTTATATCCAAACCCTAAAACATCCATATTTCTAAATTTTACCCTTAAAAAATCATATCTTTAGATTTCACCCTTAAAAATTATATTTCTAAATTTCACCCCTAAATCCTTGAACTTGTTCATATATCTTCCCTTAATTAATTTTGCAAAAGATCTTATATGAATATTCTAGCCCTCTAGTTAACATACCGTTAAGTGACTATTAAACGACAAAAATACCCTAAAAGGTATCTTCTTTCTTTTCAATTTAGGGATAGAATAAGGTTTCTCTTCAATATCAAATTAGGGCTTTTCTTTATATAAAAATTAGAGCTTTTTCTCTTCACGCATTCATTTGTTGTAGATATATAGACTAGATTATGCTTATCATTTTTTACCAATTTCGATAACTACAAAAATAAAAATGATCTTAAGTTTCAAATTCTATGAAAAAGATGATACCCCATAATAAGGTTGAAGATAAAGAAAGAATAGGAAAGAGTCTCATGATTTTTAAGTGGAAAGAAAAAGGAAATACACTTGTAACTCAAGTTCTGATTAAAACAATTTAACCTAGTTAAATTCGGATAGAATATAGATAAAATGGTTTTTCTTTTGGTTAAGATAGAAGTTTTAGGGGTGAAATTTAGAAATATGAATTTTAAGGGATGAAATTTAGAAACATGGAAGTTTTGGGGGAGAGATATTGTTGGTTATATTGCCGTCAAGGCAATTATTATAGTTGCAGGTATGCGATTATGATAAGTGAAGGAGGATCTATACAGATAGAATAGTCTTAATCAAGATGATAGTGTACTATCTGGTTTGTCATTATCATTAATGTGTATAAGTTTTACTCATTATTACGTCTCGCTAATACAAAATAATAAAACCCATACGATCATTTCTTGACTATCAGTATTATGATGGCGATCATATACGTAGGAGCTAGGTAGTCCATAAGAACATCCTTAAATATCCCTAGTCGAGGGAGTATCGAGACCGGGCATCGATAATCCGGAGTAAACTAGTGTATACATTTTGAGATCCCGAAGAGGGGCGGTGGCCGGTCTCATAAGCCATTGATGTTGTATCACCTAAGATAGTATACAGGTGCTCACTGGAGATAAGTATACTGGACGGACTCGCCGAGAACTTCTAAATGGTATTAAACCTATCTTCAGATAGCAGTTCTCTAGTGACATGAGTACAGATTAGTCTTTAGACCTGAGATCGTCTTTTGTCTCTTGTGACTTAACACTACTTAGATTACTACCACCACGGCTCAAAGGAGTCATGCAAACAGGTTTTAGTTGGGTACAGTTCCGAGCTACATAGAGACAGTGAGCGATTGTCAGGGATTCGTCTCTCTTGATATTATGAGTCGATGTTGTGCTGCGTTCGGTTAGCCATCGCCATAAATCCCTGGCCATGATGGATGAGATTTATTGATATGAGTTCAGTAGTTTCTCGGTGGGTGATGAGCTTGACACCGGCATGACTAATCGGGTTATCAGGGGTCTGACGTTATTCATCCTTTAGACCCGGTATGCAATACATTTAGACGAAAAGACCAGACTGTACGGAGATTGTCATATTCAGGCTCAATAGGGTACGGACGAACTTGATTGTCGACCTCCTTTTCGAAATATACCAAGGTAGCTGTTGCGTACAGCCAGTGCCGCCGACGTGCCTGTGGTTATGGATTTATCCAGTAACTCACTGCCAACGTATTTTCGAGTGTTTAGAGTCCTACATAGAGGGTTTTCCTGGTTCAGGAGATATGATGTAGAGGCTGTATTTTGATACGTGCAGGGGTTCGATTAAATACGTGTACTGGCTACATGGATTTTAATCAGACAGTTGATAATACTAGACGGCTTAGGATTAAGTCGGATTATTTAATCAAGTATTAATTTAATAATTTACACACACACACACACATATTCTAGTATTATATTCACTATTCATTTTCTCTCATTTGGTTATCCGTATTTTTATATGGATACGTGTATATGTAGTCGATACATAAACCGGATATTATGTATATGAACTTGAATACTTCTAGAAGGTGGACACCTCATTATTGAATTTCCTAAATAGAAAATCAAAAGAAATGAGATGGAGGGTGAGCATGGTTGTGCGTATGGATGAGAAGATTGGCACACTACATTTTATTGGAAAAATGGTTTCATATTTTTCTTGGTTGGAAAAATCTCATTGACTCTCATCCATTTTGGTTTTGCTCATTCTCTCTCATCCTCTTCTCCTTCTTCTTCCGATGATTTTTGATTGCCCTCTTGAGTTGTGAATATGAGAGATAATGATAGTGAAAAAGTCCTGCATCACTAATACTCCATTTCTAGCAAACTTAGATAGTTAGTTGCTTCACTTGGGTTTTTGATGTGAAGCTGGAGCTTGGATCGGTTTCCCTCAGGTGGATCATCTTCGGGAAGGGTGGTCGCCTCTTAAGATTATTACCGATGGCCTACGAGGAGCTTGGAGGGGTCTTTCACGATTGGGTGAACACGCTACAAATGTTGTAGTATCATAACTTTGTAGGTAGATTGCATGTTTGTTGTTTCTAGTTTAGTGTTTGGAACGTATTCTAGGTTGCGGTTTTCTTGTGCTCGCATGAATTTTTTGTTCGCGATTTTTGCTTCTACTATGCATTAGCCGTGAGCGACGGGGAACCCAAACATGGTATCAGAGCTACTAGATAGGGATGCCCACCAATGAGGGGTTCTCATTGTGTGAAAGTGTGGCGAAGCATAAGCTCTATTACCCATGGTGACCCGTGTGGATTGGTCTGGCGGGTTATAGTCTGTCGCGGGGGACAACGTAAAAAGTAGCTGCTGAGGGACCTTTGGGCGCCAAGACGAGCTTTCGCTGTGCTGACTGACCTAACATGGTATCAGAGCTACCCAAACACTAGAACTAGTTGTAGACAATATTATAGTTTCGATGCTGAAAGTTATGCCGAATCGAGTTTCAAATTCCATGTTTTTGTCCATTTTTGAAAACGCACCTGTAATTTTTTAAAGTATATCAGTAGACTTGGTTTGAAGTATGAAAATATGGTACAAAACCCGATGACCTAACTCAAAACTCTGGCCGCCGGAATATTCAATTTGGCCTCCATTTTCAGCCCAAAATTGTCCTTATGTCCCTGGGTTTTGGTGGTTGCTTGGAATTAATGAAACGTGATTTTTGGTATCATTCTTTTTGCCCTAGATTTCATGTAGTGTTATCTTTGCTTTCAGGGCAATACGGAAAATTTTCGGACGAAATTTTAACATCAATATGTTTTGTATTATGGTATATGTGTTGGTTAACGTCATCTAATTGCTATATGTTCGGTTAGACGGGGTTGCACATATGTTGTTGCTTGTGATCTTATGATATATATACCTTATTATGGTTTAGCTGGATTGTCGTGAGGGATAGTCCCTCGTGCGATGTGTTTGTAAAGGTTTGATTTATATTTTTGTATATTCATTTGTTCGGAACGAGCGGTCAACTTGTGGTCGTCGTTTTCGTTTGATGTATATTCTTTTTTTGGGACTCGATCAGGATGTTGGCGATGTCACCGCTGTATATATTTCTTTTCTATACTAGGTTTAACCCAGGAGAAGCGCTCAAGTAGCAGAGTTCTAGAGTGCAGTAGGTGGCCGTCTCATGGTAGTTGAAACCAGGCCATCTCGCTCTAGAATTTGCTGGTTGATCGCCTCACTTGTGGAGGTTATAGGATCGACCCGTGAAGGAGTGCCCAAGTTACCGGATTCTAGAAAAAAGGGATGACTGACTCATGATATTGAAGGACGGTTATCCAGTTTCTAGAATTGGCAGGTAGCTTGCCACACTCATAGTGGTCTTGGTACGATGTTGTACGGGCAATCCATAGGACCGGGGAACGTCGTGTTTTATTAGCGGCTCAAATGAAATGCAGGGCTTCTAGATTATCCGCTATTCCATTTTTTTGCCGCATGCCTGTGATGAAGATATATATTATATATATTAGATCCTTCTATATGTTTTGCATCCGCGCTAGCCCTATCCCCACCCTGCTGTAAGTTAATTAACCTTACGGTGAACACCCGGGACCCTATGGAGAATGCGGATGGCATATAAAGCATGCTATTTTGGTTATTTCTGGTGTGGCTAAGAAACTAAAATGATGGGATTGCATTGATTTGTTTTAATGCAAGGAAAATAAACATAAAATAATGTTGTTGGAACCAAATTTTAAACTGTAGCCGTATTCTTTTGCTTTGCATAGAGGTATTTGATTAGGAATATCACACACCTTATTCGATGAGGGAAGAGCCTCAATCCTTTATGGAGAGTTCGCTCTTAAAAACAAGTTTATATTTCTATAACACTCGGTTTTATTCAAAAACACTCTTTTAAAATGCGGAGCCCAAACCACTCCTTTTCAAAGCCACTCGAGTTCCTTCAACGATATCAAATTCAGTACATTAAAGGTTTTACCAAAAACCTGCTATAGCCTTCCGTCGTTTCAAGTCAGTGGTACTTAATATTCATGCTGGGTTTTTTGACCTTTGCCAAGGCATAGTGTTCGGTAGCTAAGTATTTCTTTTCTGCTGCATGGTGGTGTGATTAGTTAGGACAGTGGTATGACTTTGTTGATCTTTGCCAAGGGTCATTCAGATGGGTCTAGATTAATCCAGGATAATTACAAGTTGATTTTGACTTGCGACTTATGATTTGTTGACCTTTACCAAAGTTATAAGCCGCATGTGGCAAAAACCATATCGGGAGTTTCAAATATAAAGAAAACTTGCCAAGTTTGCGCATACCTTCTGGAGTGTGGTAATTTCGGTAGACTTCTGTCAAAATCATCCTACGATGATAGTTGGATCCCGATTCTCACTAATGAGTAGGCATTGTTGGCTATAGTGTCCTCAAGGTAATTGTTGTAATCGCATTCAGGCGATAATGATGATTGAGGGGGGACCTATACGAGTAAAACAGTCTTACTCGAGATGATAGTATGTTGTTGGTTCATTTCTATCATCATGTACATGTATTATGTGGTATTACGGATCACTATTACATGTTGATAAAACCCATAGGATTCTTGCATTACTACCAGGGTTATTGTAGCGATCACAATTGTGAGAACTGGGTAGTCTATAAGAAAATCCTTAAATGTCCCTGGTCGTGGGAATATCGAGACTGGGCATCGATATTCTAGAGTAGACTAGTGTATACGTTCTTGACTCTAACGAGGGGCAATAGCCGGTCTCAAAGCCATTGGTGTCAATTAGTCACCAAAGATATTATACAGGTGCTCATTGGGTTATGATTAATACTAGACGGACTCGCCGGGAACATGCTAGATGGTATTATACCTATTGCCAAATAGCAGTTCTCAGGTGACATGAGTACAGGTTAGTCTGTCGACCTAAGATCGTCATTTTTCGCGTGTGAGTTCCTAATGTGTTTTGATTACTACCCTACTATGGCTCAAAGGGGTCGTGCAAACAAATTTTAGTTGGGTACAGTCCAGAGCCACATGAAACACTTGAGCGGATCATCGGGGATTCGTCTCTCCCGGTATTGGGGGTAGATGTTGCGCTGTGCACGGGGGGCCATAACCAAAAATCATTGACCAAGGTGGACGAAATTTACTGATTTGGATCAGTAGTTTTTCAGTGGGTGATGGGCTTCATACCGACACAACTTATCGTGTTATTAGGGATCTGACATTATCCAACCGTAGACCCGATATGTGATACTCTTAGACGAACATAAATGGTTGTATGGAGATTATCACAAACAAGATCAGTAAGGGTACATATGAGTTTGTTCGTCGGTCTTCCTTTCGTTCAATACCTAGGTAGCTGTTACGTACAGCTAGTGCAGCTGACGTGCTTCTGGTTAAATCCACTACCACCGTATTAACGAGTCTTTAGAGTCCTACATAAAGGGTTTTCCCGGTTCAGACAATATGATGTAGATGATATATGTTAGTATATACAGGTGTCCGATTAAATATCTGTACAGGCTACACAGACTTTAATCGGACAGTTGATAATACTAGCGGCTTAGGATTAAGCTAGATTATTAAATCAAGTTTTGATTTAATAATTTATATATATATATTTTTAATATATGTATTCTAGTATTATTGTTCACTATTCATTCTCTCTCTTGGCTATTTGTATTTTTATACAAATACGCGTATATGTATTTCGATACGTATACCGGATTGTATTCCGTATTTATACGAAATTTGTTCTAGAAGATGGACATCTCATTTGTGAATATTCATTTATGAATATTCATAAAATGAGGTGGAGGGTGAGGTAGCATTGAGCATCGTTGAAGACATGTAGAGAGGAATGTGCTTCATTGGTTTATTACAAAAATTTATGAGATTTTTTATATGCATGGTTGTGAAAAATATGAAGCCATTCTATTATTATTGATTCATTCTCTCATGCTTTCTACACTTGCTCATGGCTAAGTTTCTTCACCTTCTCCTCTTTCTTCTTTTCTTGCTCTTTTGAGGTTTAGATTTGAGAGAAAATTATAGTGGAATATTCCTACATTCCCACTCTCTATTCCTACCGAGCTTGGAGCATCGGTTGTTTCACTAGGTGAAGCCGGAGCTTGGATCGGTTTTCTCGGATGGATCATCTTCGGCGAAGGAGGACCGGCTTGCAAGCGCGATCCAGAGCTCTTGAAAAAAGCATAAAGATGTGAGTATTCTATACATAGTAAATTAATTTTGCTCACTAGGTTTTTATTTACAAGTTCTAGCACTTTAGCTTGATTCATGGTTTTGGAATTTTGGCAAACTAGAAAATTTTAAATCCATGTTGCTGTCTTCCAAATTTAGCTTGCTAGTGCGCTTAAGTTCCCAACAGTGGTATCAAAGCCAGGCGTAAGGCTAGACTTATTTGAACAAATTTAGAGTTTCGATCGACGGAACTTCCCGATTCATATTTCCAAAATTTTGCTTGCTATTCGAATGTCAAAGTTGGTCAAAAAAAATTTCAGGTTGCTTGAAAAATATGTGCAAGCAAAATCAGAGCCAAGAAAAAAATTTGGGCACCTAAGCCCAAAATTTGGTCACTAAACCGCCGTGAAATGCTTCCATTTACAGGTGATCCACGCCTGATTTTTTGCTACAGTGCCTCAAATTTTTTCTAGGGCTCTAATACATGGAAATATGATTTTTGGAATATTTGGTTTTGGTCCATATTTGTTTGTGTACTAGTTTATACTTGAGGCCAATACGGAAAGTTTTAATCGATCAAAATTTTAAATTAGTGTTTTTCTATGCATTTGTTTCTATATGTACAATTAGACGGGTTTACGAACATGATATTCACGTTGATGTTTTGTATTGCTCTGTGATTATAGTTGTGTTGGATTGTCGCGATGGATAGCCCGGTGTATGTAGTATTAGATAGCTCTGTGATATTGTGTATATTCATATTGCATGGTGAGCATCCGACATGTGGACTGCCGTCATCACGGCTTGTATTATTCTTTGGAGCGCGTCTTGGTTGTGGACATAATCGACGTTGTATATTCAATTTTTCATTACATGCACTAGGATTACGCCGCGACGGAGTGCTCAAGTAACCGGATTCTAGAGGGTAATGGACCTCCATTTCATGGCGTTGAGACCGGAGTGCCTTACTCTAGAATTGGTGGTGCCTTACTTCAGAATTGGTGGTCTATTCGCCGCACTCGTATGGGGTATAGGTTTGACCCGTGGAGAGGTGCCCAAGTTACTAGATTTTGGAAGTGCTGGGTAGCCTACTCACTTCGTTGATTGGGGTTGCCTCACTTCTGGGATTGGTGAGTGGTTTGCTGCATTCTTAAGTGTCTAAAATATGATACTACAGGCTATCCACACGACCGAAAGATTATATTTCATATATGGATCCATTGAAATATATTTTTCCTAATTTATCTATATTTCCATATTGTGTTTACTTTTGATGTGATTCTGTATTTGCTTTATTATCTTGCGTGAGAAGAATGTTACTATATTATATATATATATATATATATATATATATATATATATATATAGTAGACGCTATATATGTTTTGCATCCGCGCTAGTCCTGTCCCCGCCCTACCCTAAGTTAAGTGATCTTACGGTGAAGACCCGAGACCCTGTGGCGAATGTGGATGGCATATATGTGCGTGTCTATTTTCGTTTCTTTCTGGCATGATATGTTTAATTGATGGGACTGCATTAATATTGATTAATGCAAGGAAAACAAACCTAAATGATGTTGTTGGAACTAATTTTTGAAAACTATAGACGTTTCCTTTTGTTTTGCGTCGAGGTATTCAGTTAGGAATATCCAGTATCTCATTCGATGAGGAAAGAGTCTACATCCCTTCACAAGGAGTGACCTCTTTGGCAAAAGTTTACTGCTCGGTTTTCTTCAAAACCATCGGTTTTGTACAAAACCATTCGTTTTAAAAATGCGGAGCCTAAAACCACTCCTTTTTCAATACTGCTTGAATTCCTTTAACAATATCAAGTTCATCACGATAAAGATTTTTTCGCCAAAAACCAGTTGTACCTCTCCGTCATTTCAGATTAGTATTACTTAGTACCCATGCTACATTTGTTGACTAAGTTAAGACGTAGTGTACGGTAGCTAAGTGGTAATTTTCTGTACATAGTGATGCGATTAACTAGGACAGTCGTACGACCTTGTTGACTAAGTTAAGGGTCGTGCGGGTGGGTTTAGTGTAGTCAAGATAATAACAGATTGAACTTAACTTGTGACATATGATTTGTTGACTAGGTTAAAATCATAAGCCGCTTGTGGAAAAATCATATCGGGGGTTTCAAATATAAGGGAAACTTGCCAAGTTTGTGCATACCTTCTGGAGTGTGGTAATTTTGGTCGGATTCCGTCAAGATTATCCAAAAATGATAGTTGGGTCCTGATTCCCACTGATGAGTAGGCTTTACTCCTCGGGTGATTTTCTGATGATCCCGACTAGTTCTCCTTTTAGGGTTTGAAGGAGAATTCGAGGAAATAATAGGAGCCATCCTGATTAGATGAAGTGATTAACTAATCTAATCTTAACAGAGTGCACACTGAGTGTTTCTTTTCTCTCTATCGAGATTGCGACCAGGACTTACCTTAAACTAAAACTCATGAACCAAGTTAACCAAACCTTCTTACACACTTTGGCTTTGGATTGTCACGGTTCACGACAAAGTCGCATATATCCTTGACACTTCCACTTCCCCTTTGCATTTCTGGAGAAGACTTCATATCACTACGAAGATCCATATTGCTTGGGTATGCCATCGTATAGTTACATACGAACTTGAAAAAACTTGTTTCAATTCGAGAATGGATTCTGGTTCTAGGAAAACTGAATACGATTATCCGGTTGTCTTTTCTCTTTACCTTCTCTTAGATTGCGAGGGCTCCTAATGTTAGGAGAGTACACCTATTACGCTTATTGGATAGTCTTCTTCCAAACATTAGGCAGGTGCCGAAAGGTAGGGAAGGAAGAAAACCAATTTGCTTAAGTTTGGTGTACAGAAGGTAAGATGTAGAGACATATAAAGAGATTGAAGTAAGGGAAACGAAAATTGCGACTACTGTCATGAATCTGGATAGTGGAAGTGGAATTACAAGGAATACCCAACCACTCCCTTGAAACATTTTCATGTTTCAGTTTTAATGTTCGGTGCTAATTGAAAACTGCTTTTCCAATTAGATTCTGACTCCAGGGTATGTATTTACCAGACTTGATTCTCACATCTTTATGGCGTTACAGATGCTGTGTGGGAGTAGAATATTAGGAATTGGGTGATTAGATCCTCAATATCAGAATTATTTATAATTTGTGTTATTTGAGGAAGTCACTTAGGATTTTCCTAACGATAAATATTTGGTTTTGAATATCCATTGGTATGCACCAATTTCAAACTGATATATCTGTACGTTTATTTTATAAAGTGAGATATAACTTTTTGAAATTATATTTAAGACATTTACCTTTATCAGTTGATGATTAGATAAGGTGCGTTCAATAACGATGTAATTCTTCTTAACCATAACGCAGTTTTCAACCTACGACACACATGATTTGAGTTATTAAACTTAGAGAACTTATACAAAGTATTGTATGTTCTCTGATGTCCATTAGGACAAGGAGTTGGTACTCACACTATATTCCGTTTTCTTATGACTTCTATGGTTTTAGACACGTATTTCGTTGAAATACAAGGTCCTAATTTTGAGAAGTTATAGCTATAAGAATAAAGTAGAGAACCATGCCTTAGAAGTATCAGGGTTTTTCAAGGTGATAAAAAATGTAGATACTTATACTAAATATTCCGTCGTAAGTAATATTTTTGAGAACTTGCTTCTCTCTAGGGTTACTCATACGTGGGTACGCTTCTTAATGAGTAATATTGTACGGCCTTCTTCTATTTTTTCGATATGCACAGGAAACAGTTGCATGATTTTTGAATCTGGTTCCAATTAAATTAGTGCCTTTGTTTTTAGATTGGATATAGAATGGATTCATATCTTAACGATATTAAGGTATATGAAGTTGTCTAGCCTATACTTAAAACCAGAATCCGGATAAATTCATGGCACGTTTCAGTAATGGCAGTTTGTGGGTTATCTCGGGTTTTGACGAGGGTTATCTTTCTACCATTTGTAGGATCAATGGTTATATTGTTCTTGACTCGCCACCCATTTTAGTAAAATGAATTCTTTTCAGAAAACAGTAGTGGGAGTATGGTAAAACTGGAAGTGATTCCAGAACCGCAAACGGTTATTGAATATTTAGTAGAACCTAAGGATTCAATTGGATTCGACAATCCATTAGCTACTTCACAGTCCTGAGCCACATGGAGGCAGTGAGTGGATCGTCGGGGATTCTTCTCACCCGGTATTGCGGGTAGATGTCATGCTGTGCATGGGTAGTTTCTCAGTAAATGATGGGCTTCTCACCAACACGACTTATCGCGTTATTAAAAGGTCTAACTTTATCCACCCCCTAGACCCGATATGCAATACTCTTAGACAAACAGACCGTACTGTATGGAGATTTTCACAGACAGGATCAGTAGGGGTATAGATGAGTTTGCTCATCGGCTTTTCTTTCGTTCAATACCCAGGTAGTCGTTACGTACAGCTCCTGCCGCTGACGTACTTCAGGTTAAACCCACTGCCAGCGTATTGACAAGTCTTTAGAGTCCTACACAGAGGGTTTTTCCGGTTCAGGTGATATGATGTAGATGGTCTATGTTGGTACATACAGTTGTCCGATTAAATATGTGTACAGGCTATACAGATTTTAATCGGACGATTGATAATACTAGCGGTTTAGGATTAAGCTGGATTATTAAATCAAGTTTTGATTTAATAATTTTTATATGTATTTTTAATATATGTATTCTAGTATTATTGTTCACTATTCATTTTCTCTCTTGGTTATTTGTATTTTTATATGGATACGTGTATATGTATTTCGATATGTATACCGGGTTGTATTCCGTATTTATACAGGATTTGTTCTAGAAGATAGACACCTCGTTTATGAATATTCATAAAATGAGGTAGAGGGTGAGGTGGTATTGAACATGGTTGAAGACATGTAGAGAGGAATAAGCTTCATTAATTTATTACAAAAAGTTGTAAGATTTTTTATATGCATGGTTGTGAAAAATATGAAGTCGTTCCATTATTCTTGATCCATTCTCTCATACTTTCTACACTTGCTCATGGCTAAGTTTCTTCACCTCCTCCTCTTTCTTCTTTGCTTGCTCACTTGAGTTTTAGATTTGAGAGAAAATTATAGTGGAATATTCCTACATCCCCACTCTCTATTCCTAGAGAGCTTGGATCGTCGGTTGCTTCACTAGATGAAACTGGAGCTTGAAACGGTTCCCTCGGATGGATCATCTTCGACGAAAGAGGACCAGCTTGCAAACGCGATACGGAGCTCTTGAAGAAACAATGAGGATGTGAGTATTCCACACATAGTAGATTAGTTTAGCTCACTAGGTTTTTATTTACAAGTTCAAGCACTTTAGTTTGATTAATGGTTTTGGAATTTTGGCAAACTAGAAAATTTTAAGATCCATGTTGCCTATCTTCCAAATTTAGCTTGCTAGTGCGCTTAAGTTCCCAACATGTATTACTCCCCGGGAGATTTTCACTTCACAATTAGCTAACTTATTAGGTGTATAAAATGTGTTAACGAGATTACATCTCTGTAGAAATGGGGTTATTAAATTGGGTTCGTGCGAAAGCACGAGGGACCTCTCTCAGAGTACTAATATCGACCTGACTGAACGGTTAGCGAACTTGTAAGGTGTACATGATCCCGACTAGTTCTCATTTAGGGTTTGAAGGAGAATTCAAGGAGACAGTGGGAGCCCTCCTGATTAGATAAATTAATTAACCAATCTTATCTTGATAGAGTGCACGCTGTGTGTTTTTTTTTCCTCTCTCTGGTATACGACCATGACTGACCTTAAACTAAAACTCGTAAACCAAGTTGACTGAACCTTTTTACCATCTGCTTTTGGATTGTCATGATTCATGACAAAGTCGCATATTTTCCTACTACTCCTACTTTTCCTTTTCCTTCTCTAGAACACTTTGTATCACTACGATGATCCATATTTCTTGGAAAGGTTATCGTATAGTTACATATGAATTCGAAGAAATTATTTCAGTCGAGGATGGCCACTAGTTCTGGAGAATTTTGATTGTATAATTCTGTTGTCTCTCCTACTTCACATTCTCTCTAGTTGAGAGCTTTTTGTACTAGGAGAATGCACCGGTTATGCTTGTTAGATAGTCTTCTTCCAAACCTTAGGCTGGTGCTGAAAAGTAGGAAAGGAAGAAAACCAACTAGCCTAAGTTGGTGTCCAGAAGGTAAGATGTAGAGACATATAAAAGGGCTGAAGTGAGAGCAAAGGAAATTGCAACTAGTGTCATGAATCTGAGTAATGGAAAAGGTATTACTGGGAATACCCGGTTACCCACTTGAAGCATTTTTATGTTTCAGTTTTTCTTTGTTATTGCAATTGAAAACTGTTTCTCAATTAATTCTGACTCCCGAGTATGTATATACCGGATTAGTAACACACATCTGTATGGCGTTATAGATACTGAAGAGTAGAATATTAGGAAATGGGTGACTTGATCCTAAATATCGGATTCGTAGTAATTAGTGATATTGGATTAAATCACTTGGTTTTGCGTACCAGCAAATATTTGGTTTTTAATAATCGTTGTTATGCACCAATTTTAAAACTGATATATCAGTTTTTTATTTTATGAAGTGAGATATATTTTTTGAAAGATATTTATCTTTATCAGTTGAGGATAAGCTAAGGTGCATTGAATATCGGTGTTAGACATTCTTGACCAAAATACAATTATTAACTTACAAACACAAGGAATTTGAGTTAGTAAACTCTTGGGACTTATGCATGAAAATGTATGTTGTCTAGTGTCCTTCGGGAAAAGAGGTTAGTACTCTTACTTCATTCAGGTTATCTATAAGTTTTCTTATTTTAGACACGCATTCATTGATGTTGGATATAGTGCCCTCAAGGCGATTATTGTAATCGTAGGCAGGCGATTATGATAATTCAGGGAGGACCTATATGGGTAGAACAATCTTACTCGAGATGATAGTATGCTATCTGGTTCATCTCTATCATCATGTACATGTATTATGTGGTATTACAGATCACTATTATATGTTGATAGAGCCCACAAGATTCTTGCTTGACTACCAGTATTATGATGGCAATCATATACATGGGACACGGTTAGTCCATAAGCACATCCTTAAATGTCTCTAGTCGAGGGAGTATCGAGACTAGGTATCGATACTCTGTAATAGACTAGTGTATACTTTTCGAGACCCCGACGAGGGGCAGTTGTCGGTCGGTCTCATAAGCCATTGGTTTCAGTTGGTCACCTAAGATAATATACAAGTGCTCACCGGAGGTGAGTACACTGGACGGACTCACTAGGAACACGCTAGATGGTATTATACCTATTATCTGATAGTAGTTCTCTGGTGACATGAGTATGAGTTAGTCTGTCGACCTGATATCATCATTTGTCTCATGTGAATTCCCACCATGCTTTGATTACTACCCTACCATGGCTTAAAGGAATCGTGCAAATAGGTTTTAGTTGGGTACAATCCCGAGCCACATGGAGGAAGTGAGCGGATCGTCGAGAATTCGTCTCTCCCGGTACTGGGGGTAGATGTCGCACTGTGCATGGGTCTCCATCACCAGAAATCCTTGGCCAAGATGGGTAAGAATTACAGATTTGGATTAGTAGTTTCTTAGTAGGTGATAGGCTTCACACCGACAAGAAATATCGTGTTATTAAGGGTCTGACTTTATACAACCCCTAAACCCGGTATGCGATACTCTTATATAAACAGACCGGACTGTACGGAGATTATTACAGACAGGCTCAGTAGAGATATGGATGTGTTTGCTCATCGGTCTTCCTTTCGCTCAATACCTAGGTAGCCGTTACGTACAACTCGTGGGCTGATGTGCTTGTGGTTAAACCCACTTCCTGCGTATTGACGCGTCTTTAGAGTCCCACACAGAGGGTTTTCCCGATTCAGGTGATATGATGTAGATGACGTATGTTGGTATATAAAGGTGTCCGATTAAATATATGTACAGGCTACACGGATTTTAATCGGACGGTTGATAATACTAGCGGTTTAGAATTAAGCCGGATTATTAAATCAAGTTTTCATTTAATAATTTATATATATACATACATACATACATACATACATATATATATATATATATGTATGTATGTATGTATGTATGTATGTATGTATGTATTCTAATATTATTGTTCACTATTCATTTTCTCTCTTGGCTATTCGTATTTGTATACGAATACGTGTTTATGTATTTCGATACGTATACCGGGTTGTATTCCGTATTTATACGGAATTTGTTCTAGAAAATGGACATCTCATTTATGAATATTCATTTATGAATATTCATAAAATGAGGCGGAGGGTGAGGTGGCATTGAGCATAGTTGAAGACGTGTTGAGAGGAATGGGATTCGTTTGTATATTCACAAATTGTTATGAGATTTTATTTTGTATGGTTGTAAAATGAATATGAAGCCATTCTTCATTCTACACTTGATTCATTCTTCACGCATGCTTTCTTCACTTGCTCATGGGTATTTTTCCTCACCTCATTCTTTACTTGATCTCTTGAGCTTAGATTTGAGAGAAAAAGATAATGGAAAATTCCTACATCCCCACTCTCCATTCCTAACGAGTTTAGAGCATTGGTTGCTTCACTAAGTGAAGCCGGAGCTTGGATTATTGGGTTACGATAGCACCCTGTCCATCAACCGTGGCCGATGGGAAACAAAAATGACGTTTAAAAACTTAGCGCTAACGAAACCGTTCTAGATCGAACCATAAACCTATACTAGCATACTACAAAGAGCTAAACTACTATGATAGAAGCATTATACCGAATGATCTGTGTCCTTCAGTCTTCCACCATCATCCTTAGCTTCTTGAGGTGTCCACGATTGAGCTTGGTTGCCGGTCTTCCTCCGTCGAAGATGATCCACCCGAGGGATATAGCTCTTGGCTCTAGCTCCACACCAATGATCAAGTGAAGCAACTAGGGACTCTAGGTTGCTAATCTAGAGTGCCCAGGATGTAGTGAGTGGATCCAAGTGTTTATCTATCTCACCTTCTCTCTTGATTCTCAACTCATGAGATTTTATAGATGAGGTTTTAGAATGAAGGTGGAGGAACTCATGAAAACTAGAAAGGGAATGAAGCATGATGGTGAGAAGAAAAACTCATCTCTCAAAAATAATGAGCCATCCATGGAAAGAGAAAATGAGAAGCTAGGTTTTGTAAAACCAATTCTTTCAATATAATATCAAGCCCATAGTTGAATAGTATGCACAAATGAATTAATAATTAATTTGTGCACACTATGCAAGCATGGTTCTCACTATACTTCCCTCTCTCAATTATCCACCTCATTATTCATTTAAAATAAATGGTCAAATCCAAAATGAGGTGTCCACCTTCTAGCCTATTATCCGCATAAATACGGATTACATTCTACTATATATACATACCTATATTTGTAGCGAAATATGAATACCCGAAGTGATAGAATAACAAAAAGAACATAATACTAGAACATACATATCGAAATACATATACGTAAATTATTAAATCAATACCTTATTTAATAATACGGCTCAAACCCGAGCCGACTAGTATTATCAACTGTCCGTTTGAAAGTCCTTGTACATTGTACAATCAATCGATCGATCCCTGCATGTATGCAATACGGCTACTACATCGTTTCTCCGGAACTAAGGAAACCCTCTGTGTAGGACTTTAAAGACTCGTCAATACACTGGTAGTGGGTTTAACCACAAGCACGTCAGCGGCACTAGCTGTACGTAATGGCTATCTAGGTATTGAGCGAAAGGATGGCCGGTGAGCAAACTCATCCAAACACCTACTAAGTCTGTCCGTGACAATCTCCGTACAGTCCGATATGTTCGTCTAAGAGTATCGCATATCGAGTCTAGGGGGTGGATAAATTCAGACCCCTAATAACGTGATATTTCGTGTCGGTATGAAGCCCATCACCTACTGAGAACTACTGATCCAAATCAGTAATTCTCGTCTGCCTTGGCCAAGGATTTCTGGTGATGGCCACCCGTGCACCTCGCGACATCAACCCCCAATGCCGGGAGAGACGAATCCCCGACGATCCGCTCACTGTCTCCATATGGCTCGGGACTGTACCCAACTAAAACCTGTTTGCATGACTCCTTTGAGCTGTGGTAGGGTAGTAATCAAAGCATCGTGGGAACTCGCATGAGACAAATGACGATATCAGGACGACAGACTAACCTATACCCATGTCACTCGGGAACTGCTATCTGACAATAGGTATAATACCAACTAGCATGTTCCCAGCGAGTCTTTCCAGTGTACTCATAACCCAATAAGCACCTGTATACTATTTTAACTGACTAATTGACACCAATGGCTTGTGAGACCGGCCACCGCCCCTCATCGGGGTCTCGATAAGTATACACTAGTCTACTCCGGAGTATCGATGCCCAATCTCGATACTCTCTCGACTAGGGACATTTAAGGATGTGCTTATAGACCACCCAGCTCCCACGTATATGATTGCCATCATAATACATGTAGTCAAGTAAGAATCTTATGGGCTCTATCAACATATAATAGTGATCCGTAAGACCACATAATATATGTACATGATGATAATGACAAACTAGATAGCATACTATCATTTTGAGTAAGAATGTGCTATCTGTATAGGTCTTCCCTCAATCATCATAATCGCGTACCTGTGATTACAATAATTGACTTAAGGGCACTATAGCCAACAATCTTCCGCTTGCACTTAAGGCTAATTATTGCGGTGTCGCATACTCACAGCCCGTGTGATACCGAACACCAAACTTCTTTACTAATCAGTCTCGCAAAGCCCGTTTGTAAAACTATTGCGTTCAAGAAATAGCCTCAGTGAGTGGATCCGCTCCAATGTTTCTATTTTTATCTCTCTATATCTCAACTTCACGGAGAAACACTATCTCTCGAAATGAGCGATACCTGTCCTAGAATTTGTCTGGATATCTGGTGGGACCCTGTTCACAAATGAACTCCAAATCCAACAAACTTTTTAGACCGTATCATCCACTGAATTTAATCAGTGTCCTGTGCCATCCCTTCCTCAGTATCCGCTTGGACCAGATGTCCAATATACTGCCCCTCAAAAGAGGGAAAACTATAACTCTGAAAGCCACTTTGTCATCCAGGTCACCTTAGAAGCCTAAACTGATAACCGCCTCCCGAAGGAGGATGTTGATCGGCGCGCGTCTTTGTGCGTGCCATGTTTTTAAAAGAATCTTGAAATTACTGCAATAAAAAACGGTGTCGCGTGTACCGAGCCATGATGTGTACGGGTCGTCCACAGGGAGATGGTAGGTTTTTAGGCTTGTTTTAACGAATAAATACCGCAACTTGGTTTGTTGTTTAGACTAAGTGTTGTAACAATGATATATTTAATAAAAAGACTTGTTAAGGGTAGTTTTAGGTTAGCTTGTATGAGGATGATCTTTGACGGTTCCTTATAGACCCAACTTTGATATTGACACTAAGGCAATAGGCAACAATGCGGATTAGAGAACTTGAAATACGGTATTTGCGATTTTGAGCTAAATCTGTATTCTTTGTCCCTTGTCTTTCCGTTGATGTCTCTTGGCCTTAGCCTTCGGCAAACCACTTGCAATCCGGTCATGATTAGGATTCACCGCTATCGTGGTAGGATAGGATGCCTAATGGAGCGGAATTGCGAGTGGTTTGCTCGGAGTTTCAATTACAAAGTTAAGGTTTTTATGGTTTTATCAAAACATCTCCTAACACAAACTAACTATATTTTACCCTTAACAAGTTAATCAATTACTCACACATGATACCAAAATAAAAAAAGAAAAGAGTAAGGCAACATAACAAAAATAGCAAGAAAAGAAAAGTTAAAGTTAGAAAGTTAAGAACCAGTAAATTCAATGTGCAAATATTGTCACTTGTTCTTTAATCCCGTATCAATGTGAAATCAAAATACCAAAGTTTAAGGTTACAAGCTCACTTAAGAGATTGCAAGATCAAAGTAAAGCAATGATTTCACATGTTCAAAGTATGTAGAAAGCAAGACATATGTAATGAAATGACAACTTTATTGAATTTCAAATAAGATACAACTAATTTTGAAGTCAAGAACCTAAAGTTTAAGCTTGCAAGTTCAATGAAGAAGTTGCAAGATCAAGACAAAGGGGTAAGAGCTCAAGAGTTTAAAGAGAAAGCAAGTTACAAATTGCAAGAGTTCTAAAGCAAAAGCTAAAGAAAATGTATCCCCTCCCCTTGCCCATTGATCTGGTATTTATAGGCTAAAAAAAATAAACAAATAATAAAAACAAGAAGATGGGACAAAAATCAGTGAACTGCCAAAAAATGGAGCAATTTCGCCTTGGTGGGCCCGGCGCCGCCGGTCCTTCTGAGGATGTCGCCGGTCGCGTGTAGGCCAATGGGTCTCATCTTGGTTCTGTGAAGTTGTGTGCACTTCACAAGCCTACTGGCATTGCTTGATTTCTTAATAACAACATGGATTGCTAGTAGCTTTTGGAAGGAAATCATGATGCTTCAAATCACATAAACTCTTTTAGTATTTAATGCTCATGTTCACTACTTGCACAATTTCATCATGTCATGTGGCCAAGGCAGCCCCCCTATGGTCCATGTCACCAAAGAGCTAGTGCACACTTGCTATGTGTTGGACCAAAATTGTGTGCACAATATTTGTTGCAAAAGAACTTTTTGGGTATCGATCGGTTTTCTGTTCTGTTTGCGGTGTCGGCTTCCAAATGTTATATCCGTGATTTTGAATGTGTTTCCAGTATTATATCATGGATACCTGTAATCTGTATTACTGAGCAAACACTGGTTAATAGTACTGATATATACAAAAATAGATAATGAATGAGCGGTATTAAGTTGCAGTTTTCTGTGATGAATAGCTGTTGTTACCATAGACCAAGAACATCCACTTATGTTCATCACTACTTCCCAACGTTTCTCCATGATTTGATTAATATATGTTTATTGTAGCCAGTGCAAAAACAATATCTGGTGTGGTACTTGACATCTCATGATTGACTCAATTGCCTAAGCAAGTGACATGCCAATCATTTAAATCCCTCTTCTCATCAGTTTAGAAGACATCTCTTTAGAGAGGGTGACTCTATCCCTACGGGTACACCACTACGCCAAGAGTCGTCCATTCTAAAACACTTTAGAATAGTGTCAAGTACCCAAATTGGGACACTTCCCAAATCTAAATATAAAACCATAGATATAGTGACCAAAATCCCTGATATTTTATCCAGATCCTACATGGAGAAAACACCTTGTGACAACCACAGAATAACTGATCGTAGTATAGGAAAATCACTTCCTATCAAGAGTATGTCATCCAAAAACCTGGACAACACTCCCTACCACCTTCTTATCTTGTCCATCTGTAGTTCTGATGAAGTCAAACTCTATGACTGTCACATCAAAACTAGACGATCTATCTCCGCTATACTTGCTTTAGTATATAAATAGACATAAGCTACTTGCCTACTATGCTTCCACTGCTCCCACTGACTACAACAACCTTCTAGCAGAGTCATATACACGTGAAATTCTAAAGATAATTTAAAACGACGTTATACTCATCCTCCTGCCATATCTCATAGTCTAGAACATCAGTAGTGGCAAGTTTGGGTAATCAAAACCTCCCTGTCATTGTTTTTTAGGAGACCGAAGTACCTCTCGGGTGCCTGAGGTTACGCACCAAATCTGTGGAGTGGCTAATGAAATGTCGAATCCAATTGAATCTTTAGGTTCTACTAAATTTTCAGTAATCGTTTGTGGTTCTGGAATAACTTCCAGTTCTACCATACTCACACTAATGTTTTCTGAAAAGAATTCATTTTACTAAAACTGTGGCCAATCAAGAACAATATAACTATTGATCTTCCAGATGGTAAAATGTTAACCCTCGTTAAAGCCCGGGAAAACCCACAAACTGCCATTACTGAAATGTGCCAAGAGTTTATCTGGATTATGGTTTTAAGTATAAGTCGGACAACTCCATATACCTTAACATCGTTAAGATATGAATCCATTCTATATATCCAATATAGAAACAAAGGTACTAATTTAATTGCAACCAGATTTAAAATACATGAAGCCATTTCCAGTGCATATCAACTAAATGGAAGGAGGTCAAGCAGCATTACTCATCAAGGAATGCACCCACGTATGAGTAACCTGAAAGAGAAGCAAGTTCTCAAAACTTTTACTTACAACGGAATACCAAACATAAGTATCTACATCTTTAATCACCTTGAAGAATACTGATACTTGCAACATATAGTTCTCTACATTATTCTGATACCTATATCTTCTCAAAATCTGGACCTTGTATTTCAACGAAATACTTATATAAAACTAGAGAAATCATGAGTAAACAGAATATAGTACGAGTACCAACCCCTTTGTCCTAACGGACATCGGACAACATACAAAATTTTGTATAAGTCCTCTGAGTTCAATAAATCAAACCATATGCGTCGTAGGTTGAAAACTGTACTTGGTTAAGAAGAATTACACTGCTGTTGAATGCTCTTTACCTAACCATCAACTGATATAGGTAAATGTCCTAAACATAATTTTAAAAAGTTATATATCACTTTATAAAATAAACGTACAGATATATCAGTTTGAAATTGGTGAATAACAACGGATATTCAAAACCAAATATTTGCCGTCAGTCAAAACCCAGATGATTTCCTCAAATATCACCAATTATAAATAATTCCGATATATAGAGGATCTAATCACCCAATTTTCAATATCTTACTCCCACTCAGCATCTGTAACACCATACAGATGTGAGAATCAAGTCTGGTAAATACATACCCTGGAATTAGAATCTAATTGGGAAAATAGTTTTCAATTAACACTGCACAGTAAAACTGAAACATGAAATTGATTCGAAGGGGTAGCGGGGTATTCCTAGTAATGCCTCTTCAACTATCCAGATTCATGATAGTAACTGTATACTTCCTTGCCCTCACACCAACCCCTTTAAATCTCTTTATTTATTACTTTCTGTACACCACACTTTGGCTAATTGGTTTTTTTCCTTCCCTACATTTCGGCACCTGCCTATAGTTTGGAAGAAAACTATCCAATAAGCGAAATAGGTGTACTCTCTTAATACTAGGAGCCCTCGTAACCTGAGAGAAGGTAAAGACAACCGAATAATTTTATTCAATTTCTCAAGAACCGGAAACCATCCTCGAAAAGAAACAAGTTTCTTCGAGTTCGTATGTAACTATACGATGGCATATCCAATCAATATGGATTTTCGTAGTGATACGGATTGTTCCGGAGAAATGCAAAGGAGAAGTAAGAGTGGCAGGGGTATGCGCGGCTTCGTCGTGAATGATAGTAGTCGCAATTTCCTTTGCCCTCATTCTAATCCCTTTATATGTCTTTACTTATTACCTTTTGTACACCACACTCAGGCTAATTGGTTTTCTTCCTTCGCTACTTTTCGGCACCTGCCTATGGTTTGAAATAAGACTATCCAATAAGCACAATAAGTGTACTCTCCTAACACTAGGAGCCCTCGCAACCAGAGAAAAGGTAAAGAGAAAATACATCTGAATAATCTTATTCAATTTCTTCAGAACCGGAATCCATCCTCGAACTGAAACAAGTTTCTTCGAGTTCGTATGTAACTATACGATGTAATATCCAATCAATATAGATATTCGTAGTGATACAGAGTGTTCTGGAAAAATACAATGGGAAAATAAGAGTGGCAATGACATATGCGACTAAATGATAATCCAATGGCCAAAGTGTTTTAAGAAGGTCCGGTTAACTTGGTTCATGAGTTATTAAGGTCAGGCCATAGTCGCTGCCAAAGAGAGAGAGAGAAAAGAAATACTCGGCGTGCACTCTAACCTAGATCAGATTGGTTAATCATTTTATCTAATTCGGATGGCTCCCACTGTTTTCTCGAATTCTCCTTCAAACCCTAAAAGGAGAATTAGTCAAGATCATCTGAAAATCACCCGAGGAGTAACACCTACTCATCAGACTGAAGCAAGCATAACGGAGACAGATCATATGAAAGTTGATGGTGCTCACTCTACCGTATCAGTAAAGAGGTGGAATGCATAAAAATCAAATTTTGAGTAAGCATAATCAACTAATAGCCCAAAATCTAACATAACCCTAAACTAGCAAAAACAATATAGAAGCTAATCTACTCGGATAGTGATTATACCTATGAGTTAGAGTCCTTTAGGTCTTCAATGTCCTTTTCCTTAGCTACTAGTTCGTCGGATCGAGCTTTGACATTGGCCTTCTCGTATCAAAGATGATCCATCCAAGTGTTTATGGTTCAAGCTAAAACTTCACTAATGAAGCAACTAAATAGCCTAGTTTGCTAAGCTAAGGTATTTAGAATATGTAAAGAGTGTTTTGATGAATTAATTATCTTTTAATCCCTTAGGATTCTCAATACATGAGAGGGTTAGGGGAATTAAGAAGAAGGTGAGCTAATGAGGAGAAAGAATGCAATGGTTAGAATAAATCAAAAATGAGAAGAAGAATGATATGTATTATTTCATTTTTCCAATAAAATAAAATAGCTATATACTTGAATAGTATAACCGAATGAAATAAAATAATACATGGCCATACTTCTCACCATTCTCATATGCCACCTTATATCTCCACCTCATTTCCTTATTTTCTAAAAATAGAAAATCTAAAATGAAGTGTTTTTCTTCTAGAAACAATCTTGTATAAATACAAGAACACCAATCCGTATATACATACTCGTATTCGTACTAAAATACAAATACCAAATAAGGGATAATAATCCATCAAATATAATACTAGATTATTAATAAATCAATACATTAATAATCTGGCTCAATCTTAAGCCCCTAGTATTAACCGTCTAAATATAAATCCATGTAGCTAATATACGTATTTGATCGAAACCCTGCACATATAACCATATGGTCTCCACATCATTTTGCCTGAACTAGGGAAACCCTTTATATGGGACTCTAAAGACTCGACTGTACATTGGCAGTAAGTTTAACCATAAGTACATCAGCGACACTAGCTGTATGTAACAACTACGCAGGTACCTATCGAAAGAAGGCCGACGAGCAAACTCATTCGAACCCATACTGAGCCTATCCGTGACAATCTTCATACAGTCCGGTATGTTCGTATAAGAGTATCGTATACCAAGTCTAGAGGGTGGTATACATGAGACTCTAATAACCCGATAACTCGTGTCGATGCGGCTCAGGACCAGTCCGAGAAACTACTGATCTAACTATCAGTAAATCTCATCTGCTTTGGCCAAGATCTTATGGTGATAGTCAACCGAATACAGTGCGATATCAACTCTCTATACCAGGAGAGGCGAATCCCTAACAATTTCTCACTGTCTCCATATGGCTCGGGACTGTACCTAAGTAAAACCTTTTTGCACAACTCAGTAGAACCATGGTAGGGTAGTAATCTAAGTACAATGGGAACTCACACAAGAAAAATGACGATCTAAGGTCTAAAGACTAACATGTACTCATGTCACCTGGGAACAGCTATCTAACGATAGGTATAATACCATCTAGAAGTTCACAGAGAGTCCGTCCAGTCTATTCACCCTAGTGAGCAGCTGTATACAATCTTAGGTGCCACACACTAATGGCAGTGGGACCAATCATCGCTCCTTGTCGGGGTCTAGAAACGTATACACCAGTCTACTCTGGAATATCAATACCCGATCTCGATACTCCCACGACTAGGGACATTTAAGAATGTGCTTATGGACTACTTGGCCTCTAAATGTATGATCGCTCTCATAACACTGGTAGTCAAGCAATAATCATACGGTCTTTATCAACATGTATTAGCGATACGTAATAACAAGTAAAATATACACACGTGTTAAGATAAAGACAAACCAAATTGCATACTATCAAATCAAGCAAGATTTTCCTATACATACATATGTCCAAGCATCCACTATATATATACAATAATGGCCTCTATGACATACATATCCAACAATGTCCCACTTACACTAAGGACATTTATTCGAATATCAAGTACCTAATGTCTGCTCTAGGGCTAGTTGTTGGCGTATCATATACCCAACATCTCAAAAAGTTGCTCGAACTGTGCTTGAGGGAAGGCCTTTGTGAATGGATCCACTGTGTTTTCTTTTTTGTCCACTCTCCAACCTCGATCTCCCGACGATCTACGATCTCTCTTATCAGGTGATACCGCCTCAAGATGTGTCTGGATTTCTGATAGGATCGTGGCTCCTTCGCAAAAGCCATAGCCCCATTATTGTCGCAATACAAAGGTATTGGATCAATAATGGACGGAACCAACTCAAGTTCAGTAATGAACTTCTTCATCCAGACCGCTTCTTTTGCGGCTTCGTTGGCAGCAATGTATTCAACCTCCATCAACGAGTCTGCGACGATGTCCTGTTTGGAGCTCTTCCAATAGACCGCCCCTCCATTGAGGGTAAACATATAACTCGAGACAGACTTGTTGTCATCATTTTCACTTTGGAAGCTTGAGTCAGTAAAAGATTCGACCTGGAGGTCTCCATTATCGTACACTAAGAACATCTCCTTAGTCCTTCTCAGCTACTTGGGAATGTTCTTTACAGCTATCCAGACCTTCTCCCTTGTGTTTGAGGGATACCGGCTCACCACTCTAAGCGCGTAATCTACATCTGCTCTGGTAAATAACATCGCATACATTATAGATCCTACCGCTGAAGCATAGGGTATAATTGTCACGTCCTGCTTCCCAGTAGATGGATGTGGCAAGAACGCAAAATATTTATTCAGAGAAATTCATTCCCTAAATAAATATGCTAAGCATATTGAAACAAAAATAAAAAATGCAAGAATAAATGGCGACTGAAACTATTTCAACAAATTTCTTTATTTACATTCAAACTTGAAACATTTACAAACATAAGTTTGACTGAAAAAGAAATACAAGAAAAGAAATGCCTAAACAGGCGGCATAAGTAAACTAAAAGAAAGATAAGTTTAGCTAAGCCTAAATAGTGATCTGGTCGTAATCCTTCTCAGTGGCGTCCACTTCTTCCATCTCAACAGTACCTGACGAACATTCCATGAAAATAAAGGTAGGTGGAATGCCCGTCAGTGAAGTGAACTAGCGCTCGGTATGTCCAAAAGATAAGGTAAATATGAAAAGTGCTGGGTATAGCATAAAAATGAAGCAATGTAAATGACGAGTAAAAGTGTGTGGAAGTGAACACGGGTATATTTCCAATAGATCACTATATGGTAACTACGTTAACATTAAGTCCAAGTGTGAATATCAATGCAACCATAGAAGTATTCACAAGCTCAAGAGTGGGGCCCCAGGAGCAAGGAAACACAGGCCCATTTCATTTGTTAGCATCAGAACTCCAAGCTGTGGAGGAGTCGACCCGACTAAGATTCGAGTAAATAGAATTCAAGTAGGTTAATACAGGACTCCTGAAGTTCCGTTGGATTCACACTTGTAACTACCTCAAGGACCCCAAGTATAATAGATTATAACCATTAGATTGACTTAGTTGATTTGATTAGTTGGTTATAACATGTCTTGATCGAAACCATAGATTACAAAAAGGTGAAGTATAACGTCGAGTAAGTTAAGTAGAATACGAGTCGTGTTAATTGCAATCCTGGGTCGAGTCAAGTTGGGTGTTCTAGTTCAAGTTCAACGGTTCAAGTTCAAGATTAGGTTCGAGTTTGGATTCAAGTTCGAGTTCAAATCAAGTTCGAGTTTGTATTAAAGTTCTAGGCATATCATATTACTAGATTTAATCTTATGAATTTCTTGAGTTTGGAAAATATCGATGACCGATGCACATGGATGGCAGGATTTATGTCTTTTTAAAGATGATTATCATTTGATAATTTCCATCCTAAGATTACGATCTATATTTAGGGAGAGGAAAGTCGTGCATCATTGTCTCCGACAATCCTGAGGCAACTGACAAGAGAAAATATCACTCAAACCAATATGCAACCTAAATACGTAACCTATATTACTCTTTTGATTTTTAGGATATTTTAGTAAAAATGTCATTTAAAAATTCTTGAAGGTTTTTAATTCATCCTAAAGCGTCTAATGAGTTTTTAAATAAAAATAAGTTATTTAAAAAATCAACATTTTTGTATAAAAACGTATTTATATTTTGTGGTATTTTAGTGTAAAAATCTAACTTTTAAAGTTTATGGTATTTTAATAAAAACTGCCACTTTTGGAAACTAGATGGTATTTTTTAAAACTTAAATCTATCATTTAAAAATATAGTTTTCACACTTTGTTTTCATAGAAAAGTACAGATTTATGATTTATAAAATATACCAATGATTTGATTTGTTTTCAAAGTCATATTTCTTTAAAATCGTATTTATTCTTTTCGAGACCGAATTCTCCATGAGGAGTTCTGCATCTCACTCTACTATCTCAAGGACGTGTGATAACCCGCACCATCAATAAATGGGTCCCCTAACGAGAGTTGTAGAGGCGTAATTGCAAAGGTGTTAAAAATAGCGATTCTTTAAAATGTTTTTTTTTAAAACAAGGGTATATTCTTGAAAATTGTTATATTTTAGAATAAAATATGTAACCAAAATATCATGCTATGAAACCATTGTGTATGTGAGTGGGTTAGGTTGTTACCCCATGAGTTTTCTAGAGTTATATGTCAAAATAGCGATAAAGGATGCATGCGAAGTTCATGGTGGTTTTGTATAAAATTCGATATACGTTCTATTCAACAAGAATTTCGAAACATGTACAAAGATAATTAAATGAACACTATTTTAAGGTTGTAGTTAAAGATTTATCGTGGTTTATCTAGCATGATAAGGGTAGTAAAAATTATTTTAAAGAGGTGCTGAATAAGATAAATCCACTTTTTACCAATATCGTTTTTTAAGAATGTTGGAGATGAATCGAATTGAGAGAGAAGGGGAAAGAGAAGGGGATTACGGGTTGCTCTAGATCATTACGGGATCATAGATAAGAGGAAGAAAGCCTCGGTTAGAAGAACCGAGACTATAAGGTATGAAAAGATAGATCGAACACCGCTTCGACTTGGGCAACTCCTCTTGAATAGACTAACTCCTCTTGGACTTGGGAGATTTTTTAGAGTATTTTAGGTAAAATTTTCAGAAATGAGGATGAAGATGGAAGAGTAAGTCTTTATAGTGAAAAGATAGAGGAGTTTAGTGATTTAAGAGAACTAAAAATTGGATTGAATAGTGTTAATAGGTATATGAAGGATTATGAGTTCTCTGGATAAATTTAAAGAAAACAAATAGGAAAAAGGGGTAGAGGGGAGTCAAAAGGACGCACGGGCGAAGCACAGGGAAATTAGGTAAGATCCAACCGCTAGTGACGGCTAATGGGCGACCCGATTGCCGCCACGTGTCTCGAGATTGGTGCCCTATGTGTTAATTCGTGTTAACTCCTCATTTATCCAGTTTTTTTATCTGAAACTTTTCGTTTCTCCATGTAATGCACAACCAACTCGTTCCAAAAATTTAAAAAGAAAATATATTAAAAATAATTAGGGCCTGTTTACCGCCGAAAGACGTGACCAGGACGTTAGGACGTCCGGCCTGAATTTTTAGTGGTAGATGCTATTTGGGTTTATCTGTCTACTTCTCCGAATATGACAAGTTGATTTATAGCACCGTATATCGGAGGTTTAAACAGATGCGGCTGATGTAGCAGACTTCGTCAGATTCCCCCTCGTTTGCGAGGGGTTTTTTGATTGCGGAGATGCTCTTCCCTGCAGGCGCAAGCCCCTGCAGTTAATTACGTTACCGCGTAGCGATAACCACTTTCTCCTGCTCCAGAAGATTATTAGCTATATATATGCCCTAGAGGCCATTGTTGTAGATATGATGTATATTATAATGGATGCTTGGACATATATAGAGAGGACTTTCTTGCTCGTCATCATAGTATATTATCTGATTGCTCTTTATCTTAACATGTTGACTTATATCAGAATATTGTATTGTGATCATATGTTGATAAAGCCCTTAGGATGACTACTTAACTACTGGGACTATGATAGAGATCATACTAGTGGGGCTTGGGTAGTCCACATGTACATCCTATAATTGATCTTCTGATCGCTCAATACCCGGATGACCGTTACATTTAGTTGACCGCTTGCGCCTTGTTGGTGTTTGATATGATCATCACCCACTACCGGCGTATTGACGAGTCTTTAGAGTCCTACATAGGGGTTTCCTGGCTCAGGCGAAACGGAGTAGGAGCTCATATGCAATATGTGCGGGATGTGATACCGTATTCTATTCTCACGATATGTGATATCGGCCGGTTATATGTGATATAGCCGGGTTATCAGATCAAGTGTTGATTCGATGAAATGATATATATTATTATATGCTCACTTAAGTATTTATTATTCTCACTTATGATATATTTAACATATATGTGATATATGTTTATTGTATTGTTTTCTATTGTTACATAAATATTATATATGTGATATATAATATTATGACATGCTAGGTTATACATGCAACAAGGATATATGAGAATTATACCATACTAAATATAAAGTTTGGATTTAAATTCTTAAGTGATTCAAAATTGTGGAAATGAATCATGGTGGAAGCTTCATGAAGCTTGTTGATAACCATTGACAAAGTCCACCCTTTTGTTTTTCCTAAGATATTTTCTAACCCAACCATTACACATAGCCATGGTTAACTCTCTACATAAGTTATGGTTTAACATATATTAACCCATGGTTGCATTTCTAACCTTATCCCATTCATTCATCTTCTTCTTCCTCATCTCATTTTAGCTCTCTTGACTTTGAGATCAAGAAGTAAAAAAGTGAGAAATTTAATTCTAAAGTGAGCAAAATTCCTACTTCATCATCCTCTTCTATACTAGCTATATAGATTAGTGTGTTAGCTTCACTAATTCCGTATTAGTGAAGAGAGAGCTTGAGTCCGTGTTTCCTCGACGTAGATCATCATAGACTTTGAAGACTTCAAGCGAGAATGCATCATACATCTTGTGGAGCCTCTCAAGTGTTCGGGAGCTCATTGATCGCAGCGAAGGGACCACTACTTGGAGCTTGTGAAGTGAAGGAGCGGACTACAAAGGTTATAATCTCTAATCACTTAGAAGTAAAGTTGATTACTTGATGTTTCCGTATGAATCCCTAGTTAAAGATCTTGGTTAGGGTTGTTTAAGCATGGCAAATTTTTAATTTGGCATGGATGATGCCACCCGAAACCTTGCTGTCATGCTTAAGAACTCTACAGTGGTATCAGAGCCAAGCTAAAGAATTAGACAGATTGTTTAGGATTACGAAACCGAAACAACTCCGAAACACCCGAATCAAAACTCAAGTTTCTTTCGAATTTTTTAAGGTGTCAAATTTTTTTTAAACAACTGCAGAATGTTGTATGTGATACAATATGAACACTGTACAAAATTCACCCCCTCCTCGGAATTTGGTCGGCCACATGGGCAATAAATCCGGCCTGCTCGGTATCTTGGAGGAGTTAGGGGTTAGGTTTTGGGTGGTGTTCCAGTCTCTGGGGTTTGGTGTTTCAGATGTTGTTTGTTTTTGCTAAATTTGCATGTGATGTCATCTTTATGAAAAACCAATTCGGAGTGTTTCTTATTCGTAATACTAATGTTGTTTCGGGTATTTTAGACAGTGATAAAAAGTTCGAACGGATATCAATAACTCACTTTTTACCTTGCCGGAAATTTTTCAAGTGTTGGATTTTTCCTTAGTTTAAAACTTTCAGAAAATCATGCAAGCGATTCTGTGAACCCTCTAGAAGAACGAAACCTTAACTAGATTCTGTGACCATCAGAACCGCCACTAAACCCTAGGGTTTGTGGTAGTTCAGCGGTGCTACAGGTGAGGCATTGGTTGACCCTTCTACGGCTGGTTCATAGGAGCTATTGCATGTTCTGGGGACCTTTTAAACTCCGCTCAAGTGTTGAGCTGTTTGGAATTTTTGGGTATTTGTTTATTCAATCGAAAAGTTTAACATTGTCTAATTATCTGAGATGGTGATACAATAAGTGGAATTGATTTGATGCGTGCAAGCTTAACATTTCGGTCTCGGGTGAAATCGGGAATCTTGTTGAATTACCCGACTTGTTTTGAAAAGTGTTTTCATGGATGAGACCTAAATGTAAAATTTGCATTGTTGGGCATGAAATCCTGAATATGTGATATTCCGGGTTTATGATATCTAAGGGCAGTGTCGATTCCAATTGTTGTATTTTTTCATTTTCTTTTCTGCGACCGTAAGTGTAATATGTGGTGTATCGCTGGTTTCGTTGCTATAGATCAACGACAATTGGGATACGCATATTTACTTACGTTGATGACATGTGTTGTTATGTGTTGATGTGATATAATATATTGAATTGTCGTGATAGAATGGCCGGGGATTTTATGTGAGATGAGAGTTTTCATTTTCATTCATGTAAAATTCATTGTATGTAATATTCTTTTATTTGGGGTACTTCCGGGTTGAGGATGATGTCACCATTGTATATTATTTAATTTTCCGCATTAGGATAGACCTAAGGTGGGGAGCACAAGTAACCAGGTTCTAGAGTCTAGTAGGAGGCCATCTCGAGGAGTCGAGACCGGGTCTCCTAACCCTAGAATTGGAAAGGTTACTTGCCGCTCTCGTAGGGGTCTAGGGATGTGGGTTTGGCTATTCATCATGACCGTAGAATCTATGTTTTTTACTGGCTTGATATAAAACACGGAAATCCTAGTATATCCAATATTTCATATGTTGACTTCTGCTGTAATGTTCTGTGATGAGATCATATTACTGCCTGAGACGAATATTTTATTATTATATATGAGATATATAATAAACGTTGCTTATGTTTTTCACCCGCGCTAGTCCCGTCCCGGTAAGTCGTTAGTTAAGTAATCTAACAGTGCATAACGGAATATTGTGGCGAATGTGGATGGCAAAAGCGTACATTGTATTTTCGTTTCTTCTGTGATGCTTAGGAAGCTTAAATGATGGGACTTCATTAATGAGATTAATGAAAGAAAAGAAACCTAAAAGATGTTGTAGAACCATATTTTCAAAAGGGCAGCTCTAGTTTTTTTGCTTTGCATAGCGGTATTCCTTATAGAATATCCAGCACCTTATTCGATAAGGAAAGAGCTGAGATCTCTTCACCGGGAGTGACCTCTTTAGCGAAACCAGTAGATGCCACAACTCACTCCGTTTTGTTTTTGATTGCTTCTATAGTTCTTGCTTTGTATAGCGGTATTTGTGAAATATCCTGCACCTTATTCGATAAGGAAAGAGCCAAGATCTCTTCACCGGGAGTGACCTCTTTAGCGAGACTAGTAAAAGCCTAAAAAACACTCCTTTTCAAAAATCACTTAATTATGCAACGATATCAAGTTCATTACGCTCATGGTTTTCTTAAAAACCTACGTAGCCCTCCGATATTTCATATAAGTAATATTTAGTATTCGTTCTGCGTTTGTTGGCTTTCGTCAAGGCATAATGTGTGGTAGCTACTTACTACTTATCTACGGCATGTGATGCGATTGGATTAGGGTAGTCGTACGGCTTTGTTGCCATTCGTCAAGGGTCGTGCGGGTGGGTTTAATTCAATCATGAAATGTACGGGTTGAACTTGACTAGCGGACTACGGTTTGTTGGTTTTCGTCAAGGTCATAGCACGTTAGAGGTAAAAGTATTATCGAGAATTTCAAGTGTTGAAATTTGCAATGAGATTGCATACCTTCTATGAGATAGTTGGATTCCGATACCCACTGCGAGTAAGAGTTACTCCTGAGAGAGTTTTACACTTTACAATTAGCTAACCCATTAGGTGTCTAGAAAGTTGTTAATCGGGCTATCCCTAAGGGAAGACGAGATTTATCTTAATTAGGTCCGTGCGAAAGCACGGGGAACCTCCCTCAAAGTACCGGCACTGGCCTGGCTGAATGGTTAGCAAGGTTGTAGACTGTATTTCGCACGGGGAACCTCCCTCAAAGTACCGGCACTGGCCTGGCTGAACGGTTAGCAAAGTTGTAGACTGTAATAAATCCCAGCTAGTCTTTCCTTTTTAGGGGTTTTTGAAGGAAGATTTGATTAAAACAGTGGGAGCCATCCTGATTAGATAAGATAATAACCAATCTAATCTTGCAAGAGCATACGCTAAAGTGTTTTCTTATTTCTCTCTCCAGGTAGCGACCATCTCACGTCTTAATCAAGATAATAACATTGATGTATTGACCAAACCCGCTTGTTATACAGAGCAGGGGAACGTTGGTTCCGTTCTTTCTTATAATTGTTATAAGACTGAACAGGAAATAGGGGAATATCCGGATTCCTACGCCGCCCAAACGAAGAATAAGCATGTTGATGCATCTTCTTCGGGTGTGTTTGTTATCGAGAACTCTTTCAGTTCACTCTACATCCTGGGTATTAGATACCGGATCAGGATCCCACATATGTAATATATTGCATGGGCTAAAGAGAGGTAGAGAACTGGGAATGGGTGATCATTTCGTAAAAGTAGGGAATGGTGCAAATGTTGCAGCCAAAGCAGTTGGCGAATATCACCTTGTATTACCAAGTGGTAATACATTGATTTTGAACGGATGCTATTACATACTGAACATGATATGCAACATTATATCAGTTTCTTTATTAAGCAAAGAAGGATATAATTTTGTAGTACAGGATAATGTTATGAACATCTTCCTGAATCAAAAGTTGATTGGATCAGGCTCGTTAAATAATGGCATATACATTCTAAATCAAACCACAGTTTTTAACGTACAAAACACACAAGAGGAAGAGTTCAGAAATGAACGAATCCTTCTTGTGCCATTATAGACTAGGTCATATCAATGCGACACGACTAGCTAAGTTACATAAAGATGGATATTTGAATCCGTTCGAATTATCATCTTATGACATTTTCCAGTCATGTCTCAAAGGCAAGATGACCAAAACTCCGTTTACTGGACACGGAGAAAGAGTTACAGAACTCTTGGGACTGATACATAGTGATGTATGCGGTCCCATATGTACACATGCCAGAGATGGTTCCTCGTACTTCATTACATTCACTGACAATCTCTCAAGATACGGATATGTGTTCTTGTTGAAACACAGCTTTTGAGAAATTCAAAGAATATAAGCACGAAGTAGAGAACCAAACGAGTAAAAGTATTAAGATCCTTCGATCTGATCGAGGAGAAGAATGCTTGAGCAATGACTTCCTGGACTATGTAAAAGAGAATGGGATTCTCTCTCATCTTACTCCTTCTTATACACCACAGCACAACGGTGTATCGGAACGGAGGAATCGCACCCTATTAGATATGGTGCGCTCTATGATGAGCACTGCTGAGTTGCCTATTTCCTTCTGGGGGTATGCGCTTGAGACAGCCATACACCTATTGAATATGGTTCCTACCAAATCAATGCCTACCACTCTATATGAGATATGGAAGGGAAAGAGACCATCTCTTAATTATGTTAAGATATGGGGTTGTCCGGCCTATGTCGAAAGGTATAATCCGAACAAACTCGTGGCAAGGTCTGTCCTGTGCAAGTTTGTAGGATATCCCAAAAACTCACAAGGGTATATCTTCTACCACACTGAGGAACAAAAGGTGTTTGTTTCTCGACATGCCACCTTTTTAGAAAAGGAATTTCTTACGAAGGAAATTAGTGGCAAGGAGGTAGAACCGGAAGAAGTTTCAGCAATACGAACTACGATAGAAGATTTAGTAGAGCCAGAGGATTCAGTAGTTCCTAACGAACCTCAGCCGCTCTGCCGATCAAGTAGGGTTCCTCATCCACTGAGAGATACTACTGTTTTCTCATCGATGGTTGGAGCGAGGATTGCATCATGGAAGATGATGACCCAACTAGCTTCGAGAAGGCCATCACGAGTGGGGACTCAGTGAAATGGCTGGATGCAATGCGATCTTGTCACGACCCGATAATTTGGCCCGTGACCGGCACTTAGCCACGTAACGTCCACAGGCGTAACGCGACTTAGTAAGCCGAAACCCAAAAATCAAAACCATTAAATATAGAGTGTTTAAATCATTTTGTAAAACAGCTATAATGTTTAGGAAACTTTAATTAATTTAGTAGAAATCCTTTTTAAGTTAAGAGGTATTTTTGAATAATTTTGGCAACATTTCCTTTATAACCATTTATTCCGCAAGTCAGGTAAAGGCGAGTGAAATAGAAATAACATGCGGGATGAATAGAGCATCATAAGAGTATACAGTAAAACAAAGGCGAATATCATAAAAGGTAAGACTGCATAACATAAAGTCGGCTCACATGCGAGCTCGACACCAGAGTACAAATCAAATACATCGTCCTTACAACTGTCTCTAAGTCAATACAGGAAGGTAGATGGAGAGTACTGGATACATCAATATACAACTGAAAGATAAACAGATACCGTACAAAACCCACCTAATAACAAAAGGGCTATCACGCCTCAGAAGTGGTATCTGTGCCAAAAGATGCAGTAAACAGCTAGCCGCGACTACTCCAAAGGGCACCTGCAAGCACTGTGGCACAACGGGGGTGAGTTGCCAACTCGTGAATAGTAGGTAACATATAAAGGTAATCGCAGGTATGCATGTACTGCGATACATTAAACTATGCAAACTAATAAACATCTATATGAAGAACTGGATGCTCAAAATCATGCAACAAGTACTATCTAATAATCATCTATATGTGATGAGCAAGATATGCAATAATATGCAAGCATGTGTACTCGATCAGGTATACTAACTACAGGATGAGATGTCAAATACTGAATGCTGAGTATGGAAAAGAACAATATCTACACGGAATATCCTAGTGGAAAATATCTGGTATCAATCAATGCACCAAAACCAGTACAACTCAAGCGTCGTCATCCATATCGGTCCTCAAACCTGTAATCTCATAAGAATCAGGAGTACCCATCACCGGCACTCAAGATATCGTAAAAACAGCCGTGTCCAGCATCGACACGCAAATCCTCCAATATGGGGCGTCCGTCCATCGGATCTGCCCACGGGCTCCGTCTGCAGAATCGGCCCTCGGCCCCAGCAGTACGCGTCGTCCCGTAACCATCAAGCTACTCTGGTCAGTATCCTCCGGATAACCGCCAGGTCCAACCAATCACCGGTAGGTAGTAGTCCCTCCGCCGGGCTCACCGTCTAACAATACGAGTCTTCTCGCCCCGGGGTACCGTACCGGGTCCACCATGTACCCGCAATCGATGCCTACCTCTCCTCGAATCGGGTATACTCACACAAGCTCTCTGGAACCGAGAAAACTCATGGTGGACGCACTAAAATATCATATCAAGGGAAACCGGGTTTTCAAATTGTGCATATTTTCTTAAAATAATACTTCGGTTCCCAAATCCAGAAATCACAGAAATCAAATCCAATGCGTAGATCCATGCAATGTGTCGTAGGACACCACAAGTTACAGAAAGGGAAAACCGCTCTTTTAAAAGGTCCAGTTTTTGAAAATATCGTTTGCGGTCCCTTAGCTTTTAAATTAAGTAAATATCATCCATGAATGCAACATATGAATGTGGTAACGGTATGGATGTGAGAATGGATAAGTACGCAAAGTGAATATAGCAGGTACAAGTGCACTAATGTAGGCCTATGAT
This sequence comes from Agapanthus africanus, assembly GCA_030015575.1. Taxonomy (NCBI): domain Eukaryota; kingdom Viridiplantae; phylum Streptophyta; class Magnoliopsida; order Asparagales; family Amaryllidaceae; genus Agapanthus; species Agapanthus africanus. The sequence continues at coordinate 459,778,991 of CM057350.1, read as the reverse complement.
GTATATGCGCCCGAGTATGAATATAGGTAAGGTATATGACACAAGTATGAACGTGTAAGGTATATATATATATCACAAGCATGAATGTGTATGATGTATGCAGCAAATCACGTCAACATCAAGTAGGCAGAATTAATATAATATGCGGTTTATAGCAATCCTACTCTGTGAGTGGCATGGCAATCACTAACGGTGTGAGTGTAGCATATAGATCGTGCTCGTGCAACTTGGACCGTTAGTGACAGTGCAGTGTTCTATACTACCAGTATATCTAAAAGGACATCATGACTACAATTTCTATTACGCCCTGACGCTCAACGCCATACGGGCGATTTCCCCGTAGATGTTAAATCTACTCACCTGGTCGCATGCTAAGTATAGCCGACCACCTGCTTCCCTTTCCTGGCGACGTCTGACGTGCTCGCCTAAGAACCTGGAATTTACACAAGGAATCTAATTATATAAGCAAGAATCCCGCAAAACGTGAAAACGAAACAAAACGTGAAACTCGCGTCACGAATCAACGCGCGTGTGTGTGATACGTTGGAACGTGTGTGCACGCGCCTACGACTCAGTCCGATACGCCGCGATACGCTGAATCACAAACCCACTCGCGTATCGCGCGTATCGCGCAAACTAAAAAACACCAGAAAATGACATATAGCTCCAGATTCTGTCCAGGCTACAATATTACAAAACTACATATACCAAGGACCTACAAAACATAGCAGACACCAACCCTGAAAACCCTAACTCCTAACTCCCTGTTCTGGCCGCAAATTGCGGCCAGAAAGATTATTTCGGCGGCCAAAAGTGAGAGTGGTGGGGTCGGGCTCTGGTGGTGGGGTCAGGGTGTTACTAGTAGGCTGGGGTCCACACAATTTTATCCTGAAGTCACCTGGGTAACAGCAGATAACAGAAAGCTAAATTTTTGCTTAAAAGTCACAATTTGCACCAACATGAAAGTTCAGGGTATTTTAGTGTAAACTGGGGTTACCTAGGTTAACCTGGCGTCAATAGCTCCTAACTAACCTAGTCTAACTAAAATTAACCTAACTTAAGCAAAGATCTTACTAATCACCATCAATATTGCTAAAACACCAAGTCTAGTGATAAACATCTACCAATCACACTAAAACCTAAACCAACTCACAAGTCTAGCACACAAGCAAGTGAAGCTCAGAATTTATACCTCGCTTGACCCTACTACGCTGGTCAAGGAGAAGAAAAGAAGAAGAGGAGGCTGCTACAGGAACTGCCTCTGCACAGAAGCTGCTGCTGCTGGGGCTGCTGCTACATGTGGGGCTGCTGCTACATGGAGCTGGGGCTGCTGAGGGTGAGCTGGGGCTGCATGAAGTGCTGATGCAGTTGCTGTTCTGGTGCTGGTGTTTGATGCTGCTGCTGCTGCCACTTCTGGAGCTGAGGCTGGTGTGTGTGTGTGTGAGTGAGAGAGTGAATGGGTGAAAAATGAGAGAGGGTTTGCAAGTAAGCTTAGGGTCAAGCCCCCCCATTCCTCTCTCTCTCTCCACATTAATTGCAAGCATGGGCTTGCCATGCTCTCTCTCTCTCAAGTCAACAAAATAAATTTTAAACCCCCTTTTTTTTCCATATTTAAACCAAACCTAACCTTAATTAAAATCTTTTGTCTTAATAAGGGGTTTAATTCACCATGGTTGTGAAATATGGTATAACCCAAATTTTATTACTAGCTTACATGCACAAGTTTGTGCAAGCTTGGCAAAATTTTAGAAAAATATTTATTAAATTGGAAAAATTATATGAAAATTAATTTGGTAAACCTTTTTATCAAAATCACCTATTAAAATATAATTAGCCACTAGACACATCCTATGGTGTTACAGATCTGAGATGGAATCCATGTACACCAATAAAGTATGGACTTTGGAAGTTGCTCCTGAAGGGGTAAAACCCATTAGGTGAAAATGGATCTTTAAGAAGAAACTTGGTGTAAATAGAAAAGTTGAGACTTTCAAAGCTAGACTTGTTGCAAAGGGTTTTCGTCAACGACCAGGTGTGGATTATGACGAAATCTTTTCTCCAGTGGCTATGCTTAAGTCCATATGGATCTTACTTGCCATTGCTGCATACCATGACTATGAAATCTGGCAAATAGATATTAAGACCGCCTTTCTAAATGGTGATTTAGAAGAGTGCGTGTACATGACTCAGCCAGAGGGCTTCGTAGACAGTGGGAGCAGCGGGAAGGTGTGCAAGCTGCTTAAATCCATCTATGGGTTAAAGCAAGAATCGCGGAGCAGGAACATCTGTATTGATGACGTAATCAAAGAGTTTGACTTCGTCAAAAATATAGATGAACCTTGTATATACAAGAAGGTGGCAGAGAGTAAGGTTGTCTTCCTCGTATTGTACGTGGATGACATACTCTTGATAGGAAATGATGATCCTATACTGCACTCGGTCAAGCTCTTCTTATCACAAAGATTCTCAATGAAAGATCTAGGTGATGCCTCCTACATATTGGGAATTAAGATCTATAAAGATAGATCTAAAGGATATTGGGATTGTCCCAATTCAGGTACATTGACATCATACTAAAGAGGTTTAGTATGGAAGAATCCAAGCGTGGGAATATACACGATCTCAGGACTCACTCTCTCCAAAGAGATGTCTCCCAAGACTGATTTGGAGAGAGCTCGCATGCAATGGATATCCTATGCTTCGGCAGTAGGCTTTATCATGTATGCGATGTTGTGTACCAGACCCGATGTAGCATACTCACTAAGTGTAGTGAGCAGGTATCAAGCAGATCCTGGAGAGAATCACTGGACAGCTGTGAAGAACATTCTCAAGTACTTGAGAAGGACTAAAGAGATGTTCTTGATGTATAGTAATGGAGAACACCAAGTGGAGTCCTTTACTGATTCGAGCTTCCAAAGTGATAAGGATGACTTTAAGTCGGTTTCGGGATTTGTCTTTACCCTCAATGGAGGGGCGATATGTTGGACGAGTTCCAAAAAGGAAACCATTACAGACTCGACGATGGAGGCTGAATATATCGCTGCCAACGATATTGCCAAAGAGACTGTCTGGATAAAAAAGTTCATTACCGAACTTGGTGTAGTTCCATCCATCGAGCATTCAATACCTTTGTATTGCGATAAAAATGGAGCAGTGGCTTTGGCTAAGGAACCCAGGTCCCATCAGCGATCCAGGCATATTTTGAGGCGGTATCACCTGATCCGAGAGATAGTTGATCGCCGGGAGATCGAGGTCAGGAGAGTAGACACGAAAGATAACACTGCGGATCCATTCACGAAGGCCATTCCCCAGATACAGTTTGAGATACTCTTCGGGATGTTAGGTATGAGATACTACAACAGCTGGCCTTAGTGTAAGTGGGAGATTGTTAGTTATATGTATGCCCTAAAGGCCATTGTTGTACATATGATATATATTATAATGGATGCTTGGACATATATAGAGTAGATTTTCTTGCTCGTCATGATAGTATGCTATCTGGTTGCTCTTAATCTTAACATGTTGACTTATATCAGAATATTGTATTGTGATCACATGTTGATAAGGCCTTTAGGATGACTACTAAACTACTGGGACTATGATGGAGATCATACTAGTGGGGCCTGGGTAGTCTATAAGTACATCCTATAATTGTTCCTAGTCGAGGGTGTATCGAGACAGGGCATCGATACTCCAGAGTAGACTAGCATATACGTATCTTGACCTATATGATGGGCGATGGATGATCCCACATCCATTGGTGTTTGACATCAAGGATAGTATACGGGTGCTCAATGGAGATTGGGTACACTGAACGGACTCGCCGAGAACTCCTTGTTGGTATTATACCTATCGTCAGATAGCAGTTCTCTGGTGACACTAATACAGGTTAGTCTGTAGACCCGAGATCGTCATAGAGTCTTGTGTGATTCCTACTATGCTTTGATTTCCACCTTACCACGTACAAAAGAACATGCAAAACGGTGGCTATTGGGTACAGTCCCAAATTACATTGAGGAAACGAGCGATAGGTGGGGTTTCGTCTCTCCCGGTATTAGGGGTTGATGTTGCGCTATGCTCGATTGGCCATAACTTGAAGTCCCTCGCCAGGGTTACTATAGAGATCTACTGGTAAGTGTTATTCGTAGTTTCTCGACCCGTTATGAGCCTTATATCGAAACGACTTATCGGTTACTGGGTTCTGACGTTTACCACCCCTAGACTAGATATACGACATATCAGACGAAGAGACCGGACTGTAAGGTAGTGTTACTGACAGTCTTTACAGGAGTTAGAGCAGACTTGCTTGTTGATCTTCTAATCGCTCAATACCCGGGTGGCCGTTACGTTTAGCTGGCCGCTTGCGGCTTGTTGGTGTTTGATATGATCATCACCTACTGCCGGCGTATTGATGAGTCTTTAGAGTCCTACATAGAGGTTTCCTGGCTCAGGCGAAACGGAGTAGGAGCACATATATGATATGTGCAGGATCGAGATTGGTACGAGTATGTGATACCGTATTCTATTCTCGTGATATATGATATCGACCGGTTATATGTGATATAGCCGGGTTATCGGATCAAGTGTTGATTCGATGAAATGATATATATTATTATATGCTCACTTAAGTATTTATTATTCTCACTTATGATACATTTAACATATATGTGATATATGTTTATTGTATTGTTTTCTATTGTTATATAAATATTATATATGTGATATATAATATTATGATATGCTAGGTTATACATGCAGCAAGGATATATGAGAATTATACCATGCTAAATATAATGTTTGGATTTAAATTCTTAAGTGATTCAAAATTTTGGAAATGAATCATGGTGGAAGCTTCATGAAGCTTGTTGATAACCATTGACAAAGTCTACCCTTTTGTTTTTCCTAAGATATTTTCTAACTCAACCATTACCCATAGCCATGGTTAACTCTCTACATAAGTTATGGTTTAATATATACTAACCCATGGTTGCATTTCTAACCTTATCCCATTCATTCATCTTCTTCTTCCTCATCTCATTTTAGCTCTCTTGACTTTGAGATCAAGAAGAAAAATAGTGAGAAATTTAATTCTAAAGTGAGCAAAATTCCTACTTCATCATCCTCTTCTATACTAGCCATATAGATTAGTGTGTTAGCTTCATTAATTCCGTATTAGTGAAGAGAGCTTGAGTCCGTGTTTCCTCGACGTAGATCATCATAGACTTTGAAGACTTCAAGTAAGGATGCATCATACATCTTGTGGAGCCTCTCAAGTGTTCGGGAGCTCGTTGATCGCAGCGAAGGGACCACTACTTGGAGCTTGTGAAGTGAAGGAGTGGACTACAAAGGTTGTAATCTTTAATCACTTAGAAGTAAAGTTGATTACTTGATGTTTCCGTATGAATCCCTAGTTAAAGATCTTGGTTAGGGTTGTTTAAGCATGGCAAATTTTTAATTTGGCATGGATGATGCCACCCAAAACCTTGTTGTCGTGCTTAGGAACCCTACAATGGTCACTTTGTGTCGTATGCATTTGTTTTATCTTTGGTTGCCCATGGATTGTATACGGAGACTAATTTGTGTTGTCGCCCGTAGGGTATGGATTAGTCCAAATCCGTATTCTCTTAGATTTTGGTTTGTTTGATTTAAGGATTGTTAATATTATTTGAGATTAAGATCAAACTTAAATGTTTGTTAAGGATACATTAGTCTAATTTTAGACTAAGATCTACTTAACAAGATTTTAGGATCATTTAGATCCACCGAAAGAGTATTTGGGCTCTATTATTTTAGTTTAAGGACGTTGCGCTCCGTTATTAGTTTAGGGACGTTGCGGTCCACAGATCACCATTTTTAAGGTGAGGGTTTAGTTTAAGGACGTTGTGGTCCATAGTAGTTTAAGGACGTTGCGGTCCGTTATTAGTTTAAGAACGTTGCGGTCCACAGTTGCTGGTTTTTGGGAACCACCACCTCTCTGATGACGTTGAAGAGTTACAACGACATGTATCAGAGGTGTGGGGAGATATACCCTTGAACCAATGAATGTTCATCAGGGACTTGATAGTCCTGTTTGAGACTAAGGCCAGTTTAGAAGAAGACATATGGGCTCGGTCGATCTGGGATTTGGCCAACCTTGGGCTCAACCCACTTGATTACTTATTTGGGTTTGATCCCCTTTCTATATCAACACTGCTGAGCATTGATTTAGGTTCAGACACACTTTTTCTTTTTGTTTTATTTATATTCTTTTATATAGAGTGTTAAATAATCTATGGTGCCTACGTGCAGAGCACGTGAGGCACTCGGCATTGAGCGCCAAACACTGAGTGCTAATGCACCTTTTTATTGAATAGCACCCACGTGAGGGGCACGTGGAGTGCTCGACGCTGAGCGTCAGACTTTGAGCGCTAAGCGCATCATATTAAATAGCGCCCACGTGAGGAGCACGTTGAGCGCTCGACGCTGAGCACCAGACTTTGAGTGCTAAGTACTAAGCTTTCTGTTCTGCTCAATTCAATTCTTTAAGAATTAGATTCTCACTTGTGAAAGACTTTAACTTATAGATGTGAGATCTGGAAAAAGAACTAAATTCTTCTGATGTGAGAGTTAAACTCTTAGATATGAAGGAGACGCTATGATCTCTCTTATTTTTATTTACCTTGAGGAGAAATCATTCTCGTCTTTGAAGTTTGAAGTTTATGGGGGGTTTCTTCTGTCCAAGACTTGAAGTCTTGGGTCCTTTATATAGCGGAGGCCAATTTTTTGATTTAGTTAAGGAAATCTCTCATTGAGAGATCCCTAATTGATCTGGGGATTTTATCCACCGTTGGATCTTTGATCTTAGGCCTTTTGTTTTATAGAAGATATTTTTCTTGTTCTCAACAAGATTGAAAAAATATTTTTCCGTACAGAGCTTATTCTGTATCTTGGTGATTATTAATCACCATTGGATCTTTAATCCAACGGTGCTCCGTTTTACAGAAATTAATCTTTCTTGTTTTAGGAATTTTCGAGGAATATTTTCTCAACAGAATTTAATTCTATAATTTGATGATTTATTATTTTCGTTGGATCTTTGATATAAGGGTGGAGAACTTTTACTTTTGGCTATGGCGCTCTCGTTCTTTGCACGTGAGGTGCTGCCTCAGAGTTTTTAACTCTTAGTGCTGCCTCAGAGTTTTTAACTCTGGGCGCTGGCGCTCTCGTGCTTTGCACGTGAGGTGCTGCCTCAGTTCAAATTTTGAATAGAGCCTTGCTCTCTTATTGGGGGGAAACAGGGCCGATAGGATTCGAACTTGCAGGCTAAAGAACAGCAGTAGAGAGGCTTAACCAGTGAGCTAAAAGATGTTTCTCACTTTTATTGAACAAATTTAACGTATAATCTCCTAGTCGGGCTGAAATACACGTTTCTATATATTAACTGTGTTACAATTATAAAGGGATTTCAGGGTCGTTACATCCTACCCTCCTTATAAAAATTTCGTCCTCGAAATTTACACAAGGAATAATCTTCAAACAGATGAGGGTATCATGTACGCATATCATATTCTCGCTCCCAGATTGATTCTCCTGGCGAATTCCTTCTCCACATCACCAGACTAGCTTGACCATCTTGTTCCGCAATGTTTTCTCTTTCCGATCTAGTATCTCAACTGACTGTTGCTCGCAAGTCAGATCGGTCTGCACAGTGAGCTTCGAGTGATCAAGTATGTGGCTGGGGTCGCTCACTTATCATCGTAGCTAGGATATATGGAACACATTGTGCACTCCTTCCAATGAGGGAGGTAGTGATAAGAGGTACGCCACTTCTCTAACTCGTTCAAGTATATTGAACGGTCCGATGTACTTTGGACTAAGCTTGCCCCGTTTGCCAAATCGTATCACTCCTCTGTTTGGACAGATCTTCAGAAATAAAGGCTCTCCTGGTTGGAACTCCAACTGTCGGCGATTTGCGTCTGATCAATGCATCTGTCAGTCCTGAGCAATGCACATCTTGTCCCTGATCGTGCGAACTACATCGACAGTTACCACGATCATCTCTAGCCCAAGGAGTTCACAGTCTCCAATGTCGTCCTAACTCAGCGGGAAACGACATTTACGTTCATAGAGTACGACGAATGGTGTCATCCCAATGCTTGCCTGGTAACTGTTGTTATATGAAAACTCTACAAGGTATTGGTGATCTTCCCATGAACCTCTGAATTCTGGCATATAGGCTCTAAGCATATCTTCCAGGATCTGATTTGTTCGCTCGGACTGTCCGTCTATTTGGGGATGATATGTCGTGCTGAAGTTCAGACTCGTTCCCATGCTGTCTTGAAGACTCTGCCAAAACTAGGATCAGAATCTAGTATCTCGGTCAGAGAAGATGCAGACAAGTACCCCATATAATCTCACGATCTCCTGCATGAGTTTATGGGTATCATGATAAGTATCATACATCTTGAAGGTTGAAATCTTTACTTTATACTTTTTACTTACTCCATGTACTTTTTTGCCAACGTCTCGGTCGATTGGCCAACTATAAATGAAATTAAGTAGGCCGACTTGGTGAGTCGATCCACAATAACCCAAACTACGTCGTTACCCTTCGTACTGTGAGGGAGTGAAGTTATGAAGTCCATGGTAATGTGTTGCCACTTCCATTCTGGGATTGGTAACGGCTGAAGTGGACCATTAGTTCTGTGATGCTCAGTCTTCACTTGCTGATAGATTAAGCACTTAGCTACGCTCCTTGCTACTTATTACTTCATTCCATGCCGCCAGTAATGCTGCTTTAGATCCTTGTACATCTTCGTACCTCCAGAGTGTACAGAATATGGAGTGCTGTGAGCTTCTTTTATCAACTCTTCTCAAACAGGGCTGACTAGCATTCATAAACGGCTCCCATAGCGTAAGGATCCATCTTCGTGGATGATGAAGACGGTTTGAAGACCACATTCTACTGGTTTTCGGATCTTTTGTAGCCTGGCATCATTTATTTGAGCTGTCTTGATCTGATTGACAAGAGTGAACTGAACTTGTAAGTTCATCAGGGATGATGTGTTACCTGGCACAACTACTTCAATCTTGATTCCATGCAATTCTTGTTGTAGCTTTCACTGGTCAGTGAGGTTCATTAGTAAAAGCTGGCGACTAAGTGCATTGGGAACTATGGTCATCTTTCCAGGATGATATTGTAGGTTGATATGAAAGTCTTCCATGAGTTCTAGCCATCTTCTCTACCGCATATTGAGTTCTTTCTGAATAAAAACATACTTCAGACACTTATGGTCATTGTATATATCCACTCGCTCTCCTAAAAAATAGTGACGCCAAATCTTGAGTGCGAAGATAACGGCCGCCAATTCCCGATCATGTATTGGATAGTTGTGCTCAAGAATCTTTAACTGTCATGATGCAAAAGTTATAGCCTTTCCATGTTGATGCAGAACGCATCCTAATCTCTTACCGGATGCATCACAATATACATCGAATCTACCATATCAATCTAGTATTATAAGAATAGGTGCAGAAGTTAAGCTCAACTTGAGTTCTATGAAAGTCTTATCACAAACTTCTGACCACACGAATACTTCGTCTTTACATATAAGCTTGGTCAGGGGTGCTGCGATCTTTGAAAATCTTTTGATGAAGCGTCTATAATGTCCTGCTAAGCCTAAGAAGCTTCTTATATCTTTGACTAACTTTAGTGTCAGCCACTCACTGACAGCTCACACTTTTGCTAGATCCACATATATTCCTTCGCCTGAAACAATGTGTCAGAGAAATCCGACCTGGTCTAGCCAAAATTCATACTTGCTGTACTTTATGTAGAGCTGATGCTATCATAGGGTCTCCAGGACAATGCGTAAGTGCTCGGCATGTTCTTTCCGATTCTTAGAATACACCAGGATGTCATCAATGAAGATAACAACAAACCTATCTAAGTACTCATGGAAAACTTGGTTCATCAGGTTCAAAAAAATGGCCGGTGTATTGGTTACTCCAAATAGCATTACTAGATATTCATAATGGCTATAACGAGTCCTAAATGCTGTCTTCTGAATGTCGGACTCCCTGACCTTCACTTGATGATAGCATGAATGAAGATCCAATTTGGAGAAGACATGAGATCCACTTAGTTGATCGAAAAGATCATCGATATAAGGTAGCAGATACTTGTTCTTAATTGTCGCTCGTTCTGTGCCCGGAAATCCATGCACATCTGGTAAGTACCTTCTTTCTTCTTTACTAGCAACACCAGGGATCCCTAACTTAAGGTACTGGGTCTAATCTAGCCTTTCTTTAGGAGTTCGTCTAACAGGATATGCAGTTCCTTCAATCTTTCTAGATTTAGTCGATATAGAGCTTTAATTACAAGTTGTGCACCGGGTTGTAAATCAATACCAAACTCTAGAGCTTAGTCGGGAGGCAAACCTGCTATGTCTTCAGGGAATACATCCTCAAACTCTCTGACAACCTCTGGCTTCAATCCCTTCGCTTGCAATGTTACAATCTCTGCTTTCTTTTGTTTTGCTCAGTAGATGCTATGTGCTAAAGTCTGGCCTTCCCTTTTGAAATAGAACACCGGATGATCTGGTATTTCAAACACTACCCTCTTTTGGCGACAGTCGATGGTTGTGAAGAAATTTCCCAGCCAGTCCATTCCCAACACCACGTCGAAATTCGGTATGTCTAGTACCCTAAAGTCTGCATAGAATTATCGACTGCAGATGACCATTGGACACATATCATATCCTAAGGTTACTTTTAGAATGGCATTCCGTGAAATGACATTTCAACAGGATACAAGCGGCTTAACTGGGATCGCATGCGTTCTTACGAACCGTTGCGACATAAAACAATGTGATGCCTAAATATTGAAGAGCGCGAGTGCATGTAGGGTGGATACTAAGATTATACCAGTGATAATCTGACCCGTAGCTTCGGCCACTTCGATCGACATAGTGAATTCTTGGCGTCGCGGCATGTTCCTCTATGCCTGGTTAAACACGCGGCTTTGAGGTTGGTCGGTTCGGGTGCGGGAAGTTGGAGCTGGTAGAGCTAACCGGGTAGGAGAGGCTTAGATCGTCAGTCTAGCTGGGGGTAATTAGGCCCTCGGTTCTAGGGGCATACTCCGATAATAAGAGTCGAAGACCAACAAATCAAGCACAAGTTGTTCGCCCTATGACATTTCTTCACTAAATACCTTGTTCTTTAGCAGGAGTTGCAAAAGTTTGGCTTATTGGTAGCGAACAAACCTCCAGGCCTCTGAGATAGTCTGTTTAAAGCAGACCTGGAAGAGACCCCTCCTGTGATCTGGTGCACAGGGCGTTTCACAACGGCCGACTGTGGCATGTCCCTCTTCTTCACTACTACCTCATAGCGTTGGGCAGCTTTTAAAGCGAGTTCTTGGGTTGGAAAATTCCTTGTAGCTAGTGCGTCTTAGATATCAGGGTCTAACCCTGCTAGAATCTTCATGCTCGGATGTCAGTAGTGGGAATAAGGTGTGCAGCGAACCTTTTACGACCTTGTGTTAGTAGTGTTTAAATTAGATTGGAAAATTTAACTTGAGGCTATAATGTACCTGTCAAGCATGGTAGACTCAAAATCATATTCTTCCATAAACTTGACCCACATCGAACCTTATTGTAGATGAATGAATTGCTGCTCCATGTCAAAACGGGCAGTCTTCGGAATGTACTTTGCGTCGAAGAGGTCTTGGAATGTTTTCCACTATTTTGGTTGTTCAAGACGGCTCTCTTCTGCCTTCCACCATACCCTGGCGTTATCTGTCAATTGCATCTTAGCTGTTAGTGTATATGCCCTAGAGGCCATTACTGTATCATACTAGTTTGTATATTACTTAATGGATGCTTGGGATATTCACCTTGTATATACAATCTTGCTCAAAATAGTAGTATGCTACTTGGTTTGTTTCTACTTCAATGTGTACTTGTGTTTATTTCAGTATATCACTTATACGCATTAGTGGAGCCCTTAGGATCTTTGCTTGATTACCAGCGTTGTGATGGCAGTCACACTAGTGGGGGCTGGGTAATCTATAAGCACATCCTTATTCAGGTCCCTGGTCGCAGGACTATCGAGACAGGGCATCGATACTCCGGAGTAGACCAGCGCATGCGCTTCTCATCCCAGTGTGGGAGACGGTCTGTCCCACAGCCGTCAGTACGTCGTACTTGAGATAGTATGCGGGTGCTCGTTAGGTTACGGGTACACTGGACAGGACTCGTCGGGAACTGACTAGTTGGTATTATACCTATCGTCAGTTATCAGTTCCCAGGTGACATGAGTACAGCTTAGTCCGCTGACTTGACACTGTCACTTCGCCTCGGGTGTGTTCCCACTGTACTTTGATCACTACCCTACCACGGCTCAAAGGAGTCGTGCAAACAGGTGGTAGTTGGGTGCAGTCCCGAAGCACTTGGAGGCAGTGACGGTTAGACAGGATTCGTCTCTCCCGGTATTGGGGGTTGACATCGCGCTGTGTCTAGGAGAGCCATTACACGAGTAGTCCCTGGCCAGGGCAAACGAGATATACTGGTAGGTTTCCAGTGTTATCTCAGGGTGTATTGGGCTTCACTCCGGCACGACTTGTACCGCTATTGGGGGACTGACGTTTACCGCCCCCTAGGCCCGCCATGCGATGTATCAGACGAACAGACCGGACTGTACGGAGAATGTCACGCTCAGGCTCAGTAGGAGTTCAGATGGGTTTCGCCTCGTCGGTCTTCTTGTCGGCATTACCTGGGGACCGTTACGCACAGCTAGTGCCGCTTGCGGTCTGTGGTTAAACCCACTGCCAGCGTAGTGTCGAGTCTTTAGAGTCCCACACAGAAAGCTTTTCGCCTTTAGGCAAAAGAGTAGAGGTCGCATGGTATTGCGACAGGTCGCATGGTTTTGCGACAGGGTTCGGTCACATCCGTGCACTTGTGCACGTACAGTGTCCGGACAGTTTACACTAGCGGGCTTTGGTTTAAGCCAGATCCTAGTGTACCTTATGGGATTGGATTTATCCAGTTTGCATTCGTGTTCCTCGGAACGCGGATGCGGGTGTGTATGCACAGTTGACAGGGAGGCAGAGGCAGCGGATTCTCATTAGGGTTGTTGACAGTTGACCGTTGACTTTTTGACTTTATGCTCAACCCTAATGAGAATATGATATGTGATTAACTATTATATTAATTAAGTATTATGGTGATATGGTTGTTGACTTGTTGACTTTTGTTGACTTGTTGACTTTGGTGACTTGTTGACTTTTGTTGACTTGTTGACCGGTTGACTAGGCTTGACTAGTTGACCATCATGATAACCATGGTTATCATTTCATGCCAAAGACTTTTTCTTGCTTGTTCATTTGAGTAAAATGAGTGCATGACATGATAAGGTTATGGTTACTTCAACCATCACATAAGACTTTTGTTGATATGATGAGTTATCATTGCTTTGGATTATGAGAGGGTGAGAGACAAAATACTTGCTCATTCTTTCTTGCTCATTCTCTCTCTTGTTCTTGAGCTCTCCTCTTGCTCTCACCCTCAACCTCTTGCTCCCTCTCTTGATCTATGGTTCTCTTGTCTCATGAGTTGAGAATCAAGAACCATAGATAAAATCCCATTCTAAATCATCTCTACTCATTCTAGTTCACTAGGTTTAGCAAACCAAGTGAACTAGTTTCTTCAAAGAACGAAGAAGGAGCTAAAGGTTGGAGCTTTCAAGTGGATCTATCTTCGGCGTACGGAGACAACGAGAAGGAGCCATCGAACCACCATCGGAGCTTGAAGAGAAGGAGTTCAAGTTTAGGTATAACCATCTTCATCCGAGTAGCTAACTCTCTTTAGCATAGTTTGCTAGTTTTAGTTTAGACAACGATCCCGACCATAGTTTAGTCCATGTTGCCTCTTGCGTTAAAATTTTGATTTTATACCGTTTCCGCCTCCCCGTAAGAACCGGGGGTCGCAACGTGGACTTACAGTGGTATCAGAGCCTAACTAAACTTAAACTAGCTTGGTAGTGAAGTGTAACGAAGTTCGGAACCGGAAAAATCCAAAAACCAAACTTTTACAAAATCTGAGTTTCTGTTGAAATTTTTTCTGGTCAAAATGAAAAACTTTATACTCCTAAATTCGGCTCAGGGTTTTGTGTGAACACCCAAGAAAAACGATACAGTGATTCGCCTAAAGTGCCGCGCTTCCGCCGCGTGATCCTTCTTAGCCGCCGCGGAACCGCCGCGACTTGGTGTCTTCTCTGCATCGTTTTTCGTGCAGTGTGTTTGTGTGTTGGTTTTGGGATTTTTAAAATATATTATATGTGCCCAGATTTTCCAGAAAAGAAATTTCCTTTTGGGGTCCTATAATTCCGTATTTTTTCCGAACTTCACTGCACTTTGACTATGATGGTTATATCTGTGATGCTTGCATGTATTGAACGTCGGCTAATCGCTATAAGTCGATTAGTCGGGGTTATACATGATCTGTAATGTGCTGGAATGTGTATATGAATGTGTTGGACTGTCGTGGGTGAATAGCCGGGGTGGATGTGAGATGAGCTTTTGTTTTTCTTTCATTCATTGTAAATGTAAATTGATGTAATAATTATTATTTGTTTGACCGCACAACCGGGTCGGGGTTGTAGCCGTCATTGTATAATTCTTTTTACTGTTTTTGCTCCTAGGATAGACCCATGGAGGGGTGCACAAACTACCGAGTACTTGGCGGGTAGTTTGCCGCACCCGTAGGGGTCTTGGGTGGGGTATTTGGCTATTCACCGCGACCGTGTTATCCGCTTTTCGTTTCAGGCTCGAAAGGATTGCGGATTGCTAGTATATCCAATGCATTCATCTGTGATCTGTAATGTCTATCATTGCTTATTATTTAGGTGTTGCTTATGTTTTACAGACGCGCTAGCCCAGCCCCCGCTCTGTCGTTAGTTAAGTAACCTAACGGGTAATGACGGGGCCCAGTGGCGAATGCGAATGGCATAAGCGTACGTCATATTTTGGTTGTTTTCTGCAATGGTAGGGTTAAATGATGGGACGCATTAAAAGAACTAATGCAAGAATATCACGCATTAAAAGAACTAATGCAAGATAATAAACCAAGTTAAAGTCGTTGGAACACTTTCGAAAAACCACTCGGTTCTTTTCAAAACAAACTTTTAAAATACGGAGTTTGAGCCACTCCATTTAAAAGCTATCTCGTTCCATCGACCAAATCAAGTTCACTACGTTCACGGTTTTGCCAAAACCATCCGTAGCCCTCCATCATTTCAGTTAAATATTCGGTAGTATTCAAGCTATGTATTTTGACCTCACGCCAAGGCATAGTGATTGGTAGCTGCCGGATATTTATCTGTTGCATAGATAGAATGCGTTGGTTTGAGACAGTCGTACTGCCATTTTGGCCTACGTCAAGGGTATGTACGGGTGGATTCAAATTAACCTGGATAATGATGGGACGAACTTGACATGTGACTTATGACATTTTGACCTCACGCCAAGGTCATAAGAGCATGGGGCAAAAATCCACATCGGGAGTTTCATAAGTACTGAAACTTGCTAGATTTGCATACCATTTGGAGTGTGATGATTCTGGTAGGATTCCTTCAGTTTTGTCACGCGATGATATTTGGATCCCGATCCTACTGTGAGTATATGCTACTCCTCGGGAAATTTCTCACTTAACGATCAATGCTATAAACCTAGTAGGTGCCTAGAAAGGTGTTAGCGGGGCTACGCCCCCAGGGAAAAGAGGTTCTCTAATTAAGGAACTTCGCGAAAGCGTTGGAAAACCTCCCTCGAAGTACCGACACCGGCCTGGCTGAACGGTTAAGCAAGTATTGTGCGGTGGGATTGATCCCGGCTAATTCTTCCTTTATGGTTTGAGGAGGGATTCGAGAAACAGTGGGAGCCATCCTGTTTAGACAAACTAAAAACCACTCTAAACTTGCAAGAGCATCATGCTGAGTGTTTCTTCTTCTCTCTCCTAATTGCAGCGACCAATCAACATGACTGGACTTAAGTTACTCCTAGATAAAAACAAACTGACAGGGCCAAACTACAAAGATTGGCTCAGGAATGTCAAGATCGCAATCACTTATGACAAGCTGGGGTATCTTCTTACCACCAAAGCTCCCCCTGTCCCTGGTCCAACTTCCAGCGTCGCGGATAAGGAAATCCGCAAGACTTGGGAGATTGATAGCGCGAAGGCCAAGTGCCTCCTGCTTGCCTCGATGGACAACGAACATCAGAGGAGGCATGAGAATATGGACATGGAGTCCATATTGCTCCATACAAAAGAACTGTATGGAGAGCAATCACGTATCGCAAGATACGAAGCGTCGAAAAAGTTGTTTTCGACAAGAATGGCCGTCGGATCATCAGTAGCCGAGCACGTGCTAAAGATGATCGGCTTCATTGAGGAGCTCGCTGACCTAGGGATCACATTGGAGAGTGAGCTATATACGGATATAGTTCTCCAGTCCCTTCCTTCCACTTACGCCCAGTTTATACTGAACTTCAACCTACAAGAAAAAGAGGTTGAACTATCAGAGCTCCTCAACATGCTGAGGAGCGCAGAGGGCACCCTACAGAAAGGTAGGGAAACATCCACTTTGTTTGTAGGAGGATCATCTTCTTCTAGGTCCAAGGCGAAAGCCAAGGGAAAGAAGAAGAAGGCCCCCGCCAAACCAAGGGGCGGTGTTGGTAAAGTGGATACGAAGGGAAAAGGCAAAGCAACAAAGTTAGCGGGAAAGCTTGTGGATAAGGAAGAATGCTTCTATTGTCATAAGAAAGGACACTGGAAGAATGATTGCAGGGCCTGGAAGGCCAGAACACAGGAATTGAAGCAGGTTGCAGCTTCAGCTTCAGGTGTGTATGTTATTGAAAACTGTCTTTCAATAAACTCTACTTCCTGGGTATTGGATACCGGATCAGGATCTCATATCTGTAATTCTTTGCAGGCGTTGAGAAACCGTAGTGTTTTGAAAGCAGGTGACATGACCCTCAGAGTTGCAAACGGAGCTAGCATGGATGCTAAAGCCGTGGGGGACTATCACCTGGGAATGTCAGATGGACATGTTTTGGTTTTGCGTAATTGCTTTTTTGTACCCAACGCAACTTGTAATATCATTTCTGTATCTTTAGTTTCTAAAGAAGGTTATGAATTTGCGTTTGTAAGTAATGTTGTAAACATTCACCTTAATCAAGTATTGATTGGGTCAGGTACTCTGAGTAATGGTATATACGTGTTAAACCAACCACAGATTTTTAATGTCCAGAATACACACAAAAGAAAGTCTCCAGAAATAAATCAGACTTTCTTATGGCATTGTAGATTGGGTCACATCAATGAGAGAAGGTTGACGAAGTTACATACAGAAGGGTATTTGAATGCGTTCGAATATCAGTCGTATGCCACTTGTCAATCCTGTCTCAAGGGAAAGATGACAAAGACTCCGTTTACTGGACATGGAGTAAGAGCGAGCGAGCTCTTGGGACTCGTACACAGTGACGTGTGCGGTCCAATGTCTACACATGCCCGAAGCGGACATTCTTACTTCATTACTTTTACGGATGACTTCTCAAGGTACGGTTATGTCTTCTTAATGAAACATAAGTCCGAGGCCTTTGGAAAATTCCAGGAGTATAAGAATGAAGTAGAGAAACAGACCGGCAAAAGTATTAAGATTCTAAGATCGGATCGAGGTGGAGAATACTTAAGTGCCGAGTTCCTGGACTATTTAAAAGAGAACGGAATTCTCTCTCAGCTTACTCCTCCTTACACCCCGCAACATAACGGTGTATCGGAGAGACGGAACCGCACCCTATTGGATATGGTGCGGTCCATGATGAGTAACGCTGAGTTGCCGCGATCGTTCTGGGGGTATGCGCTAGAATCAGCTGCATACCTTTTGAACCGAGTTCCGACTAAGACTGCGCCTACCACCCCATATGAAATGTGGAGTGGGAAGAAACCCTATCTTCAATATCTGAAGATCTGGGGATGTCCAGCTTTTGTCAAAAAGCAGCATGCGGACAAACTTGAGGCACGCTCAGTACTGTGCAAGTTTGTGGGATACCCAAAGAACACCAGGGGGTATCTTTTCTACTACGCAGAGGAACAAAAAGTCCTTGTTTCTCGTAATGCCCACTTTCTAGAACACCAGTTCTTGGAAAAGGAAATTAGTGGGAGCGCAGTAGAACTAGAAGAAATTCCAGAACCACAGACTATTACTGAAAGGTTAGTGGAACCAGAGGGTTCAACAGAACAGGACATTCCTACGCCGCTCCGCAGGAGTAGTAGGCAGTCTCATCCGCCCGAGAGATACTGCGGTTTTCTCATAGACGGGGATAGAGAGGATTGCATCATAGATTATGATGAGCCTACTAGCTTCCAGCAGGCCGTTCAGAGCGTTGACTCAGTGAAATGGCTGGATGCAATGCGGACCGAAATGGAGTCCATGTACACCAACAAGGTATGGACGTTGGACATTGCTCCAGACGGGGTAAAACCCGTAGGATGCAAGTGGATCTTCAAAAGGAAGATTGGTGTAGATGGACAGGTTGAGACCTATAAAGCTAGGCTGGTAGCAAAGGGTTTTCGTCAAAGACCTGGCTTGGACTACGACGAAACCTTTTCTCCAGTAGCCATGCTGAAATCCATTCGGATCCTTCTTGCCATTGCTGCCTTCCACGATTATGAGATCTGGCAAATGGACGTAAAGACAGCTTTTCTAAATGGAAATTTAGAGGAGTGTGTCTATATGGACCAGCCAGAGGGTTTCATTCAGAGTGGGAGCAGCGGAAAGGTGTGCAAGTTGCTTAAGTCCATCTATGGACTAAAGCAGGCATCGCGGAGTTGGAACATCTGCTTTGATGAGACGGTCAAAGAATTTGGCTTTATCAAAAATCCAAATGAACCATGCATCTATAGTAGATTTGTAGCGAGAACTGTAGTATTCCTCGTTTTATACGTGGATGACATTCTCTTAATAGGAAATGACATTCCTATGCTACAATCTGTCAAGGGGTTCTTGTCACACAGGTTCTCCATGAAAGACCTGGGTGATGCCTCATACATTCTGGGTATCCGAATCTACCGTGACAGATCCAAGAGGATATTAGGACTTTCACAGTCCAGGTACATCGACACCATACTGAAGAGGTTCAGTATGGAAGATTCCAAGCGCGGTAACCTACCGGCTTGTCACGGGATCACCCTCTCTAAAGAGATATCTCCCAAGACTGATTTGGAGAGGGATCGCATGTCTATTATACCCTACGCTTCTGCGGTAGGCTCTATAATGTATGCGATGTTGTGTACCAGACCGGATGTAGCTTATGCACTGAGTGTGGTAAGCCGGTATCAGTCTAACCCAGGGGAGAAACACTGGATAGCGGTAAAGAACATTCTCAAGTACCTGAGAAGGACTAAGGAGATGTTCTTGGTGTATGGCGGAAAAGACCTCCAGATCGAGGCCTTTGCTGACTCCAGCTTCCAG
Organism: Agapanthus africanus; assembly: GCA_030015575.1. Lineage (NCBI taxonomy): Eukaryota > Viridiplantae > Streptophyta > Magnoliopsida > Asparagales > Amaryllidaceae > Agapanthus > Agapanthus africanus. Next base: position 459,759,488 of record CM057350.1, on the reverse strand, counting down.
AGTGACAAGGATGATTCTAAGTCCATGTCGGGTTTTGTCTTTACCCTCAATGGAGGGGCGGTGTGTTGGAAGAGTTCCAAACAGGAAACCGTTGCAGACTCGACGATGGAAGCGGAATACATCGCTGCATCTGATGCCGCAAAAGAAGCTGTCTGGATGAGGAAGTTCTTGAAAGAACTTCAGGTGGTTCCGTCCATTGTTGATCCAATACCTCTGTATTGCGACAACAACGGGGCTATAGCTTTAGCGAAGGAACCCAGGTCCCATCAGAAATCCAGGCACATCTTAAGGCGGTATCACCTGATCAGGGAGATCGTAGATCGCCAGGAGATCGAGGTTCGGAGAGTCGCTTCAGAAGACAACACTGCAGATCCATTCACCAAGGCCTTGCCCCAGACTCAGTTCGAGCGGCTGATCGAGATGATAGGTCTTCGATACGCCAGTACATGGCCTTAGTGCAAGTGGGAGATTGTTAGTGTATATGTCCTAGAGGCCATTACTGTATCATACTAGTTTGTATATTACTTAATGGATGCTTGGGATATTCACCTTGTATATACAATCTTGCTCAAAATAGTAGTATGCTACTTGGTTTGTTTCTACTTCAATGTGTACTTGTGTTTATTTCAGTATATCACTTATACGCATTAGTGGAGCCCTTAGGATCTTTGCTTGATTACCAGCGTTGTGATGGCAGTCACACTAGTGGGGGCTGGGTAATCTATAAGCACATCCTTATTCAGGTCCCTGGTCGCAGGACTATCGAGACAGGGCATCGATACTCCGGAGTAGACCAGCGCATGCGCTTCTCATCCCAGTGTGGGAGACGGTCTGTCCCACAGCCGTCAGTACGTCGTACTTGAGATAGTATGCGGGTGCTCGTTAGGTTACGGGTACACTGGACAGGACTCGTCGGGAACTGACTAGTTGGTATTATACCTATCGTCAGTTATCAGTTCCCAGGTGACATGAGTACAGCTTAGTCCGCTGACTTGACACTGTCACTTCGCCTCGGGTGTGTTCCCACTGTACTTTGATCACTACCCTACCACGGCTCAAAGGAGTCGTGCAAACAGGTGGTAGTTGGGTGCAGTCCCGAAGCACTTGGAGGCAGTGACGGTTAGACAGGATTCGTCTCTCCCGGTATTGGGGGTTGACATCGCGCTGTGTCTAGGAGAGCCATTACACGAGTAGTCCCTGGCCAGGGAAAACGAGATATACTGGTAGGTTTCCAGTGTTATCTCAGGGTGTATTGGGCTTCACTCCGGCACGACTTGTACCGCTATTGGGGGACTGACGTTTACCGCCCCCTAGGCCCGCCATGCGATGTATCAGACGAACAGACCGGACTGTACGGAGAATGTCACGCTCAGGCTCAGTAGGAGTTCAGATGGGTTTCGCCTCGTCGGTCTTCTTGTCGGCATTACCTGGGGACCGTTACGCACAGCTAGTGCCGCTTGCGGTCTGTGGTTAAACCCACTGCCAGCGTAGTGTCGAGTCTTTAGAGTCCCACACAGAAAGCTTTTCGCCTTTAGGCAAAAGAGTAGAGGTCGCATGGTATTGCGACAGGTCGCATGGTTTTGCGACAGGGTTCGGTCACATCCGTGCACTTGTGCACGTACAGTGTCCGGACAGTTTACACTAGCGGGCTTTGGTTTAAGCCAGATCCTAGTGTACCTTATGGGATTGGATTTATCCAGTTTGCATTCGTGTTCCTCGGAACGCGGATGCGGGTGTGTATGCACAGTTGACAGGGAGGCAGAGGCAGCGGATTCTCATTAGGGTTGTTGACAGTTGACCGTTGACTTTTTGACTTTATGCTCAACCCTAATGAGAATATGATATGTGATTAACTATTATATTAATTAAGTATTATGGTGATATGGTTGTTGACTTGTTGACTTTTGTTGACTTGTTGACTTTGGTGACTTGTTGACTTTTGTTGACTTGTTGACCGGTTGACTAGGCTTGACTAGTTGACCATCATGATAACCATGGTTATCATTTCATGCCAAAGACTTTTTCTTGCTTGTTCATTTGAGTAAAATGAGTGCATGACATGATAAGGTTATGGTTACTTCAACCATCACATAAGACTTTTGTTGATATGATGAGTTATCATTGCTTTGGATTATGAGAGGGTGAGAGACAAAATACTTGCTCATTCTTTCTTGCTCATTCTCTCTCTTGTTCTTGAGCTCTCCTCTTGCTCTCACCCTCAACCTCTTGCTCCCTCTCTTGATCTATGGTTCTCTTGTCTCATGAGTTGAGAATCAAGAACCATAGATAAAATCCCATTCTAAATCATCTCTACTCATTCTAGTTCACTAGGTTTAGCAAACCAAGTGAACTAGTTTCTTCAAAGAACGAAGAAGGAGCTAAAGGTTGGAGCTTTCAAGTGGATCTATCTTCGGCGTACGGAGACAATGAGAAGGAGCCATCGAACCACCATCGGAGCTTGAAGAGAAGGAGTTCAAGTTTAGGTATAACCATCTTCATCCGAGTAGCTAACTCTCTTTAGCATAGTTTGCTAGTTTTAGTTTAGACAACGATCCCGACCATAGTTTAGTCCATGTTGCCTCTTGCGTTAAAATTTTGATTTTATACCGTTTCCGCCTCCCCGTAAGAACCGGGGGTCGCAACGTGGACTTACATTAGCAACTCTTATGCAAGCTATATCTGGCACTTGAGCCGCTGCCAGATCATCCTCAATCGCTTGAGCCCATTCTTCCACTTCAAGCGGGCTCTCATGCAGAACTGAGCTGTTTCGAGAAGGACAGTCTGCTCCCGCTATATCTGCTCCCGCTATCCTTCCAATAGACTCTTGATAGTTTCGAGAAGGACAGTCTGTTCGTTGATAGTCATTATAACGGTAGGTGGAGGTGGTAGTGTAGGCAGTGGTCTATTGCTATTGACGTTGGTGCTGGTATTGTTGGGAGAATCCATCACCTTGATAGAAAAGACAGATTAAGATAGATTTAAGAAATTTGAAATGCTAGGAATATAAATATTTGTTGAGTTCATTAATTCTTATGGTATTTTATTTAAGACTTCATGCAGAACTGAGCTGTATAGGCTACCAATAAAATATGTCACGCCCCACTTCCCAATAAATGGAAACGATGATGTGACAAGCCCATGACATATTTATTCAGAGAAGCTCATTTCCTAAATAAATATTCTAAGTGTATTGAAACAAAAATACACAATGCAAGAATAAATGGAGACTGAAACTTTTTCAACAAATTTCTTTTTTTACATTCAAACTTGAAACATTTACAATATATGAGTTTAACTGAAAAGGAAATACAAGAATAGAAATGCTTAAACAGGTGGCATACATAAACTGAAAGAAAGATAAGCTAAGCTAAGCCTAAGTAGTGATCTGGTCGTAATCCTCCTCAATGGCGTCCACTTCCTCCGTCTCAACAGTACCTGATGAAAATTCCAAGAAAACAAAAGTGGATGGAATGCCTGTCAGCGAACAAGCGCTCGGCAAGTCCCAAAGGTATGGTAAATGTGAAAAGTGCTAGGTATAGCATAAAAATGAAGTAATATAAATGACAAGTAAAAGTGTGTAGAAGTGAACATGGGTATATGTCCTATAGGTCTCTATATGATAACTATGTTAACGTTAAGTCCTAGTGTGAACGTCAACGCAACCGTAGAAGTATTCATGAGCTCAAGAGTGGATCCCCAGGAGCAAGGAAACACAGGAACATTTTATGTGTTAGTATCAGCACTGCAAGCTGTGGAGAAGTCGACCCGACTAAGATTCGAGTAAATAGAATTCAAGTAAGTTAATACGGGATTTTTGAATTTCCATTGGATTCACACTTATAAATACCCCAAGTACCCCGAGTATAATAAATTATAACTGTTAGATTGACTGAGTTGATTTAATTAGTTGGTTATAATATGTCTTGATCGAAACCTTAGATTGCAAAAAGGTGAAGAATGAAGTCGAGTAAGTCAAGTAGAATGCGAGTCATGTCAGTTGAAATCCTGGGTCAAGTAAAGTTAGGTGTTCAAGTTCAAGTTCAAGGGTTCAAATTCAAGATTAGGTTTGAATTTGTATTAAGGTTCTAGGCATATCATATTACTAGATTTAATCTTGTGAATATCTTGAGTTTGGAAAATATCGATAACCGCTGCAAATGAATGGCAGGATTTGTGTCCTTTTCAAAGAGGATTATCATTTGATAATTTCTATCCTAAAGTTACGATCTATATTTATGGAGAGGCAAGTGCTGCATCATTGTCTTCGGCAACCCGGGGCAACTGACAAGAGAAGATGCCACTCAAACCAATCTGCAACCTAAATACGTAACCTAAACTAGTCTTTTAATTTCTAGGGTATTTTAGTAAAAATGTCATTTAAAAATTCTTGTAGGATTTTAATTCGTCCTAAAGCCTCGAATAAGTTTTTAAATAAAAATATGTTATTTAAAAAGTCAAGGTTTTTGTATAAAAACGTATTTATATTTTGTGGTATTTTAGTGTAAAAATCTAACTTTTAAAGTTTATGGTATTTTAATGAAAACTGCCACTTTTGGAAACTTGATGGTATTTTTTAAAAACTTAATTCTTTCATTTAAAAATATAGTTTTCACACTTTATTTTCATAGAAAAGTACGGATTATGATTTATGAAATTTTCCAATGATTTGATTTGTTTTAAAATTCATATTTCTTTAAAATCTATTTTATTCTTTTCGAGACCGAATTCTCCATGGGGAGTTCTGCATCTCGCTCTACTATCTCAAGGACGTGTGATAACCCACACCATCCATAAATAGGTCCACTAACGAAAGTTGTAGAGGCGTAATTGTAAAGCTGTTAAAAATAGCGATTCTTAAAAATGTTTTTTTTGAAAACAAGGGTATTGTTGCGCCACGGCAGCGCCCCGGCCGTCTTACTCGAGGCCAAATTGCAGAATCAAAATTTTTCCTTACTCGGAAACCGGCGCTACCGCGGACAAAGAAAACCCGGATCGTTTACCATTAACCTACGCTAGCTAACTAGAGATGGGGTGAGAAGTATACCGAGTGATCCGAGTCCTCCGGTCTTCTCTTCATCGTCCCGATCTCCCGCGGAAAGTCTTGCCTCGACATCGTCGCCTCCTCGCCGGAAAGGGCACCACATCGCCTTCGTCTTTTACGGGCTCCCGCCTCAATACCGAGGCAACTCGAGCATGAAGCCGGCAACTCGACATGCTCAAGATTCGCTGTAGGAAGTGGTGTGTAGAATCGTAGTCTCTTTTTGGGGTATTGGAGTTTCCTTGATGGAGGAATAAGGTTAAAGGAAATTGGAGCTTTCAATTTTCCAAAAACAAAAAGAATGAGATGAAGAAATTTGTGTCATGCAAGAATGAAAAATTTCTCTCATCCTCACTCATAGTGGCCGGCCTTCTCTTGAATGAGAAAGGTGGAGGGAACAAAACTAAATCATATGAGGGAGGTAAGTGTAGGAGAAGTATGTGGTGACCATATCCAAAGTCAATGAAAACTTCCACCATGCTTTCACTTTAAACCCATACCTATATCAAATCACTCAATTCAAAAGCATGGAGCAAAGATATGAAAACTATCATAATCAAACAATATGCAAAGAAACCACTCACAAAGTGTTATTTGCAAAACTGCAAATAACCCCCTCCATCGGAAAAGTCCGGCCGGGAAAGAACAAAGGAAAACCGGCCGGAACGGAATGCAAACCGGCAACTCCAGAAAACTGGTCCCGTAATAAATTACAGGAAAACCCCTATACTGTGCATACACACCCGCATCTGTATTCCGTCCGGATACAAATGCAATGAGACAAAATCTACACTGTACTAGACTAGGACCGGCTTAAGCCAAAGCCGGCTAGTAAAATCCGTTCGATCCTGATCCGTGCAATACCGCACGTATCTGATCGAACCCTGCCATATAACTATACGGCCACTAGTACAAACCGTCCGATCCTGATCCGTGCAATACCGCACGTATCTGATTGGACCCTGCCATATCTCCATACGGCCTCTACAGCGTTTCGCCCGAAAGCTTGAGTAACTGAAAGTGTGGTGGACTCTAAAGACTCGTCAATACAATGGCTGTGGATTTAACCACTAGCACGTCAGAGGTATAAGCCAATACGTAACGGGCCACCAGCTATTGACCAAAAGGGACGTCGATGAGTGAACTCATCCTGACACCCTACTGAGCCTGTCAGTGACAATATCCGTACAGTCCGGTCCGTTCGTCTATGAGTATCGCATGGCGGGCCTAGGGGGTTGGTAAAAGTCAGACCCCCAAAAGCGGTACAAGTCGTGTCGGAGTGTAGCCCAGAACGCCCTGAGATACTACTGGAATACCTACCAGTAAATCTCCTGCCTCGGCCGAGGGCTTTGCGTAATGGCTCTCCTAGACACAGCGCGACCTCACCCCCAATACCGGGAGAGACGAACCCCTGAAGATCCGCTCACTGCCTCCATGTGGCTCGGGACTGTACCCAACTAAAACCTGTTTGCACGACTCCTTTGAGCCGTGGTAGGGTAGTAATCAAAGCACAGTGGGAACTCACACGAGACAAATGACGATCCTCAGGTCGATGAACTAACCTGTACACATGTCACCAGGGAACTGCTATCTGACGTCTGGTATAAGACCAACTAGCAGGTTCCCGGCGAGTCCTGTCCGGTGTACTCATAACCCAATGAGCACCTGTATACATCTTAGGTGAACCAACTGACACCAGTGGCTTGTGAGACCGGCCACCGCCCCTCGTCGGGGTCTCGACTGTATACACTAGTCTACTAATGGAGTATCGATACCCTGTCTCGAAACTCCTACGACTAGGGACCTTTTAAGGATGTGCTTATAGACCCCAGCTCCCACGTATATGATCGCCATCATACTGCTGGTCGTCAAGCAAGAATCCCAGGGGCTCTATCAACGTGCAATAGCGACATGTCAGGTCACCTAAAGCAGTACACGATGATAAAGATAAACCAGATAGCATACTATCATCTCGAGTAAGACTGTCCTACCGGGATAGGTCCTCCCTCAATCATTGCAATCACGTGCCTGTGATCCAATAATTGACTCTGAGGGCACTATCTCCAACAATCTCCCACTTGCACTCAAGGCTAATTATTGCGATGTCGCATATTCACAGCCCGTGTGATATCGAACACCCAACTCCTCTACTAGTCAGTCGCACAAAGCCTGTTTGCGAAACTATTGCGTTCGAGGAATAGCCTCAGTGAGTGGATCCACTGTGAAGTTTCTTTCTATGTCTCTCTATATCTCAAGTTCGCGGAGAAAGCCATCTCCCGAAATGAGCAATACCTGTCTTAGAATGTCTGGATGTCTGATGGGACCTAGCTCATAAATGAACTCCAAATCCAAACTTCTTAGACTGTATCAACAACTGAACTTAATCAGTAACCTGCGCCATGCCTCCCTCAGTATTGCCTTGGACCACCTGTCCAAAATACTGCCCCTCGTCAGAGGGAGAACTATAACTCTGACAACCTTCTTGTCGTCCATGTCACCTTGGAAGCCTGGAGTGATAACCGTCTCCTAAAGGAGGCAGCCGTTATCATATCCCTAGAACATTCACTTATGTTCTAAAACTGCTTCCGACTGTTCCTCCAGGATGGGATCAATATCAACTTATTGCATCTAGTGCAAGAACAACATCTGGTGTGGTAATTGACATCTCATGATTGACTCAATTGCCTAAGCAAGTGATCTGTCAATCATGCGTATCCCTCTCCCCTTTAGTCTGTAAGACACCTTTAGAGAGGGTGACTCCATTACCTGCAGGTGTACTACCGTGCCAGGAGTCGTCCATTCTAAATACTCTTAGAATGCTGTCAAAGTACCCTGATTGGGAAACCACCCAAATCTAGATCTAAAACCATAGATCTAGTAACCAGTATGTCTGATATAATATCCAAGTCCCATGTGGAGAAAACACTGTGTGACGACCAAAGTATAACCGATCGTAGTATAGGAATATCACTTCCTACTACCTTCTCAACAGATCCACCCCCTATTCTGATGACGTCAAACCTATGACTGTCACATCAGAAATAGATGATCTATCTCCGCTACATCTGCTTTAGTCTATAAATAGACATAAGCCTGATGTCTACCAATGCTTCCGCTGCTCCCACTGACTACGACAACCCTCTGCCAGAGTCATATAGACGTGCACTGCTAAAGCTAGTTTAGAACGACGCTATACTCATCCTCCTGCCCGGTCTCGCAGCCTGGAACAACAACAATGGCAAGTGTGGGTAAACAAGAACTTCCCTGTCACCGTCCTTGAGGCTACCGGAGTACCTCTCGGGTGCCTGAAGTTACCCACCTTATCTGCGGAGTGGCCAATGGAATGTCAAATCAGATTGAATCTTTAGGTTCCTTATTAAATCTTTAGTAATCGTTTGCGGTTCTGGAATCACTTCCAGTTCTACCATACTCCCACTGCTGTTTTTGAAAAAATCCATTTTTAATAAAACTGTGGCGAGTCTAGAACAATATTTCTATTGATCTGCCAGATGGTAGAAAGTCAACCCTCGTCATAGCCTGGGTCAACCCACAAACAGCCATTACAGAAACGTGCCTTGAGTTATCCGGAGTCTGGTTTTAAGCATAACCCGGACAACTCCCCGTACCTTAACATCGTTAAGATATGAACTGTTCTATATCCAATATAGAACCAGAGGCACTGATTTATTTGAACCAGATTCAAATCATGCAGCTGTCTCCAGTGCATGTCAACTAAATGGAGAGAGGCCGATCAGCGTTACTCAACTTAGGAATGCTTCCAATTATGAGTAACCTGAAAGAGAAGCAAGTTCTCATTACTATCAACTGAATACCATACACAAGTATCTACATCTTCGATCACCTTGAAGAATCCCGATACTTGCAATACCTGGTTCTCTACTGTATTCTTATACCAATAACTCCTCAAAACTCAGACCCTGTGTTTCCATGAAGCACATGTCTAAGAACTAGAGAAGTTAAAAGTAAACAGAATATAGTATGAGGACCAACCCCTCTGTCCTAATGGACACTGGACAACATACAATACTCTGTATAAGTCCGCTGAGTCTAATAACTCTTTCACTGTGTGTCGTAGTTTGAAAACTGTACTTATGGTTAAGAAGAATTACACCGCTGTTCAATGCTCCTTACCTAACCATCCACTGATATAGGTAAATGTCATCGACATAATATCAAAAGGTATATCTCACTCTATGAAAATAGACGTACAGATATATCAATTTGAAATTGGTGCACAACAGCGGATATTCAAAACCAAATATTTGCCGACCGGCAAACAGCCCAGGTGATCTCCTCAAATATCACCGATTACAACGAATTCCGATATAATGAGGATGATCACCCAATTCCCAATAACTTACTCCCACTCAGCATCTGTAAAACCATACAGATGTGAGAATCATACCTGGTAAATACATACCCTGGAGCAAGTGTCTAACTGGGAAATCAGTTTTCCATTAACAGCACACATTGAAACTGAAACATTGAAATGTTTCGTCGGGGTATCCTGGTATTCATAGTAATGCCTCTTCCATTATCCAGATTCACAACTGTAACCGTATAATTCTTTGCCATCTTTCTAAATCCCTTTCTGTGTCTTTAGTCATTACCTTCTGTACACCCCTTTAGGCCAAATGGTTTTCTTCCTTCCCTACCGTTCGGCACCAGCCTATGGTTTGGAAGAAGACTATCCAAAAGGCATAAAGGGTGTACTGTCCTAATCCTAGGAACACTCGCAACGCGAGAGAAGGTGAAGATAAAAGACACCTGAATGTACTTTATTCCTATTTCTCCTGAACCAGAATCCATCCCCGAACTGGAACAAGTTCCTTTCGAGTTCGTATATAACCATACGATGGAGTATCCAATAAACTGTGGATCTTCGTAGTGATACGGAGTGTCCTGGAGAAATACAAAGGTGATTTAGGATTGGCGAAGAAATACTTGGTTTGGTCGTGAATATCAGTCGCAATTTACTTTGCCCTCCTACTAATCCCTTGCTTTGTCTTAATCTTAATACCTTCTGCACACCATCGTTATGCTAATTGGTTTTCTTCATTCCCCACCGTTCGGCACCAGCCTAGGGTTTGGAAGAAGACTATCCAATTTGCACAATAGGTGTACTATCTCCTAAACTAAGGAGTACTCACAACTTGAGAGAAGGTAAAAGGGAAAAGACAACTGAATAATCCTATCCGTTTTCTCCAGAACCGGAAACCATCCTCGAATTCCTTCGAGTTCGTATATAACCATACGATGGTTTTGTCCAATGGAAGTGGACGTTCGTAGTAATACGGGGTGTCCTGGAGAAAAGGGTAAAAGTAGGAGTGGCAATGAGGTTTGCAACTCTGACAATCCAAAAGCCAGTGTTAAGAAGGTTCGGTCAACTTGGTCACTGAGTCAAAGTCCAGGGTCGGGTCAATGGTCGCTGCCAAAGAGAGAGAAAAGAAACACTCAGCGTGCACTCTAACCTAGATCAGAATGGTTATCACTTTGTCTAATCAGGAAACCTCCCACTGTACCTCAAATTCTCCTCCAAACCTGAAAGAAGAATTAGTCGGGATCACCCGAGGAGTAAACCAACTCATTAGTGGGAATCGGGATCCAACTATCATCGCATGATAACTTGACGGAATCCACTCAAGTCACCACACTCCAGAAGGTATGCGCAAGCTTGGCAAGTTTCAGTTCTTTTGAAACTCCCGATGTGATTTTTACCCCTAGGACCCAAGTGACCTTGACACAGTCAACAAATCAAAGAGTCCTAGTCAAGTTCAGCCCGTCATTATCCTGGATTGCATTAAACCCACCCGTACGAGCCCTTGACACAGTCAACAAGGCCGCACGACTGTCCTAACCAATCCCATTAATATGCTGCAAACAAACACTACTTAGCTACCGCACACTACGCCTTGACACAGTCAACAAACGCAGCACGAATACTAAGTAATACTTGTAAGAAATGACGGAGGGCTACGACTGGTTTTTGGCGAAAAACCTTTAACGTAATGAACTTGATATCGTTGAAGGAACTGCATAGCCTTTTAGAAAATATAGTGACGAAAACCTTTACTAAAGAGGTCACTCCCGGTGAAGGGATCTCGGCTCTTTCCCCGTAGAATGAGGTGCAGGATATTCCAACTGAATACCACGATGCAAAGCAAAAGTAAACGGCTATAGTGAAGTTAATGCCCTGACGCAAACTTCTGTCCAAGGGGTCACTCCCGGTGAAGGGATCTCGGCCCTTGCCTCGTCGACTGAGGAGCAGGATATTCCAAATGAATACCACGATGCAAAACAAAAGTGAACGTCCTTGCAATAACAGCTTTTTGAAAAATGTTCCAACAACATCAGATTAGGTTTGTTTAAACTTGCATTGATCCGAATCAATGCAGTCCCATCAATTGATCACACCACAAAGAACGAAAATATATTGACGTACGTATATGCCATCCGCATTCGCCATTGGGTCCCGTCATCACCCGTTAGGTTAGCTAACTAACGGCAGAGCGGGGACTGGACTAGCGCGGATGTAAAACATATACAACATCTACTAATATATATACCAATATATAGTATTTCGCTCAAGGCGTGAATAAAATGCAACATCACAGAAATGTACAGCATCACAGAACAATACAGATATCTGGAAGCCCCGGGTTTCACAGAGCCGCTGCTGAAACCCGACGTTCCCCTGGTCGTGTGGATAGCCTGTGCAATGAAATCCTAGACCCCTACGGGCGCGGCAAGTCACCCGCCAAAACCTGAAGCGAGGCAGCCCCCTTCAGTACCGTGAATGGACCACCCAGCACTTCACGGAATCCGGTAACTTGGGCACCCCTCCTGGGTCAACCTGTACCCCCTACGAGTGCGGCGAATAGCCCGCCAATCCTGGACTGAAGCCCCCTCCGTCTCAATGCCCTGAGATGCGGGCCCGTTTGTAGGGTTCCTAGGCACTCTAGTTAGGTTTCACAAGTGACCAAACATGCACAAATAAAATTTTACGGGTGCCTACAAACCCGACTACGGATCGTTTACTAGATATTTAGGCGAAACAAAAACTAGTTAACAATTTAACTAAGGGAACGGACATACAACCTTTGTAGATCCGGTCCACCACCTCCACGGCTCCGCATCAAAGTCCCCTCGGCTGTCCAAAATGAATCCGGAACTCAAGTATCGGTATCATCGAAGAATGGGCGAGCTTGATCGTCGGTTCAATGCCGAAGATGATCTACGTCGAGATATCGCAAGAACAAGCTCCAACTTCATCAAGCTTGGAAAACTTGTGAAGGAAACACCCTATACTACTTGGCAATAGATAGAGGATGAAGAAATAGGAAGTGGGTAAACTTTAGTTTTGGATTTCTCACACTTTTTCAACACTTGCCATTGGAGTAGCAAGCTACATCCATGGAAGAAGAAGATGAAGAAGAAGAAGATGATATATTAACTTAAACTAAAAAGAAAATAAAATACAATACTTATCATATCATTGACCATGGTTTAGTGTAGAGACTTAACTTAGGTTAGATAGTGGTTAGGGTTAGATAAAAGACAAGAATGGTGGACTAAGGTCAAAGCTTCAAGAAGCTTTCAAATAAAAACAAATCTAGCAACCATTCTTATCTCTTTATCTTTTCTTTTTCTAAAAATAAATAAAAGGAATAAATAAATGATTAAGTAAATGAAAAAGAAACCCTAATCACCAATTAACCATGGTTTAACACTTTACACAAAACCAAGCAAGAATGTATCATCAAACATGATACAATCATGTGCACAAAACTATATCGAATATACAATGTGCACATCCGCGTGAGAAAATCCATTTAAAGTGAACCGATACTAGTTAATGCAAAGCAATATATCAAATATATAATTATGTATTAAATCATTAAATCAACACTTGATTTAACGATCCGGTCATATCGCATATAACCGGCTAGTATCCAATGTGTCGGCTTATCGAATCAATCCTTGATTCGATAACTAGGTTATATCGCATATAACCATTCGATACATTGATCGCGAGAATCAAATACGGTATCACATACACGCATTATTCTCGGTCCCGCACATATCTCATATGCACTCCTATTTCGTTTCGCTTGAACCAGGAAACCTCTGTGTAGGACTCTAAAGACTCGTCAATACGCCGGTAGCAGATGATGATCATATCATGCACCCACAAGCCGCAAGCGGTCTGCTAAACGTAACGGCCACCCGGGTATTGAGCGATCTGAAGATCGACGAGCAAGCCCGCTCACACTCCAGTGAATCCGACCAGTAACACTACCGTATAGTCCGGTCTGTTCGTCTGATATGTCGCATATCTCGCCTAGGGGTGGTAAACGTCAGACCCCAATAGCTCGATAAGTCATGCTGACGTAAGGTCCATAACATTCGTGAAACTACTGATAACACTTACCAGTATATCACTGCAACCCTGGCCAGGGATTTCCTGTTATGGCCAGTCGAGCATAGCACAACATCAACCCCCAATACCGGGAGAGACGAATCCCCTCCTATCGCTCATTGCCTCCATGTGAATCGGGACTGTACCCAAAAACCACCTGTTTGCACAACTCAGTAGAGCCGTGGTAGGGTGGAAATCAAAGCACAGTGGGAGTCACACAAGACTCTATGACGATCTCGGGTCAACAGACTAAGCTGTACCAGTGTCACCAGAGAACTGCCATCTGACGTGAGGTATAATACCATTTGGGAGTTCTCGGCGAGTCCGTTCAGTGTACCCAGTCTCCACTGAGCACCCGCATACCATCTTCGATGTCAAACACCAATGGATATGGGATCATCCATCGCCCATCGCATGGGTCGAGAAGATATGCGCTAGTCTACTCTGGAATATCGATGCCCCGTCTCGATAATCCCACGACTAGGAACAATTCAAGGATGTACTCTTGGACTACCCAGGCCCCACTAGTATGATCTACATCATAGTCCTGGAAGTCGAGTACATATCCTAAGGGCTTTATCAACATGTAATCAGAGAGACAGAAAGTATACATGTTAAGACAAAGTGCAACCAGATAGCGTACTATCATGTCGAGCAAGAAAGTCCTACCTATATATGTCCCAGCATCCACTACAATATACATCCAATGTACAGTAATGGCCTCTAGGGCATATATATAACTAACAATCTCCCACTTGCACTAGGGCCATCTGTTAGCAGTGGTTGTAGTATCTCATACTCAACCATCCCCTAAAAGTCTCTCTTTAGGAAAAGGGCCTTCGTGAGTGGATCCGCCGTGTTGTCCTCTGAGTCTACTCTCCTAACCTCGATCACCCTGGAGATCAACTATCTCCATGATCAGGTGATGCTGCCTCAGAATTTGTCTGGGTCACTGATGGGACCAGGGTTCCAGGGTCGAAGCCACGCTTCCATTGTCATACAATGGCAGGAACCTAGTTCATCTTATGAACCATTATACACCCAAACAGCCTCTTTGGTAGTATCTTTAATAGCGATGTTGCCAGCCTTTATCGTCTAGTTTGCCACGGTATTGAGCTAGGAACTCTTCCAACATACCGTCCCTTTACTGAGGGTAAAGACAGTGCCTGTGACTGACATTCAGTCGTCTTTATCACCCTGGAACACTTCCAGTGATTCTCCCCAGGATCGATTGATACCATCTCACTACATCTAGTGAGAATCCTAAAATCCATTTAGATCAATCTCATAGATCCAAAACCCAGGATTTAGTAGGTATCACTTTGATCCTTGATGGAGAATCATTGTGATAAGCGGAGATTGATCGAGCGTAGCATAGGAAACTCCTTCCCCATCAAGAGTATGTCATCCACGTACTCTACGAGGATCACTACCATACTCCCTACTACCTTTTTGTTTATACAAGGTTCATCTACCATTTTGATGATGTCAAACTCTTTGACTACTTCATCAAAACAGATGTTCCAACTCCGCGATGCCTGCTTTATCCTATAAAGCATCTTGCACACGTTTCCGCTGCTCCCACTGTCTACGAAGCCCTCTGGCTGTGTACTTATAGACGCACTCTTCTAAAACAACATTTAGAAAAGCTGTCATGACACCCAACCACCAGATATCGTAGTCATGGTCTGTAGCCGTGGCAAGTAGGATCTGGATGGACTTAAGCATAGCTACTTGAAAAGGTTTCATCATTATCCACACCTGGTCAATGATGCACACTTTTAACAAGTCTAGCTTTGAAAGTCTCAACTTTTCCATCTACACCAAGTAATCTTCTCAAGATATACTTGCTCCTGATGGGGATTTAACCCTTCAGATATAGCAACTAAAGTCCATACTTTGTTGGTGTACATGGATTCCATCTCAGATCACTAAGCATCCAGCCATTCTTACAGAGTCTTACTCTCGATGGCCAGCTCGAAACTAGTTGGGTCATCATCTCATGATGCAATCCTCGCTCCCACTGTCATAGAGAAACCGAAGTATCTCTCAGGTGGGTGAGGAACCCTACTAGATCGGCGGAGAGGCTGAGGTTCGTTGGAATCTACTGAATCCTTTGGTTCTGCCAAATCATCTGCTGTTGTTTGTATAGCTGGAACATTTCCAGTTCTACATAACAGACTTTGCCTCGAGCTTGTCCGGATTTTGCTTTCAGACATAGGCCGGACAACTCCAAATCTTAACTAACTTAAGACATGGGTTCTTCCCATTCCATATCACATATGAAGCGGTAGGCAACTGATTTGATTAGAACCCTATTCAATAGGTATGCAGCTTCTCAAGCGCATAACTCCCAAAAGGAAAAAGGTAACTCAGAAGTACTCATCATAGAGCACACCATATCAAATAGGGTGTATCTGCTCCGCCCCGATATACCATCGTGCTATGGTGTATACGGAGGAGTAATGCTGAGAGAGAATCTCATTCTCCTTTAGAATAATCCAGGATTTCCGTGCTAAAGTATTCTCCTCCTCGATCTCATCAAAGGACATAATACTTATACCCGTTTTGGTTCTCTACTTCTAACTTATATTCTGTGAATATCTCAAAAGGTTCGGACTTGTGTTTCAACAGGAACATATGTCTGAATCTTGAGAGATTATCAGAGAATGTAATGAAGTATAAAGAACCGGTCTTGGCATGTGTAGACAGGGGACCTTACATACATCAACATGTATCATCCCAAGAGTTCATTAACTCTTTCTCTGTTTCCAGTAAACGGAGCTATGGTCATCTTATCTTTGTGACATGATTGGCGAGTTGCACAAGATGTAAATTCAAAACGATTTAAATATACATCTAAATGTAACTTCAGCCAGTCGGGTCGCATTGATCTGACCTAGTCTACAATACCTCAAGAAGAATCCGTTCATTTCTGAACTCTTCCTCTTGTGTGTGTTCCGTATACTAAGAACTGTAGTTTGATTTAGAACATCAACGCTTTTAGATAACGTGCCTGAACCGATCAACTTTTGATATAGGAAATGTTCAAAACATTATCCAACTATACAAAATTTTATCATTTCTTTACTTATAAAGAGACTGATATGATTTTGTATATCAGGTTCGGTATCTAATAACATTTGTTCAGAATCAATGTATTGTAATACAGGGTGATAGTGACCAACAGACTTGGCTGCAACTCTTGCCCCGTTTTCTGCCTCATGAAACTTATCACCCGTTCTCAGTTCTCTACCTTTCTGTAGCCCTATGTAACAGATTACATATCTGGGATCCTGATCCGGTATCATATACCCAGGATGCAGAGGATACTGAGAAACCGTTCTTTGTAATGAACACACCCGAAGGAGATGCATCATATGCACTTTCTTCGTTTGGGCGGCATAGGAATTCTGGTATTCCCCTATTTCCTGCTCTGTCTTATAACAATTATAAGTTGGAGCGGGACCAACGTTCCCCAGCTCAGTATAACAAGCGGGTTCGGTCAATAATCCGTATTATTATCTTGATTAAGGCGTGATATGGTCGCTACCTGGAGAGAGAGAGAAGAAAACACTCAGCGTGCGCTCTTGCAAGAATAGATTGGTTTTTATTTTATCTAATCAGGATGGCTCCCACTGCTTTTTATCAAATCTTCCTTCAAACCCTAAAAGGAAAGACTAGCCGGGATTAATTACACACTACAAGTTCGCCAATCTTTCAGCCAGGCCAGTGTCGGTACTTTGAGGGAGGTCCCCCGTGCTTTCGCACGAACCTAATTAATGTAAACCTCGTTTTCCCAGAGGCGTAACCCCGTTGACACCTTTCTAGACACCTACTTGATTGGCTAATTTGTAATGTATAAAACTCTCCCAGGAGTAACACTTACTCGCAGTGGGTATCGGGATCCAACTATCACATAGAAGGTATGCAATCTCATTGCAAGTTTCAACACTTGAAACTCCCGATAAAGGTTTTTACCCCTAGCACCTATGACCTTAACTATGGTCAACAAATCATAAGTACTAGTCAAGTTCTACCCGTCATTTCGTGATTAATTAGACCCACCCACATGACCCTTAACTAAGGTCAACAAAGTCACACGACTGTCCTAACTAATCGCATCATATGCGGTGTAGGAAGACATCACTTAGCTACCGTACACTGTGCCTTGACTATGGTCAACAAACACAGCACGAATACTAAGTACTCTACTTCCTAAAATGACGGAGGGTTGCGGCTGGTTTTTGTGAAAACCTTTAACGCTTTGAACTTGATCTCGTTGCGGAATCAAATGGTTTTTAAATGGAATGTTTTTGAAGCTTTTCTAATTTTGCTAAAGGGGTCACTCCCGGTGAAGGGATCGTCGGCCCTTTCCTCGTCGAATGAGGTGCGGGATATATCATATATATCACTGTGCAGAGCAGAAACTATAGAAGCGATCAAAGACAAACCGAGGGTTGTAGCATCTGCCAGTTATTGCTAAAGGAGTCACTCCCGGTGAAGGGATCTCGGTCCTTTCCTCATCGAATAAGGTGCAGGATGTTCTATAATGAACACCGCGATGCAAAGCAAGAACTGTAGCTACCTGTTTTATTTTGAAATTCGATTCCACAACATCAATTAGGTTTATTTTCTTTCATTAATCTCATTAATGAATATCCCATCATTTTAAGTTACCTAAACATCACAGATAGATATGACGTACACTTATGCCATCCGCATTCGCCTCGATGTCCCGTCTGCACCGTTAGGTTAGGTAACTAACGCCAGAGCGAGGCAGGGCTAGCGCGGGTGTAAAACATAAGCAACGTCTATATAATATATCATATATACTATATATAATACCTGTCACAGAACACAGAACATCGCATGATCACAGATAAAACACAGCAGAAGAAACATATGAAATATTGGATATACTAGGACGTCCGTGTTTTCAATACGAGCCAGTATAAAATACGGATTCCACGGTCGTGATGAATAGCCAATCCCACACCCCTAGACCCCTACGAGAGCGGCAAGCAACCCTACCAATTCTAGGGTTAGGAGACCCGGACTCGACTCCTCGAGTTGGTCTCCCACTGGACCCCAGAACCCGGTTACTTGTGCTCCCCTCCTTGGGTCTATCCTAGTGCAGAAAAGTAAATAATATACAAATGGTGACTACTTCCGCAACCTGGAAGCGCCCCAATAAAAGAATATTACATACAAGTTTTTACATGAATGAAAATGAAAAACACTCATCTCACATAAAAACCCCCCGGCTATTCAAACACGACGATCCAATATAACATATCCAGCAACACATAACATCACAAGCCATCAACGTAAGTAAATATGCGCATCCCAATTGTCGTTGACGTATAGCAACGAAACCGGCGATATCACATATTACACTTACGGTCACAGAAAAGAAAGTGTAAAACTACAACAGTTGGAATCCGCAATCTGCATAGACATCGCATGCCTAATCAAATGAATACCTTAGACATCGCATGCCTAACAATTATAAACCCCGCATTTTAGTCTCATTGTCGAAAACACTTTTCAATACCAAGTCGGGCAATTCAACAAGATTCCCGACATTTTGATCGAATACTCGTCGCAAACTTCAGTAGGCGGCTGCACCCCTGATACCGTCGACGAAGTGCACCAAGGCTGAACACCGCTACCGCGAGCACCCGGACGGATGCTTTCGGCGACGGGATTCTCCTACAGTCACTTGGTCGGGGCTATGGAGTGAGGCTGTCTATTAAGTTTACCCGGCGAGTATCCGCGTACGCTACGTGATTGCGACGGACTTTTGATCACATCAAAATTCCGTGGCAACCGATCAAGTGAGACTAAATTGCTATGTTTATAACATTCATTCAGTTGTCATATAACTTATTGTGAATTCCAATTATTGTATCCCATTCCGGATAAACAGAAAATGTTAAACTTTTCGATCGAACAATCTAACACCCAACTTTTCCCGAAACAGATCAACACATGAAACAAGTCTAACAACATTCCGTTCGTGCCTCAGTACCAACGATCCAGCCGTAGAAGGGTCAAGCCAACGCCTCACATGTGGCACGCCGTACTGCCCCAAACCCGAAGGTTCAAAGGGCAGTTCAAGACGGTCACATAATCGAGTTAAGGTTTGTGTCTTCTAGAGGGACCATCGCGTTACTTGCACTACTTAGAACGTCGTTAAACTACGGAAAAATCCAACACTTGGAAATTTCCCGACAGGGGAAAAATTGGGTATTTATATCCGGTCGAACTTTTTAACATATTCTAAAATTTATCCGGAAAGCCACACAGACAAAATTTGATACCCCGATCGAAACACCGAATTCCCAAAACAACCCAGAACATTCAACTCTGGAAAATTTATTAAAAATACCCAGGAATACCAGCACTAATAATTATGAGATACTGTGGAAAAATTACTAAATAATCATTCCGTACCGCCGCGCAACCGCCGCACGAGGCTAGCTCGTGCCGCGGAAGCGCGGCAAGATTGAGGAATTATGGGCACGAATTTCACAGTATATCATATATTAACCTGCTGATTTTTCTGAACATTTTTAATGTGTAAAAAGACCAGATTTTAAAAATTGGACAGAGAGCAATTTTCCGGGTAGGGTTTCGGTTCGATCGGACTTCAAATCGCGTCTGGACTTCGCCTAAGGCTCTAGCTAGGCTCTGATACCACTGTAGGGTTCCTAGGCACTCTAGTTAGGTTTCACAAGTGACCAAACATGCACAAATAAAATTTTACGGGTGCCTACAAACCCGACTACGGATCGTTTACTAGATATTTAGGCGAAACAAAAACTAGTTAACAATTTAACTAAGGGAACGGACATACAACCTTTGTAGATCCGGTCCACCACCTCCACGGCTCCGCATCAAAGTCCCCTCGGCTGTCCAAAATGAATCCGGAACTCAAGTATCGGTATCATCGAAGAATGGGCGAGCTTGATCGTCGGTTCAATGCCGAAGATGATCTACGTCGAGATATCGCAAGAACAAGCTCCAACTTCATCAAGCTTGGAAAACTTGTGAAGGAAACACCCTATACTACTTGGCAATAGATAGAGGATGAAGAAATAGGAAGTGGGTAAACTTTAGTTTTGGATTTCTCACACTTTTTCAACACTTGCCATTGGAGTAGCAAGCTACATCCATGGAAGAAGAAGATGAAGAAGAAGAAGATGATATATTAACTTAAACTAAAAAGAAAATAAAATACAATACTTATCATATCATTGACCATGGTTTAGTGTAGAGACTTAACTTAGGTTAGATAGTGGTTAGGGTTAGATAAAAGACAAGAATGGTGGACTAAGGTCAAAGCTTCAAGAAGCTTTCAAATAAAAACAAATCTAGCAACCATTCTTATCTCTTTATCTTTTCTTTTTCTAAAAATAAATAAAAGGAATAAATAAATGATTAAGTAAATGAAAAAGAAACCCTAATCACCAATTAACCATGGTTTAACACTTTACACAAAACCAAGCAAGAATGTATCATCAAACATGATACAATCATGTGCACAAAACTATATCGAATATACAATGTGCACATCCGCGTGAGAAAATCCATTTAAAGTGAACCGATACTAGTTAATGCAAAGCAATATATCAAATATATAATTATGTATTAAATCATTAAATCAACACTTGATTTAACGATCCGGTCATATCGCATATAACCGGCTAGTATCCAATGTGTCGGCTTATCGAATCAATCCTTGATTCGATAACTAGGTTATATCGCATATAACCATTCGATACATTGATCGCGAGAATCAAATACGGTATCACATACACGCATTATTCTCGGTCCCGCACATATCTCATATGCACTCCTATTTCGTTTCGCTTGAACCAGGAAACCTCTGTGTAGGACTCTAAAGACTCGTCAATACGCCGGTAGCAGATGATGATCATATCATGCACCCACAAGCCGCAAGCGGTCTGCTAAACGTAACGGCCACCCGGGTATTGAGCGATCTGAAGATCGACGAGCAAGCCCGCTCACACTCCAGTGAATCCGACCAGTAACACTACCGTATAGTCCGGTCTGTTCGTCTGATATGTCGCATATCTCGCCTAGGGGTGGTAAACGTCAGACCCCAATAGCTCGATAAGTCATGCTGACGTAAGGTCCATAACATTCGTGAAACTACTGATAACACTTACCAGTATATCACTGCAACCCTGGCCAGGGATTTCCTGTTATGGCCAGTCGAGCATAGCACAACATCAACCCCCAATACCGGGAGAGACGAATCCCCTCCTATCGCTCATTGCCTCCATGTGAATCGGGACTGTACCCAAAAACCACCTGTTTGCACAACTCAGTAGAGCCGTGGTAGGGTGGAAATCAAAGCACAGTGGGAGTCACACAAGACTCTATGACGATCTCGGGTCAACAGACTAAGCTGTACCAGTGTCACCAGAGAACTGCCATCTGACGTGAGGTATAATACCATTTGGGAGTTCTCGGCGAGTCCGTTCAGTGTACCCAGTCTCCACTGAGCACCCGCATACCATCTTCGATGTCAAACACCAATGGATATGGGATCATCCATCGCCCATCGCATGGGTCGAGAAGATATGCGCTAGTCTACTCTGGAATATCGATGCCCCGTCTCGATAATCCCACGACTAGGAACAATTCAAGGATGTACTCTTGGACTACCCAGGCCCCACTAGTATGATCTACATCATAGTCCTGGAAGTCGAGTACATATCCTAAGGGCTTTATCAACATGTAATCAGAGAGACAGAAAGTATACATGTTAAGACAAAGTGCAACCAGATAGCGTACTATCATGTCGAGCAAGAAAGTCCTACCTATATATGTCCCAGCATCCACTACAATATACATCCAATGTACAGTAATGGCCTCTAGGGCATATATATAAGTAACACCGTTGCCCTCCAGAACCCGGCTATCCGTGCACCCCACCGCGGGGCAAACCTAGTACAGAATGTAAAATATACATACACCGGGTACATCGACCGCAACCAGGTCGTGCCCCAAAAGAATAATACAAAGAGGCAGTGACGGCAGTCCACATGTCGGACGCTCGCCCCGCAATAACAAATGTACATAATACAACAAAACTGTACTAGCATTGCATCCAGGCTATCCCCCACGACCGATCCGCAACATCACAGCATAAACATAGAACATCAACGTGAAAGTCACGTTCGCAAATCCGTCTAACCGGGCTATAGCAGTTAGACCGGATTTACCGATCGAGTGACATTCACGGTCGCAGATATAATGTAAACACTGTGAAATAATGTGTTTAAAATTTTCCGATTGACCAAAAATTAACAAGTGGGCCCCCAATCAAAACTGTAGCACTCACAGAAAATCTGGGCCCAATTTTAATATTCCAAATACCGCATTTTCATGTAAAAGACAACCTGGAAAAATTTGGTAAAGTGAATAATTTAAAGCGCGGCGGAAGAGCGGCCAAAGCAAGGCTTTGGCCGCGCTTCCGCGGTGAAAAGGAGGACTGAGGCTACCAAATTTTATCAGATCTCTTATATTTCCCTGCATATCATTCTGCAACCACCTGAAAAATTTTTGGACTTCAAAAAAATTCGATAGAAATTGATGTGCAAAGAAAATATGGTTTTTGGAAATTTCGGTCGATCGGAAACGCAAACACATCAAACGAAGCTAGGTAAGGTTAATGGCGTGGCTCTGATACCATGTTGCGCCACGGCAGCGCCCCGGCCGTCTTACTCGAGGCCAAATTGCAGAATCAAAATTTTTCCTTACTCGGAAACCGGCGCTACCGCGGACAAAGAAAACCCGGATCGTTTACCATTAACCTACGCTAGCTAACTAGAGATGGGGTGAGAAGTATACCGAGTGATCCGAGTCCTCCGGTCTTCTCTTCATCGTCCCGATCTCCCGCGGAAAGTCTTGCCTCGACATCGTCGCCTCCTCGCCGGAAAGGGCACCACATCGCCTTCGTCTTTTACGGGCTCCCGCCTCAATACCGAGGCAACTCGAGCATGAAGCCGGCAACTCGACATGCTCAAGATTCGCTGTAGGAAGTGGTGTGTAGAATCGTAGTCTCTTTTTGGGGTATTGGAGTTGCCTTGATGGAGGAATAAGATTAAAGGAAATTGGAGCTTTCAATTTTCCAAAAACAAAAAGAATGAGATGAAGAAATTTGTGTCATGCAAGAATGAAAAATTTCTCTCATCCTCACTCATAGTGGCCGGCCTTCTCTTGAATGAGAAAGGTGGAGGGAACAAAACTAAATCATATGAGGGAGGTAAGTGTAGGAGAAGTATGTGGTGACCATATCCAAAGTCAATGAAAACTTCCACCATGCTTTCACTTTAAACCCATACCTATATCAAATCACTCAATTCAAAAGCATGGAGCAAAGATATGAAAACTATCATAATCAAACAATATGCAAAGAAACCCCTCACAAAGTGTTATTTGCAAAACTGCAAATAACCCCCTCCATCGGAAAAGTCCGGCCGGGAAAGAACAAAGGAAAACCGGCCGGAACGGAATGCAAACCGGCAACTCCAGAAAACTGGTCCCGTAATAAATTACAGGAAAACCCCTATACTGTGCATACACACCCGCATCTGTATTCCGTCCGGATACAAATGCAATGAGACAAAATCTACACTGTACTAGACTAGGACCGGCTTAAGCCAAAGCCGGCTAGTAAAATCCGTTCGATCCTGATCCGTGCAATACCGCACGTATCTGATCGAACCCTGCCATATAACTATACGGCCACTAGTACAAACCGTCCGATCCTGATCCGTGCAATACCGCACGTATCTGATTAGACCCTGCCATAGCTCCATACGGCCTCTACAGCGTTTCGCCCGAAAGCTTGAGTAACTGAAAGTGTGGTGGACTCTAAAGACTCGTCAATACAATGGCTGTGGATTTAACCACTAGCACGTCAGAGGTATAAGCCAATACGTAACGGGCCACCAGCTATTGACCAAAAGGGACGTCGATGAGCGAACTCATCCTGACACCCTACTGAGCCTGTCAGTGACAATATCCGTACAGTCCGGTCCGTTCGTCTATGAGTATCGCATGGCGGGCCTAGGGGGTTGGTAAAAGTCAGACCCCCAAAAGCGGTACAAGTCGTGTCGGAGTGTAGCCCAGAACGCCCTGAGATACTACTGGAATACCTACCAGTAAATCTCCTGCCTCGGCCGAGGGCTTTGCGTAATGGCTCTCCTAGACACAGCGCGACCTCACCCCCAATACCGGGAGAGACGAACCCCTGAAGATCCGCTCACTGCCTCCATGTGGCTCGGGACTGTACCCAACTAAAACCTGTTTGCACGACTCCTTTGAGCCGTGGTAGGGTAGTAATCAAAGCACAGTGGGAACTCACACGAGACAAATGACGATCCTCAGGTCGATGAACTAACCTGTACACATGTCACCAGGGAACTGCTATCTGACGTCTGGTATAAGACCAACTAGCAGGTTCCCGGCGAGTCCTGTCCGGTGTACTCATAACCCAATGAGCACCTGTATACATCTTAGGTGAACCAACTGACACCAGTGGCTTGTGAGACCGGCCACCGCCCCTCGTCGGGGTCTCGACTGTATACACTAGTCTACTAATGGAGTATCGATACCCTGTCTCGAAACTCCTACGACTAGGGACCTTTTAAGGATGTGCTTATAGACCCCAGCTCCCACGTATATGATCGCCATCATACTGCTGGTCGTCAAGCAAGAATCCCAGGGGCTCTATCAACGTGCAATAGCGACATGTCAGGTCACCTAAAGCAGTACACGATGATAAAGATAAACCAGATAGCATACTATCATCTCGAGTAAGACTGTCCTACCGGGATAGGTCCTCCCTCAATCATTGCAATCACGTGCCTGTGATCCAATAATTGACTCTGAGGGCACTATCTCCAACAGGTATATTCTTGAAAATTGTTATCTTTTAGAATAAAATATGTAACCAAAATATAGTGCTATGAAACCATAATGTATGTGACTGGGTTAGTTTGTTACCCCGTGAGTTTTCTAGAGTTATATGTCAAAATAGCGATAAAGGATGCATGCAAAGTTCATGGTAGTTTGTGTAAAATTGGATATACGTTCTAGTTAACAAGAATTTCTAAACATGTACAAAGATAATTAAATGAAAACTATTTTAAGGCTATAGTTAAAGGTTTATCATGGTTTATCTATCATGATAAGAGTAGTAAAAATTATTTTAAAGTGGTGGTGAATAAGATAACTCCACTTTTTACCGATATCGTTTTTAAAGAATGTTGGAGATGAATCGAATCGAGAGAGGAGGGGAAAATAAGGGACTTACGGGTTGCGCTAGATCTTTACTAGATCGTAGATAAGAGGTGTTAGTCATTTGTATGCCCTTGAGGCCATTATTTTATATTATAGTAGATGCTTGGACATATATATATATATATATATATATATATATATATATATATATATATATATATATATATATATATATAGAGAGAGAGAGAGAGAGAGAGGACTTTCTTGCTTGACATGATAGTATGCTATTCGGTTTCTCTTTATCTTAACATATATACTTATATTATTCTGTCTCTCTGATACATGTTGATAAAGCACTTAGGATGTTAGCTTGACTACCAGAACTATGATGCAAATCATACTATTGGGGCTTATGTAGTCTGCAAGCACATCCTTTAACCGTTCATAGTCGAGGGAGTATCGAGACAGTGCATCGATATTCCATAGTAGACTAGTGTGTACGTTTCTTGACCCTGTCTAGGGGCGATAGTTGATCCCACAACTATTAGTGTTTGACATCAAAGATTGTGCACAGGTGCTCATTAGAGAATGGGTACATCGAACATGACTCGCCGAGAACTCCTAGATGGTACCAAACTTATCGTCAGATAGCAGTTCTCTGGTGACACTTATATATGTTAGTCTGTAGACCCGAGATTGTCATAAAGCCTTGTGTGTTTCTCACTGTGCTTTGATTTCTTCCCTACCACGGCTCAAAGGAGTCGTGCAATTAGGTAGATTTTGGGTACAGTCCCAAGTCACATGGAGGCACTGAGCGATAGGAGTGGTTTCGTCTCTCCCAGTATATGGAGTTGATGTTGCGCTATGCTTGATTGGCTATAATAGCAAGTCCCTGGCTAGGGCTGATGAGATTTACTAGTAAGTGTTATCACTAGTTTCTCAAACGGTTATAGGCCACACATCGGCATGACTTATCAAATTACTGGGGTCTGACGATTCCACCCCTTGACTTGATATGCGACATATCAGACGAAGAGACCAGACTATACGGTAAGTGTTGCTTATAGGCTTTGCAGGAGTTTGGACAAGCTTGCTTGTTGAGCTTCTATTTGCTCAATGCTTGGGTAGCCGTTACGTCAAGCTAGTACCGCTGACGACTTCTGGGTGACTAATGTGATCATTACCTACTGCTGACATATTGACGAGTTTTTAGAGTCCCACACAGAGATTTCCTAGCTCAAGCAAAACGAAGTAGGTCACATATGGTGATATGTGCGGGAGCTTGATTAAATACGAGTATGTGATACCGTATTCTATATGTGATATCGGTTAGGTTATATATGATATAACCGGATTGTTGAATCAAGTGTTGATTCAATAATATGTTATATGTATATATATTTGATACTGGAAGGTTATATATGATATGACCGGATTATTGAATCAAGTGTTGATTTAATGTAGTATTGAATATTTGTCGGTTATATGTGATATGATCGGGTTATTGAATCAAGTGTTGATTCGATAATGTGATATACATATAAGTGATATTAATCGATTATATATGATATGACCGGATTATTGAATCAAGTGTTGATTTAATAATTTGATATATATTTTTATATTTTATATATTAATATATATTAACTAATACTATGCTTACTAAAGATTTTCTTCTCTTTGAAATACATTTAATATATATGTGATATAGTGAACATGGGTGTATGAGATGTTAGTTATATGTATGCCCTAGAGGCCATTACTGTACATAGGATGTATATTGTAGTGGATGCTGGGACATATATAGGGAGGACTTTCTTGCTCGACATGATAGTATGCTATCTGGTTACCCTTTACCTTAACGTGTATGCTGATTGTCTCTCTGTTACATGTTGGTAAAGCCCTTAGGATCTGTACTTGACTACCTGGACTATGATGCGGATCATACTAGTGGGGACATGGTAGTCCATAAGTACATCCTTCAAAGTCCCTAGTCGAGGGTGTATCGAGACGGGGCATCGATATACCAGTGTAGACTAGCGCATACCTTCTCGACCCATACAGATGGGCGATGGATGATCCCATATCCATTGGTGTTTGACATCAGAGATGATATACGGGTGCTCAGTAGAGACTGGGTACACTGGACGGACTCGCTGAGAACTCCCAGATGGTATTATACCTCACGTCAGATGGCAGTTCTCTGGTGACACTGGTACAGAGTAGTCTGTTGACCCGAGATCGTCATAGAGTCTTGTGTGGTTCCCACTGTGCTTTGATTTCCATCTTACCACGTCCAAGAGGGCGTGCAAAACGGTGGTTTTTGGGTACAGTCCCGAGTCACATGGAGGCAATGAGCGATAGGAGGGGATTCGTCTCTCCCGGTATAGGGGGTTGATGTTGCGCTGTGTTCGATTGGCTATAACAGGAAATCCCTGGCCAGGGTTGCTGAGATTTACTGGTAAGTGTTACCAGTAGTTTCTCGAAGTGTTATAGACCTCATATCGACACGACTTATCGAGCTATTGGGGTCTGACGTTTACCACCCCTAGGCGAGATATGCGACATATCAGACGATCAGACCGGACTGTACGGTAGTGTTACTGGTTGGATTCACTGGAGTGTGAGCGGGCTTGCTCGTCGATCTTCAGATCGCTCAATACCCGGGTGGCCGTTACGTTTAGCAGACCGCTTGCGGCTTGTGGATGTTTGATATGATCATCATCTGCTGCCGGCGTATTGACGAGTCTTTAGAGTCCTACACAGAGGTTTCCTGGCTCAAGCGAAACGAAATAGGAGCGCATATGAGATATGTGCGGGACCGAGAATAATACGTGTATGTGATACCGTATTTCATTCTCGCGATCAATGTGTCGGATGGTTGTATGCGATATAACCTAGTTATCGATTCAAGCGTTGAATCGATAAGCCGATACATTGGATACCAGTCGGTTATGTGCGACATGACCGGATCGTTAAATCAAGTGTTGATTTAATGATTTAATGCATAATTGTATATTTGATATATTACTTTGCATTAACTAGTATCGGTTCACTTTAAAATGGATTTTCTCACTCGGGTGTGCGCATTGCATATGCGATATGATTTTGTGCACTTGCTTGTATCATGTTTGATGATGCATGCCAAACTTGGTTAAGTGTAAAGAATGAACCATGGTAATGAATGGGTTAGGGTTTTGATTTTTATTTGTTCATTTATCTTTCTTATTTATTCTTTTTGGAAAAAGGAAAAAGAAAGATAAATGGTGGCATATTTTGGATTTAGTTGAAGTTTCTTGAAACTTTGACTAAGTCTTCATTCTTGTCCTATACTTAACCCTAACCATTTTAACTAACCTAAGTTAATTCTCTACACTTAACTAGAGTTAAATGTATGATAAGTATTGTTTTATTTTCTATTTTTAATTCAAGACTTATCATATCATCTTCATCTTCTTCCATTCTTCAAGTGAAGAAAGCTTCATTTTCATCAATGGTGATTGATGATTAAGAGTGAGAAATCCATTTCTAAAGTTTACCCACTTTCTATTTTTTCATCCTCTACCTCTTGCCAAGTAGTAGAGTGTGTTTACTTCATAAGTTTCATGACTTGGTGAAGTTGTGAGCTTGATCTAGCGATGCCTCGACGTAGATCATCTTCGGCATGGACATCGACGACCTAGCTTACCCATTCTCCGATGAAGCCGACGCTAGAGCCCGGAATCCGTCTTGGACAGCGAGGAGACTTCATTGCGAAGCCGTGGAGGTGGAGCACCGGATCTACAAAGGTTGTATTTCCGTTCCTTATAGTTAAAGTTGTTAACTAGTTATCTTTTCGCCTAGATTTCTAGCAAACAATCCGTAGTCGGGTTTCTCGGCACCTAGAATTTTTGAAATTGGCATGGTTGATGCCTTGTGAGACCTCATTAGGATGCCTAGGAACCCTACAGTGGTATCAGAGCCTAGCTAGAGCCTTAGGCGAAGTCTAGACGGATTTTGAAATCCGAACGAACCCGAAAACCCAAACCCAAAATGCTCTCTGTCCTTTTTCCAAAAATTGGGATTTTTCCAAATTAAAAATATGCAGAAAAATAAGCAGGGTTTTCTAAGAATTACGGTGAAAATTTTTGGTCGTAATTCCATCAAACAGCCGCGGAACCGCGGCCTTAGCCCACGTGGCGCGGCGGTTCCGTGGCAAAACTGTTGCATCGTTGACCAAAATTTGCACAGTAATTATTAGTTTGCTGTGCTGAGTTCTCTGGGTATTTTTAAAAATTATTCAAGAGTTGAATTTTCTGCAGTTGTTTTGGGGATTCGGTGTTTCGATCGGGGTATCAAATTTTGTCTATTTGGCTTTCCGGATAAATTTTTAGAATATGTTAAAAAGTTCGACCGGATATAAATACCCAATTTTTCCCCTGTTGGGAAATTTCTAAGTGTTGGATTTTTCCGTAGTTTAACGATGTTCTAAGTAGTGCAAGTAACGCGATGGTCCCTCTAGAAGACAACAAACCTTAACTCGATTATGTGACCGTCTTGAACTGCCCTTTGAACCTTCGGGTTTGGGGCAGTACGGCGTGCCACATGTGAGGCGTTGGCTTGACCCTTCTACGGCTGGACCGTTGGTACTGAGGCACGAACGGGATGTTGTTAGACTTGTTTCATGTGTTGATCTGTATCGGGAAAACTTGGGTGTTCGATTGTTCGATCGGAAAGTTTAACATTTTCTGTTTATCTAGAATGGGATACAATAATTGGAATTCACAATAAGTTATGTGATAACTGAATGAATGTTATAAACATAGCACTTTAGTCTCACTTGATCGGTTGCCACGGAATTTTGATGTGATCAAAAGTCCGTCGCAATCACGTAGCGTACGCGGATACTCGCCGGGTAAACTTAATAGACAGCCTCACTCCATAGCCCCGACCAAGTGACTGTAGGAGAACCCCGTCGCCGAAAGCATCCGTTCGGGTGCTCGCGGCAGCGGTGTTCCGCCTTGGTGCACTTCGTCGACGGTATCGGGGGTGCGGCCACCTACTGAAGTTTGCGACGAGTATTCGATCAGGATGTCGGGAATCTTGTTGAATTGCCCGACTTGATATTGAAAAGTGTTTTCGATTTTGAGACTAGAATGCGGGGTTTATAATTGTTATGCATGCGATGTCTAAGTAATTCATTTGGTCAGGCATGCGATGTCTGAGGTGGTTGCGAATTCCAACTGTTGTAGTTTTACACTTTCTTTTCTGTGACCGTAAGTGTAATATGTGATATCGCCGGTTTCGTTGCTATATGTCAACGACAATTGGGATGCGCATATTTACTTACGTTGATGACATGTGTTGTTATGTGTTGCTGGATATGTTATATTGGATCGTCGTGTTTGAATAGCCGGGGTTTTTTATGTGAGATGAGAGTTTTTCATTTTCATTCATGTAAAAACTTGTATGTAATATTCTTTTATTGGGGCACTTCCAGGTTGCGGAAGTTGTCACCGTTTGTATATTATTTACTTTTCTGCACTAGGATAGACCCAAGGAGGAGGGCACAAGTAACCGGGTTCTGGAGTCCAGTGGGAGACCAACTCGAGGAGTCGAGTCCGGGTCTCCTAACTCCAGAATTGGTAGGGTTGCTTGCCGCTCTCGTAGGGGTCTAGGGGTGTGGGTTTGGCTATTCATCGCGACCGTGGAATCCGCGTTTTATACTGGCTCGTATTGAAAACACGGACGTCCTAGTATATCCAATATTTCATATGTTTCTTCTGCTGCGATATCTGTGATGTGATCATGTGATGTTCTGTGATAGATACAGTATATAGTATATATGATATATTATATAGGCGTTACTTATGTTTTACACCCGCGCTAGCCCTGCCCTGCTCTGCCGTTAGTTACCTAACCTAACGGTGCACGAGGGGACATCGAGGCGAATGCGGATGTCATAAGTGTACGTCGTATTTATCTGTGATGATTAGGTACTTATATGATGGGACTTCATTAATGTGATTAATGAAATAAAAGAAACCTAAGATGTTGTAGAATCGAATTTCAAAATAAAACAGGTAGCTACAGTTCTTGCTTTGCACAGCGGTATATGTGATATATCCTGCACCTTATTCGATAAGGAAAGGACCGAGATCCCTTCACCGGGAGTGACTCCTTTAGCAATAACTGGCAGATGCTACACACTCGGTTTGTCTTTTGATTGTTTTTAAGTGTTTTTGCTTTGCACAGTGATATATATGATATATCCCGCACCTCATTCGACGAGGAAAGGACCGACGATCCCTTCATCGGGAGTGACTCCTTTAGCAAAACTAGAAAAGCCTCAAAAGCACTCCATTTCAAAATCATTTGATTCTACAACGATATCAAGTTCATTACGCAATAGGTTTTCAGAAAAACCTGTCGTAGCCCTCCGTCATTTCAGATAAATCCTGTTTAGTATTCGTGCTGCGTTTGTTGACCTTGTTAAGGCGCAGTGTGCGGTAGCTAACCAGTATTTATCTGCTTATGCATATGATGCAGATTGGGTTAGGGTAGTCGTGCGGCCTTGTTGACCTTGTCAAGGGTCGTGCGGGTGGGTTTGATTCAATCAAGAAATGACGGGTTGAACTTGACTTGCGGTCTATGGTTTGTTGACCTTGTCAAGGTCATAGATCGTTCGGGGCAAAATAATATCGGGAATTTCAAGTGTTGAAATTTGCAATGAGATTGCATACCTTCTATGAGATAGTTGGATCCCGATACCCGCTGCGAGTAAGAGTTACTCCTGGGAGAGTTTTATACATTACAATTAGCCGATCAAGTAGGTATCTAGAAAGGTGTCAACGGGGTTACGCCTCTGGGAAAACGAGGTTTACAGTAATTAGGTTCGTGCGAAAGCACGGGGGACCTCCCTCAAAGTACCGACACTGGCCTGGCTGAAAGATTGGCGAACTTGTAGTGTGTAATTAATCCCGGCTAGTCTTTCCTTTTAGGGTTTGAAGGAAGATTTGATAAAAAGCAGTGGGAGCCATCCTGATTAGATAAAATAATAACCAATCTATTCTTGACAGAGCGCAAGCTGAGTGTTTTCTTCTCTCTCTCTCCAGGTAGCGACCATATCACGCCTTAATCAAGATAATAAAACGGATTATTGACCGAACCCGCTTGTTATACTGAGCTGGGGAACGTTGGTCCCGCTCCAACTTATAATTGTTATAAGACAGAGCAGGAAATTGGGGATTACCAGAATTCCCGTGCCGCCCAAACGAAGAGAGTGCATGCTGATGCATCATCTTCGGGTGTGTTCATTATACAGAACTGTTTCTCAGTATCCTTTACGTCCTGGGTATGTGATACCAGATCAGGATCCCAGATATGTAATCTGTTACATAGGGCTACAGAAAGGTAGAAAACTGAGAACGGGTGATAAGTTTCATGAGGCAGAAAACGGGGCAAGTGTTGCAGCCAAGTCTGTCGGTCACTGTCACCTTGTATTACCAATACATTGATTCTGAACGAATGTTATTAGATACCGAACCTGATATACCAAATCATATCACTCTCTTTGTTAGAAAAGAAAGGATATAATTTTGTATTGTTGGATAATGTTTTGAACATTTCCTATATCAAAAGTTGATCGGTTCAGGCGCGTTATCTAAAAGCATTGATGTTCTAAATCAAACTACAGTTTTTAGTATACAGAACACACAGAAGAAGAAAAGTTCAGAAATGAACGAATTCTTCTTGAGGTATTGTAGACTAGGTCAGATCAATGTGACCCGACTAGCTAGAGTTACATATAGATGCATATTTAAATCAGTTTGAATTTACATCTTGTGAAACTCGCCAGTCATGTCACAAAGATAAGATGACCATAGCTCCGTTTACTGGAAACAGAGAAAGAGTTAATGAACTCTTGGGACTGATACATGTTGATGTATGTAGGTCCCCTGTCTACACATGCCAGGACCGGTTCTTTGTACTTCATTACATTCTCTGATGATCTTTCGAGATTCAGACCTATGTTCCTGTTGAAACACAAGTCCGAACCTTTTGAGATATTCACAGAATATAAGTGAGAAGTAGAGAACCAAAATACGGGTATAAGTATTATGTCCTTTGATGAGATCAAGGAGGAGAATACTTGAGCACGGAATTCCTGGACTATTCTAAACGAGAATGAGATTCTCTCTCAGCATTACTCCTCTGTATACACCATAGCACGATGGTATATCAGGGCGGAGCAATCACCCCCTATATGATAAGGTGTGCTCTATGATGAGTACTACTGAGTTTCCTATTTTCCTTTTGAGAGTTATGCGCTTGTGAAGCTGCATACCTATTGAATAGGGTTCAAATCAAATCAATGCCTACCACTTCATATGTGATATGGAAAGGGAAGAGCCCATGTCTTAAGCTGGTTAAGATTTGGGGTTGTCCGGCCTATGTTTAAAAGCAAAATCCGGACAAGATCGAGGCAAGGTCTGTTATGTAGAACTGGAAATGTTCCAGCTATACAAACTACAGCAGATGATTTGATAGAGCCAAAGGATTCAGTAGATTCCAACGAGCCTCAGCCTCTCCGCCGATCTAGTAGGGTTCCTCACCCACCTGAGAGATACTTTGGTTTCTCTATGACAGTGGGAGCGAGGATTGTATCATGAGATGATGACCCAACTAGCTTTCGAGCTGGCCATCAGGAGTAAGACTCTGTAAGAATGGCTGGATGCTTAGTGATCAGAGATGGAATCCTTATACACCAACAAAGTATGGACTTTGGTTGCTATATCTGAAGGGTTAAATCCCCATCAGGAGCAAGTATATCTTGAGAAGATTACTTGGTGTAGATAGAAAAGTTGAGACTTTTAAAGCTAGACTTGTTAAAGCTTTTCGTCATCGACCAGGCATGGATAATGATGAAACCTTTTCCAGTGGCTATGCTTAAGTCCATTCAGATCCTACTTGCCACGGCTACATACCATGACTACGATATCTGGTGGTTGGGTGTCATGACAGCTTTTCTAAATGATGATTTAGAAGAGTGCGTCTATAAGTACACAGCCAGAGGGCTTCGTAGACAGTGAGAGCAGCGGAAACGTATGCAAGATGCTTTATAGGATAAAGCAGGCATCGCGGAGTTGGAACATCTGTTTTGATGAAGTAGTCAAAGAGTTTGACATCATCAAAATGGTAGATGAACCTTGTATAAACAAAAAGGTAGTAGGGAGTATGGTGGTGATCCTCGTAGAGTACGTGGATGACATACTCTTGATAAGAAAGGAGTTTCCTATGCTACGCTCGATCAATCTCCGATTATCACAATGATTCTCCATATAGGATCAAAGTGATACCTCCTAAATCCTGGATTTTGGATCTATGAGATAGATTTAATTGGATGTTAGGATTCTCACTAGTTGTAGTGAGACGGTATCAACCGATCCTGGGGAGAATCACTGGAAGGGTTCCAGGGTGATAAAGACGACTGAATGTCAGTCGCAGGCATTGTCTTTACACTCAGTAAAGGGACGGTATGTTGGAAGAGTTCCAAGCTAGATACCGTGGCATACTAGACGATAAAGGCTGGATACATCGCTACTTAAGATGCTACCAAAGTGGCTGTCTGGGTGTATATTGGTTCATGAGATGAACTTAGTTCCTCCCATTGTGTGACAATGGAGTTGTGGCTTATGCCAAGGAACGTCCGTCCCATCAGTGATCCAGACATATTCTAAGGCAGTATCACTTGATCATGGAGATGGTTGATCTCCAGGGTGATCGAGGTTTGGAGAGTAGACTCAGAGGACAACACAGCGGATCCACTCACAAAGGCCTGTTCCCAGAGAGAGATTTTTATGGGATGGTTGAGTATGAGATACTGCAACCACTGCTACAGATGGCCCTAGTGCAAGTGGGAGATTGTTAGTTATATGTATGCCCTAGAGGCCATTACTGTATATAGGATGTATATTGTAGTGGATGCTGGGACATATATAGGAAGGACTTTCTTGCTCGACATGATAGTATGCTATCTGGTTACCCTTTACCTTAACGTGTATGCTGATTGTCTCTCTGTTACATGTTGGTAAAGCCCTTAGGATCTGTACTTGACTACCTGGACTGTGATGCGGATCATACTAGTGGGGACATGGTAGTCCATAAGTACATCCTTCAAAGTCCCTAGTCGAGGGTGTATCGAGACGGGGCATCGATATACCAGTGTAGACTAGCGCATACCTTCTCGACCCATACAGATGGGCGATGGATGATCCCATATCCATTGGTGTTTGACATCAGAGATGATATACAGGTGCTCAGTAGAGACTGGGTACACTGGACGGAATCGCCGAGAACTCCTAGATGGTATTATACCTCACGTCAGATGGCAGTTCTCTGGTGACACTGGTACAGAGTAGTCTGTTGACCCGAGATCGTCATAGAGTCTTGTGTGGTTCCCACTGTGCTTTGATTTCCATCTTACCACGTCCAAGAGGGCGTGCAAAACGGTGGTTTTTGGGTACAGTCCCGAGTCACATGGAGGCAATGAGCGATAGGAGGGGATTCGTCTCTCCCGGTATAGGGGGTTGATGTTGCGCTGTGTTCGATTGGCTATAACAGGAAATCCCTGGCCAGGGTTGCTGAGATTTACTGGTAAGTGTTACCAGTAGTTTCTCGAAGTGTTATAGACCTCATATCGACACGACTTATCGAGCTATTGGGGTCTGACGTTTACCACCCCTAGGCGAGATATGCGACATATCAGACGATCAGACCGGACTGTACGGTAGTGTTACTGGTTGGATTCACTGGAGTGTGAGCGGGCTTGCTCGTCGATCTTCAGATCGCTCAATACCCGGGTGGCCGTTACGTTTAGCAGACCGCTTGCGGCTTGTGGATGTTTGATATGATCATCATCTGCTGCCAGCGTATTGACGAGTCTTTAGAGTCCTACACAGAGGTTTCCTGGCTCAAGCGAAACGAAATAGGAGCGCATATGAGATATGTGCGGGACCGAGAATAATGAGTGTATGTGATACCGTATTTCAATCTCGCGATCAATGTGTCGGATGGTTATATGCGATATAACCTAGTTATCGATTCAAGCGTTGAATCGATAAGCCGATACATTGGATACCAGTCGGTTATGTGCGACATGACCGGATCGTTAAATCAAGTGTTGATTTAATGATTTAATGTATAATTGTATATTTGATATATTACTTTGCATTAACTAGTATCGGTTCACTTTAAAATGGATTTTCTCACTCGGGTGTGCGCATTGCATATGCGATATGATTTTGTGCACTTGCTTGTATCATGTTTGATGATGCATGCCAAACTTGGTTAAGTGTAAAGAATGAACCATGGTAATGAATGGGTTAGGGTTTTGATTTTTATTTGTTCATTTATCTTTCTTATTTATTCTTTTTGGAAAAAGGAAAAAGAAAGATAAATGGTGGCATATTTTGGATTTAGTTGAAATTTCTTGAAACTTTGACTAAGTCTTCATTCTTGTCCTATACTTAACCCTAACCATTTTAACTAACCTAAGTTAATTCTCTACACTTAACTAGAGTTAAATGTATGATAAGTATTGTTTTATTTTCTATTTTTAATTCAAGACTTATCATATCATCTTCATCTTCTTCCATTCTTCAAGTGAAGAAAGCTTCATTTTCATCAATGGTGATTGATGATTAAGAGTGAGAAATCCATTTCTAAAGTTTACCCACTTTCTATTTCTTCATCCTCTACCTCTTGCCAAGTAGTAGAGTGTGTTTACTTCACAAGTTTCATGACTTGGTGAAGTTGTGAGCTTGATCTAGCGATGCCTCGACGTAGATCATCTTCGGCATAGACATCGACGACCTAGCTTGCCCATTCTCCGATGAAGCCGACGCTAGAGCCCGGAATCCGTCTTGGACAGCGAGGAGACTTCATTGCGGAGCCATGGAGGTGGAGCACCGGATCTACAAAGGTTGTATTTCCGTTCCTTATAGTTAAAGTTGTTAACTAGTTATCTTTTCGCCTAGATTTCTAGCAAACGATCCGTAGTCGGGTTTCTCGGCACCTAGAATTTTTGAAATTGGCATGGTTGATGCCTTGTGAGACCTCATTAGGATGCCTAGGAACCCTACAGGACTCACACCAAAACTAAAGATAATTTGGGTGAATATTTATTTAGAGTTAAATTAAAAATTAGGTGGAAATGAGATGGCTTGGATGCTTGTAGAAGCATGTAGAAGCCATGTCTCATTCCACTAATTTTATTTTACTCTAGATATTTTGTAACCCAACCATTATTTTTAGCCCATGGTTAACTCTCTCTACTTATCACTTGAGATATTCTCTACACCCTAGTTAATCTTCTTCTTCCTCTCATTAGCTCTCTAGCTTTTCTTGAGTTGAAGAAAGAAAAAGTGAAAGAGATTTCTAAGGTGAGCAAAATTCCTACTTCATCAACGTACTCTCATCTAGCCTATAAGATTAGGTTGTTTGCTTCACTAATTCTTGATTAGTGAAGAGGTAGCTTGAGTTAAAGTAACTTCAAGGTGGATCATCTTCGGCCTCGAAGACGACGAAGCAAGCTCGTTCTTTTTACCATGTGGAGCCTAAGAAGAGTTCTAGGGACCACTATTTGGAGCTAAGGGACTACTACTTTGAGCTTTAGAAGTGAATGGCCGGTCTACAAAGCTTGTATTCTCTATTCACTTAGTGTAAAACTTGTTTACTTGCCATTAAACCCTAATTCTCTAGTTTGATTCTAGGTTAGTATAGTTTAGACCTCTAGATTTTTTTAAATTGCATACTTGATGCATATGGAAACCTAGTAGAGGTGCTAAGACAAACTTTCATAGTATCAGAGCCAAGCTAGAGCATTAGGTTTGGTCTAAACGACGTTAAAGTGTTCGATCGCTATTTTTGAAACCGTGAAAACATAGTTTCTTTCCAAATTTTCAAAAATTGAATTTTTACAGATTAAAAATATGCAGAAAATTGTGCAGGGTTTTTTTATGTAGCCCCAAGAAATATGAGGGCCCAACTCAACCAATTAGCTGCGCAACCGCAGCATAACCTTGGGTTTAACCGTGGTTCCACGGCATGATTGTTGAGTTAGGGACTCATTCCTCTTGTGCCGCTCCATTATGTGATTTGGCACTTTATGGGTGTTTTTAATAAGACTCAAGTTGTTGAGATCTCTGTGATTTGTGGGTGTTTGAGATATCGATCGAAATGTTTAACACCGTCTAGATATATATAATTTGTGATACAATTTTTGGAATCCACATTAATTAGTTTTGTGAAAACTAGTTTGTGTTTTTTAAATCTTGCGTTTTAGTCTTTTTTGATCGATTGCCACGGAGTTTCGATTTGGATCAAAACTCCGTCGCAATCTCGTATTGTACGCGAACACTCGCCGGGAAACACTACTAGATAGCCATGCCCCATGGCCCCGACCAAGTGACTGTAGGAGAACCCCGTTGCCAAAAGCATCCACTCGGGTGCTCGCGGCCAAGGTTTTGCACCCAAGTGCACTTCGTTAACGGCATCGGGGGTGCGGCAATCTATTAAAGTTCCTGACGAGCATTCGATCATTATATCGGGAATCTTGTTGAATTATCCGACTGACTATTGAAAAGTGTTTTCAATTCGAGACATAAATACGAGATTTAAAGTGTTAGGCATGAAATCCGAGATATAAGATATTCCGGGTTCATGATGTCTAAGGATTATGCGGATTCTAATTATTGTAGTTTTCATTTATTTTCTGCGACCATAAGTGTAATATGTGGTGTATCCCGATCTCGTTTCTATACGTCAACGACATTCGGGATACGCATATTTACTTACGTTGATGATATGTGATGTTATATGTTGCGGTGATATGTTATATTAGATCATCGTGATTGACTAGCCGGGGGGTTTTGCATGAGATGAGTGTTTTTCTATTTTCATTCATGTAAAAAATGTATGTAATAATCTTTTATTGGGACATTTCTGGATTAAGGATGATGTCACCATTGATGTATATTATTTACTTTTCCGCATTAGGATAGACCCAATGCGGGGAGCACAAGTGACCGGGTTCTAGAGTCCAGTGGGAGACCATCTCGAGGAGTCAAGACCGGGTCTCCTAACTCTAGAATTGGCAGGGTCACTTGCCGCTCTCTTAAGGGTCTAGGGATGTAGGATTGGCTATTCCTCACGACTGTGGAATCCGTGCTTTTCATTACTGGCTTAATTTAAAACACGGACCTTCTAGTATATCCAATATTTCATATGTTTGTTTCTGCTTCCTGAGTTCTGTGATGTGATCATATAACTGCCTGAGACGAATGCTATATATATATGAATATATAATAAACGTTACTTATGTTTTGCACCCGCGCTAGTCCTGCCCCCGCTCTGCTGTTAGTTAAGTAACCTAACGGTGCATGATGGGCCCCCGTGGCAAATGCAGATGGCATAAACGCAAGTTCTATTTTCATTTCTTCTGTGATGTTTAAGAAACATAAATGATGGGACGTCATTAATGAGATTAATAAAAGAAAAGAAACCTAAAGAT
Organism: Agapanthus africanus; assembly: GCA_030015575.1. NCBI lineage: Eukaryota > Viridiplantae > Streptophyta > Magnoliopsida > Asparagales > Amaryllidaceae > Agapanthus > Agapanthus africanus. The sequence continues at coordinate 459,719,174 of CM057350.1, read as the reverse complement.
GTTGTAGAACCATTTTTTTCAAACAGATAGCTCTGGTTATTGCTTTGCACACCAGTATTCTTTGATGGATATCCAACACCTGATTCGACGAGGAAAGAGCCAAGATTCCTTCACCGGGAATGATCTCTTTAGAAAAAGATAGCAAATGCTACAACCCACTCGGTTTTTTTTGAAAACTACTCGATTTTAAAAGCGGAGCTTAAACTACTCCTTTTTCAAATTACTCGATTCTACAACGATATCAAGTTCGTTGCGTTAAAGGTTTTATTCAAAACCAGTCGTAGCCCTCCGTCATTTCAGATAAGTGCTATTTAGTATTCGTGATATGTTTGTTGACATTGTCAAGGCGTAGTGTACGGTAGCTGATTAATGCTTATCTGCCGCATATGATGCGATTGGATTAGGATAGTCGTACGGCTTTGTTGACCTTGTTAAAGGTTGTACGGGTGGGTTTAATTCAATCACGAAATGACGGGTTGAACTTGACTAGCGCTTATGATTTGTTGACCTTGTTAAGGTCAGAAGTTGCTAAGGGTAAAAGCAGATATTGGGAATTTCAAGTGTTGAAATTTGCAATAAGATTGCAAACCTTCTATGAGATAGTTGGATCCCAATACCCACTGCGAGTAAGAGTTACTCCTGAGAAAGTTTTGCACTTTACAATTAAATAATCCAGTAGGTTTCTAAGAAAGGTGTTAACGGGGTTATGCTCCTGCAGAAACGAGATTATTTAATTAGTTCTATGCGAAAACATGGGGAGACTCCCTCGGAGTACCAATACCTGCCTGGCTGACCGATTGGCGAACTTGTAGGGTGTAATTAATCCTGGCTAATCTTACATTTTAGAGTTTGAAGAATGATTTGATAAAAACAGTGGGAGCCATCCTGATTGGATAAGATAATAACCAATCTAATCTTGCAAGAGCGCACGCTAAACTGTTTTCTTCTCTCTCTCTCTCCAGGTAGCGACCATGACACGCTTTAATCAAGATAATAATATGGATGTATTGAACGAACCCGCTTATTATACTGAGCTGGGGAACGTTGGATCCGCTTTATCTTATGATTGTCATAAGTCTGAGCAAAGAATAGGGGAATATCAGGATTCCCACGCAACCCGAACGAAGAAAGAGCATGATAATGTATCTTCTTCGGGTGTGTTCGTTACCGAGAACTATTTCTCAGTATGGTCTGCGTCCTGGGTATTGGAGACCGGATCAGGATCCCACGTTTGTAATATGTTACATGGGTTAAGAAGAAGTAGAGAACTGGGAAAAGGTGATAATGTAGGGTTCCCTAGGACGGACGCTGGGTTTCGGGAGGCATCCTTCATGCCGTTTTCAAAAAAATGGCACGCTAAAGAACCCTAACGCTAGAATCTTAACTAGAGAATTAGATGAAACTAGAATGTAAACATCTTTATATCTAAGTGAACAAGGAATACAACCATTGTACACCGGTCCATCACTTCATAAGCTCCATGTAGTAGTCCCTTCGCTCAATGTACTGATCTCCCGGACTCTAGTAAGGCTCCATAAGGTGAAAGGAACAAGCTTACTTGATGTCTTCGAAGCCGAAGATGATCTCGTCAAGGAGACACTAACTCAAGCTATCTCTTCACTAATTGTTAAGTAAACAACCTAAACTAAATAGCAAATCTAGTGTAGGTTGATGAAGTAGGAATTTTGCTCACTTTAGAAATATTTTTCTCACTAATTTTCTTCACCTATCAAATTGCTAAAGAGCTAGAGGAAGGAGATGAAGAAAAGCAACCATGAAAAAAATGAAGTGTAGAATGGGAACCATGGGTGAGTTAATATCATATACTAACCCTTGTAGAGACTAAACCATGGCTAATCATAATGGCTGGGTTAATAAATATCTTAAGTAAAACAAAATTAGTGGACTAAGTCAATGGTTCCACAAGCTTCCACTAAGCTTCAACCATGAGCAAATTTCCAACTAATTTTTGATTTACTTTAAATAAATAAACCCTACATTATAATGAGCATGGTGTGAGTCTCATACACCGAAGTAGCATGTGGTAGCAAACATGACACAATAATATATATCTCATATATATTAAGTGTACACATAAGTGAGAAAAAGAAATTCTTAAGTGAGCTAATATTAGTTAATGTAAATTTATATATCAAATATAAAATTATACATTAAATTATTAAATCAACACTTGATTTAATAATCTGGCTATATCACATATAACCGACTAATATCATATGTATCAACTTATCGAATCAACACTTGATTCGATAACCCGGCTATATCACATATAACCGTCCGATATTACATATCACGAGAATAGAATACGGTATCACATACACGTGTTAATCTCGGTCCCGCACATATCACATATGTGCTTCTACTTCGTTTCGCTTGAGTCAGGAAAGCTCTGTGTAGGACTCTAAAAACTCGTCAATACGCCGGCAGTAGGTGGTGATCATATCAATCACCCATAAGCCACAGGCGGTCTGCTAAACGTAACGGCCACCCGGGTATTGAACGATCAGAAAATCAATAAGCAAGCCTTCTCATACACCTGCGAATCCAATCAGTAACACTACCGTACAGTCCGGTCTCTTCGTCTGATATGTCGTATATCACAGCCTGGGGGTGGTAAACGTCAGACCACAATAGCCTGATAAGTCATGCCGATGTGAGGCGCATAACTATTCGAGAAACTACTGATAACACTTACCAGTAGATCTCAGCAACCCTAACCAGGAATTTCCTGTTATGGCTAATCAAGCATAGCGCAACATCAACCCCCAATACCGGGAGAGACGAAATCCCCTCCTATCACTCATTGCCTCCGTGTGACTCGGGACTGTACCCAAAAACCACCGTTTTGCATGATCTCTTGAACGTGGTAAGGTGGAAATCAAAGCACAGTGGGAATCACACAAAACTCTATGACGATCTCGGTTCGACAGACTAACCTGTACCAGTGTCACCAGAGAACTGTTATCTGACGATAGGTATAATACCATCTAGGAGTTCTCGGCGAGTCCGTTTAGTGTACACAGTCTCCACTGAGCACCCGTATACCATCTCTGATGTCAAACACTAATGGATATAGGATCATCTATCGCCTATCATATGGGTCGAGAAGCATACACGCTAGTCTACTCTGGAATATCGATACCCCGTCTCGATACTCCCACGACTAGGAACAGCTGAAGGATGTACTTACCGGCTACCTCTGCCCCACTAGTATGATCTGCATCATAATCCTGATAGTCAAGTACTCATCCTAAGGGCTTTATCAACATATAATAGAGAGACAATAAGTGTACATGTTAAGATAAAGTGCAACCAGATAGCATACTATCATGTCGAGCAAGAAAGTCCTTCCTATATATGTCCAAGTATCCACTACAATATACATCGTATGTACAGTAGTGGCCTATAGGGCATACATATAACCAACAGATAAGTCTCTCATAGTAAGGAATGTTGCAATTGTTGCAGCCAAAGCAGTTGGCGAATATCACCTTGTATTAACAAATGGTTATTTATTGATTCTGAATGACTGTTATTTCATACAAAAAATGATGTGCAATATAATATCAATTTCTTTATTAGATAAAAAAGGATATAACTTTGTACTAGAGAAAAATGTTATGAACATTTTCTTAAATCAAATGTTGATTGGGTTTGGTACGTTGTATAACGGTATATATGTTCTAAATCAAACTACAGTTCTAAATATACAAAACACACACATGAAGAAAAGTTCAGAAATGAACGAATCTTTCTTGTGGCATTATAGACTTGGTCATATCAATGCGACAAGACCGGCGAAATTGCACAAAGATGGATATTTGAATCTATTTGAATTTGCATCTTATAAAGCTTGCCAGTCATATCTCAAAGGCAAGATGACCAAAACTCCGTTTACTGGACACGGAGAAAGAGTTACTGAACTCTTGGGACTGATACATAGTGATGTATGCGGTCCTATGTCTGCGCATGCCATGAATGGTTCCTCGTACTTTATTACATTCACCGATGATCTCTCAAGATTCGGACATGTGTTCTTATTGAAACACAAATCTGAAGTTTTCGAGAAATTCATGGAATACAAGTACGAAGTTGAGAACCGGACGGGTAAAAATATTAAAATCCTTCGATCTGATCGAGGAGGAGAATACTTGAGCATGGAATTCCGTGACTATTTAAAAGAGAATGGGATTCTCTCTCAGCTTACTCCTTCGTATACACCACAGCACAATGGAGTATCGGAGCGGAGGAATCGTACCCTATTAGTTATGGTGCTCTCTATGATGAGTAATGCTGAGTTACCTATTTTCTTTTAGGGTTATGCACTTGAGACAGCTGCATACCTATTGAATCAAGTTTCATCTAAATCAGTGCCTAAAATACCATATGAGATATGAAGTGGAAAGTGACCATATCTTAAACGAGTTAAGATATGGGGTTGTTCGGCCTATGTTAAAAAAAGAATCTGGACAAACTCGAGGCATGATCAGTTCTTTATAAGTTTGTGGGATATCCAAAGATTCACATGGATACATCTTCTACCGCACTGAGGAAAGGTGTTTGTTTCTCAATATACCACCTTTTTAGAAAAGAAATTTTTTGTGAAAGAAATTAGTGGCAATGAGGTAGAACTAAAAGAAGTTTCAGATACATAAACTACAGCTGATGATTTGGTGGAACCAGAGGATTCAATAGTGCCCGACGAACCTCAGCCACTCCGCAGATCTAGTAGGGTTCCTCATCCACCTAAGAGATACTACGGTTTTCTCATAAACGGTGCGAGTGAGGATTGCATCATGGAAGATGATGACCCAACTAGTTTTGAGCAGGTCATCACGAGTGGAGACTCTGTGAAATGGCTGGAAGCAATATGATCTGAGATGGAATCCATGTACACCAATAAAGTATGGACTTTGGAAGTTGCTCCTGGCGGGGTAAAACCCATCGGGAGCAAGTGGATCTTTAGGAAGAAACTCGGTGTAGATGGAAAGGTTGAGACCTTCAAAGCTAGACTTGTTGCTAAAGGTTTTCGTTAATGACCAGGTGTCGATAATGATGAAACCTTTTCTCCAGTAGCTATGCTTAAGTCCATCAGGATCCTACTTTCCATTGCTGCATACCATGACTATGAAATCTGGCAGATAGACGTCAAGACCGCTTTTCTGAATGGTGATTTAGAAGAAAGCGTGTACATGACACAGTCAGAGGGCTTCGAGACAGTGGGAGCAGCGGAAAGGTATGCAAACTGGTTAAATCAATATATGGATTAAAGCATGCATCACGGAGCTAGAACATCTGTTTTGATGTGGCGGTCTAAGAGTTTGACTTCATAAAATACGTAGATGAACCTTGTATATACAAGAAGGTTGTAGAGAGTAAGGTTTATTCCTCGTATTGTATGTGGATGACATACTCTTGATAGGAAATGATATTCCTATGCTACACTCGTTCAAGCTCTTCTTATCACAAAAGTTCTCCATGAAAGATCTGGGTGATGCCTCCTACATCCTGGGGATTAAGATCTATAGAGATAGATCTAAAAGAATGTTAGGATTGTCACAATCTAGGTACATTGACACCATACTAAAGAGGTTTAGTATGGAAGATTCTAAGCTTGGTAATTTACCCGCTTGCTCAGGAATCACTCTCTCCAAAGAGATTCTCCCAAGACTGATTTAGAGAGAGCTCACATGCAAGGGATACCCTATGCTTCTGCAGCTTGGTCAATCATGTACGCGATGTTATGCACCAGACCGGATGTAGCTTACGCACTTTGTGTAGTAAGCAGGTATCACTCAGATCTTGGGGAGAAGCACTGGACAGCTGTGTAGAACATTCTGAAGTACTTGAGAAGGGCTAAAGAAATGTTCTTGGCGTATGGTAACAGTGAACTCCAAGTGGAGTCCTCTACTGATTCGAGCTTCCAGAGTGATAAGGACGACAGTAAGTCAGTCTCGGGTTTTGTCTTCACCCTCAATAGAAAGGCGGTATGTTGGAAGAGTTCTAAGCAAGATACCGTAGCAGACTCGATGATGGAGGCTGAATACATCGCTGCCAACGTTGCTGCCAAAGAAGCTGTCTGGATGAAGAAGTTCATAGCTGAACTTGGTATGGTTCCATCCATTGAGCATCCAATACCTTTGTATTGTGATAACAATGGAGCTATAGCTTTGTCCAAGGAACCCCGGTCCCATCAGCGATCTAGACATATTCTCAGGTGGTATCACTTGATCTGAGAGATAGTTGATCGCCGGGAGATCAAGGTCAGGAGAGTAGACACGAAGGACAACACAGCGGATCCACTCACGATGGCCCACCCCCAGACGCAATTTGAGAGATTTTTTGGGATGTTGGGTATGCAATACTACAACAACTGGCCTTAGCGCAAATGGAAGATTGTTAGTCATATGTATGCTCTAGAGGCTATTATTGTATATTATAGTGGATGCTTGGACATATATATATAGAGAGAGAGGACTTTCTTGCTCGACATGATAGTATGCTATCTGATTGCTCTTTATCTTCATATGTACACTTATATTATTCTATCTCTCTGATACTTGTTGATAAAGCCCTTAGGATGTTAGCTTGACTACCAGGACTATGATGCGGATCATACTAGTGGGGCTTGTGTAGTCCGCAAGCACATCCTTTAACCATTCAAAGTCAAGGGAGTATCGAGACAGGGCATCGATATTCCAGAGTAGACTAGTGTGTATGTTTCTTAACCCTGTATGTGGGCGATGGTTGATCCCACAACCATTGGTATTTGACATCAAAGATTGCACACAGGTGCTCATTAGAGAATGGGTACGCCGAACAAGACTCGCCGAAAACTCCTAGATGGTACCATACCTATCGTCAGATAGCAGTTCTCTGGTAACACTTATACAGGTTAGTCTATAGACCTGAGATCGTCATAGAGTCTTATGTGGTTCCCACTGTGCTTTGATTTCTTCCCTACCATGGCTCAAAGGCGTCGTGCAAATAGATGGATTTTTGATACAGTCCCGAGTCACATAGAGGCAATGAGTGATAGGAAGGGTTTCGTCTCTCCTGGTATAGGGAGTTGATGTTGCGCTATAATTGATTGGCTATAACAGCAAGTCCCTGGCCAGGGCTGATGAGATTTACTAGTAAGTGTTATCAGTAGTTTCTCGAAAGGTTATAGGCCACACATCGGCATGGCTTATCACGTTACTGGGGTCTGACGATTCCACCCCTAGACTTAATATGCGACATATCAGACGGAGAGACCGGACTGTACGGTAAGTGTTGCTTATAGGCTTTGCGGGAGTTTGGACAAGCTTGCTAGTTGATCTTCTATTCGTTCAATACCTGTGTAGCCGTTACGTCCAGCTAGTACTGCTGACGGCTTGTAGGTGACTGATGTGGTCATGACCTACTGTTGGCGTATTAACGATTCTTTAGAGTCCCACACAGAGATTTCCTAGCTCAAGCAAAACGAAGTAGGGCACATATGGTGATATGTCTGGGACCTTGATTAAATACGAGTTTGTGATACCGTATTTTAATATCGCAATATGTGATATCGATTAGGTTATATGTGATATAACCGGATTGTTGAATCAAGTGTTGATTCAATGATATGTTATATGTATATATATTTGATACTGGCCGGTTATATATGATATGACCGGATTATTGAATCAAGTGTTGATTTAATTTAGTATGAATATTTATAGGTTATATATGATATGACCGGGTTATTGAATCAAGTGTTGATTCGATAATGTGATATACATATAAGTGATATTAGTCGGTTATATATGATATGACCGGATTATTGAATCAAGTGTTGATTTAATGATTTGATATATATTTTTATATTTGATATATTAATATATATAAACTAATATTATGCTCACTAAAGATTTTCTTCTCTTAAAAATACATTTAATATATATGTGATATATATTAATATATGTATTTACTATTGTGTCATGGTGGATGATACATTGGACATGGGTGTATGAGACTCAAACCAAAACTAAAGATAATTTAGGTGAATATTTATTTAGAGTTAAATTAAAAATTAGGTGGAAATGAGATGGCTTGGATGCTTGTAGAAGCATGTAGAAGCCATGTCTCATTCAACTAATTTTGTTTTACTCTAAATATTTTGTAACCCAACTATTATCTTTAGCCCATGGTTAACTCTCTCTACTTATCACTTAAGCTATTCTCTACACTCTAGTTGATCTTCTTCTTCCTCTTATTAGCTCTCTAGCTTATCTTGAGTTGACGAAAGAAAAAGAGAAAGAGATTTCTAAAGTGAGCAAAATTCCTACTTCATCAACTTACTCTCATCTAGCCCATTAGATTAGATTGTTTGCTTCACTAATTCTTGATTAGTGAAGAGGTAGCTTGAGTTAGAGTAAGTTCAAGGTGGATCATCATCGGTCTCGAAGACGACGAAGCAAGATCGTTCCTTTCACCAAGTAGAGCCTAAGAAGAGTTCTAGGGACCACTACTTGGAGCTAATGGACTACTACTTGGAGCTTTAGAAATGAAGGACCAGTCTACAAAGGTTGTATTCTCTATTCACTTAGTGTAAAACTTGTTTACTTGCCATCGAACCCTAATACTCTAATTCGATTATAGGTTAGTGTAGCTTATACCTCTAGATTTTTTAAAATTGCATACTTGATACATGTGGAAACCTAGTAGAGGTGCTGAGACACACTTTCAAGAGGAAGAAAGCCTCAGTTGGAAAAACCGAGACTACGAGATATGAAAAGATCGATTGAATGTCACTTCGACTTGGGCTCCACTTGAATAGCTTAACTCCTCTTCGACTTGGAAATTTTTTTAGAGTATTTTAAATGAAATTTTTAGAAATGAGGATGAAGATGGAAGAGTATGTATTTATAGGGAAAAGTTAGGGGAGTTTGATGATTTAAAAGAATTAAAAATTGGATTAAAGAGAGTGTTAATAGGTATATAAAGGGTTGTGAGTTCATTGGATAAATTCAGAGAAAACAAATAGGAAAAAGAAGTAGAGGGGTGTCAAAGAGACGCGCGGGCGAAACACGGGGGCAATTGGGTAAGATCCATCCGCCGGTGGCGGCTAATAGGCGGCCCGATTGCGGCCACGTGTCTCGAGATTTGTGTCATGTGTTACTTCGTGTTAACTCTTCATTTTTCCAGTTTGTTTTATCTAAAACTTTTCATTTCTCCGTGTAATGTACGTACAACACTTGGGCTTTCGAAAAGTTAAAAAGAAAAGGTATTAAAAATAATTGGGACTGATGGGATACGGATTTACAGGCTAAAGAACAGCAGTGGAGAGGCTTAACTAGTGAGCTACAAATTGTTTCTTGTTTTTATTGAACAAATTTAACTTATAATCTCCTAGTTAGGATGAAATACACATTTCTATACATTGACTGCGTTGCAATTGTACAGGGATTTCAGGGTCGTTACAATAATTCTCATGCGAGCCCTCTCCTCATCGGTCTTGGAAGACATCTCTTTGGAGAGAGTGATTCCGAATAATTCCAGTATGTTACCGCGCTTGGAATCTTCTGTATTTAGTATGGTGTCTATGTTAGAGATAGTGCCCTCAGAGTCAATTATTGGATCACAGGCACGTGATTGCAATGATTGAGGGAGGACCTATCCCGGTAGGACAGTCTTACTCGAGATGATAGTATGCTATCTGGTTTACCTTTATCATCGTGTACTGCTTTAGGTGACCTGACATGTCGCTATTACACGTTGATAGAGCCCCTAGGATTCTTGCTTGACCACCAGCAGTATGATGGCGATCATATACGTGGGAGCTGGTAGTCTATAAGCACATCCTTAAAAGGTCCCTAGTCTTAGGAGTTTCGAGACAGGGCATCGATACTCCATTAGTAGACTAGTGTATACAGTCGAGACCCCGACGAGGGGCGGTGGCCGGTCTCACAAGCCACTGGTGTCAGTTGGTTCACCTAAGATGTATACAGGTGCTCATTGGGTTATGAGTACACCGGACAGGACTCGCCGGGAACCTGCTAGTTGGGCTTATACCTGACGTCAGATAGCAGTTCCCTGGTGACATGTGTACAGGTTAGTTCATCGACCTGAGGATCGTCATTTGTCTCGTGTGAGTTCCCACTGTGCTTTGATTACTACCCTACCACGACTCAAAGGAGTCGTGCAAACAGGTTTTAGTTGGGTACAGTCCCGAGCCACATGGAGGCAGTGAGCGGATCTTCAGGGGTTCGTCTCTCCCGGTATTGGGGGTGAGGTCGTGCTGTGTCTAGGAGAGCCATTACGCAAAGCCCTCGGCCGAGGCAGGAGGTTTACTCGTAGGTATTCTAGTAGTATCTCAGGGCGTTCTGGGCTACACTCCGACACGACTTGTACCGCTTTTGGGGGTCTGACTTTTACCAACCCCCTAGGCCCGACATGCGATGCTCATAGACGAACGGACCGGACTGTACGGATATTGTCACTGACAGGCTCAGTTGGGTGTCAGGATGAGTTCGCTCATCGGCGTCCCTTTTGGTCAATAGCTGGTGGCCCGTCACGTATTGGCTGATACCTCTGACGTGCTAGTGGTTAAATCCACAGCCATAGTATTGACGAGTCTTTAGAGTCCACCACACATACAGTTACTCAAGCTTTCGGGCGAAACGCTGTAGAGGCCGTATGGAGATATGGCAGGGTCCGATCAGATACGTGCGGTATTGCACGGATCAGGATCGGACAGTTTTGTACTAGTAGCCGTATAGTATTATGGCAGGGTTCGATCTGATACGTGCGGTATTGCACGAATCAGGATCGGACGGATATTACTAGCCGGCTTTGGCTTAAGCCGGTCCTAGTTTAGTACAGTGTAGATTTTGTCTCATTGCATTTGTATCCGGACGGAATACAGATGCGGGTGTGTATGCACAGTATGGGGGTTTTCCTGTAATTTATTACGGGACCAGTTTTCTGGAGTTGCCAGTTTGCTTTCCGTTCCGGCCGGTTTTCCTTTGTTCTTTCCCGGCCGGACTTTTCCGATGGAGGGGGTAATTTGCAGTTTTGCAAATTACACTTTGTGGAGGATTTATTTGTAAAAGTATTTATTATGAAAGCATCTTTTATATTCCTTTCTTTTCTATCATCATTTCTTGAAAAGGTGATTAGGATTGATTTTAAGCTTGATGTGAGTTTGTGATGATGGTGTTAGGATATGGTCACCCTCTCCTTTTTCCTACACTCACCTCCCTTCATGTTTATGTGTTGATATTGTTTCCTCCACCATTTTTCTTCTCACTTGATGAAGATGATAAGTTTTTCATGAGAGGAAAAAGAAAGAGAGAAGAAGAAGAAGAGAGCTTCATCTTGAGAGTTTCATTCATGATCTCGTTTTCTTGCTAGAAAAATGCAAGCACCATTTTTCTATTCTTGATTCCTCCATCACCATGGCAACAAACCCCAAATGAGACAAGCATCTTCTACACTACATTCTACAGCACATCTTGAGCATGTCGAGTTGCCGGCTTCATGCTCGAGTTGCCTCGGTGTTGAGGCGGGAGCCCGTAAAAGACGCAGGCGATGTGGTGCCCTTTCCGGCGAGGAGGCGACGATATGGAGACAAGACTTTCCGCGGGAGATCGGGACGATGAAGAGAAGACCGGAGGACTCGGATCACTCGGTATACTTCTCACCCTATCTCTTGATTGCTAGCATTAGGTTAATGGTTACGATCCGGGTTTTCTTTGTCCGCGGTAGCGTCGGTTTCCGAGTAAGGAAAAATTTTGATTCCGCAATTTGGCCTCGAGTAAGACGGCCGGGGCGCTGCCGTGGCGCAACATGGTATCAGAGCCAGGCCATTAACCTTACCTAGCTTGTTCTAATGTGTTTTACTTATCCGATCGACCGAAATTCCAAAAACCGTATTTTTCCTTCACATCAGTTTCTGTTGAAATTTTTTGAAGTCTAAAAATTTTTCAGGTTGTAAATTATTGATGTACTGGAAAATCTAAGAACTCTGTAAAATTTCGATGAAGTGATTCCACAGTGGGAGCGCGGAACCGCCGCATAAACCCCCATTCCGCCGCCCTTCCGCCGCGCACTGTGGAGATCACTGCACCAATTTTTTTCAGAGGCTTTCTGGACTTAAAATATGGGTTTTGGAATATTAAACTTGGGCCAATTATTTCTGTGAGTGCTACAGTTTTCTTTTGGGCCCACTTGTTAATTGTTTGATCAATCGGTAAATTTTAAACACATTATTTCACAGTATTTACATTATATCTGCGACCGTGAATGTCACTCGATCGGTAAATCCGGTCTAACTGCTATAGCCCGGTTAGACGGATTTGCGAACGTGACTTTCACGTTGATGTTCTATGTTTATGCTGTGTTGTTGCGGATCGGTCGTGGGGGATAGCCTGGATGCAATGCTAGTACTGTTTTGTTGTATTATGTACATTTGATATTGCGGGGCGAGCGTCCGACATGTGGACTGCCGTCACTGCCTGATTGTATTATTCTTTTGGGGCACGACCTGGTTGCGGTCGATGTACCCGGTGTATGTATATTTTACTTTCTGTACTAGGATTGCCCCGCGGTGGAGTGCACGGATAGCCGGGTTCTGGAGGGTAACAAGCCCGCATCTCATGGCATTGGGACGGAGGGGGCTTCAGTCTGGAATTGGCGGGCTGTTCGACGCACTCGTAGAGGGTACAGGTTGACCCATGAGGGGTGCCCAAGTTACCGGATTCCGTGAAGTGCTGGGTGGTCCATTCACGGTGCTGAAAGGGGCTGCCTCGCTTCAGGTTTTGGCGGGTGACTTGCCGCGCCCGTAGGGGTCTAGGTTTTCATTGCACAGGCTATCCACACGACCAGGGGAACGTCGGGTTTCAGCAGCGGCTCTGTGAAACCCGGGGCTTCCAGATATCTGTATTGTTCTGTGATGCTGTACATTCTGTGTTGTTGCATTTTATCACGCCTTGAGCGAAATATAATATATTGGTATATATATTAGTAGATGTTGTATATGTTTTTCATCCGCGCTAGTCCAGTCCCCGCTCTATCGTTAGTAAGCTAACCTAACGGGTGATGACGGGACCCAGTGGCGAATGCGGATGGCATATACGTACGTCAGTATATTTTCGTTCTTTGTGGTGTGATCATTTGATGGGACTGCGTTGATTCGGATCAATGCAAGATAAACAAACCTATTCTGATGTTGTTGGAACACTTTTCAAAAAGCTGTTATTGCAAGGACGTTCACTTTTGTTTTGCATAGTGGTATTCATTTGGAATATCCTGCTCCTCAGTCGACGAGGCAAGGGCCGAGATCCCTTCACCGGGAGTGACCCCTTGGACAGAAGTTTGCGTCAGGGCATTAACTTCACTATAGCCGATTACTTTTGCTTTGCATCGTGGTATTCATTTGGAATATCCTGCACCTCATTCTACGGGGAAAGAGCCGAGATCCCTTCACCGGGAGTGACCTCTTTAGTAAAGGTTTTCGTCACTATATTTTATAAAAAGTTGTGCAGTTCCTTCAACGATATCAAGTTCATTACGTTAAAGGTTTTTCGCCAAAAACCAGTCGTAGCCCTCCGTCATTTCAGATTAGTATTACTTGGTATTCGTGCTGCGTATGTCGTGCTCAGCCGAGGCGTAGTGTTCGGTAGCTATGTAGTGCTTTTCTGTTGCATGGATATTTGATTGGTTAGGACAGTCGTACGGTCATTTTGGCTCAGTCACGGACTCGTGCGGGTGGGTCTAATGCAATCAAGATAATGACGGGTTGAACTTGACTAGGATCCTTTGATATGTTGGCTCAGTCAAGGTCACTTGGGTCCTAGGGGTAAAAATCACATCGGGAGTTTCAAAAGAACTGAAACTTGCCAGACATGCGCATACCTTCTGGAGTGTGGTGACGTGAGTGGATTCCGTCATGTTATCATGCGATGATAGTTGGATCCCGATTCCCACTGATGAGTTGGTCTACTCCTCGGGTGATCCCGACTAATTCTTCTTTCAGGTTTGGAGGAGAATTTGAGGTACAGTGGGAGGTTTCCAGATTAGACAAAGGGATAACCATTCTGATCTAGGTTAGAGTGCACGCTGAGTGTTTCTTTTCTCTCTCTCTTTGATTGCGACCTTTGACCCGACCCTGGACTATGACTCAGTGACCAAGTTGACCGAACCTTCTTAACACTGGCTTTTGGATTGTCAGAGTTGCAGACCTCATTGCCACTCCTACTTTTACCCTTTTCTCCAGGACACCCCGTATTACTACGAACGTCCACTTCCATTGGACAAAACCATCGTATGGTTATATACGAACTCGAAGGACTTCGAGGATGGTTTCTGGTTCTGGAGAAAACGAATAGGATTATTCAGTTGTCTTTTCCTTTTACCTTCTCTCAGGTTGCGAGTACTTCTTGGTTTAGGAGATAGTACACCTATTACGCAAATTGGATAGTCTTCTTCCAAACCTTAGGCTGGTGCCGACCGGTAGGGAATGAAGAAAACCAATTAGCATAACGATGGTGTGCAGAAGGTATTAAGTTAAGACCAAGCAAGGGATTAGTAGGAGGGCAAAGTAAATTGCGACTGTTATTCACGACCAAACCAAGTATTTCTTCGCCAATCCTAAATCACCATTGTATTTCTCCAGGACACTCCGTGTCACTACGAAGATCCACAGTTTATTGGATACTCCATCGTATGGTTATATACGAACTCGAAAGGAACTTGTTCCAGTTCGGGGATGGATTCTGGTCCAGGAGAAATAGGAATAAGGTTTATTCGGTTGTCTCTTATCTTCACCTTCTCTCGCATTGCGAGTGCTCCTAGGTTTAGGACAGTACACCCATTATGCTTATTGGATAGTCTTCTTCCAAACCATAGGCTGGTGCCGAACGGTAGGGAAGGAAGAAAACCAATTGGCCTACAGGGGTGTGCAGAAGGTAATGACTAAAGACATATAAAGGGATTTGGAGAGGTGGCAAAGAATTATACGGTTATAGTTGTGAATCTGGATAATGGTAGAGGCATTACTAAGAATACCAGGATACCCCATCGAGACATTTCGATGTTTCATTTTCACTGTGTACTGTTAATGGAAAACTGATTTCCCAATTAGACACTTACTCCAGGGTATGTATTTACCAGGTATGATTCTCACATCTGTATGGTTTTACAGATGTTGAGTGGGAGTAAGTTATTGGGAATTGGGTGATCATCCTCATTATCAGGATTCGTTGTAATCGGTAATATTTGAGGAAGTCACCTGGGTTGTTTGCCGGACGGCAATTATTTGGTTTTGAATATCCGCGGTTATGCACAAATTTCAAATTGATATATCTGTACGTCTATTTTCATAGAGTGAGATATACCTTTTGATATTATGTCGATGACATTTACCTATATCAGTGGATGGTTAGGTAAGGAGCATTAAACAGCGGTGTAATTCTTCTCAACCATAAGTACAGTTTTCAACCTACGACACACAGTGAAAGAGTTGTTAGGCTCAGCGGACTTATACAGAGTATTGTATGTTGTCCAGTGTCCATTAGGACAGAGGGGTTGGTCCTCATACTATATTCTGTTTACTTTTAACTTCTCTAGTTCTTAGACATATGTTTCGTGGAAACACAGGGTCTAAGTTTTGAGGAGTTATAGGTATTTGAATAGAGTAGAGAACCAGGTATAGCAAGTATCGGGATTCTTCAAAGTGATCGAAGATGTAGATACTTGTGTATGGTGTTCAGTAGATAGTAATGATTAAGAGAAATTGCTTCTCTTTCAGGTTACTCATAATTGGAAGCATTCCTAAGTTGAGTAAAGCTGATCGGCCTCCTTCCATTTAGTTTACATGCACTGGAGATAGTTGCATGATTTGAATCTGGTTCAATTGAATCAGTGCCTCTGGTTCTATATTGGATATAGAACAGTTCATATCTTAACGATGTTAAGATACGGGGAGTTGTCCGGCTTATGCTTAAAACCAGACACTGGACAACTCAAGGCACGTTTCTGTAATGGCTGTTTGTGGGTTGACCCAGGCTATGACGAGGGTTGACTTTCTACCATCTGGATGAACAATAGCAATATTGTTCTAGACTCGCCACAGTTTTAATAAAAATGGATTTTTTCAGAAAACATTAGTGGGAGTATGGTAGAACTGGAAGTAATTCCAGAACCGCAAACGATTACTGAAGATTTAATAAGGAACCTAAAGATTCAATCTGATTTGACATTCCATTGGCCACTCCGCAGATACGGTGGGTAACTTCAGGTACCCGAGAGGTACTACGGTAGCCTCAAGGACGGTGACAGGGAAGTTCTTGTTTACCCACACTTGCCATTGTTGTTGTTCCAGGCTGTGAGACCCGGTGGGAGGATGAGTATAGCGTCGTTCTAAACTAGCTTTAGAAGTGCACGTCTATATGACTCTGCCAGAGGGTTGTCGTAGTCAGTGGGAGCAGCGGAAGCATTGGTGGACATCAGGCTTATGTCTATTTATAGACTAAAGCAGATGTAGCGGAGATAGATCATCTATTTCTGATGTGACAGTCATAGGTTTGACGTCATCAGAATAGGGGATGGATCTGTTGAGAAGGTAGTAGGAAGTGATATTCCTATACTACGATCGGTTATACTTTGGTCGTCACACAGTGGTTTCTCCAAAAGGGACTTGGACATTATATCAGACATACTGGTTACTAGATCTATGGTTTTAGATCTAGATTTGGGTGGTTTCCCAATCAGGGTACCTTGACAGCATTCTATGAGTATTTAGAATGGACGACTCCTGACACGGTAGTGTACCTGCAGTTGATGGAGTCACCCTCTCTAAAGGTGTCTTATAGACTAAAGTAGAGAGGGATGTGCATGATTGGCAGATCACTTGCTTAGGCAATTGAGTCAATCATGAAATGTCAAGTACCACACCAGATGCTGTTCTTGCACTAGATGCAATAAGTTGATATTGATCCAATCCTGGAGGAACAGTCGGAAGCAGTTTTAGAACATAAGTGAATGTTCTAGGGATATGATAACGGCTGCCTCCTTTAGGAGACGGTTATCACTCCAGGCTTCCAAGGTGACATGGACGACAAGGAGGTTGTCAGAGTTATTGTTTTCCTTCTAAACGAAGGGCAGTATTTTGGACAGGTGATCCAAGGCAATACTGAGGGAGGCATGGCGCAGGATACTGATTAAGTTCAGTTGACGATACAGTCTAAGAAGTTTGGATTTGGAGTTCATTTATGAACTAGGTCCCATCAGACATCCAGACATTCCAAGACAGGTATTGCTCATTTCGGGAGATGGCTTTCTCCGCGAACTTGAGATATAGAGAGACATAGAAAGAAACATCACAGCGGATCCACTCACTGAGGCTTTTCCTCGAACGCAATAGTTTCACAAACGAGCTTTGTGAGACTGACTAGTAGAAGAGTTGGGTGTTCGGTATCACACGGGCTGTGAGTATGCGGCATCGCAATAATTAGCCTTGAGTGCAAGTGGGAGATTGTTAGAGATAGTGCCATCAGAGTCAATTATTGGATCACAGGCACGTGATTGCAATGATTGAGGGAGGACCTATCCCGGTAGGACAGTCTTACTCGAGATGATAGTATGCTATCTGGTTTACCTTTATCATCGTGTACTGCTTTAGGTGACCTGACATGTCGCTATTACACGTTGATAGAGCCCCTAGGATTCTTGCTTGACCACCAGCAGTATGATGGCGATCATATACATGGGAGCTGGTAGTCTATAAGCACATCCTTAAAAGGTCCCTAGTCGTAGGAGTTTCGAGACAGGGCATCGATACTCCATTAGTAGACTAGTGTATACAGTCGAGACCCCGACGAGGGGCGGTGGCCGGTCTCACAAGCCACTGGTGTCAGTTGGTTCACCTAAGATGTATACAGGTGCTCATTGGGTTATGAGTACACCGGACAGGACTCGCCGGGAACCTGCTAGTTGGGCTTATACCTGACGTCAGATAGCAGTTCCCTGGTGACATGTATACAGGTTAGTTCATCGACCTGAGGATCGTCATTTGTCTCGTGTGAGTTCCCACTGTGCTTTGATTACTACCCTACCACGACTCAAAGGAGTTGTGCAAACAGGTTTTAGTTGGGTACAGTCCCGAGCCACATGGAGGCAGTGAGCGGATCTTCAGGGGTTCGTCTCTCCCGGTATTGGGGGTGAGGTCGTGCTGTGTCTAGGAGAGCCATTACGCAAAGCCCTCGGCCGAGGCAGGAGGTTTACTGGTAGGTATTCCAGTAGTATCTCAGGGCGTTCTGGGCTACACTCCGACACGACTTGTACCGCTTTTGGGGGTCTGACTTTTACCAACCCCCTAGGCCCGACATGCGATGCTCATAGACGAACGGACCAGACTGTACGGATATTGTCACTGACAGGCTCAGTTGGGTGTCAGGATGAGTTCGCTCATCGGCGTCCCTTTTGGTCAATAGCTGGTGGCCCGTCACGTATTGGCTGATACCTCTGACGTGCTAGTGGTTAAATCCACAGCCATAGTATTGACGAGTCTTTAGAGTCCACCACACATACAGTTACTCAAGCTTTCGGGCGAAACGCTCTAGAGGCCGTATGGAGATATGGCAGGGTCCGATCAGATACGTGCGGTATTGCACGGATCAGGATCGGACAGTTTTGTACTAGTAGCCGTATAGTATTATGGCAGGGTTCGATCTGATACGTGCGGTATTGCACGAATCAGGATCGGACGGATATTACTAGCCGGCTTTGGCTTAAGCCGGTCCTAGTTTAGTACAGTGTAGATTTTGTCTCATTGCATTTGTATCCGGACGGAATACAGATGCGGGTGTGTATGCACAGTATGGGGGTTTTCCTGTAATTTATTACGGGACCAGTTTTCTGGAGTTGCCAGTTTGCTTTCCGTTCCGGCCGGTTTTCCTTTGTTCTTTCCCGGCCGGACTTTTTCGATGGAGGGGGTAATTTGCAGTTTTGCAAATTACACTTTGTGGAGGATTTATTTGTAAAAGTATTTATTATGAAAGCATCTTTTATATTCCTTTCTTTTCTATCATCATTTCTTGAAAAGGTGATTAGGATTGATTTTAAGCTTGATGTGAGTTTGTGATGATGGTGTTAGGATATGGTCACCCTCTCCTTTTTCCTACACTCACCTCCCTTCATGTTTATGTGTTGATATTGTTTCCTCCACCATTTTTCTTCTCACTTGATGAAGATGATAAGTTTTTCATGAGAGGAAAAAGAAAGAGAGAAGAAGAAGAAGAGAGCTTCATCTTGAGAGTTTCATTCATGATCTCGTTTTCTTGCTAGAAAAATGCAAGCACCATTTTTCTATTCTTGATTCCTCCATCACCATGGCAACAAACCCCAAATGAGACAAGCATCTTCTACACTACATTCTACAGCACATCTTGAGCATGTCGAGTTGCCGGCTTCATGCTCGAGTTGCCTCGGTGTTGAGGCGGGAGCCCGTAAAAGACGCAGGCGATGTGGTTCCCTTTCCGGCGAGGAGGCGACGATATGGAGACAAGACTTTCCGCGGGAGATCGGGACGATGAAGAGAAGACCGGAGGACTCGGATCACTCGGTATACTTCTCACCCTATCTCTTGATTGCTAGCATTAGGTTAATGGTTACGATCCGGGTTTTCTTTGTCCGCGGTAGCGCCGGTTTCCGAGTAAGGAAAAATTTTGATTCCGCAATTTGGCCTCGAGTAAGACGGCCGGGGCGCTGCCGTGGCGCAACAGTCTATATATCTAGACTGTGAAAATCCCAACGTTCTCTTAGATCTATCTTTGCATATCTTAATCCTCAAAATGTAGGAAGCATCATCTAAGTCTTTCAAGGAGAACTTTTGTGATAAGAATAGTTTGATCGATTACAGTATAAGAATATCATTTCCTATCAGGAGAATGTCATCGATGTACAAGACAAGGAATATGACAGCTCTCTCTACAATCTTCTTATAGATGCATGACTCATTCTCATTTTTATTAACTCAAATTCCTTGACTATCTCGTAAAAACAAATTTTCCAACTCTGGGATGCTTGCTTTAATCCATAAATAGATTTAAGCAACTTGCACACCATCCCACTGCTCCCACTGTCTATGAATCCCTCCGGCTGATCCATATAAACGCACTCTTCTAAACTTCCATTTAGAAAAGTCTTTTTTATGTCCATCTGCCAAATATCATAATCATGGAAGGCAACAATGTCAAGTAGGATTCGAATGAATTTGAGCATAGCCACTAGAGAAAAGGTTTCGTCATAGTCCATACCGGATCTTTGGCGAAAACCTTTTGCAACAAATCTAGCTTTATAGGTTTCCACCTGTCCATCTACACCAATCTTATGTTTGAAAATCCACTTGCATCCAACGGGTTTTACCACTGGAGGAGCAATATCTAAATTCTAAACTTTTCTGGTGTACATGGACTCCATTTCGGATTGCATAGCGTCTAGCCATTTTTCAGAGTCCCTACTGGTAATGGCTTGCCCGAAACTAGTAGGATCCTCTTCTTCCAAGATGCAATCCTCTCGATCCCCGTCTATAAGAAAACCGTATTATCTTTCGGACGAATGAGAAATCCTACTAGATCTGCGTAGTGGCCGAAGTTCGTCCGAGACTATCGAATCCTACGGTTCTACCAAATCTTCAGTTGCAGTTTGTGCTTCTCGAATTTCTTTTAGTTCTACCCTGCTCTTTTGCAAGAAATTCCTTTTGTAAAAAGATGGCATGATGAGCAACAAACACCTTCTGATCCTCGGTGTGGTAGAACAGATATCCCAAAGATTTCTTTGGATATCCTTAAAACTTGCATAGAACTGAACATGCCAGAAGTTTGTCTAGATTTTGTCTCTTAACATAAGCCGGACAACCCCATATCTTAACTAACTTAAGAAATGGTTTCTTTCCACTCCATATTTCATATGAAGTCTTAGGCACAGATTTGGACGGAACTTAATTCAATAGATATGTCGTTGTTTCAAGCGCAAGTCCTCAAAATAAAAGAGGTAGCTCAGCACTACTCATCATTGAGTGAACCATATCCAATAGGGTACGATTCTTCCACTCTGATACACCGTTGTGTTGTGATGTATACAAAGGAGTAAGCTGAGAGAGAATACCATTTTCTTTTAGAAAGTCAAGGAATTGCATGCTCAAGTATTTACATCCTCGATTAGATCATAGGACTTTAATATTTTTTCCAGTCTGGTTCTCTACTTCTCTTTTATATTCTTTGAATTTCTCAAAAACTTCATATTTGTGCATCATCAGAAAAACATATCCGAATTTAGAGAGATCATCACAGAATGTAATGAAATATGAGAATCCACCCCTCGTATGTGTAGACATTGAACCACATACATCATTGTGTATAAGTCCCAAAAGCTCTGTAGATCTTTCTCCATGTCCCGTGAATGGATCTTTAGTCATCTTTCTTTTGGGACAAAACTGACTAGATTCATAAGATGAAAATTCAAACAGATTCTAATAGCCATTTTTATGCAACTTAGATAGTTTTTTCTCATTGATATGATCAGGTCAACAATACCACAAGTAGGATTCGTTCACATCTGAACTCTTCATATTGCGTGTGTTTTTTACATTGAAAACTGTGTTTTGATTAAGAATGTATATACTATTACATAATGTATCTTCTGCAACCAGTAACTGATTAAGATAAATGTTCATGATATTTCTATCTAGAACAATGTTATATCCATCTTTATCCTGTAAAAAAACTGATATAATGTTGCACAACATGGAAGGTATATAGTAACAGTTGTTCAAAATCATAGTGTTGCGACTTGGTAATACTAGGTGATATTCGCCGACAGTAGCAGCATCAACTTTTGCTCTGTTCTCTACTCTGAGGGACATATCACCCGATCCAACCATTCTATTTTTTCTCAGTTCTTCTAATAAATTGCAGATATGAGATCGTGATCTGGTATCTAGTACCCAGGAGGTAAGATTGACTGAAAAACAGTTCTCACTAAAAAATATGCCTAAAGAAGATGCATTAGAATGCTTCTCCTACATTTGGATCATGTAGAAGTCCGCGGAATTCTCTTTCCCTTGCTCATACTTGTGACATTTGTCATAAGTTAGAGCCGAACCGAAGTTCCCATACAAGGTGTAATAAGCTGGTTCGGTCAAGTCATACAATTTATTATCTTGATTAAGATGTGACATGGTTTCTACCTGGAGAGAGAGATAAGAAACACTCAGCGTATGCTCATACAAGATTAGATTGGTTTTTAATTTATCTAATCAAGATGGCTCCCACCGTTTCCTCAAATTCACCTTGAAACCTTAAAATGAGAACTAGTAGGGATCATTTACACCTTACAAGTTCACTAATCGTTCAGCCAAGTAGGTGTTGGTACTTCGAGGGAGGTTCCATGTGCTCTTGCATGGACCTAATTAAAGTAATCCCCACTTCTGCAGAGACGTAGCCCCGTTAACACTTTCTAGACACCTAATAGGTTAGCTAATTATAAAGTAAAAAATATCACCAAAGAGTAATTCTACTCATCGGTGGGAATCGGGACCCAATTATCATCACGTGATAACCTAGATGGAAGTCACTCTAGTCACCACACTTCAGAAGGTATGCACACACCTGGCAAGTTTCCTTTATGTTTGAAACTCCCGATTTAGTTTTTAACCCTAGGACCCAAGTGACCTTGACGAATGGTTAACAAATCAAAGGGTCCTAGTCAAGTTCAACCCATCATTATCTTGATTGCATAGACCCACCCGCACAACCCTTGATGAATAATCAACAAAGTTATACAACTGTCCTAACCAATTATTAGTGATATATGCCTTAGATGATATTATTGTATAGTACTGGATTGTATATTACATTTTGGAAGCTTGGGATATTCACAGATATAATAACAGTCTTACTTAATATGATAGTATGCTATCTGGTTTGAGTCTATCTTAACATCTGCATATGTTTCATTTAACATATCTGATTTTTTGGAAAAAGAGTGTCTTTGTATGTTCTAATTACCGCAATCAATAACGGTGTCGCAATAGTTAGCCGATAGTGAGTACGGATCGTCCACAGGGAAATGGTGAGTTACTTATCTTGTTTTAGACGAGTTGATAAAGAAATGTGGGATTTTTATCGTTTTATACTACGAAGATTTTAAGATTTTATAAGAGAAGAGCTTCTGGGTTTATAGGATTTAGTGGTTAATGGATGGAATTTTTTTAAAATAATTCTTTTTATCTTTTAATTATTTAATACTAGAGAAATAGCGATGAATGTGAATTAGGGTTCTTGAAGGGAATTAGAGTTTTCTTCTACTGACCCTTGTCCTTCCATTGATCCCTATTTGTCTCAAGCCCATAACAAAACGATTATTAACGAATCTCAAATCGTGGTCGTGACTATCATGAATTGATAGCACGCCCGATAAGAGGGTTAATATTCATTTTTCTAAAATTTATAAAAATTAAAACTTTAAAAAGAAGTTAAGGGATATTGTTCATCCATTATTCTACACTATCCTACAAAGCCTAACAAGCGAGAATTTACTCACTCATTAGGATAAACGAAGTAAAATAAAGGTGGAAGAAAACGGAACCCATAATTAAAATTAAAAATGCAGAAAGTAAATGCAGAAAGTAAATGCGGAAAGTAGTTGTGGAAAGTAAATGCGACAAAATTAAAAGAAAGAACTAAATTTTATTGAATATCTATTGCATTAAAAAAGTTGCTAGCTGAAAAACCAAATTACAAAACCCTAGTTTTCTCTAGATTACTTGATCGGTAGATCAGTCGATAGATCATTCGATTTAACCCTAATTGCTCTCGGTCCTTTTATTGGCTCTGGAACTTGAAACCCTAAACGTCATATTGAAGTGTGTGAAATTACGATCAAGCCCATGAAGTTTCACATCCTACGACCACCAAACGACCCTGCAATCGCCACCCCTTACCCCTATTGGCCGTGGATCCGCTGCCCTCTGGTGAGTTTGCGTCTCCAGATTTCTCATGCCTTCTTCTCTCAATATTTGGAGATCCTTCTGATAAAAATATTCTGAAAATATTGCTTTTTCTCTACCGTTGTGAGATTCTTCAATTTGCTCCTAACATTCGGCAGATTTGGTTTGGTAAATCGATTTGATGTGGATCTCCTACTTATATTTTAGACCTGAACTGATTATAATATAATACCTGCAGAATATCTCAAATCAAAGTGTTAGTAGCATTTGTTATATTTAAGATAATATTCCAACCAATTAATTGATATGATATCTTAATAATATTGGTTAAGTATATTTGACATGATATGCATATTTTAATAATAAATAATCTCATGGATTTTTTATTTAAATATGATATGCATATATTCCTTAATTATATTAATTATAAATTAAAAAACATATGATAATAATTTTTTTACAAATAAACTCATATATGTTCTTAATTTAAAAATAACACCTTTTAGTAACTAATAAAAATAGGGAAAATGACCGTACAAAAGTGCAATAAATATGACTGATCAAATACCCCCAAAACTTATCTTTTGATCATTCCGAGCAAACTATTTTATTTTCAAAAAGAAAAAGAAAAAACCTAGCATATTTTCGTAGGCAACATAATTGCACTTAGCTCGTACAATAAGCGGTTAAACCTCTAGGTGTTCCCAGTAGGAGGAGTGTTGTCTTCTGAGAGTTTTCAGCGGATTACACCCACAAAATCCTAAAATAAAACAAAAAAGAGAAAAATTACATGTAAAGATAAGGAACATATACAAGAAAAACCTAAAAATAAGAGTTTCAAACTATACAAGCATTTTAGTTGTCATGACCCCATCTTAATGGTCATGAAAAGATTTTGGAAATCATATCCTCCCTCGATAAAACAACGTCTTTAGTCTTCCTCCCTATCTTTCCTCCAAATATCGATCATATACCCCTACGTGTGTGTAAAAGTCATCCCAAATCCTGGAGAATTCAATTCAAGCTATCATAACCTTTGTTCATATTCCTTGGTACTCTTTTGTCGGTGATATTTTAGAATTTGTTCACACATTCTTCATACGACCTTTAATACTTCTTGAGGTACTAACCAACCGATTTCCGAATGTGTTCACTTATTAAGGCGTATTTAGCAATATCCTAGTCTTACAATGCCTAATGCTTAGCAGTGACTCCCAAACCAGTTGGTATAAGGCACTAGGTGATAAGGCACCCTCGCTGTATTTTTTTTATGCTGCCTTAAGTAATTATAAAACTAGTGTTCATTTTTCTTTTTAAATTTTATTTTATGTATCATTTATATTTTTATGATATATATTTTTTCCTTTCATACTAAGGCTTTCAAGCAAGATATTTCAAGGTATTCTCTACTATCCCAAGTTTCAAGATGTGTGTAAGTGTGTATAGTAGGGTATCAACATTCAAAAGTTTAGACTCAAGAATAAGGACTATTTTTCAGATTTATTTCTATCCGCAGATTAGTGATTCCTTCATCTTATTAACCATTGGGACAACAGCTCATGACCATGTATTACTAGTTCCGTTCTAAAACATCTAATTTTCTTGCATTTCTTAAATCTCTTCCTATCTTTCATATGTATTTTTCACTTTCTAGCTATTATTTTCAAAAGAAAAATTTATAGTGCTTTATTTTTATTATAATGCAAAATGATACATGAATAAGCACAAACCTCCCCCCCCCCCCAAAGCTGTTTGCAGCAGTGTCCTCACTGATTTCATCCTCTAAGCTTAAAACCGGTAGACTTGGGAGGAAAAGTTCTCAAATATTAGTAAAGTGGACAAGAGTTAATGACAGTGAAATTCTCTCTCAAACTTGTTTTTGGCTCACAATCGTGCAAAAATTTCCTTTCATTCAAGAGCAAAAAAATATTTTTCTTCCTCCCAAACTTAATTAAAACAGTGTTTCTACTATTTAAGCATTTGAAGTTCAAAATAAGAGAGGAGAAAATCGCATTATTATATACAAGACTTTACAAAGCCCAAAAACCAACACCAACCATTCAAATATTTTATCTAAATAACACCATGGTTGGTGAAAGATAGTGTAACAGATAGACATGAAGAAGACTCGAGACTGTATAAGAATGGAGGTTGTATCATGTCTCGAATAGAAGAAACAAAAATGAGAGTAATAATAAGAGATGATGTGGGTGGAAGATAAGAGGTGTAATCGAAAGGTTTTACGTCTCGGCTGGTGGAGACGAAAAAGTGTGGTGAATGAAAACGAGAATGTGAAAAATAAGGAATGGGTGGAATAGTTATATTCTCGTATGTGATAAAAAGAAGAGGTGGAGGTTCAACTTCTTCGGCCTCAAAGAGAGGTGCATAAATTTTCGGTGGAGGTCAATTCATCACAGCATCCAAATCTTTAAGGAATGTGAGTTCTTTGGCGAAAATATTTTCAAAACTTTCATCGATGATCTCTTCGAAAAAAAAGGAATCGATATCTATATCAGTAGAATAGGCAGATTCACTATGAAGGTTGAAAGTTTAAGGTCAATGTGTGCGCACCAGGATCCAAAACATTCGATTCGTCAGAAATAATGGAGGTAGGAGACTCGAAAAGATCGACTCTCTCATTCTCAAAAGAGTCTAAATCGAGTAGGCTTTCCAGAATCATAGAACTCGAAATATCAGTGTGTGATTCATCAAATCTCGGTGGAAGTGAAAAAGAATGAGAAGAAGTGTGTAATGAAATGGGTAAATGAACTTGGATGTCGAGCATTATTGATCCAGATGTAGGAGATGAAGGCTGAATATCGTTTTTCTTATCGGATAGATTGGTTGTAAGAATAGGATCGTTTAATTTACAGGAAGATGTTCACATTCAATGAAAGAGACATGATGGGTCGTGGAATCCAACTCATCCAACAAAGCGAATTCATCTTCAAAGATATTCTCAACACCGATCTTACTAGCACCTTCAGTCAAATCAAACGAATAGTTCTTTAAAAATTATCAATTATATTATCCTCAATCGAAGGATCACTAGGTTCACTTAATGGAATTAGAAGGTTTGAAATATCAAGTTTAGTCGGATAAGAATCGGTTTGATTTGGAATGGTGTAAAGCTCTCGTTCACACTCATGATTGAAAAAGTCAAACATGTTATTCTCGGACACCTCATCATTTAGATTATTAAGCGGTTGATTATCAAATACATTCGGTCAGACTTCAGGATGGAAGGTGTTGAGATCAAAAGAATTGGTTTTGGTTTAACTTTGAGGGGTCCCTGGTTCTTTCTCACTACTCAATTCCAACTCTACTTCAAATCTCGACATGGTTTGTGAAGAAGTCTCAATGAAGGATTCTTTTTGAACCGTGGAATTTCTTAATTGATGTTCAGAAGCACTGTCTAGATAAGGTGCAAAAGTTATATATGGTTAGAATGGGTTTAATTGTTGGCTACGGGCAAGTTCAATATATTCCATAATAGAAATAGGTTTACGAATTGCCATATTAGCCTCAAGAGAAATATCAATATGAGAGGGTGTAAAAGTTTGGAACTGTTGATAAGAGTTAGATGGTTGATCCAATTTTCATAAATAGGACTAAGATTAACATTGTGATACGAAGAAGATTGAGATTGGTTGAATTGTTGGCGACTGGCTTTTGCAATTTGCTCAGCAATAGTCATGGGTTTAGAAGTTATCATATTCGACTCAAAAGGAATATCAACATTTTCATATGGAATTGATTGTAATTGTTGTCCTAAGGATTTTGGAGTAGGGAAAGGTATGAAACTTTGGCTATAAGCCTTCACAATATGCTCAGCAATGGACATGGGTTTAGAAGTTTTCTTACTAGCCTTAAAAAGGCTATCAACATAAGAAGGTATTGAATTTTGACATGGTTGATAGAAATTCGAGTGCGGTGTCCAACTATTATTTTTAGAGCCCTCTATCATATACCTTAAAGAAATGGTAGGGTCGAAAGTTCTACCAAAGCAATAATGATATAAATAAATATCTGGTTGTGTGTAGCAAAGCTTGCCAAGAGTTAGTCGGTTTGGGTTACCCATCATATGAGAGTGAAAAGAACTTGTGGCAAAAAGAAAAGATGGTGAAATGGTAGGGTTTTTTAAAGTTTTTTTTGGATTTTGGGATTGTTTTGCGTGGAAATAGAGACTCGACTCGACTCAACCAATCACAAACGTGCACAAACAACACCTAGAATTATAGTCACCTAAGTCAAATCACTAGACTGCTCCTAGATTCCAAAGGACAAGACGAAGAATAAATCCTCTATCACCTCCTTATCAATGGGAGATATCCGCAATACGAATCATCGAAAAAGCGGGCCTAATTAAGTAAACCCCTTTCCTTAGTCACACTTGCCATAGACACCACAAGAAAAATGCGGATAAGTAATAGATTACCTATGACCCTCTCTTGTTCTAATTGAGCGTGATTGTCCTTAGAGACTTGGTCTAGATATTTTTATTAATTTAGGGCGATGCGTATTCTTTTTTGTGATTTGTGGGACCTACGAAGGGTGATGAAATCCCTGCCTATTGGGTTTCTTGCCTCTTAATGTCCGTTTTAAATATGCAAAACAAACCAAAATCTAAAACACGCAAAATGATTTTTTAGCAGCGCTGCTTGCAAAGAATTCTGCTGGTAAAAATAATTTATTGGAGTTTTAAAGGAGAGAGGAAGACGATAGGATAAAACCAAAAAGATTTAGGGGCTTAACTCCCCAATATGGCCGTGTTTCTGCCGCCAAATGCTTCTTTGGGCCGCGGTTCCGCTGCTGTCTGATGGAGTCTCGTCTCCAAACTTTTTCACAGCACTCTAATGCTCCTCTGGTCCTATTTGTCAATCTCTGAATCTCTGTTAGTTCGTTCCAAGTGCTCCAGATTTCTCGCAAAACTCGCACAAGAATCGTTAAAAACACAAAATACGGTTTTTAGTTCTCTTTTTATTTTTATGATTTTGGTTTTTCATTAGAAATCAATCCGAATAACAAGAAAAATATTAGGACCGTTTTCCCTGCAACGGCGCCATTTGATTGGTTGGAAAAAGTGTGTCTTTGTATGTTCTAATTACTGCAATCAATAACGGTTTTGCAATAGCTAACCGATAGTGAGTTTGGGTCGTCCACAAGGAAATGGTGAATTACTTATCTTGTTTTAGACGAGTTGATAAAGAAAGTTGGGGTTTTTATCGTTTTATACTATGAAGATTTTAAAATTTTATAAGAGACGGACTTGTAGGGTTTACAGGATTTAGTAGTTAATGGATGGAATTTTTTAAAAATAATTCTTTTTATCTTTTAATTATTTAATATTAGAGAAATAGCAATAAATATGGATTAGGGTTCTTGGAAGGAATTAGGGTTTCTCTCTACTGACCCTTGTCCTTCCATTGATCCCTATTTATCTCAAGCCCTTAACAAAATGATTATTAACGAATCTCAAATCGTGGTCGTTACTATCATGAATTGATAGTACGCCCGATAAGAGGGTTAATATTCATTTTGCTAAAATTTATAAAAATTAAAACTTTAAAAAGAATTTAAGGGATATTGTTCATCCATTATTCTACCCTATCCTACAAACCCTGACAAGCGAGAAGTTACTCGCTCTTTAGGATAAACGAAGTAAAAGAAAGGTGGAAGAAAACGGAACCCATAATTAAAATTAAAAATGCAGAAAGTAAATGCAGAATGTAATTGCGGAACGTAAATGCGGAAAGTAATTGCGGAAAGTAAATGCGACAAAATTAAAAGAAAGAATTACCATTTATTGAATAACTATTGCATTACAAAAGTTGCAAGCTGAAAAACCAAATTACAAAACCCTAGTTTTCTCTAGATTGCTTGATCGGTAGATCAATCGATAGATCATTCGATTTAACCCTAATTGCTTTTGGTCCTTTTATAGGCTCTGGAACTTAAAACCCTAGACGTCATATTGAAGTGTGTGAAATTACGATCAAGCCCATGAAGTTTCACATACTACGGCCATCAAACAACAGCGCAACCGTCGCCTCTTACCCCTATTGGCAGCGAATCCACCGCCCTCTGATGAGTTTTCCTCTCCAGATTTCTCGTGCCTTCTTTTCTCGATTTTAGAGATCTTTCTAATAAAAATATTATGAAAATATTGCTTTTTCTCTGCCGTTGCGAGATTCTTCAATTTTCTCCTAACATTCGGCAGATTTGATTTGGTAAATCGATTAGATGTGGATCTCCTACTTATATTTCAGACCTGAACTGATTATAATATAATACCTGCACAATATCTCAAATCAAAGTGTATGTAGCATTTGCTATATTTGAGATAATATGAAAGTACATCTTAGCACCTCTACTGGGTTTATATCAGCATCAAGTATGCAACTTTAAAAAATCTAGAGGTAACAAGAATCGAACTAGAGAATTAGGGTTTCAAAGTAAGCAAACATGTTCTAAATTAAGTGAAGAGAGTTTACAACCTTTGTAGACCGGTCCTTCACTTCTAAAGCTCTAAATAGTAGTCCCTAAAACTCATCTTAAGGCCCCACTTGAAGAAAGGATCGAGCTTTCTTGTAGTCTTCGTCGCCGAAAAAGATCCACCATGAAGTCTCTCTCACTCAAGCACACACTTCACTAATCAAAGTATTAGTGAAGTAAACAACCTACACTAATGGGCTAAAATAGTGTAGGTTGATGAAGTAGGAGATTTGCCCACTAAAATATTTTTCTCTTTTTCTTTTTCTCAACTCAAGAAAATTCTAGAGAGGAAATGAAGAAGGAGATGAACTTGGACGAGTTTTGAACCATGAGCTAATGAGATAAAATAAGATTGATAATGATAAATATCAATGAATAATCCAAAAGAGAAGAGGTGAGTCATGGCTTCTCAAGGCTTCTACAAGCTACTAAAGAATAATGAATCGTTCTCTATTCATTTAATTTATTAATCTAAATCATTATCTACTCATCTTTCTTCATGGGTGATTCTCATACATCCTAGTTCTATGTATAATCAACCATGATATAATATATATATATATAAAGTGAAGAAAATCTTAAGTGAGATTAATATTAGTTAATATATATATATATATATATATATATCAAATATATAAATATATATCAAATTATCAAATCAACACATGATTCACTAATCCGGTTATATCATATATAACCGACTAATATCATATATAGATGTATATCAAAATATTAAACCCACACTTGATTCAATTATCCGGTTATATCATATATTATCGGCTAATATTCAATATTAGATATCAAATCAACACTTGATTCAATAATCCGGTCATATATAACCGGCCAATAACAAATATATATTAACATATATATAAATCAAATCATCAAATCAACACTTCATTCAATAATCCGATTATATCACATATAACCTGGCTGATATCAAATATCGCTATATTAGAATACCGTATTGTTAGTGTATATGCCCTAGAGGCCATTACTGTATCATACTAGTATGTATATTACTTAATGGAAGATTGGGATATTCACAGTTGTATAAACAATCTTGCTCAAAATGGTAGTATGCTACTTGGTTTGTTTCTACTTTAATGTGTACATGTGTTTATTTTATTATATCACCTATACGCATTAGTGGAGCTCTTAGGATCTTTGCTTGATTACCAGCGTTGTGATGGCAGTCACACTCGTGGGGGCTGGGTAATCCATAAGCACATCCTTATACAGGTCCCTAGTCGCAGGACTATCGAGACAGGGCATCGATACTCCGGAGTAGACTAGCGTATGCGCTTCTCATCCCAGCAGGGGACACGGTCTGTCCCACAGCCGTCAGTACGTCGTACTTGAGATAGTATGCGGGTGCTCATTAGGTTATGAGTACACTGGACAGGACTCGTCAGGAACTGACTGGTTGGTATTATACCTATCGTCAGTAATCAGTTCCCAGGTGACATGAATACAGCTTAGTCCGCTGACTTGACACTGTCACTTCGCCTCGAGTGTGTTCCCACTGTACTTTGATTACTACCCTACCACGGCTCAAAGGAGTCGTGCAAACAGGTAGTAGTTGGGTGCAGTCCCGAAGCACTTGGAGGCAGTGACGGTTAGACAGGATTCGTCTCTCCCGGTATTGGGGGTTGACATCGCGCTGTGTCTAGGAGAGCCATTACACGAGTAGTCCCTAGCCAGGGCAAGCGAGATATACTGGTAGGCTTCCAGTGTTATCTCAGGGTGTTTTGGGCTTCACTCCGGCACGACTTGTACCGCTATTAGGGGACTGACGTTTACCGCCCCTCTAGGCCCGCCATGCGATGTATCAGACGAACAGACCGGACTGTACGGAGACTGTCACATTCCGGCTCAGTAGGAGTTCAGATGGGTTTCATCTCGTCAGTCTTCTTGTCGGCATATACCTGGGGACCGTTACGCACAGCTAGTGCCGCTTGCGGTCTGTGGTTAAACCCACTGCCAGCGTAGTGTCGAGTCTTTAGAGTCCCACACAGAAAGTTATTCGCCTTTAGGCAAAAGAGTAGAGGTCGCATGGTTTTGCGACAGATCGCATGGTTTTGCGACAGGTCGCATGGTTTTACGACAGGGTTCGGTCACATCCGTGCACTTGTGCACGTACAGTGTCCGAACAGTTAACACTAGCGGGCTTTGGTTTAAGCCAGATCCTAGTGTTCTTTTTGGGATTGATTTTATCTCGTTTGTATTCGTGTTCCTCGGAACGTGGATGCGGGTGTGTATGCACAGTTGACAGAGAGACGGAGGTGGAGTATTCTCATTGGGGTTTGTTGACTGTTGACTGTTGACAGTCGACCGTTGACCATTGACTTTTGCTTAACCCTAATGAGAATAAGATATATATATATATAATTAGCAATAATATTAATTAAGTATTATAGTGACATGGTTGTTGAGGGGTTGACTTTGTTGACTTGTTGACTTGTTGACCGGTTGACTAGGTTGGACTAGTTGACCATCATCATCACAATGGTTGTCATTTTCATGCAAAGACTTTTGCTTGCTTGTTGTAGTTTGCAAAATGAGTGCATGAAATGATATTGCCTTTTGTGAAATGAGAACCATCACATAATATTTGATTAACATTATGGCTCATGATGTTTTTGGATTATGAGAGGGTGTATGACAAAAGAGAGGCTCATTTTTCTTTCATTGTCTTTCTCTCTCTTGGTTTTGAGCTCTCTCATTCTCTTGCTCTCACCCTTTTCCTCTTGCTCTCTCTCTTGTCTATGGTTCACTTGTCTCATGTGTTGAGAAGCAAGAACCATAGAAAAAATCCCATCACACTCTCCTCTACTCACTCTAGTTCACAAGGTTCAGCAAACCAAGTGAACTAGTTTCTTCAAAGTTCGAAGAAGAAGCCAAAGGTAGAAGCTTTCGGGTGGATCGATCTTCGGCGCAAGGAGACGACGGGGTGAAGCCGATCCGTACACCATCAAGAGATGAAGACGAAGGAGTTCAAGAAAGAAAGGTATAACCCCCTAACCGAGTAGTTAACAACTCGTAGTTAGGTTGTTAGGTAGATAGTTTAACAAAGATCCGTTTTGAGTCCATGTTACCGCCTCTAGAAAATTGTTTTTCACCAAATTCCGCAAGCCCGTAAGTATCGAGAGAGGTAGCATGGACTTACAGTGGTATCAGAGCCTAGTAAAACACTACCTAACATGTTAGCATAGTAACTAGAAATTCGATCGGAGAAAAAGTCACGAAATACACCCAAAAATCTAACTTGCTGTCGATTTTTTAAGTTCTGTAAAAATAATAAATCATGTTTTAAAAATCGACTCAGGGTTTTTTAAAGATACTGTAGAAAAACGATGCAGAGAGTCCATCAAACCGCCGCGGAAACGCGGCAATAGCTTGCTATTGCCGCGGTTCCGCGGCCATCTTAGCTCTTCTCTAGATCCTCTTTGCTACAGTATATTCAGTGGGGTATTTTGGGAATTTTGGTATATATTTTTTCAGCCCAGATTTTCCAGAAAGAAAAATTTGTTTTTGGGGCTTTAAAAACCGTATTTTGATCGAACTTCTAAAGACTAATGCTAACGGGTTTATATCTGTGATGTGATATTTGTATTGAACGTCTGCTAATCGCTATATGTCGATTAGTGGGGGTTATACAAATCTGTGATCTGTAATGTTGCCGGTATGTGTATATGAATTCATTGGATTGTCGCGGGTGAATAGCCGGGGGGTTGTGAGACGAGAGTTTTCTTTTCTTTCAATTCATGTAAATTTGTAAATTGATGTAATAATTATTTGTATGGCCGCACAACCGGGTCGGGTTGTAGCCGTCATTGTATAATTTCTTTTTACTGTTTTTGCTCCTAGGATAGACCCATGGAGGGGGTGCACAAACTACCGGGTATCTCGAAGTGCCGAGTGGCCTACTCACGGTGTTGAGGGAGGTTGCTCCGCTTCGGGTACTTGGCGGGTAGTTTGCCGCACCCGTAGGGGTCTTGGGTGGGGTATTGGCTATTCACCGCGACCGTGTAATCTGCTTTTCGTTACAGGCTCGTACGAATTGCGGATTCCTAGTATATCCAATGTATTCATTTATGATCTGAAATGGCTATCATTGCAATATATATCTATATATGATATTATTTAGGCGTTGCTTATGTTTTACAGCCGCCCTAGTCCAGCCCCCGCTCTGTCGTTAGTTAAGTAACCTAACGGGTAATGACGGGGCCCCATGGCGAATGCGAATGGCATAAGCGTACATCATATTTTGGTTGTTTTCTGCAATGGTAGGAATAAATGATGGGACGCATTAAATGAACTAATGCAAGAAAAATATGCATTAAAAGAACTAATGCAAGAAAATAAACCAAGTAAAAGTCGTTGGAACACTTTCAAAACCACTCGGTTTCTTTTCAAAAAGCAACTTTTAAATGCGGAGCTTAAGCCACTCTTTTTAAAAGCTATCATGGTTCCTTCGATTATATCAAGTTCACTACGTTCACGGTTTCGCCAAAACCATTCGTAGCCCTCCGTCGTTTCATATGAATATCCAACAGTATTCAAGCTGTGTTTGTTGGCCTTAGTCAAGGCACAGTGATTGGTAGCTGGAGGGTATTCATATGTTGCATAGATAGATGCGTTGGTTTGGGACAGTCGTATTACTTTGTTGGCCATAGTCAAGGGTATATACGGGTGGGTTCAAATCAACCTGGACAACGATGGGTAGAACTTGACATGTGACTTATGATTTGTTGGCCTTAGTCAAGGTCATAAGAGTATGGGGCAAAAATCCACATCAGGAGTTTCATAAGTACTGAAACTTGCTAGCGCTGCATACCATTTGGAGTGTGATGATTCTGGTAGGATTCCTTCGGTTTTGTCACGCGATAATATTTGGATC
Source organism: Agapanthus africanus (assembly GCA_030015575.1). NCBI lineage: Eukaryota > Viridiplantae > Streptophyta > Magnoliopsida > Asparagales > Amaryllidaceae > Agapanthus > Agapanthus africanus. The sequence continues at coordinate 459,683,781 of CM057350.1, read as the reverse complement.
CCGATCCTACTGTGAGTATATGCTACTCCTCGGGAACTTTCTCACTTAACGATCAATGCTATAAACCAAGTAGGTATCTAGAAAGGTGTTAGCGGGGCTACGCCCCCAGGGAAAAGAGGTTCTTAAATTAAAGAACTTCGCGAAAGCGTTGGAAAACCTCCCTCGAAGTACCGACACTAGCCTGGCTGAACGGTTAAGCAAGTATTGTACGGTGAGATTGATCCTGACTAATTCTTCCTTTATGGTTTGAGGAGGGATTTGAGAGACAGTGGGAGCCATCCTGTTTAGATAAATTAAAAACCAATCTAAACTTGCAAGAGCATTATGCTGAGTGTTTTCTTCTCTCTCTCTTAATTGCAGCGACCCTGTGACCACACCTAGGTTACATCTAGATAATAAAATGACTGAATCTGACTGTCATGACTGGCAAAGGTCTGTCCAGATGTCCATTGCCCATGACAAGCTGGGACACCTCTTGACTAATCCAACCCCTGCCGTCTCAGGTCCAGTTTCCCCTGTCACGAATATTGATATTCGTAGGACATCGGAAAAGGACTGTGCGAAAGCCAAGTGCCTCGTGTTAACCTCAGTTGATGGTGCAAACCAGAGGCAGCACGGGAAGATGGACTTAGTTTCTATCTTCCTCCATAACAAGGATTTATATGGAAAGCAATCTCGTATCGCAAGATATGAGACCTCGAACGAATTGCTTCAAGCGAGGTTGGCTATCGGGTCATCTGCAAGGGACAACATCCTTGCAGAGACCGGCTATTTTGAGCTCACGGACCTGAAGACCACGTTGAAGAACGAGTCAGGTACTGACTTGATTCTACAGTCTCTACCTTCTACCCTGAAGGAAACTAGGGAAGAAGAAGGAAAGAGCAGGGCAAAAGTTTCGGGAATGGATGTAGTAAAAGAAGGACGTTCCTATTGTTGTGAGAATGAACATTGGCAGAAGAATTGCAGGGCTAGCAAAGCCAGTAGCCAGAATTCGAAGCATGTTGTGGCTTCGGCTTCGGGTGTGTTTGTGATAGAGAACTGTATGTCAGTTAACCCAACTTCCTGGGTATTGGATACCGGATCAGGATCTCACATCTGTAATTCGTTACAGGCTTTGAGAAACCGCAGGGTTATCAGGAAATGTGATATGACTCTCAGGGTTGCTAACGGAATGAACATGGATGCTGTATCCGCAGGGGAATATCACCTTGGACTGACAACTGGGCAGATATTGATTCTGCGTGACTGTTTGTATGTACCAGGTGGGACTTGTAATATCATATCTGTATCCTTACTTTCTAAGGAAGGATATGATTTTACTTTTGTAAGCGATATAGTAAACATCCACCTAAATCAAGTTCTGATTGGGTCAGGTATATTAAATAACAGTATATACGTATTGAATCAAGCTCAGATATTCAGTGTCCAGAACACACTTAAAAGAAAGTCTCCGGAATTAAATCAGGCTTTCTTATGGCATTGTAGACTAGGTCACATCAATGAGACACGGTTAACAAAATTACATAAAGAAGGATACTTGGATCCGTTCGAGTACCAGTCTTATACCACTTGTGAATCTTGTCTCATAGGAAAGATGACAAAGACTCCGTTCACTGGACACGGAGTAAGAGCGAGCGAGCTCTTAGGACTCATACACAGTGACGTGTGTGGTCCAATGTTTATACATGTGTGAAGCGGTTATTCATACTTCATTACTTTCACAGATGATTTCTCTAGGTATAGACATGTCTTCTTAATGAAGCACAAATCCGAGACCTTTGAGAAATTTCGGGAATACAAGAATGAAGTTGAAAAACAAACAGGCAAAAGTATAAAGACACTGAGATCTGATCGAGATGGTGAATACTTGAATGCCGAGTTTCTGGACTACTTAAAAGAGAATGGAATTCTCTCTCAGAGTACACCTCCATACATGCCACAACACAACGGTGTATCGGAAAGGCGGAATCGGACCCTATTGGATATGGTCCATTCCATGATGAGTAAGGTTGAGTTACCGCGATCTTTCTGGGGTTATGCACTAGAAACAGCTGCATATCTCTTGAACCAAGTTCCTACTAAGACAGTGCCTACCACACCATATCAGATGTGGAGTGGGAAGAAACCCTATCTTAAACACTTTAAGACATGGGGATGTCCAGCTTTTGTTAAAAAGCAGCATGCGACAAGCTCGAGGCACGCTCAGTACAGTGTAAGTTTGTGGGATACCCAAGGAACTCCAAGGGGTATCTTTTCTATTACACAGAGGAACAAAAGGTTTTTGTTTCTCGTCATGCCCACTTCTTGGAAACTGAGTTTTTGGAAACCCAGATAAGTAGGAGCGCAATGGAACTGGAAGAAATTCCAGAACCACAAACTATTACTGAAACCTTAGTAGAACCAGAAGTTTCAGGAGAACCGGACATTCCTGCGCCACTCCGCAGGAGTAGTAAGCAGTCTCATCCGCCCGAAAGATACTACGGTTTTCTCATAGACGGGGATAGAGAGGATTACACCATGGATTATGGTGAGCCTACTAGCTTCCAGCAAGCCATTCAGAGCGGTGACTCGGTAAAATGGCTGGATGCAATGCGGACCGAAATGGAGTCCATGTACACCAACAAAGTTTGGACTTTGGACTTTGCTCCAGAAGGGGTAAAACCCGTAGGCTGCAAATGGATCTTCAGAAAGAAGATTGGTGTAGATGGGCAGGTTGAAACCTATAAAGCTAGGCTCGTTGCAAAGGGTTTTCGTCAAAGACCTGGTTTGGACTATGACGAGACCTTTTCTCCGGTAGCCATGCTCAAATCCATTCGGATCCTTCTTGCCATTGCTGCCTTCCACGATTATGAAATCTGGCAGATGGACGTAAAGACGGCTTTTCTAAATGGAAATTTGGAAGAGTGCGTCTATATGGATCAGCCAGAAGGATTCATTCAGAGTGGGAGCAGCGGTAAAGTGTGCAAGTTACTCAAGTCCATCTATGGAATGAAGCAGGCATCGCGGAGTTGGAACATCTGCTTTGATGATACTGTCAAGGAATTCGACTTTATCAAGAACCCAGATGAACCATGCATCTACAGTAAGATTGTAGGGAGAACTGTGGTATTCCTCGTCTTGTACGTGGATGACATTCTCCTAATAGGAAATGATATTCCTATGCTACAGTCAGTCAAAGGATTCTTGTCGCAGAGGTTCTCCATGAAGAACCTGGGCGATGCCAACTACATTCTGGGGATCCAGATCTATCGTGATAGATCTAAAAGGATGTTGGGACTTTCACAGTCCAGGTACATTGACACCATACTGAAAAGATTCAGTATGGAAGATTCCAAGCGCGGTAATTTACCGGCTTGTCACGGGATCACCCTCTCCAAAGAGATGTCTCCCAAGACTGATTTGGAAAGGGATCGCATGTCTATTATACCCTACGCTTCTGCGGTAGGCTCTATAATGTATGCGATGTTATGTACCAGACCAGATGTAGCATACGCATTGAGCGTTGTAAGCCGGTATCAGTCAGACCAAGGGGAGAAATACTGGATAGCGGTAAAGAACATTCTCAAGTACTTGAGAAGGACTAAATAGATGTTCTTGGTGTATGGCGGAAAAGACCTCCAGATCGAGTCCTTTGCTGACTCCAGCTTCCAGAGTGACAAGGATGACTCCAAGTCCATGTCGGGTTATGTCTTTACCCTCAATGGAGGGGCGGTTTGCTGGAAGAGTTCCAAGCAGGAGACCGTTGCCGACTCAACTAAGGAAGCGGAGTACATAGCTGCTTGCGATGCCGCAAAGGAAGCTGTCTGGATGAAGAAGTTCCTCACGGAGCTTCAGGTGGTTCCTACCATTGTTGATCGAATACCGCTGTATTGCGACAACAACGGCGCTATAGCTTTAGCGAAGGAACCCAGGTCCCATCAGAAGTCCAGGCACATTTTGAGGCGGTTCCACCTAATCAGGGAGATCATTGATCGCAGGGAGATCGAGGTAAAGAGAGTAAATTCAGAAGATAACACTGCAGATCCACTCACGAAGGCCCTACCACAGACTCAGTTCGAGCGGCTGATCGAGATGATAGGTCTTCGATACGCCAGTACATGGCCTTAGTGCAAGTGGGAGATTGTTAGTGTATATGCCCTAGAGGCCATTACTGTATCATACTAGTATGTATATTACTTAATGGAAGCTTGGAATATTCACAGTTGTATAAACAATCTTACTCAAAATGGAAGTATGCTACTTGGTTTGTTTCTACTTTAATGTGTACATGTGTTTATTTTATTATATCACCTATACGCATTAGTGGAGCCCTTAGGATCTTTGCTTGATTACCAGCGTTGTGATGGCAGTCACACTCGTGGGGGCTGGGTAATCCATAAGCACATCCTTATACAGGTCCCTAGTCGCAGGACTATCGAGACAGGGCATCGATACTCCGTAGTAGACTAGCGTAAGCGCTTCTCATCCCAGCAGAGGAGACGGTCTGTCCCACAGCCGTCAGTACGTCGTACTTGAGATAGTATGCGGGTGCTCGTTAGGTTACGAGTACACTGGACAGGACTCGTCGGGAACTGACTGGTTGGTATTATACCTATCGTCAGTTATCAGTCCCTAGGTGACATGAGTACAACTTAGTCCGCTGACTTGACACTGTCACTTCGCCTCGAGTGTGTTCCCACTGTACTTTGATTACTACCCTACTACGGCTCAAAGGAGTCGTGCAAACAGGTAGTAGTTGGCTGCAGTCCCGAAGCACTTGGAGGCAGTGACGGTTAGACAGGATTCGTCTCTCCCGGTATTGGGGTTTGACATCGCGCTGTGTCTAGGAGAGCCATTACACGAGTAGTCCCTGGCCAGGGCAAGCGAGATATACTGGTAGGCTTCCAGTGTTATCTCAGGGTGTTTTGGGCTTCACTCCGGCACGACTTGTACCGCTATTAGGGGACTGACGTTTACCGCCCCCTAGGCCCGCCATGCGATGTATCAGACGAACAGACCGGACTGTACGGAGACTGTCACATTCAGGCTCAGTAGGAGTTCAGATGGGTTTCACCTCGTCAGTCTTCTTGTCGGCATCTACCTGGGGACCGTTACGCACAGCTAGTGCCGCTTGCGGTCTGTGGTTAAACCCACTGCCAGCGTAGTGTCGAGTCTTTAGAGTCCTACACAGAAAGCTATTCGCCTTTAGGCAAAAGAGTAGAGGTCGCATGGTTTTGCGACAGGTCACATGGTTTTGCGACAGGGTTCGGTCACATCCGTGCACTTGTGCACGTACAGTGTCCGGACAGTTAACGCTAGCGGGCTTTGGTTTAAGCCAGATCCTAGTGTTCGTTTTGGGATTGATTTTATCTCGTATGTATTCGTGTTCCTCGGAATGCCGATGCGGGTGTGTATGCACAGTTGACAGAGAGACGGAGGCAGAGTATTCTCATTGGGGTTTGTTGACTGTTGACTGTTGACAGTTGACCGTTGACCATTGACTTTTGCTTAACCCTAATGAGAATAAGATATATATATAATTAGCAATAATATTAATTAAGTATTATAGTGACATGGTTGTTGAAGGGTTGACTTTGTAGACTTGTTGACTTAGTTGACCGGTTGACTAGGTTGGACTAGTTGACCATCATCATCACAATGGTTGTCATTTTCATGCAAAGACTTTTGCTTGCTTGTTGTAGTTTGCAAAATGAGTGCATGAAATGATATTTCCTTTTGTGAAATGAGAACCATCACATAATACTTGATTAACATTATGGCTCATTATGTTTTTGGATTATGAGAGGGTGTATAACAAAAGAGAGGCTCATTTTTCTTTCATTGTCTTTCTCTCTCTTGGTTTTGAGCTCTCTCATTCTCTTGCTCTCTCTCTTGTCTATGGTTCACTTGTCTCATGTGTTGAGAAGCAAGAACCATAGAGAAAATCCCATCACACTCTCCTCTACTCACTCTAGTTCATAAGGTTCAGCAAACCAAGTGAACTAGTTCTTCAAAGTTCGAAGAAGAAGCCAAAGGTAGAAGCTTTCGGGTGGATCGATCTTCGGCGCAAGGAGACGACGGGGTGAAGCCGATCCGTACACCATCAAGAGATGAAGACGAAGGAGTTCAAGAAAGAAAGGTATAACCCCCTAACCGAGTAGTTAACAACTCGTAGTTAGGTTGTTAGGTAGATAGTTTAACAAAGATCCGTTTTGAGTCCATGTTACCGCCTCTAGAAAATCGTTTTTCACCAAATTTCGCAAGCCCGTAAGTACCGGGAGAGGTAGCATGGACTTACAGGTATCACATACTCGTATTTAATCAAGCTCCTGCACATACCATGTGTGCCCTACTTCATTTCGCTTGAGCTAGGAAAGCTCCTTATGGGACTCTAAAGACTCGTTAATACGCTAGCAGTAGGGAATGATCACATCAGATACCCACAAGCCGTCAGTGGTACTAGCTGGACGTAACGGCTACCCAGGTATTAAACGAATAGAAGATCAACAAGCAAACTTGTCCAAACTCCCGTAAAGCCTATAAGCAACACTTACCGTACAGTCCGGTCTCTTCTTCTGATATGTCGCATATCGAGTCTGGGGGGTGGAATCGTCAGACCCCATTAACTTAATAAGTCATGCCGATATGTGGCCTATAACCTTTCGAGAAACTACAGATAACACTTACCAGAAAATCTCATCATCCCTGGCCAAGGACTTGCTGTTATAGCCAATCAACTCCCAATATCGGGAGAGACGAAACCCCTCCTATCGCTCACTGCCTCCATGTGACTCGAGATTGTACCCAAAATCCACCTGTTTTCACGACTCCTTTGAGCCATGGTAGGGAGGAAATCAAAGTACAGTGGGAACCACATAAGACACTATGACGATCTCGGATCTACAGACTAACCTATACAAGTGTCACCAGAGAACTGCTATCGGACGATAGGTATGGTACCATCTAGGAGTTCTCGGCGAGTCCTATTCGGTATACCCATTCTCTAATGAGAACCTGTGTACAATCTTTGATGTCAAGCACCAACGGTTATGGGATCAACCATCGCCCCATACAGGGTCAAAGAACGTACACACTAGTCTACTCTCGAATATCAATGCCTTGTCTCGATACTCTCTCGACTAGGAACTGTTAAAGGATGTGCTTGCGGACTACACAAGCCCCACTAGTATGATTTGCATCATAGTCCTGGTAGCCAAGCCAACATCCTAAGGGCTTTATCAATATGTATCTATGAGATAGTAAAATAAAACAAGTGCACATGTTAAGATAAAGAGCAGCCAGATAGCATACTATCATGTCGAGCAACAAAGTCCTCTATATATATATATCCAAGTATCCACTATAATATACAATAATGGCCTCTAGGGTATATATATTCCTAACAATCTCCCACTTGCACTAAGGCCAGTTGTTGTAATATCGCATACCCAACATCCCAAAAAGTCTGTCAAACTGTGTCTGGGGAAGGGCCTTCGTGAGTGGATCTGCCGAGTTGTCCTTCGTATCTACTCTCCTGACCTCGATCTCCCAGCGATCAACTATCTTCCGGATCCGGTGATACCACTTTAGAATATGTCCGGATCACTGATGGGACTGAGGTTCCTTGGCTAAAACCACAGCTCTATTATTATCATAATACAAAGGTGTTGGATTCTCAAAGGATAGAACCACACCAAGTTCAATAATGAACTTCTTCATCCAGACAACCTCTTTGGCAGCATCGTTACTGTTAGTTATGTATATTCCCTAAAGGCTATTATTGTACATATGATGTATATTATAGTGGATGCTTGGATATATATATATATATATATATATATATAGAGAGAGAGAGAGAGAGGAATTTCTTGCTCGATATGATAGTATGCTATCTGGTTTCTCTTTGTCTTAACATATTGACTTGTATTATGTTACTGTCTTGCTCTCACATGTTGATAAAGCCATTAGGATGTGTACTTGACTACTAGGACTATGATGGAGATGATACTAGTGGAGCCAGGGTAGTCCACAAGTACATCCTATAATTATTCCTAGTCGAGGGTGTATCGAGACAGGGCATCGATACTCCAGAGTAGATTAGCGTATACGCATCTTGATCCATACGATGGGCGATGGATGATCCCACATCCATTGGTGTTTGACATCAAAGATGGTGTATGGGTGCTCAGTGGAAACTGGGTACACTGAACGGACTCGCCGAGAACTCCTAGTTGGTATTATATCTATCGTCAGATAGCAGTTCTCTGGTGACACTAGTACATGTTAGTCTGTAGACCCGAGATCGTCAAAGAGTCTTGTGTGATTCCCACTGTGCTTTGATTTCCACCTTACCACGTTCATGAGAACGTGCAAAATGGTGGCTTTTGAGTAAAGTCCTGAGTCACATGGAGGCAATGACCGATAGGAAGGGTTTCGCCTCTCCCTGTATTGGGGTTGATATTTGCGCTGTGCTCGATTGGCTATAACTGGAAGTTCCTGGCCAGGGATGATATGGAGATCTACTAGTAAGTGTTATCAGTAGTTTCTCGGCCCGTTATGAGCATCAAATCGGCACGACTTATCGGTTACTGGGGTCTGACGTTTACCACCCCTAGACTGGATGTACGACATATCAAACGAAAAGACCGGATTGTATGATAGTGTTACTGATTGGATTTGCAAGAGTATGTACAGGCTTGTTTGTTGATCTTCTGATCGCCCAATACCCAGGTGGCCGTTACGTTTAGCTGACCGCTTGCGGCTTGTGGGCGTTTTCTATGATCATCACCTACTGCCGGCGTATTGACGAGTCTTTAGAGTCCTACACAGAGGTTTCCTAGCTCAGGAGAAATGTAGTAGGAGCACATATGTGATATGTGCAGGACAGAGAATAATATGTGTATATGATACCGTATTCTATTCTCGCGATATGTGATATCGGCCGGTTGTATATGATATAGCCGGGTTATCGGATCAAGTGATGATTCGATAAAATGATACATATTATATTAGTCGGTTTTATGTGATATAGCCGGATCATTAAATCAAGTGTTGATTTAAGAATTTAATGTTTAATTATATATTTGATATATTAAATTACATTAACTAATATATGCTCACTTAAGTATTTCTTTTTCTCACTTCTGATTACATTTAACATATATGTGATATATGTTTATTGTATTATTTTCTTTAGCACACATAAATATATATGTGATATATATTAATGTGTCATGCAAGGTTACACATGCAACATGTATGTATGAGACTTATACCATGCTAGGGTTTATGTTATAGTTTTATTTATCTTTTTAAGTAATTCACAAATGATATGGAATTAGTCATAGTTGAGCTTCATGGAAGCTAGTAGAACATTGACTAAAGTCTACCTCTTTTGTTTTTACTTAAGATATTTCTTAACCTAACCTTTAACCCTAGCTCATGGTTTATTCTCTATATGGGTTAGCCATGACATAAACTAACCTAAGCTTGCATTTCTAACCTCATCTCAATTCATTCATCACTTCATCTTCTTCTTCCTCATGAAAGCTTGCTAGCTTTTTCCTTGTGATGAAATATTGTGAGAAATAGAAAACTAAAGAGAGCTCATTTCCTACTTCATCATTCTCTACTATTAGCCATTTAGTTTAGGGTGTTTGCTTCACTAAACCCTAAATTAGTGAAGAGATGGCTTGAGTTTGTGTTTTCACGAAATAGATCATCTTGGATTTCGAAAACTACAAGCAATCATGCATCATACACCGTGTGGAGACTCTCAAGAGTCCGGGGGCTCGATGATCGAACCGAAGGGACCACTACTTAGAGGTAATGAAGTGAAGGAACAGACTAGAAAGGTTGTAATCCTTAATCACTTAGAAGTAAAGTTGTTTGCTTTATGTTTCCGGATGATTCTCTAGTTAAAGATCTAGGTTAGGGTTCTTTTAAGCATGGCAAAATTATAATTTGGTATAGATGATGTCACCTGAAACCTTGCTGTCATGCTTAGGAACCCTACATTGGTATCAGAGCCTAGCTAGAGAATTAGATGGATTGTGTAGGATTACGAAACCAAAACAACTCCGAAACATCCGATTTAAAACCCTAGTTTCCATCGAATTTTTTAAGGAATCAAATTTTTTTTTAAACAACTGCAGAATGTTGTATGTGATGCACCATGAACACTGTACAAAATTCAACCCCCTCACCTTTTTTGAGCCGGCCACTTTGATAGAAAAACCGGCCAGATCGGCCATCTTGAGGATTTCAGGGTTGAGTTTTTTTACAGTGTACCAGTCTCTGGGGTTTGGTATTTCACGTGTTGCTAGTTTTTGTTAAATTTGTATGTGATGTTATCTTTATGCATTGGCTATTCGGAGTGTTTCGTATTCGTAATTCTCGCTTTGTTTCGGGTAATTTAGATGGTGTTAAAAAGTTCGATCGGATATCAAATACCCACTTTAACCCTTGGTGGAAATTTTCCAAGAGTTGGATTTTTTTCAAGTTAAAGAACATTCTAAAATCATGCAAGTAATATAGTGGACCCTCTAGAAGAAAAAAACCCTAACTCGATTCTATGACCGTAAGAACCGCCGCCAAACTTTAGGGCTTGCGGTAGTTCCGCGGCGCCACAGGTGAGGCATTGGTTGACCCATCTACGACTGGTTCATTGGTATTATGGCATGTACTGTTTATTTTTAAACTACGCTCAAGTGTTGAGCTTTTAGGAAATTTTGTGTGTTTGTTGATTCGATCGGAATGTTTAATGTCGTCTAACTTTTTCTGTAATGTGATACAATATGTGGAATTCATATAGTTAGACATGAAATCCGAGATATATGATATTTCGGGTCTATGATGTCTAAGGTGATTGTGGATTCCAAATGTTGTAGTTTAACATTTTTTTTCTGCGACCGTAAGTGTAATATGTAGTGTATCGCCGTTTTCGTTGCTATATGTCAACGAACATTGTGATACGCATATTTACTTACGTTGATGACATATGATGTTATGTATTGCTGTGATATGTTATATTGGATCGTCGTGTTTTGAATAGCCAGGGGTTTTTTGTGAGATAAGAGTTTTTATTTTCATTTATATAAAATTCATTGTATGTAATATTCTTTTATTGGTGCACTTCCGAGTTGAGGATGATGTCACCATTGTTATATATTATTTACTTTTCCGCATTAGGATAGACCCAAAGAGGGGAGCACAAGTAACCGGGTTCTAGAGTCCAGTTGGAGACCAACTCGAGGAGTCAAGTCCGGGTCTCCTAACTGTAGAATTGGTAGGGTTGCTTTCCGCTCTCGTAGGGGTATAGGGATGTAGGTTTGGCTATTCATCGCGACCGTGGAATCCGTGTTTTATACAGGCTCAAAATAAAACACGGACCTCCTAATATATCCAATATTTCATATGTTATCTTCTGCTGCTGATATTCTGTGATGTGATCACTTTATATGGACGAGACGAATGTTTTATTATTATATATATGATATATAATAAACGTTGGTTCTGTTTTTCACCCGCGCTAGTCCCGTCCCGGTATGCCGTTAGTTAAGTAACCTAACGGTGCATAATGGGACACTGTGGCGAATGCGGATGGCATAAGCGTACGTTATATTTTCGTTTCTTCTGTGATGCTTAGGAAGCATAAATGATGGGACTTTATTAATAAGATTAATGAAAAATATGAAAACTAAAAAGATATTGTAGAATTAAATTTTTAAAAAGGGTAGCTCTAGTTTTTGCTTTGCATAACGGTATTCCTTGTAGAATATCCAGCACCTTATTCGATAAGGAAAAAGCCGAGATCCCTTCACCGGGAGTGACCTCTTTAGCGAAACTAGCAGATGCTATAACTCACTCGGTTTTGTTTTTGATTGTTTCTATAGTTTTTGCTTTGCATAGCGGTATTTATGAAATATCCTGCACCTTATTCGATGAGGAATGAGCCGATATCACTTCACCGAGAGTGACCTCTTTAGCGAACCTAGTAAAAGCCTAAAAAACACTCCTTTTCAAAATCACTTGTTTCTACGACGATGTCAAGTTCATTACGCGAAAGGTTTTCTGAAAAACCTGTCGTAGCCCTCCGTCATTTCAGATAAGTCCTACTTAGTATTCGTGCTACGTTTTGCGAACTTGTAAGGTGTAATTAATCCCGGCTGGTCTTGCCTTTTAGGGTTTGAAGGTGTTAGTTATATGTATGCCCTAGAGGCCATTACTGTACATGGGATGTATATTGTAGTGGATGCTTGGACATATATAGGGAGGACTTTCTCGCTCGACATGATAGTATGCTATCTGGTTGCACTTTATCTTAACATGTTGACTTGTATACGTGATACTGTCTTGCTCTCACATGTTGACAAAGCCCTTAGGTTGTGTACTTAACTACCAGGACTATGATGGAGATCATACTAGTGGGGCCAAGGGTAGTCCACAAGTACACCCTTCAATTGTACCTAGTCGTGGGAGTATCGAGACAGAGCATCGATACTCCAGAGTAGACTAGCGTATACGCATCTTGACCCATATGATGGGCGATGGATGGTCCCATATCCATTGGTGTTTGACATCAAAGATGGTATACGAGTGCTCAGTGGAGACTGGGTACACTGGACGGACTCGCCGAGAACTCCTAGATGGTGTTATACCATCGTCAGATAGCAGTTCTCTAGTGACACTGGTACAGGTTAGTCTGTCGACCTGAGATCGCCATAGAGTCTTGTGTGATTCCCACTGTGCTTTGATTTCCACCTTACCACGGTCAAGAGATCGTGCAAAACGGTGGTTTTTGGGTTTAGTCCCAAGTCACATGGAGGCAATGAGTGATAGGAGGGGATTCGTCTCTCCCGGTATTGGGAGTTGATGTTGCGATATGCTCGATTGGCCATAACAGGAAATTGTTGGATATAGTGCCCTCAGAGTTAATTATTGGATCGCAGGCACGTGATTGCAATGATTGCGGAGGACCTATACCGGTAGGACAGTCTTACTCGAGATGATAGTATGCTATCTGGTTTGTCTTTATCAGTCATGTACAGGTTCAGGTGACTGATCACTGTTACACTTTGATAGAGCCCTTAAGATCTTGCTTTACTACCAACAGTATGATGGCGATCATATACGTGAGAGTTGGATGGTTTATAAGCATATCCTTAATAGTGGTCCCTAGTCGTGGGAGTTTCGAGACAGGGCATCGATACTCCGGAGTTGACTAGTGTATACAGTCGAGACCTCGACGAGGGGCGGTGGCCGGTCTCACAAGCCACTGGTGTCAGTTGGATCACCTAAGATGTATACAGGTGCTCATTGGGTTATGAGTACACCGGACAGGACTCGCCGGGAATCTGCTAGTTGGTACTATACCTATCATCAGATAGCAGTTCCCTGGTGACATGTGTACAGGTTAGTTCATCGACCTGAGGTCGTCATTTGTCTCGTGTGAGTTCCCACTGTGCTTTGATTTCTACCCTACCACGGCTCAAAAGAGTCGTGCAAACAGGTATTTTTTGGGTATAGTCCCGAGCCACATGGAGGCAAGTGTGTGGATCGACAGGGGATTCGTCTCTCCCGGTATTGGGGGTGAGATCGTGCTGTATTTAGGAGAGCCATTACACAAAGCCCACGGCCGTGGCAGGAGATTTACTGGTAGGTACTCCAGTAGTATCTCAGGGTGTTATTGGGCTACACTGCGACACGACTTATACTGCTATTGGGGGTCTGACGTTACCAACCCCCTAGGCAGATATGCGATACTCATAAACGAACGGACCAGACTGTATATACATTGTCACTGTTAGGCTCAGTAGGGTTTCCGGATGAGTTCGCTCATCGGCATCCCTTAAGGTCAGTCTTTAGGCAGCTGTTACGCACAGCTAGTGCCGCTGACGGCTTGTGGTTAAACCCACTGCCAGGGTACAGACGAGTCATTAGAGTCCCCTACAGATAGTTTCCTAAGTTCGGGCGAAACGTTGTAGAGGTCGTATGGTTTTATGGCAGGGTTCGGAAAATGCACATGCGTTTACGTACGTGTCATATTTCGGGCAGATAATACTGGTGGGCTTTGGTTTAAGCTAGATCCGAGTATTATACTGTATAGATATAATATCTTTGTCTCAGTTGCATTTGTATTCAGTCGTAATACAAATACGGGTATGTTTATACTGTTACGAGGTTATCCTGAAATTCGTTTCGGGATCGCTTTTGGAAGTTGCCAGTTTCCTGTTTCCAATTTCCGTATTTGACATTCAGTTAAATGCGGATTTATCTTTCCGTCACTCTGGTGAGCCGTGAGGGTGAGTCATGCTTCTAGAAGCTTCTAGAATGGTGACTAGGTTCATGAACCTTTGTCTGCTTTCATTATATGATGACTAGGTTTTAATGACTCATTCTTTTGCATTAATGGGATTTTGTAATGCTTAGGATATTTTGATTAAGATCTTTTGCTTTAGAGTTACCACTTTGCTCCTACCCTCACCTCCCTCCTCCATAAATATGGCCGGCCCCTCTTTGTGAGAGAGAGATTGATTTCATTTGGAAAAAAAATATAGTTTTGGATGTATGGAAATTTCATAGTTCATTTTCTCATTCCATTTCATTTCGAGTGGCAACTTCATTACCCGTTCGTCTACGGCTTTGGACGAAGTGAGACAAAGTATTCGACTCATTCTCTAAATCAATCTTGGTCGTCTCTTTTAGCAAACTTGACGAACGAGTTGCCTCGAGTTAGAGGCGGGAGCCCGTTTAAAGATCCGTTGACGTGGTGCCACCTGGACGAGCAGATCGGAGATCGACGAGATCGGAGCAGCCGCAACAAAGCATGGGATGATGGTTAAAGAACGAAGGACTCGGATCGTTCGGTATAACCTTTCTACCCTCTTTGTAGTTTGTTAGTTTAGCAATAATGGCAGATCCGGGTTATAGAATACGATAGCGCTAGTTAAGAAGTTTTTGTTCTGCATTTGGCGTCTATTAGACGGCCGGGGCGCTACCGTAGACTTACAGTGGTATCAGAGCCTCACCATTATGCTTTACTAATTTGTGCTAATATGTTTAAATCATCGATCGAACGGATTTTCGAAAACCGCAAATTCCAAGTTCGGAGTTTCTGTCGATTTTAAAAGGGTTCTAAAAATTATTTTACATATCACAGAAAATTCAGCAGGCTTTTCTCAGAACATGGTACAAATTAGGTCACGTGACCCTACAAGACCGCCGTGGAATCGCGGTCAAACCTAGGGTTTGACCGCGCATCAGCGGCCAATCTGTGGGATCATTGATCCAAATTTGTACAGTTGCTTCTCTTGGGTAAATTGTGGTTTTTGGTATATATCTTTTGGGCCCAGATTTTGTTACTATACAGCAGATGTACGTGGAGCCCACTTCGTGATATTTATTCGATCGAAATTTAAACATGTTAGTTTACAGTACTTACATTATATCTCCAACCGTGAATGTCATTCGAGCGGTAAACCGCGTATGATTGCTATAGTTCTTTTCGACGGGTTTGCGAACGTGACATTCGCGTTGATGTTCTGTATTGTGCTGTGATGTTGCGGATTTGTCGTGGTGGATAGCAGTGTGCAATGCTAGTGCAGTTTGTATTTATTTATACATTTGATATTGCGGGGCGAACGTCCAACATGTGGACTGTCGTCACTGCCTTTTTGTATAATATTCTTTTGGGGCACGACCGGGCTGAGGTCGATGTACCCGTTGTACATATTTTTCATTTTTGTACTAGGTTTTACCCCGCGACGGAGTGCACGGATAGCCGGGTTCTGGAGGGCAACGGGTCCGCATCTCATGGCTTTGAGAGGCAGAGGGGCCTCACTCTAGTATTGGCAGACTATTCGCCGCACTCGTAGGGGTACAGGTTGACCCAAGGAGGGGTGCCTAAGTTACCGGATTCCGTGAAGTGCAGGGTGGTCCATTCACTATGCTGTAGGGGGCTGCCTCGCTTCAGGTTTTGGCGGGTAACTTGCCGCACCTATAGGGGTCTAGGTTTCATTGCACAGGCTATCCACACGACTAGGGGAACGTCGGGTTTTAGCAGCAGCTCTGTGAAACCCGGGGATCCCAGATTATCTATATTGTTCTGTAATGCTTATTACTTTTCTGTAATGTTGCATATTATCACGTCTGGAGCGATTACTGTATATTGGTATATATATACTATTAGATGTTGTATATGTTTTACACCCGCTCTAGTCCAGTCTCCGCTCTGTCGTTAGTTAAGTAACCTAACGGGTGATGACGGGACCCAGTGACGAATGCGGATGGCATATACGTATATTTTATTTTCGTTCTTTTCTGGTGTGATTAATTGATGGGACTGCGTTGATTCTGATCAATGCAAAGGAAAACAAACCTATTTGGCAGTTGTTGGAACAATTTTAAAATGTGTTATTACAAAGACGTTTCCTTTTGTTTTGTATAGCGGTATTCGGTTGGAATATCCTTCACCTCATTCGACGAGGCAAGGGCCGATATCCCTTCACCGGGAATGACCTCTTGGGCAGAAGTTTGCGACAGGGTAATAACTTCACTATAGTCGATTACAAGTTGCTTTGCATTGCGGTATTCAGTTGGAATATCCTGCACCTCATTCCACGAGGAAAGAGCCGAGATCCCTTCACCGGGAGTGACCTCTTTAGCAAAGGTTTTCGCCACTATATTTTTATAAAAAGCTATCAGGTTCCTTCAGCGATATCAAGTTCACTACGTTAATGGTTTTTTGCCAAAAACCAGCCGTAGCCCTCCGTCATTTCTTTTGGGTATTCAGTAACATTCAAGCTATGTATTTTGACCTAACGCCAAGGTATAGTGTTTGGTAGCTGCTGGGTATTCATTTGTTGCATAGATAGATGAGTTGGTTTAGGACAGTCGTTCTGCCATTTTGACCTAACGCCAAGGGCATGTACGGGTGGGTTCAAATTGACAAGATAGTGACGGGTAGAACTTGGCATGTGACTTATGACATTTTGACTTAACGCCAAGGTCATAAGAGCATGGGGCAAAAATCATATCGGGAGTTTCTAAAGAAACTGAAACTTGCCAAGTATGCGCATACCTTCTGGAGTGTGAGTAATGTGAGTGGATTCCGTCACGTTATCATGCGATGAGAGTTGGATCCCGATTCCCACTGATGAGTTGGTTTACTCTTCGGGTGATCCCGATTGATTCTTCTTTTAGGTTTGGAGGAGAATTTGACAGTACAGTAGGAGGTTTCCTGATTAGATAAACTGATAACCATTCTGATCTAGGTTAGAGTGCACGCAGAGTGTTTCTTTTCTCTCTCTCTCTGGCAGCGACCTTTGACCGACCCTAGACTATGACTCAGTGACCAAGTTGACCGAACCTTCTTAAAATATTGGCTTTTGGATTGTCCGAGTTGCATAAGTCATTGCCGCTCCTTCTTTTACCCTTTGTATTTCTCAGAACACCCCGTATTACTACGGACATCCACTTCCATTGGATAGATCCATCGTATGGTTATATACGAACTCAAAGGGACTTCTTCGAGGATGGATCCAGGTTCAGGAGAAATAGAATTGGTTTATTCAGTTGTCTTTTATTATCACCTTCTCTCAGGTTGCGAGGGCTCTTTAGTTTAGGAGAGTACACCTATTACGCTTATTGGATAGTCATCTTCTAAACCATAGGCAGGTGTCGAAAGGTGGGGAATGAAGAAAACCAATTAGGCTAAGTAGGGTGTACAGAAGGTAATATGTAAAGACAAAATAAAGGGATTAGAAAGAGGGCAAAGTAAATTGCGACTGTTATCATTCACGACCAAACCGCGTACTTCATCGCCACTCCTATTTCACTTTTAGTAGAATAAGGTATTATTCAGTGGTCTTTTATCATCACCTTCTCTCAAGTTGCGAGTACTCCTTGGTTTAGGAGGGTACACCTATTATGCTTACTGGATAGTCTTCTTCCAAACCATAGGCTGGTGCCGAACGGTAGGGAAGGAAGAAAACCATTTAGCCTAACGATGGTGTAAAGAAGGTAATGACTAAAGACAAATAAAGGGATTTGGAGAGAGGGCAAAGGAAGAGGCATTACTAGGAATACCAAGATAACCCTACGAAACATTTTCATGTTTCAGTGCATTGTTAAAGGAAAACTGATTTCCCGATTAGATACTTACTCCAGGGTATGTATTTACCAAGTATGATTCTCACATCTGTATGGTTTTACAGATGATGAGTGGGAGTGAGTTATTGGGAATTAGGTGATCCTCCTCATTATATCGGAATTCGTTGTAATTGGTGATATTTGAGGAAATCTCCTGGGTACAGTTTTCAACCTACGATGCACAGGTTTTGAGTTAATCAACTCAGCAGACTTATACAGAGTATTGTATGTAGTCCAAGTGTCCATTAAGACAAAGGGGTAGGTCCTCGTACTATGTTCTGCTTACTTGTGACTTCTCTAGTTTTTAGACAAGTGTTTCGTAGAAATACAAGGTCTAAGTTTTGAGAAGTTGTGGGTATAAGAATAAAGTAGAGAACCAGGTGTCACAAGTATCGAGATTCTTCAAAGAGATCGAAGATGTAGATTCTTGTGATTGGTATTCAGATAATAGTAATGGTTTTGAGAAACTTGTTTCTCTTTCAGGTTACTCATAATTGGATGTATTCCTAAGTTGAGTAATGCTGATTAGCCTCTTTCCATTAAGTTGATATGCACTAGAGACAGTTGCATGATTTGAATCTGGTTCCAATTAAATAAGTGCCAAAGTTTCTATATTGGATATAGAATGATTCATATCTTAACGATGTTAAGGTACGGGGAGTTGTCCGGCTTATGCTTAAAATCAGACTCTGGATAACTCAGGGAACGTTTCTGTAATGGCTGTTTGTGGGTTGACCCTGGCTATGACGAGGGTTGATTTTCTACCATTTGGAAGATCAATAGTGATATTGTTCTTGACTCGCCACAGTTTTAGTAAAATGGATTTTTTCAGAAAACAGTAGTGGGAGTATGGTAGAACTGGAAGTGATTTCAAAACCGCAAACGATTACGGAAAATTTAATAGGACCTAAAGATTCAATCAGGTTTGACATTCCATTAGCCACTCCGCAGATATGGTGGGTAACATCAGACACCCGAGAGGTACTTCGGTAGCCTCAAGGATAGTGACAGGGAGGTTCTTGTTTACCCAAACTTGACACTACTGTTGTTCCAGACTATGAGACCCGGCAGGAGTTTAAGTATAGCGTCGTTCTAAACTAGCTTTAGAAGTGCACGCATATATTATTCTGCCAGAGGGTTGTTGTGGTCAGTGGGAGCAGCATAAGCATAGTGGGCAAGTTGCTTATGTCTATATATAGACTAGAGCAGATATAGCGGAGATAGATCATCTATTTTTGATATGACAGTCATGGTTTTGACTTCATCAGAATAGTGGATGGATCTATTAAGAAGGTAGTAGGGTGTGATGTCATGGTATTTGGATGACATGCACAGAGTAGGAAGTAAAATTCCTACACTACGATCGGTTGTACTGTGGTCGTCACACAGTTGTTTCTCCAGACAGGATATGGATATAATATATGACATTCTGGTTTCTAGATCTATGGTTTTAGATCTAGATTTGGGTAATTTCCCAATGTAGGTACTTTGATAGTATTCTAATAGTTTTTAAAATAGATGACTCCTGGCATGGTGGTGTACCTGAAGGTGATGGAGTCACCCTCTCTAAAAGTGTCTTACAGACTAAAGGAGAGAGGGGTGTGCATGATTGGCAGATCACTTGCTTAAGCAATTGAGTCAATCGTGAGATGTTAAGTACCACACCAGATGTTGTTTTTGCACTAGATGCGATAAGTTTGTATTAATCCAATCCTGGAGAAACATAAGGAAGCAATTTTAGAACATAAGTGCATGTTCTACGGATTTGATGACGGCAGCCTCCTTCGGAGATGGTTATCATTCCTGGCTTCAAAGGTGACATGGATGACAGAGTGATTGTCAGAGTTATAGTTTTCCCTCTGACGAGGGACAGTATTATGGACAGGTGGTCCAAAAGGATACTGTGGGAGGTATGGTGTAGGATACTGATTAGGTTCATTGATCGATACAGTCTAAGAAGTTTGGATTTGGAGCTCATTTATGAACTAGGTCCCATCAGATATCCAGACATATTTTAAGACAGGTATTGCTCGATTCGGGAGATGGCTTTCTCCGCGAACTTGAGATTAAGAGAGACATAGAAAGAAACATCAAGGCGGATCCACTCACTGATTAGTAGAGGAGTTGGATGTTCGGTTTCACACGGGCTGTGAGTAATCGACATCGCAATAATTAGTCTTAAGTGCAAGTGGGAGATTGTTGGATATAGTGCCCTCAGAGTCAATTATTGGATCGCAGGCACGTGATTGCAATGATTGCGGAGGACCTATACCGGTAGGACAGTCTTACTCGAGATGATAGTATGCTATCTGGTTTGTCTTTATCAGTCGTGTACAGGTTCAGGTGACTGATCACCGTTACACTTTGATAGAGCCCCTAGGATCTTGCTTTACTACCAACAGTATGATGGCGATCATATACGTGAGAGTTGGGTGGTTTATAAGCATATCCTTAATAGTGGTCCCTAGTCGTGGGAGTTTCGAGACAGGGCATCGATACTCCGGAGTAGACTAGTGTATACTGTCGAGTCCCCGAAGAGGGGCGGTGGCCGGTCTCACAAGCCACTGGTGTCAGTTGGATCACCTAAGATGTATACAGGTGCTCATTGGGTTATGAGTACACCGGACAGGACTCGCCGGGAATCTGCTACTTGGTACTATACCTATCGTCAGATAGCAGTTCCCTGGTGACATATGTACAGGTTAGTTCATCGACCTGAGGTCGTCATTTGTCTCGTGTGAGTTCCCACTGTGCTTTGATTTCTACCCTACCACGGCTCAAAGGAGTCGTGCAAACAGGTATTTTTTGGGTACAGTCCTGAGCCACATGGAGGCAAGTGAGTGGATCGACAGGGGATTCGTCTCTCCCGGTATTGGGGGTGAGATCGTGCTGTGTCTAGTAGAGCCATTACACAAAGCCCACGGCCGTGGCAGGAGATTTACTGGTAGGTACACCAGTAGTATCTCAGGGTGTTATTGGGCTACACTCCGACACGACTTATACTGCTATTGGGGTCTGACGTTACCAGCCCCGTAGGCAGATATGCGATAGTCATAGACGAACGAACCAGACTGTATATACATTGTCACTGTTAGGCTCAGTAGGGTTTCCGGATGAGTTCGCTCATCGGCATCCCTTAAGGTAAGTCCATGGACAGCCGTTACGCACAGCTAATGCCGCTGACGGCTTGTCGTTAAACCCACTGCCAGGGTACTGACGAGTCATTAGAGTCCCCCACAGATAGTTTCCTAAGTTCGGGCGAAATATTGTAGAGGCCGTATGGTTTTATGGCAGGGTTCGGAAAATGCAGGTGCGTTTACGCACGTGTCATATTTCGGGCAGATAATACTTGTGGGCTTTGGTTTAAGCCGGATCCGAGTATTATACTGTGTAGATATAATAACATTGTCTCAGTTGCATTTGTATTCAGTCGTAATACAAATGCGGGTATGTTTATACTGTTACGGGGTTATCCTGAAATTCTTTTCGGGATCGCTTTTGGAAGTTGCCAGTTTCCTGTTTCCAGTTTCCGTATTTGACATTCGGTTAAATGCGGATTTATCTTTCCGTCACTCTGGTGAGTCGTGAGGGTGAGTCGTGCTTCTAGAAGCTTCTAGAATGGTGACTAGGTTCATGAACCTTTGTTTGCTTTGATTATATGATGACTAGGTTTTAATGACTCATTCTTTTGCATTAATGGGATTTTGTAATGCTTAGGATATTTTGATTAAGATCTTTTGCTTTAGAGTTACCACTTTGCTCCTACCCTCACCTCCCTCCTCCATAAATATGGCCGGTCCCTCTTTGTGAGAGAGAGATTGATTTCATTTGGAAAAAAAATATAGTTTTGGATGTATGGAAATTTCATAGTTCATTTTCTCATTCCATTTCATTTCGAGTGGCAACTTCATTAACCGTTCGTCCATGGCTTTGGACGAAGTGAGAAAAAGTATTCTACTCATTCTCTACATCAATCTTGGTCGTCTCTTTTAGCAAACTTGACGACCGAGTTGCCTCGAGTCAGAGGCGGGAGCCCGTTTAAAGATCCGTTGATGTGGTGCCACCTGGACGAGCAGATCGGAGATCGATGAGATCGGAGCAGCCGCAACAAAGCGTGGGATGATGGTTAAAGAACGAAGGACTCGGATCGTTCGGTATAACCTTTCTACCCTCTTTGTAGTTTGTTAGTTTAGCAATAATGGCAGATCTGGGTTATAGTTTACGATAGCGCCAGTTAAAAAGTTTTTGTTCCGCATTTGGCGTCTGTTAGACGGCCAGGATGCTACCGTAGACTTACAGAAATCCCTAGCCATGGTTGCTGAGATTTACTGGTAAGTGTTTTCAGTAGTTTCTCGAACCGTTATGGACCTTGTATCGGCATGACTTATCAAGCTATTGGGGTCTTACGTTTTACCACCCCCAGGCTGTTGATATGCGACATATCTGACGAAGAGAACGGACTGTACGGTAGTGTTACTTACAGGCTTTTGCAGGAGTAGAGCGAGCTTGCTTGCTTATCTTCTGATCGTTCAATACCCGGGTAGCCGTTACGTCTAGCTAGTACCGCTGACGGCTTGTGGGTGCTTGATGTGATCATCACCTACTGCCGGCATATTGATGAGTCTTTAGAGTCCTACACAGATGTTTCACTGGTTCAGGAAAAACGAAATAGGAGCATAAATGTGATATGTGCGGGACTGAGATTAATGCGTGTATGTAATACCGTATTCTATTCTCGCGATATAAACTATCGATCGGTTATATGTGATATAGCCGGGTTATCGAATCAAATGTTGATTCGATAATTCGATACTGTATCGGTCGGTTATATGTGTTATAGCCGGGTTATCGAATCAAGTGTTGATTGGATATAATGATACAAATAATATTAGTCGGTAATATGAGATATAACTGTTGTGCCACGGCAGCGCCCCGGCCTCGTACTCGAGGCCAAAATGTGGAATTAAAATTTTTCCTTACTCGGAAACCGGCGCTACCGCGGACAATGAAAACCCGGATCGTTTACCATTAACCTAATGCTAGCAATCAAGAGATAGGGTGAGAAGTATACCGAGTGATCCGAGTCCTCCGGTCTTCTCTTCATCGTCCCGATCTCTCGCGGAAAGTCTTGTCTCCATATCGTCGCCTCCTCGCCGGAAAGGGCACCACATCGCCTGCGTCTTTTACGGGCTCCCGCCTCAATACCGAGGCAACTCGAGCATGAAGCCGGCAACTTGACATGCTCAAGATATGCTGTAGAATGTGTAGTGTAGTGTCTCACTTGGGTTTTGGTTGCCTTGAAGGAGGAAATGAGATAAGAAAAATGGTGCTTGCATTTTTCTAGCATGAATAAGATCAAGAAGATGAAACTCTCAAGAATGAAGAACTCTCTCCTTCTTCTTCTCTCTTTCTTTTTCTTCTTCTCTCTTTTCTTATGAAAAACTCATCATCTAAATGAGAATGGTGGAGGAGGTAATATGAAGCAAGAAGGGAGGTGAGTGTAGGGTAAAGCAAGTGGTGACCACATCAAGACATAATCATCATCAAACTTACATCAACCTCAAATCCAATCTTTTCACAATAAAGCATGAAATGAATGGTATCTAAAAAGGTTATCATAATAAATCATCTTACAAATAAAACCTCCACCAAATGTTATTTGCAAAACTGCAAATAACCCCTTCCATCGGAAAAGTCCGGCCGGGAAAGAACAAAGGAAAACCGGCCGGAACGGAATGCAAACAGGCAACTCCAGAAAACTGGTCCCGTAATAAATTACAGGAAAACCCCAATACTGTGCATACACACCCGCATCTGTATTTCGTCCGGATACAAATGCAAAGAGACAAAATCTACACTGTACTAAACTAGAACCGGCTTAAACCAAAACCGACTAGGGAAATCCGTTCGATCCTGATCCGTGCAATACCGCACGTACCTGATCGAACCCTGCCATATCTCCATACGGCCTCTAGTACAAAACGTCCGATCCTGATCCGTGCAATACCGCACGTATCTGATCGGACCCTGCCATATCTCCATACGGCCTCTACAGCGTTTCGCCCGAAAGCTTGAGTAACTGTAAGTGTGGTGGACTCTAAAGACTCGTCAATACTATGGCTGTGGATTTAACCACTAGCACGTCAGAGGTATAAGCCAATACGTGACGGGCCACCAGCTATTGACCAAAAGGGACGTCGATGAGCGAACTCATCCTGACACCCTACTGAGCCTGTCAGTGACAATATCCGTACAGTCCGGTCCGTTCGTCTATGAACATCGCATGTCGGGCCTAGGGGGTTGGTAAAAGTCAGACCCACAAAAGCGGTACAAGTCGTGTCGGAGCGTAGCCCAGAACGCCCTGAGATACTACTGGAATACCTACCAGTAAATCTCCTGCCTCGGCCGAGGGCTTTGCGTAATGGCTCTCCTAGACACAGCGCGACCTCACCCCCAATACCGGGAGAGACGAACCCCTGCAGATCCGCTCACTGCCTCCATGTGGCTCGGGACTGTACCCAACTAAAACCTGTTTGCACGACTCCTTTGAGCCGTGGTAGGGTAGTAATCAAAGCACAGTGGGAACTCACACGAGACAAATGACGATCTCAGGTCGATGAACTAACCTGTACACATGTCACCAGGGAACTGCTATCTGACATCTGGTATAAGACCAACTAGCAGGTTCCCGGCGAGTCCTGTCCGGTGTACTCATAACCCAATGAGCACCTGTATACATCTTAGGTGAACCAACTGACACCAGTGGCTTGTGAGACCGGCCACCGCCCCTCGTCGGGGTCTCGACTGTATACACTAGTCTACTAATGGAGTATCGATGCCCAGTCTCGAAACTCCCACGACTAGGGACATTTTAAGGATGTGCTTGTAGACCCCAGCTCCCACGTATATGATCGCCATCATACTGCTGGTCGTCAAGCAAGAATCCTAGGGGCTCTATCAACGTGTAATAGCGACATGTCAGGTCACCTAAAGCAGTACACGATGATAAAGATAAACCAGATAGCATACTATCATCTCGAGTAAGACTGTCCTACCGGGATAGGTCCTCCCTCAATCATTGCAATCACGTGCCTGTGATCCAATAATTGACTCTGAGGGCACTATCTCCAACAATAACCGGATTATTAAATCAAGTGTTGATTTAATGATTTAATGTATAATTATATATTTGATAAATTAATTTACATTAACTAATATTAGCTCACTTAAACATTTGTTTTTCTAATATGTGCACACATAATATATATATGATATATATGAATTGTGTTTCATTTTGTGTCATGGTTGATGATACAAGCTACATGGGTGTATGAGACTTACACCATGATGAAGATAATATAGGGTTTATTTATTTAGTGTAAATCAATTATTAGTTGGATAATGGTCACATGGCATGAAGCTTTGAGGAGCTTGGAGACCCATTGACTAGTCCACTAGTTTTATTTTATACTAGATATTTTGTTAACCCAACCGTTATCTTAACTCATGGTTAAGTCTCTACATGAGACATATTAGATATTTTCTCATCCATGGTTGCCATTCTCACACACAATATTATCTCTCTTCATCTTCTTCTTCAAGCTCAAGAGCTCTCTAGCTTTTGGGCAAGTGAGAAACTTTAGTGAGAAAATCAATTCCAAAGTGAGAAAAAATCCTAATCCATCATCCTCTACTAGATTAGCACTTTAGTATAGGGTGTTAGCTTCATTAATCCTACATTAGTGAAGAGGGGAGCTTGGGTTAGTGTCTCCTCGACGTAGATCATCTTCGGCCTCGAAGACTTCAACTAAGATCGTTCATTTCACCTTGAGAAGCCATGGAAGAGTCCGGGAATTACATGATCGCAGCGAAGGGACCACTACAAGGAGCAATTGAAGTGAAAGACCGGTCTACAAAGGTTGTATTTCTCATTCACTTAGATATTAAGTTGTTAACATTGCTTGCTTGTTTAAATTTCTAGTTAAAGATTCTAGGTTATGGTTCTTTAGAACGGCAAAAAATTTAAAAATGGCATGGACGATGCCTCCCGAAACCTTGCTGCCATCAAAGGTAACTCTACAGAAGGAAGATTTGATAAAAACAGTGGGAGCCATCCTGATTAGATAAGATAATAAACCAATCTAATCTTGCAAGAGCATACGCTAAAGTGTTTTTTTTCTCTCTCTCTCTAGGTAGCGACCATGTCAGGCCTTAATCAAGATAATAATATGGATGTATTAACTGAACCCGCTTGTTATACTGTGTAGGGGAACGTTGGTTCGGTTCTTTCTTATAATTGTTATAAGACTGAGCAGGAAATTGGGACATATCCGGATTCACACGCTGCCCAAACGAAGAACAAGCATGTTGATGCATCTTCTTCGGGTGTGTTTGTTATCGAGAACTGTTTCTCAGTTCACTCTATGTCCTTGGTATTAGATATCGGATCAGGATCCCACATATGTAATATGTTACATGGGCTAAAGAAAGGTAGGGAACTGGGAATGGGTGATCATTCCGTAAGAGTAGGGAATAGTGCAAATTTTGCAGCCAAAGCAGTTGGTGAATATCGCCTTGTATTACCAAATGGTAACACATTGATTCTGAACGAATGCTATTACATTCCGACCCTAATATGCAAGCTTATATCAGTTTCTTTATTAAGTAAAGATGGATATAATTTTGTAGTACAGTATAATGTTATGAACATCTTCCTGAATAAAAAGTTGATTGGATATGGCTCGTTAAATAATGGCATATACGTTCTAAATCAAACTACAGTTCTTAATGTACAAAACACACACAAGAGGAGGAGTTCGGAAATGAAAGAAACCTTCTTGTGGCATTGTAGACTAGGTCATATCAATGCGACACAACTGGCTAAGTTACATAAGGATGGATACTTGAATCCGTTCGAGCTATCATCTTATGAAACTTACCATGCATGTCTCAAAGGAAAAATGACCAAAACTTCGTTTAGTGGACACGGAGAAAGAGTTACGGAACTCTTAGGACCGATACATAGTGATGTATGTGGTCCTATGTCTACACATGCCAGGAGTGGTTCCGCGTACTTTATTACATTCACTGACAATCTCTCAAGATACGGACATGTGTTCATGTTGTAACACAAATCTGAAGCTTTTGAGAAATTCAATGAATATAAGCACGAAGTCGAGAACCAAACGGGTAAAAGTATTAAGATCTTTCGATCTGATCGAAGAGGAGAATACTTGAGCAATGAGTTCCTGGACTATCTAAAAGAGAATGGGATTATCTCTCAGCTTACTCTTCCGTATACACCACAGCACAACGGTGTATTGGAACGGAGAAATCACACCCTATTAGATATGGTGCGCTCTATGATGAGCACTGCTCAGTTGCCTATTTCCTTTTAGGGGTATGCGCTTGAGACGGCCATATACCTATTGAATAGAGTTCCAACCAAATCAGTGCCTACCACTCCATATGAGATATGGGAGGGGAAGAGACCGTGTCTTAATTTTGTTAAGATATGGGGTTTCCCGGCCTATGTTAAAAAGCAAAATCCGGACAAGATCAAGGCAAGGTCAGTTCTGTGCAAGTTTGTAGGATATCCCAAGTATTCCCGAGGACATATCTTCTACCACACTGAGAAACAAAAAGTGTTTGTTGCTCAGCATGCCACCTTTTTAGAAAAGGAATTTCTTGCAAAGGAAATTAGTGGCGAGGAGGTATAACTGGAAGAAGTTCCATCAATACAAACTACGACAGATGATTTGGTAAAATCAGAGGATTCGATAATTGCCAACAAATATCAGCCTCTCCGCCGATCTAGTAGAGTTTCTCATCCACCTGAGAGATACTATGGTTTTCTCATTGATGGTGGGAGCAAGGATTGCATGATGGAGGATGATGACCCAACTAGCTTTGAGCAGGCCATCACGAGTGGAGACTCTGTGAAGTGGCTAGATGCAATGTGATCTGAGATGGAAACCATGTACACCAATAAAGTATGGACTTTGGAAGTTGCTCCTGAAGGGGTAAAACCCATTGGGAGCAAATGGATCTTTAAGAAGAAACTTGGTGTAGATGGAAAAGTTAAGACTTTCAAAGCTAGACTTGTTGCAAAAGGTTTTTTTCAATGACCAGGTGTGGATTATGATGCAACCTTTTCTCTAATGGTTATGCTTAAGTCCATCCGGATCCTACTTGCCATTCCGGCATACCATGACTAAGAAATATGGCAAATGGATGTTAAGAACGCCTTTCTAAATGGTGATTTAGAAGAGAGCATATACATGACTCAGCCAGAGGGCTTTGTAGACAGTAGGAGCAGTAGAAAGGGATGCAAGCTGCTTAAATCCATCTACGGGTTAAAGCAGGCATCGCGGAGTTGGAACAACTGTTTTGATATGGTAGTCAAAGAGTTTGACTTCATCAAATGTAAATGAACCTTGTATATACAAGAAGGTGGTAGAGAATAAGGTTGTCTTTCTCGTATTGTACGTGGATGACATACTCTTGATAGAAAATGATGTTCCTATGCTTCACTCGGTCAAGCTCTTCTTATCACAAAGATTCCTAATGAATGATCTAGGTGATGCCTCCTGCATCTTGGGGATTAAGATCTATAGAGATAGATCTAAAAGGATACTGAGATTGTCCCAATCCAGATACATTGATACATAGTATGGAAGAATCCAAGCATGGGAATTTACCCATGATCACTGGATTCACTCTCTCCAAAGAGATGTCTCCCAAGATTGATTTGGAGAGAGCTCGCATGCAAGCGATACCCTATGATTCGGCAGTAGGCTCTATCATGTACGTGATGCTATGTACCAGACCTGATGTAGCATACTCACTAAGTGTAATGAGCAGGTATCAAGAAGATCCAGGAGAGAGTCAATGGACAGCTGGGAATAACATTCTCAAGTACTTGAGAAGGACTAAAGAGATTTTCTTAGTGTAAGGTAACGGAGAACTCCAGGTGGATTCCTTTACCGATTCGAGCTTCCAAAGTGATAAGGACGACTCTAAGTCGCACTCAGGATTTTTCTTTACCCTCAATGGAGGGACGGTTTGTTGGAAGAGTTCCAAACAGGAAACCGTGGCAGGCTCGACGATGGAGGCTGAATACATCGCTTCTAATGATACTGCCAAAGACGTTGTCTGGATGAAGAAGTTCATAACTGAACTTGGTGTGGTTCCGATAACTGAGCATCCAATACCTTTGTATTGGGATAACAATGGAGCAGTGGCGTTGGCCAAGGAACCCAGGTCCCATCAACGATCGAGGCATATTTTGAGGCGGTATCACCTGATCCGGGAAATAGTTGATCGCCGGGAGATCGAGGTCAGGAGAGTTGACACGAAGGACAACACTGCGGATCCACTCACGAAGGCCATACCCCATATACAATTTGAGAGACTCTTCGGGATGTTGGGTATGAGATACTACAACAGCCGGCCTTAGCTCAAGTGAGAGATTGTTAGTTATGTATATGCCCTAGAAGCCATTATTGTACATATTATGTATATTATAGCGGATGCTTGGATATATATATAGAGGAATTTCTTGCTCGATATGATAGTATGCTATCTGGTTGATCTTTGTCTTAACTTGTTGATTTGTATTGTGTTACTTTCTTGCTCTCACATGTTGATAAAGCCCTTAGGATGTGTACTTGACTACTAGGACTATGATGGAGATCATACTAGTGGGGCCAGGGTAGTCCACAAGTACATCCGATAATTTTTCCTAGTCGGGGGTGTATTGAGACAGGGCATCGATACTCCAGAGTAGACTAGCGTCTACGCATCTTGACCCATATGATGGGCGATGGATGATCCCACATCCATTAATGTTCGACATCAAAGATGGTGTACGGGTGCTCAGTGGACACTGGGTATACTAAACGGACTCGCCGAGAACTCCTAGTTGGTATTATACCTATTGTCAGATAACAGTTCTCTGGTGACACTGGTACCGGTTGGTCTGTAGACCCGAGATCGTCATATAGTCTTGTGTGATTCCCACTGTGCTTTGATTTCCACCTTACCACGTTCATGAGAATGTGCAAAACGGTGGCTTTTGGGTACAGTCCTAAATCACATGGAGGTAATGAGCGATAGGAGGGGTTTCTTCTCTCCCGGTATTGGGGGTTGATGTTGCGCTGTGCTCGATTGGCTATAACTGGAAGTCCCTAGCCAGGGCTGA
This sequence comes from Agapanthus africanus, assembly GCA_030015575.1. Taxonomy (NCBI): domain Eukaryota; kingdom Viridiplantae; phylum Streptophyta; class Magnoliopsida; order Asparagales; family Amaryllidaceae; genus Agapanthus; species Agapanthus africanus. The sequence goes on along the minus strand of CM057350.1, from coordinate 459,653,450 downwards.
TATGGAGATCTATTGGTAAGTGTTATCAGTAGTTTCTCGACCTGTTATGAGCCTCACATCGGCATGACTTATTGGTTACTGGGGTCTAACGTTTACCACCCCTTGACTGGATATGCGATATATCAGACGAAGAGACCGGATTGTACGGTAGTGTTACTGATTGGATTCGCAGGACTATGTACAGGCTTTCTTGTTGATCTTCTGATTGCTCAATACCCGGGTGGCCGTTACGTTTAGCTGACCGCTTGCGTCTTGTGGGTGTTTGATATGATCATCATTTACTGCCGGCGTATTGACGAGTCTTTAGAGTCCTACACAGAGGTTTTCTGGCTCAGGCGAAACGGAGTAGGAGCATATATGTGATATGTGCGGGACCGAGAATAATATGTGTATGTGATACCGTATTCTATTCTCCCGATATGTGATATCGGCCGGTTGTATGTGATATAGCCGGGTTATCGAATCAAGTGTTGATTCGATAAAATGATACATATTATATTAGTCGGTTTTATGTGATATAGCCGGATTATTAAATCAAGTTTTGATTTAATAATTTAATGTACAATTATATATTTGTTATATTAAATTACATTAACTAATATATGCTCACTTAAGCATTTTTTTTTCTCACTTCTGAATACATTTAACATATATGTGATATATGTTTATTGTATTATTTTCTTTAGCACACATAAATATATATGTGATATATATGAATGTGTCATGCAAGGTTACACATGCAACATGTATGTATGAGACTTATACCATGCTAGGATTTATGTTATGGTTTTATTTATCTTTTTAAGTAATTCACAAATGATATGGAATTAGTCATGGTTGAGCTTCATGGAAGCTAGTAGAACATTGACTAAAGTCCACTTCTTTTGTTTTTACTTAAGATGTTTCTTAACCTAACCTTTAACCCTAGCACATGTTTTATTCTCTACATGGGTTAGCCATGACATAAACTAACCCAAGGTTGCATTTCTAACCTCATCTCAATTCATTCATCACTTCATCTTCTTCTTCCTCATGAAAGCCTGCTAGCTTTTTCTTTGTGATGAAATACTTGTGAGAAAAAGAAAACTAAAGAGAGCTCATTTCCTAATCCATCATTCTCTACTATTAGCCATTTAGTTTAGGGTGTTTGCTTCACTAAACCCTAAATTAGTGAAGAGATAGCTTGAGTTCGTGTTTCCTCGAAGTAGATCATCTTGGATTTCGAAGACTACAAGCAAGCATGCATCATATACCGTGTGGAGCCTCTCAAGAGTCCGGAAGCGCGATGATCGCAGCGAAAGGACCACTACTTGGAGCTAAGGAAGTGAAGGAATGGACTACAAAGGTTGTAATCCCTACTTAGAAGTAAAGTTGTTTGCTTTATGTTTCCGCATGATTCTCTAGTTAAAGATCTAGGTTAGGGTTCTTTTAAGCATGGCAAAATTTTAATTTGGCATAGATGATGCCACCCAAAACCTTGCTGTCGTGCTTAGGAACCCTACAATGGTATCAAATCCTAGCTAGAGAATTAGACGGATTGTGTAGGATTACAAAACCGAAACAACTCCAAAACAGCCAATTTAAAACCCTAGTTTCTGTCGAATTTTTTGAGTCAAAATTTTTTTAAACAACTGCAGAATGTTGTATGTAATGCACCATGAACACTGTACAAAATCCCCCCTTCACCTTTTTTGGGCCGGCCACTTTGATAGAAAAACCGGCCAGATCGGCCATCTTGGGGATTTCAGGGTTGAGTTTTTTACACTGTTTCAGTCTCTGGGGTTTGGTATTTCAGGTGTTGCTAGTTTTTGTTAAATTTGCATGTGATGTTATCTTTATGCATTGGTTATTCGGAGTGTTTCGTATTCGTAATTCTCGCTTTGTTTTGGATAATTTAGACGGTGTTAAAAAGTTCGATCGGATATCAAATGCCCACTTTAACCCTTGGTGGAAATTTTTCAAGAGTTGGATTTTTTTCAAGTTAAAGAACTTTCTAAAATCATGCAAGTAATGCGGTGGACCCTCTAGAAGAACAAAACGCTAACTCGATTCTGTGACCGTAAGAACCGCGGCCAAACCCTAGGGTTTGCGATAGTTCCGCGGCACCACAGGTGAGGCATTGGTTGACCCATCTATGGCTGGTTCATTGGTACTGTGGCATGTACTGAGTATTTTTAAACTACGCTCAAGTGTTGAGATTTTAGGAAATTTTGGGTGTTTGTTGATTCGATCGAAATGTTTAACGTCGTCTAGCTTTTACTAGAATGTGATACAATATGTGGAATTCATATAGTTAGGCATGAAATCCGAGATATGTGATATTTCGGGTTTATAATATCTAAGGTGATTGTGGATGTCATGACCCACCCCTAATAAAGTGATTATTGTCCGCTCTGGCCGTAGCCGCACGGTTTTGTCCTTCGTGGCGAACTGGACCCGACCAGGGGCCACTTCCCAGGAGGTCACCCATCCCAGAACTTCCCTGGCCCGAGCACGCTTAACTACGGAGTTCTCAAACTCCTGCAGTGCCAGTTCACTTAAAAGGCGCCATTATATTGAAGAGCGGTATCATTCCATTTATAGCACAGATCTGTCCTCTTTCCAAATGTATTCCGAAAATTCCCCATTGTTTTACAGTAGGTCCCCATGCTAATCTTGTATAAATAGGTATACCAGATAATACATGGGGTATTACATTCTCCCCCACTTAGAACATTGGTCCGTCCTCGAACCACAGACCTACTATTGAGGAACCATCTCTGATACCATTCTGTCACGACCCACCCCCAATAAAGAGAGTATTGTCCGCACTGGCCGTAGCCGCATGGTTTTGTCCTTCGGGAGAAATGGACCCAACCAGGGGCCACTTCCCAGGAGGTCACCCATCCCAGGACTTCCCTGTCCCGAGCACGCTTAACTACGGAGTTCTCAAACTCCTGTAGTGCCAGTTCACTTAAAAGGCGTCTCTATATTGAAGAGCGGTATCATTCCATTTATAACACAGATCTATCCTCTTTGGGAATGTATTCCAAAAATTCCCCATTGTTTTACAATGGGTCCCCATGCTAATCTGGTATAAATGGGTATACCAGATAATACATGGGGTATTACAGTGGATTCCAAATGTTGTAATTTGATATTTTTTTTTCTGCGACCGTAAGTGTAATATGTAATGTGTCGTCGTTTTCAATAATGAACTTCTTCATCTAGACAGCCTCTTTGGCAGCATCGTTAGCAGCGATGTATTCAGCCTCCATCGTTGAGTCTGCTACGGTATCTTACTTAGAACTCTTTCAACATACCGCCCCTCTATTGAGGGTGAAGACAAAACCCGAGACAGACTTGTTGTCGTCCTTATCACTATGGAAGCTCGAATCGGTAAAGGACTCCACCTGGAGTTCTCCGATACCATACACCAAGAACATCTCTTTAGTCCTTCTCAAGTACTTAAGAATGTTCTTCACAGCTATCCAGTGCTTCTCTCCTGGGTCTGATTGATACCTACTTACCACACTAAGTGCGTAAGCTACATCCGGTCTGGTGCATAACATCGCGTACATGATAGACCCAACTGCAGAAGCATAGGGTATCACGTTCATGCGAGCCCTCTCCAAATCCGTCTTGGGAGACATCTCTTTAGAGAGAGTGATTCCTAAACAAGCGGGTAAATTACAACGCTTATAATCTTCAATACTAAACCTCTTTAGTATGGTGTCTATGTACCTGGATTGGAACAATCCCAACATCCTTTTAGATCTATCTCTATAGATCTTTATCCCCAGAATGTAGGAGGCATCACCAGATCTTTCATAGAGAACTTTTGTGATAGGTAGAGTTTGACCGAGTGCATCATAAGAACATCATTTCCTATCAAGAGTATGTCATCTACGTACTATACGAGGAAGAAAACTTTACCCTCTACAACCTTTTTATATATACAAGGCTCATCTACGTTTCTGATGAAGTCAAACTCTTTGACTGCTACATCAAAACAGATGTTCCAACTCTGCGACGCCTGTTTTAATCCGTAAATTGATTTAACCAGCTTGCACACCTTTCCGCTTCTCCCACTGTCAATGAAGCCCTCTGGCTATATCATATACACGCTCTCTTCTAAATCACCATTTAGAAAAGTGGTCTTGACGTCCATCTGCCAGATTTCATAGTCATGGTATGCAGCAATGGCAAGTAGGATCCTGATGGACTTAAGCATAGCCACTGGAGAAATGTCTCATCATAGTCAACATTTGTTCGTTGATGAAAACTTTTTGCCACAAGTCTAAGCTATGAAGGTCTCAACCTTTCCATCTATACCAATTTTCTTCTTGAAGATCCACTTGCTACCAATGGGTTTTACCTCTTCAGGAGCAACTTCCAAAGTCCATACATTGTTGGTGTACATGGATTCTATCTCAGATCGCATGGTGTCCAGCCATTTCATAGAGTCCCCACTTGTGATGGCCTGCTCGAAACTAGTTAGGTCATCATCTTCCATGATACAATCCTTGCTCCCACCGTCTATGAGAAAACCGTAGTATCTCTCAGGTGGATGAGGAACCCTACTAGATCTACGGACTAGCTGAGGTTCGTCTAGGACTATCGAATCCTCTGGTTCTATCAAATCTTCAGTTGTAATTTATGTATCTAGAACTTCTTCCAGCTCTACCTCATTACCACTAATTTCTTTTACAAGAAATTCCTTTTCTAAAAGGGTGGCATGTTGAGCAACAAACACCTTTTTTTCCTCGGTATGGTAGAATAGATATCCATGTGAATTCTTTGGATATCCCACAAACTTGCAAAGAACTGATCGTGTGTCGAGTTTGTCCAGATTTTGTTTTTTAACATAGGCCGGACAACCCCATATCTTAACTTGTTTAAGATGTGGTCTCTTTCCACTCCATATCTCATATGGTGTTTTAGGCATAGATTTTGATGGAACTTAATTCAATAGGTATGCAGCTGTCTCAAGTGCATAACTCCAAAAGGAAATAGGTAACTCAGCAACACTAATCATAAAGCGCACCATATCTAATAGGGTGAGATTCCTCCGCTCCGTTACTCTATCGTGCTGTGGTGTATATGGAGGAGTAAGCTGAGAGAGAATCTCATTCTCTTTTAGATAATCTCGGAATTCCGTGCTTAAGTATTCTCCTCCTCGATTAGATTGAAAGATAATATTTTTACCCGTCTGGTTCTCTACGTCGCTCTTATATTCCTTGAATTTCTTAAAAGTTTCATATTTGTATTTCAACAGGAACACATGTCCGAATTTTGAGAGATTATTGGTGAATGTAATGAAGTACGAGAAACCATTCTTGGCATGTGTAGGCATAGGAACGCATACATCACTATGTATCAGTCCCAAGAGTTCAGTAGCTCTTTCTCCATGTCCCGTAAATGGAGTTTTGGTCATCTTTCTCTTGAGACATGACTAACAAGTTTCATAAGATTTAAATTCGAACGGATTCAAATATCCATCTTTAAGTAACTTAGCTAGTCTGGTCGCATTAATATGACCAAGTTTATAATGCCACAAGAAAAGCTTTGTTCATTTCTGAACTTTTCCTCTTGTGTGTGTTTTGTATATTTAGAACTGTATTTTGATTTAGAACATATATACCATTACACAACGTACCAAACCCAATCAGCACTTGAATTAGGAAAATGTTCATAACATTTTTTTCTAATGCAAAGTTATATCCTTCTTTATCTAATAAAGAAACGGATATTATATTGCACATCACTGACAGTACGAAATAACAGTCGTTCAAAATCAATGTATTACCATTTAGCAATACTAGGTGATATTCGCTGACCGCTTCGGCATTAACTATTGCTCCATTCGCTACTCTGAAAGACATATCACCCTTTCACAGTTCTCTACTTTTGTTTAACCCTTATAACAGATTAAAAATGTGGGATCCTGATCCGATATCTAATACCCAGGACGTAGAGCAAACTGAGAAACGATTCTCAATAACTAACACACCCTAAGAAGATGCATCAGAATGCTTTTTCTTCATTCGGGTTGCGTAGAAATCCTTGTATTCCCCTATCCCTTGCCCAGCCTTATGACAGTTGTCACAAGATAGGGCGAAACCAATGTACCTCAGCCAAGTATAATAAGCGGGTTCGGTCAATACATCCATATTATTATTCTGATTAAGGCATGACATGGTCTCTACCTAGAGAGAGAGAGAAAGAAGAAAACACTTTAGTGTGCGCTCTTGCAAGATTAGTGTGCTCCCACTGTTTTTATCAAATCTTCCTTCAAACCCTAAAAGGTAAGATTAGCCGGGATTAATTACACCCTACAAGTTCGCCAATCGGTCAGCCAGTCAGGTGTTGGTACTCCGAGAGAGTCTCCCCGTGTTTTCATATGGAACTAATTAAATAACCTCATTTCCGCAAAGGCATAACCCTATTAACACCTTTCTTAGACACCTACTGGATTAGCTAATTGTAAAGTGGAAAACTCTCCCCAAGAGTAACACCTACTCACAGTGGGTATCGGGATCCAACTATCATATAGAAGGTATGCAATCTCATTGCAAATTTCAACACATGAAATTCCGGATATCTGTTTTTACCCCCATGCGGTTTATGACCTTGATAAGGTCAACAAACCATAAACCGCAAGTCAAGTTCAACCCGTCATTTCATGATTGAATTAAACCTACCCACATGACCCTTGACAAGGTCAACAAGGCCGTACGACTAGCCTAATCCCTCGCATCAACATGCGGCAGAAAAGCACTAATCAGCTACCGAACACTATGCCTTAACAAGGTCAACCAACACAGCACAAATACTAAATAGTACCTATCTAAAATGATAGAGGGCTACGACTAGTTTTGAAGAAAATCTTTAGCGTAATGAACTTGATATCGTTGTAAAATCTAGTGATTTGAAAAGGAGTGGTTTAAGCTCCACTTTTAAATTGAGTAGTTTTCAAAATAAACCGAGTGGGTTGTAGCATATGCTAGTTTTGCTAAATAGGTCATTCCTGGTGGAGGGGTCTAGGCTCTTTCCTCATCGAATGAGGTGCGAGATATTCATAATGGAATATCACTATGCAAAGCAAGAAATAGAGCTACCTTTCTGAAAATTTTGTTTCTACAACATCTTTTAGGTTTCTTTTCTTTTCATTAATCTTATTAATGATGTCCCATTATTTATGTTTCCTAAACACCACAGAAGAAACGAAAATAAAACACACATATATGCCAACCGCATTCGCCACAGGGACCCGGGTCTTCACCGTAAGGTTACTTAACTTACAGCAGGGCGGGGTCAGAACTAGCGTGGATGCAAAACATATAGTGTCTACTAGTATATCATATATATAAGTAGCATTCGTCTCACGCAGTTATATGATCGCATCTCATCACAGAAACAACAGAAGCAGATATATGAAATATAGGATATACTAGGAGGTCCGTGTTTTAGATTAAACCAGCAATGAAAAATACGGATTCCACGGTCGTGATGAATAGCCAAGCCCACACCCCTAGACACCTACAAGAGTGACAAGCAACCCAGTCTCGACTCCTCGAGATGGCCTCCCACTGGACTCTAGAACCCGGTTACTTATGCTCCCCGCCTTGGGGCTATCCTAATGCGGTAAAGTAAATAATTTATATCAAATGGAGACAACAACCTCAACCTGGAAGTCCCCAATAAAAGAAGATTATATACAAAAATTTACATGAATGAAAATTGGAAAACTCTCATCTCACGTAAAGCCCCCCGGTTATTCAATCACGACAATCCAATATAGCATATCAATAGCAACATAATAACATCACATGTCATCAACGTAAGTAAATATGCGTATCCCTAATGTCGTTGACGTATAGCAAAGAGATTAGAGATACTACCACATATTACACTTACGATCGTAGAAAAGAAATGAAAACTACAATAATTGGAATCCGCATCATCTTTAGACATCATAAACCCGGATTATCACATATTCCGAATTTCATGCCTAACCCTATAAACCTTGCATTTAAGTCTCGAATTGAAAACACTTTTCAAAAATAAAGTCGGGCAATCCAACAAGATTCCCGATTAAATAATTGAATGCTCGTCGGGAACTTTATTAGATGGCCGCACCCCCGGGGCCGTCAACAAAGTGCACTTGGGCGGAACACCATGGCCGCGAGAACCCGAGTGGATCCTTTTAGCCATGGGGTTCTCCTATAGTCATTTGGTCGGGGCTATAGGGCGTAGCTATCTAGTAGTGTCTCCCAGCGAGTACTCGCGTACGATATGAGATTACGACGGAGTTTCGATCCAAATCCAAACTCTGTGGTAATCCATAATTTGAGAATAAAATGTGAGATTTATATTTCGTTAACTAGTTTTCGCAAAACTAATCAATGTGGATTCTAAAAATTGTATCACATATCCAAAGCAATATAGACGATGTTAAACATTTCGATCGATATTTCAAACAATAGCAATTTATAGAGACCTCAAAAACTTGAGCCTCACTAAAATTACCCAGAAAGTCAAAAATATCACAATGAAGCTGTAGAAGAAAAACGAGTCTTTAACCCCTCAAGTAGGCGGCGGAACCGCTGCCAAAATATGGTTTAGGTGGCGGTTTCGTGGCCACTTAGAGGAGTTAGGCTCTCGTAATTCTTAGGGCTCCATATAATTACCTACATGATTTTCTGAGCATTTTTAATGGTGAAAATATCAACTTCTGAAAAATGGACAGAAATTTGCCAAAACTCGTGTTTAAAATATCGATCGAACACTTTAACTTCGTCAAATGCAATCCTAAGCCTCTAGCTTGGCTCTGATACCATGAAAGTATATCTTAACATCTCTACTAGATTTATATGAGTATCAAATATGCAATTTTAAAAAATATAGAGGTCTAAGTATACTAAAAAAAAATCAAACTAGAGAATTATGGTTTCAAAGTAAGCAAACAAGTTCTAAATTAAGTGAAGAGAGTTTACAACCTTTGTAGACCGGTTTTCTAAAGCTTCAAGTAGTAGTCCCTAAAACTCTTCTTAAGGCTCCACTTGAAGAAAAGATCGAGCTTACTTGTAGTCTTCGTCGCCGAAAATGATCCACCTTGAAGTCTCTCTCACTCAAGCCCACACTTCACTAATCAATGTATTAGTGAAGTAAACAACCTAAACTAATGGGCTAGAATAGTGTAGGTTGATGAAGTAAGAGATTTGCTCATTAAAATATTTTTCTCTTTTTCTTTTTCTCAACTCAAAAATATTCTAAAGAGGAGATGAAGAAGGAGATGAACTTGGATAAGTTTTGAACCATGAGCTAATGAGATAAGATGAGATTGATAATGATAAATATCAATGAATAATCCAAAAGAGAAGAGGTGGGTCATGGCTTCTCAAGGCTTCTACAAGCTACTAAAGAATAATGACTCATTCTCTTTTCATTTAATTCATTAATCTAAATCATTATCTACTCATCTTTCTTCATGTGTGATTCTCATGCATCCTGGTTCTATGTATCATCAACCATGATACAATAATAAATACATACATACTACTCATCTTTCTTCATGTGTGATTCTCATGCATCCTAGTTCTATGTATCATCAACCATGATATAATAATAAATACATACATACATACATACATACATACATATACATACATACATATATATATATATATATATCACACATATATATAAATATATATAAAGAGAAATCTTAAGTGAGCTTAATATTAGTGTATATATATATATATATATATCAAATCAACACATGATTCAATAATCTGGTTATATCATATATAACCAACTAATATCATATATATATATATATATATATATATATATATATATATCAAAACATTAAATCAACACTTAATTCAATTATCCAGTTATATCACATATTACCAGATAATATTCAATATTAGATATTAAATCAACACTTGATTCAATAATCTGATCAAATCATATAAAACCAGCAAATATCAAATATATATTAACATATATATATAAATCAAATCATTGAATCAACACTTGATTCAATAATCCGGTTATATCACATATAACCTGGCTGATATCAAATATCACTAGATTAGAATACGGTATCACATACTCATATTTAATCAAGCTCCCGCACATATCTCCATACGTGACCTACTTCGTTTCGCTTGAGCTAGGAAACCTCTATATGGGACTCTAAAGATTCGTCAATACGCCAGCAGTAGGTAATGATGACATCAGATACCCAAAAGCGGTACTAGCTGGACGTAACGGCTACCCAGGTATTGAACGAATAGAAGATCAACAAGCAAACTTGTCCAAACTCCCGTAAAGCCTATAAGAAACATTTACCGTACAGTCCGGTCTCTTCGTCTGATATGTCGCATATCGAGTCTTGGGGTTGGAATCGTCAGACCCCACTAACTTGATAAGTCATGCCGATGTGGCCTATAACCTTTTGAGAAACTATTGATAACATTTACCAGTAAATCTCATCAGCTCTGGCCAGAAATTTGCTGTTATAGCCAATCGAGCAAAGTGCAACATCAACTCCCAATACCGGGAGAGACGAAACCCCTCATATTGCTCACTGTCTCCATATGACTCGGGAATGTACCCAAAATCCACATGTTTGCACGACTCCTTTAAGCCGTGATAGGGAGAAAATCAAAGCACGGTAGGAACCACACAATGCACTATGACGATCTCGGGTCTACAGACTAACCTGTACAAGTTTCACCAGAGAACTTCTATCTGACGATAGGTATGGTACCATCTAGGAGTTCTCGGCGAGTCCTATTCGGTGTACCCATTCTCTAATGAGCACCTGTGTACAATCTTTGATGTCAAACACCAATGGTTATGGGATCAACCATCGCCCCATACAGGGTCAAGAAATGTACATACTAGTCTACTCTGGAATATCGATGTCCTGTCTCGATACTCTCTCGACTAGGAACTGTTAAAGGATGTGCTTGAAGACTACACAAGCCCCACTAGTATGATCTGCATCATAGTCCTGGTTGTCAAGCCAACATCCTAAAGGCTTTACCAACATGTATCTATGAGATAGCAAACTAAAACCAGTTTACATTTTAAGATAAAGAGCAACCAGATAGCATACTATCATGTCGAGCAAAATGTCCTCTATATATATGTCCAAGCATCGACTATAATATACAATAATAGCCTCTAAGGCATACATATTCCTAACATAATATTCCAACCAATTAATTGGTATGATATCATAATAATATTGGTTAAGAATATTTGACATGTTTTAATAATAAATAATCTCATGGATATTTTATTTAAATATGATATGCATTTATTACCCAATTATATTAATTATAAATTAAGAAACATATGATAATAATCTTGTTACAAATAAACCCATATATGTTCTTAATTTATAAATAACACCTTCTAGTAACTAATAAAAATAGGGAAAATGACCGTAAAAAAGTGCAATAAATATAACTGATCAATATCGCTAATACATGTTGATAGAGGTCATAGAATATTTGCTTGACTACCAGCGTTGTGATGGCTGTCACACTAGTGGGGGCTGGGTAGTCTATAAGCACTTCTTTAAACTTGTCCCTAGTCGTAGGATTATCAAGACTGGGCATCGATACTCCAGAGTAGACTAGTGTATATGCTTCTTATCCCCGTCAGGGGAGATGGCTTGTCCCGCAGCCATTGGTATACGGTACCAAAGATGGTATACAGGTGCACATTGGGTTATGAGTTACACTGGACGAACTCGCTGGGAACTGCTGATTAGTATTATACTTATCGTCGGATAGAAGTTCTCCGGTGACATTGTTAGGAATATGTATGCTCTAGAGGCCATTAGTGTATATTATAGTGGATGCTTGGACATATATATAGAGCAATTTCTTGCTCGACAAGATAGTATGCTATTTGGTTACACTTTATCTTAACATGTACACTTGTATTATTATACTGTCTCTCTGATACATGTTGATAAAGCCCTTAGCATGTAGGCTTGACTACCAGGACTATGATGCAGATCATACTAGTGGACTTGTGTAGTCCACAAGCACATCCTTTGATAGTTCCTAATCAAGGGAATATCGAGACAGGGCATCGATATTCTAGAGTAGACTAGTGTGTACGTTTCTTGATCCTGTATGGGGTGATGTTTGATCCTAAAACCATTAGTGTTTGACATCAAAGATTGTACACAGGTGCTCATTAGAGAATGTGTACACCGATTAGGACTCGCCGAGAACTCCTAGATGGTACCATTGTTAGATATGTATACCCTAGAGGCCATTATTGTATAGTACTAGTTTTTAACATATCGCTGATACATATTGATGGAGCCCTTAGGATCTTTGCTTGACTACCGGCGTTGTGATGGCGATCACACTAGTAGGGGCTGGGTAGTCTATAAGCACATCCTTATTTTGGTCCCTAGTCGTAAGATTATCGAGACAGGGCATCGATACTCCAGAGTAGACTGGTGCATACGCTTCTCTTCCCAGCAGGGGAGATAGTCTGTCCCACAGCCATCAGTATGTCGTACTGGAGATAGTATGCAGGTACTCGTTAGGTTACGAGTACACTGGACATGACTCGTCGGGAACTGTTGGTTGGTATTATACCTATCGTCCGTTAACAGTTCCAGATGACATGAGTACAGCTTAGTCCACTGACTTGACACTGTCACTTCGCCTCGAGTGTGTTCCCACTGTTCTTTGATTACTACCCTACCACGGCTCTACTGAGTCGTGCAAACAGGTAGTAGTTGGATGCGGTCCCGAAGCACTTGGAGGCAGTGACGGTTAGACAGGATTCGTCTCTCTCGGTATTGGGAGTTGATATCGCGTTGTGTCTAGGAGAGCCATTACACATTGTCGTCCCTGGCCAGGGCAAGCGAGAATTGCTGGTAGGTTTTCCAGTAGATTCTTAAGGTGTTTTGGGCTACAGTCCGACACGACTTGTACCGCTATTAGGGGACTGACGTTTACCGCCCCCTAGGCCCGCCATGCGATATTCTCAGACGAACAGACCGGACTGTACGGAGATTGTCACATTCAGGCTCAGTAGGAGTTCGATGGGTTCACCTCATCAGTCTTCTTATCGGCATCTACCTGGGGACCGTTACGTACAGCTAGTACCGCTTGTGGCCTGTGGTTAAACCCACTGCCAGTGTAGTGTCGAGCCTTTAGAGTCCCACACAGAGGGTTACTCGCCTTTGGGCAAAGCAGAGTAGAGGTTGCATGGTTTTGCGACGGGGTTCGTTCACATCCGCGCACTTGTGCACGTTTGGTGTCCAGACAGTAGTTGCTAGTGGGCTTTGGTTTAAGCCAGATCCTAGTAATTGTTTTGGGATTGGTTTTGTCTCAGTGTATTCGTGTTCATTTGAGCACGGATGCGGGTGTGTATGCACAGTTGACAGAGGCAGAGGCAGAGGATTCTCATTAGGGTTGTTGACCATTTGGTTTTGGTTGACTTGTTGACCGTTGACTTTTCTCTTAATCCTAATGAGAATATGATATATGACTAATAATATTAATTAAGTATTATTGTGCCATGGTTGACTTGAAAGTTTGACTTTTGTTGACTTGTTGACTTTGTTGACCGGTTGACCATTTTGGACTTGTTGACCATCATCATTTCATGGCTATCATTTCATGGGTATGACTCTTGCTTGCTTGTTGTTTCAAAATGAAATAATTGCATGAAATGATAATGGTCATTGAAACTAACCATCACCATACTTAATTATTATTATTATTATCATTATTCTCACTTTTGTGAGGATGGTTGCATTATGAGAGCTCATTCTATCATCTTCTTTCTCTCTCATGGAAAAAGGTCTCCCTCTTCCTCTCTCAAGGTTCAAGTGTTCCATGAGTTGGAAATCATGAACCTTTGAGACAAAACCACCATCACTCTTCTCTACTCAATCAAAGGTATTAGGTTTGGCAAACCAAACACCTTAGTCATCTCTAGGTTGAGATTGGAGCTCAATTTCGAGACCCTCGGGTGGATCCATCTATGGCAAAGAGGAGACGACACGGAGGATCCGTTCAAGCGACTACAAGGAGCAAGCAAGAGGAAGAGCAACAACAAGAAGAGAAGGAGTTCAAGACCAAGGTATAACCATTCTATATAGTAGTTAGAACTTGTAGAATATTTGTTAGTTCTTGCTTAGCAACGATCCTCTTTGAACGGTCCATGTTGCCTAGTTAGGAAAAATTTTCGTTTTACCTATTCCGCCTCCCCGAAATGACCGGGGTGGATCCAACAGTGGTATCAGAGCCTAGCGAAGCAACAACTAACTGTTAGCAAAGTTTTTAGAATCTCGATCCGGAAAAATCCCGAAAACAAACCGAAAAATGTATTTTCTGTCGATTTTCAAAACAGGCCTAAAAATATTTTGTATGACATGAAAAATACAGGCAGGGTTTTATGGGAATTTACAAGAAATTTGAGACCCCGACTCGGCCAACTCGCCGCGGAAGTGCGGCGGAACCATGCGTTCCGCCGCGGATCCACGGCCGAGTTGACTCGGCCGCGGCTCAACTTTGTTGCAGATTCCTCTGTTTGCTGTTTTGGGATTTTTGGGATATTTTGTTTCTGCCCAGATTTTCCAGAGAAAAATGTTATTTTTTGGGGGTAGTTACAAATTTGTATTTTAATCGGAATTCTACAAACTTTGGCTAAATGGTTATATCTGTAATGTGATATATGCACTGAACGTCGGCTAATCGCTATACGTCGATTAGTGGGGGTTGTGCATATCTGTGATCTGTAATGTTGATTGTTTGTGTATATGAATTCGTTGGATTGTCGCGGATGAATAGCCGGGGGGTTGTGAGATGAGAGTTTTCTTTATCTTTCAATTCATGTAATCTGTAATTGATGTAATATTATTTATATGGCCGCACATCTGGGATGAGGTTGTAGCCGCCATTGTATAATTTCTTTTACTGTTTTTGCTCCTAGGATAGACCCAAGGAGGGGTGCACAAACTACCGGGTACCTTGAAATGCCGAGTGGCCTACTCACGGTGTTGAGGGAGGTTGCTTCGCTTCGGGTATTTGGCGGGTAGTTTGCCGCACCCGTAGGGGTCTAGGATGGGGTTTTGGCTATTCATCGCGACCGTGTAATCCGTTTTTCATTGCAGGCTCGAACGAAACGTGGATTCCTAATATATCCAATGTGTTCATCTGTGATCTGGAATGGCTATCATTGCATCTGACGAATGTGTATATATATCTATATGATATCTATTTAGGCGTTGCTTATGTTTTGCATCCGCGCTAGTCCAGCCCCCGCTCTGTCGTTAGTTTAGTAACCTATACGGGTAATGATGGGGCCCCGTGGCGAATGCGGATGGCATAAGCGTACGTCATATTTTCGTTGTTTTCTGCAATGGTAGGATTAATTGATGGGACACATTAAATTAGTGCAAGAATACAAACCTAATAAAACGTTGTTGGAACAAATTTTCAAAAAGCTGTTATTGCAAGAACGTTCACTTTTGTTTTGCATAGAGGTATTCGGTTATGAATGCCCAGCACCTCATTCGACGAGGAAAGGGTCGAGATCCTTTCATCGGGAGTGACCTTTTGGACAAAAGTTTGCGTCAGGATAATAACTTCACTATAGTCAATTATTCTTGCTTTGCATCGAGGTATTCAGCTTAGAATATCCTGCACCTCATTCGACGAGGAAAGAGCCGAGATCCCTTCACAGGGAGTGACCTCTTTAGCAAAAGTTTTCGCCACTATATTTTTTTAAAAAGGGGGGTATCACGTTCCTTCAACGATATCAAGTTCATTACGTTAACGGGTTTTCGCCAAAACCCAGCCGTAGCCCTCCGTCTTTTCGGATTGGTATTGCTTAGTATTCATGCTACGTATTTCGTGCTCAGCCGAGGCGTAGTGTACGGTAGCTATGTAATATTTTTTCCGTAGGATACAATGTGATTGGTTGGGACAGTCGTGCTGTCATTTTGGCTCAGTCAAGGACTCGTACGGGTGGTTCTAATGCAATCAAGATAATGACGGGTTGAACTTGACTAGGATCCTTTTGATATGTTGGCTCAGTCAAGGTCACTTGGGTCCTAGGGGCAAAAACCACATCGGGAGTTTCTAAAGAAACTGAAACTTGCAGATTTAGCATACCTTCTGGAGTGTGGTGACTAGAGTGGATTCCATCTAGGTCATCACACAATGATAGTTGGATCCCGATCCCACTGATGAGTTGGATTACTCTCGGGAGATTATTTCACTTAACAATCAATGCTATAAACCAAGTAGGTGTCTAGAACGGTGTTAGCGGGGCTACGCCTCCAGGGAAAAGAAGTTACTTAATTAATGAACTTCGCGAAAGCGTTGGAAAACCTCCCTCGAAGTACCAACACTAGCCTGGCTGAAAGGTTAAGCAAGTATTGTGACGTGCAATTAATCCCAACTAGTTCTTCGTTTAAAAGGTTTTAAGAAGAATTTGAGGAAACAGTGGGAGCCATCCTGGTTAGATAAACTGATAAACCAATCTAATCTTGTAAGGGCGCACGTTGAGTGTTTCTTTTCTCTCTCTCCAGGTAGCAGCCATTTCACGCCCTAATCAAGATAATAAAATGTATCGCTTGACCGTTCCGAATTCTTATTCGGGGCTGGGGAACGTTGTTTCGGCTCTAACTTGTGACAACAGTCATAAGTTTGAGCAAGGGAAAGAGGATTGTATGGATTCCAAGGATACCCAGTTGAAGAAGAAGCATGGTTTTGCATCTACTTCAGGTTTTCTTATAATTGAGAATTGCTTTACGGTCAGCCCTACCTCCTGGGTACTTGATACCGGATCAGGATCTCATATCTGTAATTTATTGCAGGGACTGAGAAAAAGTAGGAAAGATGCACCTGGTGATATGTTGCTCGGAGTAGCGAACGGAGCACAAGTTAATGCTGCAGCCGTCGGTGAATATCACCTAGTGTTACCAAATGGCAATACTATGATTTTGAACGATTGCTACTATGTACCTTCCATGGTTTGCAACATCATATCAGTTTCTTTACTCGATAAAGATGGATATAACTATGTTCTTGATAGAAATATCAAGAACATTTACCTTCATAAGGTACTGGTTGCAGAAGGTACACTGTGTAATGGTATCTACGTTCTAAATCAGAATACAGTTCTCAATATACAAAACACACGCAAGAGGAAGAATTCAGATACGAATGAGTCCTACTTGTGGCATTGTAGACTTGGTCATATCGGAAAGAAAAGACTAAGTAAGTTGAATAAAGATGGACTCTTGAATGCGTTCGAGTTTTCATCTTATGAAACTTGTCAGTCTTGTCTCAAAGGGAAGATGACCAAATCTCCGTTCACCGGACATGGAGAAAGAGCAACAGAGTTCTTGGGACTCATACACAGTGATGTATGTGGGCCGATGTCTATACATGCAAGGGGTGGGTTCTCATACTTCATTATATTCACTGATGATCTCTCTAGATTCGGATATATGTATCTTATGAAACACAAATCTGAAGCTTTTGAGAAATTCAAGGAATTCAGAAACGAAGTAGAGAACCAGACTGGCAAGAGTATCAAGATCCTCCGGTTTGATAGAGGAGGGGAGTACTTAAGCATGGAATTCCTAGATTACTTAAAAGAGAATGGTATTCTCTCTCAGCTTACTCCCCCTTATACACCACAGCACAACGGTGTATCGGAGCGAAGGAATCGTACCCTACTGGATATTGTTCGCTCCATGATGAGTAATGCCGAGTTGCCTCTTTCATTTTGGGGACATGCGCTATTGACAGCGGCATATCTATTGAACGATGTTCCGTCTAAATTTGTGCCTAAGACACCATTCGAGATATGGAATGGTAAAAGGCCGTATCTTAAACGTATTAAGATATGGGGTTGTCCGGCCTATGTAAAAGTACAAAATCCGGACAAACTTCAGGCACGTTCAGTTCTATGTAAATTTGTGGGATATCCTAAAAACTCCACAGGATATCTGTTCTACCACACCGAGGAACAGAAGGTGTTTTGAAGAGAAATGGTGGCTTTCTTTGTTTGTTATTGAAGCTTCATGAAGTTTTGACTAAGTGACCGCGGTTCCGTGGCCAAATTTTGGACTTAGTCCCTCACTGTAGGGTTCCTAGGCACACTAATGAAGTCTCACAAGTGATCAAACATGCCCAATTGAAAATTTTCATGTGCCTACAAACCCTAATACGGATCGTTAACTAGATAATGAGGCGATGCAATGCGAGTAAACGAATTTAACGCTAAAGGAAAGGGGTTACAACCTTTGTAGATCCGGTCCTCCACCTCCTAGGCTTCGTGATGATTTCCTTCCACTGTCCATATCGGATTTCGGACTCTAGCATCGGTTTCATCGGAGAAATGGGCGGGCTAGGTCGTCGACTTCGATGCCGAAGATGATCTACGTCGAGGCATCACAAGATCAAGCTCCCACTTCACCAAGTCATGAAACTTGTGAAGAAAACACCCTATACTACTTGGCAAGAGGTAGAGGATGAAGAAATAGGAAGTAGGTTCCCTTTAGAATTGAATTTCTCACTCTTTTTCACTAGTTGCCATTGATGGAGGCAAGCTTTCTTCATGTTGAAGAAGGAGAAGAAGAAGAAGATAATATGATAAGTATATTTCAAATAGAAAATAAAATGAATACTTATCATATGGCAACCATGGTCAAGTGTAGAGAATGAACTATGGTTAGTTTGAATGGTTGGGGTTAAGCATGAAGACAAAATGGTCACTTAGTCAAAGCTTCATGAAGCTTCAATAACAAACAAAGAAAGCCACCATTTCTCTTCAGCTTTCAAAAAGGAATAATAAATAAATAAATAGTTAATAAAATCAAAACCCTAAACATTACATAACCATGGTTTAACCATACACTTAACCAAGTTTGCATGTATCATCAAACATGATACAAACAAGTGCACAAATGTATATCACATATACAACTTGTGTATTTCAAGTGAGAAAATCCATTTAAAGTGAATTAATATTAGTTAATGTAAAGTAATATATCAAATATATAATTATACATTAAATCATTAAATCAACACTTGATTTAACGATCCGGTCATATCGCATATAACCGACTAATATCCAATGTATCGGCTTATCGAATCAATCTTTGATTCGATAACTATGTTATATCGCATACAACCAATCGATACATTCATCGCGATAATGGAATACGGTATCACATACACGCATTATTCTCGGTCCTGCACATATCTCATATGCGCTCCTATTTCGTTTCGCTTGAGCCAGGAAACCTTTGTGTAGGACTCTAAAGACTCATCAATACACCGGCAGCAGATGATGATCATATCAAACACCCACAACCCGCAAGCGGTCTGCTAAACGTAACGGCCACCCGGGTATTGAGCAATCAGAAGATCGACGAGCAAGCCCGCTCACACTCCTGTGAATCCAACCAGTAACACTTACCGTACAGTCCGGTCCTGTTCGTCTGATATGTCGCATATCTCGCCTAGGGGTGGTAAACGTCAGACACCGGTAGCTTAATATGTCATGCCGACGTAAGGTCCATAACATTCGTGAAACTACTGATAACTCTTACCAGTATATCACTGCAACCCTGGCCAGGTATTTCCTGTTATGGCCAGTCGTGCATAGCACAACATCAACCCCCAATACCGGGAGAGACGAATCCCCTCCTATCGCTCATTGCCTCCATGTGAATCGGGACTGTACCTAAAAACCACCTGTTTGCACGACTCAGTAGAGCCGTGGTAGGATGGAAATCAAAGCACAGTGGGAGACACACAAGACTCTATGACGATCTCGGGTCAACAGACTAAGCTGTACCAGTGTCACCAGAGAACTGCCATCTGACGTGAGGTATAATACCATCTGGGAGTTCTCGGCGAGTCCGTTCAGTGTACCCAGTCTCCACTGAGCACCCGCATACCATCTCTGATGTCAAACACCAATGGATATGGAATCATCCATCGCCCATCACATGGGTCGAGAAGATATACGCTAGTCTACTCTGGAATATCGATGCCCCGTCTCGATATTCCCACGACAAGGAACATTGAAGGATGTACTCTTGGACTACCCAGGCCCCACTAGTATGATCTGCATTATAGTCCTGGAAGTCGAGTACACATCCTAAGGGCTTTATCAACATGTAACAGAGAGATAGAAAGTATACATGTTAAGATAAAGAGCAACCAGATAGCGTACTATCATGTCGAGCAAGAAAGTCCTACCTATATATGTCCCAGCATCCACTACAATATACATCCAATGTACAGTAATGGCCTCTAGGGCATACATATAACTGACAATCTCCCACTTGCACTAGGGCCATCTGTAGCAGTGGTTGCAGTATCACATACTCAACCATCCCATATAAGTCTCTCTCGGGGAAAAAGCCTTTGTGAGTGGATCCGCCGTGTTGTCCTCTGAGTCAACTTTCCTAACCTGGATCTCCTTAGAGATCAACCATCTCCATGATCAGGTGATACTGCCTTAGAATATGTCTGGATCACTGATGGGACGGGCGTTCCCTGGCATAAGCCACAACTCCATTGTTACACAATGGGAGGAACTAAGTTCATCTCATGAACTGATATACACCCAGACAGCCTCTTTGGTAGCATCTTAAGTAGCGATGTATCCAGCCTTTATTGTCTAGTATGCCACGGTATGTAGCTTGGAACTCTTCCAACATACCATCCTTTTACTAAGGGTAAAGACAATGCCTATGACTGACATTCAGTCGTCTTTATCACCCTGGAACCCTTCCAGTGATTCTCCCCAGGATCGATTGATACCATCTCACTACAACTAGTGAGTATCCTAATATCCAATTAAATCTATCTCATAGATTCAAAACCCAGGATTTAGTAGGTATCACTTTGATCCTATTTGGAGAATCATTATGATAAGCGGAGATTGACCAAGCGTAGTATAGGAAACTCCTTCCCTATCAAGAGTATGTCATCCACGTACTCTACGAGGATCACCACCATACTTCCTACTACCCTTTTTGTATATACAAGGTTCATCTACCATTTTGATGAAGTCAAACTCTTTGACTACCACATCAAAACAGACGTTCCAACTTCGCGATACCTGCTTTATCCCATAAAGCAACTTATGCACGTTTCCGCTGCTCCCACTGTCTACGAAGCCCTCTGGCTGTGTACTTATAGACGCCCTCTTCTAAAACATCATTTAGAAAAGCTGTCATGACACCCAACCACCAGATATCGTAGTCATGGTATGTAGCCGTGGCAAGTAGGATTTGGATGGACTTAAGCATAGCTACTTAGAAAAGGTTTCAACAAAATCCATACCTGGACAATGATGCAAACCTTTAACATGTCTAGCTTTGAAAGTCTCAACCTTTCCATGTACACCAAGTAATCTTCTCAAGATATACTTGCTCCTGATGGGGATTTAACCCTTCAGATAAAGCAACTAAAGTCCATACTTTGTTGGTGTATAAGGATTCCATCTCAGATCGCTAAGCATCCAGCCATTCTTACAGAGTCCCACTCCTGATGGCCAGTTCGAAACTAGTTGGGTCATCATCTCATGATGTAATCCTCGCTCCCACTGTCATCGAGAAACCAAGGTATCTCTCAGGCGGATGAGGAACCCTACCAGATCGGCGGAGAGGCTGAGGTTCGTCGGAAACTATTGAATCCTTTGGTTCTGTCAAATCATCAGCTGCAGTTTTGTATAGCTGGAACCTTTCCAGTTCTACAGAACTGACCTTGCCTCGATCTTGTCTGGATTTTGCTTTAGACATAGGCCGGACAATCCTAAACCTTAACTTACTTAAGAGATAGGCTCTTCCCATACCATATCTTATATGGAGTGGTAGGCACTGATTTGAATCGAGCCCTATTCAATAGGTATGCAACTTCATAAGTGCATAACTCCCAAAAAAGAAATAGGAAACTCAGTAGTACTCATCATAGAGCGCACCATATCATATAGGGTGTGATTGCTCTGCCCCGATATACCATCGTGCTATGGTGTATACGGAGGAGTAATGCTGAGAGAGAATCTCATTCTCTTTTAGAATAATCCAGGAATTCTATGCACAAGTATTCTCCTCCCTGATCACATCAAAGGACATAATGCTTATACCCGTATTGGTTCCCTACTTCTAGCTTATATTCTGTGAATATCTCAAAAGCTTCGGGCCTATGTTTCAACAGGAACATATGTCTGAATCTTGAGAGATTTTCAGAGAACGTAATGAAGTACAAAGAACCGGTCCTGGCATGTGTAGACAGGAGACCTTACATACATCATCATGTATCAATCCCAAGAGTTTACTAACTCGTTCCCTGTTTCCAATAAACAGAGCTATGATCATCTAATCTTTGCGACATGACTGGCAAGTTTCACAAGATGTAAATTCTAACTGATTTAAATATGCATCTAAGATGTAACTTCAGCCAGTCGGGTCGCATTGATATGACCTAGTCTACAATGCCTCAAGAAGGAATCGTTCATTTCTGAACTCTTCCTCTTGTGTGTTTTCTGTATACTAGGAACTATAGTTTGATTTAGAACATCAATGCTTTTAGATAACGTGCCTGAACCAATCAACTTTTTGTATAGGAAATGTTCAAAACATTATCCATCAATACAAAATTTTATCATCTCTTTACTAATAAAGAGACTGATATGATTTTGTATATCAGGTTCGGTATCTAATAGTATTTGTTCAGAATCAATGTATTAGTAATACAGGGTGACAGTGACCAACAGACTTGGCTGCAACACTTCCCCCGTTTTCTGTCTCATGAAACTTATCACCCGTTCTCAGTTTTCTACCCTTTTGTAGCCCTATGTAACAGATTACATATCTGGGATCCTGATCCTGTATCAAATACCCAGGATTCAGAGGATACTGAGAAACAGTTCTTTGTAATGAACACACCCGAAGGAGATGCATCATATGCACTTTCTTCATTTGGGCGGCATAAGAATTCTGGTATTCCCCTATTTCCTGCTCGGTCTTATAACAATTATAAGTTGGAGCGGGACCAACGTTCCCCAGCTCAGTATAACAAGCGGGTTCGGTCAATACATCCATATTATTATCTTGATTAAGGCGTGATATGGTTGCTACCTGGAGAGAGAGAGAGAAGAAAACACTCTGCGTGCGCTCTTGCAAGATCAGATTGGTTATATATTTTATCTAATCAGGATGGCTCCCACTGTTTTTATCAAATCTTCCTTCAAACCTTAAAAGGAAAGACTAGCCGGGATTAATTACACTCTACAAGTTCGTCAATCTTTCAGCCAGGCCAGTGTTGGTACTTTGAGGGAGGTTCCCCGTGCTTTCGCACGGACCTAATTACAGTAAACCTCATTTTCCCAGAGGCGTAACCCCGTTGACACCTTTCTAGACACCTACTTGATCGGCTAATTGCAAAGTGCAAAACTCTCCCAGGAGTAACAATTACTCGCAGTGGGTATCGGGATCCAACTATCACATAGAAGGTATGCAATCTCATTGCTAATTTCAACACTTGAAACTCCCGATAAAGGTTTTTACCCCTAGCACTTATGACCTTAACTATGGTCAACAAATCATAAGCACTAGTCAAGTTCTACCCGTCATTTCGTGATTAATTAAACCCACCCACATGATCCTTAACTAAGGTCAACAAAGTCACGCGACTGTCCTAACTAATCGCATCATATGCGGTGTAAGAAGACATCACTTAGCTACCGTACACTGTGCCTTAACTAAGGTCAACAAACACAGCACGAATACTAAGTACTCTACTTCCTAAAATGACGAAGGGTTGCGAATGGTTTTTATGAAAACCTTTAATGCTTTGAACTTGATCTCGTTGCGAAATCAAATGGTTTTTAAATGGAATGTTTTTGAGGCTTTTCTAGTTTTGCTAAAGGGGTCACTCCCGGTGAAGGGATCGTCGGCCCTTTCCTCGTCGAATGAGGTGCGGGATATATCATATATATCACTGTGCAAAGCATAAACTATAGAAGCGATCAAAAGACAAACCGAGGGTTGTAGCATCTGCCAGTTATTGCTAAAGGAGTCACTCCCGGTGAAGGGATCTCGGTCCTTTCCTCATCGAATAAGGTGCAGGATGTTCTATAATGAACACCACGATGCAAAGCAAGAACTGTAGCTACCTGTTTTATTTTGAAATTCTATTCCACAACATCAATTAGGTTTATTTTCTTTCATTAATCTCATTAATGAATATCCCATCATTTAAGTCCACCTAAACATCACAGATAAATATAACGTACGCTTATGCCATCCGCATTCGCCTCGATGTCCCGTCTGCACCGTTATGTTAGGTAACTAACGCCAGAGCGAGGAAGGGCTAGCGCGGGTGTAAAACATAAGCAACGTCTATATAATATATCATATATACTATATACTATATCTATCTGAACAAATCACATGATCACATCACAGATAACGCAGCAGAAAATATCATATGAAATATTGGATGTACTAGGACGTCCGTGTTTTTTAATACGAGCCAGTATAAAACACGAATTCCACGGTCGTGATGAATAGCCAATCCTACACCCCTAGACTCCTACGAGAGCGGCAAGCAACCCTACCAATTCTAGGGTTAGGAGACCCGGACTCGACTCCTCGAGATGGTCTCCCACTGGACCCTAAAACCCGGTTACTTGTGCTCCCCTCCTTGGGTCTATCCTAATACAGAAAAGTAAATAATATACAAATGGTGACATCATCCGCAACCTGGAAGTGTCCCAATAAAAGAATATTACATACAAGTTTTTTACATGAATGAAAATGAAAAACACTCATCTCACATAAAAAAAAACCCGGCTATTCGAACACGACGATCCAATATAACATATCCAGCAACACATAACATCACATGTCATCAACGTAAGTAAATATGCGCATCCCAATTGTCGTTGACATATAGCAACGAAACCGGCGATATCACATATTACACTTACGGTCACAGAAAAGAAAGTGTAAAACTACAACAGTTGGAATCCGCAACCTCCTTAGACATCGCATGCCTAAACCAATGAATTCCTTAGACATCACATGCCTAACAATTATAAACCCCGCATTTTAGTCTCATTATCGAAAACACTTTTCAATATCATGTCGGGCAATTCAACAAGATTCCCGAAAAACTGATCGAATGCTCGTCGCAAACTTTAGTAGACGGCCGCACCCCCGATACCGTCGACGAAGTGCACTAAGGTGGAACACCACTGCCGCGAGCACCCGAACGGATGCTTTCGGCGACGGGGTTCTCCTACAGTCACTTGGTCGGGGCTATGGGGCATGGCTATCTATTAAGTTTACCGGCGAGTATCCGCGTACGCTACGTGATTGCGATGGACTTTTGATCGCATCAAAATTCCGTGGCAACCGATCAAGTGAGACTAAACTGCTATGTTTATAACATTCATTCCGTTATCTCATAACTACTTGTGAATTCCAAATGTTGTATTACATTCCGGGTAAATAGAAAATGTTAAACTTTCCGATCGAACAATCGAACAACCAAGTTTTCCCGAAACAGCTCAACACATGAAATAAGTTTAAAAACATTCACTTCGTGCCTCAGTACCAACGGTCCAGCCGTAGAAGGGTCAAGCCAACGCCTCACATGTGGCACGCCGTACTGCCCCAAACCCTAAGGTTCAAAGGGCAGTTCAAGACGGTCACATAATCGAGTTAAGGTTTGTTGTCTTCTAGAGGGACCATCGCGTTACTTGCACTACTTAGAACGTCGTTAAACTACGGAAAGATCCAACACTTGGAAATTTCCTGCAGGGGAAAAAGTGGGTATTTATATCCGGTCGAACTTTTTAACAGTTTCTAAAATATCCGGAAAAACTTAAACGAAGTTAAATTATCCGATCAAATTAATGAGTCCCCAATAAAACCCTAGAATACTCAACATTTGAGTGGAATTAAAAACTTCCCATAAAAAATTGCCAAGAAAGGACCTAAGAATAAATATATGAAATTTCAGGGACTAAGTCCAAATTTTGGCCGCGGAACCGCCGCAAAACCCATGGTTTCGCCGCGGTTCTGCGGTCAAATTATTGACTTAGGGGACCGTACTTCACAGTAATTCTTAGTTTTTCCTTCTTAATTTTTTGAGAATTTTTAATTCACAAAAATCCACTGTTTGAAAAATTGTACAGAGAGGGTTGAAATCGGGGAATATCGGGTTCGATCGGACTTCTAGCTTCGTCTACACATCACCTAAAGCTCTAGCTAGGCTCTGATACCACTGTAGGGTTCCTAGGCACACTAATGAAGTCTCACAAGTGATCAAACATGCCCAATTGAAAATTTTCATGTGCCTACAAACCTTAATACGGATCGTTAACTAGATAATGAGGCGATGCAATGCGAGTAAATGAATTTAACGCTAAAGGAAAGGGGCTACAACCTTTGTAGATCCGGTCCTCCACCTCCTAGGCTTCGTGATGATGTCCTTCCGCTGTCCATATCGGATTCCGGACTCTAGCATCGGTTTCATCGGAGAAATGGGCGGGCTAGGTCGTCGACTTCGATGCCGAAGATGATCTACGTCGAGGCATCACAAGATCAAGCTCCCACTTCACCACTCATGAAACTTGTGAAGAAAACACCCTATACTACTTGGCAAGAGGTAGAGGATGAAGAAATAGGAAGTGGGTTCACTTTAGAATTGGATTTCTCACTCTTTTTCACTAGTTGCCATTGATGGAGGCAAGCTTTCTTCATGTTGAAGAAGGAGAAGAAGAAGAAGATAATATGATAAGTATATTTCAAATAGAAAATAAAATGAATACTTATCATATGGCAACCATGGTCAAGTGTAGAGAATGAACTATGGTTAGTTTGAATGGTTAGGGTTAAGCATGAAGACAAAATGGTCACTTAGTCAAAGCTTCATGAAGCTTCAATAACAAACAAAGAAAGCCACCATTTCTCTTCATCTTTCAAAAAGGAATAATAAATAAATAAATAGTTAATAAAATCAAAACCCTAAACATTACATAACTATGGTTTAATCATACACTTAACCAAGTTTGCATGTATCATCAAACATGATACAAACAAGTGCATAAATGTATATCACATATACAACTTGTGTATTTCAAGTGAGAAAATCCATTTAAAGTGAACTAATATTAGTTAATGTAAAGTAATATATCAAATATATAATTATACATTAAATCAGCACTTGATTTAACGATCCGGTCATATCGCATATAACCGACTAATATCCAATGTATCGGCTTATCTAATCAATCTTTGATTCGATAACTAGGTTATATCGCATACAACCAATCGATACATTCATCGCGAGAATGGAATACGGTATCACATACATGCATTATTCTCGGTCCTGCACATATCTCATATGCGCTCCTATTTCGTTTCGCTTGAGCCAGGAAACCTCTGTGTAGGACTCTAAAGACTCGTCAATACGCCGGCAGCAGATGATGATCATATCAAACATCCACAAGCCGCAAGCGGTCTGCTAAACGTAACGGCCACCCGGGTATTGAGCGATCAGAAGATCGACGAGCAAGCCCGCTCACACTCCTGTGAATCCAACCAGTAACACTTACCGTACAGTCCGGTCCTGTTCGTCTGATATGTCGCATATCTCGCCTAGGGGTGGTAAACGTCAGACCCCAGTAGCTTGATAAGTCATGCCGACGTAAGGTCCATAACATTCATGAAACTACTGATAACTCTTACCAGTATATCACTGCAACCCTGGCTAGGGATTTCCTGTTATGGCCAGTCGTGCATAGGGCAACATCAACCCCCAATACCGGGAGAGACGAATCCCCTCCTATCGCTCATTGCCTCCATATGAATCGGGACTGTACCCAAAAACCACCTGTTTGCACGACTCAGTAGAGCCGTGGTAGGATGGAAATCAAAGCACAGTGGGAGACACACAAGACTCTATGACGATCTCGGGTCAACAGACTAAGCTGTACCAGTGTCACCAGAGAACTGCCATCTGACGTGAGGTATAATACCATCTGGGAGTTCTCGGCGAGTCCGTTCAGTGTACCCAGTCTCCACTGAGCACCCGCATACCATCTCTGATGTCAAACACCAATGGATATGGAATCATCCATCACCCATCACATGGGTCGAGAAGATATACGCTAGTCTACTCTGGAATATTGATGCCCCGTCTCGATATTCCCACGACTAGGAACAATGAAGGATGTACTCTTGGACTACCCAGGCCCCACTAGTATGATCTGCATCATCGTCCTGGAAGTCGAGTACACATCCTAAGGGCTTTATCAACATGTTAAGATAAAGAGCAACCAGATAGCGTACTATCATGTCAAGCAAGAAAGTCCTACCTATATATATCCCAGCATCTACTACAATATACATCCAATGTACAGTAATGGCCTCTAGGGCATACATATAACTAACATGTTTGTATCTCGCCACGCCACCTTTTTAGAGTGCCAATTTCTTGTAAAAGAAACAAGTGGGAGTTCGGTAGAACTGGAAGAAATTCAGCGAGCACAAAATGAAACTGAAGATTTGACAGAACCTCAGAATTCATTAACCCCAGACGAACCTCAGCCACTCCGCAGATCTGGTAGGATTTCTCATCTGCCCGAGAGATACTACGGTTTTCTCTTAGACGGGGATCGAGAGGATTGCATCTTGGAAGAAGATGACCCTACCAATTTCAGGCAGGCCATTATCAGTAGGGACTCTGATAAGTGGCAGGAAGCAATGCAATCCGAAATGGAGTCCATGTACACCAATAAACTGTGGACCTTGGATATTGCTCCACCTGGGGTAAAGCCCGTTGGATGCAAATGGATCTACAAAAGGAAACTTGGTGTAGATGGGTAGGTGGAAACCTATAAGGCTAGACTCGTTGCAAAAGGTTTTCGTCAATGACCTGGTGTGGACTGTGATGAAACTTTTTCTCCGGTGGCTATGCTCAAATCCATTCAGATCCTACTTGCCATTGCTGCCTTCCATGACTATGAAATCTGGCAGATGGACGTTAAAACGGCTTTTCTAAACGGCTGTTTGGAAGTGTGCGTTTACATGGATCAGCCAGAAGGTTTCGTAGACAGTGGGAGCAGCGGGAAGGTGTGCAAGTTGCTTAAATCCATTTATGGATTAAAGCAGGCATCGCGGAGCTGGAACATCTGTTTTGATGAAGCAATCAAGGAATTTGATTTCATCAAGAACGAAGATGAACCTTGTGTCTATAAGAAGATTGTAAGACGGACTGTCGTGTTCCTAGTCTTGTACGTGGACGACATTCTTTTGATAGGAAATGACATTCCTATGCTACAATCGGTCAAGCTATTTTTGTCACAACGGTTCTCCATGAAGGACCTGGGTGATGCCTCGTACATTCTGGAGATCAAGATCTACAGAGATAGATCCTAGAGACTACTGGGACTTTCGCAGTCCAGGTACATAGAGACCGTACTAAAGAGATTTAGAATGGAGGATTCCAAGCACGGTAACATACCCGCATTGCACGGAATTACCCTCTCCAAGAAGATGTCTCCTAAGACTGACGAAGAAAGGGTTCGCATAAGCATTATACCCTACGCTTCGGCGGTAGGATCTATAATGTATGCGATCCTATGTACAAGACCAGATGTAGCTTACGCGCTGAGCGTGGTGAGATGGTATCAGTCAGACCCAGCTGAGGACCACTGGACGGCAGTGAAGAACATTCTCAAGTACCTAAGAAGGACTAAGGAGATGTTCCTGGTTTACGATAATGGAGACCTCAGGGTCGAGTCCTTTACCGATTCAAGCTTCCAGAGTGACAAAGATGACAGCATGTCTGTCTTGGGTTTTATGTTTACCCTCAACGGAGAGGCGGTATGTTGGAGGAGTTCCAAACAGGATACCGTCGCAGACTCGACGATGGAGGATGAATACATTGCTGCAAGCGATGCCGCAAAAGAGGCGGTCTGGATGAAGAAGTTCATTAGTGAACTTCAGGTGGTTCCGTCCATTGTTGACCCAATACCTTTGTATTGCGATAACAATGGGGCTATAGCTTTAGCGAAGGAACCAAGGTCCCATCAGAAATCCAGACACATCTTGAGGCGGTATCACCTGATCAGGAAGATCATTGATCGCCAGGAGATCGAGGTACGGAGAGTGGACACAAAAGACAACACGGCGGATCCATTCACAAAGGCCCTCCTTTAAACACAGTTCGAGCGACTATTTGAGCTAATTGGTATGCGGTACGCCAGCAGCTGGCCTTAGTGCAGACGTTGGGTATGCGGTACACCAATAACCCGCCTTTAGTGCAAGTGGGAGATTGTTAGATATGTATGCCCTAGAGGCCATTATTGTATAGTACTAGTTTGTATAATACATTTTGGAGGCTTGGGATATATATAAACGGTTTTACGACAATCTTGCTCGATATAGTAGTATGCTACTTGGTTTATTTCTATTTTAATATGTGTATATGTTTCTTTTAACATATCGCTGATACATATTGACGGAGCCCTTAGGATCTTTGCTTGACTACCGGTGTTGTGATGACGATCACACTAGTGGTGGCTGGGTAGTCTATAAGCACATCCTTATTTTGGTCCCTAGTCGTAGGATTATCGAGACAGGGTATCGATACTCCAGAGTAGACTGGTGCATACGCTTCTCTTCCCAGCAGGGAAGATGGTCTGTCCCACAGCCATCAGTACGTCGTACTGGAGATAGTATGCAGGTGCTCGTTAGGTTACGAGTAGACTGGACAGGACTCGTCGGGAACTGTTGGTTGGTATTATACCTATCGTCGGTTAACAGTTCCCAGGTGACATGAGTACAGCTTAGTCCGCTGACTTGACACTGTCACTTCGCCTCGAGTGTGTTCCCACTGTTCTTTGATTACTACCCTACCACGGCTCTACTGAGTCGTGCAAACAGGTAGTAGTTGGATGCAATCCCGAAGCACTTGGAGGCAGTGACGGTTAGACAGGATTCGTCTCTCCCGGTATTGGGAGTTGATATCGCGCTGTGTCTAGGAGAGCCATTACACATTGTCGTCCCTGGCGAGGGCAAGCGAGAATTGCTGGTAGGTTTTCCAGTAGATTTTCAGGGTGTTTTGGGCTACACTCCGACACGACTTGTACCGCTATTAGGAGACTGACGTTTACCGCCCCCTAGCCCCGCCATGCGATATTCTCAGACGAACAGACCGGACTGTACAGAGATTATCACATTCAGGCTCAGTAGGAGTTCGATGGGTTCACCTCATCAGTCTTCTTATCGGCATCTACCTGGGGATCGTTACGTACAGCTAGTACCGCTTGCGGCCTGTGGTTAAACCCACTGCCAGCGTAGTGTCAAGCCGTTAGAGTCCCACACAGAGGGTTACTCGCCTTTGGGCAAAGCAGAGGAGAGGTTGCATGGTTTTGCGACGAGGTTCGTTCACATCCGCGCACTTGTGCTCGTTTGGTGTCCGGACAGTAGTTGCTAGTGGGCTTTGGTTTAAGCCAGATCCTAGTAATTGTTTTGGGATTGGTTTTGTCTCAGTGTATTCGTGTTCCTTGGAGCACGGATGCGGGTGTGTATGCACAGTTGACAGAGGCAGAGGCAGATGATTCTCATTAGGGTTGTTGACCATTTGGTTTTGGTTGACTTGTTGACCGTTGACTTTTCTCTTAACCCTAATGAGAATATGGTATATGACTAATAATATTAATTAAGTATTATTGTGCCATGGTTGACTTGAAAGTTTGACTTTTGTTGACTTGTTGACTTTGTTGACCGGTTGACCATTTTGGACTTGTTGACCATCATCATTTCATGGCTATCATTTCATGGGTATGACTCTTGCTTGCTTGTTGTTTCAAAATGAAATAATTGCATGAAATGATAATGGTCATTGAAAATAACCATCACCATACTTAATTATTATTATTATTATCATTATTCTCACTTTTGTGAGGATGGTTGCATTATGAGAGCTCATTCTATCATCTTCTTTCTCACTCATGGAAAAAGCTCTCCCTCTTCCTCTCTCAAGGTTCAAGTATTCCATGAGTTGGAAATCATGAACCTTTGAGACAAAACCACCATCACTCTTCTCTACTCAATCTAAGCTATTAGGTTTGGCAAACCAAACACCTTAGTCATCTCTAGGTTGAGATTGGAGCTCAATTTTGAGACCCTCGGGTGGATCCATCTATGGCAAAGAGGAGACGACACGGAGGATCCGTTCAAGCGACTACAAGGAGCAAGCAAGAGGAAGGGCAACAACAAGAAGAGAAGGAGTTCAAGACCAAGGTATAACCATTCTACATAGTAGTTAGAACTTGTAGAATATTTGTTAGTTCTTGCTTAGCAACGATCCTCTTTGAACGGTCCATGTTGCCTAGTTAGGAAAAATTTTCGTTTTACCTATTCCGCCTCCCCAAAATGACCGGGGTGGGTAACGTGGATCCAACAACCATACCTATCGTCAGATAGCAGTTCTCTGGTGCCACTTATACAGATTAGTCTGTAGACCCGAGATCGTCATAGTGACTTATATGGTTCCCACTGTGCTTTGATATCCTCCCTACCACGGCTCAAAGGAGGCATGCAAACAGGTGGATTTTGGGTATAGTCCAGAGTCACATGGAGGCAGTGAGCAATAGGAGGGGTTTTTTCTCTCCCGGTATTGGGAGTTGATGTTGCACTATACTCGATTGTCTATAACAGCAAGTCCCTAGCCAGGGCTAATGAGATTTACTGGTAAGTGTAAGTGCACGGCGGCGCCCCGGCCGTCAATCCGACGGCCAAATGCGGAAGCGGTGATAAACTTTAATTTTTACTTGAACTGGCAAACCGCCGCGAACTAATACCCGGATCGAACCACTAACTAGTCCTAGCTATCTACAAGAAAGGGAATAGAGATATACCGACGATCCAAGTCCTCCGGTCTTCTCGTCATAGTCCCGATCTCCTGCGGAATGTCCCGTCTCCTCCTCGTCGCCGGAAGTGCACCACATCGCCTACTTCTTTTACGGGCTCCCACCTCAATGCCGAGGCAACTCGGGCACGAAGCTGGCTAGTCGACGTGCCCAAGATTCGCTGTAGAATGTGTAGTGAAGAAGTCTCATTTGGGGTATGTGGAATTGCCTTTTTGGTGGAGGAATGATACAAGAACAATGTGGAGGGACTTTTGGGGATTTTGGAACATGAAATGAACAAAACCCCACACCACAAAAACTTGGACAGCCCACCCTCATGGTGGCCGGCCATCACTAGAGGAGAGGGAGAGTGAGAATGAGAAGGAGCCACAAAAATAATGGGAGCCATCTCATAATCCAAAAAAGGAGAGAGAGAGAAGGCTATCATATGGAAAAGGAAATGATCACTCAAACAAAACTACACTCCACCAACCTCACCCCTCATCATCATCAACAACCATGATGACATCCAAAGTCAAGCAATCATGAAAAAGGAAAGTCAAGTGATGGTGCTCATCATGAAAACCATCATGATACAAATATATGCAAAGACCCCCTCCACAAAAGCTTATTTGCAACAATGCAAATAACCCCTCCTCCACCAAACTTCGGCCAATGAACGATACAAAGGAAATCGGCCGAAATGAAAAACAAACTGGCAACTCCAGAAAACTGGTCCCATAATAAATTACAGGAAAACCCCGATACTGTGCATACACACCCGCATTTGTATTCCGACCGAAATACAGATGCAATGAGACAAAATCTACACTGTACTATACTAGGATCCGGCTTAAACCAAAGCCGGCTAGTAATATCCGTTCGATCCTGATCCGTGCAATACCGCACGTATCTGATCGAACCCTGCCATATACCCATACGGCCTGTAGTACAAACTGTCCGATCCTGATCCGTGCAATACCGCACGTATCTGATCAGACCTTGCCATATCTCCATACGGTCTCTACAACTTTTCGCCCGAAAGCTGAGTAACAGAATGTGGGGGACTCTAAAGACTCGTCAACACCTTGGTTGTGGATTTAACCACTAGCACGTCTGAGGTATAAGCCAATACGTAACGGGCTACCAGGTATTGACTAAAAAGGGACGTCTGTGAGCGAACTCAGCCTGACAACCCTACAGAGCCTGTCAGTGACAATATCCGTACAGTCCGGTCCGTTCGTCTATGAGCATCGCATGGCGGGCCTAGGGGGTTGGTAAAAGTCAGACCCCCAAAAGCGGTACAAGTCGTGTCGGAGTGTAGCCCAGAACACCCTGAGATACTCCTGGAATACCTACCAGTAAATCTCCTTGCCTCGGCCGAGGGCTTCGTGTAATGGCTCTCCTAGACACAGCACGACCTCACCCCCAATACCGGGAGAGACGAACCCCTGAAGATACGCTCACTGCCTCCATGTGGCTCGGGACTGTACCCAACTAAAACCTGTTTGCACGACTCCTTTGAGCCGTGGTAGGGTAGTAATCAAAGTACAGTGGGAACTCACACGAGACAAATGACGATCCCCAGGTCGATGAACTAACCTGTACACATGTCACCAGGGAACTGCCATCTGACATCTGGTATATGACCAACTAGCATGTTCCCGGCGAGTCCTGTCCGGTGTACTCATAACCCAATAAGCACCTGTATACATCTTAGGTGATCCAACTGACACCAGTGGCTTGTGAGACCGGCCACCGCCCCTCGTCGGGGTCTCGACTGTATACACTAGTCTACTCTGGAGTATCGATGCCCTGTCTCGAAACTCACACGACTAGGGACCATTTAAGGATATGCTTATAGACCCCAGCTCCCACTTATATGATCGCCCTCATACTGCTGGTGGTCAAGCAAGAATCCTAGGGGCTCTATCAACGTGTAATAGCAACTTGTTAGGTCACCTAAAGCAGTACACGATGATAAAGGTAAACCAGATAGCATACTATCATCTCGAGTAAGACTGTCCTACCGGGATAGGTCCTCCATCAATCATTGCAATCACGTACCTGTGACCTAATAATTGACTCTGAGGGCACTATCTCCAACAATCTCCCACTTGCACTCAAGGCTAATTATTGCGATGTCGCATACTCACAGCCCGTGTGATACCGAACACCCAACTCCTCTACTAGTCAGTCTCACAAAGCTCGTTTGCGAAACTATTGCGTTCGAGGAATAGCCTTAGTGAGTGGATCCGCCTTGATGTTTCTTTCTATGTCTCTCTATATCTCAAGTTCGCGGAGAAACCCATCTTCCGAAATGAGCAATACCTGTCTTAGAATGTGTCTGGATGTCTGATGGGACATAGCTCATAAATGAACTCCAAATCCAAACTTCTTAGACTGTATCGTCAACTGAACTCAATCAGTATCCTGCGCCATGCCTCCCTCAGTATTGCCTTGGACCACCTGTCCAAAATACTGCCCCTCGTCAGAAGGAAAACTATAACTCTGACAACCTCCTTGTCGTCCATGTCACCTTGGAAGCCTGGAATGATGACTGTCTCCCGAATGAGGCTGTCGTTATCATATCCCTAGAACATCCACTTATGTTCTAAAACTGCTTCCGACTGTTTCTCCAGGATTGGATCAATGTCAACTTATTGCATCTAGTGCAAGAACAACATCTGGTGTGGTACTTGACATCTCATGATTGACTCAATTGCCTGAGCAAGTGATCTGCCAATCATGCACATCCCTCTCCTCTTTAGTCTGTAAGACACCTTTTGGAGAGGGTGACTCCATTAACTGCAGGTACACTACCGTGCCAGGAGTCGTCCATTCTAAATACCCTTAGAATGCTGTCTAAGTACCCAGATTGGGAGACTACCCAAATCTAGATCTAATACCATAGATCCAGTAACCAGAATGTCTGATATAATGTCCAAGTCCCATGTGGAGAAACCACTGTGTGACGACCAAAGTACAACCGACTGTAGTATAGGAGTTTCTTTTCCTACTCTGTGTATGTCATCCAGATACCAGGACATCACACCCTACTACCTTCTCAACAGATCCATCCCCTATTCTGATGAAGTCAAACCTATGACTGTCACGTCAGAAATAGATGATCTATCTCCGCTATATCTGCTTTAGTCTATAAATAGACATAAGCTACCTGTCCACCAATGCTTCCGCTGCTCCCACTGACTACGACAACCCTCTGGCAGAGTCATATAGACGTATACTTCTAAAACTAGTTTAGAACGACGCTATACTCATCCTCCCGCCGGGTCTCGCAGCCTGGAACAACAGCAATGGTAATTGTGGGTAAACAAGAACTTCCCTGTCACCGTCCTTGAGGCTACTGTAGTACCTCTCGGGTGCCTGAAGTTACCCACCTTATCTGCGGAGTGGCCAATGGAATGTCAATCCAGATTGAATCTTTAGGTTCCTTATCAAATCTTCAGTAATCGTTTGTGGTTCTGGAATCACTTCCAGTTCTACCATACTCCCACTACTGTTTTCTGAAAAAATCCATTTTTAATAAAACTGTGGCGAGTCTAGAACAATATTGCTATTGTTCATCCAGATGGTAGAAAGTCAACCCTCGTCATAGCCTGGGTCAACCCACAAACAGTCATTACAGAAACGTGCCTTGAGTTGTCCAGTGTCTGGTTTTAATCATAAGCCGGACAACTCCCCGTACCCTAACAACGTTAAGATACGAACTGTTCTATATCCCATATAGGACCAGAGGCACTGATTTAACTGAACCAGATCCAAATCATGCAACTATCTCCAGTGCATGTCAACTAAATGGAAGGAGGCGGATCAGCGTTACTCAACTTAGGAATGCTTCCAATTATGAGTAACCTGAAAGAGAAGCAAGATCTCTTAATCATTACTATCAACTGAATACCATATACAAGAATCTACATCTTCGATCACTTTGAATAATCCCGATACTTGCTATACCTGGTTCTCTACTCTATTCAAATACCTATAACTTCTCAAAATTCGGACCCTGTGTTTCCACGAAACACCTGTCTAAAAACTAGAGAAGTCATAAGTAAACCGAATATAGTACGAGGACCATCCCCTCTGTCCTGATGGACCCTGGACAACATACAATACTCTGTATAAGTCCCTTGAGTCTGATAACTCATTCACTGTGTGTCGTAGGTTGAAAACTGTACTTATGGTTAAGAAGAATTACACCGCTGTTTAATGCTCCTTACCTAACCATCCACTGATATAGGTAAATGTCATAGACATAATTTCAGAAAGGTATATCTCACTCTATGAAAATAGACGTACAGATATATCAATTTGAAATTGGTGCATAACAGAGGATATTCAAAACCAAATATTTGCCAACCGGCAAACAGTCCAGGTGACTTCCTCAAATATCACCGATTGCAACGAATCCCGATATAATGAGGATGATCACCCAATTCCCAATAACTTACTCCCACTCATCATCTGTAAAACCATACAGATGTGAGAATCAAACCTAGTAAATACATACCCTGGAGTAAGTATCTAATCGGGAAATCAGTTTTCTTTTAACAGTACACAGTGAAACTGAAACATTGAAATGTCTCGATGGGGTATCCTGGTATTCCTAGTAATGCCTCTTCCATTATCCATATTCACAACTGTAACCGTGTAATTCTTAGCCACCTCTCCAAATCCCTTCATATGTCTTTAGTCTTTACCTTCTGCACACCCCTTAGGCCAAATGGTTTTCTTCCTTCCCTACCGTTCGGCACCAGCCTATGGTTTGGAAGAAGACTATCCAATAAGCATAATGGGTGTACTGTCCTAATCCTAGGAACACTCGCAATGCGAGAGAAGGTGAAGATAAAAGACACCTGAATAAATCTTATTCCTATTTCTCCTGAACCAGAATCCATCCCCGAACTGGAACAAGTTCCTTTCGAGTTCGTATATAACCATACGATGGAGTATCCAAATAAACTGTGGATCTTCGTAGTGATACGGAGTGTCCTGGAGAAATACAAAGGGGATTTAGGATTGGCGAAGGAATACTTGGTTTGGTCGTGAATATCTGTTGCAATTTACTTTGCCCTCTCACTAATCCCTTGCTTTGTCTTAACTCAATACCTTCTGTACACCATCGTTAGGCTAATTGGTTTTCTTCATTCCCTACCGGTCGGCACCTGCCTATGGTTTGGAATAAGACTATCCAATTTGCGTAATAGGTGTACTATCTCCTAAACCAAGGAGTACTCGCAACCTAAGAGAAGGTAAAAGGAAAAGACAACTGAATAGTCCTATCCGTTTTCTCCAGAACCTGAAACCATCCTCGAATAAATTCCTTCGAGTTCGTATCTAACCATACGATGGTTTTGTCCAATGGAAGTGGACGTTCGTAGTAATACGGGGTGTCCTGGAGAAAAGGGTAAAAGTAGGAGTGGCAATGAGGTTCGCAACTCTGACAATCCAAAAGCCAGTGTTTAAGAAGGTTCGGTCAACTTGGTCACTGAGTCATAGTCTTAGGGTCGGGTCAATGGTCGCTGCCAAAGAGAGAGAGAAAAGAAACACTCAGCGTGCACTCTATCCTAGATCAGAATGGTTACCAATTTATCTAATCTGGAAACCTCCCACTGTACCTCAAATTCTCCTCCAAACCTGAAAGAAGAATTAGTTGGGATCACCCGAGGAGTATACCAACTCATCAGTGGGAATCGAGATCCAACTCTCATCGCATGATAACGTGACGGAATCCGCTCACGGTATCACACTCCAGAAGGTATGCGCATATCTGGCAAGTTTCAGTTCTTTTGAAACTCCCGATGTGATTTCTGCCCCATGCTCTTATGACCTTGACGAAGGCCAACAAATCATAAGTCACATGTCAAGTTCTACCCGTCATTCTCCAGGTTGATTTGAACCCACCCGCACAAGCCCTTGACGAAAGCCAACAAGGCTATACGACTGTCCCAAACCAACGCATCGATCTATGCTGCAGAAAGGCAACAAGCAGCTACCATACACTATGCCTTGACGAAGGCCAACAAACATAGCATGAATACTACGTGCTACCCGTCTGAAACGACGGAGGGCTACGAATGGTTTCTGGCGAAAACCTTTAACGTAAAGAACTTGATATCGTTGAAGGAACTGATAGCTTTTAAAAATATAGTGACGAAAACCTTCGCTAAAGAGGTCACTCCCGGTGAAGGGATCTCGGCTCTTTCCCCGTAGAATGGGGTGCAGGATATTCCAAATGAATACCGCGATGCAAAGCAAAAGTAATCGGCTATAGTGAAGTTATTGCCCTGACACAAAATTCTGTCCAAGGGGTCACTCCCGGTGAAGGGATCTCGGCCCTTGCCTCGTCGACTGAGGAGCAGGATATTCCAACTGAATACTACGATGCAAAACAAAAGTGAACGTCCTTGCAATAACAGCTTTTTGAAAAAGTGTTCCAACAACATCAGATTAGGTTTGTTTTTAACTTGCATTGATCCGAATCAATGCAGTCCCATCAATTGATCACACCACAAAGAACGAAAATATACTGATGTACGTATATGCCATCCGCATTCGCCACTGGGTCCCGTCATTACCCGTTAGGTTAGCTAACTAACGACAGAGCTGGGACTGGACTAGCGCGGATGCAAAACATATACAACATCTACTAATATATATACCAATATATTATATTTCGCTCAAGGCGTGATAAAATGCAACATCACAGAAAATGTACAGCATCACAAAAACAATACAGATATCTGGGATCCCCGGGTTTCACAGAGCCACTACTGAAACCCGACGTTCCCCTGGTCGTGTGGATAGCCTGTGCAATGAAATCCTAGACCCCTACGGGCGCGGCAAGTCACCCGCCAAAACCTGAAGCGAGGCAGCCCCCTTCAGCTCCGTGAATGGACCACCCAGCACTTCACGGAATCCGGTAACATGGGCACCCCTCCTGGGTCAACCTGTACCCCCTACGAGTGCGGCGAATAGCCTGTCAATCCTAGAGTGAAGCCCCCTCCGTCCCAATGCCATGAGATGCGGGCTTGTTGCCCTCTAGAACCCGGCTATCCGTGCACCCCTCCGCGGGGTAAGCCTAGTACAGAAAGTAAAATATACATACAACGGGTACATCGACCGCAACCTGGCCGTGCCCCAAAATAATAATACAAACAGGCAGTGACGGCAGTCCACATGTCGGACGCTCGCCCCGCAATATCAAATGTACATAATACAACTGAACTGTACTAGCATTGCATCCAGGCTATCCCCCACGACCGATCCGCAACATCACAGCAAAAACAGAACATCAACGTGAAAGTCACGTTCGCAAATCCGTCTAACCGGGCTATAGCAGTTAGACCGGATTTACCGATCAAGTGACATTCACGGTCGCAGATATAATGTAAATACTGTGAAATAATGTGTTTTAAATATCCGATCAATCAAATTTTAACAAGTGGGCCCCAAAACATTACTGCAGCAGATCAGGAAATTCTGGGCCCAATATTAATATTCCAAAACCCCTATTTTTAGCTCAGAAAGAGACTGTAGAAAATTGTTGCAGCAAACCCAACATAGTGTGGCGGAACCGCGGCCCAAAGGGGTGTTTGGCCTCGGTTCCGCGCTCCCGTAGTGAAATTGGTCCATCGAATTTCTACAGAACTCTTATTTCTTCTAGCACATCACTTTTCTGTAACCTGAAAAAAATTTCGACACCAAAAAATTTCAACAGAAAACTGATGTGAACAAAAATGTAGATTTTGGAATTTTGGTCGATCGGAAATGCAAAACACATTAAACCAAGCTAGACTAAGTTAATGGCGAGGCTCTGATACCACTGTAAGTGCACGGCGGCGCCCCGGCCGTCAATCCGACGGCCAAATGCGGAAGCGGTGATAAACTTTAATTTTTACTTGAACTGGCAAACCGCCGCGCACTAATACCCGGATCGAACCACTAACTAGTCCTAGCTATCTACAAGAAAGGGAATAGAGATATACCGACGATCCAAGTCCTCCGGTCTTCTCGTCATAGTCCCGATCTCCTGCGGAATGTCCCGTCTCCTCCTCGTCGCCGGAAGTGCACCACATCGCCTACTTCTTTTACGGGCTCCCACCTCAATGCCGAGGCAACTCGGGTACGAAGCTGGCTAGTCGACGTGCCCAAGATTCGCGGTAGTGAAGAAGTCTCATTTGGGGTATGTGGAATTGCCTTTTTGGTGGAGGAATGATACAAGAACAATATGGAGGGACTTTTGGGGATTTTGGAACATGAAATGAACAAAACCCCACACCACAAAAACTTGGACAGCCCAACCTCATGGTGGCCGGCCATCACTAGAGGAGAGGGAGAGTGAGAATGAGAAGGAGCCACAAAAATAATGGGAGCCATCTCATAATCCAAAAAAGGAGAGAGAGAGAAGGCTATCATATGGAAAAGGAAATGATCACTCAAACAAAACTATACTCCACCAACCTCACCCCTCATCATCATCAACAACCATGATGACATCCAAAGTCAAGCAATCATGAAAAAGGAAAGTCAAGTGATGGTGCTCATCATGAAAACCATCATGATACAAATATATGCAAAGACCCCCTCCACAAAAGCTTATTTGCAACAATGCAAATAACCCCTCCTCCACCAAACTTCGGCCAATGAACGATACAAAGGAAATCGGCCGAAATGAAAAACAAACTGGCAACTCCAGAAAACTGGTCCCATAATAAATTACAGGAAAACCCCGATACTGTGCATACACACCCGCATTTGTATTCCGACCGAAATACAAATGCAATGAGACAAAATCTACACTGTACTATACTAGGATCCGGCTTAAACCAAAGCCGGCTAGTAATATCCGTTCGATCCTGATCCGTGCAATACCGCACGTATCTGATCGAACCCTGCCATATACCCATACGGCCTGTAGTACAAACTGTCCGATCCTGATCCGTGCAATACCGCACGTATCTGATCGGACCTTGCCATATCTCCATACGGTCTCTACAACTTTTCGCCCGAAAGCTGAGTAACAGAATGTGGGGGACTCTAAAGACTCGTCAACACCTTGGTTGTGGATTTAACCACTAGCACGTCAGAGGTATAAGCCAATACGTAACGGGCTACCAGGTATTGACTAAAAAGGGACGTCTGTGAGCGAACTCAGCCTGACAACCCTACAGAGCCTGTCAGTGACAATATCCGTACAGTCCGGTCCGTTCGTCTATGAGCATCGCATGGCGGGCCTAGGGGGTTGGTAAAAGTCAGACCCCCAAAAGCGGTACAAGTCGTGTCGGAGTGTAGCCCAGAACACTCTGAGATACTACTGGAATACCTACCAGTAAATCTCCTTGCCTCGGCCGAGGGCTTCGTGTAATGGCTCACCTAGACACAGCACGACCTCACCCCCAATACCGGGAGAGACGAACCCCTGAAGATACGCTCATTGCCTCCATGTGGCTCGGGACTGTACCCAACTAAAACCTGTTTGCACGACTCCTTTGAGCCGTGGTAGGGTAGTAATCAAAGTACAGTGGGAACTCACACGAGACAAATGACGATCCCCAGGTCGATGAACTAACCTGTACACATGTCACCAGGGAACTGCCATCTGACATCTGGTATATGACCAACTAGCATGTTCCCGGCGAGTCATGTCCGGTGTACTCATAACCCAATGAGCACCTGTATACATCTTAGGTGATCCAACTGACACCAGTGGCTTGTGAGACCGGCCACCGCCCCTCGTCGGGGTCTCGACTGTATACACTAGTCTACTCTGGAGTATCGATGCCCTGTTTCGAAACTCACACGACTAGGGACCATTTAAGGATATGCTTATAGACCCCAGCTCCCACTTATATGATCGCCCTCATACTGCTGGTGGTCAAGCAAGAATCCTAGGGGCTCTATCAACGTGTAATAGCAACTTGTTAGGTCACCTAAAGCAGTACACGATGATAAAGGTAAACCAGATAGCATACTATCATCTCGAGTAAGACTGTCCTACCGGGATAGGTCCTCCATCAATCATTGCAATCACGTACCTGTGACCTAATAATTGACTCTGAGGGCACTATCTCCAACAGTAAGTGTTATCAGTAGTTTCTCAAAAGGTTATAGACCACACATCGGCATGACTTATCAAGTTATTGGGGTCTGACGATTCCACCGCCAAACTTGATATGCGACATATCAGACGAAGAGA
This sequence comes from Agapanthus africanus, assembly GCA_030015575.1. Lineage (NCBI taxonomy): Eukaryota > Viridiplantae > Streptophyta > Magnoliopsida > Asparagales > Amaryllidaceae > Agapanthus > Agapanthus africanus. The sequence continues at coordinate 459,610,285 of CM057350.1, read as the reverse complement.
CCGGACTGTACAGTAAGTGTTGCTTATAGGCTTTACGGGAGTTTGGACAAATTTTCTTGTTGATCTTTTATTCGCTCAATACCTGGGTAGCCGTTACGTCCAGCTAGTACCGCTGATGGCTTATGGGTATCTGATGTGATCATTACTTACTACTGGCATATTGACGAGTCTTTAGAGTCACACATAGAGGTTTCCTAGTTCAAACGAAACGAAGTATGGCACATATGGAGATATGTGTGGGAGCTTAATTAAATACAAATATATGATACCGTATTTTAATCTAGCGATATTTGATATCGGTTAGGTTATATGTGATATAATCGGATTATTGAATCAACTGTTAATTCAATGATTTGATTTATTTATATATATTTGATATTGGCCGTTTATATATGATATGACTGGATTATTGAATCAGGTGTTGATTTAATATCTAATATTGAATATTAGCCGGTTATATGTGATATAACCATATAATTGAATCAAGTGTTGATTTAATGTTTTGATATACATATATATATATATATAATATTAGTCGGTTATATATGATATAACCGGATTATTAAATCCAGTGTTGATTTAATAATTTAAAATACATTTATATATTTTATATATTTTTATATATTAACTAATATTATTGCTCACTAAAGATTTTATTCTCTTTACATATAATTATATATATATATACGTGATATATATATATATAAATTGTTAGTTGTATGTCTGCCCTAGAGGCCATTATTGTACATGATTGTATATTATAGTGGATGCTTGGACAAATGCAGGGAGGACTTTCTTGCTCGACATAATAGTATGCTATCTGGTTACTCTTTATCTTAACATGTATACTTGTTTTGCCTCTCTGTTAAATGTTGATAAAGCCCTTACGATATGTACTTGACTACCAGGACTATGATGCAGATCATACTAGTGGGGGCCAGGGTAGTCAACAAGTTCATCCTTTAAATATTCCTAGTCGAGGGTGTATCGAGACGGGTCATCAATATTCCAGAGTAGACTAGAGTATATGCTTTTTGACCCATTTGATGGGCGATGGATGATCCCATATCTATTGGTGTTTGACATCAAAGATGGTGTACGGGTGCTCAGTAGAGACTGGGTACACTGAACATGACTCACCGAGAACTCCTAGATGGTATTATACCTAACGTCAAATAGCAGTTCTCTAGTAACACTGATACAGATTAGTCTGTACACCCGAAATCGTCATAGAGTCTTGTATGATTCCCACTGTGCTTTGATTTCCACCTTACCACGTTCAAGAGAGCGTGCAAAACGGTGATTTTTGGGTACAGTCCCGAGTCACATGGAGACAATGAGCGATAGGAGGGGTTTCGTCTCTCCCGGTATTGGTTGTTGATGTTGCGCAGTACTCAATTGGCTATAACAGGAAGTCCCTGGCCAGGGCTGATACTGAGATTTACTGGTAAGTGTTATCAGTAGTTTCTCGACCCGTTATGAGCCTCACATCGGCATGACTTATAAAGTTATTAGGGTCTGACGTTTACCACCCCCAAACTAGATATGCGACATATCAGACGAAGAGACCGTACTGTACGGTAGTGTTACTTAATGGATTCATGGGAGTATGAACAAGCTTGCATGTTGATCTTCTGATCGCTTAATACCCGGATTGCAGTTACGTCTAGCTAGTACCGCTAACGGCTTATGGGTGATTGATATGATCATCACCTACTGCCGGTGTATTGACGAGTCTTTAGAGTTCTATAAAAGGGTTTCCTAGCTCATGCGAAATGAAGTAGGCACATATGTGATATGTGCGAGACCGAGATTAATACGTGTATGTGATACCGTATTCAAATCTCGCGATATAGCTCATATGTGATATAACTGGATTATTGAATCAAGTGTTGATTCAATAATTTGTTATATGATATTAGTCGGTTGTATGTGATATAGCCGGATTATTAAATCAAGTGTTAATTTAATAATTTAATATATATATTTATATATTTGATATAATAATATATCTATATATATTAACTAATATTAGCTCACTTAAGAATTTCTTTTCTACTTATACATTTAATATATATGTGATATATATTAATGAATTTATTTTGTGTCATGCTAGATGATACATTGGACTTGGGAGTTTGAGACTTATACCATACTTAAGATAATTCGGGGATTTAATTATTAAGGGAAAAACAAAATTAGGTGGAAAAAGCCATGGGTTAAGATTCTTGTAGAAGCTTGTAGAAATCTTGACTTAGTCCACTAAATTTGTTTTACTCTAGATTTTTATTAACCTAATCATTATCTTTAGCCATGGTTTAGTACTATATGAGTTATATGAGATATTTTCTCACCCATGGTTCATGACTTGATCACTTGATCTTTTTGATCTCCTTCATGGCTCTCTAGCATTGAGGGAGGTGAAAAAGAAAAGAAAGAAAAATAATTCTAAAGTGACCAAATACCTACTTCATTAATCTATACCAAACTAGCCATTTAGTATAGGTTGTTTCTTCACTAGTTCATCAATTAGTGAAGAGGTAGCATGAGTTAGAGATTCTTCGACGTAGATCATATTCGGCCTCGAAGATCCTTGAGCAGGCTTGTTCCTTTCGCCTAGTGGAGCCAAACGAGAGTCCGGGAGACCACTACTTGGAGCTAAAGGACTACTACACAGAGCTTTAGAAGTGAAGGACCGGTCTACAAAGGTTGTATTCCTTGTTCACTTAGAGTAAAGTTGTTTACTTGCTCAGTTAAACCCTAATTCTCTAGTAAGATCATTGGTTCGGGCTCGCTCGGCACCCTAAAATTTTAAAATAGCATAATCGATGCGTGCCGAAACCGTGTCGGGGTGCTAAGCGAACCCAGCAGTGGTATCAGAGCCATGCTAGAGCATTAGGTGTTGTCTATGTGAAGTTAAAAGTGTTTGATCGACTTTGCGAAACCCGGATTTCCCACTCTCTGGAAATTTTTTCAAAAGTTGTTACTTTTCCAATTAAAAATATTCAGAAAATTGTGCATGGTTTTCTATAGACCCACAAGAAAAACAACGGCCTAACTCGACCAAAAGGCCGCGGAAGCGCGGCCAAAGCATGCTTTTGGCAGCGGTTCCGCGGCCCCGTTGGTGAGGCAGGGATCGTGCTTTCTTATGTAGGTCCATAGGTACCTTGGGCACTATCTGGGTATTTTTAACTGTGACTCAAGTGTTGAGCTCTCTGGGAATTTTGGGTGTTTGATAAATCGATCAAAATGTTTAACATCGTCTAGATATCTGTTATTTGTGATACAATATTTGGAATCCACAATAATTAATTTTGTGAAAATTAATTAGTGCTTTGTAAATCTAGCAATTTAGTCTCTTTTGATCGGTTGCCGCGGGGTTTTGATTCGGATCAAAACTCCGTCGCAATCACGTATAGTACGCGAACACTCACCGGGTAACACTACTGGATAGCCTCGCCCAATAGCCCTGACCAAGTGACTGTAGAAGAACCCCGTAGTCAAAAGCATCTGTTTGGGTGCTCACGGCCGCAGTGTTCCACTTAAGTGCACTTCGTCGACGACATCGGGGGTGTGGCCGTCTACTAATGTTTCCAACGAGCGTTCGATCATTCGTTGGGAATCTTATTGAATTGACCGACTAGATATTGAAAAGTGTTTTCAATTTTAGACTAAAATGCCGGGTTTATAACGTTAGGCATGAAATTCAAAATATGTGATATTCCAGGTTTATGATGTCTAAGGAATTTATATGGTTAGGCATGAAATCCGTAGTATGTGATATTTCGAGTTTATGATATCTAAGGAGGTTGCGGATTCCAATTGTTTTAGTTTTCACTTTCTTTCCTGTGACCGTAAGTGTAATATGTGGTGTATCGCCGGTTTTGTTACTATACGTCAACGAAAATTGGGATACGCATATTTACTTACGTTGATGACATGTGGTGTTATGTGTTGCTGTGATATGTTATATTGGATCATCGTGTTTGAATAGCCGGGTTTTTTTGCGTGAGATGAGAGCTTTTCATTTTCATTCATGTAAAAACTTGTATGTAATATTCTTTTATTAGAACACTTCCGGGTTAAGGATGATATCACCATCGATGTATACTATTTACTTTTCCGCATTAGGATAGACCCAAGGAAGGGAGCACAAGTAATCGGGTTCTAGAGTCCAGTAGAAAACCATCTCGAGGAGTCGAGACCGGGTCTCCTAACTCTAGAATTGGTAGGGTTGATTGCCGCTCTCGTAGGGGTCTAGGGATGTGGGTTTAGCTATTCATCACGACCGTGAAATCCATGTTTTTACTGGCTTAAATTAAAACACGGACCTCCTAGTATATCCAATATTTCATATGTTGACTTCTGCTGCAATGTTCTGTGATGAGATCATATAACTACCTGAGACGAATGCTTTGTATTATATATATGATATATAATAAATGTTGCTTATGTTTTGCATCCACGCTAGTCCTGCCCCCGTTCTACCATTAGTTATCTAACTTAACGGTGCATGACGGGACCCCGTGGCGAATACGGATGGCATAAGCGTACATTGTATTTTCGTTTCTTTATCTGTGATGCTTAGGAAGCATAAATGATTGGACTTCATTAATGAGATTAATGAAAAAGAAAGAAAGATAAAGATGTTGTAGAATCCTGTTTTAAAAACTAGTAGCTCTAGTTCTTGCTTTGCATAGTGGTATTCCTTGAGGAATATCCAGCACCTCATTCGATGAGGAAAGAGCCGAGATCCTTCACCGGGAGTGACCTCTTTAGCAACACTAGCAAATGCTAAAACCTACTCGGTTTTGTCTTTTGATTGCTTTTCTAGTTCTTGCTTTACATAGTGGTATTCTTTGATGAATATTCAGCACCTCATTCGATGAGGAAAGAGCCGAGATCCCTTCACTGGGAGTGGCCTCTTTAATGAAATTAGTAAAAGCCTAAAAAACACTCCTTTTCAAAATCACTCGATTCTACAACGATATCATGTTCATTACGCAAAAGGTTTTCTTAAAAACCTGTCGTAGCCCTCCGTCATTTCAGATAAGGACTATTTAGTATTCGTGTTGCGTTTGTTGACCTCCGTCAAGGCGTAGTGTGCGGTAGCTGATTAGTGCTTATATGCAACGCATATGATGCGATTGGATTAGGGTAGTCATACGGCCTTGTTGACCTCCATCAAGGGTCGTGCGGGTAGGTTTAATTCAATCACGAAATGTACGGCTTGAACTTGACTAGCAGGCTATGCTTTGTTGACCTCCGTCAAGGTCATAGGATGCTAGAGGAAAAATATTATTGGGAATTTCAAGTGTTGAAATTTGCAATGAGATTGCATACCTTCTATGAGATAGTTGGATTCCGATACCCACTGTGAGTAAGAGTTACTCCTGGGAGAGTTTTGCATTTCACAATTAGCCGATCAAGTAGGTGACTAGAAAGGTTTCAATAGGGTTATGCCAGTGGGAAATCGAGGTTTATATTAATTAGGTCCGTGCGAAAGCACGGGGAACCTCCCTCAAAGTACCGACACTGGCCTGGCCGAAAGATTGGCAAACTTGTAGAATGTAATTAATCCCAGCCAGTCTTACCTTTTAGGGTTTAAAGGAAGATTTGAAAAAAACAGTGGGAACCAATCTTGATTAGATAAAATAATAACCAATCTAATCTTGCAAGAGCATGCACAGAGTGTTTTCTTCTTTCTCTCTCTCCAGGTAGCGACCGTAACATGCCTTAATCAAGATAATAATATGGATGTATTGGCCGAACTCACTTGTTATACTGAGCTGGGGAACGTTGGTTCCGCTCTTCCTTATAATTGTTATAAGTCTGAGTAGGAAATAGGAGAATATCCGGATTCCCATGCCACCCAAACGAGAAATGAACATGTTGATGCATCTTCTTCAACTGTGTTCGTTACCGAGAACTGTTTCTCAGTATACTCTATGTCCTGGGTATTAGATACCGGATCCGGATTCCACATATGTAATATGTTACATGGGCTAAAGAAAGGTAGACAACTGAGAAATGGTGATCATTCTCTAAAAGTAGGGAATAGTGCAAGTGTTGCAGCCAAAGCAGTTGGTGAATATCACCTTGTATTACCAACAGGTAATACATTTATTCTGAACGAATGTTATTACATACCGAACCTGATATGCAATATTATATCGGTTTTTTATTAAGTAAAGAAGGATATAATCGTGTATTGCAGGATAATGTTATGAACAATTTTCTGAATCAAAAGTTAATTGGATCAGGCACATTATGTAATGGTATATACGTCCTAAATCAAACTACAGTTCTTAAACGTACAGAACACACACAAGAGGAAAAGTTCAGAAATGAATGAATCCTTCTTGTGTCATTGTAGACTAGGTCATATCAATGCGACACGGCTAGCTAAGTTACATAAAGATGAATATTTAAATCAGTTTGAATTTACATCATATGAACCTTGCAAGTCATGTCTCAAAGATAAGATGAACAAAACTCCGTTTACTGGACACGGAGAAAGAACTACTGAACTCTTGGGACTGATATACAGTGATGTATGCGGTCCCATGTCTACACATGCCAAGAATAGTTCCTCATACTTCATTACATTCACTGATGATCTCTCAAGATTCGGACATGATTTCCTGTTGAAACACAAGTCTGAAGCTTTTTAGAAATTCAAGGAATATAAGTGCGAGGTCGAGAACCAAATGGGTAAAAGTATTAAAATTCATCGATCTTATCGAAGAGGAGAATACTCGAGCGTGGAATTCCTGGACTATTTAAAAGAGAATGGGATTCTCTCTTAGCTTACTCCTCTGTATACACTACAACACAATAGTGTATCGGAGCGGAGGAATCGCACCCTATTAGATATGGTGCGCTCCATGATGAGTAACGCTGAGTTGCCTGTTTCCTTTTGGGGTTATGCGCCTGAGACAGCCGCATACCTATTGAATAGAGTTCCAACCAAATCAGTGCCTACCACTCCATATGAGATATGAAATGGGAAGAGACCATCTCTTAAACGAGTTAAGATATGGGGTTGTCCGGCCTATGTTGAAAGGAAAAATCCGGGCAAGCTCGAGGCAAGGTCAGTTCTGTGTAAGTTTGTTGGATATCCCAAACATTCGCGAGGGTACATCTTCAACCATACTGAAAGGTGTTTTGTTTCTTGTAATTCCACCTTTTTTAGGAAAGGAATTTCTTGCAAAAGAAATTAGTGGTAATGTGGTAGAACTGGAAGAAGTTCCAGCTAGACAAACTAACAGCTGATGATTTGGTAGAACCGGAGGATTCAATAGTTCCCGACGAACCTTAGCTTCTCCGCCGATCTAGTAGGGTTCCTCATCCTCCTGAGAGATACTACGGTTTTCTTAATGAAAGTGAGAGCGGGGATTGCATCATGGAAGATGATGACCCAACTGTTAGTTATATGTATGCCCTAGAGGCCATTACTGTACATTGGATGTATATTGTAGTGGATGCTGGGGCATATATATGGAGGACTTTCTTGCTCGACATGATAGTATGCTATCTGGTTGACTTTTACCTTAACGTGTATACTGATTGTCTCTCTGTTACATGTTGGTAAAGCCCTTAGGATGTGTACTTGACTACCTGGAATATGATAAAGATCATACTAGTGGGGACATGGTAGTCCATAAGTACATCCTTCAAAGTCCCTAGTCGTGGGTGTATCGAGACGGGGCATCGATATACCAGAGTAGACTAGCGTATACCTTCTCGACCTATACAGATGGGCGATGGATGATCCCATATCCATCGGTGTTTGACATCAGAGATGATATATGGGTGCTTAGTAGAGACTGGGTACACTGGACGGACTCGCCAAGAACTCCCAGTTGGTATTATACCTCACGTCAGATGGCAGTTCTTTGGTGACACTGGTACAGAGTAGTCTGTTGACCCGAGATCGTCATAAAGTCTTGTGTGGTTCCCACTGTGCTTTGATTTCCATCGTACCACGTCCAAGAGGGCGTGCAAAATGGTGGTTTTTGGGTACAGTCCCGAGTCACATGGAGGCAATGAGCGATAGGAGGGGATTCGTCTCTTCCGGTATAGGGAGTTGATGTTGCACTGTGTTCGATTGGCTATAACAGGAAGTCCCTGGCCAGGGCTGCTCAGAGAATTGCTGGTAAGTGTTACCAGTAGTTTCTCGACCCGTTATGAGCCTCATATCGACACGACTTATCGAACTATTGGGGTCTGACGTTTACCACCCCTAGGCGAGATATGCGACATATCAGACGATCAGACCGGACTGTACGGTAGTGTTACTGGTCGGATTCACTGGAGTGTGAGCGGGCTTGCTCGTCGATCTTCAGATCGCTCAATACCCGGGTGGCCGTTACGTTTAGCAGACCGCTTGCGGCTTGTGGGTGTTTGATATGATCATCATCTGCTGCCGGCGTATTGACGAGTCTTTAGAGTCCTACACAGAGGTTTCCTGGCTCAAGCGAAACGAAATAGGAGCGCATATGAGATATGTGCGGGACCGAGAATAATGCGTGTATGTGATACCGTATTCTATTCTCGCGATGAATGTATCGAATGGTTGTATGCGATATAACCTAGTTATCGAATCAAGTATTGATTCGATAAGCCGATACATTGAATACTAGTCGGTTGTGTGCGACATGACCGGATCATTGAATCAAGTGTTGATTTAATGATTTAATGCATAATTATATATTTGATATATTACTTTGCACTAACTAGTATTGGTTCACTTTAAACGGATTTTCTCACTTGGTTTGTGCACATTGTATATGTGATATACTTTTGTACACTTGTATGTATCATGTTTGATGATGCATGCTAACTTGTGTTTTGTGTAAAGTTTAAACCATGGTTATGTAATGGTTAGGGTTTTCATTTTCATATCTATTTATTTATTTGTTTATTCATTTTGGAAAATGATAAGCATAATGCAAAATGGTGGCTTTGTTTGGAAGCTTGTTGAAGCTTCTTGAAGACTTTGACCATTTTGTATTTTAGCTTAACCCTAACCATTGCATTGAACCATGATTAGTTCTCTACACTTAACTATGGTCATGTTATGATAAGGGTTGATTATTCTTTTCTTTTTTCAATTTTCTTATCATGACAATTATCTTCTTCTTCAAGAAGAAAGCAAGCTCCATCAATGGTGATTGATGGAAATGAGTGAGAAATCCAATTCTAAAGTCTACCCACTTCCTATTTCTTCATCCTCTACCTCTTGCCAAGTAGTAGAGTGTGTTTTCTTCACAAGTTTCTTGACATGGTGAAGTCGGAGCTTGATTTAGTGATGCCTCGACGTAGATCATCTTCGGCATGGACATCGATGACCTAGCCCGTCCATTCTCCGATGAAGCCGACGCTAGAGCCCGGATTCCTTTTGGACAGCAAAGGACTTCGTTACGGAGCTATGGAGGTGGAGCACCGGATCTACAAAGGTTGTATTTCCGTATTCTTTATAGTTAAGTGTTAACTAGTTACTTTGTTCGCCTAGATTTCTAGCCAACGATCCGTAGTCGGGCTTCTCGGCACCTAGATTTTTTGAAATTGGCATGGTTGATGCCTTGTGAGACCTCATTAGGGTGCCTAGGAACCCTACAGTGGTATCAGAGCCTAGCTAGAGCCTTAGGCGAAGTCTAGACGGAATTTGAAGTCCGATCGAACCCGAAAGTCCAAAATTTTTCCATGCACTCTGTACATTTTTGAAAACAGTGAGTTTTTCAACATTAAAAATATGCAGAAAACTCAGCAGGGAATTATAAGAATTACGGTGCAATTTTTTTTCCATGAACAGTACAAACCGCGGCGGAAGCGCGGCAGAAGCCTGGCTTCTGCGGCGGTTCCGCCGCACTTTGATGACGTCATCCTCAATTGATTGCACAGTAACTTCTATTATATTATGCTGGAGTTTCTGGGTATTTTTAAAATTTATTCAAGAGTTGAATTTTCTGGAGTTGTTTTGGGGATTCGGTGTTTCGATCGGGGTATCAAATTTTGTCTATTTGGCTTTCCGGATAAATTTTAGAATATGTTAAAAAGTTCGACCGGATATAAATACCCAATTTTTCCCCTGTCGGGAAATTTCCAAGTGTTGGATTTTTTCCGTAGTTTAACAACGTTCGAAGTAGTGCAAGTAACGCGATGGACCCTCTAGAAGACAACAAACCTTAACTCGATTATGTGACCGTCTTGAACTGCCCTTTGAACCTTCGGGTTTGGGGCAGTACGGCGTGCCACATATGAGGCGTTGGCTTGACCCTTCTACGGCTGGACCGTTGGTACTGAGGCACGAACTGAATGTTGTTAGACTTATTTCATGTGTTGATGTTTCGGGAAAACTTGGGTGTTCGATTGTTCGATCGGAAAGTTTAACATTTTCTATTTATCCGGAATGTGATACAATAATTGGAATTCACAAGAAGTTATGAGATAACTGAATGAATGTTATAAACATAGCAGTTTAGTCTCACTTGATCGGTTGCCACGGAATTTTGATGTGATCAAAAGTCCGTCGCAATCACGTAGTGTACGCGGATATTCGCCGGGTAAACTTAATAGACAGCCTCACTCCATAGCCCCGACCAAGTGACTTTAGGAGAACCCCGTCGCCGAAAGCATCCGTTCGGGTGCTCGCGGCAGCGGTGTTCCGCCTTGGTGCACTTCGTCGACGGTATCGGGGGTGCGGCCGTCTACTGAAGTTTGCGACGAGCATTCGATCAGGATGTCGGGAATCCTATTGAATTACCCGACTTGATATTGAAAAGTGTTTTCGATTTTGAGACTAAAATGCGGGGTTTATAATTGTTAGGCATGCGATGTCTAAGTAATTCATTTGGTCAGGCATGCGATGTCTGAGGTGGTTGCGGATTCCAACTGTTGTAGTTTTACACTTTCTTTTCTGTGACCGTAAGTGTAATATGTGATATCGCCGGTTTCGTTGCTATATGTCAACGACAATTGGGATGCGCATATTTACTTACGTTGATGACATGTGATGTTATGTGTTGCTGGATATGTTATATTGGATCGTCGTCTTTGAATAGCCGGGGGTTTTTATGTGAGATGAGTGTTTTTCATTTTCATTCATGTAAAAACTTGTATGTAATATTCTTTTATTGGGGCGCTTCCAGGTTGCGGAAGTTGTCACCGTTGTTGTATATTATTTACTTTTCCGCACTAGGATAGACCCAAGGAGGAGGGCACAAGTAACCGGGTTCTGGAGTCCAGTGGGAGACCAAATCGAGGAGTCGAGTCCGGGTCTCCTAACTCTAGAATTGGTAGGGTTGCTTGCCGCTCTCGTAGGGGTCTAGGGGTGTGGGTTTGGCTATTCATCGCGACCGTGGAATCCGTGTTTTATACTGGCTCGTATTGAAAACACGGACGTCCTAGTATATCCAATATTTCATATGTTTCTTCTGCTGCGATATCTGTGATGTGATCATGTGATGTTCTATAATAGATACAGTATATAGTATATATGATATATTATATAGGCGTTACTTATGTTTTACACCCGCGCTAGCCCTGCCCCGCACTGCCGTTAGTTACCTAACCTAACGGTGCATGAGGGGACATCGAGGCGAATGCGGATGGCATAAGTGTACGTCGTATTTATCTGTGATGTTTAAGTACTTAATTGATGGGACTTCATTAATGTGATTAATGAAATAAAAGAAACCTAAGATGTTGTAGAATCGAATTTCAAAATAAGAAAGGTAGCTACAGTTCTTGCTTTGCACAGCGGTATATATGATATATCATGCACCTTATTCGATGAGGAAAGGACCGAGATCCCTTCACCGGGAGTGACTCCTTTAGCAATAACTGGCAGATGCTACACACTCGGTTTGTCTTTTGATTGCTTTTAAGAGTTTTTGCTTTGCACAGTGATATATATGATATATCCCGCACCTCATTCGACGAGGAAAGGACCGACGATCCCTTCACCGGGAGTGACTCCTTTAGCAAAACTAGAAAAGCCTCAAAAACACTCCATTTCAAAATTCATTCAATCCTACAACAATATCAAGTTCATTACGCAATAGGTTTTCAGAAAAACTTGTCGTAGCCCTCCGTCATTTCAGATAAATCCTGTTTAGTATTCGTGCTGTGTTTGTTGACCTTGTCAAGGCGCAGTGTGCGGTAGCTAACCAGTATTTATCTGTTTATGCATATGATGCAGATTGGGTTAGGGTTGTCGTGCGGCCGTGTTGACCTTGTCAAGGGTCGTGCGGGTGGGTTTGATTCAATCAAGAAATGACGGGTAGAACTTGACTTGCGGTCTATGGTTTGTTGACCTTGTCAAGGTCATAGATCGTTCGGGGCAAAATATTATCGAGAATTTCAAGTGTTGAAATTTGCAATGAGATTGCATACCTTCTATGAGAGAGTTGGATCCCGATACCCGCTGCGAGTAAGAGTTACTCCTGGGAGAGTTTTACACATTACAATTAGCCGATCAAGTAGGTGTCTAGAAAGGTGTTAACGAGGTTACGCCTCTGGGAAAACGAGGTTTACATTAATTAGGTTCGTGCGAAAGCACGGGGGACCTCCCTCAAAGTACCGACACTGGCCTGGCTGAAAGATTGGCGAACTTGTAGTGTGTAATTAATCCCGGCTAGTCTTTCCTTTTAGGGTTTGAAGGAAGATTTGATAAAAAGCAGTGGGAGCCATCCTGATTAGATAAAATAATAACCAATCTATTCTTGCAAGAGCGCACGCTGAGTGTTTTCTTCTCTCTCTCTCCAGGTAGCGACCATATCACGCCTTAATCAAGATAATAATACGGATTATTGACCGAACCCGCTTGTTATACTGAGCTGGGGAACGTTGGTCCCGCTCCAACTTATAATTGTTATAAGACAGAGCAGGAAATTGGGGAATACCAGATTTCCCGTGCCACCCAAACGAAAAAAGTGCATATGATGCATCATCTTCGGGTGTGTTCATTATACAAAACTGTTTCTCAGTATTCTCTACATCCTGGGTATGTGATACCAGATCAGGATCCCAGATATGTAATCTGTTACATAGGGCTACAGAAAAGTAGAAAACTGAGAACGGGTGATAAGTTTCATGAGGCAGAAAACGGGGCAAGTGTTGCAGCCAAGTCTGTCGGTCACTGTCACCCTGTATTACCAATACATTGATTCTGAACGAATGTTATTAGATACCGAACCTGATATACCAAATCATATCACTCTCTTTGTTAGAAAAGAAAGGATATAATTTTGTATTGTTGGATAATGTTTTGAACATTTCCTATATCAAAAGTTGATCGGTTCAGGCGCGTTATCTAAAAGCATTGATGTTCTAAATCAAACTACAGTTCTTAGTATACAGAACACACAGAAGAAGAAAAGTTCAGAAATGAACGAATTCTTCTTGAGGTAAAGTAAACTAGGTCAGATCAATGTGACCCGACTAGCTAGAGTTACATTTAGATGCATATTTAAATCAGTTTGAATTTACATCTTGTGAAACTCGCTAGTCATGTCACAGAGATAAGATGACCATAGCTCCGTTTATTGGAAACAGAGAAACAGTTAGTGAACTCTTGGGATGATACATGTTGATGTATGTAGGTCCCCTGTCTACACATGCCAAGACTGGTTCTTTATACTTCATTACGTTCTCTGATAATCTCTCAAGATTCAGACATATGTTCCTGTTGAAACACAAGTCTGAACCTTTTGAGATATTCACAGAATATAAGTTAGAAGTAGAGAACCAATAAGGGTATAAGTATTATGTCCTTTGATGTGATCAAGGAGGAGAATACTTGAGCACGGAAATACTGGACTATTCTAAAGGAGAATGAGATTCTCTCTCAGCATTACTCCTCTGTATACACCATAGTACGATGGTGTATCGGGGCGGAGCAATCACACCCTATATGATAAGGTGTGCTCTATGATGAGTACTACTGAGTTACCTTTTCCCTTCTGGGAGTTATGCGCTTGAGAAGTTGCATACCCATTGAATACGGTTCGAATCAAATCAGTTGCCTACTACTTCATATGTGATATGGAAAAGAAAGAGCCCATTTCTTAAGTTAGTTAAGATTTGGGGTTGTCCTGCCTATGTTTAAAGGCAAAATCCGGACAAGCTCGAGGCAAGGTCAGTTATGTAGAACTGGAAATGTTCCAGCCATACAAACTGCAATTGATGATTTGATAGAACCAAAGGATTCAGTAAATACCAACGAACCGCAGCCTCTCCGCCGATTTAGTAGGGTTCCTCACCCACCTGAGAGTTACTTCGGTTTCTCTATGCAAGTGGGAGCGAGGATTGCATCATGAGATGATGACCCAACTAGCTTCGAGCTGGCCATCAGGAGTAAGACTCTGTAAGAATGGCTGGATGCTTAGCGATCTGAGATGGAATCCTTATACACCAACAAAGTATGGACTTTGGTTGCTATATCTGAAGGGTTAAATCCCCATCAGGAGCAAGTATATCTTGAGAAGATTACTTGGTGTACATAGAAAAGTTGAGATTTTCAAAGCTAGACTTGTTAAGGGTTTTCGTCATCAACCAGGCGTGGATTATGATGAAACCTTTTTCAAGTAGCCAAGCTTAAGTCTATCCAGATCCTTCTTGCCACGGCTACATACCATGACTACGATATCTGGTGGTTGGGTGTCATGACTGCTTTTCTAAATGATGTTTTAGAAGAGAGCGTCTATAAGTACACAGCCAGAGGGCCTCGTAGACAGTGGGAGCAGCGGAAACGTGTGCAAGATGCTTTATAGGATAAAGCAGGCATCGCGGAGTTGGAACATCTGTTTTGATGGATTAGTCAAAGAGTTTGACATCATCAAAATGGTAGATGAACCTTGTATAAACAAAAGGGTAGTAGGGAGTATGGTGGTGATCCTCGTAGAAGTACGTGGATGACATACTCTTGATAGGGAAGGAGTTTCCTATGCTACGCTCGATCAATCTCCGTTTATCACAATGATTCCATATAGGATCATAATGATACCTACTAACTCCTGGATCTTGGATCTATGAGATAGATCTAAATGGATGTTAGGATTCTCACTTGTCGAAGTGAGATGGTATCACATGATCCTGGGGAGAATCACTGGAAGGGTTCCAGGGTGATAAGGACGACTGAATGTCAGTCACAGGCATTGTCTTTACCCTCAGTGGAGGGACGGTATGTTGGAAGAATTCCAAGCTAGATACCGTGACATACTAGACGATAAAGGCTGGATACATCGCTACTTAAGATGCTACCAAAGAGGCTGTTTGGGTGTATATTGGTTCATGAGATGAACTATGTTCCTCCCATTGTGTGACAATGGAGTTGTGGCTTATGCCAAGGAACGCCGGTCCCATCAGTGATCCAGACATATTCTAAGGCAGTATCACCTGATCATGGAGATGGTTGATCTCCAGGGAGATCGAGGTTAGGAGAGTAGACTCAGAGGACAACACAGCGGATCCACTCACAAAGGCCTGTTCCCAGAGAGAGACTTTTATGGGATGGTTGAGTATGAGATACTACAACCACTGCTACAGATGGCCCTAGTGCAAGTGGGAGATTGTTAGTTATATGTATGCCCTAGAGGCCATTACTGTACATTGGATGTATATTGTAGTGGATGCTGGGGCATATATATGGAGGACTTTCTTGCTCGACATGATAGTATGCTATCTGGTTGACCTTTACCTTAACGTGTATACTGATTGTCTCTCTGTTACATGTTGGTAAAGCCCTTAGGATGTGTACTTGACTACCTGGACTATGATGAAGATCATACTAGTGGGGACATGGTAGTCCATAAGTACATCCTTCAAAGTCCCTAGTCGTGGGTGTATCGAGACGGGGCATCGATATACCAGAGTAGACTAGCGTATACCTTCTCGACCCATACAGATGGGCGATGGATGATCCCATATCCATCGGTGTTTGACATCAGAGATGATATACGGGTGCTTAGTAGAGACTGGGTACACTGGACGGACTCGCCGAGAACTCCCAGTTGGTATTATGCCTCACGTCAGATGGCAGTTCTTTGGTGACACTGGTACAGAGTAGTCTGTTGACCCGAGATCGTCATAGAGTCTTGTGTGGTTCCCACTGTGCTTTGATTTCCATCTTACCACGTCCAAGAAGGCGTGCAAAACGGTGGTTTTTGGGTACAGTCCCGAGTCACATGGAGGCAATGAGCGATAGGAGAGGATTCGTCTCTCCCGGTATTAGGAGTTGATGTTGCACTGTGTTCGATTGGCTATAACAGGAAGTCTCTGGCCAGGGCTGCTCAGAGAATTGCTGGTAAGTGTTACCAGTAGTTTCTCGACCCGTTATGAGCCTCATATCGACACGACTTATCGAACTATTGGGGTCTGACGTTTACCACCCCTAGACGAGATATGCGACATATCAGACGATCAGACCGGACTGTACGGTAGTGTTACTGGTCAGATTCACTGGAGTGTGAGCGGGCTTGCTCGTCGATCTTCAGATCGCTCAATACCCGGGTGGCCGTTACGTTTAGCAGACCGCTTGCGGCTTGTGGGTGTTTGATATGATCATCATCTGCTGCCGGCGTATTGACGAGTCTTTAGAGTCCTACACAGAGGTTTCCTGGCTCAAGCGAAACGAAATAGGAGCGCATATGAGATGTGTGCGGGACCGAGAATAATGCGTGTATGTGATACCGTATTCTATTCTCGCGATGAATGTATCGAATGGTTGTATGCGATATAACCTAGTTATCGAATCAAGTATTGATTCGATAAGCCGATACATTGAATACTAGTCGGTTGTGTGCGACATGACCGGATCATTGAATCAAGTGTTGATTTAATGATTTAATGCATAATTATATATTTGATATATTACTTTGCACTAACTAGTATTGGTTCACTTTAAACGGATTTTCTCACTTGGTTTGTGCACATTGTATGTGTGATATACTTTTGTACACTTGTATGTATCATGTTTGATGATGCATGCTAACTTGTGTTTTGTGTAAAGTTTAAACCATGGTTATGTAATGGTTAGGGTTTTCATTTTCATATCTATTTATTTATTTGTTTATTCATTTTGGAAAATGATAAGCATAATGCAAAATGGTGGCTTTGTTTGGAAGCTTGTTGAAGCTTCTTGAAGACTTTGACCATTTTGTATTTTAGCTTAACCCTAACCATAGCATTGAACCATGATTAGTTCTCTACACTTAACTATGGTCATGTTATGATAAGGGTTGATTATTCTTTTCTTTTTTCAATTTTCTTATCATGACAATTATCTTCTTCTTCATCTTCTTCTTCAAGAAGAAAGCAAGCTCCATCATTGGTGATTGATGGAAATGAGTGAGAATCCAATTCTAAAGTCTACCCACTTCCTATTTCTTCATCCTCTACCTCTTGCCAAGTAGTAGAGTGTGTTTTCTTCACAAGTTTCTTGACTTGGTGAAGTCGGAGCTTGATTTAGCGATGCCTCGACGTAGATCATCTTCGGCATGGACATCGATGACCTAGCCCGTCCATTCTCCGATGAAGCCGACGCTAGAGCCCGGATTCCTTTTGGACAGCAAAGGACTTCGTTGCGGAGCTATGGAGGTGGAGCACCGGATCTACAAAGGTTGTATTTCCATATTCTTTATAGTTAAGTGTTAACTATTTACTTTGTTCGCCTAGATTTCTAGCCAACGATCCGTAGTCGGGCTTCTCGGCACCTAGATATTTTGAAATTGGCATGGTTGATGCCTTGTGAGACCTCATTAGGGTGCCTAGGAACCCTACACCAACTAGTTTCGAGCAGGCCATCACAAGTGGGGACTCTGTGAAATGGCTGGATGCTATGCGATCTGAGATGGAATCTATACACACCAACAAAGTATGGAATTTGGTAGTTGCACCTGAAGGGATAAAACCCATCGGGAGCAAGTGGATCTTGAGAAGATTCATGGTGTAGATGGAAAAGTTGAGACTTTCAAAGCTAGACTTGTAGCAAAAGGTTTTCGTTAATGACCAGGTAAGGACTATGATGAAACCTTTTCTCCAGTGTCTATGCTTAAGTCCATCCAGATCAATTTACGGATTAAAGTAGGCATCGTGGAGTTGGAACATCTGTTTTGATGTGGCAGTCTAAGAGTTTGACTTCATCGAAAACGTAGATGAACTTTGTATATAAAAAAAGTTTATAGAGAGTAAGATTGTCTTCCTCGTATTGTACGTGGATGATATACTCTTGATAGGAAATGGTGTTCCTATGCTAAACTCGATCAAGCTCTTCTTATCACTAAGTTTCTCCATGAAGGAATTGTGTGATGCCTCTTACATCCTAGGAGAAACACTGGACGACAGTGAAGAACATTCTTAAGTACTTGAGAAACACTAAAGAAATGTTCTTGGTGTATGGTAACGGTGAACTCCAAGTGGAGTCATTTACCGATTCGAGCTTCCAGAGTGATAAGGCCGACTGTAAGACAGTCTCGGGATTTGTCCTTACCCTCAGTGGAGGGACGGTATGTTGGAAGAGTTCCAAGCTAGATACAGTGGCAGAATCAACAATAAAGGGTGAATACATCTCTGCCAACGATGCTACCAAAGAGACTGTCTGGGTATAGATGTTCATGAGATGACTTGGTTCCTACCATTGTGGTGACAATGGAGCTGTGGCTTTGGCCTAAGAACCCCGGTCCCTTCAGTAATCCAGACATATTCTTAGGCAGTATCACCTGATCATAGAGATAGTTGATCTTCGGGCGATCGAGATCAGGAGAGTTGAGACGAAGAATAACATGGCGAATCCACTCACGAAAGCCTTTTCCTAGAGAGACTTTAAGGTTTGTTGGGTATGAGATACTACAACAACTGGCCTTAGTGCAAGTGGGAGATTGTTAGTTTTATGTATGCCTTAGAGGCCATTATTTTACATGATTGTATATTATAGTGGATGCTTGGACATATATAGGGAGGACTTTCTTGCTCGACATGATAGTATGCTATCTGGTTACTCTTTATCTTAACATATATACTTGTTCTTTCTCTCTGTTACATGTTGATAAAGCCCTTAGGATGTGTACTTGACTACCTGGACTATTATGCAGATCATACTAGTGGGGCCAGGGTAGTCCACAAGTTCATCCTTTAAATGTTCCCAGTCGAGGGTGTATTGAGATGGGGCATCGATGTTCCAGAGTAGACTAGCATATACGCTTCTTGGCGGCGATGGATGATCCCATATCCATTGGTGTTTGACATCAAAGATGGTATACGGGAGCTCGGTAGAGACTGGGTACACTGAACAGGACTCGCCAAGAACTCCTAGATGGTATTATACCTAACGTCAGATAGCAGTTCTGTACAGGTTAGTGTTTAAACCCGAGATCGTTATAGTGTCTTGTGTGATTCCCACTGAGCTTTGATTTTCACCTTACCACGTTCAAGAGAGCATGCAAAACGGTGGTTTTTTGGTATAGTCCCGAGTCACATGGAGGCAATGAGCGATTGGAGGGGTTTCGTCTCTCCCGGTATTGGGGGTTGATGTTGCGCTTTGCTCGATTGGTTATAACAGGAAGTCCCTGGCCAGGGCTGATACTGAGTTTTACGGGTAAGTGTTATCAGTAGTTTCTCGACCCGTTATGAGCCTCACATCGGCATGACTTATCAAGTTATTGGGGTCTGGCGTTTACCACCTCCAAACTAAATATGCGACATATAAGACGAAGAGACCGAACTGTACGGTAGTGTTAATTAATGGATTCAAGGGAGTATGAACAAGCTTGCTTGCTGATCTTCTGATCACTCAATACCCGGATAGCCGTTACATCCAGCTATTACCGCTGACGGCTTGTGGGTGACTGATATGATCATCACCTACTGCCGGTGTATTGACGAGTCTTTAGAGTCCTACACAGAGGTTTCCTAGCTCATGCGAAATGAAGTAGGGTACATATGTCATATGTGCAGGACCGAGATTAATACGTGTATGTGATACTGTATTCAAATCTCGTGATATAGGTTATATGTGATATAACCGGATTATTGAATCAAGTGTTGATTCAATAATTTGTTATATGACATTAGTCGATTGTATGTGATATAGCCGGATTATTAAATCAAGTGTTGATTTAATAATTTAATATATATATATTTATATATTTGATATATTAATATATATATGTTAACTAATATTAGCTCACTTATGAATTTCTTTTCTACTTATACATTTAATATATATGTGATATATATTAATGTATTTATTTTGTATCATGTTAGATGATACATTAGACTTGGGAGTTTAAGACTCATACCATACTTAAGATAATTTGGGGATTTAATTATTAAGGAAAAAACAAAATTAGGAGGAAAAAGCCAAGGGTTAAGATTCTTGTAGAAGCTTGTGGAAACCTTGACTTAGTCCACTAATTTTGTTTTACTCTAGATATTTATTAACCTAACCATTATCTTTAGCCATGGTTTAGTTTCTACATGAGTTATATGAGACATTTTCTCACCCATGGTTCATGACTTGATCACTTGATCTTTTCTTGATCTCCTTCATGGCTCTCTAGCTTTGAGTGAGGTGAAAAAGAAAAGAGAGAAATATAATTCTAAAGTGAGAAAAATTCATACTTCATCAATCTATACCAAACTAGCCATTTAGTATAGCTTGTTTCTTCACTAGTACATCAATTAGTGAAGAGGTAGCTTGAGTTAGAGATTTTTCGATGTAGATCATAATCGGCCTCGAAGATCCATGAGCAGGCTTGTTCCTTTCGCCTAGTGGAGCCTAACGAGAGTCCGGGAGACCACTACTTGGAGCTAAGGGACTACTACATGGAGCTTTAGAAGTGAAGGACCGATCTACAAAGGTTGTATTCCTTGTTCACTTAGAGTAAAGTTGTTTACTTGCTTAGTTAAACCCTAATTCTCTAGTTAGATCCTTGGTTCGGGCTCGCTCGGCACCCTAAAATTTTAAAATAGCATACTTGATGCGGGCCAAAACCGTGTCGAGGTGCTAAACAAACCCAGCATAAATTGATTTGTATCATGGTTGATGATACAATGAATTAGGATGTATGTGAATAACACTAGAGTGAAAGGATAAAATGGATGATTTATATTAAAAGAAAAAGATTTAAAAAATGGGGAATGAGTCATAGCTTTGGATGCTTGGAGAAGCATTGAGAAGCCATGACTCATCTCCTTATTTTGTTTTCTTCTTAGATATTTAATCATCCTTATTTTATCTCTTATCCTCACATGGTTCACTCACTCATCCAAATTCATCCTCATCTCTTCTTTATTCTTTCTCCTCTAAAGTTTTTCTTGAGTTGAGAAAAGAAAAGAGAAAAAGATTTCTACTGAGCAAATCTCCTACTTCACCGACCTACACTAATCTAGCCCATTAGTTTAGGTTGTTTTCTTCACTAATGCTTTAATTAGTAAAGAGTGATCTTGAGTTAGAGAGACTTCAAGGTGGATCATCTTCGGCATCGAAGTCTTTAAGCAAGCTCGATCCTTTCTCAAGTGGAGTCAAAGAAGAGTTCTAGGGACTACTACTTGGAGGTTTAGAAGTGAAGGACTTGGTCTACAAAAGTTGTAAACCTCCATCACTTAGTTTAGAACTTGTTTTCTTGCACTAAAACCCTAATTCTCTAGTTACATTCTAGGTTTGTATGACTTAGACCTCTAGATTTTTTTAAATTGCATACTTGATGCTTGTATAAACCTAGGAGAGGTGTTAAGACATACTTTCATGGTATCATAGCCAAGCTAGAGACTTAGGCAAAGTCTTGACGACGTTAAAATGTACGATCGAAGATTCAAAACCCGATTTTAGGTAGTTTCTATCCAATTTTTCAAACGTTGAAATTTTGCATATTAAAAATTCTCAAAAAATCATGCAGGTAATAGTATGGAGCCACAAGAAGTATAGGGGTATAAATCCTCTATGTGGCCGCGGAACCGCAGCCTAAACCATGGTTTATCCGCGGTTCCGCCGCCTAAACCATGGTTTATCCGCGGTTCCACTGCCAACTTGAGGAGTTATTGACTCGTATTTCTTCTACTGCTTCATTGTAACATTTCTGGCTTTCTGGGTATTTTTTATGAGGCTCAAGTTGTTGAGGTCTCTGTGAATTGGTATTGTTTGAAACATTGATCGAAATTTTTAACATCGTCTAGATAACTTTAGATATGTGATACAATTTTTGGAATCCACATTGATTAGTTTTATGAAAACTAGTTAACGATTTATAAATCTCGCGTTTTAGTCTCATTGGATGGAGTGCCACGGAGTTTCGATTCGGATCAAAACTCTGTCGCAATCTCTTATTGTACGTGAACACTCGCCGGGAGACACTATTAGACAGGCATGCCCCATAGCCCCGACCAAGTGACTATAAGAGAACCCCGTGGCCAAAAGCATCCACTCGGGTGCTCGCGGCCATGGTGTTCCACCCAAGTGCACTTCGTTGACGGCCTCCGGGGGTGCGGCCATAAGTGTAATATGTGGCAGTATCCCCGATCTCGTTGCTATACGTCAACGACATTAGGGATAGGAATATTTACTTATATTGATGGCATGTGATATTATTGTGTTGTTGTGTGATATGTTATATTGGATCATCGTGATTGAATAGCCAGGGGTTTTTGCGTGAGATGAGAGTTTTTCAATTTTCATTCATGTAAAAATTTTGTATGTAATTTTCATTTATTGGGACACATCTGGGTTGAGGTTGTTTTCTCCATTGATGTATATTATTTACTTTTACGCATTAGGATAGACCCAAGACAGTGAGCATAAGTAACCGGGTTCTAGAGTCCAGTGGGAGGCCATCTCGAGGAGTCGAGACTGGTCGCCTAACTCTAGAATTGGTAGGGTTTCTTGCCGCTCTCGTAGGGGTCTAGGGATGTGGGCTTGTCTATTCATCATAATCGTGGAATCCATGTTTTTCATTACTGGTTTAATCTAAAACACAGACCTCCTAGTATATCCTATATTTTGTATGTTTGCTTCTGTTGTTTTCTGTGATATGATGTGATCATATAACTGTATGAGACGAATGCTACTTATATATATGATATAGTAGAAAATACTATATATGTTTTGCATCCACGCTAGTCCTGACCCCGTCCTGCTGTAAGTTAAGTAACTCTACGGTGAAGACCCGGGTCGCTGTGGCGAATGCGGATGGCATATATGTGTGTTTTATTTTCATTTCTTCTGTGATGTTTAGGAAACATAAATGATTGGACGTCATTAATGAGATTAATGAAAAGAAAAGAAACCTAAAAGATATTGTAGAATCAAATTTTTCATAAAGATAGCTCTAGTTTTTGCTTTGCATAGTGGTATTCCATTATGAATATCCAGCACATCATTCAATGAGGAAAGAGCCTAGATCTCTTCACCGGAAATGACCTATTTAGAAAAACTAGCATATGCTACAACTCACTCAGTTTGTTTTGAAAACTACTCGATTTTAAAGCGGAGCTTAAACCACTCCTTTTCAAACCACTAGATTCTACAACGATTTCAAGTTCATTACGTTAATGGTTTTCTTCAAAACCAGTCGTAGCCCTCCGTCATTTCAGATAAGTACTATTTAGTATTTGTGATATGTTTGTTGGCCTCCATCAAGGCACAGTGTGCAGTACCTGATTAGTGCTTTTCTTCTGCATGTTGATGCGATTAGATCAGTGTAGTCGTACGGCCTTATTGACCATAGTTAAGGGTCGTGCGAGTGGGTTTAATTTAATCATGAAATGACGGGTTGAACTTGACTAGCGCTTATGATTTTTTGACCATAGTTAAGATCATAAGTCGCTAAGGGTAAAAACAGATATTGAGAATTTCAAGTGTTGAAATTTGCAATGAGATTCCATACCTTCTATATGATAGTTGGATCCCTATACCCACTGTGAGTAAGAGTTACTCCTGGGAGAGTTTTTCACTTTACAATTAGGTAATCCATTAGGTGTCTAAGAAAGGTGTTAACGGGGTTATGCCCCTGCGGAAACGAGATTATTTAATTAGTTCCATGTGAAAGCACGGGGAGACTCTCTCGGAGTACCAACACCTGCCTGGCTAACTGATTGGCAAACTTGTAGGGTGTAATTAATCCCGGCTAATCTTACTTTTTAGGGTATAAAGGAAGATTTGATAAAAACAGTTGGAGCCATCCTGATTAGATAAGATAATAACCAATCTAATCTTGCAAGATTGCACACTAAAGTGTTTTCATCTTTCTCTTTCTCTAGGTAGCGACCATGTCACAGCTAATCAAGATATTAATATGGATGTATTGACCGAACCCGCTTATTATACTAGGCTGGGGAACGTTAGTTCTGCTCTATCTTATGACAACTGTCATAAGTTTGGGCAAGGAATAGAGGAATGCAAGGATTCCCATGCAACCTAAACAAAGAAAGAGCATTTTGATGCATCTTCTTCGGGTGTGTTGGTTATTGAGAACTGTTTCTCAGTATGCTCTACGTCCTGGGTATTAGATACCGGATCAAGATCCCACATTTGTAATATGTTACAAGGGTTAAAAAGAAGTAGAGAACTGGGTAAAGGTGATATGTCTCTCAGAGTAGAGAATGGAGCAATTGTTGCTGCCGAAGCTGTCGGCGAATATCACCTAGTATTGCCAAATGGTAATACATAAATTTTGAACAACTGTTATTTCGTACCATCAATGATGTGCAATATAATATCTGTTTCTTTATTAGATAAAGAAGGATATAACTTTTCACTAGAGAAAAATGTTATGAACATTTTCCTAAATCAAGTGTTGATTGGGTTTTGTACGTTGTGTAATGGTATATACGTTCTAAATCAAGATACAGTTATAAATATACAGGACAAATACAAGAGGAAAAGTTCATAAATTAATGAAGCCTTCTTGTGGCGTTGTAGACTTGTTCATATCAATGCAACTAACTAAGTTGCATAAAGATAGATATTTGAATCCGTTCGAATTTACATCTTATGAAACTTATTAGTCATGTCTCAAAGGCAAGATGACCATAACTCCGTTTATTGGACACGGAGAAAGAGCTACTGAACTCTTGGAACTTATACATAGTGATGTATGCGGTCCTATGTCTACATATGCCCGGAATGGTTCCTCGTACTTCATTACATTCACCGATGATCTTTCAAGATTCGGACATGTGTTCCTGTTGAAACAAAAATCTGAAGTTTTTGAGAAGTTCATGAAATATAAGAACAAAGTAGAGAACCAGACAGGTAAAAGTATTAAAATCCTTCGATCTGATCGAGGAGGTGAATAATTAAGCACGGAATTTCGAGATTATCTGAAAAAAGAATAGGATTCTCTTTCAGCTTACTCCTCCGTATACACCATAGCACAAAGGAGTATCGGAGTGGAAGAATCACACCCTATTAGATATGGTGCGCTCTATGATGAGTATTGCTGAGTTACCTATTTCCTTTTGGGGTTATGCACTTAAGACAGCTGCATACCTATTGAATAGAGTTCCTGCCATATCCATACCTAAAACACTATATGAGTTATGGTATGGGAAGAGACCATCTCTTAAACGAGTTAAGATATGGGGTTGTCCGGCCTATATTAAAGAACAGAATCTAGAAAAACTCGAAGCAAGATCAGTTCTTTGCAAGTTTGTGGGATATCCAAAGAATTCATATGGATATATCTTCTAACACACTGATGAACAAAAAGTGTTTGTTTCTCAATATGCCACCTTTTTAGAAAAGGAATTTCTTGTGAAAGAAATTAGTGGTAATGAAGTAAAGCTGGAAGAAGTTCCAGAAACACAAACTGCAATAGAAGATTTGGTAGAACCGGAGGATTCAGTAGTCCCAGACGAACCTCAGCCACTGCGCAGATCTAGTAGGGTCTTTCATCGAACTGAGAGATACTACGGTTTTCTCATAGACGGTGGGAGCTAGGATTGCATCATGGAAGATGATGACCCAACTAGTTTCAAGCAGGCCATCACAAGTGGGGACTCTGTGAAATGGCTGGATGCTATGAGATCTGAGATGGAATCCATGTACACCAATAAAGTATGGATTTTAGAAGTTGCTCCTGAAGGGGTAAAACCCATTAGGAGCAAAAGGATCTTTATGAAGAAAATTGGTGTAGATGGAAAGGTTGAGACCTTCAAAACTAGACTTGTAGCAAAAGGTTTTCGTTAACGACCAGGTGTCCATTATGATGAAACATTTTCTCCAGTGGCCATACTTAAATCCATCAGCATCCTACTTGTCATTGTTGCATACCATGACTATGAAATCTGGCAGATGGACGTCAAGACCGCTTTTCTAAATGGTGATTTAGAAGAGGGCGTATATAAGACATAGCCAGAGAGCTTTGTAGACAGTGGGAGCAGCGAAAAGGTGTGCAAGCTGCTTAAATCAATCTACGGATTAAAGCAGGCATCGTAGAGCTGGAAAATCTATTTTGATGTGGTAGTCAAGGAGTTTGACTTCATCAAAAATTTAGATGAACCTTGAATATTTAAAAAGGTTATAGGGAGTAAAGTTGTCTTCCTCGTATTGTATGTGGATTGTACGTGGATGACATACTCTTGACAGGAAATGATGTTCCTATGCTACACTCGGTCAAACTCTTCCTATCATAAAAGTTCTCCATGAAAGATCTGGGTGATGCCTCCTAAATCCTGAAGATAAAGATATATAGAGATAGATCTAAAAGGATATTGGGATTGTCCCAATCCAGGTACATAGACACTTTACTAAAGAGGTTTAGTATGGAAGATTCTAAGCGTGGTAATTTACCCTCTTGTTCAGGAATCACTCTCTACAAAGAGATATCTCCCAAGACTGATTTGGAGAAGGCTCGCATGCACGTGATACCCTATGCTTCCACAGTTTGGTCTATCATGTACGTGAAGTTATGCACCAGACCGGATGGAACTTACGCACTTAGTGTTGTAAGTAGGTATCAATCAGACCCAGGGGAGAAACACTGGACAGCTGTGAAGAACATTCTTAAGTACTTGAGAAGGACTAAAGAGATGTTCTTGGTGTATGGTAACGGTGAACTCAAGGTGGAGTCCTTTACCGATTCGAGCTTCCTGAGTGATAAGGACGACAGCAAGTCGGTCTCGGGTTTTTTCTTGACCCTCAATGGAAGGGCGGTATATTGGAAGAGTTCCAAGCAAAATACCGTAGTAGATTCGACGATGGAGGCTGAATACATCGCCGCCAACGATGCTGCCAAAAAGGCTGTCTGAATGAAGAAGTTCATTGCTGAACTTGGTGTGGTTCCATCCATTGAGGATCCAATACCTTTGTATTGTGATAACAATGGAGCTGTGGCTTTGGCCAAGGAACCCAGGTTCCATCAGTGATCTAGACATATTCTGAGGAGGTATCACTTGATCTGGAAAATAGTTGATCGCGGGAAGATCGAGCTCAGGAGAGTAGATACGAAGGACAACACAGCGGATCCACATACGAAGGCCCTTCCCCAGACGCAGTTTGACAGACTTTTCGGGATGTTGGGTATGAGATACTACAACAACTGGCCTTAGTGCAAGTGGGAGATTGTTAGGAATATGTATGCCCAAGAGGCCATTATTGTATATTATAGTGGATGCTTGGACATAAATATAGAGGACTTGCTTGCTCGACATAATAGTATGCTATCTGGTTGCACTTTATCTTAACATGTACACTTGTATTATTATACTGTCTCTCTGATACATCTTGTAAATCCTCAGGATGTAGGCTTGACTACCAGGACTATGATGCAAATCATATTAGTGGGGCTTGTGTAGTCCTCAAGCATATCTTTTAACAGTTCCTAGTCGAGGGAATATCAAGACAGGGCATCGATATCCCAGAGTAGTAGTGTGTAGGTTTCTTGACCCTGTATGGGGCGATGGTTGATCCCACAACTATTGGTGTTTGACATCAAAGATTGTACAAAGGTGCTCATTAGAGAATGGGTACACCGAACAGCACTCGCTGAGAACTCCTAAATGGTACCATACATATCATCATATAGCAGTTCTTTGGTGACACTTGTACAGGTTAGTCTTTAGACTCAAGATCGTCATAGTATCGTGTGTGGTTCCCACTGTGCTTTGATTTCATCCTTACTACAGCTCAAAGGAGTCGTGCAAACAGGTGGATTTTGGGTATAGTCCCGAGTCACATGGAGGCAGTGAGCGATAGGAGGGGTTTCGTCTCTCTCGGTATTGAGAGTTGATATTGCGCTATACTCGATTGGCTATAACTGCAAGTCCCTGGCCAGGGCTAATGAGATTTACTGGTAAATGTTATCAGCAGTTTCTTAAAAGGTTATAGGCCACACATCGGCATGACTTATCAAGTTATTAGGGTCTGACAATCCACCTCCAGACATGATATGCGACATATCAGATGAAGAGACCGGACTGTACGGTAAGTGTTGCTTATAGGCTTTACGGGAGCTTGGACAAGTTTACTTGTTGATCTTCTATTCGCTCAATACCCGAGTAGCCATTACGTCCAGCTAGTACAGCTGATGGCTTGTGGGTATCTAACGTTATCATTAAATACTACTGGAATATTGACGAGTCTTTAAAGTCTCACACAGAGGTTTCTTAGCTCAAGCGAAACAAAGTATGGCACATATAGAGATATGTGTGGGATCTTGATTAAATACGAGTATATGATATCGTATTCTAATCTAGCGATATTTGATATCGGTTAGGTTATATGTGATGTAACCGGATTATTGAATCAAATGTTGATTCAATGATTTGATTTTTATATATATATATATATATATATATATATTTGATATTGGCCGGTTATATATGATATGACCGGATTATTGAATCAGGTGTTGATTTAATATCTAATATTGAATATTAGTCGGTTATATGTGATATAACCGGATAATTGAATCAAGTGTTGATTTAATGTTTTGATATACATATATATGATATTACTTGGTTATATTTGATATAACAGGATTATTGAATCATGTGTTGATTTAATAATTTGATATATATTTATATATTTGATATATTTATATATGTTAACTAATATTATTGCTCACTAAAGATTTTCTTCTCTTTACATATAATTATATATATATATATATATATAAATCGATTTGTATCATGGTTGATGATACAATGAATTAGGATGTATGAGAATAACACTAGAGTGAAAGGATAAAATGGATGATTTATATTAAAAGAAAAAGATTAAAAATATGGGGAATGAGTCATGGTTTTGGATGCTTGGAGAAGCATTGAGAAGCCATGACTCATCTCATATTTTTGTTTCCTTCTTAGATATTTAATCATATTTATCTTATCTCTTATCCTCACATGGTTCACTCACTCATCCAAGTTCATCCTCATCTCTTCTTCATTCTTTCTCCTCTAGGGTTTTTCTTGAGTTGAGAAAAGAAAAAAGAAAAAGATTTCTGCTGAGCAAATCTCCTACTTCACCGACCTACACTAATCTAGCCCATTAGTTTAAGTTGTTTGCTTCACTAATATTTTGATTAGTGAAGAGTGAGCTTGAGTTAGAGAGATTTCAAAGTGGATCATCTTCGGCATCGAAGACTTCAAGCAAGCTCGTCCTTTTTCAAGTGGAGTCAAAGAAGAGTTCTGAGGACTACTACTTGGAGCTTTAGAACTGAAGGACTTGGTCTACAAAGGTTGTAAACCTCCATCACTTAGTTTAGAACTTGTTTTCTTGCACTAAAACCTTAATTCTCTAGTTAGATTCTAGGTTTGTATGACTTAAACCTCAAGATTTTTTAAAATTGCATACTTGATGCTTGTAAACCTAGTAGATATGCTAAGACATACTTTCAGACATGAGTATAGGTTAGTACGTCGACTTGACATTACTATTCGTCTTGAGTGTGTTCCACTGTACTTAGATTACTACCCTACCACGGCTCAAATGAGTCGTGCAAATAGATAGTAGTTTGTTGCAGTCCCGAAGCACTTGGAGGAAGTAGAGGATTGAAGGGATTCGTCTTTCCCGGTATTGGTAGTTGATATCGTTCTATGTACAGTTGGCCAATACATAAGATCCCTAGCCAAGGCATGTGAGATTTACTGGTAGGTACACTAGTAGTTTATCAGGTCGTATTGGGTTCCATGTCGACATGACTTTTTGCGCTATTAAGGGTCTGATATTTACCACCTCCTTGGCCCGATATGCGATAGTCTTAAACGAACAGGACTATACGGAGAATGTCACCTATAGGCTCAGTAGGGTTTTCGGACGAGTTATCGTGTCGATCTTCCCTTCGACAAATACTTGGGTAGCTGTTATGTACAGCTAATGTCACTGACGTACTTGTGGTTAAACCCACTGCCGGTGTATTGTCGAGTCTTTAGAGTCCCGCACAGAGGATTTCCCGGTTCAAGCGAAATGGTGTAGTTTGCGTATAGTTTTACGCTCGGGTGTTCGATTGAACACGTGTATTTATACATGTGCTTTAATCAGAAGGTTTAGTAGTACTAGCAGGTTTGAAAGACAGCCAGTTTTGATGCTAGTATTATATTTCTCTCTTTTGGGTATTTGTATTTTAACATGAATACAGTATTTATATGAATACGTGTATTTATATAAATACGGGTATTTGTGCTTTGATATAAATACATGCATTTCTTTCTAAATATGAATACGCGTATTTTGTATTTTCGGTATAAATACGGTATTCGTATTTTGGTAGAAATACTGTATAGTATTTATACGGGTTTGGGTATACTTGTTTATATACATGCATTTATATTTATAATTGTATGTGTATGTATACTAGTGAGGTGGCTATACTCTCACTCATTTCTACTTCATTAAATGAAGAAGTGTCTGGGCTTGTGACTCATCCTAGTGAGTCATTAGCCCACCCACTCTTTTGTTTGTGGTTTGAGGAGATAAGAAGAGAGCATGGAGATATTTTAGTGAGGGTTGGATTTTTTAACACAAGTCTTGAGATTATCTTGAGTAGCCATCTCCTTCTTCTTCCTCCTCATTTTTCTCCACTAGATTTCTGAGGATTAAAAGAGAGAATCTTGTTCATAAACTACACTACTCTAAGTATCTTGCTCTAGCAAGACTCGATCTTTAGTTGCTTCGGTCGAAGCTATCGCTTGAATCGGCATCCTCAGATGGATCGTCTTTGATGCGGAAGATCGGCTTCAATAGCTCATTCTATCAACCCAAGGAGCTTGAGGAGTCAACCTTTCAAGACCCGAAGGACCATCTACAAAGGTTGTAATTCTAACCTAATAGCTAAACCTCTAGTTGGAATTGTTTGGTTTAGTGTTTGGGCTTGTATCCTATGATTTTTAGTGTATTGTGCTCAAGATTTTAAAGTTTTTTGATTCCGCAAAGCCGTAGTATTAACGTCAAGGAGCACATATGCACTTACACTGGTATCAGAGCCTACCCAAACACTTAACTAATGGTTTAGACGAAGTCTAGAGTTTCTTAACCGAAATAACTCCGTATCGATAAATCATAGAACCAAGTTTCTGTTGAATTTTTCAGAGTGTCTAAAATTTTTTTAAACAATTGCAGAGTGCGCTTTATGATGTAACTAGAACACCAGAGAAGAACGAGACCATAATTCAAAAATTCAACCGCCAGATTTCCTCAAAATCCCGCTTTTGGCAGTTTTACTGTAGCATCTGGTCTCATGCTTCTTGTGGTGTTTTGTACTCTTGGATTTAGGATTTATGGTACTATTTGATTTTGCCCAGATTTCATCTAGTGTTATCTTTAGGCTTAGGCAATACGGAGTATTTCTAAGTCAAAATTTTAGCGTCGTTGATTCGCTTTAAGTTTGTATGTGTATTTCTAAACGTGGACTAATTGATATACGTCAATTAGTAGGGGTTGCACATATCCAGTATCATGTTTGCAGTTTGTGGATATGAAGTATTGGACCATCGTGATTGAATAGCCGGAGGATGTGAGAAGAGTATTTTTTTCTTTCATTCGTGTAATTTGTAAAGTGATGTAATATTTTTTGCGGGGCACATCCGAGTTGAGATTGTAGTCACCATTGTATTATTTCATTTACTTTTTTGCATCTAGGATAGACCCAACGTGGGGTGCACAAACTACCGTGTTCTTAAAGTGTCGAGTAGCCTACTCACTTCATTGAGGGGGTTGCTTCACTTTGGAAATCTGGCGGGTAGTTTACCGCACCCGTAGTGGTCTAGGTTAAGGGTTTGACTATTCATCACGACCGTGGAATTCGTTTTTCGTTAAAGGGTAAAGCGAAACACGGAAATCCTAGTATATCCAATATATTCATCTGTGTTGCTTGTGTTGTGATCTGTAATCTGGATTCCTATTATTGCGTAAGACGAATGGCTATATATATAGATTATATATAATAAAAGTTGCTTATGTTTTGCACCAGTGCTAGCCCTGCCCTCGCTCTGCCGTTAGTTAAATAACCTAACGGTGCATGAAGGGGCCTCGTAGCGAATGCGGATAGCATGAGCGTACATTCTATTTTTTTCTGCAATAATAAGGTTAAATGATGGGACAGCATTAATTTTGATTAATGCAAAGAAAACAAACCAAAAGCATAAATCGTTGGTACAATTTAAAAACCACTCGGTTTTCTTTAAAATATAACTTTTAAATGCGGAGCCTAAACCACTCCTTTTAAAAGTTATCATGGTTCTTTCGACTATATCAAGTTCCTTACGTTCACGGTTTTCATCAAAACCAGCTGTAGCCCTCCATCATTTCAGATGGGTATTCAGTAGTGTTCAAACTATTTATTTTGACCTTCGCCAAGGCATAGTGATTGGTAGCTATTGGGTATTCATCTGTAGCATAGATAGATGCGTTAATCTAGAATAGGCGTACAGCTATTTTGGCTTTCGTCAAAGGTTTGTACGAATGTGTTCAAATTAATCTGGACAATGACGGGTAGAACTTGACTTGCGTCTTATGATATTTTGGCCTTCGTCAAGGTCATAAGCGCCTGGGGCAAAAATCAACATTGAGAGTTTCAAAGGAAAAGGAAACTTGCTGGTTTTGCATACTATCTGGAGTGTAATGATTTTGGTAGGATTCCTTCAAATTTATTACACAATGATAGTTGGATCCCGATCCCACCGTAAGTATTATTACTCCTCAAGAGAGTTTTTCACTTTACAATGAATGCTATAAACCAAGTAACTGTCTAGATCAGTGTTAGCGGGGCTGTGCCTCCAGGGAAAAGAGATTATTTAATTAAGGAACTTCGCGAAAGCATTTTAAAACCTCACTTGAAGTACCGACACTAGCCTGGCTGAAGGGTTAAGCAAGAATTGTAGGGTACAATTAATACCGACTAATTCTTCTTTTATGGTTTGAAGGAGGATTCGAGGAAACAGTAGGAGCTATCCTGTTTAGATAAACTAATAACCAATCTAAACTTGCAAGAGTATCATACTGAGTATTTCTTCTCTCTCTCCTAATTGCAGCGACCAAGATGACCGGGTTTAAGTTACTATTAGATAAAAATAAATTGAAGGGGCCAAACTATAAAAATTGGCTAAGGAATGTCCATATGGGTATGATTTATGACAAGCTGGGCTACCTCCTTACTACTAAAGCTCCCGCCGTCCCAGATCCAGATTCCACCATCGCAGATAAAGAGATCCATAATACATGAGAATTAGAAAATGCGAGAGCCAAGTGTCTTTTGTTAGCCTCTATGGATACTAAACACCAGAGGTGGCACAAGAATATGGACCTTGCTTCCATATTCCTCCATACCAAAGATTTATATGGAGAGCAATCTCGTATCGCATGATACGAGATCTCGAAGAAATTGTTTCAAGCGAGATTGTCTATCAGGTCATCTCTAGGGGACCACGTACTTAACATGAGTAGTTATATTGAAGAGCTCACGGACCTTGGGACCACATTGGAGAACGTGTTATATACAGACTTGATTCTACGGTCTATCCCTTCTACCTATGCCCAGTTTATATTGAATTTCAATATACAGGATAAGAAAGTTACACTTCCAGAGCTCCTTAACATATTGAGGAGTGCAAAGGGCACGCTAAAAAATCCAGGGAGACACCCACTCTACTTGTTGGGGAAGCTTCTTCCTCTAGATCCAAGATGAAAGTCAAGGGGAAGAAGAAGAAGGCCCCACCAAACCGAGAAGCGGTGTCGGTAAGATACAGGGGAAGGGTTAAGGCAGAAGTTGGGGGGCCAACAGTAGAGAAAGAGGAATGTTTCTATTGTCATAAGAAAGGTCATTGGAAGATGGACTGCAGGACTTAGAAAGTCAGGAACCAGGATTCGAAACATATTGTGGTTTCGGCTTCAGGTGTGTTTATGATTGAAAAATGTTTGTTAATAAACTCTACTTCCTGGGTATTGGATATCGGTTCAGGATCTCATATCTGTAATTCATTGCAGGCACTGAGAAGTCGTAGAGTTATAAAGACAGGTGATATGACGCTCAGGGTTTCTAACAGAGCGAATGTGAATGTTGTTTCCGTAGAGGAATATCACCTTGGATTGACAAGTAAACACATTTTAATTTTGAATAACTGTTTTTGTGTACCAAATTTGACATGTAATATCATTTCTGTATCTTTACTATCTAAAGAAGGTTATGATTTTACATTTGTAAGCGATGTTGTAAACATTCACCTTAATCATAGTTTAATTGGGTCTGGTACACTAGACAACAGTATATACGTATTAAATTAACACTAAGTTTTCAATGTCTAGAACACACTCAAAAGAAAGACTCCTGAATTAAATCAAGTTTTCTTATGGCATTGTAGACTATGTCACATCAATAAAACACGGTTGACGAAGTTACATAGAGAGGGATATTTGGATCCGTTTGAATATCTGTCTTATGCAACTTGTCAATCATGTCTCAAAGGAAAGATAACAAAGACTCCGTTCACTGGACATAGAGTAAAAGCCACCGAGCTCTTGGGACTCATACACAGCGACGTGTATGGTCTAATGTCTACACATGCAAGAAGTGGTTATTCCTGCTTCATTACTCTTACGGATGATTTGCCAAGGTATGGACATGTATTCTTGATGAAACATAAATCTGAGGCTTTTGAAAAATTCCAGGAATATAAGAATGAAGTGGAAAAACAAAAAGGTAAAAGTATCAAGACACTTCGATTTTATCGGGTGGTGAATACTTAAGTGCCGAGTTCCTGAGTTATTTAAAAGAGAATGAAATTCTCTCTCAGCTTACTCCTCTATACACACCTCAACACAACGGTGTATCGAAAACGCAGAACCGCACCTTACTTGATATGGTGCGTTCCATGATGAGTAATGCTGAGTTACCGTGATCTTTCTGGGGTTATACACTAGAATCTGCAGCATATCTTTTGAACAAAGTTCCAACTAAGTCGGTGCCTACCACACCATATGAAATGTGACCATATGAAATATGGAGTAGGAAGAAACCCTATGTTAAATATCTTAAGATATGGGAATGTCTGGTTTTTGTCAAAAAACAGCATGCGGACAATCTCGAGGAACGATCAATACTGTGTAAGTTTGTAGGATACCCAAGGAACTCTAGGGCGTATCTTTTCTATTACGCAGAGAAACAAAAGGTTTTTGTTTCTCGGCATGCCCACTTTCTACAGACTCAATTTCTTAAAAATGAAATAAGTGGGAACGTAATAGAACTGGAAGAAATTTTAGAACCACAATCTATTACTGAAAGCTTGGTAGAACCGGAAGTTTCAAAAGAACCGAACGTCCCTGCGCCACTCCACAGATCTAGTAGGCGTCTCATCCGCCCGAGAAATACTACGGTTTTATCGTAGACGAGGGATAGAGAGGATTGCATCATCAATGATGATGAGCCGACTAGTTTCCAGCAGGCCATTACGAGCAGAGACTCAGTAAAGTGGTTAGATGTAATGCGGACCGAGATGGAATCCATGTACACCAACAAAGTTTGGACATTAGACATTGCACCTCAAGGGGTAAAATCCGTAGGCTGCAAATAGATTTTCAGAAAGAAGATTGGTGCAGATGGACAGGTTGAAACCTATAAGGCTAGACTTGCAGCAAAAGGTTTTCTTCAAAGACCTGGCTTGGACTATGATGAACCCTTTTCTCCAATGGTTATGCTTAAATCCATTCGGATCCTACTTGCCACTCTGCCTTCCATGATTATGAAATTTGGCAGATGGGCGTAAAGGCAGCTTTTCTGAATGGAAATTTATAAAAGTGTGTTTATATGGATCAGCCAGAGGGTTTGAAAGAGAATGGGAGCAGCGGAAGAGTGTGCAAGTTGCTTAAATCCATTTATGCATTAAAGCGGGCATCACGGAGTTGGAACATCTAGTTTGATGAGACAGTCAAAAAATTTGACTTTATCAAAAATCCAGATAAACCATACATTTATCGTAAGATTGTAGCAAGAACTGTGGTATTCCTCGTCTTGTACGTGGATGGCATTCTCTTAATAAGAAATGACATTCCTATACTACAATCAGTCAAAAGATTCTTATCGGAGAAGTTCTCCATGAAAGACCTGGGTGATGCCTCCTACATTCTAGGGATCCAGATCTATCATGATAAATCTAAGAGAATGTGAGGACTTTCAAAGTCCAGGTACATTGACACCATACTGAAAAAATTTAGTATGGTAGATTCCAAGCGTGGTAACCTATCTGCTTGTCACGGGATAGCCCTCTCTAAAGAGATATCTCCCAAGACAGATTTGGAAAGGGATCGTATGAGTATTATACCTTACGCTTCTGCGGAAGGATCTATAATGTATGCGATATTATATACCAGACCAAATGTTGCTTACACACTGAGCGTGTTAAGCAGGTATCAGTCAAATCCCGAGGAGAAGCACTGGATAGAAGTTTAGAACATTCTCAAGTACCTGAGAAGGACTAAGGAGATGTTCTTGGTGTACGGCAGTAAAGACCTCCAGATCGAGGCCTTCGCCGACTCCAGCTTACAGAGTGACAAGGATTACTCCAAATACATATCGGATTATGTCTTAACGCTCAATGGAGAGTCGGTCTGTTGGAAGAGCTCCAAGCAGGACACCGTTGCTGACTCAGTGATGGAGGCAGAGTATATCGCTGCTTATGACACCACAAAAGAGGCTGTCTGGATGAGGAAGTTCATTACAGAACTTCAGGTGGTTCCGTCCATTGTTGATCCAATACCTTTGTATTGTGACAACAGCAGGGCTGTAGCTTTAGCGAAGGAACCAAGG
Source organism: Agapanthus africanus (assembly GCA_030015575.1). Taxonomy (NCBI): domain Eukaryota; kingdom Viridiplantae; phylum Streptophyta; class Magnoliopsida; order Asparagales; family Amaryllidaceae; genus Agapanthus; species Agapanthus africanus. Next base: position 459,573,053 of record CM057350.1, on the reverse strand, counting down.
TCCCATTAGAAGTCCAGACAAATCTTGAGACAGTATCACCTGATCAGGGAGATCGTGGATCGCCGGGAGATCAAGGTGCGGAGAGTAGACATGGAGAACAACACTAGAAATCCACTCATAAAAGCCATCCCTCAGACGCAGTTTGAGAGGCAATTCGAGATGATAGATCTGCGATATGCCAATATATGGCCTTAGTACAAGTGGGAGATTGTTAGTGATATATTCCCTAGAGGCCATTATTGTATAGTACTAGATTGTTTATTATATTTTGGAAGCTTGGGATATTCACAGATATAATAACGGTCTTGCTCAATATGATAGTTTGCTATCTGGTTTGAGTCTATCTTAACATGTATATATGTTTCTTTTAACATATCGATAATACATGTTGAAAGAGCCCTTAGGATTTTTGCTTGACTACCAACATTGTGATGGGTGTCACACTAGTGGGGGCTGGGTAGTCTATAAGCACATCCATAAATTTGTCCCTAGTCGTAAGATTATCGAGACCAAGCATCGATACTCCAGAGTAGACTAGTATATACGCTTCTTATCCCCGTCAGGGGAGATAGCCTATCCCGCAGCCATTGATAAAACGGTACCAAAGATAGTATACAGGTGCTCATTGGGTTATGAATTACACTGGACGGACTCGCTGGGAACTGCTGGTTGGTATTATACCTATCGTCGGATAGCAGTTCCCCGGTAACATGAGTACAGGTTAGTCCGTCGACTTGACATCACTATTCGTCTCGAGTGAGTTCCCGCTGTACTTAGATTACTACCTTACCATGGCTCAAATGAGTCGTATAAACAGGTAGCAGTTGAGTGCTATCCGGAAACACTTGGAGGCAGTAGGGGATAGAAGGGATTTGTCTCTCCCGATATTAGGAGTTGTTATCACGCTGTGTACGGTTAGCTAATACACAAGGTCCCTGGACAGGGCAAGTGAGATTTACTAGTAGGTACACCAGTAGTTTCTCAGGTTGTATTGGGTTCCATACTGACACGACTTGTTGCACTATTAGGGGTCTAACATTTACCACCCCCTAGACCCGATATGCGATAGTCTTAGACGAACAGACCAGACTGTATGGAGAATGTCACATATAGGCTCAGTAGGGTTTTCAGACGAGTTATCGTGTCGATCTTCTCTTCGACAGATACCTAGGTAGCCGTTACGTACAGTTAGTGCCACTGACGTGCTTGTAATTAAACCCACTGCCAGCGCATTGTTGAATCTTTAGAGTCCCACACTGAGGGTTTCCCGATTCAGGCGAAACGGTGTAGTTTGCGTATAGTTTTACGCTCGGGTTTTCGATTGAACACGTGTATTTATACACGTGATTTAATCAGACGGTTTAGTAGCACTTGCAGGTTTGAAAGACAGCCAATTTTGATACTAGTATTATATTGCTCTCTTTTGGGTATTTGTATTTTAATACGAATACAGTATTTATATGAATACATATATTTGTATAAATACGGGTATTTGTGCTTTTATACAAATACATGTATTTCTTTCTAAATATGAATACACGTATTTTGTATTTTCGGTACAAATACGGTATTTATATTTTGGTAGAAATACGGTATACGTATTTATATGGGTTTGGGTATACTTATTTATATACATGCATTTATATTTATAAGTGTATGTATGTATACTAGTGAGGTGGCTATACTCTCTCACTCATTTATTCTTCGTTAAATGAAGAAGTGTGGGGGCTTGTAACTCACCCTAGTGAGTCACTAGCCCACCCACTCTTTTATTTGTGGTTTGAGGAGATAAGAAGAGAGAGTGGAGATATTTTAGTGAGGGTTCGATTTTTTATCACAAGTCTTGAGATTATCTTGAGTAGCCATCTCCTTCTTCTTCCTCCTCATTTTTCTCCACTAGAGTTTTGAGGATTAAAGAGAGCATCTTGTTCATAAACTATACCGCTCTAAGCATCTTGTCCTAGTAAGACTCGATCTTTAGCTGCTTCGGTCGAAGCTATCGCTTGAATCGGCATCCTCGGGTGGATCGTCTTTGACGCGGAAGATCGGTTTCGATAGCTCGTTCCATCAACCTAAGGAGCTTGAGGAGTCAACCTTTCAAGACCCGAAGGACTGTTTACAAAGGTTGTAATTCTAACCTAGTAGCTAAACCTCTAGTTAGAATTGTTTAATTTAGTGTTTAAGCTTGTATCCTAGGATTTTTAGCGTATTTTACTCAAGATTTTAAAAAAATTTATTCCGCAAAGCCGTAGTATTAACGTCAAGGAGCACATATGCACTTACACCAATCGCATCTCTATGTGGCAAACAATCAACGCTTAGCTACCATACACTACTCCTTGACGAATAATCAACAAACATATCATGAATACTAAGAACTAATTATCTGAAATGACGGAGGGCTACGGTTGTTTTTTGATAAGAAACTTTTAATGTAATGAACTTGATATCGTTGAAGGAACCGAGCGGTTTTCAAAAGGAGTGGTTTAGGCTCCGTTTCTAAAACGAGTGGTTTTGAAAAGACCGAGTGGTTTATAGTAACACAAACTTTTTCTTAAGACCGAAATCCCCGTGAAGGGATCAAAGCTCTACCCTCATCGATGAGGTGCAGGATATTTTTAATTGAATATCTCTATGCAAAGTAAAAGAAAACGATTATAGTTTTCAAAAAATTGGTTCCGACAACATCATTTTAGGTTTATTTTCTTGCATTAATTAGGATTAATGCAGTCCCATCATTTAATTCCTATCAAACCAGAAAACAACGAAATAGAAAGTACATATATGCCATCCGTATTCTCCACAGGGCCCGGAGACTTCACCGTATGGTTACTTAACTTATGGCAGTGCATGGACAGGGCAAGCGCGGATGCAAAACATATACACCATTTATTATATATAGATATATAACCATTCTTCACAGGCATGATAAACATCACAAGCAGATATCAACATCACAGAAAATGGAAAGATAGATCAACTAGAAACTTTTGCATTTCATTGAGCTACCTATGAAACACAATTCTCCACGGTCGTATGAATATCTGAGTGTGAATCACCCTAAACCCCTAAGAGTGCGGCAAGCTACCCACCAATCTTATAATTGGGTGACCCGGGTCTCGAATTCTCGAGATGGCCACCAACGGAATTCTAGTACCCGGTAGCTTGTGCACCCATCCGTGGGTCAATCCTAATACATGAAGTAATATATATACAACTGGTGACTACATCCTCGACCCGGATGTGTCCCAATAAAATATATTACAACAAATTATTATATGAATTACATAAAGCTCTCATCCTCACGTCTACACTTCACACAGGGCTACTCACGAGACGATCCATCAATCCATAACCAACAACAAACACTCAAGATATGTGCAACGCCTTCCAATCGACTTATAGAGATTACAAGAAGTCTCCCAACACATATACAACGGTATTTAACCAAGTAACGAAAACAATGACATTAGAATTCCAGACACAATTAGAAAACACATCAAATTTTCCAAAACCGAAAATCTAGTGCACTAAAACACCAAAAATTCCAAGTTTTTAGCCAAACCGAGAGTCTGAATCAACTCGAAACTCGCCTGAAACTTCGCGGGGGGTTCCCATAAAAAAATCATACACTTGGTGGCCTAGGAGGTACCCACCCCACCATGAAGTGGCCTATAGGGGTAGGCAGACCCGAGCCTACCATATGGGGTAGGGCTCGGGTCCCTACCCCTTAAGGCCACCTCATGGTGGTCTTAGGGGTAGGACCGACCTTTGGTCACCCAAAGGGAACCCTGGGTACCCACGCAACACCCTATGGCTTCTCGATCTAAACAGTGAGCCCGTGGGGAGTGCAAATAGGTCAAAACATGGAATTTTAGAACTTTTTGTCGGCACTTTTTGCATGACGAAAACGGCGGAATTCGAACGTCGTAAGAAGCTAGTTAAGACTTATGGAGTGGATCTGATACCATGAAAATTGATGGTACTCACTCTACCGTATCGATAGAGGGGAGGAATGCATAAAATCAAATTTTGAGCAGACACAATCAACTAATATCCCAAAATCTACCATAAGTCTAAACTAGCAAAAATAACATAGGAGTTAATCTACTCGGATAGTGATTATACCTATGAATTTGAGTCTTTTGGTTCTTCAATATCTTCTTCCTTAGTTCCTAGTCCATCGGGATCGAGCTTGGATATTGGCCTTCTCGTATCAAAGATGATCCACCCGCGAGTTTATTGTTTAAGCTAAAGCTTAACTAATGAAGCAACTAAATAGCCTAATTTGCTAAGCTAGAGTATTTAGAAGACATAGAGAGTGTTTTGATGAATTAATTATCTCTTAATCTCTTAGGATTTTCAACACATGAGAGGGTTAGGGGAATGAAGAAGAATGAGGGCTAATGAATAGAGAGACTGCAATGGTTAGAATGAATCAAAAATAAGAAGAAGAATGATATGTATTATTTCTTTTTTTCAATAAAATAAAGTAGTCATACTTGAATAGTATAACCAAATGAAATGAAATAAAACATAGCCATATTTCTCACCGTTCTCATATGCTACCTTAGCCCTCCATATCATTTCCTTATTTTCTAAAAATAGAAAATCTAAAATGAGGTGTCTTTCTTCTAGAAACAATCTTTTATAAATACAAGAATACCAATTCGTATATACATACCCATATTCGTACTAAAATATGAATACCAAATAAGAGATAATAATCCATCAAATATAATACTAGATTATTAAAAAATCAATAACTTATTTAATAATCCGGCTTAATTCTAAGCCCCCTAATATTAGCTGTTCGAATATAAATCCGTGTAGCCAGTACACGTATTTGATCAGAACTCTGCACGTATAGCCATACGGCCTCTACATCATTTCGCGTGAACCAGGAAAACCCTCTGTGTGGGACTCTAAAAACTTGACAGTTTGCTGGCAGTGGGTATAACTACAAGCACGTCAGCGACACTAGCTGTACGTAACAGCTACCTAGGTACCTATCAAAAATAAGGTCGACGAGCAAACTCATCCAAACCCCTACTGAGCCTATCCATGACAATTTCTATACAGTCTGGTCTGTTCATCTAAGAGTATCGCATACCGGGTCTAGAGGGTGGTATACGTCAGGCCCTAATAATCTGATAATTCGTGTCGATGTGGCTCAGGACCAATCCAAGAAACTACTGATCAAACTATCAGTAAATCTCATTTTCCTTGGCCAAATTCTTGTGGTGCTAGCCAACCGAACACATTGCGACATCGACTCCCTATACCAGGAGAGACAAATTCCTAACAATCGCTCACGCCTCCGTGTGGCCCAGGACTATACCCAACTAAAACCTGTTTACAGGGCTCAATAGAGCCGTGGTAAGGTAGTAATTTAAGTACAGTAGGAAATCACATGAGACAAATGACGATCTCAGGTCTAAAGACAAACCTGTACTCATATCACCTAAGAACTACTATCTGATGATAGGTATAATACTATCTAGAAGTTCTCGATGAGTCCGTCCAGTGTACTCACCCCCAGTGAGCACCTGCATACGATCTTAGGTGCCTTTCATCAATGGTTGTAGGACCAATCATCGCCCCTCGTCGATGTCTAGAAACATATACACCTGTATATGATCTTAGGTGCCTTTCATCAATGACTGTGGGACCAATCATCGCCCCTTGTCGGGGTCTAGAAACATATACACCAGTCTACTCCAGAATATCGATGATGAGTCTCGATACTTCTACAACTAGGGACACTTAAGGATATGCTTATCGACTACCTATCCCCTACATGTATGATCGCCGTCATAACACTGGTAGTCAAGAAATAATCTTATGGGCTTTATCAACATGTATTAGCGATATGAAGTAACAAGTAAAACACATACACATGTTAAGATAAAGAAAAACCAAATAGCATATTATCATATCGAGAAAGATTGTCATGTACATACATATGTCCAAGCATCCACTATATATATACAATAATGGCCTCTAGGGTATACATATACAACATCATCTGTTTTGATGTAATAGTCAAGGTGATTGATTTCATCAAAACAATAGATGAACCTAATAAAAAGGATGTAGGGAGTTATGTCCTGAGATTTGGATAACACACTCTTGATAGAAAGTGATGTTTCTATACAACAATCGGTCAAACTTTGGTTGTCACAAGGTGTTCTTCACATAGGATATGAATAATATATCAAGAATTATGGTAACTAGATTTATATCGATAGATCTAGATTTGAGAAGTGTCCCAATTCGGGTACTTAGACACCATTGTAAAGTGGTTTAGAATGGATGAATCCTGATGTGGTAGTCTACCGGCAAGTAATGGAATCATCATCTCTAAAGAGATGTCTTTCAGACTGATGAGGAGAAGGACTCGCATGAATGACATATCATTTACTTAGGAAATTGAGTCAATCATGCAATATCATGTACCAAGTCAGATGTTTCTTTTGTACTTGCTATGGAAGCAGATATTAATCAAATCCTGGAGAAATAGAAGGAAGTAGTAAAGAACATGTGAGGATGTTCTTGGTGTATGGTAATGGCATCCTCCTACGGAAGGCTGTTACCAGTTCAGGCTTCCAAGGTGGCCTGGATGACGGAGTAGCTGTCAGAGTTATAAGTTTACCCTCTTCTAAGGGGCAATATGTAGGAAAGGGTTCCAAGCAGGATACTGAGGTAGGCATTGTGAAGGATGCTGATTATATTCAGTGGAGAATACAGTGTAAAAAGTTTGTTGGATAAAGGTGTTCATTTATGAACTTGGTCCTATCAGGTATCCAGATAAATTCTAAGGCAGGGTATCGCTAAGTTAGAGGGATAGTTGATCTCCACGAAGTTGAGATATATAGAGATACAGTTAGAAACATTGGAGCAGATCCACTCACTGAAGCTATTTCTCGAACACGATTTGCGAAATTGATTAGTAGAGAAGTTGGGTATTCGGTAGCACACGAGCAGTGGGTATGCGGTACTGCAATAATTAGCCTTAAGTGCAAGTGGGATATTTTTGGCTATACGGCCCTCAAGGTAATTATTGTAGTTGCGGGTAGGCGATTAAGATAATTGAAGGAGGACCTATAAAGATAGAACAGTCTTACTCGAGATGATAGTATACTATTTGGTTTGTCTTTATCATTGATGTGTATACATTTTATTTGTTATTACTTGTCGCTAATACATAATTGATTGGTTTGAAAAACTGAGTTTTAATATGTCCTAGTTACCGCAATCAATAACAGTGTCGCAATAGCTAGCCGATAGTGAGTACGGGTCATCCACAGGGAAATAGTGAATTACTTATCTTGTTTTAGACGAGTTAATAAAGAAAGGTGGGATTTTTATCGTTTTATACTAAGAAGATCTGAAAATTTATAAAAGAAGGGCTTGTAGGGTTTATCGGATTGAATAGTTAATGGATGCAATTTTAAAAATAATTCTTTTAATTTTTTAATTATTTAATACTAGAGAAATAACGATGCATGTGGATTAGAGTTCTTGGAGAGATTAGGGTTTCCCTCTACTGACCCTTGTTCTTCCATTGATCCCTATTTATCTCAAACTCTCAATAAAGTAAGTATTAACGAATCTCTAATCGTGGTCGTAACTATTATGGATTGATAGCACACCTGAATAAGAGGGTTAATACTCCCTTTGCTAAAGTTTATAAAAATTAGAACCTAAAAAAAAGTTAAGAGATTTTTTTTCATCCATTAAACTACCCGATCCTATAAACCCTAACAAGCGAGAATTTATTCTCTCATTGGAATAAACGAAATAAACAAGGAAAGATTAAAGATTAATGAACCCATAAAAAATAACAAAAAGTAAAATTGCGGAAAGTAAATACAGAAAATAAAGTGCGGAAAATAATAAGACAAGATTAAAAAAACTACCTTTTATTGAATTAACAATTGCATTGCAGAATTTTCTTGCTGAAATAAAACTACAAGAACTAAAAACCCTAATTTTCTAGATTGCTTGATCGATAAATTGGTGGATGATTATTACCCTAAATTCTCTCGGTCCTTTTTATAGGCTCTAGAACGTAAAAACCTAGACGTCAACTTAAAGTATGTGAAAAGACGATCAAGCCTCTGAAAATTCACATCCAACGGCCCTTACTTGACCGCGGTTATGCCGCCTAATGCCTTATTCCACCACGGATCCTCCGCCCTTTGATGTGATCTCGCCCCCAGATTTATTGTGTTATATTCTCATGATATTAGGAGATTTTTCTGATAAAAATATTTTTAAACTATCTATTTCTCTCTGCGGTTGCGAGATTCTTCAATTTGCCCCAAACATTCGGCAGATTTGGTTTGCTAATTCGATTTGATTTGATCTCCTCAGTCCTCTTTGCAGTCTTGAACTGATTTGTTATTTTAAACCTGCACAATATCATAAATCAAATTGTTAGTAGCATTTGGTTTATTTGAGATAATATTCTAACCAATCTTTATTTAAATTATTTAATGGATATAATATGTTATCTTAATAATAATGGTTAAGAATATTTGATATGAATTGATATGCATATTTTAATAATTAATAATCTTATGGATATTTTATTTAAATATGATATTCATATATTAGTTGAACGAGAGACGATTTAATTCTCTTTTCTTTCTATTTTATTTAAATATGATATTCATATATTCCCCCAATTATATTAATTATAAAGAAAGAAAGATATGACAATAATCTTTTTACAAATAAACCCACATATGTTCTTAAACTACAAATAACACCTTTTAGTAATTATTAATAATAGCGAAAAGGACCATATAAATGTGCAATAAATATGACTGATCAAATACCCCCAAACTTATCTTTTGATCATCCCGATAAAACTGTTTTATTTTTAAAAAGAAAAACCTAGCACACTTTCATAGACAAGACAATTGCACTTAGCTCGTGCAATAAGCCGTTAACCTCTAGGTGTCCCTGGTGGGAGGAATGTTATCTCCTGAGGGTTTTGAGCGATTTCACCAACAAAATCCCAAAATTTATAAAATAAAAGAAAGAAGACAAAAATTACAAGCAAAGATAAGATTATATAAAAGAAAAACTTGAAAATAAAAGTTTCAAACTACACTAGCTTTTTAGTCATCATGAGCCCTATCTTAATGGTCTTGAAAAGATGTCGAAAATCACATTCTCTCTCAATAAAACATCGTCTTTAGTCCTCCTCCCTACCTTTCCTCCAAATATCAATCATATACCCCTACATGTGTGTAAAAGATATCCCTCCACTTAGAGAATTCAATTCAAGCTATCATACCCTTTGTCCATATTCCTTAGTATTTTTTAGTCTGTGATATTTTAAATGGATTTGCTCATACATTTTTCACGCAACCGTTAATACCTCTTGAGACACTAACCAACCGATTAATGAATATGCTCACTTATTAAGGCGTACTTAGTAATATCCTAATCTTGCAATACCTAAGCCTTAGCAGTGACCCCCAAACTAATTGGTCTAAGGCACCCTCGCTGTATTTTCTTTATATACTGCCTTAAGTAATTGCAAAACCAGTGTTCATTTTTCTTTTAAATTTTATTTTATGTGTCATTTATATTTTATTGATTCTTTTATATTAAGGTTTTCAGGCAAGAGTATTTCAAAGTATCCTCTACTATCCCAAATTTCAAGATGTGTGCAAGTGCGTATAGTAGGGTATCAACATTTAGAAGTTTAGACTCAAGAATAGGGACTATTTTTCAAATTTATTTCTATCCGCAAACTAGTAATTTCTTCATTTTACTAACCCTTGGGACAACAACTCATGACCATATATTACTAGTTTTGTTCTAAAATATCTAATTTTCTTGCATTTCTTAAGTCCCTTCCTCTCTTTTATATGTATTTTTCACTTTCTAATTTTTATTTTTAAAAAAAATTAAATCTTTTTATAGTGCTAAATGATACGTAAATAAATACAAACCTCCCCCCAAACCAGTTTGTAATAGTGTCCTCACTGATGCTGTTGTTCGCGCGCAAAAACCTATAGATTTGGGTGGAGAATGATAGGGGCAATAGTTAGTCAGATGGAAAGCCATCCCCAAACATGTTCTTTACTACACACGTATATATTTTTTATTGAATCTACTAATATACACACATACGTTCTTAGTTGAAACAGTGTTGCCACTGTTTATGACTGGAAAACTTAAGCATGGAAAAGTGGTGGAGGAAAGTTAGTCGTGATAATTCGGCTCCTGCGAAAATAGGAGCTCCTCTGATGGGTCAGCGGAAAAGTACGGTTTTAATTTATGCCAATTTACTTTGAAAATAAAACCGTCTTTAGCATTTTCTACATCCAATGCACTATGCGGGTATATATACCGCACCATAAAAGGTCCTATCCAATTAGATCTCAGCTTACCCTGATGAAGATAGAGACGGGTATCGTAAAGAAGGACTTGTTGTCCCGTTGTGAATGTTTTTCGCAAAAGAAGTTTGTCGTGAAACACTTTTTTCCGGGTTCTTTACTATAACTGCGTTATCGTAGGCTTCATCACGAAGATCATTCAGCTCATTTAATTGCAGCTTCCGATAGTTGTCTGCTTGGTCAAAATCAATGTTAAGCTCTTTAATTGCCTACAATGCCCTATTTTCGATCTCGGCGGGGAGGTGGCTAGCTTTCCCAAACACCAGCCGATAAGGAGATATGCTAGAATCGGTCTTATATGCAGTACGAAATGCCTAAAGAGCATCAGTTAGTTTAGAGGACCAATCTTAAGGTTCTTAGAAACCGTTTTCTCCAAAATTTGCTTGATCTGTCGATTGGAGATCTCGGTTTGCCCGCTCATTTGGGGATGATAGGGCATAGAAATTTTGTGGATGATTGAATATTTCTGCATCAAAGTCTCGAAAAAGCGATTGCAGAATTGCGTCCCATTATCGCTAATGATAGCACGATGGTGCAACCAAGAAAAGATATTTTGTTTAAGGAACTTAGGGACAACCTTGTTGTCATTAGTATGGCTCGGTATTGCTTTAACCCATTTAGAGACATTATCAACCGCTAAGAGAATATATAAGTTCCCCAAAGAGTTGGGAAACGGGCCCATGAAATCAATTCCCCATACATCAAATATCTCAACAACAAGGATTGGTTGAAGTGGCATCTCGTTCCTCCGTGAAATCTGACCCATGTGCTGACACCGTGAACAAGTTTTGCAATAATCATGTGCATATTTGAATAACGTTGGCCAATAAAAGCCACATTGCAAAACTTATTCCGCATTTTTTCTTGGACCAAGGTTACCGCCACGTGCTTGATAATGGCAGAAGAATAATACACTCTTGAATTCATTATTAGGGACACACCGGCGAATGATCTGATCGGGACAATACTTGAACAGATAAGGATCGTGCCAGTAAAAGTGTTTTACCTGAGATAAAAATATGTGATTGTCTTAAGACCATTCGCTGGGTAGAATTCTTTTTGCTAAATAATTCATAATATCAACGCACCAAGGTTCACAAGATAGGGTCAAGAGATGTTCGTCCAAAAAAAGTCGTTTATTGGTAAGGTAAACGTTGGTTAAGAAGGAAGTCGTGAAAGATGGTCAGCTACGACGTTTTCACATCCACTTTTGTCTCTTATGATAAGGTCAAATTCTTGCAATAAGAGGATCCAACGTATTAGCCTGGATTTAGCATCCTTCTTTTATAAAAGATGTCTTAAGGCGGAATGATCGGTGTAAACTACGACCGGAGAGCCAATTAGGTAGGGCCTGAATTTTTCTAATGCAAAGACAACTGCCAAGATTTCTTTCTCGGTAGTTGTACAGTTCATTTGGGTATCGTTCAAGGTCCTACTCGCATAATAAATGACATGTGGCATCTTATCGATGTGCTGTCCTAAGACTGCACCAATAGCAAAGTTGGATGCATTACGCATAAGCTCAAAAGGGTGATTCCAGTCTGGAGATGATAGAATGGGGGCAGTAGTGAGAGAATGTTTAAGTGATTCAAAAGCAGCCAAGCAATCCGAGTCAGAATGAAATGGTGTATCCTTGGCCAACAGAAGAATTAATGGTCCAGCAATCTTTCGAAAGTACTTAATGAATCGTCTATAAAATCCGGCATGACCAAGAAAGGATCGTATATCTTTGACGCATTTGGGAGGAGGAAGGTTGGAAATGACATCTATTTTAGCTTTTTCTACCTCAATACCATTTTGTGAGATGATATGCCCTAAGACAATACCTTTTTAAACCATGAAATGACATTTTTCCCAATTTAAAATTAGATTCATGTCCTAACAGTGGGTAAGAACAGCATCAAGATGATGTAAGCATTCCTCAAAGGAATCCCCAAATATAGAGAAATCTTCCATGAATATTTCCAAAAAATTCTCGACCATGGCAGAGAATATCCCCATCATACACCGCTAAAATATAGCTAGAACATTGCATAACCCAAAGGGCATGCGTCTATAAGCGAAAGTGACAAAAGAACAAGTAAAAATTGTCTTATCTTGAACCTTTTCGACGATGGGAATCTGATTATAACCTGAGTAACCGTCCAAGAAACAGTAGAACCCATGCCCAGCTAAGCGTTCCAACATCTGGTCAATGAAGGGTAGAGGGAAGTGATCTTTCCTCATCACGGTATTGAGTTTTCTATAATCAATACATATCCGCCACCCGGTTTGGGTGCAAGTTTGAATCAACTCATTTGCCTCATTAGTTATGACCGTGATGCCAGACTTTATAGGAACAACGTGAATAGGACTTACCCACTGGCTATTAGATATTGGGTAGATTATACCATTATCTAAGCATTTGACAATTTCCTTCTTCACTGCCTCTTTCGTGATGGGATTCAACCATCTTTATAGGTCACGGGTTGGTTTGGACTCATCCATCATATGTATATGATGTTCAACAATTAAGGGGCTATTCCCTTTTATGTCCGCCATTGTCCAACCAATAGCTTACCGATTCGATTTCAAGACAAACAGAAGAGCTCTCTCTTGCTCTAAGGCTAGATAGGCTGATATGATGACGGGCAAAGACTCATTCTCACCTAAATATGCATACTTAAGATGAGATTGCAGTGCCTTGAGATCAAGTGTCGGCAGAGAGACGATAGAAGGTAGGGTAAGGGAACGATACTCAGACTCTATGAGAGGTTCATAGCTATCGTAAGAGACTAATTCGGATAGCTCAACTAACTCGTTCGAAAAGTCAGAGGATTCGAACTCGGGGGTTGACTTGTCGACAGAAGGATCCCATGAATCAAGATCATCAAGGAAAGTGAACCCTTTGTATTCCCTATTCGTGTAAGAAGTGGCCAGATCAAATAATAACGCACTAGTGGTATCGAGATCATTGTCGTAGAACAAAAACTCCTCAAATTTACAACTGTCAGAAGCAATCTCGTGGACGGAACATATATCTATCATATGAGCAGAAGGTTCAGAGGGTTGACTTCCTACCCTGAAAATGTTAAGTTCAATTGTCATCTTCCCAAAGGATAGGTTCATGTAACTATTACAACAATCGATTAGCGCATTTGAGGTTGCGAGAAATGGTCGACCAAGAATCACCGGGATTTGGTTCTATGGGTTCGCCATGGGCTGTGTATCTAAAACTATAAAGTCCATAGGGAATATAAATTCCCTAACTTTGATCAACACATCCTCTAGTTCTCTCCTAAGGTGGGTGATAGATCAATCGGCCATCTAAAGAGTGCAGTGCGTGGTTTCAACTCTCTTATACCTAATTGCTCATAAACAAAATAAGGGAGCAAGTTAACACTAGCACCAAGATCGAGTAGAGCGCGACTGATGTTTTTACCCCCAATAGTTATAGAAATTGTAAGACAACCGGGGTCCTTATATTTCTTGGGAAAATTTTGGGTAAGAGCATCACTTACATGACTCGCTAAGAAAACCTTTTTAGGTATTTAAGTTTTCCTTTTCTTAGTGCACAAGTCCTTAAGAATTTTTGCATAGGATGGAACCTATTGGATAGCATCTAAGAGAGGAATATTAATGTTAACTGTTAGTTATGTATATGCCCTAGAGGCCATTATTGTACATATGATGTACATTATAGTGGATGCTTGGATATATATAGAGAGGACTTTCTTGCTCAATATGATAGTATGCTATCTGGTTACACTTTGTCTTAACATGTTGACTTGTATTGGTTTACTGTCTTGCTCTCACATATTGATAAAGCCCTTGGGATATGTACTTGACTACTAGGACTATGATGAGATCATACTAGTGGGGCCAGGGTAGTCAACGAGTACATCCTATAACTACTCCTAGTCGAGAGTGTATCGAGATAGGGCATCGATACACCAGAGTAGACTAGCGTATACGCATCTTGACCCATATGATAGGCGATGGATGATCCCATATCCATTGGTATTTGACTTCAAAGATGGTGTATGGGTGCTCAGTAGAGACTGGGTACACTGAACGGACTCGCCGAGAAATCCTAGATGGATTTATACCTATCGTCAGATAGCAGTTCTTTGGTGACACTGGTATAGGTTAGTCTGTAGACCCGAGATCGTCATAGAGTCCTGTGTGATTCCCACTGTGCTTTGATTTCCAACTTACCACGTCCAAGAGGACATGGAAAATGGTGGCTTTTTGGTACAGTCCCGAATCACATGGAGGCAATGAGCGATATGAGGGGTTTCGTCTCTCCCGGTATAGGGAGTAGATGTTGTGCTGTGTTCGATTGTCTATAACTGGAAGTCCCTGGTCAGGGCTGATATGGAGTGCTACTGGTAAGAGTTATCAGTAGTTTCTCGACCTGTTATGAGCCTCACATCGACATGACTTATCGGTTACTGGGGTCTGACGTTTACCACCCCTAGACTGGATATGCGATATATCAGACGAAGAGACCGGACTGTACGGGAGTGTTGCTGATTGGATTCACAGGAGAATGTACATTGCTTGTTGATCTTCTGATCGTTCAATACCTGGGTGGCTGTTACGTTTAGCTGACCGCTTGCAGCTTGTGGGTGTTTGATATGATCATCACCTACTGCCGGCATATTGACGATTCTTTAGAGTCCTACACAGAGGTTTCCTGGCTCAGGCAAAATGGAATAGGAGCACATATATGATATGTGTGGGAACGAGAATAATACGATATGAGATACCGTATTCTATTCTCGCGATATGTGATATCGGCCGGGTATATGTGATATAGCCGGGTCACCGGATCAAGTGTTGATTCGATAAATTGGTACATGTTATATTAGTCGGTTATATGCAATATAGTCGGATCAAGTATTGATTCGATAATTTAATGTATAATTATATGTGTGATATATTACATTACGTCAACTAATATAAGCTCGCTTTATTGATTCTTTTTCTCACTGGATAATACATTGATGTATATGCGATATATGTTAATTGTATTATTTTCTTTTGTTACAAAATATATTATATATGTGATATATAATATTGTAACATGTTAGGGTTACAAATACAACATGGTTGTTGAGTTTAAACCAAGTTAAGGTTTGGATTAGGGTTAGCTTTTGGATGAGCTTTCATGAAGCTTCATGAAGGTTTGACTTTTGTCTTCATCCTTGATATTTTATGTAGATATTTGTTAACCCAAACCCTTAACCATAGTTTATTCTCTACATGAGTTAAAGCCTTCATTCTTAACTCATGGTTGCAATTGTAACCACAACAATAATTCATTATTCATCACAAAAGGTTTTGCTTCTTCTTCTTCTTCTTGCTCTTGAAAAAGCTTGCTAGCTTTTTGAGTTGTGGTGATTAATAGTGAGAAATTGAAAACAAAAGAGAGTAATATTCCTACTTCATCATCCTCATCTATTCTAGCCACTTAGATTGGGGTGTTCACTTCTCTAATTACTTCATTAGTGAAGTGTAAGGTTGGGTTAGAGATTCTTCAAGATAGATCATCTTAGATCAAGAAGACTTCAAGCAAGATGCATCATTCACCTCTTGGAGCCTCACGAGAGTCGGAGTTCTTGATGATCGCAGCGAAGGGACCTCAACACGGAGCTTATGAAGCGAAGGAACGGACTACAAAGGTTGTAATCCCAAACTCTTACATGTTAAGTTGTTAACATATAGTTTTGTTTGATTCTCTAGTTAAAAGTTCCTAGGTTTAGGGTTATCTTCAATGGAAAAATTTTAACTTGGCATGGATGATACCTCCCGAAACCTTGTTGCCGTTGTAGGTAACCCAGCAATGGTATCAGAGCCTAGCTAGAGAATTAGACGGATAAGTGTAGAATTACGCAACCGAAACAACTCCGAAACACCCGATGCAAAACCCTAGTTTCTGTCGAATTGATTTAGGTGTAAAAAAAATTTTCAAACAGTTGCAGAATGTTGTATGAGATACAATATAAACACACACCAAAACCCAAAACCCCTGCTCGGATTTTGGCCGGCCAGAAGGCCAGAAAATCCGGCCTGCTCAGATTTCTGAGGGAGCTAGGGTTTGGTTTTTGGGTGGTGTTCAAGTCTCTGGGGTTTGGTACATTTGGTGTTGTTTATTTTTGCTAAATTTTCATGAAATGTTTATTTACTCAAAAGGTAATTCGGAGTGTTTCGTATTCGCAATTCTAGCTTTGTTTCGGTTTGTTAAGACAGTGTTAAAAAGTTCGAACGGATATCAATAACTCACTTTTTCCCTTGTCGGAAATTTCCCCAAGTGTTGGATTTTTCATTAGTTAAAGAACATTCAAAAATCGTGCAAGTGTCGCGGTGGACCCTCTAGAAGAACGAAATCTTAACTCGATTTTTTTACCGTCAAAACCGCCACTAAACCCTAGGGTTTGTATTGGTTTAGCGGTGCCACAAGTGAGGCGTTGGTTTGACCCTTCTACGGCTGGTTCATTGCTACTGTAGAATGTAATGGATGCTTTTAAACTAAGTTCAAGTGTGGAGCAATTGGGAAATTTTGAGTGTTTGTTGATTCGATCGGAATGTTTAATATCGTCTAGCTTTTTCTGTAATGTGATACAATATGTGGAACTCGTACGGTTAGGCATGAAATGCGAAGTATGTGATATTTCGGATTTATGATGTCTAAGGAGATTGTGGATTCCAAATGTTGTAGTTTTACATTTTCTTTTCTGCGACCGTAAGTGTATCGCCGGTTTCGTTGGTATACGTCAACGACAATTGGGATACGCATATTTACTTACGTTGATGACATGTGATGTTATGTGTTGCTGTGATATGTTATATTGGATCGTCGTGTTCTGAATAGCCGGGGGTTTTATGTGAGATGAGGGTTTTTATTTTCATTCATGTAAAATTCATTGTATGTAATATTCTTTTATTGGGGCAGTTCCTGGTTGAGGATGATATCACCATTGTATATTATTTACTTTTCTGCATTAGGATAGACCCAAGGGGAGAGCATAAGAAGCCAGGTTCTAGGGTCCAGTGGGAGGCCATCTTGAGGAGTTGAGACCGGGTCTCCTAACCCGAGAATTGGTAGGGCTGCTTGCCGCTCTCGTAGGGGTCTAGGGATGTGGGTTTAGCTATTCATCGCGACCGCGGAATCCGTATTTTATACATGCTCGAAATAAAACACGGACCACCTAGAATATCCAATATTTCATATGTTTTTTCTACTGCTGATGTTCTGTGATGAGATCATATTACTGCCTGAGACGAATGCTTATACTATATATATATGATGATATATATATATTACTTCTTTCGTTTCTTCTATGATGCTTAGGAAGAATAAATGATGGGATTTATTAATGAGATTAATAAAAGAAAAGAAACCTAAAAGATGTTGTAGAATCAAATTTTCAAAAAAGGTAGCTACAGTGTTTTTCTTTGCATAGTGGTAAATGTGATATTCCCTTGCACCTTATTCGATGAGGAAAGAGCCGAGATCCCTTCACCGGGAGTGATCTCTTTAGCAAAACTGGCAGATGATACAAACTCACGGTTTAGTTTTTAATTTCTTCTATAGTTCTTGCTTTGCACAGCGGTATTTATGAAATATCCTGCACCTTATTCGATAAGGAAAGAGCCGAGATCCCTTCACCTGGAGTGATCTCTTTAGCAAAACTAGAAAATCCTCAAAAACACTCATTTTCAAAATCACTTGTTTCTACAACAAAATCAAGTTCATTACGCAATAGGTTTTCAGAAAAACCTGTCGTAGCCCTCCGTCATTTCAGATAAGTACTACTTAGTAATCGTGCTACGTTTGTTGACTAAGTTAAGGCATAGTGTGCGGTGGCTAATTGTGCCTATCTGCTAAAGGATAAGATGCGATTGGATTAGGGTAGTCGTACGATTTTTTTGACTTAGTTAAGGATCGTACGGTTGGGTTTATTTCAATCAAGAAATGACGGGTTGAACTTGGCTGGCGCTTATGATTTGTTGACTAAGTTAAGGTCATAAGTTGCTAGGGGCAAAAGAATTATCGGGAATTTCAAGTGTTGAAATTTGCAATGAGATTGCATACCTACTATGAGATAGTTGGATCCTGATACCCACTGCGAGTAAGAGTTACTCCTAAGAGAATTTTACACAAGACAATTAGCCAATCAAGTAGGTGACTAGAAAGGTGTTAACGGGGTTATGCCTCTAGAAAAACGAGGTTTATTTTAATTAGGTCTGTGCAAAAGCACGGGGAACCTCCCTCAAAGTACCAATACTGGCCTGGCTGAAAGATTGGCGAACTTATAAGGTGTAATTAATCCCGGCTAATCTTACCTTTTAGGGTTTGAAGGAAGATTTGATGAAAACAGTAGGAGCTATCCTGATTAGATAAAATAATAACCAATCTAATCTTGCAAGAGCATACGCTAAAGTGTTTCCTTCTCTCACTCTCCAGGTAGCGACCTTGTCAGGCCTTAATCAAGATAATAATATGGATGTATTTACTGAACCCGCTTGTTATACTGAGCACGGGAACGTTGGTCCCGCTCCAACTTATAATTGTTATAAGTCCGAGCAGGGAATAGGAGAATATCTGGATTCTCACGCCGCTCAAACGAAGAACAAGCATGCTGATGCATCTTCTTCGGGTGTATTAGTTATCGAAAACTGTTTCTCGGTTCACTCTACGTCCTGGGTATTAGATACCGGATCGAGATCCCACATATGTAATATGTTATGTGGGCTACGTAAAGGTAGAGAACTGGGAATGGGTGATCATTCCGTAAGAGTAAGGAATGGTGCAGATGTTGCAGCCAAGGCAGTTGGCGAATATCATCTTGTATTACTAAATGGTAATACATTGATTCTGAACGAATGCTATTACATTCCGACCCTGATATGCAATCTTATATCAGTTTCTTTATTAAGTAAATATGGATATAATTTTGTAGTACAGGATAATGTTATGAACATCTTCCTAGATCAAAAGTTGATTGAATCATGCTCGTTAAATAATGGTATATACGTTCTAAATCAAACTACAGTTCTTAATGTACAGAACACACACAAGAGGAAGAGTTCAGAAACGAATGAATCCTACTTATGGTATTGTAGACTAGGTCATATCAATGCGACACGACTAGCTAAGTTACATAAAGATGGATATTTGAATACGTTCGAATTATCATCTTATGAAACTTGCCATTCATGTCTTAAAGGCAAAATGACCAAAACTCCGTTTAGTGGACACGGAGAAAGAGTTAAGGAACTCTTAGGACTGGTACATAGTGATGTATGCGGTCCCATGTCTACACATGCCAGGAACGGTTCTTCCTACTTCATTATATTCACTGACGATCTCTCAAAATACGGACATGTGTTCCTGATGAAACACAAGTCTGAAGCTTTTGAGAAACTCAGAGAATATAAGCACGATGTGAAGAACCAAACGGGTAAAAGTATTAAGATCCTTCGATCTGATCGAGGAGGAGAATACTTGAGCAATGAGTTCGTGGATTATTTAAAAGAGAATAGGATTCTCTCTCAGCTTACTCCTCCTTATACACCACAGCACAATGGTGTATCAGAGCGGAGGAATCGCACCCTATTAGATATGGTGCGCTCTACGATGAGCACCGCAGAGTTGCCTATTTCCTTTTGGGGTTATGCGCTTGAGACGGCAGCATACCTATTGAATCTAGTTCCATCCAAATCTGTACCCACCACACCATATGAGATATAGAGTGGGAAGAGACCATATTTTAAAAGAGTTAAGATATGGGGTTGTCCGACCTATGTCAAAAGGCAAAATCCGGACAAGCTCGAGGCACGATCAGTTCTTTGCAAGTTTGTAAGATATCCAAAGAATTCTCAAGGATATTTTTTCTACCACACTGAGGAGCAAAATGTGTTTGTTTCTCAATATTCCACCTTTTTAGAAAAGGAATTTCTTGCAAAAGAAATTAGTGGCGAAGAGGTAGAGCTGGAAGAAGTTCCAGCAGCACAAACTACAACTAATGATTTATTGGAACCAGAGAATTCGGTAGCACCTAACGAACCCAGCCTCTCCGCCGATCTAGTAGGGTTTCTCTTTCACCTGAGAGATACTACGGTTTTCTCGTTGATGGTGGGAGCGAGGATTGCATCATGGAAGATGATGACCCGACTAGCTTCGAGCAGGCCATCACGAGTGGTGACTCTATGAAATGGCTGGATGCAATACGATCTGAGATGGAATCCATGTACACCAACAAAGTATGGACTTTGGAAGTTGCTCCTGAAGGGGTAAAACCCATTGGGAGCAAATGGATCTTTAAGAAGAAACTTGGTGTAGATGGAAAAGTTGAGACTTTCAAAGCTAGACTTGTTGCGAAGGGTTTTCGTCAACGACCAGATGTGGATTATGACGAAACCTTTTCTCCAGTGGCTATGATTAAGTCCATCCGGATCCTACTTGCCATTACTGCATACCATGACTACAAAATCTGGCAGATGGATGTTAAGACCGCCTTTTTAAATGGTGATTTAGAAGAGTACGTGTACATGACACAGCCATAGAGCTTCGTAGACAGTGGGAGCAGCGGAAAGGTGTGCATGCTGCTTAAATCCATCTATGGGTTAAAGCAAGCATCGCGGAGTTGGAACATCTGTTTTGATGTTGTAGTCAAAGAGTTTGACTTCATCAAAAACATAGATGAACCTTATATCTACAAGAAGATTGCAGAGAGTAAGGTTGTCTTCCTCGTATTATACGTGGATGGTATGCTCTTGATAGGAAATGATGTTCCTATGTTTCACTCGGTCAAGCTCTTCTTATCACATAAATTCTTAATGAAAGATCTAGGTGATGCCTCCTGCATTTTGGGAATTAAGATCTATAGAGATAGATCTAAACGGATACTGGGATTATCCCAATCCAGGTACATTGACACCATACTAAAGAGGTTTAGTATGGAAGAATCCAAGCGTGGGTATTTACCCACGATCTCTGGACTCACACTCTCTAAAGAGATGTCTCCCAAGACTGATTTGGAGAGAGCTCGCATGCAAAGGATACACTATGCTTCGGCAGTAGACTCTATCATGTACGCGAAGCTATGTACCAGACCCGATTTAGCATACTCACTAAGTGTAGTGAGTAGGTATGAAATAGATCCAGGAGAGAGTCACTAGACAGCTGTGAAGAACATTCTCAAGTACTTGAGAAGGACTAAGGAGATGTTCTTGGTGTATGGTAACGGAGAACTCCAGGTGGAGTCCTTTACCGATTCGAGCTTCCAAAGTGATAAGGACAACTCTAAGTCGCACTCGGGATTTGTCTTTACCCTCAATGGAGGGGCAGTATGTTGGAAGAGTTCCAAACAGGAAACCGTGGCAAACTCGACGATGGAGGCTGAATACATCGCTGCCAACGATGCTGCCAAAGAGGCTGTCTGGATGAAGAAGTTCATCACTGAACTTGGTGTGGTTCCGTCCATTGAGCATCCAATACCTTTGTATTGTGATAACAATGGAGCTGTGGTTTTGGCCAAGGAACCCAGGTCCCATCAAAAGTCCAGACATATTCTGAGGCGGTATCACCTGATCCAGGAGATAGTTGATCACCGGGAGATTGAGGTCAGGAGAGTTGATACGAAGGACAATACTGTGGATCCACTCACGAAGGCCATACCCCAGATACAATTTGAGAGACTCTTCGGGATGTTGGGTATGAGATACTACAACAGCTGGCCTTAGTGCAAGTAGGAGATTGTTAGTTATGTATATGCCCTAGAGACCATTATTGTACATATGATGTATATTATAGTGGATGTTTGGATATATATAGAGAGGACTTTCTTGCTCAATATGATAATATGCTATTTGGTTACACTTTGTCTTAACATGTTGACTTGTATTGGTTTACTGTCTTGCTCTCACATGTTGATAAAGCCCTTGGGATATGTACTTGACTACTAGGACTATGATGAGATCATACTAGTGGAGCTAGGGTAGTCAATGAGTACATCCTAAAACTGTTCCTAGTCGAGAGTGTATCGAGACAGGGCATCGATACACCAGAGTAGACTAGCGTATACGCATCTTGTCCCATATGATGGGCGATGGATGATCCCATATCCATTGGTGTTTGACATCAAAGATGGTGTACGGGTGCTCAGTGGAGACAGGGTATACTGAACGTACTCGCCGAGAACTCCTAGATGGATTTATACCTATCATCAGATAACAGTTCTCTGGTGACACTGATACAGGTTAGTCTATAGACCCGAGATCGTCATAGAGTCTTGTGTGATTCCCACTGTACTTTGATTTCCACCTTACCACATCCAAGAGGGCGTGCAAAATGGTGGCTTTTGGGTACAGTCCCGAATCACATGGAGGCAATGAGCGATAGGAGGGGTTTCGTATCTCCCGGTATAGGGAGTTGATGTTGTGCTGTGTTCAATAAGCTATAACTGGAAGTCCCTGGCCAGGGCTGATATGGAGTGCTACTGGAAAGAGTTATCAGTAGTTTCTCGACCTGTTATGAGCCTCACATCAACACGACTTATCGGTTACTGGGGTCTGACGTTTACCACCCCTAGACTGGATATGCGACATATCAGACGAAGAGACCAGACTGTACGGGAGTGTTACTGATTGGATTCACAGGAGAATGTACAGGCTTGCTTGTTGATCTTCTCATCGCTCAATACCTGGGTGGCTGTTACGTTTAGCTGACCGCTTGCAGCTTTTGGGTGTTTGATATGATCATCACCTACTGCCGGCATATTGACGATTCTTTAGAGTCCTACGCAGAGGTTTCCTGGCTCAGGCAAAATGGAGTAGGTGCACATATGTAATATGTGCGGGACCGAGAATAATATGATATGCGATACCGTATTCTATTCTCGCGATATGTGATATCGGCCGGGTATATGTGATATAGCCGGGTCATCGGATCAAGTGTTGATTCGATGAATTGGTACATGTTATATTAGTCGGTTATATGCAATATAGCCGGATTGTCGGATCAAGTGTTGATTCGATAATTTAATGTATAATTATATATGTGATATATTACATTACGTCAACTAATATAATCTCGCTTTATTAATTCTTTTTCTCACTGGATAATACATTGATGTATATGCGATATATTAATTGTATTATTTTCTTTTGTTACAAAATGTATTATATATGTGATATATAATATTGTAACATGTTAGGGTTACAAATGCAACATGGTTATTGAGTTTAAACCAAGTTAGAGTTTGTATTAGGGTTAGCTTTTGGGATAGCTTTTGGATGAGCTTTCATGAAGCTTCATGAAGGTTTGACTTTTGTCTTCATCCTTGATATTTTGTGTAGATATTTGTTAACCCGAACCAAACCCTTAACCATAGTTTATTCTCTACATAAGTTAAAACCTTCATTCTTAACTCATGGTTGCAATTGAAACCACAACAATAATTCATTATTCATCACAAAAGGTTTTGCTTTTTCTTCTTCTTCTTGCTCTTGAAAAAGCTTGCAAGCTTTTTGAGTTGTGGTGATTAATAGTGAGAAATTGAAAACAAAAGAGAGTAATATTCCTACTTCATCATCCTCATCTATTCTAGCCACTTAGATTAGGGTGTTCACTTCTCTAATTACTTCATTACTGAAGTGTAAGCTTGGGTTAGAAATTCTTCAAGGTAGATCATCTTAGATCAATAAAACTTCGAGCGAGATGCATCATTCACCTCTTTGAGCCTCACAAGAGTCGGAGTTCTTGATGATCGCAGCGAAGTGACCTCAACATGAAGCTTATGAAGCGAAGGAACGGACTACAAAAGTTGTAATCCCAAACTCTTAGATATTAAGTTGTTAACATATAGTTTTGTTTGATTCTCTAGTTAAAAGTTCCTAGGTTTAGGGTTATCTTCAATGGCAAAATTTTAACTTGGCATGGATGATGCCTCCCAAAACATTGTTGCCATTGTAGGTAACCCAGCATTAACTTGCTTAAACATTTCCACAACCTTCTCCGTCTATGGACTTGGTTTGTTGGGCCTCAGCCGATTTGGAAAAGGAGCTTTATTAACAGGGGTTGGGTCCAACACTTGGGGAGAAGTTTGCGGAGATAGAATGGATCCCAAAATTGGAGTTGGGGTAGCCTGAGAGGGTGATCCATTCAAGGAGGTGGACTGAGAGTTCAAGCCCGGTGGAGAAAAGAGAATAGGCTCGGAAGAAGATGTTTGATTAGAAGAAGTAGAAGTAGTAGCCGGGGTGTCAGCGAAATCATCAACTTGTTCTCCAACATGGTTGTTCAGCATTCTTTCCGATCTCAACGTAGTTACGGCACTCACATTATGATTTTGTTGGTTAAGAATAGTGTTAGCGTTTTGTGGGTGGCCGGGATTTGGTAGAGCTTGAAATGAAAGTTTTCCTTTCTCTCTTTCACTCATCGCGGAGTTTAGCTATGCAATTTGTGCTTTGATAGATTTGATGCTTTCACCGTGAGAAGCAGTGTGTTTTACTAACGTTTGGATAGAAGAAATTAAACTAGCCAACGTTTGCGCGGATTGTTTAATAAAAGCTTCTAAACTTCTTTCGAGTGCAGAGATTTTGTCAGTACCGGCAGGAGGAGCATTATTTTTTGGTTGGAAAGAATTGTAATAATAGGCAAAGTTGTTAGCCGGATTTTGGAATGATTGCGGTTGAAAGGGCTGCTGAATTTGTTATGGCGGTTGTTGTTGCTATGGAGGAAGCCTTTGGTAGTTATTTTGACTTTGGAACTTATTTGAAATTTGGTTTTTAGTTTGGTTTTGGTTCCAAGCAAAATTAGGATGATTCCTCCATCCCTGGTTTTATGTGGATGAATAAAGATCGTTTCTAGGTCGTTGCTGGAAAGCAGCATTAGTTTGTTCTTGACCTTGAGACGGAGAACTCAAAGGACATTCTTCAGTTAAATGTGACGAGTCAAAATAGCAACCACACACGGTTTTGGGGAGAGTAACTTGGTTTAGGAAGGCTGAAGAGAATTTTCTCTCAATACCTTTGAGCTTCTTTTGCATTGCAGCCATTTTGGTTTTCATTACGATGGAACTGGCAAGCTGATGGATACCTGCCCTAGATGAAGACGAAGATGGTGTTGTTGGCCTTGTGCTCTCCCACTCTAGTGTTTTTTCAGAGAAATCTTCAAGAAATTGACACACCACCTCGACGGATTTTGACATGAAATGACATTGACAAATGGTTTCTAGGATTTGTTTTATCGCTGGATTAACACCCTTATACATAATTTGGCAAAGTTGTCATTTTTCGAATCCGTGATGAGGGCATTGGACAAGGAGATCTTTGAACCTTTCAAAGCATTTCGAAAAGGGTTCGTTAGGAAGTTGGGCAAACTGGTTGATCTCGCTACTAATGCAAGCAGACTTATGATTATGATAGAATTTCTTAAAGAATGCTTTAACAAATTCATCCCAATTGGTGATGGAATGTGAGGAGGTGCTATAAAGCCACTTTTCTGTGAGATTGCATAAGATAAAAGGGAGAATACATAATCGTATAGCATCCCCTGAAAGTTTGGTTGTGCTCATCATTGCACATACGTTTTAAATTTTAGTTATAAAAACGTAGGTATCCTCAGATTCAAGCCCATGAAATTTAGGTAACAAGTTGATGATGTGGGGTTTAATTTTGAAATTATTCCCATTAGCTGGTGGAAGAGACAGACACATAGGAAGGGGTCCATGTGTGGGGTAGCATCGATTTTGGAGAGCAATGCATGGTGGATTTTGAGTTTGCACACCTAGGGGTGGTGACAACGTGTTGTTGTTAAAACCCGGTGGAGGTCCGTCCATCTCGGGAGACGTTGTAGGTGGAAGAGAAAAAGAAGGTAGTAACATTTCAGAAAATATAAAATATTATTTTTGGAATTTAAATAATAAAATAATAAATTTTATGAATATTATAAAAGTATGGAATTTAGTATTAATGGAATGGTATAATTATATACATATAATTTGGAAAATAATTGGAATTTTAAAATGAATTATCATTTATGGAAGCATTTGATTGATTTGAATTTTTATGAATTAATATATAATTAATTTTAAATAAAGTGATATTAAACTTGACTGGTATTTCACTAATTATGTATTAAACCATGTTTATGTATTATGACATGCAACATTCCATTTTGTAACATTTGTTCACATATTATACCATTTCTTCATCTTTTTCTCTTTTGAATTTGCTTTAAAAGAAAAGAAAATAGAATAAGAAAAAGAAAAGATATGAGATGGGGGACATAGGAGACATGGGAGTATGGGCAAGTATGGCTGTGAGAGAGTGAGAGAGAAGGCTCTACAACCATGTCCACTTTTCTTTATTTCCTTTTTCTTCATTCCTCATTTCTTCACCTCCTTCCTCTTCATCTCCTTCACCTCTTCCTCCACTTCTCCTACCACCATGCACCACCCCCAAAACTTCATCAAAACTCCATATCACCTTCATAAAAAAAATTCATCATCTCATCCTATACCGGATGGTGGGATCAAGTTCTTGTTTTGAACACTTTGGACCATCTAGGAATTTTCTTGACTTGCTCCTTTGAGATAAAACACTCACCTTTCTTCAAGTTTCTAAGTTTTCTTACCTTCACAACTAGTTTAGAGTTAATATAAACATGTTTTATGAGTTTAGAATTTCCTAGGGTGGCCTCTAGTGGATAAAACTTGTAGTGAAGGTGTAGTAGAGGATATAGAGAATGACTAGTGGCCTAGTGGAGATGGTAGCCTTGATTAAAATGAGTTTAGAATATTCAAAGACGAACTTAGAATTTTCCGACATCGGTTTTTCTTTGACTTTTGATATTCAAATGGAATCTGGGATGACTCAAGAACTCTGAAAACTTATTAGCAGATACAATGATATGTGCAGACATATAGAAAGCCACCCAAGAAACCCGATCCCAAACCCCAATGTTGAGGCCACCGTTTTATTCATTTTGGTCGCAATTTTCCGCCCAATTTTAGAGTTAGGGTCTAAAACTTGGTCTATAGCTCACTCATCAGATAACTAGACCTACCCTATATACAAAAAAGTGTAATTTCACTTTAGGTAGAATCTGGAGTCATTTTACTTATTTTCTGTCGATATTTTCCGACTTTTGAAACTTGGTTTTTGATATTTGAGTTTTGACTTGGTCTTTTGACATTCGTACGTCAACGTCGATGGTTGTTTTGTTATTTTAGCACGCGTTGACCATAAGTTCTAACCTATGTGCGCTTCGGTTGCCGTATCGGTTTTCGGATTTGATTTTGATTTCAATACGATATGCATTGATTTGTAGGTACATTCGTGTAGACTTCCAGGGTGACAAAGGAGAGGAAGGCATTCCTCGACTTCGGCTAGAGCGAGGATGGTAGGTGAGTAGATGTATATCTACGGGGGAAGTCGGGTCGTATAGCACCCCTGCAACCGTAGGACTAGGATACTAGGTATATAGTTATATATATAAATATTAGATATGTTTAACTAGCTAATAGGGTTCTAGGATACTATAAGCAATAGTAAGTATACTCGTAGGGAGGAATATCCTTAGCTCTTATTTCTCTTAGCCTTGAGCCATTTGTATATATGCTGTCACACACACACACACACACACACATATTTGAGGATAATTTCGATATAACATCATGAAATAAGGATATAATATGCTATGATGACACGAGTCGATATGATATATTATATGATGATATGAGACGATACATATTCATGATGCGATACGAGATGATATGACATGTGACTATATATGACGAAATGAGATGATATGATGCACGTGATGACAGATCCGTACTCTTGATTTGATGATACCGTACGATCGATTATACTGTATGTGATATTATGAGGATGGATCGCCGACTTATGTATGTATCGACACGGAAAAATATTGTTTTTTAATCACTTAAGTAGACATTAGGATATATTTAAAGCCATACCTATTTTCAAAACTAACGAATCGTTATTCACTTTTAAATGACAACCTCGAGAGATGCTACAGATTTTCAAATGGTATCTTTTTCTCAAAAACACCATAGCCCCCATTTTCAAAAACAACGATGCGTACTATTTTAAACTATAACTGTATGGCTCATATGTAATTACGTATTTTATACTGTTTGCGTTTATGCTTTCCTCTTTCTATTACGCTCTTATTATTTTCATTTGCGACATACATACTACGTTCCTTATCCTTATCTTTGTATGACTTCGTCTGCTAGGACACACGCACCATTACCGATGATGCGCATGTTGCATGTACACATACTCACCGGCTCACACACTCATCATCGGTAATTGCCATGCCACGTACACATTAAAAATCGCTACTTTACCGTATCGCCTTATAACCGGTAGCATTTTAGTTATTATTTAATAAACCCGTACCTCACTTACTAGTTCAGTTATCATATTTCCTTACATAGTTAAACTCCACGCTCAAATAAACACACTGGTTATGCATTACAGATTTGTTCTGTGCCTGTACATATTGTTTCATGCTTATTAGATTCGGTTTTCATGAGATTTCTGGATTTGAGGAACAGCAGATATATTTAAAATCTTATGAATTATTTAAAAAAACACAGTTTTCTCTTCATATGATATTTGGCTTCCACCATGAGTTTTCTCAGTTCTGAGTTTTGTTCATATCCGATTCTAGGATAGAGGAGGCACCGTCTGCAAGTACACGGTGGACCCAGTACGGTACCCCGTGGCAAGAAGATCATATAGAGAGACGTTGAGTCTGGCAGGGGAACACTACCTATCGGTGACAGTACAGGACTCGGCGGAGATCCGGAGGATACCGACCGGAGTGATATGAGACAGATGGATATGAGGGCCGATCCGATGAGAAGGCGCCTAAGATATGAGGATTTACGTATCGATGCTGGACACGGGTTTTTATGATGATTTTCGAGTGCCGATGGTTGACACTCAGGTTTTATGATGATTTGATGTGTCGTTGATGGGCACACGTTGGATGATACATATATATATACTTATGTAGGACACAGATGGCATAGTATCATATATTACCACATGCACGATATTATTTATTATTATTATTATACTTATGTATATACAATCACCCTTGTTACCACACGATATTATATTATTATATTACTGTATGACCTAGGAGATCGTCATACATTTGATTTCTACTTGATGATGTCTTCTACTCACGAGTTGGCAATTCACCCCCATTGTGCCACAGTTTTCTTGCAGGATCGACCGCTCGGATTCAATAGCGGCTTGCTGGCACATTGCTCCTTTCTGGGTGATTTGCATTGATAGGTGGGTTATAGTACAGAGCGTAACCACCGTTGTATATTCATTATTCATTTGTATCTAGTTAAAAGCTCTATCAACCAGACTATGTATATTTGGTAAACCTAGAGACCGGTTTGTATATTCTTTGTATTTCGAGTCGAGACTTGTATATATTCTTACATTTGATTTGATAGTATTTTGGTTTTCTATATTCTTTTCTGTGATTGATTTTCGCCTTGGGCGTCGTATATTCTTATTTGCGTGGTTGTGATTCCGCCAATTGGCGAAGAACTAGCTCCCGCTTGGGGATGCCATATTATTATTGCATATGTATTGGTTTTTGGATCAAAATTTACGAAGGAGGTGCTGCCCAAATTTCAAATGACGAAAATGTCTTCAACTATAGTATACATCCCACTTGTATTTTCATATAACATTACTTATACTTTCTAAGAAAGAACTTGATTATATTATACCTTTATTTCAAAACTTCACCTCCATTATTTTCCTAAAATGGTTTAGATTTCTGGGCTTTCGGCTTACTTGGGTTACGGTAAGGTCCTATAGACGTTCACATGATTCAAGTGCTGGTCACGTGCCAATTCCGGGTCATGACAAATTTGGTATCAGAGCGTTAGATTTAATCTTGGTTCGAGTCTAAGTTTGACTATATGGAGTCTAGGGCGTATATATTTCGGAACGTAGGCTTGACCTTACGGAACTTAGACATGACTGAGGGGGTATTAGACCCGAACTTTCGTTACGTAGGTTGACCTTGGTTGATGGAGTAAGTAATTCAAGTAGAGTAACGTACCGTGTGTATGTTCCGCGGCATATTTACGATACGCTGCTCCGCTTAAGTAATCCATCTACCCTCATCGATATTTGATTGTGGTTCCTATTACCTTGGCTATGCGAGCTGAGAGGGCTGCGACTAGAGATGCGATCAGAGCGAGCTCGTCAGGGACGAGGACTGACTAGAGCGTTATTCCGGTGACGTAGGAATGTACTGATTTATTGCTTTTACTAGGATTTCTCGTTTGACATGAGCGTTCGGGATCTGCGCTGGATGATCGGGCCATCGCTTGGGGCCAGCCAGATTGAGAGGACTGTTGACATACATCCTACTCTAGAGAACATTGTGTCGTTTGCCATGCAGACAGATGAACCGGCTGTTGCTGGGATTGATGTGATATCGCCTCCAGAGTTTATAAGCTGAAACCACATGAGCTTACAGGTAGGAATATGACAGAAGATCCCTAGTCATGTTTTGATAAAGTAGCTAGGATAATTTATTTGTTTGGATGCCCTGATGCAAGATCAGTTAGGTTGAATAACTCCAGATCGAAGGGTCTTGCTCAGACATGGCATCAACCGATCGAGAAGGGACGAACAGTGCATATTTCTCCAACGGAATGGACAAGTCCTCGAGAACACATTTCACCAGAATTCTTCCACCGAGTGTTGGAGACACTGAGTTCATAGCTTCGAGTCTCTGTGAGAGACACTGGATATTATTATAGCCGAATATTGAATTGTAGTCATCGCAGCTAGCAAAATATGATTTCGAATCGGTCGATATTGAAGGAGTGGGCTAAGAGATTCTTGCGAGACCTCAATTAGCAGTTATTCCTTTCCATTGATACTTAAGATTGGATATGTATGTAGAGACATTGGATACAACTACATTTTCAAAGGAAAGTTATGATGAGATTGTAGCTGTTCCGAAAAGGTAGCGGATTAAGTAAAGAGTGCCAACTTCTGGGCAGTCTGGCAGAGATGATGTCGGAAGAGACCGTGGCAGGTTCTTCCCAATATACTTCAGCAATAAGGATTCAAACCCAGGATCGAATATATGGCACGAATTCGGAGGGCCAGATGTTGCAGGCAATGATGTTCTACCTTACGAGTGGCCATGTTAATTGGCCAGGAGATGTTCAGAGAGGCGTCAGAACGGCGTCAGAGTGGGACTATTTCCGTCGCTACTCCTTAATGGGATTTTGAGCCAAGGAGTCATGCAATTGGTGATCCACAGAGAAAAACGAGGACCTATGGGTAGAGGACGCCAGGTTATGGGCAGAAAGCAAGAAGGAGTTCTTGTTGTACCAGTTTGGGTGCACCGGCACCTTTCGACATTGAAACAGGTGTATCTCAATGTCATTTATTTTTTATTTGTATTTAGTATCCGAGTATCACGCTTATATCTTTTTAGACTTTTGAGTTTTGATGATCTAGTTTCATGATTGATATTTTCGTACACCGTAGTTGCACTTGATTTATGTTTTTATACACCCATTGCATTTTATTTATATTTTGTGCATATTCATTGCACTTGATATCGATTTTATTATTAGATATATGTATGCCCTAGAGGCTATTATATGTATAATAGATGCTTGGACATGTATATATATAGATTTCTTTCTTGCTCGACATGATAGTATGCTATCTGGTTTACTTTATCTGACATGTTGACTTGATCATGCTTTTATTCATTTGCATATGTTGATAAAGCCCTGAGGATATTTGCTTGACTACTGTGACTATGATGCGGATCATACTAGTGGGGCACGTGTAGTTTATAAGCATATCCTTGAACTGTTCCTAGTCATGGGTGTATCGAGATGGGGCATCGATATTCCAGAGTAGACTAGCGTATATCATTCCTATCCCATATGATGGGCGATGGATGATCCCATATCCATCTGGTGTGCTGACACCAAAGATTGTATGCGGGAGCTCAGTGGAGACTGGGTACACTGAACGGACTCACAGAGAACTCCTATATGGTATTATATCTATCGTCGGATAGCAGTTCTCAGGTGACACTGGTACAGGTTAGTCTGGAGACCCGAGATCATCATAGAGTCTTGTGTGTCCTCCCAATGTACTTTGATCTCCACCCTACCACGGCTCTACTGAGTCGTCCAAACAGGTGGTCTTTGGGTACAGTCCCGAGGCACATGAAGGTAATGAGCGATAGGAGGGGTTTCGTCTCTCCCGATATTAGTGGTTGGTGTTGTGCTATGCTTGATTGGCTATAACAAGAAGTCCTTGGACAGGGCTACTGAGATTTACTGATAAGCGTTATCAGTAGTTTCTCGATCTTTTATTAGCTATACACCGGCATGACTTATTGAGTTATTAGGGTCGACGATACCATCCCTAGACTCGATATGCAACATATCTGACGAGGAGACCGGACTGTACGGTAAGTGTTGCCAGATGGCTCGACGGGAGTTTTGACAGCTTTGCTGGTTTTCTTCTGATCGCTCAATACCCGGGCGGCCGTTATGTTTAGCTGACCGCTTGCGGCTTGTGGGTGTTTGATATGATCATCACCCACTGCCGGCGTATTGACGAGTCTTAGAGTCCCATACAGAAGTTTCCTAGCCCAGGCAAAAAGATGTGGTGTGCATATGAGATATACGTGGGGACCCAATTGAATACGACTATGTGATACCGTATGTTAAACGGGCGTTTTTCTATTGGTCGGGTCGTATGTGATATGACCAGATTGTTAAATCAATTGTTGATTTAACATTTTGACTTTTAGTTTTATTTTTATTCTTTATTCAAACCCTTTTTATTAAAGAGGAAGAATGCATGAATGTATGCACATGTTGATGTGCATGCATACACATGTTGATGTGCATGGATACATAATGCAAAAGTATCATGGTTGATGATACATCTTTGAAGGCAATATAAGACTCACATGGAACTATAATATATATATATATATATATATATATATATATATATATATATATATATATATATATATATGTATGTATGTATGTATGTATGTATGTATGTATTTGTTTTAAAACAAAAGGTAAAGAAAAAGATTAATCCATGGTTATCTTTCTACACTCTTCCAAAAGTAAACCACACTTCACCTACCTTTTAACCTTGGATTAATCTTTTCTTTTGGGTTTTAACTCACTTACTAAATATCTAGATATTATAAGAACCATGGTTTGAATGGAGATAGAAAATATATATTCTATCTTTTCTATTTTTCATTCAAGCTTAATCATTTCATTTTGACAAAAGCTTTTTCCTTCATCATCTTCTTCATCCAAGCTTTTTTGATTTTTCCAATGTGGGAGAGAGTTAAAAAGAAAGGGTTTTGACAAAAGAAAACACACCACTTCATCATTCTACTCTAATCTAGCCAATTAGTTTAGAGTATTTAGCTTCATCTTCTTCTTGCATCAAGTGAAGCTAGAAGCTCGGACCAAGTGGACTTCGGGTGTATCATCATGGATAAGGGAGCTCACTAGCAAGCCTTTCCAACCTCTCAACGATCATAGGAGTCATAGAAAGAGGACTACAAAGGTTGTATTCCTTTCACTTAGTGATAGAATGGTTTTTGTATGAGATACATGTGTTGTTACCCTAGTATTCTAATTAAAGATCCTTGCTATGTTTGCTTAGCACCTCTATATTTTTTAACGTGGCATGTGTGATTCTTCCATAACTACAGTAGGTGCTAGGTAACCCTAACAATGGTATCAGAGCCAAGCTAGAATTCTGGACACGGTATTAGAACTAATTCGAAAACGAAATCGACTCCGAAAATACGATATTACGGACCCTAAACTTGCTCTCTGTAAAATTATTAAAAAGTCGTCTAAAATTTTTTTAAACAACTGCAGAGTGATATTTGGGACAATATAAGAACACTGGGGAAATACGGAGGGGAGTGCTCGGAATTTGGCCGAGCCCTAAGCCCCGAAAACCGAGCAGACCGGCCCCCTAGACTCCACTCCCCCCCTCCCGTATTGCTCCAGTACTCTGTTGTCTTCATTTTGGGGTTTCTAGTATTGTTTGTTTAGCCCAATTTTCATATGATGATTGTTTAGACCTGGGGATATTTCGTAGTGCTTCGTAGTCGTTAATTCTAGCACTGTATTGGTAACCTTGACAATCTTTAGCTTTTCGAACGAAGTTCAAAACCCCACATTTTGACCCCACTGAAATTTCCAAGTGTTGTAATTTTCCTAAGTTAACTTTATATTCAACAGTCGCGCAAGTATCCTATGGACCCTCTAGAAGACCATAATAACCTTAACTCGATTCTATGCCCACGGAACCGCGATCGAACCTTCGGGTTTGCCGTAGTTCCGTGGTGTCATAGGTGAGGCGTTGGTTAACTCCTTCTATGGCTGGACCATAGACACTCTGGCGCGTTTTTGAGTATTTGTAACTTTGCTCAAGTGTTTAGCTCTTGGGGTAAAATGTGGGTGTATGTTGATTCGATCGAAATGTTAAACATCGTCTTGATATTTAAGATTGTGATAATTGTAATTGTTGTTTTTCACTTTCTTTTCTGCGACCGTAAGTGTAGTATGTGTTGTATCGCCGGTTTTGTTTCTATACATCAACAACAATCGGGATACGCATACTTGCTTACGTTGATTATATGAGATATTATGTGTTGCTGAGATATGATTTGCAGGATTGTCGTGATCGAATAGCCGGGGGTTTTATGTGAGATGAGTGTGTTTGTTTTCATTCATGTTAAAGTCAATTGTATGCAATATTCTTTTATTTGGGGCACTTCCGGGTTGAGAATGATGTCACTATTATTGTATATTATTTATTTTTCCGCATTAGGATAGACCCAAGGAGGGGAGCACAAGTGATCAGGTGCTAGGGTTCAGTAGGAAGTCATCTCGAGGAGTCGAGACCGGGTCTCCTAAACTCTAGAATTGGCAGGATCACTTGCCGCTCTCGTAGGGGTCTAGAGGTGTGGGCTTGGCTATTTATCGCGACCGTTGAATCCGTATTTTCTATTGCTGGCTGAATACAAAATATGGACCTCCTAGATATCCTTTTTCATTTTCATATGTGCTTCTGCTGCTGTTGATATTCTGTAATGTGATTACTTAGTATCTGAGACGAATGTATTATTATTATATATATGATATATAATAAATGTTGCTTATATTTTACTCCCGCGCTAGTCCCGCCCTGCTATGCCGTTAGTTAAGTAACCTAACGGTGCATAACGAGACACTGTGGTGAATGCGGATGGTATAAGTATACGTTCTATTATCGTTTCTTTTCTGTGATGGCTTAGGAACTTAAATGATGGGACTACATTAATAAGATTAATATAAAGTAAAAGAAACCTAAAAGATGTTGTAGAATCGAATTTGAAACCCACTCGGCCTTTTTATGAAAAATACAAGTTTCAAAAGATGCGAAGCTTAAGTCACTCCTTTTCTAAACTGTTTTGATTGTACAACAAGATCAAGTTCAAAGCGTTAAAGGTTTTCATAAAAACCATCCGCAACCCTCCGTCATTTTAGGAAGCAGAGTACTTAGTATTCGTGCTATGTATTTTGATCATAGTCAAGGCATAGTGTACGGTATCTAAGTGGTGTCTTCCTGCAAAGCATATGATACGATCAGTTAGGACATTCATGTGATTATGTTGATCATAGTCAAGGGTCATATGGGTGGGTCTAGTTAATCTCGAAATGACGGGTAGAACTTGACTAGTACTTATGATATGTTGACCATAGCCAAGGTCATAAGTAACTAGGGGTAAAAACCAAATCGGGAGTTTCAAGAGTTGAAATTTGCAATGAGATTGCATACCATCTATATGATAGTTGGATCCCGATCCCACTGTGAGTAAGAGTTACTCCCAGGAGAGTTTTGCACTTTACAATTAGTTAATCCAGTAGGTGTTTAGAAAGGTGTCAACGGGGTTTGACCTCTGGGAAATCGAGGTTTATTTTAATTAGGTCCGTGCGAAAGAACGGGGAACCTCCCTCAAAGTACCGACACTGGCCTGGCTGACCGGTTAGCGAAACTGTAGAATGTAATTAATCCTGGCTAGTTTTCTTTTCAGGTTTTGATAGAAAATTTGATAAAAGCAGTGGGAGATATCGATTAGATAAGATAATAAACAATCTAATTCTTTGCAAGAGCATTTCGCTGAGTGTATTCTTTTCTCTCTCCTATTGGCAGATACCGATGACGGGACTTAAGCTTCTACAAGAAAAAAACAAACTGACAGGACCGAATTATAAAGAATGGTTGAGGAACTTGAATATTGCACTTACATATGATAAAGTATCATATGTCCTCATAACCAAAGCCCCACCCGTCCCAAGACCTGAATCATCCGTTTCGGATAGGGAGATCCGAAAAACATGGGATATTGACTGCAACACGGCCAAGTGCCTCGCGCTTGCTTCTATGGACAACATCCATCAGAAACAGCATGAGAAGATGGATGTGCAATCCATCTTTCTTCATACAAAGGAGTTGTATGAAGAGCAATCTCGTACTTTGAGATACGAGATATCTCGAAAGTTGTTTCAGATGCGAATGGCCCCTGGTGCATCAGTAGGAGAACATGTCTTGAAAATGATTGGTCTTATAGAAGAACTTGAGGAACTGGGATGGACTATGGATAATGAGCAATATACAAATGTTGTTCTGCAGTCTCTCTCCCCCGCCTTTGCTCCATTCATAGTGAATTTCAGTATGAACGATTTGGAGAAATCATTGCCTGAACTTCTCATTATGTTGAGAAGTGCAGAGAGCACGCTGAAAACAGCGAAGACTCCCACTCTGCTTGTTGGGCCATCTTCCTCTTCCGTCCCAAAAGACAAGGCCAAGGGAAAGAAGAAGAAGAAACCCATCAAACCGAAAGGTGGAGTTAAAAAGGCGAAGGGGAAATACACATCTGGGGCCGCAGGAAGTGGAAAAGATGAATGTTTTTACTGCCACAATTCGGGACAATGGAAACGCAACTGTGCTGTGTATCTTGCTGATCTCAAGAAAAAGAAGCATGGTGATGCTTCCGCTTCAGGTGTGTTTGTAACTGCGAACTGTTTTTCAATTAACTCTGCATCTTGGGTATTAGATACCGGTTCTGGTTCTCACATCTGCAATTGTGTGCAGGGGTTGAGAAACAGTAGAGTTTTGAAGACTGGAGACCATGCTCTGCGGGTTGGAAATGGTTCCAATGTACATGTTGTATCCGTAGGAGAGTATCATCTGGGTTTGTCTTCGGGTTGTATATCGGTTTTGAACCCGTGTTATTTTATACCAAGTATGCTATGTAATATAATATATGTTTCTTTGTTGGACAATGAAGGATATCATTTTTTGTTGCAAAATAATATTATGAACATTAACTTGAATCAAGAGTTGATTGGGTATGGTACATTAAATAACGGTATTTACGTCCTGAACCAACACACAGTTTTCAATATACAACATACTAATAAAAGAAAATTTTCAGATATAAATGAAGCTTTTCTTTGGCATTGTAGACTTGGTCATATTAATGAAACAAGACTAAGCAAGCTACATAAAGATGGATATTTAAATCCTTTTGAATATAAATCTTATGCAACTTGTCAGTCCTGTATCAAAGGTAAAATGACCAAAACTCCGTTTACTAGACACGGAGAGAGAGCTGTGGAACTCTTAAGTCTCATACATAGTGATGTATACGGACCAATGTCTACACATGCTAGAGGCGGTTTTTCATACTTCATTACTTTTACTGATGATTTCTCAAGATTCGGACACGTGTTTTTAATAAAGCACAAATCCGAAGCTTTCGAGAAATTCAAGGAGTACAAACTTGAAGTAGAAAAACAAATAGGCTTGAGCATCAAGAAACTTCGATCGGATCGAGGTGGAGAGTACTTAAGTACAGAGTTTTCAGACTTTCTAAAAGAGAATGGGATTCTCTCTCAGCTCACTCCTCCTTACACACCATAGCACAACGGTGTATCAGAACGGAGGAATCGTACCCTATTAGATATGGTACGATCTATGATGTGTGATGCTGAGTTACCACTTTCCTTTTGGGGACATGCATTGGAGACAGCAATGTATCTGTTAAACAGGATTCCAACAAAGACCGTGTCTACCACTCCATATGAGATATGGAGTGGAAAGAGACTATCTCTTAAAAGAGTTAGGATTTGAGGTTGTCCGGCTTTTGTTAAAAAGCAGAATCCAGACAAACTCGAGACACGATCGGTCATGTGTAAATTTGTGGGATATCCAAAACATTCGTATGGATATCTATTCTACCATAAGGAGGAACAAAAGGTGTTTGTTGCTCAGCATGCCACATTTTTGGAAAATGAAATCTTTACAGACAGTACTGATGGCAATGCGGTAGAACTAGAAGAGGTTCTAGAGACAAATTACTCAGGAAGAATTGGTTGAAACTGATGTTGCAGTAGAACTTCAAGAATCTCAGCCGCTCCGGAGATCTAGTAGAACTTCTCGTCCACCGGAGAGATACTATGGGTTTCTCATTGATGGTGATAGAGAAGATTGCATCATAGATGATGATGACCCTACTAGTTTTCAGCAAGCTATCACGAGTGGTGACTCAGTGAAGTGGCTGGAAGCCATGAGATCCAAAATGAAGTCCATGTACACCAACAAAGTATGGACTTTGGACGTTGCACCTCCTGGGATAAAACCCGTTGGGTGCAAATGGATCTTTAAGAGAAAGATTGGTGTAGATGGACAGATAGAGACCTTTAAAGTAAGGCTTGTAGCGAAAGATTTTCGTCTAAGACCAGGACTGGACTATGATGAAACTTACCCTCTGATAGCAATGCTTAAATCCATTCGGATCCTACTTGCTATTGCTGCTCACTATGATTATGAAATCTGGAAGATGGACGTTAAAACTGCATTTCTGAATGGTGATTTAGAAGAATGCATTTATATGGATCAGCCAAAGGGCTTCATTGACAGTGGGAGCAGTGGGAAAGCATGTAGATTGCTTAAATCCATTTATGGATTAAAGCAGGTCTCACGAAGCTGGAACATCTGCTTTGATGATACAATCAAAGAGTTTGATTTTATCAAAAATATAGATGAGCCGTGCATTTATAAGAAGATTGTAGGGAGTACTGTCACATTCCTCGTATTGTACGTAGATGACATTCTCCTGATTGGAAATGATATTCCTATGCTACAATCGGTCAAACTATTCTTATCATAAAGGTTCTCCATAAAGGACCTGGGTGATGCCTCGTGCATTTTGGGCATAAGGATCTATAGAGATAGATCCAAGAGGTTATTGGGATTGTCCCAATCAAAGTACATAGATACCATCCTAAAAAGGTTTAGTATGGAAGGTTCCAAGCATGGTGCCTTTCCCGCTTATCATGGAATCACTCTCTCCAAAGACTTCTGTCCCAAGACTGATGAAGAGAGAGCTCGCATGAGCATTATACCCTACGCTTCAGCCGTAGGATCTATAATGTATGTGATGTTATGTACACGCTCTGATGTAGCTTATGCACTAGCTGTAGTAAGCAGGTATCAATCCAACCCAGGAGAGAAACATTGGATAGCAGTGAAGAACATTCTTAAGTACTTGCGAAGGACTAAAGAATTGTTCTTAGTGTATGGTAATGGTGATCTCCAAATGGAGGCCTTTACCGATTCCAGCTTCCAAAGTGATAAGGATGACAGCAAATCTATCTCAGGGTTTGTATTTACCCTCAATAGAGGGGCGGTTAGTTGGAAGAGTTCCAAACAGGATACCGTTGCAGACTCCACGATGGAAGCTGAGTATATTGCTGCAAATGATGCTGCCAAGGAAGCCGTCTGGATGAAGAAGTTCATCGCGGAAGTAGGAGTAGTTCTAACTGTTAGTTGTATGTATGCCCTAGAGGCCAGTATTGTACAGATGATGTATATTATATTGGATGCTTGGACATATATAGAGATGACTTTCTTGCTCGATATGATAGTATGCTATCTGGTTGCTCTTTATCTTAACATGTACACTTGTCTCTTTAAACTGTCTTATAGTTACATGTTGATAAAGCCCTTAGGATGTGTACTTGACTACCTGGACTATGATGTAGATCATACTAGTGGAGACATGGTAGTCGATAAGTACATCCTTCAAGGTCCCTAGTCGTGGGTGTATCGAGACAGGGCATCGATATACCAGTGTAGACTAGCGTATACGCTTCTCGACCCATGAGATGGGCGATGGATGATCCCATATCCATTGGTGTTTGACATTAGAGATGGTATACGGGTGCTCAGTGGAGACTGGGTACACTGGACGGACTCGCCGATAACTCCCAGATGGTATTATACCTCACGTCAGATGGCAGTTCTCAGGTGACACTTGTACAGGTTAGTCTGTAGACCCGAGATCGTCATAGAGTCTTGTGTGATTCCCACTGTGCTTTGATCTCCACCTTACCACGTCCATGAGGGCATGCAAAACGGTGGTCTTTGGGTACAGTCCCGAGTCACATGGAGGCAATGAGCGATAGGAGGGGTTTCGTCTCTCCCGGTATTGGGGGTTGATGTTGAGCAGTGCTCGACTGGCCGTAACAGGGAAGTCCCTGGCCAGGGCTGATCAGAGATTTGCTGGTAAGTGTTACCAGTAGTTTCTCGACCCGTTATGAGCCTCACATCGGCACGACTTATCGGTTATTGGGGTCTGACGTATACCACCCCTAGACTTGATATGCGACATATCAGACGAACAGACCGGACTGTACGGTAAGTGTTACTGGTTGGATTCACAGGAGTGTGAGCGGGCTAGCTCGTCGATCTTCTGATCGCTCAATACTCGGATGGCCGTTACGTTTAGCAGACCGCTTGCGGCTTGTGGGTGCTTGATATGATCATCATCTGCTACCGGCGTATTGACGAGTCTTTAGAGTCCTACACAGAGGTTTCCTGGCTCAAGCGAAACGAAATAGGAGCGCATATGAGATATGTGCAGGACCGAGAATAATGCGTGTATGTGATACCGTATTTCATTCTCGCGATGGATGTATCGATTGGTTATATTCGATATGACCTAGTTATCGAATCATTGATTCGATAAATCGATACATTGGATACTAGTCGGTTATGTGCGACATGACCGGATCATTGAATCAAATGTTGATTTAATGATCTAATGTATAATTATATATTTGATATATTACTTTGCATTAGCTAGTATTGGTTCACTTTAAATGGATTTTCTCACTTGATGTGCAAGAAGTATATGTGATATACTTTTGTGCACATATTTATATCATGTTTGATGATACTTGATAATTTAGTTAAGTGTATAGAATTAAACCATGGTTAATTTGATAATTAGGGTTTTGCATATTCATTTATTTATTTATTTGTTCATTTATTTATTTGGAAAAGATTTAGATAAGAATGGTGGCAATGTTTGTTTTTAGTTGAAGCTTCATGAAGCTTTGACTTCTTAACCATTCTTGTCTTCATGCTTAACCCTAACCCATCCAAGTAACCATGGTCTATTCTCTACACTCAACTATGGTTTGCTTATGATAAGTATTGAATTATTTTTTCATTTTAATTCAACACTTATCATATTCTTTCTTCTTCATCATCATCTTCTTCTTCAAGAAAGCTTGATGCCATCAATGGCAACTTGTGTTCTAAAGTGAGAAATCCAATTCTAAAGTGAACCCACCTCCTATTTCTTCACCCTCTACCTCTTGCCAAGTTGTTTTGGGTGTTTTCTTCACAAGTTTCACAAATTTGTGAAGTCGGAGCTTGAACTTGTGATGCCTCGACGTAGATCATCTTCGGCACGAAGCCGACGACCTAGTCCGCCCATTTCTCCGATCAAGCCGACGATCGAGTCCGGGATTCGAGATGGACAGCGAGAGGACACCTACGTGGAGCCAAGGAAGTGGATATCCGGATCTACAAAGGTGTAGCTTCCTATCTTTAGTTAAGTTGTTAACTAGATTCGTTTTTCGCCTAAATTTCTAGTTAACGATCCGTATTAGGGTTTCTCGGCACCCGTAAAATTTGAAATTGGCATGGTTG
The DNA here is from genome assembly GCA_030015575.1 of Agapanthus africanus. Taxonomy (NCBI): domain Eukaryota; kingdom Viridiplantae; phylum Streptophyta; class Magnoliopsida; order Asparagales; family Amaryllidaceae; genus Agapanthus; species Agapanthus africanus. Next base: position 459,530,487 of record CM057350.1, on the reverse strand, counting down.
ATGCCTTGTGAGACCTCTATAGTGTGCCTAGGAACCCTACATTGGTATCAGAGCCTAGCTAGAGCCTTAGGCGAAGTCTAGACGGAGTTTGAAGTCCGATCGACCCAAAACCCCAACTCAAATATTGCTCTCTGGACTTTTTCTAAAAAATGGGATTTTTCCATATTAAAAATTCTTAAAAATATCAGCATGAAGATATAAGAATTATGGTGCAAAACGAGCTCATGATTCGTCTAAACCACCGCGGAAACACGGCAGAAGCATGGCTTCTGCCGCGGTTCCGCCGCCTACTGTTCACAATGCGCAATAATTTTTGCACAGTAATTCCTCTTTTCTGGTGCTGAGTTTTATGGGAATTTTTAATATTTATTCAAGAGTTGAATTTTCTGGGATTGTTTTGGGGATTCGGTGTTTCGATCGGAGTATCAGATTTTGTCTATGTGGCTTTCCGGATAATTTTTGAATTTATTAAAAAGTTCGACCGGATATAAATACCCAACTTTTCCCCTGTCGGAAAATTTCCAAGTGTTGGATTTTTCCGTAGTTTAACGACGTTCTAAGTAGTGCAAGTAACGCGATGGTCCCTCTAGAAGACAACAAACCTTAACTCGATTATGTGACCGTCTTGAACTGCCCTTTGAACCTTTGGGTTTGGGGCAGTACGGCGTGCCACATGTGAGGCGTTGGCTTGACCCTTTTACGGCTGGACCGTTGGTACTGAGGCACGAACTGAATGTTGTTAGACTCATTTCATGTGTTGAGCAGTATCGGGAAAACTTGGGTGTTCGAATGTTCGATCGGAAAGTTTAATATATTCTATTTATCCGGAATGGGATACAATAATTGGAATTCACAAACAGTTATGAGATAACTGAATGAATGTTATAAATCTAGCGGTTTAGTTTCACTTGATATTGAAAAGAGTTTTCGATAATGAGACAAAAATGCGGGGTTTATAACTGTTAGGCATGTGATGTCTAAGTATTTCATTTGATTAGGCATGTGATGTCTAAAGAGGTTGCGGATTCCAACTGTTGTAGTTTTACACTTTCTTTTCTGTGACCGTAAGTGTAATATGTGATATCGCCGGTTTCGTTGCTATATGTCAACGACAATTGGGATGCACATATTTACTTACGTTGATGACATGTGATGTTATGTGTTGCTGGATATGTTATATTGGATCGTCGTGTTTGAATAGCCGGGGGTTTTTATGTGAGATGAGTGTTTTTCATTTTCATTCATGTAAAAACTTGTATGTAATATTCTTTTATTTGGGGCACTTCCAGGTTGCGGAAGTTGTCACCTTTTGTATATTGTTTACATTTCCGCATTAGGATAGACCCAAGGAGGGGAGCACAAGTAACCGGGTTCTAGGGTTCAGTGGGAGACCATCTCGAGGAGTCGAGTCCGGGTCTCCTAACCCTAGAATTGGTAGGGTTGCTTGCCGCTCTCGTAGGGGTCTAGGGGTGTGGGATTGGCTATTCATCACGACCGTGGAATCCGTGTTTTATACTGGCTCGTATTGAAAACACGGACGTCCTAGTATATCCAATGTTTCATATGTTTCTTCTGCTGCGGTATCTGTGATGTGATCATGTGATGTTCAGTGATAGATACAGTATATAGTATATATGATATATTATATATAGACGTTACTTATGTTTTGCACCCGCACTAGCCCTGCCCTGCTCTGTCGTTAGTTACCTAACCTAACGGTGCACGAGGGGACATCGAGGCGAATGCGGATGGCATAAGTGTACGTCGTATTTATCTGTGATGTTTAGGTATTTAAATGATGGGACTTCATTAATGTGATTAATGAAATAAAAGAAACCAATTGATGTTGTAGAATCAAATTTTAAATAAAACAGGTAGCTACAGTTCTTGCTTTGCATAGCGGTATATATGATATACCCTGCACCTTATTCGATGAGGAAAGGACCGAGATCCCTTCACCGGGAGTGACTCCTTTAGCAATAACCGGCAGATGCTACACACTCAGTTTGTTTTTGATTGCTTCAATAGTTTCTGCTTTGCACAGTGATATATATGATATATCCCGCACCTCATTCGACGAGGAAAGGGCCGACGATCCCTTCACCGGGAGTGACCCCTTTAGCAAAACTAGAAAAGCCTCAAAATCACTCCATTTTAAAACTTCATTTGATTCTACAATGATATCAAGTTCATTACGCAATAGGTTTTCAGAAAAACCTGTCGTAGCCCTCCGTCATTTCAGATAAGTTGCATATAGTATTCGTGCTATATTTGTTGGCTTTCGTCAAGGTGTAGTGTGCGGTAGCTATCTGCTGCTTATCTGCTGCATATGATGCGACTGGATTAGGGTAGTCGTACGGCTTTGTTGGCTTTCGTCAAGGGTCGTGCGGGTGGGTTTAATTCAGTCAAGAAATGTACGCGTTGAACTTGACTAGCGGGCTGTGGTTTGTTGGCTTTCGTCAAGGTCATAGCACGCTAGGGGCAAAAGTATTATCGGGAATTTCAAGTGTTGAAATTTGCAATGAGATTGCATACCTTCTATGAGATAGTTGGATCCCGATATCCACTGCGAGTAAGAGTTACTCCTGGGAGAGTTTTACACATTACAATTAGCCGATCAAGTAGGTGTCTAGAAAGGTGTTAACGAGGTTACGCCTCTGGGAAAACGAGGTTTACATTAATTAGGTTCGTGCGAAAGCACGGGGGACCTCCCTCAAAGTACCGACACTGGCCTGGCTGAAAGATTGGCGAACTTGTAGTGTGTAATTAATCCCGGCTAGTCTTTCCTTTTAGGGTTTGAAGGAAGATTTGATAAAAAGCAGTGGGAGCCATCCTGATTAGATAAGATAATAACCAATCTGATCTTGCACGAGCATACGCTAAAGTGTTTTCTTCTCTCTCTCTCCAGGTAGCGACCATTTCATGCCCTAATAAAGATAATAATATGGATGTATTGACCGAACCCGCATGTTATACTGTGCTGGGGAACGTTGGTTCCGTTCTTTCCTATAAGGGTTATAGGACTGAACAGGATATAGGGGAATACCAGGATTCCCATGCCACCCGATTGAAGAAAGTACATGTTGATGCATTTTCTTCGGGTGTGTTCGTTACAAAGAACTGTTTCTCCATTTGCCCTACGTCCTGGGTATTAGATACCGGGTCAGGATCCCATATATGTAATCAGTTACATGGGCTTAGAAAAGGTAGAGAACTTGGAGAAGGTGATAAAGACATTAGAGTTGAAAATGGTGCAATTGTTGCAGCTAAGACTGTCGGGGAATATCACCTTGTGTTACCAACTGGTAATACATTGGTTCTGAACGAATGCTATTACATGCCGAACCTGATATGCAACATTATATCAGTTTCTTTATTAAGTAAAGAGGGATATAATTTTGTATTACAGGACAATGTTATGAACATTTTCCGTAACCAAAAGTTGGTTGGATCAGGCACGTTGTGCAATGGCATTTATGTTCTAAATCAATCAACAGTTCTGAGTATAACAAACACACATAAGAGGAAGAGTTCTGAACTGAACGAATCCTTCTTGTGGCATTGTAGACTGGGTCACATCAATGCGACACGACTAGCTAAGTTGCATAAGGATGGATATTTGAAACCATTCGAATTTTCATCTTATGACACTTGCCAGTCATGTCTCAAAGGCAAGATGACCAAAACTCCGTTTACGGGACACGGAGAAAGAGTTATCGAACTCTTGGGACTGATACATAGTGATGTATGCGGTCCTATGTCTACACATGCCAGGGATGGTTCTTCGTACTTCATTACATTCACTGACGATCTCTCAAGATACAGACATGTGTACTTAATAAGACACAAGTCTGAAGCTTTTGAGAAATTTAGAGAATATAAACGAGAAGTCGAGAACCAAACCGGAAAAAGTATTAAAATCCTTCGATCTGATCGAGGAGGTGAATACTTGAGCAATGAATTCCTGGACTTCCTAAAAGAGAATGGGATTCTCTCTCAGCTGACTCCTCCATATACACCACAGCACAACGGTGTATCAGAACGGAGGAACCGCACCCTATTAGATATGGTGCGCTCTATGATGAGCACAGCTGAGTTACCTATTTCCTTCTGGGGGTATGCGCTTGAGACAGCCATACATCTATTGAATATGGTCCCAACCAAATCTGTGCCTACCACTCCATATGAGATATGGAAAGGAAAGAGACCAAGTCTTAACTATGTTAAGATATGGGGTTGTCCAGCCTAGGTCAAACGACAAAATACGGACAAACTCGAGGCACGGTCTGTTCTATGCAAATTTGTAGGATATCCCAAGAATTCTCAAGGGTATATCTTCTACCACCCTGAGGAACAAAGAGTGTTTGTTTCTCGGCATGCCACCTTTTTAGAAAAGGAATTTCTTGAAAAAGAGATTAGTGGTCATGAGGTAGAACTGGAAGAGGTTCCAGCTGCAGAAGCTACAACAGAAGATCTGGTAGAACCAGAGGATTCCGTAGTTCCCGATGAACCCCAGCCACTCCGCCGATCTAGTAGGGTTCCTTGCCAACCTGAGAGATACTACGGTTTTCTCATGGATGGTGGGAGCGAGGATTGCATCATGGAGGATGATGACCCAACTAGCTTCGAGCAGGCCATCACGAGTAGGGACTCAGTGAAATGGCTGGATGCTATGCGGTCCGAGATGGAATCCATGTACACCAACAAAGTATGGACTTTGGAAGTTGCTCCTGAAGGGGTAAAACCCATCGGGAGCAAGTGGATCTTCAAGAAGAAACTTGGTGTAGATGGGAAAGTGGAGACTTTCAAAGCCAGACTTGTAGCAAAGGGTTTTCGTCAAAGACCAGGTGTGGACTATGACGAAACTTTTTCTCTAGTGGCTATGCTTAAATCCATCCGGATCATGCTTGCCATCGCTGCATATCATGATTACGAAATCTGGCAAATGGATGTTAAGACCGCCTTTCTAAATGGTGATTTAGAAGAGTGCGTGTACATGACTCAGCCAGAGGGCTTCGTAGACAGTGGGAGCAGCGGGAAGGTGTGCAAGCTGCTTAAATCCATTTATGGATTAAAGCAAGCATCGCGGAGTTGGAACATCTGCTTTGACGTCGTTATCAAAGAGTTTGATTTCGTCAAAAACCCAGATGAACCTTGTATTTACAAGAAGGTGGCAGGGAGTAAGGTTGTCTTCCTCGTATTGTACGTGGACGACATACTCTTGATAGGAAATGATATTCCTATGCTGCAATCGGTCAAGCTCTTCTTATCAAAAAGATTCTCAATGAAAGATCTTGGTGATGCCTCCTGCATATTGGGGATCAGGATCTATAGAGATAGATCCAAACGGATACTGGGATTGTCCCAATCCAGGTACATTGACACCATACTAAAGAGGTTTAGTATGGAAGAATCCAAGCGTGGGAACTTGCCCACGATCTCTGGAGTCACTCTCTCCAAAGAGATGTCTCCCAAGACTGATTTGGAGAGAGCTCGCATGCAAGGGATACCCTATGCTTCGGCTGTAGGCTCTATCATGTATGCGATGCTATGTACCAGACCCGATGTAGCATACTCACTAAGTGTAGTGAGTAGGTATCAAGCTGATCCTGGAGAGAGTCACTGGACAGCTGTGAAGAGCATTCTCAAGTACTTACGAAGGACTAAAGAGATGCTCTTGGTGTATGGTAACGGAGAACTCCAAGTGGAGTCCTTTACCGATTCGAGCTTCCAGAGTGATAAGGACGACTCTAAGTCACAGTCGGGATTTGTCTTTACCCTTTACGGAGGGGCGGTTAGCTGGAAGAGTTCCAAGCAGGAAACCGTGGCAGACTCGACGATGGAGGCTGAATACATCGCTGCCAACGATGCTGCCAAAGAGGCTGTCTGGATCAAGAAGTTCATTACTGAACTTGGAGTGGTTCCATCCATTGAGCATCCAATACCTTTGTATTGCGATAACAATGGAGCGGTGGCTTTGGCCAAGGAACCCAGGTCCCATCAGCGATCCAGGCATATTCTGAGGCGGTATCACCTGATCCGGGAGATAGTTGATCGCCGGGAGATCGAGGTCAGGAGAGTTGACACGAAGAACAACACGGCGGATCCACTCACGAAGGCCATTCCCCAGATACAGTTTGAGAGACTCTTCGGGATGCTCGGTATGCGATACTACAGCAGCTGGCCCTAGTGCAAGTGGGAGATTATTAGTTGTATGTATGCCCTAGAGGCCAGTATTGTACAGATGATGTATATTATATTGGATGCTTGGACATATATAGAGATGACTTTCTTGCTCGATATGATAGTATGCTATCTGGTTGCTCTTTATCTTAACATGTACACTTGTCTCTTTAAACTGTCTTATAGTTGCATGTTGATAAAGCCCTTAGGATGTGTACTTGACTACCTGGACTATGATGTAGATCATACTAGTGGGGACATGGTAGTCGATAAGTACATCCTTCAAGGTCCCTAGTCATGGGTGTATCGAGACAGGGCATCGATATACCAGTGTAGACTAGCGTATATGCTTCTCGACCCATGAGATGGGCGATGGATGATCCCATATCCATTGGTGTTTGACATCAGAGATGGTATACGGGTGCTCAGTGGAGACTGGGTACACTGGACGGACTCGCCGAGAACTCCCAGATGGTATTATACCTCACGTCAGATGGCAGTTCTCAGGTGACACTTGTACAGGTTAGTCTGTAGACCCGAGATCGTCATAGAGTCTTGTGTGATTCCCACTGTGCTTTGATCTCCACCTTACCATGTCCATGAGGGCGTGCAAAACGGTGGTCATTGGGTACAGTCCCGAGTCACATGGAGGCAATGAGCGATAGGAAGGGTTTCGTCTCTCCCGGTATTGGGGGTTGATGTTGCGCAGTGCTCGATTGGCCGTAACAGGGAAGTCCCTGGCCAGGGCTGATCAGAGATTTGCTGGTAAGTGTTACCAGTAGTTTCTCGATCCGTTATGAGCCTCACATCGGCATGACTTATCGGTTATTGGGGTCTGACGTATACCACCCCTAGACTTGATATGCGACATATCAGACGAACAGACCGGACTGTACGGTAAGTGTTACTGGTTGGATTCACAGGAGTGTGAGCGGGCTAGCTCGTCGATCTTATGATCGCTCAATACCCGGATGGCCGTTACGTTTAGCAGACCGCTTGCGGCTTGTGGGTGCTTGATATGATCATCATCTGCTACCGGCGTATTGACGAGTCTTTAGAGTCCTACACAGAGGTTTCCTGGCTCAAGCGAAACGAAATAGGAGCGCATATGAGATATGTGCAGGACCGAGAATAATGCGTGTATGTGATACCGTATTTCATTCTCGCGATGGATGTATCGATTGGTTATATTCGATATGACCTAGTTATCGAATCATTGATTCGATAAATCGATACATTGGATACTAGTCGGTTATGTGCGACATGACCGGATCATTGAATCAAATGTTGATTTAATGATCTAATGTATAATTATATATTTGATATATTACTTTGCATTAGCTAGTATTGGTTCACTTTAAATGGATTTTCTCACTTGATGTGCAAGAAGTATATGTGATATACTTTTGTGCACATATTTGTATCATGTTTGATGATACTTGATAATTTAGTTAAGTGTATAGAATTAAACCATGGTTAATTTGATAATTAGGGTTTTGCATATTCATTTATTTATTTATTTGTTCATTTATTTATTTGGAAAAGATTTAGATAAGAATGGTGGCTATGTTTGTTTTTAGTTGAAGCTTCATGAAGCTTTGACTTCTTAACCATTCTTGTCTTCATGCTTAACCCTAACCCATCCAAGTAACCATGGTCTATTCTCTACACTCAACTATGGTTTGCTTATGATAAGTATTGAATTATTTTTTTCATTTTAATTCAACACTTATCATATTCTTTCTTCTTCTTCATCATCATCTTCTTCAAGAAAGCTTGATGCCATCAATGGCAACTTGAGTTCTAAAGTGAGAAATCCAATTCTAAAGTGAACCCACCTCCTATTTCTTCACCCTCTACCTCTTGCCAAGTTGTTTTGGGTGTTTTCTTCACAAATTTCACAAATTTGTGAAGTCGGAGCTTGAACTTGTGATGCCTCGACGTAGATCATCTTCGGCACGAAGCCGACGACCTAGTCCGCCCATTTCTCCGATCAAGCCGACGATCGAGTCCGGGATTCGAGATGGACAGCAAGAGGACACCTACGTGGAGCCAAGGAAGTGGATATCCGGATCTACAAAGGTTGTAGCTTCCTATCTTTAGTTAAGTTGTTAACTAGATTCGTTTTTCGCCTAAATTTCTAGTTAACGATCCGTATTAGGGTTTCTCGGCACCCGTAAAATTTGAAATTGGCATGGTTGATGCCTTGTGAGACCACTATAGTGTTCCTAGGAACCCTACACTAACCATTATTGATCCAATACCATTGTATTGTGATAATAATGGGGCTATGGCGTTAGCCAAAGAACCAAGGTCCCATCAGAAGTCCAGACACATCCTAAGGCGATATCATTTGATCCGGGAGATAGTAGATCGCCACGAGATCGAGATTCGGAGAGTAGATACAAAGAATAACACTGCAGATCCACTCACCAAGGCCCTTCCACAGCCGCAGCATGAGCGACTTTTTGAGATGTTGGGTATGAGATACACCAATAACTGGCCTTAGTGCAAGTGGGAGATTGTTGGATATATGTATGCCCTAGAGGCCATTATATGTATAGTGGATGCTTGGACATGTATATATATAGATTACTTTCTTGCTCGACATGATAGTATACTATCTGGTTTACTTTATCTGACATATTGACTTGATCATGCTTTTATTCATTTGCACATGTTGATAAAGCCCTGAGGATATTTTCTTAACTACTGTGACTATGATGCGGATCATACTAGTGGGGCACGTGTAGTTTATAAGCATATCCTTGAACTGTTCCTATTCGTGGGTGTATCGAGACGGGGCATCGATATTCCAGACTAGACTAGCGTATATCATTCTTGTCCCATGTGATGGGCGATGGATGATCCCATATCCATCTGGTGTGCTGACACCAAAGATTGTATGCGGATGCTCAGTGGAGACTGGGTACACTGAACGGACTCACAGAGAACTCCTATATGGTATTATATCTATCGTCGAATAGCAGTTCTCAGGTGACACTGGTACAGGTTAGTCTGGAAACCCGAGATCGTTATAGAGTCTCGTGTGTCCTCCTACTGTACTTTGATCTCCACCCTACCACGGCTCTACTGAGTCACGCAAACAGGTGGTCTTTGGGTACAGTCCCGAGGCACATGGAGGCAATAAGCGATAGGAAGGGTTTCGTCTCTCCCGGTATTGGGGGTTGATGTTGTGCTATGCTTGATTTGCTATAACAGGAAGTCCCTGGCCAGGGCTACTGAGATTTACTGATAAGCGTTATCAGTAATTTCTCGATATGTTATTAGCTATACACCGGCATGACTTATTGAGTTATTAGGGTCAACATACCATCCCTAGACTCGATATGTAACATATCTGACGAGGAGACCGGACTGTACGGTAAGTGTTGCCAGATGGCTCGACGGGAGTTTTGACAGCTTTGCTGGTTTTCTTCTGATCCCTTAATACCCGGGTGGCCGTTACGTTTAGCTGACCGCTTGCGGTTTGTAGGTGTTTGATATGATCATCACCCACTGCCGGCGTATTGACGAGTCTTAGAGTCCCTCACAGAAGTTTCCTAGCCCAGGCAAAAAGATGTGGTGTGCATATGAGATATGCGCAGGGACCCAATTGAATACGACTATGTGATACCGTATGTTAATCGGGCATTTTTCTATTGGTCGGGTCGTATGTGATATGACCGGATTATTAAATCAATTGTTGATTTAACATTTTGACTTTTAGTTTTATTCTTATTCATTATTCAAACCCTTTTTATTAAAGAGAAAGAATGCATGCATGTATGCGCATGTTGATGTGCATGGATACATATATGCAAAAGTATCATGGTTGATGATACATCTTTGAAGGCAATATAAGACTCACATGGAACTGTAATATATGGATATATATATATATATAATATATGTGTATGTATTTGTTTTAAAACAAAAGGAAAAGAAAAAGATTAATCCATGGTTATCTTTCTACACTCTTCCAAAGTAAACCACACTTCACCTACCTTTTAACCTTGGATTAATCTTTTCTTTTGGGTTTTAACTCACTTACTAAATATCTAGATATTATTAGAACCATGGTTTGAATGGAGATAGAAAATATATATTCTATCTTTTCTATTTTTCATTCAAGCTTAATCATTTCATTTTGACAAAAGCTTTTTCCTTCATCTTCTTCTTCCTCCAAGCTCTCTTGATTTTTCCAAAGTGAGAGAGAGTTAAAAAGAAAGGATTTTGGCAAAAGAAAAAACACCACTTCATAATTCTACTCTAATATAGCCAATTAGTTTAGAGTGTTTAGCTTCATCTTTTTCTTGCATCAAGTGAAGCTAGAAGCTTGGACCAAGTGGACTTCGGGTGGATCGTCGTGGACAAGGGAGCTCTCTAGCAAGCCTTTCCAACCTCTCAATGATCCTAGGAGTCATAACAAGAGGACTACAAAGGTTGTATTCCTTTCACTTAGTGATAGAATGGTTTTTGTATAAGATACATGTGTTGTTACCCTAGTATTCTAGTTAAAGATCCTTGCTTTGTTTGCTTAGCACCTCTATATTTTTTAAAGTGGCATGCGTGATGCTTCCATAACTACAGTAGGTGCTAGGTAACCCTAACATTTATGCACTTGTTGCATATATTTATGATTCCGTGTATCTCGATACAGTCGATTTTGATTTCGTGCACTCCGATATACTTGATTTTGATTTTGTGCTTGTTGTATACACTTGATTTTGTCTTATGCACTCGGTGTAGTTCACATGCGCTTTCAGTGTATTGATATGGATTTTGTGCACGTGGTTCCACATGTTTATGATTTCATACACGTCGGTATACTTAATGTTGATTTCGTGCATGTTTTATCCCGTTGATCTTGATTCATTATTTGATATATGTTTTCGTGCGCCTTGTTACACAAGATTTATATTTTCGTGCACCTAGTGCACTTGATATTTGTTTTCGTGCACCCTGTTGCGCTAGATTTATGTTTTCGTGCACCGTGTGTACTTGATATTCATTTTCATGCACACTACTACGCTAGATTGCTTTAGTGCAGACCTATACACTTGATTTAGATTTTCACGCACACTCGGCGCACTTGATGTAGTTTTGTGCGTATTTGATGCATTTTGAGGATGGTCGTGCACACCAGATACACTCGATCAAGATTTTTCATACATATTAGTTGCACTTGGTTGAGATTTTCATGTACTCTAGATACACTTGATATTGTTATCATGCACACCCGATACACTCGACAGATGCTTTCATGCACACCCGTTGCACTCAGTTTTTGTTTTCGTGCACATCCATGGCACTTGGATTTGACATTGATTTCCATGCACACCATACGCATGTGGTATTTTCATATACACCTATTGAGATTAATTTTCTTTTTTAGCATCGCATTTATGATACACTATATTGTATAGTAACCGAGCAGGACTGGTCTGAGGATAGTACCTGAGTGTTTTTGCATGCATTGGTATTTACTGGAGTTTTCTAAAAAATAAGATGAGCTATAGTCTCATTATTTTCCTACGTATCTATGAGCGACACTAAACTTTACAAAAGAAAACCCTTCTAAACAAATTTTTAAAAGGCAGGACATATATTTTAAGCATAACGTATATAGATACATATATATTCCTTTACAAATGAACGTCTGCTACTTGTGTCGTGATATACGCATCACACGGCAATTTAAAAAGGATTTTTCATACCTTTCAGCTACTTAGACGATTTTATAAGGATGTATACTATATACGTATCATAGTCTTGAGTATATTATATTTGAGTTAAACAGTAGGTTTTGAAACTTGCATATGCATCATAACTTCTATGATTTGCATGATGTTTGACAGAGTTTTGATTATTTAGTTTTGCACCCGCTTTCATGCGCACACGATACGTTGTGTTATTCTTGCGTATTCGTGATTTTGGAGCCCTGTTGATTTGATTGATTTACTGAAATGCTGTAATATTTGGGGGGTTTAAATTTAAATTTGGGGACTGAATTTATTTAAGGGGGAAGATTGTAACATTTTTTAAAATATAAAATTAATTTCATATAAATTGATATTAAACTTGACTGGTATTTCACTAATTATGTATTAAACCATGATTATGTATTATGACATGTAACATTCCATTTTTTAACATTTGTTCATATCTTATACCATGGCTTCATCTTTTTCTCTTTTGAATTTGTTTTAAAAGAAAAGAAAATAGAAATAAGAAAAACAAAAGATATGAGATGGGGGGCATAGGAGACATGGGAGTATGGGCAAGTATGCTTGTGAGAGAAAGAGAGGGAGAGAAGGTTCTACAACCATAGCCGCTTTTCTTTATTTCCTTTTTCTTCATTCCTCATTTCTTCACCTCCTTCCTCTTCATCTCCTTCACCTCTTCCTCCACCTCTCCTACCACCATGCACCACCCCCAAAACTTTATCAAAACTCCACATCACCTTCACAAAAATTGTTCATCATCTCATCCTACACCGCATGGTGGGATCAAGTTCTTGTTTTGAACATTTTGGACCATCTAGGAATTTTCTTGACTTGCTCCTTTGAGGTAAAACACTCACCTTTCTTCAAGTTTTTAAGTTTTCTTACCTTCACAACTAGTTTAGAATTAATATAAACATATTCTATGAATTTAGAATTTCCTAGGGTGACCTTTGCTGGATAAAACTTGTAGTGGAGGTGTAGCAGAGGATATGGAGAGTGACTAGTATCCTAGTAGTGATGGTAGTCTTGATTAAAATGAGTTTAGAATGTTCAAAGTCGAACTTAGAATTTTCCGACATCGGTTTTTCATTGAATTTTGATATTCAAATGGAATCTGGGATAACTCTAGAATTCTAAAAATTGATTAGCAGATACAGTGAGATGTGCAGACACATAGGAAGCCATCTTAGAAAGCCGAGCCCAAACCCCCATGTTGAGGCCACCATTTTATTCATTTTGGCAGCAATTTTCCGCCCAATTTTGAAATTAGGGTCTGTAGCTCACTCATCACATAACTAGACCTACCCTATATGAAAAAAGTTTAATTTCACCTTAGGTAGAATCTGGAGTCATTTTACTTGTTTTCTGTCGATGTTTTCTAACTTTTGAAACTTAGTTTTCGATATTTGAGTTTTGACATGTTCGTTTGAGGTTCGTACGTCAACGTCGGGGGTTGTTTTGTTATTTTAGCATGCACTGACCATAAGTTCTAGCATATGTGCGCTTCGCTTGCCGTATCCGTTTTCGGATTTGATTTTGATTTCGTTACGATATGCATTGATTTGTAGGTACATTCGCGTGGACTTCCAGAGTGACAAAGGAGAGCAAGGCGTTCCTCGACTTCGGTTAGAGTGAGATAGTAGGTGAGTAGATGTATATCTACGGGGGAAGTCGGGTGGATGGCATATAGCACCCCCGCAACCGTAGGACTAGGATACTAGGTATATATATATGTTTAACTAGCTAATAGGGTTCTAGGATATTATAAGCAATAGTTAGTATACTTGTAGGGAGGAATATCCTTAGCTCTTATTTCTCTTAGCCTTGAGCCATTTGTATATATGTTGTTACACACACACACACACACACACACATACACACACACACACATATTTGAGGATAATTTCGATATAACATCATGAGATGAGAATATGATATGCTATGATGACACGCGTCAATATGATATATTATATGATGATATGAGACGATACATATTCCTGATGCGATACGAGATGATATGATATGTGACGATATATGACGTGATGAAATGATATGATGCACGTGATGACAGATCTGTACTCTTAATTTGATGATACAGTACAATGGATTATACCGTACGTGATATTATGAGTATGGATCGCCGACTTATATATGTATCGACTCGGAAAAATATTGTTTTTTAATCACTTAAGTAGATATTAGGATATATTTAGAGCCATACTTATTTTTAAAACTAACGAATCGTTATGCACTTTTAAATGACAAGCTCAAGAGACTCTATGGATTTTCAAATGGTATCTTTTTCTCAAAAACATCATAGCCCCCATTTTCAAAAACAACGGTTCGTACTATTTTAAACTATAACTGTATGGCTCATATGTAATTACGTATTTTATACTGTTTGCGTTTATGCTTTCCTCTTTCTATTACGCTCGTATTATTTTCTTTTGCGACATACATACTACGTTCCTTATCCTTATCTTTGTATGACTTCGTCAGTTAGGACACACGCACCATTACCGACGATGCGCATGTTGCATGTACACATACTCGCCGACTCACACACTCATCATCGGTAATTGCCATGCCACGTACACATTAGAAATCGCTACTTTACCGTATCACCTTATAATCGGTAGCATTTTAGTTATTATTTAGTAAACCCGTACCACACTTACTAGTTCAGTTATCGCATTTCCTTACATAGTTAAACTCCACGCTCAAATAAACACACTGGTTATGCATTACAGATTTGTTCTGTGCCTGTACATATTGTTTCATGCTTATGAGATTCGGTTTTCATGAGATTTCTGGATTTGAGGAACCGCGAATATATTTTAAAAACGTATGAATTATTTAAAAATATGTGGTTTTCTTTTGATATGATGTTTGGTGTCCACTATAAGTTTTCTCAATTCTGAATTATGTGTATACCCGATTCAAGGAAAGAGGAGGCATCGTCTACGGGTACATGATGGACTCGGTATAGCACCCCGGGGCAAGAAGATCGTATAGAGAGACGTTAAGCTTGGCAGGGGAACACTACCTATCGGTGACAGTACTGGACTCAGCAGATATCCAGAGGATACCGACCGGATTAATATGAAACAGATGGATATGAGGGACAATCCGATGAGACAGTGCCTGAGATATGAGAATTTACGTGTCGATACTGGACACGGGTTTTTATGATTATTTTCAAGTGTCGATGCTTGGCACTAAGGTTTTATGATGATTTGATGTGTCATTGATGGGCACA
The DNA here is from genome assembly GCA_030015575.1 of Agapanthus africanus. Lineage (NCBI taxonomy): Eukaryota > Viridiplantae > Streptophyta > Magnoliopsida > Asparagales > Amaryllidaceae > Agapanthus > Agapanthus africanus. The sequence continues at coordinate 459,515,316 of CM057350.1, read as the reverse complement.
CATTGGATGACACATACACACACACACACACACACACACACACACACACACTTATGTAGGACACAGATGACATAGTATCATAGATTACTACATGCACGATATTATTATTTATTATTATTATACTTATGTATACACAATCACCCTTTTTACCACACGGTATTATATTATTATATTACTGTACGATCTAAGAGATCGTCATACATTCGATTTCTACCTGATGATGTCTTCTACTCACGAGTTGGCAACGCAACCCCGTTATGCCACAGTTTTCTTGCAGGATCGGCCGCCCAGATTCAGTAGCGGCTTGCTGGCACATTGCTCCTTTCTGGATGATTTGCATTGATAGGTGGGTTATAGTACAGCGCGTAACCACCGTTGCATATTCATTATTCATTTGTATCTAGTTAAAAGCTCCATCAACCTATGTATATTTGGTAGAGCTAGAGACCGGTTTGTATATTCTTTGTATTTCGAGTCGAGACTTGTATATATTCCTACATTTGATTTGATATTGTTTTGGTTTTCTCATTTCTTTTCTGTGATTGATCTTCATCTTGGGCGTCGTATATTCTTATTTGCGTGGTTGTGATTCCGCCAATTGGTGAAAAACTAGCTCCCGCTTGGGGATGCCATATTATTATTGTATATGTATTGGTTTTTGGATCAAAATTTACAAAGGAGGTGTTGCCCAAATTTCAAATGACAAAAATGTTTTCAACTATAATATACATCCCACTTGTATTTTCATATAACAATACTTATAGTTTCTACGATAGAACTTAATTATATTATACCTTTATTTCAAAACTTCACCTCCATTATTTTCCTAAAAACGTTTAGATTTCTGGGCTATCCGCTTACTTGGGTTATGGTGGGATCCTATAGATGTTCACGTGATTCAAGTGCGGTTATGTGCCAATTCAGGGTTATGAAAAAGGTGAAGAATTATCGACCTCGGAGTCGACAGTGAAAATGCATATTAAACGGGCGCTAGAATCCCGTGTCCAGCCGAACATGCACTAAGCGGGTTTAGTGCATGTGGCAGTGTGTGATAAAGTGATGAGAATGATTTTAAGAAGGCTTTGCTTTGACAAGAGTGACGGACGCAAGACTTGACTCAACCAATCACAAAATGCACAAACCGTCCCTAAAACTAGGATCACCTAGGTTAAATCACTAGACCGCTCCTAGACTTTCAAAAGGCAAGACGTAGGATAAATTCACTATCACCTCCTTATCAATCTTGCAGCCAGATAAGTGTCAGGTATGTAGAAGGTATCCGCTATACGAATCACCGAAATAGCGGGCCTAATTAAGTAAACCACTTTTCTTAGTCACACTTGTCTTAGACACCATAAGAAAAATGCGGATAAGCAATAGATTACCCATGACCCTCCATTGTCCTAATTGAGCACGATTGTCCTTAAAGGTTTGGTCTAGATATTTTTTATTAATGTAGGATGATACATATGCTTGTTTATGATTTGTGGGGCTTAGGAAGGGTGATGAAATCCCCACCTAATCTGAAGTTGGGTTTCTTTCCCCTTAATGTCTGTTTTAAATATGTAAAACAATCCAAAATCTAAAATACACAAAAAGATTTTTTAGCGGCGCTATTTGTAAAGAATTCTGCAGGTAAAAACAGTTTATTGGAGTTTCAGGGGAGAGAGGAAGATGATAAAATAATACCGGAAAAATTTAGGAGCTTAACTCCCCAAGTTGGCCGTGGTTTAGCCGCCAAATACACTTTTTGGCCGAGGTTCCGCCGCCTTCTGGTGGAATCTCTTCTCCAAAATTTTTCGCCACACTCCAATGCTCCTCTGTCCTATTTGACAGTCTCTGAATCTCTGTTGGTTCTCTCCAATTGCTCCAGATTTCTTGCAAATCTCGCACAAGAACGTTAAAAACACAAATTGCGGTTTTTATTTCTCTTTTTATTTTTATTTTTTTCTGTTTTTTTTTAGAAATCAACCCGAATAATAAGAAAAATATTACTACCATTTCTCGGCAACGACACCATTTGATTGGTTTAAAAAACTGAATTTGTATGTGACCTACTTACCGCAATCAATAACAGTGTCGCAATAGCTAATCGATAGTGAGTACGGGTCGTCCCTAGGGAAATGGTGAATTACTTATCTTATTTTAGACTAGTTAATTATGAAATATGGGATTTTTATCGTTTTATACTAAGGAGATTTGAAAATTTATAAGAGAAAGGCTTGTAGGGTTTATCGGATTGAATTGTTAATGGATAGAGTTTTAAAAATAATTCTTTTTATCTTTTAATTATTTAATACTAGAGAAATAGCGATGAATGTGGATTAGGGTTCTTGGAGGGATTAGGGTTTCTCTCTACTGACCCTTACTCTTCCATTGATCCATATTTATCTTAAGCTCTCAACAAAGCAAGTATTAACAAACCTCCAATCATGGTCGTAACTATCATGAATTGATAGCACGTCCAAATAAGAGGGTTAATACTCCCTTTGCTAAAGTTTATAAAAATTAAAACTTAAAAAAAGTTAAGAGATTTTTTTCATCCATTAAACTACCCGATCCTATAAACCCTAACAAGCGAGAATTTACTCGCTCATTGAGATAAACAAAGTAAACGAGGAAAGATTAAAGTTTAATTAACCCATAAGAAATAACAAAAAATAAAATTGCGGAAAGTAAATGCAGAAAATAAAGTGCGGAAAGTAATGAGACATGATAAAAAAAATATCTTTTATTAAATTAACAATTGCATTACAGAATTTGCTTGCTGAAACAAAACTACAAGAATTAAAATCCCTAATTTTCTAGATTGCTCGATCGACAGATCGGTGGATAACTATTACCCTAATTGCTCTCGGTTCTTTTTATAGTCTCTGAAACTTGAAACCCTAAACGTCATCTTAAAGTATGTGAAAAGACGATCAAGCCCGTGAAAATTCATATCCAACGGCCCTTTCTTGACCGTGGTTCTGCCGCCTAATGCCTTGTTCCACCATGGATCTGCCACCCTTTGATGTGATCTCGCCCCAAGATTTCTTGTGTTATCTTCTTGTGATGTTAGGAGATTTTTCTGATAAAAATATTTTTAAAATGTCTCTTTCTCTCTGCAGTTGCGAGATTCTTCAATCTGCTCCTAACATTCGACAGATTTGGTTTGCTAATTCGATTTGATTTGATCTCCTCAAATCTCTTTACAGTCTTGAACTGACTTGTTATTTTAAAGCTGCACAATATCTCAAATCAAATTGTTGGTAGCATTTGGTTTATTTGAGATAATATTCTAACCAATCTTTATTTAAATTATTTAATGGATATGATATGATATGATATGATATCTTAATAATAATGGTTAAGAATATTTAATATGAATTGATAAGCATATTTTAATAATTAATAATCTTATGAATATTTTATTTAAATATGATATGCATATATTTCCCCAATTATATTAATTATAAATTAAGAAATATATGAAAATAATCTTTTTACAAATAAACCCACATATGTTCTTAAATTACAAATAACACCTTTTAGTAATTAATAATGATGGGGAAAAAGACCGTACAAATATGCAATAAATATGACTGATCAAGAATGATAAAGCCCGTAGGATCATTGCTTGACTACCAGTATTATGATAACGATCATTTACGTAGGAGCTAGGTAGTCCATAAGCACATCCTTAAATGTCCCTAATCGAGCAAGTATCGAGACTGGGTATCGATATTCCAGAGTAAACAAGTGTATACGTTTTGAGACCCCAACGAAGGGCGATGGCTAGTCTCACATGATATTGGTGTTGTTGTTGTGACTCGAAATTTGGCACGTGACGGCCCTTAAACCACGAAACGTCTACAGGTGTAACGTAATTCAAGTAAGCCGAAAACCCAGCAAATCTAAACCATAAAAAGTAGTAAATGATAAGAACATTGTCAAAACCTTTTGGGAATCTCAAGTAAAAATTCTTTAAAGTCCAAATTTACTTTCTTAAAAATTTCGGCAGCACCTCCTTTATAAAAACTAGCACCGAAAACGGGTACAACATAGAATATAAGTAAAGCATCCCCAAACGGGAGCAAATCCACGCCCAAAAGTGGAAACAACCACCACAACAGATATACGACGCTGTAGCGAAGAAAAAATGGACGATATAAATAAAAACAGCATAAATGACAACCAGAGTCACAAAATAATATACAATATTGTCCTTACATCTCGTCTCTAAGTCAATACATGAAAGTGGTAGATGGAGAGTACTAGATATAATGAATATACAACTGAGCATCATTGGATAACCGCGAAACCTACCTGTAGCAAAACTGCACACAGTCAGCCGTAGAGGTATCCGCTGCAAAAGATGATACGATAAGAAGAAGCCCTGCCGCTACCACTCTGAGAGACACCTGTAAAACACTGTGGCACAACGGGGGGTGCGTTGCCAACTAGTGAATAGTAAATAACATATGTAGGTAATTGCAGGTATGCACATACCGCAATAATCTATCACATGCAAGTTGATAGCAATAAATGGAAATATGTATATGCATCAGTCATGAAAGGTACTCTAGCAGGTACTACTAATACATGAAGCAATGCATATCAAATAAATGCTGAGTATGTGATAAAATATGTCATCCTCACGGGATCCTCATTGTGGCAGGACCAGTGTCCATCAAGACAATCTAAATCCCAAAACCAAAGGTATCGCATCCTCAGATCGGCCCTCATATCCTGTAAGTCTTATGGAACCTGAGTGTCCAACATCGATACCCAAAAAAATCATGAAAACTAGTGTCCAGTATCGACACGTGAATACTCATCTGTCAGGTGTCGTCACCACAACTGGCCCTCATATCTGTAAATCTCATGGAACCTGAGTGTCCAACATCGACACTTAAAACATCATGAAACACTCATGTCCAGCATCGACACGTAAATCCACGTACCATGGGCTCAGTCTGCCCGGATCGGCCCTTGGGCTTCCGCAGTACGAATCGGCCCATATCCATCTCACGACTCCGGTCGATAACCTCCGGATAACCGCCGAGTCTAAAACTATCACCGGTAGGAAGTGCACCACCCCTGCCAGGCTCATCGGCTAATCCATCGACATATCTTTCTTGTCCCGGGATACCATACCGGGTCCACCATGTACCCGCAAACGGCCACTCCACTCCTCGCATCGGGTTTCTAACACAAGTCTCAGAAACGAGAAAACTCATGGTGGACGCACTGAAATATCATATCAAGAGAAACCGGGTTTTTCAAAACAATACACTTTTCTTGAAATATCCCTGAGGTTCTCAAATCCGTAAATCACATGAAATCCATATCTCAATGCATAAATTCACGATTATAGTATATGCAACATAAAATAGTAATATGAGCATATAAAGGAAAAACCGCTATTTAAATACAACAAGTTATTAAATATATCAAGTGGTTCCTAATTTCTCCAAAATCTAACGCAATATCATATAAGGGTGAACATATAGCTATAGCAAGGTATATATGTGTACATGTAAGTATGTATGCAAGATGTACACGTAGCTATATCTCATATGTGTATATACATGTCAATAATGATACAATACCCTATAGGTATATGTGTTACCCTATAGGTATATGTGTATGCTATCTTTCTTATACACAATGGAAATAAGGATCGTGTCTCAATGTCTCTAACCGATAAAATATCACGTATGTATATGTGTCAGCTATATCTCATATGCACAATGGAAATAAGGATCAAGTATCAATGTCCCTAACCAATACAATATCACGTATGTATAGGTGTCAGCTACACTTTTTATGCACAATAGAAATAAGGAGCATGTCTCAATGTCCCTAACTAATACAATATCACGTATGTATATGTGTTGTGCGTGTCATGGCAATTATCGACAGAGTGTGTGGTATACAATTAGTGCTCGTGCAACATGAACCGTCAATAATAGTGCAGTGTCCAATGGGTACAAGTCCCAGCACAACAAGTAATAATATGAAATGAAGTTCATGCATAATCTCTATATGTGCAATACTTGTAACTAATAATCATGTCATATAATCCATCCCAGAAGCATAACGCCATGCGGGCGATTCCCCTGTAGATGTTAAATCTACTCACCGATGACCTCGAGCTAAGTAAATCCGACCACCTGCTTCCCATTCTTCGCAGCGTCCGAAGTCCCTGCTCGCGATCCTAAATTTCATAAACACAACACATAAGACTAAATATCCTGCGCCGACATAAAGACAACGAAACGCAAGGATAACGTCTACAAGATAAACACACTGTCCACCTAGTGCACAAAAGGCGCACGATATCGGCACAACCTCAGTTAGGATCGCTAAACTACGCAACCACCAAGCCTAGACCCCGTTCATACCGATCGCGCACTCGCAACACAATAAATATCGTGGAATCTAATATATATAACATCGCAACGTCATTAGAAACCCACGCCTAATTTTACCGAAAACCTAGTAAGCACTTTTCATCATTTTAGCTCAAGTGTAGAAATTTAAACAATTCTAGCGATCACAATCATCGCAAAGTAGCTTAACTAAGTCACCCAAACCTTTACTACAATTTTAATCTTGTCCATATAAGATTTAGTGAAAGCTAGTTTGCATTTAAGCTTAATTAGACAATTAGGAAAATACCAAATAACATTCTCACAACCAGGTTAAGTTGACAAAATCTACACTTCTCCATTAACCATTTAAACAAATCAAACCCTAACTTGATCTTCACAACTCTTTCATGAATTTCTAAACATGCAATTTAAAGCAATATTAAACATCTAATAAGCTAGCTTACTGATCTAAACAACATTTAAAGTTTAGGGTTAGGATTTTATACCTCCACTAGATTCACAAATTAGCAATTAAACTCCAAATTAGCCTCTAGAATGATGACTTTCATGAAGATCCAACTTGTTTAGGGTTGAAGAATAATGGGTATGGATTTTTATTTGAGTTTGTGGGATTATTTTATGACTTTTGATGATTTATTTGAGCTTGAAAGAGTGGAAATGGGGTGAAAAATAAAATGGGGCAGTAAGGGGTGAGCTAGGCCAGCCCATGAAGGAAAAGGAAATTGTGTGGAAATTTCTAAGTTAAAACACATTAAAGTTCAATTAATAAGCTTATCCTTATGCCACCTCTTAATTCCTTTTCTTTTCTAATTAAAATTTTCCTTTAATTCAACAAATATCTAGATATTTTGGAGAGATATTTTGTAAGGATGGTTTAATGCTTAATCTTGTGATTAAGTTAGCATAGATTCAGCTTAGCATAATTAACCCAATCAAAATAGTAATTACCACTAATTAAGTGCATTATTAAAATCTTATAATAATATTTTAATTAAGGAAAAATATTTAAGTGAACTAAAATTTTCAAGTGACAACTAAAAACCGCGAACTATCCATTTCCTAGTTAAACTAGGTGCACTTAAGTCTATACTGAAAAAAATGATCACTTCCGGGTTTTTACGGAAAAACACCGCCTATTGTACCTTTTAACGGAAAATTCGCATAACGATTTCTAAAGCGTTACAATCTTCCCCTATAAAGTAATTCATCCCCGAATTTAAAATTTTTACTATGCATACCTTCAAAGAGATGAGCGCAAATCATCCACATCTCGCTCGCAGGATCCCAAGTGATCTTCTCACTAGACGGGCTACGCTAAAAAACCTCCACAGATGGCAAGACTCTTGACCGAAGTTTCTCCACCTGCCGATCCACTATCACTATAGGCCGCTGGTGAACGAAAAGATCGCATACTAGATAAATGGTCTAGTGCTGAACTATGTGAGAAAGGTCATGAAGCTATTTGCGAAGTATCGACACAAGGAATACGGGGTGAATACTCAGAAATCTGGGCGGAAGTGCCAACGATAGGCAACGAAACTAACTCGCTCAAGGATCTCAAAAGGACCTACAATTCTTGGACTAAGCTTCCCAAAACTCAACATGCCATTCATCGGAAAAATCCATAGAAATAAATGATCTCCCACTGCGAACTCAAGTCTGCGACAACGACGGTCGGCATAAGACTTCTGGCTGCACTGGGCTGCTCTCATCCTGTCCTGAACCAACTGGATCTTCTCCGAAGTCTCTTGACTAGCTGGGGTCCAAAAATCCTGCACTCGCGGAGTCGGTAAAACAAACTGGCGATCGACACAATCTAACATACAAGTCTAGAAAGGTGACATCTGAGTCGTCTCCTGATAACCGTTATCGTAGGAGAGCCCCATCAATGGCAAGTGACGATCCCACAGCCAACAAAAAATTAGTACGCATGCACAAGCATATCCTCCAGAGTCTGTATAATCCGCTCTGTCTAACCATCGGCCTACAGATAAGAAGCGGGGCTAAAGCTCAACCTGTACCCAAGGCTTCCTGAAGCTTCTGCCAACGATGGCTAGTGAACTGGATGCTTCTATTGGATACAACGCATGAAGGAACTCCATGCAAACGCACAACTTATCAAAGAGCAACTGAGCATACTGAGCATAACCGAACAACAATCACCCAAATGGAGTCATACCCCCGACTAGATCTAGGTAGACCCACCATGAAATTCATGGAGATTTGCTCCCATTCCCACTCTTGAACGGTCATAAGTCGCAACTCTCCTGTCGGTCTCAAATGCTCAACCTTAGCTCACTAACAAGCCAAACACTTCAAAACGAAATCTGAAATTTCATTCTTCATCCCTGCCCACCCGTAACTATCTCTTAAATAACGTTATATCTTGGTGGAACTTGGGTGAACACTGAAGGCTGGCTGATGTGCCTCCTCTAGGACATCGCGTCTCTACCCATCGGTATCAGGTATACGCCAACGAGACCCTAAACATAGCACACCCTGGTCATCAATCAAGAACTCCAAATCTCTACCCAGCCGAACCTGCTTAAGAATTTCAGACAAATGGGCATCGGCGAGTTGTGCCCTACGAAAACGATTAATTAAAAGTAGACGGGAGCGGACATGAGCAAGTTGTCCCCTCAGTAGAGGTGAACTTAAGCTGTACTCAACGGTCACACAAAAACTGCAAATCTGCAAAAGATTATCTCTGAATTTCGCTCAACTGGAACAAGCTACACCCGGGCCTACGACTCAAAGCATCATCTACCACAATCGCTTTGCCACGGGTAATAAAAGATCTCACAAATCATAATCCTTCACAGGCTCCATCCAATGGCGCTGTCTCAAACTCAGATCCCGCTGCAGGAAGATGTAAATAAAGCTCCGGTAGTCCGTGAAAATCTGACACGACACTCCATATAAATAGTGTCTCCAAATCTTCAACGGACGACCACCGCGGCCATCTCCGGATCTTGAGTGTGATAAATCTGCTCGTGCTCCTTCAACTGTTGGGAAGTATAAGCGATAACTCTATCGTACTACATTAGTACACAATCGAGCCCCACTCGCGAAACATCGCAATAATCGACACAGTCGCCCGATCCAGAAGGCAATGATAGAACTGGTGCAGTCGTCAACCGAATCTTCAACTGCTAAAAACTCAACTCGCATGCCTCGGTCCAAAGAAAAGGAACCCCCATCCTGGTCAGTCCGGTCAGCGGTGCAGCGATACTCGAGAAATCCTGCATGAAACGGCGGTAAAAACCGGCTAATCCCAAAAAGCTATGGACCTCTGTCACAGATGCAGGTTTGGGCTAAGGCTGTACGGCCTCGATCTCCCTCGGGTCCATACGAATACCGTCTCCCGTAACCACATGACCTAGGAAGTCAACACTATCAAGCCTGAAGGAAAACTTCAAGAATTTAGCAAACAGTTAGTGCTCTCTCAATGTCTGCAAAGCAATCCTCAAGTGCTGTTCATGTTCCTCTCGACTCTTGGAATAGACCAGAATGTCATCAATAACAAAACAATAAACAGGTAGAGGAACGGCCTGAAAAATCTGGTTCATCACATCCATGAATGCTGCTAGGGCATTGTTGAGTCCAACGACACCATAAAAACTCATAAAACCCGCAGCGCGCATAAAAATCAGTCGTCGGAATGTCGTCATTCCGAACCCGCAACTGATGATGACTTGATCCCGAATCAACTTAGAAAAATGTCTCGCACCCTGAAGCCGATCAAAGAAATCGCCAAGGCGAGATAAAGGATAGCTATCCGCACCGTAACTCGGTTCAATTGACGATAAATCAATTCACAACCTCAAACTTGTTGGATTTCCCTTACACCTAGTCTAGGATTTGGTAGCATCACTCATGCCACATTAAAAATTAGAGAGGTGCAAAGCAAACAAACCAAGAATCTTTAACTAGAATTTCTAGGGTAACAACAACTTGTATCGCATACAAAGAAGGTTCTATCACTGAGTGTTGATATTACAACCTTTGTAAACCTCCCTTGTTAACTCCTTGGACCTTTGAGAGTTTGGAACGGATCGCTAGCAACCTTCTAAGTCCACGATGATCCACCCGAAGTCCCTTTGCCCAAAGCTCCTTGCTTTACTTGATCCATGGAAGAAGTGTACCAAACACCCTACACAAATGGGCTAGATGTGTGTAGAACGATGAGGTGGTTTGTATTCTCTAATCAAAACCCTTTCTTTTTAACTAACTCACTTAAATGAAAACTCAAGAGACAGAGGAAGAAAAAGATGGCAAGCTAAGAGCTCAAGAGATAATATCCAAAGATTATGAAGAAAGAGAAAAGAAAATGATATATATATTTTCTTCTCTCAACAAACCATGGTAAATAAAAATATCTAGATATTTTGCAAGTGAGTTAAAAGCCAAAAGGAATAACTAATCCATGGTTAAAATTAGGTCAACTTTGGTTTACTTTGGAAGTGTGTAGAAAAAAACAACCATGAATCAATTTTCCTTTTTCATTTCTTTTAAATCAAATACAAATATATATACATATTTAATAGTTCCATGTGAGTCTTATATTGCCATCATATGTGTATCAACAACCATGACACACACTCATGTATGTATGTATGTAAGTGTCTATGCACATCAACATGTGCATACATGCATGCATACATCTTCTTCAAAGAAAAGGGTTTAAATAATGAATTAAACTAAAAGTCAAATGTTAAATCAACACTTGATTTAACAATCCGGTCATATCACATACGACCCGACCAATAGAAAAATGCCTGATTAACATACGGTATCACATACTCGCATTCAATCGGGTCCCGCGCATATCTCATATGCACACCACATCGTTTCGCCTGAGCTAGGAAACTCCTGTGTGGGACTCTAAGACTCGTCAATACACCGGCAGTGGGTGATGATCATATCAAACACGCACAAGACGCAAGCGGTCAGCTAAACGTAATGGCCACCCGGGTATTGAGCGATCAGAAGAAAACCAGCGAAGCTGTCAAAACTTCCGTCGAGCCAATCAGTAACACTACAGTACAGTCCGGTCTCTTCATCTCATATGTCGCATATCTAGTCTAGGGATGGTAAATGTCAGACCCCAGTAACTGATAAGTCGTGTCGATGTGAGGCTCATAACAGGTCAAGAAACTACTGATAACTCTTACCGGTAGCACTCCATATCAGCCATGGCAAAGGACTTCCAGTTATAGCCAATCGAACACAGCACAACATCAACTCCCTATCCCGGGAAAGACGAAACCCCTCCTATCGCTCATTGCCTCCATGTGATTCGGGACTGTACCCAAAAGCCACCGTTTTTCACGCCCTCTTGGACGTGGTAAGGTGGAAATCAAAGCATAGTGGGAATCACACAAGTCTCTATGACGATCTCGGGTCTACAGACTAACCTGTACCAGTGTCACCGGAGAACTGCTATATGACGATAGGTATAATACCATCTAGGAGTTCTCGGTGAGTCTTTTCAGTGTACCCAATCTCCACTGAGCACCCGTATACCTTCTATAATGTCAAACACCAATGGATATAGGATCATCCATCGCCCATCATATGGGTCGAGAAGCGTATACGCTAGTCTACTCTGGAGTATCGATGCCCTGTCTCGATACTCCCTCTACTGGGAAATGTTATAGGATGTACTCTTGGACTACCCTGGCCCCACTAGTATGATCTGCATCATAGTCCCAGTAGTCGAGTACATATCCTAAGGGCTTTATCAACATGTGAGAGCAAGACAGTAAATCAATACGAGTCAACATGTTAAGACAAAGTGAAACCAAATAGCATACTATCATGTCGAGCAAGAAAATCCTCTCTATATATATCCAAGCATCCATCATAATATAAATCGTATGTACAACAATGGCATCTAGGGCATACATACAACTAATAATTTCCCACTTGCACTAAAGCCAGCTGTTGTTGTATCTCATACCCAACATCCCTAAGAGTCTCTCAAATTGTATCTGGGGAATGTCCTTCGTGAGTGGATCCGCAGTGTTGTCCTCGTGTCAACTCTCCTGACCTCGATCTCATGGCGATAAACTATCTCCCGGATCAGGTGATACCGCCTCAGAATATGTCTGGACTTCTGATGGGACCTGGGTTCCTTGGACAAAGCCACAGCTCCATTGTTATCACAATACAAATGTATTGGATGCTCAATGGACGGAACCATACCAAGTTCAGTGATGAACTTCTTCATCCAGACAACCTCTTTGGCAGCATCGTTGGCAGGATGTATTCAGCCTCCATCGTCGAGTCTGCCACGGTTCCTTGCTTGGAACTCTTCCAACAAACCGCCCCTCCATTTAGGGTAAAGACAAATCCCGAGTGCGACTTAGAGTCGTCCTTATCACTTTGGAAGCTCGAATCGGTAAAGGACTTCACTTGGACTTCTCTGTTACCATACACCAAGAACATCTCCTTAGTCCTTCTCAAGTACTTGAGAATGTTCTTCACAGTTGTCCAGTGACTCTCTCATGGATCTTCTTGACACCTACTCACTACACTTAGTGAGTATGCTACATCGGATTTTGTACATAGCATCGCGTACATGATAGAGCCTACTTCCAAAGCATAGGGTATCCCTTGCATGCGAGCTCTCTCCAAATCAGTCTTGGAAGACATCTCTTTGGAGAGAGTGAGTCCAGAGATCGTAGGTTGGTTCCCACGCTTGGATTCTTCCATACTAAACCTCTTTAGTATGGTGTCAATGTACCTGGATTGGGACAATCCCAGTATCCATTTAGATCTATCTCTATAGATCTTGATTCCCAAAATGCAGGAAGTATCCCCTAAATCTTTCATTGAGAATCGATGTGATAAGAAGAGCTTGACCGAGTGCAGCATAGGAACATCATTTCCTATCAAGAGTATATCATCCACGTACAACACGAAGAAGACAACCTTACTCTCTGCAACCTTCTTGTAGATATAAGGTTCATCTATGTTTTTGATGAAGTCAAACTCTTTCACTACCACATCAAAGCAGATGTTCCAACTCCGCGATGCCTTCTTTAACCCGTAGATGGATTTAAGCAGCTTGCACACCTTTCCGTTGCTCCCACTATCTACGAAGCCCTCCGGCTGAGTCATGTACACGCACTCCTCCAAATCACCATTTAGAAAGGCGGTCTTAACATCCATCTGCCAGATTTCGTAGTCATGGTATGCAACAAAGGCAAGTAAGATCCGGATGGACTTAAGCATAGCAACTGGAGAAAAGGTTTCTTCATAATCCATACCTAGTCGTTGACGAAAACCCATTGCAACAAGTCTAGCTTTGTAAGTCTCAACTTTTCCATCCACGCCAAGTTTCTTCATAAAGATCCATTTACTTCCAATGGGTTTTACCCCTTCAGGAGCAACATCCAAAGTCCATACTTTGTTGGTGTACATGGATTCCATCTCAGATCGCATTGCATCCAGCCACTTCACAAAGTCTCCACTTGCGATGGCTTGCTCGAAGCTAGTTGGGCCATCATCTTCCATGATGCAATCCTCGCTTCCACCATCAATAAGAAAATCGTAGTATCTCTCAGGTGGATGAGGAACCCTACTAGATCGGCGGAGAGGCTGGGTTTCGTTGGGAACTACTGAATCCTCTGGTTCCACTAAATCTTCAGTTGCAGTTTGTGCTGCTGGAACTTCTTCCAGCTCTACCTCTTCACCACTAATTTTTTTTGTCAGAAATTCCTTTTCTAAAAAGGTGGCATGTTGAGAAACAAACACCTTTTGTTGTTCACCATGGTAGAATAGATATCCATTCGAATGTTTAGGATATCCAACAAACTAACAAAGAACTGATCATGCCTCGAGTTCGGCCGGATTTTGCCTTTTGACATAGGCCGGACAACCCCATATCTTAACTCGTTTAAGACATGGTCTCTTCCCACTCCATATCTCATATGGTGTGGTAGGTACAGATTTTGATGGAACCTAATTCAATAGGTATACTGCTGCTTCAAGCGCATAACCCCAAAAGGAAATAGGTAACTCAGCAGTGCTCATCATAGAGCGCACCATATCTAATAGGGTGCGATTCCTCCGTTCCGATACACCGTTGTGCTGTGGTGTATACGGTGGAGTAAGCTGAGAGAGAATCCCATTCTCTTTTAGATAATCCCGGAACTCATTGCTCAAGTATTCTCCTCCTCGATCAGATCGAAGGATTTTAATACTTTTACCATTTTGGTTCTCTACTTCGTTCTTATATTCTCTGAATTTCTCAAAAGCTTCAGACATGTGTTTCAACAGGAACACATGTCCGTATCTTGAGAGATCGTTAGTGAATGTAATGAAGTACGAAGAACCATCCCTGGCATGTGTAGACATGGGACCACATACATCACTATGTATCAGTCCCAAGAGTTCCGTAGCTCTTTCTCCGCATCCACTAAACGGAGTTTTAGTCATCTTGCCTTTGAGACATGACTGGCAAGTATCATAAGATGAAAATTCGAACGGATTCAAATATCCATCCTTATGCAACTTAGCTAGTCGTGTCGCATTGATATAATCTAGTCTACAATTCCACAAAAAGGATTCGTTCATTTCTAAACTCTTTCTCTTATGTGTGTTTTGTACATTAAGTACTATAGTTTGATTGAGAACGTATATGCCATTATTTAACAAGCCTGATCCAATCAACCTTTGATTCAGGAAAATGTTCATAAAATTATCCTGTACTACAAAATTATATCTCTCTTTACTCAATAAAGAAACTGATATAAGATTGCATATCAGGGTCGGAATGTAATAGCATTCGTTCAGAATCAATGTATTACCATTTGGTAATACAAGGTGATATTCGCCAACTGCTTTGGCTGCAACATTTGCACCATTCCCTACTCTTACGGAATGATCACCCTCTCCTAGTTCCCTATGTTTACGTAGCCCATGTAACATATTACATATGTGAGATCCTGATCCGGTATCTAATACCCAGGATGTAGAGTGAACCGAGAAACAGTTCTCGATAACTAACACACCTGAAGAAGATGCATCAACATGCTTATTCTTTGTTTGGGCGATGTGAGAATCCAGATATTATCCTATTCTCTGCTCGGACTTATAACAATTATAAGTTGGAGTGGGACCAAAGTTCCCCTGCTCAGTATAATAAGCGGGTTCAGTCAATACATCCATTTTATTATCTTGATTAAGGCCTGACATGGTCGCTACTAGGAGAGAGAGAGAGGTAAACACTTTAGCGTATGCTCTTGCAAAATTAGATTGGTTATTATCTTATCTAATCAGGATGGCTCCCACTGTTTTCATCAAATCTTCCTTCAAACCCTAAAAGGTAATATTAGACGGGATTAATTACACCTTACAAGTTCGCCAATCTTTCAGCCAGGCCAGTATTGGTACTTTGAGAGAGGTTCCCCTTGCTTTCGCATGGACCTAATTAGAATAAACCTCGTTTTCCTAGAGGCATAACCCCGTTAACACCTTTCTAGACACCAACTTGATCGGCTAATTGTCATGTGTAAAATTCTCCCAGGATTAACTCTTACTCGCAGTGGGTATCAGGATCCAACTATCTCATAGAAGGTATGCAATCTCATTTCAAATTTCAACTCTTGAAATTCCTGATAATGCTTTTACCCCTAGTGTGCTATGACCTTCATAGAGGTCAACAAACCATAGTGCACTAGTCAAGTTCAACCCATCATTTCTTGATTGAATCAAACCCACCCGTATGACCCTTGACAGAGGTCAACAAGGTCGTACGACTACCCTAATACAATCTCATCACATGCTTTCCAGATAATTATTAATCAGCTACCGCACACTACGCCTTGACAGAGGTCAACAAACGCAGCATGAATACTAAATAATCTTTATCTGAAATGACGGAGGGCTACGACAAGTTTTTCTGAAAACCTTTTGCGTAATGAACTTGATATCGTTGTAGAAACAAGTGATTTTTGAAAAAGGAGTGTTTTTGAGGATTTTCTAGTTTCGCTAAAGAGGTCACTCCCGGTTGAGGGATCTCGGCTCTTTCCTTATCGAATAAGGTGCAGGATATTTCACAAATACCGCTGTGCAAAGCAAGAACTATAGAATCAATCAAAAACTAAATCGTGAGTTTGTAGCATCTGCTAGTATTGCTAAATAGGTCACTCCCAGTGAAGGGATCTCGGCTCTTTCCTTATCGAATAAGGTGCCGGATATTCTATAAGGAATACCGCTATGCAAAACAAAACTAGAGCTACCCCTTTTTATAGATTTGATTCTACAACATCTTTTTGGTTTCTTTTCTTTCATTAATCTCATTAATGAATCCCATCATTTATGCTTCCTAAGCATCACAGAAGAAACGAAAATACAACGTACGCTTATGCCATCCGCATTCGCCACAATGTTCCGTTATGCACCGTTAGGTTACTTAACTAACGGCATACCGAGACGGGACTAGCGTAGGTGTAAAACATAAGCAACGTTTATAATATATCATATATACAATAATAAAGCATTCGTCTCACGCATATAATATGATCACATCACAGTATATCAGCAGCAGAATAAACATATGAAATATTGGATATACTAGGAGGTCCGTGTTTTATTTTGAGCCTGTATAAAACACGGATTCCACGGTCACGATGAATAGACAAACCCACACCCCTAGACCCCTATGAGAGCGGCAAGCAACCCTCCCAATTCTAGGGTTAGGAGACTCGGTCTCGACTCCTCGAGATGGCCTCCAACTGGACCCTAGAACCCGGCTACTTGTGCTCCCCTCCTTAGGTCTATCCTAATACGGAAAAGTAAATAATATACAATGGTGACATCATCCTCAACCCGGAAGTGCCCTAATAAAAGAATATTATATACAATGAATTTTACATGAATAAAAATAAAAACCCTCATCTCACATAAAACCCCCGGCTATTCAAAACACGACGATCCAATATAACATATCGCAGCAACACATAATATCTCATATCATCAAGGTAAGCAAGTATGCGTATCCCGATTGTCGTTGATGTATAGCAACGAAGCCGGAGATACACCACATACTACACTTACGGTCACAGAAAAGAAAAGTGAAAAACTACAACATTTGGAATCCATTATTACCTTAGACATTGTAAACCCGAAATATCACATATTGCGGATTTCATGCCTAACTCTATGAATTCCACATATTGTATCACATTACAGATATATCAAGACAATGTTTAACGTTTCGATCGAATCAACATACACTCACAAATTACCCCCGTGAGCTCAACACTTGAGCAAAGTCAAAATACTGAAAAATCGTGCCACGGTGTCAATGGACCAGCCGTATAAAGAGTTAACCAATGCCTCACCTATGACACCACGGAACTACGGCAAACTCTAGGGTTCGATCGCGGTTCCATGGGCATAGAATCAAGTTAAGGTCAGTATAGTCTTCTAGAGGGTCCATAGGGGTACTTGCACGATTTTACGAATACAATCAACTTCGGAAAATTACAATACTTGGAAATTTTAGCGGGGTACAAAATGTGGTGTTCGAAGTTCGTTCGAACTGCTAAATATTGTCAAGGTTACCAATACAGTGTTAAATTATACGACTACGAAATACTACGAATTAGCCCCTGATCAAATCAATCATCTCATGAAAAACTTGGCTAATAAACAATACCTGAAACCCCTAATTGAAGACAACAGAGCACTGGAAAAATACGGGGGGGGGGGTTTGAGGCAGGGGGTCCGAGCAGGCCGGAATATGTGGTCTTGTGCTCGGCCAAAATCAAAGCACAAGCCCCCGTATTTTCCCTGTGTTCTTATATTGTCCTAAATATTGTTCTGCAGTTGTTAAAAAAAATTTAAAACGACTTTTTAAAAAATTTCAAGAGAGAAAAAACTAGGGTTTCACATATTGTGTTTTCGGAGTCGATTTCGTTTTCGTAATTGTATTAACACCGTATCAAAAATTCTAACTAGGCTCTGATACCACTGTTGGGCTTCCCTTACACCTAGTCTAGGGTTTGGTAGCATCACTCATGCCACATTAAAAATTAGATTGGTGCAAAGCAAACAATCCAAGAATCTTTAACTAGAATTTCTAGGGTAACAACAACTTGTATCACATACAAAGAAGGTTCTATCACTGAGTGTTGAGATTACAACCTTTGTAAACCTCCCTTGTTAACTCCTTGGACCTTTGAGAGTTTGGAACGGATCGCTAGCAACCTTCTAATTCCACGATGATCCACCCGAAGTCCCTTTGCCCAAAGCTCCTTACTTTACTTGATCCATGGAAGAAGTGTACCAAACACCCTACACAAATGGGCTAGATGTGTGTAGAACGATGAGGTGGTTTGTATTCTCTAATCAAAATCCTTTCTTTTTAACTAACTCACTCAAATGAAAACTCAAGAGACAGAGGAAGAAAAAGATGGCAAGCTAAGAGCTCAAGAGATAATATCCAAAGATTATGAAGAAAGAGAAAAGAAAATGATATATATATTTTCTTCTCTCAACAAACCATGGTAAATAAAAATATCTAGATATTTTGCAAGTGAGTTAAAAGCCAAAAGGAATAACTAATCCATGGTTAAAATTAGGTCAACTTTGGTTTACTTTGGAAGTGTGTAGAAAAAAACAACCAAGAATCAATTTTCCTTTTTCATTTCTTTTAAATCAAATACAAATATATATACATATTTAATAGTTCCATGTGAGTCTTATATTGCCATCATATGTGTATCAACAACCATGACACACACTCATGTATGTATGTAAGTGTCCATGCACATCAACATGTGCATACATGCATGCATACATCTTCTTCAAAGAAAAGGGTTTAAATAAAGAATTAAACTAAAAGTCAAATGTTAAATCAACACTTGATTTAACAATCCGGTCATATCACATACGACCCGACCAATAGAAAAATGCCCGATTAACATACGGTATCACATACTCGCATTCAATCGGGTCCCGCGCATATCTCATATGCACACCACATCGTTTCGCCTGAGCTAGGAAACTCCTGTGTGGGACTCTAAGACTCGTCAATACACCGGCAGTGGGTGATGATCATATCAAACACGCACAAGCCGCAAGCGGTCAGCTAAACGTAACGGCCACCCGGGTATTGAGCGATAAGAAGAAAACCAGCAAAGCTATCAAAACACCCGTCGAGCCAATCAGTAACACTACAGTACAGTCCGGTCTCTTCATCTCATATGTCGCATATCTAGTCTAGGGGTGGTAAATGTCAGACCCCAGTAACTGATAAGTCGTGTCGATATGAGGCACATAACGGGTCAAGAAACTACTGATAACTCTTACCGGTAGCACTCCATATCAGCCATGGCAAGGGACTTCCAGTTATAGCCAATCGAACAAAGCACAACATCAACTCCCTATACCGGGAGAGACGAAACCCCTCCTATCGCTCATTGCCTCCATGTGATTCGGGACTGTACCCAAAAGCCACCGTTTTGCATGCCCTCTTAGACGTGGTAAGGTGGAAATCAATGCACGGTAGGAATCACACAAGTCTCTATGACGATCTCAGGTCTACAGACTAACCTGTACCAGTGTCGCCGGAGAACTGCTATCTGATGAGAGGTATAATACCATCTAGGAGTTCTCGGCGAGTCCGTTCAGTGTACCCAGACTCCACTGAGCACCCGTATACCTTCTCTGATGTCAAACACCAATGGATATAGGATCATCCATCGCCCATCATATAGGTCGAGAAGCGTATATGCTAGTCTACTCTGGAGTATCGATGCCCTTTCTCGATACTCTCTCGACAAGGAACAGTTATGGGATGTACTCTTGGATTACCCTGGCCCCACTAGTATGATCTGCATCATAGTCCCAATAGTCGAATACATATCCTAAGGGCTTTATCTGTTAGTTTTATGTATGCCCTAGAGGCCAGTATTGTACAGATGATGTATATTATATTGGATGCTTGGACATATATAGAGATGACTTTCTTGCTCGATATGATAGTATGCTATCTGGTTGCTCTTTATCTTAACATGTACACTTGTCTCTTTAAACTGTCTTATAGTTACATGTTGATAAAGCCCTTAGGATGTGTACTTGACTACCTGGACTATGATGCAGATCATACTAGTGGGGACATGGTAGTCGATAAGTACATCCTTCAAGGTCCCTAGTCGTGGGTGTATCAAGACAGGGCATCGATATACCAGTGTAGACTAGCATATACCCTTCTCGACCCATGAGATGGGTGATGGATGATCCCATATCCATTGGTGTTTGACATCAGAGATGGTATACGGGTGCTCAGTGGAGACTGGGTACACTGGACGGACTCGCCGAGAACTCCCAGATGGTATTATACCTCACGTCAGATGGCAGTTCTTAGGTGACACTTGTGCAGGTTAGTCTGTAGACCCGAGATCGTCATAGAGTCTTGTGTGATTCCCACTGTGCTTTGATCTCCACCTTACCACGTCCATGAAGGCGTGCAAAACGGTGGTCTTTGGGTACAGTCCCGAGTCACATGGAGGCAATGAGCGATAGGAGGGGTTTCGTCTCTCCCGGTATTGGGGGTTGATGTTGCGCTGTGCTCGATTGGCCGTAACAGGGAAGTCCCTGGCCAGGGCTGATCAGAGATTTGCTGGTAAGATGTTACCAGTAGTTTCTCGACCCGTTATGAGCCTCACATCGGCACGACTTATCGGTTATTGGGGTCTGACGTTTACCACCCCTAGACATGATATGCGACATATCAGACGAACAGACCGGACTGTACGGTAAGTGTTACTGGTTGGATTCACAGGAGTGTGAGCGGGCTGGCTCTTCGATCTTCTAATCGCTCAATACCCGGATGGCCGTTACGTTTAGCAGACCGCTTGCGGCTTGTGGGTGCTTGATATGATCATCATCTGCTACCGGCGTATTGACGAGTCTTTAGAGTCCTACACAGAGGTTTCCTGGCTCAAGCGAAACGAAATAGGAGCGCATATGAGATATGTGCGGGACCGAGAATAATGCGTGTATGTGATACCGCATTTCATTCTCGCGATGAATGTTTCGATTGGTTGTATGCGATATGACCTAGTTATCGAATCATTGATTCGATAAAACGATACATAAGATACTAGTCGGTTATATGCGATATGACCGGATCGTTAAATCAAGTGTTGATTTAATGATTTAATGTATAATTATATATTTGATATATTACTTTGCATTAACTAGTATTGGTTCATTTTAAATGGATTTTCTCACTTGATGTACATGTTGTATATGTGATATACTTTTGTGCACATCTTTGTATCATGTTTGATGATACTTGCTCATTTGGTTAAGTGTGAAGAATTAAACCATGGTTAAGAGATGATTAGGGTTTTGCCTTTTTATTTATTTATTTGTTTATTTATTTAGAAAAGGTTTAGATGAGAATGGTGGCTTTCTTTGTCTCTTATTGAAGCTTCATGAAGCTTTGACTTATGCAACCATTCTTGTCTTCATGCTTAACCCTAACCCTCTCAAATAACCATGGTCTATTCTCTACACTTAACCTTAGTTAGGATATGATAAGTATTATTTTCTTTTTCATTTTTAAACAACTTATCATATTCTTTCTTCTTCTTGATCATCTTCTTCTTCAAGAAAAACTTAAGCCCATCAATGGCAACTTGAGCAAAAGTGAGTGAAATCCAATTCTAAAGTGAACCCACCTCCTATTTCTTCACCCTCTACCTCTTGCCAAGTTGTTTTAGGTGTTTTCTTCATAAGTTTCACAACTTGGTGAAGTTGGAGCTTGAACTTGTGCAACCTCGACGTAGATCATCTTCGGCACGAAGCCGACGACCTATTTCGCTCATTTCTTCGATGAAGCCGATGCGAGAGTCCGAGATCCGACTAGGACAGCGAGAGGACGTCTACGTGGAGCTAAGGAAGTGGATAACCGGATCTACAAAGGTTGTAGCCTCTCTCCTTTAGTTAAAGTGTTAACTAGATTCGTTTTTCGCCTAGAATTCTAGCCGACGATCCGTATTAGGGTTTCTCGGCACCCATAAAATTTTAAATTGGCATGGTTGATGCCTTGTGAGACCTCTATAGTGTGCCCAGGAACCTTTCACTGGTATCAGAGCCTAGCTAGAGCCTTAGGCGAAGTCTAGACGATGTTTGAAACCCGATCGAACCCGAAAACCTAACTTTTTGATGCTCTCTGGACTTTTTCTAAAAACTGGGATTTTTCCAGATTAAAAATTGCTAAAAAATTCAGCAGGGCAATCTATGAATTACGGTGCAAAAAAAACTTACTGAAGAGTCTACAGTGCGGCGGAACCGCGGCAGAAGCCTTGCTTCTGCGGCGGTTCCGCGGCAAATTTATTGAATTATAAAATAATTTTTGCACAGTAACTGATTGATTCTGGTGTTGGATTTTCTGGGAATTTTTAAAATTTATTCAAGAGTTGAATATTCCAGGTTGTTTTGGGGATTCGATGATTTGATCGGATTATCAGATTTTGTCTATGTGGATTCCGGATAATTTTTTGAATTTGTTAAAAAGTTCGACCGGATATAAATACCCAACTTTTCCCCTGTCGGGAAATTTCCAAGTGTTGGATTTTTCCGTAGTTTAACGACGTTCTAAGTAGTGCAAGTAACGTGATGGACCCTCTAGAAGACAACAAACCTTAACTCGATTATGTGACCGTCTTGAACTGCCCTTTGAACCTTCGGGTTTGGAGCAGTACGGCGTGCCACATGAGAGGCGTTGGCTTGACCCTTCTACGGCTGGACCGTTGGTACTGAGGCACGAACTGAATGTTGTTAGACTTATTTCATGTGTTGAGCTGTATCGGGAAAACTTGGGTATTCGACTGTTCGATCGGAAAGTTTAACATTTTCTGTTTATCTGGAATGTGATACAATAATTGGAATTCACAAACAGTTATGAGATAACTGAATGAATGTTATAAATCTAGCGGTTTAGTTTCACTTGATATTGAAAAGAGTTTTCGACAATGAGACTAAAATGCGGGGTTTATAACTGTTAGGCATGTGATGTCTAAGTATTTCATTTGATTAGGCATGTGATGTCTAAAGAGATTGCGGATTCCAACTGTTGTAGTTTTACACTTTCTTTTCTGTGACCGTAAGTGTAGTATGTTCATATCGCCGGTTTCGTTGCTATACGTCAACGACAATTGGGGTATGCATACTTACTTACGTTGATGACATGTGATGTTATGTGTTGCTGGATATGTTATATTGGATCGTCGTGTTTGAATAGCCGGGGGTTTTTATGTGAGATGAGTGTTTTTCATTTTCATTCATGTAAAAACTTGTATGTAATATTCTTTTATTTGGGACACTTCCAGGTAGCGGAAGTTGTCACCTTTTGTATATTATTTACTTTTCCGCATTAGGATAGACCCAAGGAGGGGGGCACAAGTAACCGGGTTCTGGAGTCCAGTGGGAGACCAACTCGAGGAGTCGAGTCCGGGTCTCCTAACCCTAGAATTGGCAGGGTTGCTTGCCGCTCTCGTAGGGGTCTAGGGGTGTGGGATTGGCTATTCATCACGACCGTGGAATCCGTGTTTTATACTGGCTCGTATTGAAAACACGGACGTCCTAGTATATCCAATATTTCATATGTTTCTTCTGCTGCGATATCTGTGATGTGATCATGTAATATTCTGTGATGGATACAGTATATAGTATATATGATATATTATATAGACGTTACTTATGTTTTACACCCGTACTAGCCCTGCCCCGCTCTGCCGTTAGTTACCTAACCTAACGGTGCACGTGGGGACATCGAGGCGAATGCGGATGGCATAAGTGTACGTCGTATTTATCTGTGATGTTTAGGTACATAAATGATGGGACTTCATTAATGTGATTAATGAAAGAAAAGAAACCTAAGATGTTGTGGAATCAAATTTTAAATAAAACAGGTAGCTACAGTTCTTGCTTTGCACAGCGATATATATGATATATCCCGCACCTTATTCGATGAGGAAAGGACCGAGATCCCTTCACCGGGAGTGACTCCTTTAGCAATAACTGGCAGATGCTGCACACTCGGTTTGCTTTTGATTGCTTTTGACTTTTTCTTTGCACAGTGATATATATGATATATCCCGCACCTCATTCGACGAGAAAAGGGCCGACGATCCCTTCACCGGGAGTGACCCCTTTAGCAAAACTAGAAAAGCCTCAAAATCACTCCATTTCAAAACCTCAATTGATTCTACAACGATATCAAGTTCATTACGCAATAGGTTTTCAGAAAAACCTGTCGTAGCCCTCCGTCATTTCAGATAAGTTGCATATAGTATTCGTGCTACATTTGTTGGCTTTCGTCAAGGTGTAGTGTGCGGTACCTATGTGCTGTTTATCTGCTGCATATGTTGCGACTGGATTAGGGTAGTCGTACGGCTTTGTTGGCTTTCGTCAAGGGTCGTACGGATGGGTTTAATTCAGTCAAGAAATGTACGGGTTGAACTTGACTAGCGGGCTGTGGTTTGTTGGCTTTCGTCAAGGTCATAGCACGCTAGGGGCAAAAGCATTATCGGGAATTTCAAGTGTTGAAATTTGCAATGAGATTGCATACCTTCTATGAGATAGTTGGATCCCGATACCCACTGCGAGTAAGAGTTACTCCTGGGAGAGTTTTGCACATTGCAATTAGCCGATCAAGTAGGTGTCTAGAAAGGTTTCAACGAGGTTACGCCTCTGGGAAAACGAGGTTTACATTAATTAGGTTCGTGCGAAAGCACGGGGGACCTCCCTCAAAGTACCGACACTGGCCTGACTGAAAGATTGGCGAACTTGTAGTGTGTAATTAATCCCGGCTAATCTTTCCTTTTAGGGTTTGGAGGAAGATTTGATGAAAAGCAGTGGGAGCCATCCTGATTAGATAAGATAATAACCAATCTGATCTTGCACGAGCATATGCTAAAGTGTTTTCTTCTCTCTCTCTCCAGGTAGCAACCATTTCATGCCCTAATGAAGATAATAATATGGATGTATTGACCGAACCCGCATATTATACTGTGCTGGGGAACGTTGGTTCCGTTCTTTCCTATAAGAGTTATAGGAATGAACAGGATATAGGGGAATACCAGGATTCCCATGCCACCCGAATGAAGAAAGTACATGTTGATGCATTTTCTTCGGGTGTGTTCGTTACAGAGAACTGTTTCTCCATTTGCTCTACGTCCTGGGTATTAGATACCGGGTCAGGATCCCATATATGTAATCAGTTACATGGGCTCAGGAAAGGTAGAGAACTTGGAGAAGGTGATAAAGACATTAGAGTTGGATATGGTGCAATTGTTGCAGCTAAGACTGTCGGGGAATATCACCTTGCATTACCAACTGGTAATACATTGGTTCTGAACGAATGCTATTACATGCCGAACCTGATATGCAACATTATATCGGTTTCTTTATTAAGTAAAGAGGGATATAATTTTGTATTACAGGACAATGTTATGAACATTTTCCGTAACCAAAAGTTGGTTGGATCAGGCACGTTGTCCAATGGCATTTATGTTCTAAATCAATCAACAGTTCTGAGCATAACAAACACACACAAGAGGAAGAGTTCAGAACTGAACGAATCCTTCTTGTGGCATTGTAGACTGGGTCACATCAATGCGACCCGACTGGCTAAGTTGCATAAGGATGGATATTTGAAACCATTCGAATTTTCATCTTATGACACTTGCCAGTCATGTCTCAAAGGCAAGATGACCAAAACTCCGTTTACGGGACACGGAGAAAGATTTACCGAACTCTTGGGACTGATACATAGTGATGTATGTGGTCCCATGTCTACATATGCCAGGGATGGTTCTTCGTACTTCATTACATTCACTGACGATCTCTCAAGATACGGACATGTGTACTTGATAAGACACAAGTCTGAAGCTTTTGAGAAATTTAGAGAATATAAACAAGAAGTCGAGAACCAAACCGGAAAAAGTATTAAAATCCTTCGATCTGATCGAGGAGGTGAATACTTGAGCAATGAATTCCTGGACTTCCTAAAAGAGAATGGGATTCTCTCTCGGCTGACTCCTCCATATACACCACAGCACAACGGTGTATCAGAACGGAGGAACCGCACCCTATTAGATATGGTGCGCTCTATGATGAGCACAGCTGAGTTACCTATTTCCTTCTGGGGGTATGCGCTTGAGACAGCCATACATCTATTGAATATGGTCCCAACCAAATCTGTGCCTACCACTCCATATGAGATATGGAAAGGAAAGAGACCAAGTCTTAACTATGTTAAGATATGGGGTTGTCCAGCCTATGTCAAACGACAAAATCCGGACAAACTCGAGGCACGGTCTGTTCTATGCAAATTTGTAGGATATCCCAAGAATTCTCAAGGGTATATCTTCTACCACCCTGAGGAACAAAGAGTGTTTGTTTCTCGGCATGCCACCTTTTTAGAAAAGGAATTTCTTGAAAAAGAGATTAGTGGTCATGAGGTAGAACTGGAAGAGGTTCCAGCTACAGAAGCTACAACAGAAGATCTGGTGGAACCAGAGGATTCCGTAGTTCCCGATGAACCCCAGCCACTCCGCTGATCTAGTAGGGTTCCTCGCCAACCTGAGAGATACTACGGTTTTCTCATGGATGGTGGGAGCGAGGATTGCATCATGGAGGATGATGACCCAACTAGCTTCGAGCAGGCCATCACGAGTAGGGACTCAGTGAAATGGCTGGATGCTATGCGGTCCGAGATGGAATCCATGTACACCAACAAAGTATGGACTTTGGAAGCTGCTCCTGAAGGGGTAACCCATCGGGAGCAAGTGGATCTTCAAGAAGAAACTTGTTGTAGA
The DNA here is from genome assembly GCA_030015575.1 of Agapanthus africanus. Lineage (NCBI taxonomy): Eukaryota > Viridiplantae > Streptophyta > Magnoliopsida > Asparagales > Amaryllidaceae > Agapanthus > Agapanthus africanus. The sequence goes on along the minus strand of CM057350.1, from coordinate 459,488,087 downwards.
TGGGAAAGTGGAGACTTTCAAAGCTAGACTTGTAGCAAAGGGTTTTCGTCAAAGACCAGGTGTGGACTATGACGAAACTTTTTCTCCAGTGGCTATGCTTAAATCCATCCGGATCATGCTTGCCATCGCTGCATACCATGATTACGAAATCTGGCAAATGGATGTTAAGACCGCCTTTCTAAATGGTGATTTAGAAGAGTGCGTGTACATGACTCAGCCAGAGGGCTTCGTAAACAGTGGGAGCAGCGGCAAGGTGTGCAAGCTGCTTAAATCCATTTATGGATTAAAGCAAGCATCGCGGAGTTGGAACATCTGCTTTGACGTCGTTATCAAAGAGTTTGATTTCGTCAAAAACCCAGATGAACCTTGTATTTACAAGAAGGTGGCAGGGAGTAAGGTTGTCTTCCTCGTATTGTACGTGGACGACATACTCTTGATAGGAAATGATATTCCTATGCTGCAATCGGTCAAGCTCTTCTTATCACAAAGATTCTCAATGAAAGATCTTGGAGATGCCTCCTGCATATTGGGAATCAGGATCTATAGAGATAGATCCAAACGGATATTGGGATTGTCCCAATCTAGGTACATTGACACCATACTAAAGAGGTTTAGTATGGAAGAATCCAAGCGTGGGAATTTGCCCACGATCTCTGGAGTCACTCTCTCCAAAGAGATGTCTCCCAAGACTGATTTGGAGAGAGCTCGCATGCAAGGGATACCCTATGCTTCGGCTGTAGGCTCTATCATGTATGCGATGCTATGTACCAGACCCGATGTAGCATACTCACTAAGTGTAGTGAGTAGGTATCAAGCTGATCCTGGAGAGAGTCACTGGACAGCTGTGAAGAGCATTCTCAAGTACTTACGAAGGACTAAAGAGATGCTCTTGGTGTATGGTAACGGAGAACTCTAAGTGGAGTCCTTTACCGATTCGAGCTTCCAGAGTGATAAGGACGACTCTAAGTCGCAGTCGGGATTTGTCTTTACCCTTTACGGAGGGGCGGTTAGCTGGAAGAGTTCCAAGCAGGAAACCGTGGCAGACTCGACGATGGAGGCTGAATACATCGCTGCCAACGATGCTGCCAAAGAGGCTGTCTGGATCAAGAAGTTCATTACTGAACTTGGAGTGGTTCCATCCATTGAGCATCCAATACCTTTGTATTGCGATAACAATGGAGCGGTGGCTTTGGCCAAGGAACCCAGGTCCCATCAGCGATCCAGGCATATTCTGAGGCGGTATCACCTGATCCGGGAGATAGTTGATCGCCGGGAGATCGAGGTCAGGAGGGTTGACACGAAGAACAACACGGCGGATCCACTCACGAAGGCCATTCCCCTGATACAGTTTGAGAGACTCTTCGGGATGCTCGGTATGCGATACTACAGCAGCTGGCCCTAGTGCAAGTGGGAGATTGTTTGTTGTATGTATGCCCTAGAGGCCAGTATTGTACAGATGATGTATATTATATTGGATGCTTGGACATATATAGAGATGACTTTCTTGCTCGATATTATAGTATGCTATCTGGTTGCTCTTTATCTTAACATGTACACTTGTCTCTTTAAACTGTCTTATAGTTACATGTTGATAAAGCCCTTAGGATGTGTACTTGACTCCTTGGACTATGATGCAGATCATACTAGTGGGGACATGGTAGTCGATAAGTACATCCTTCAAGGTCCCTGTTCCCCTCTGAAAGACGGTGCAGACTTTGCGTCTCGCCTGAGATTCGGGGCTGATGCTATATGGTTTTATCCGTCTACCTCTCCGAAGATGCCAAGTTGATTTATGGCGCCGTATATCGGAGGTTTAGACGGATGCGGCCGATATAGCAGACCTCGCCAGATTCCCCCTCAGGGTGAGGGGTTTTTGATTGTGGGGACGCTCTTCCCTGCAGGCGCAAGCCCCTGCAGTTAATTACGCTACCGCATCGCGGTAACAACTTTCTCCTTCTCCAGAATTTCACTTCGTGTCGTGTGTGTTCGTTTTGTTTGTGGTTGCCCGTGGATTGTATACGGAGACTGAGTAATGCCGTCGCCCGTAGGACGTGGATTAGTCCAAATCCATATTTACTTAGATTTGGGTTTGGTGTTTTTAGTTTAAGGATGCATTAGTCGCGTTGCGGCTAAGATCAACTTAAACGTTCGTTAAGAACACGTTAGTCCTGTTTTAGACTGAGATCAACTTAACGTAGTGATTAATTTAATTGTATGGCCATCAGGACTCGTCACCTCTCTGACGTCGTTGAAGGATTACAACGACATGTATCAGAGGAGCTCGGAGATGTACCCTCGTACCAGATTTGATTGGGAGTTTTATAATCCATTTGAATGTTTAAGGATACGTTAGCCGTGTTTGGGGCTAAGATCAACTTAAACGGGACCGTTTAGATCCGGCAAAAGAGCGTTTGGAAGCTCTATTGTTTCAGTTTGGGGACGTAGTGGTCCGTTTTCCTGTTCAGGGACGTGGTGGTCCATCGCCAGTTTAGGGACGTGGTGGTCCATCGCCAGTTTAAGGACGTTTCGGTCCAATATTAGTTTAAGGACGTTTCGGTCCAATATTAGTTTAAGGACGTTTCGGTCCAATATTGGGTATCTGGTCGTTGGGGCTCGTCACCTCTCTGACGTCGTTGAGGAATTACAACGATGGATGTCAAAGGAGTTCGGAGATGTACCCTCGTACCGAACGTGGATTGATTTAGGAGAGCCATTTTACCATTTTGCTCAGTCAATTTAGTTTAAGGACTTATGGCCATGATTGGGCTAAGTCCAGTTGAAAATGTCCAACATTTATTCGCTTTTGCATTGCATCTCTTTTTTATTTTTATTTGGGCTTTGCCCAAAAAGATGCAGAGCATCAATTTGTTTTGGGCTCTGCCCTTTATAAATGATGCAAAGCATCAATTTCATTTGGGCTCTGCCCTTTATATTGCTTTGCAGTTTATTTTGGCCTGCTAGGTCTTTTGATTTGGGCCAGGCCCTTCAAGTAATGCATTGCATTTATGCAGAGCACCAAGAATCTTTTAGATTCAAGAACAGAAGTGCAAGGCACTTTTTATCCCTTGATTTGGATCAAAGTAAAACAAGTTTTTCCTTGTTTCAGAGAACCAAAGGTTCATAGCAAGTGCAAGGCACTATTTTTATTATTTTTATTTATTTGTTAAAGATCACTGATCTTTTTCTTAGATCAATGATCTATTCCTAAGAGAATTCTCTCTTGTTTTAAAGGTTTTTACCTTCTTTTTTGTGTTCTCAAGGAGTTCTCAAGAGTTTTCCTCTTTCTTCTTTTTTTTTTAAAAAACCAGATCATCCTTTTGAAATGAGGTTTGGGGTTCTTTTTATAGTGCTCAAGAATTAGTTAAATTTGTTCAATAAATCTTTTCCTGAGTGATTTGGGGAATTTTCCCCACCGTTGGATCTTTGATCCAGAGGCTCCTGCCTTATACAAGAAAATCTTCTTGTTTTAACAAGATTTATTCTGTTTTGCGCAACTCTCCCAGTGAGTGACACGTGTCGCGCAGTGAAGCGCTTGCGCAACTGCGCGGACATGTGTCGCGCATCGGTGCGCTTGCGCAGCAGCGCTTGCGCAACTGCGCGGACACGTGTCGCGCAGCGGTGCGCTTGCGCAGCAGCGATTGTGCAACTGTGCGGACACGTGTCGCGCTGCCGTGCGCTTGCGCAACTGCGCGGACACGTGTCGTGTTGCGCAGTTGAGTGTTGCTTATGTTTTTTTTAAAGAGCCTTGCTCTGATTGGACGTACTGCCTTGGGCGTTGTGCCGCCGTGTCAACTTCTGACACATGGCGCGTTGCGCGCAGCGCACGGGAACCGAAGCGTTACTTCAAAATTTGAATTTTCAAAATTCAAACAGAGCCTTGCTCTGATTGGGGGAACAAATGCCCCCCCACCGTTGCGCTCACGTGGCGCGCACGTGAGTGCAGCGGTGGCAAGATCCCGACCATTGGATCATAGAGGTCAGGTGAAGAGACGAAGGCGTCTATAAATGGGACCCTTGGTCCTTAAATTTTTTTTACCGTTTCAAGAACTTTGATTCAGAGCCTTGCTCTTGCTTAAAAACTCTTAGAGCCTTGCTCTTGCTTCTTCCCAAGAACTTTGAAGTTCAGAACTTAGAATCATTCTAGGTAAAAATTTAAATTAATTTAAATTAAATTTAATTAACAAAGCCTTGCTCTTATAGATCTTTGATCTAAAGAAAACCCCTTTGGGGTTTCTTCAACAGAGCCTTGCTCTCATAGATCTTTGATCTAAAGAAGACCCCTTTGGGGTTTCATCCACAGAGCCTTACTCTCCAAAATTTACAGAGATCTTGTTCCTGGGTTTTAACCCATGAACAGAGCCCTGCTCATAGATCAAATAGAGAACTCCTAAAAGTTTTCATGGATCTTTAAGATCCCAAAAATTTTAATCCTTAGGAGTTATAATTTTTCATTACTACTACAGAGCTAGGCTCTTTTTTTTTTTAGGAAGTTTTATTCCCTTGAGACCAGAGTTTGACAAATGTCACTCTGTGACAGAGCTTTGCTCTAAAAGAGGAGATTTCCTCCCTGTCTCTAGGGATTTCCCCCCCAATGAGGATATTCTCTTGTGGGTCTTTTTCATTAACTGACAGTCTCATCCAATGATGAGACTGTCTTATCAAATGATGCGCCGTCATTTAGATTTTGTGGGTCCCCCTTTGGTCCCCTACCCACTGCATTGTAGTGTGATGTAGGACTTTGAAATGTGAAGCATTGGAACACTAACGATTATATTATTATTTTTTTTCTTTTTCTACAGGAAACATGTCTGAAGATCTGTCTTTCCCTTTCGTTCGCTCAGAAGGAGGGTTCCCACATTCGCCAGTGGACCGGGTGGTGTTTGCTCTGATTAAAGATCACGATCCTGAGTGCAAGAAACTTCACCTATGGGGAAGGTGGTACAGCCAGATCATCCAAGGCCGTTGCAGCTTTAGCTCCGCCTCGCCCTCTGAGCCCATAGCCGCGATCCCTTATGCGGACAAGCCTCCGGTGAAGTATGCCGTGGAGGTTAAAAATTGGAATTCCGACGACCTCCTCCAGCCTGCAATCGGTGCCATCCCGGTGCAACCGCCGCCGGCGATAGACATCTTGGGGAGGCGAATCTGTCAGGGTGAAGCACGCCCTTGGGGACAGGCTTATAATATTGGACTGATCCCGTGACCGCTTGCCGGATATTTGCCCTGGGCCCGCTACATCTAAGCGGCGAAAAGGACTCATCTGACGACGATTGGTTTATATTCGGCCGTCTACGTTTCACTTTTCGAATATCCCTCTCCTCCAACATGGTGGATAAAGGCCTTTATTGAACAATGGAATATCCCCACCCACACCTTCTTGACAGCGGATAGGGAAGTCTCCATCTCTTTGGAAGAATTTGTTGAGATTTCAGGTCTACCAGTGAGGGGGGAGCACTACGAGGAGCTGCTTCCTCCTGACGAGTACGTCTTTGCCACCAAGCAGTTGGTATTTGACTTAACTCCGGAAAATGCCATCCAGCATCAGCATCCGGGCTTGGTGAAGGTGTTGGAGATTTATGAGGAACTGCATTTTGAATCGGGCGACCGGGGGGGTCAGTTTCACGGATTTCATTGCTCGCTTTATTCGCCCGGAGTTCCTATCAGAGCAGAGGGAGAAGTTCGCTCAGCTTGTCGACCCTTTTGGTTTCGGCTTGGACCGTCGACCTATATCGGAAAATGACCAGCGGGATTTTTATCTCCCCGGCACTGCCAGCGTCCCTTTCTCAGAGATCGCCGTTCCTGGCATGGACGAGGAGACTTTTTTTATAGGGTTCTTGGGTCTATGGCTATGCAGCTTCGCGCTCCCCATGCATCCACGCCTCATGCGGCCCTCCGTCTTTTACCCGGCGCATCGAATGGCGGCTGGTTTGCAGCTATCGGTAGGGATTGCCGGGCTGGCTTACCTTTATAATGGACTTAGCGTAGCGGCGGACGCTAATGAGCCTGGGATATAGCCTGCTAACTTCCCGATGCACTACTTCACTTCTTGGATGGAGCTGCATGTGCGAGGGGTGTTCGGTGCCCATAAGACTCCTCCGTTCTTTGAGAAATATAGATTCCCAAGAATCATGCGGTTGGTCGGGGCTTCAATTGTGGTTGCACCTCCGCGGGAGTCCAGGGGACTGCTCCTGCGTTCACATCTAGTCGGAGCGAAGATCTCTTTTGTGGATAAGGTCATCACCATAGGCTCAGAGACCACTAAGTCAGTGGTGCCGCTGCGCGATGACTTTAAGGGCGGGGCTTCTGTACTGAAGGCTCGGGAAATCCTTCACTTTTACTCCATTCGGCCAGGCTACCTAGTATTTAGGCAGAATGAGACGGCTCTCTTTATGAGGTATAACCCACATCGATTTGCCCGACAATCGAGCTACAATCAAGGGATCCCGATGGAAGCCTTTCTGGAAACACCCGCGGCCAACCAAGGGGGAATAAGGAATGCGATGCATCATTTAACTCGGCTCAATACAGGCTCCTATTTTTTTATCTGTGAGCCTAGCTGTGCCCCTAAAATAATCCATCCGTATGTAGCCTGGTATGCGCATGCTATGGGCCCAATCATTTTAATGGAGAAACGTCTGCTGGTTGACCGTAGGGCTGCACCTCCTGGTGGTGATCGCAAGGCTCCCTTGCAGCCAAGGATCCAGGTCACCCTCCCGATAAAAAATGCCGGAGCTGACCGACCGCGCGTGTTGAGCCCCCCGCATGGATTGCCACTGCCTACTACGGTGGATGTACCCCCGGCACCCCGTGCTCCCACAAAGACGGTTAAAGTGGTATCGCCAGGGTCTGGCGCAGGAGCGGATATCGGGACTCGCCGCCCTAAAGTGACTGCCAAGCGCAAGGCTATTCCGAGTGGATCTAAAGCTGGCGGACAGAAGAAGAAGAAGTCCACCCTATCCCTCGACGCGATCCTTAGCTTAAAGCCTGCGGCTCCTCCTGCCGAGGCCATATGTGAGTATGGCAGCAATGAGGGCTTTGTGGTAGACCCTGAGGACACCAATTTAGCTGCCGCCATTGCAGCTTCGGAGCGATCGGCGAGGCTTGAAGCGATGTTAAGCAAACTCGCTGAGTCCGGTAATCATCAGACGCTTTATTTGTCGTTTTATTGCACTTTGTATTGTTATATTTAACTAACATTTGCTCCATTTTCAACAGGTGTCTCTACTGAAGAGGCTATTGCTGCCTCCCTGAAAACCTTCCAGGAGGAGGAGGAGAAGCGTGCCCTAGCAGGCGCTGGTATGTTTCACCCCTTTCTCTTTTATAAGGAAAGTTTGTTGTCTTTTTATGATAGTCAACCTGAACTTCTTTTGTTTCTTTGCAGGGGTTGTATCAATTGACGCAGGGATCCTTCCCGAGTCCGTCATCGAAGTTCCGGCTTCGTCGAAGTTACCACAAGAGCCTCAGCTTGACAAGACGACGAGGGATGCCTTGAAGAATCTAGAGGCATCCCTATATACGGACGAGGAAGCCTCACTCAAGGAAGCCCTAGTGGCATCCGTCTCAACGGCTCGAGAGGAGCGGAAGCGGTTGAGACGCGAAGCAAGGGCGCGCAGAGCTGCTTTGGCCGCTGGAGCGGGCCCTAGCACTATTCCTCTTGCCGACACTCCTTCTGAAGCAAAGGCGAGCAGAGCTTCTTTGGCCACGGGAGCGGGCCCTAGCACTATTCCTCATGCTGACACTCCTTCTGAAGAGGCCCCTGCCGCCCTGTCTACTGCTCATAGGCAAGTGGCGCGCGCGGCTCGGAGTGCAAACAATAAGTCCTCTTCAGGTAACATTTCTTTCGGAACCTTGTTGTAAGAATTACCAAGCCATTGGCTCACACGCATTCCATCTTGCAGGGCCAAGTCCGACTGAGGGGGAGGCGGAGACCGTCGAACCCAGGGGAATGGAGGAAGCGATACTTGCCGAACCTGGGCCAACAGTGAGCACCGTCGTCGGGGCCATGGCGCCTGAAACAGAAGTTGAAGGATCCGCCGCCGAGAAGGTCATTGATGCCGCGTCTGAAGTGGCGGCAGATGAGATGAGTGTCGAGCCGAAGGCGGTAGAAGTCAAGGCGCTTGAGGCTGGAAACGTCACGGTGCCGATGGACGAGACAACCGTGACCGCAGAGACCGAGGGAGTATCGGGTGAGGCGGCCACGATTCATGAGGAGGAGCGAACCGCTCTTTCCCAGGAATCTGGTAATACTCCGATCATAGCCCTCCCCGCGTATGGTTCCTTGCCGTCTCCCGGGCTCGCGAGCACAACAACGGTTCCCATCGAGTCGGGTGATGAGGCTACGGGTGGTGGTCTCATGTCGATGGATGAGGGGATTGCTTCAGTTTCTGCTGGTAGCTCGTCGGGTAAATTTTTGAGTCACCAACGTTCCCCCCTTTTCTATATATCTTGCGATCTCTTCTAACAAGCTTGTCTTTGCAGGTGTGGCCAGTGCCGATGCTCCATTGCTCGAGGGGGCACCGTCGACTACTGCTTTGGCGGTGGTCACCTCCCCGCCTTCCCTTGTACCATCACGGATGTTGGAAGGTATGGATTCACGACTCATGCATTAAACTTTCAAAAATGTAGCTTTGCACTAACGTTATACCATTGTGCCTTTGCAGGAGTGCTCTTCGATCATTTATATCAAGTGTTGCTCCCACACTTCTCTTTCCCATCCGAACTCGCCTCTCCCTCTGGTGGCGCCGGTGAGTATACTTTCACTATAATATCTTTATTTACCCCCTTTTTTCTAGCAATGGGATAATTTCTGACTTTTCCTTTTCTTTATTGCAGTGCCACAAATCGAAGGAGGGGATGCAAACCTGCCGCGCTACCGGCCCTTCCGGCTTTGCCGTCCGTTGCAGCTGGTATAGTAAATTTCCTTTTTTAGTAACCCTTCAACATCTTCTGAGCCATCGTTTAACCATGTTTTGTTTTGCAGCTATTGTTCCGGCTCCGGTCCCTCTTGAGTCTCGCGTCCTTTCGCCGGCAGGCCCTTTCTTGAAACGTCCATCTTCAAAGGGTGCTGTGATGAGCTTGGGCATGCTGAGCGGGTACATCGAAGAGCTTAACATGGACGCTCTTCCTTCCGCCGTAGATTTCGCTGTGGAGGTTAACCCAATATTGGCGGCGCTCGTAAACTTTCACAATGAAGGCGCCGTCGAATCTTGGGTTAACCACTGCAGAGAGATTGAGGCTTGCTTGCATCGGTTGGAGACGACGCGCCCTTCTCCCGAAGTTTTGACCATGAGCACCGAACGGACGGCCTGGCTCGAGCGAAGCGCTTCTTATCTTCGCCATTTGGAGCAGGAAGCAGCTTTACGGTTGAAGGAGCGTCGGGAATCCTCAAGAGCAACCGCTCGCCTGCGCGCTGAAGTTATGACGAATGCTGCTGAAGTGAAAGCCGTTTTTGAAGGCCTCCTGGAGCGTATCTCTAACGGGCTAGCACTGAGGCGGAAGCTTGATGCCGCCGAGCGGGATGCTCGAGGTCGTGAAGCAGCTCAGCAGGCTGTTGGGGAACAGCTTGCATCCTTCAAGCAGCGGCGGGCTCAAGCGGAGGCCGAACTGGCGATAGCTGCCGATCAAGAGAAGGCGTAGAAGGAAGTATGCGAGCAATTGCTAAATCTATGCAAGACACTTCCTTCTCAGTGACTCTCCTTGTATCATTTGTACTTATAAAATATATGTATATACATTTTTTTCTTTAGCACAATGTATCCTATACTCGATCAATATTTATGAATAAAAGATGCACATTTTTGTAATGTCTTGTGTCATTTCTCCGTCTTTTCTTTCTTTTATTATCAGTATGCCACCTTAGTAACCATGATTGACGGATGATTAGGACGAGTATCCCGACCTTCTTAAGAAATAGCGATGGCTTAGGCCGCAGGTTCAGATCTGCTGCCTAAGACTTTTCAACTCTATAAGCCGTGAGGGTCTCATAGAGACTTTTCTCCCTACGGATCGAGAGGATCTCGTAGGTGGATTCTCTCCTTAGGAATCGTGAGGATTCCTAAGTGTGGTTTTCTCTCATAGGTCGTAAGGATCCTATAAGAGAATTTTTCCCTCTTACGAGTCGAGAGGACCCGTAAGTGGTTGTTTCCCTCTTTATCGAATCTCGACTTTGGAGAGTGAGACCCGTGTATAGTATACAAGAGACCATTTTAGATCGACTTATAGGGTCTCATCTTTCAGGAAGTAAGTTTTCCCACCTCTGCTGCCTGAGGCTTCATCTTGCAAATTGAGAAACAAATTCGATTTATTAGAGAAATCCCTTTTCTGAATGATCCGGGGGAATTTCCCCTCACCGTCGGATCTTTGATCCAAGGGCTTCTGTTTCACAGAAGCAAATCTTTTCATTTTAAAAAGAGTAGGAATGATTTCTCCAGAATTTTTAATTTTGTTTAGCGCAAATGCTTCAGGGTATGACACGTGTCGCACAGCGCACAGTGCAGCACAACTGTGTTAGCGCCTCTGCGCTGTGTCGTGTAGCGCACGGCGCAGCGCAGCTGAAGCGTTGCTTCCTTTAATTTTGAAAAGGAGCCTCGCTCTGATTGGGTGCGTCTGCGCTGATGCGTCTGCGTCCGCCACGTGGCCCGTTACGCAGCGCAAATAATCTGAAGCGTTGCTTCATTAAATTAATTTCCAAGACAGAGCTTTGCTCTGACTGGGGGAAGACGAAGCGTTGCTTCGTCTCCCGCCCCGGGATTTGAACAGAAGTTCGCTCCGATTAGGGTGAACCGCCGTGACGACTTTTGGAAGTCGAAGAGGCACTTGAGGCCTATAAATAGGACCTTTGGTCCCCTCCAGATACTTATCATCTTCCAGATTTCCATTTTCAAAGACTTCAGAGCTTTGTTCTTGCCTTTAAGAACTCCGGTGCCTTGCCCCTTTTTTTTAAAAGTTTTTTAGAAAAACTTCAGGTAAAATCGATTCTTAGATCAATCTTAAACAGCAGAGCTCTCGTCTAGTGGGTTTCATCTTTGAACATAGTTTTGCTCTCTAGGAATTTAGTCATCCACGTATATTATTGCTTTTCTATTGTTGATCTTCCTGCAATATTTTCTCCAGGCATAATGGCGGAGGTGCATCTATACAGTCTGCACGAGTTCATTACCTACGATAATATCCTCGCTCAGGGTCGTCAACAAAACCAGGAGTTTACAGACGCTGAATGTGCAGAAGTTATGGGTCGTCTGAACGCAAGCGGTGGTTGGCTGTTGCCTCGGCGTTCGGCTCTTTTGAAAGTCGTGCTGGGAGCAATATGGAGGGCACTTTCGGGTCTTCACGAGGCCCTACCACTCAATACGCTGGATGATACCGAGGACAAGGTGCATTCAGTGCACCTGACAGGGCTGATCTCAAAGAAACGACGGAACGACCTCGTTGACATCCTGCATCAAGTGTTTCAGCAGACGACGATCGTTGCTGCTTATCAAAGGCCGGAAGGGCTTGCCGATGATATCGACACCGAGAAGCGCGAAAGACTGCGCATAAGAATAATTAGAAAGGCCAGAAAAACTCTGGATGGCCTTACTTTTGATTTCCTCAATCCGTGCCCCGGATCCGAGGTTATACCGTTGTAATAATTTGAACAATGTTTCTTATTCATTATTCTTATGCTTGTAAAAACTTTTAGCGGTATGAATGAAAACCCTCCCCTTTTCTATTTCAGCTTGTCTTATTTCTCGTCCTGAGTCTTCTGTCCATGCATAAATGAATGCGTCACGCATGCCAGATCAAATGTAGAACGGATATTCTTTCTGTCATCTTCTTTCTTTTAATGTCAGTAGGCTGTCTTAATAACCATGGTTGATGGATGTCTAAAATGAGTATTCCGACTTCCTCAGGAAATAGCGATGGCTTAGGCCGCAGGTTCAGGTTTACCGCCTAAGACTTTTCAATTCTATGAGCCGTGAGGGTCTCATAGAGGCTTTTCTCCCTACGGATCGAGAGGATCTCATAGGTGGATTTTCTCCTTAGGAATCGTAAGGATTCCTAAGTGTGGTTTTCTCTTATAAGTCGTAGGGATCTTATAAGAGAAATTTCCCTCTTACGAGTCGAGAGGATTCATAAGTGGTTGTTTCCCTCCTCGTCGAAATTCGACTTCGGAGAGTGAGACCCGTGAATAGTATGCAAGAGACCATTTTGGATTGACTTGCAGGGCCCCATTGCTCAAGAAGCAAGCTTTTCAATCCTTGCTGTTTGAGACAATTCTATGAGCCGTGAGGGTCTCATAGAGGCTTTTCTCCCTACGGATCGAGAGGATCTCATAGGTGGATTTTCTCCTTAGGAATCGTGAGGATTCCTAAGTGTGGTTTTCTCTTATAAGTCGTAGGGATCTTATAAGAAAATTTTCCCTCTTACGAGTCGAGAGGATTCGTAAGTGGTTGTTTCCCTCCTCGTCGAAATTCGACTTCGGAGAGTGAGCCCCGTGAATAGTATGCAAGAGACCATTTTGGATTGACTTGCAGGGCCCCATTGCTCAAGAAGCAAGCTTTTCAATCCTTGCTGTTTGAGACTTCTTCTTACAAATTGAGACGAATCGGGAATTTGCTCGCGGAGAGGGTGATGGCTCTGTGAGTTGACATGAGTTAAGAGGCTCTCATCACGGAGTGTTTGTATCCGTGAGTCGAGGAATTTTGCTAGGGATTATTTGTGACCCAAGCGCCAAGGATTATTTGTTTCCTTGGGGTTTGAAACGAGCCGAGGATTCCTACGGAGGCACTGGTGGCTCTGCGGGTCGATGCGGATCAGAAGGCTCTCGTCAAGGAGTGTTTGTATCCGTGAGTCGAGGAATTTTGCTAGGGATTATTTGTTTCCCAAGCACCAAGGATTATTTGTTTCCTTGGGGTTTGAAACGAGTCGAGGATTCCTACGGAGGCACTGGTGGCTCTGCGGGTCGACGCAGATCAGAAGGCTCTCGTCAAGGAGTGTTTGTATCCGTGAGTCGAGGAATTTTGCTAGGGATTATTTGTTTCCCAAGCACCAAGGATTATTTGTTTCCTTGGGGTTTGAAACGAGTCGAGGATTCCTACGGAGGCACTGGTGGCTCTGCGGGTCGACGCGGATCAGAAGGCTCTCGTCAAGGAGTGTTTGTATCCGTGAGTCGAGGAATTTTGCTAGGGATTATTTGTTTCCCAAGCACCAAGGATTATTTGTTTCCTTGGGGTTTGAAACGAGTCGAGGATTCCTACGGAGGCACTGGTGGCTCTGCGGTTCGACGCGGATCAGAAGGCTCTCATCAAGGAGTGTTTGTATCCGTGAGTCGAGGAATTTTGCTAGGGATTATTTGTTTCCCAAGCGCCAAGGATTATTTGTTTCCTTGGGGTTTTGAAACGAGTCGAGGATTCCTGCGGAGGCACTGGTGGCTCTGCGGGTCGATGCGGATCAGAAGGCTCTCGTCAAGGAGTGTTTGTATCCGTGAGTCGAGGAATTTTGCTGAAGTCACTGGCTTCTTCGGTTGAAATGAACCGTTGAGGTTTGGGGTTCGTCGTCTGACGGAATCCACTGGGAAAGTATGGTTCATTCTTTGTTTACGCCCTTGGATGGTATACAGGGATCGATGTGATCTTAACTGTAGGGCCAAAGTTTTATAATTTCTTCTTTTTATTTTATTTTATTTCCGCGATGCTCTATCATTTCAGCCTTTATATCGCGAAGGTCGCGATTGCCCAATCATTTCGGCTATTTTTCGCGGTGCCCAATCATTTCGGCTATTTATTTTATTTTTACTCGTTGCTTTTTATTACGAGTTGCCCAATCATTTCGGCTATTTTGCATGCATACATTTTACTTGCTGCTTTTTATCGCAAGTTGCCCCATCATTTCGGCTATTTCGTACGCATGAGCGGCCTTCTGGCTTTTCGCCGTAAACCTGAAATTAGACACCGACTTCGACATCAGCACCGCTACAACTGGGATATTGCCAAGAGCGAATCATCATTTTCCTCTGTCGTTGTCGAACAAAGGAGGCTTAGCGACCAGGGTTAGGGTTCCGTCGACTAAGGCTTTTGACTTCATGAGCCGTAAGGGTCTCACAAAGGCATTTCTCCCTACAAGTCGTGAGGATCTTGTAGGTGTATTTTCTCCTTAGGAACCGTGAGGGTTCCTAAGTGTTTTTTTTTTCTCTGTAAGTCGTAAGGATCCTACAGGAGGGTTTTCTCCTCATAAATCGAGGGGATTTATAAGGGTTGTTTACCATGCGAACGTATTCCCGGTTACGGATGAGATTTGGTTAGGGAAATGTTTATTCGCGCCCGTGGATTGTATACAAGGGTCAGTATTGAGCCACTTGTAGGGTAATATCGGAAATTGTGGGGATTGCTTAAGCACAGGTTTAGGTCTCTGTAACTTAAGACTTTCAAATCCTATGAGCCGTGAGGGTCCCATAAGAGAGTTCTCCTTACGAGTCGTGAGGATCTCGCAAGTGTATTTTCTCCCTAGGAATCGTGAGGATCCCTAAGTGTGTTGCTCCTTTGTGAGTCGTAAGGATCTCACGCGGGTGGTTTCTCCCTACAAAGTCGAGGGGACCTTGTAAGTGTCCTTTAACGAGGTTGCGCCCTTTCGGGTTTTCATAAACACTCGCCGGTAGTCCTGCTGTTTTTACTCACGGAGCCCCTTTGGGTTTTCATCCGTGCCCTTTTTGCTTATGGACATACCGTTTTTTTTTAATTTTATTTTCTTTTTCTCCTTTTTTCTTCTTTCTTTTTTTTTTACAAGGTCGCGCCCTTTCGGGTTTTCACGAATACTCGCCGGTAGCCCTGCTGTTTTTACTCAAGGAGCCCTTTCGGGTTTTCATCCGTGCCCTTTTTGCTTATGGACATACCGTTTTTTTTATTTCATTTTATTTTTATTATATTTTTTTTTGTTCATCTCGTCAGCCTAAGGATGCTGCGGTAGTAGCTTAAAGACGTTTTTGTCTGCTATTAGTTTTAGGACATTTCGGTCCGTTGTTGAGAAGGTTGGCTATTCTTTATGAAGCTGGAGCTTAGGAAGATAGCGAGCGGACATAATCGTCGTTATCCATCATAGACCCAGGCTGTGGCTCATTAAGCGTAATATTTCTTTAGGAAGCGACCGTTTATTGGTCTGAAAGGCCTTTCGCCGTGCATGTCGATGAGTAGATAGGCTCCACCTTGGTAGAATTTATCTATGATGTACGGGCCTTCATAGTTGGGCTCAAATTTTCCCCGCTTGGCGCGATTGGGGATCATAGGTCTTTTGACCACTAGCACGAGTTCGCCTTGACGGAATGTCCTTGGTCGGGTCAATCTTTCGTATGAGCGCGTCATCTTTGCTTTATAAGCTTCCAGATTTTGCTGTGCTATGAGCCGGATTTCATCAAGGACGTCAAGCTCCTCAAGCCGAAGGTGAGCATTTTCTTCGTCTGTCAGCTCGTAGTGGACTGCCACTCGTAGAGAGGGTAATTCTATCTCGAGAGGGAGTACTGCTTCCGTCCCAAATACCAACGCGTACGGCGTTGTGTTTGTGGCCGTCTTAAATGTAGTTCGATACGCCCAAAGAGCCTCTTGCAGTCTTTCGTGCCAGTCTTTCTTAATTCGTGACACCGTTTTCTTCATGATCTTCGTCAAGGTCTTGTTGAAGGCCTCAGCCAGACCGTTAGCTCGCGGATTATAAACTGAGGAATATCTCCAGTCTATATTATGCTGCTGCGCAAAGCGACTGATCTTGTGGCTTCTGTAGGCTGGCCCATTATCAGAGATGATCCGTCGTGGAGTTCCAAACCGATATATGACGTGCGTTTTGAAGAAGTGGAGGATATTTTCCGTCTTCACTTCTCTTAACGGTATCGCTTCTGCCCACTTAGAGAAGTAGTCAGTCGTCGCTAGGATGAAACGATGTCCCTTAGACGATGCTGGTTCGATGGGGCCAACTATATCAGTCCCCCACATTTCGAATGGCCAGCTAGCCACTGTTGGGTGTAGCGGATTTGGATGTTGATGGATGAAGTCCCCATGAATTTGGCATGAGTGGCACTGCTTCGCATATTCGATGCAGTCCTGAATCATCGTGGGCCAGTAGTAGCCCATCCGTTTTATTTTCAACTTCATCTTAGGGCCTACCTGATGAGAACCGCAGAGTCCGTCGTGAACTTCCTGGACGACTCTTTTCGCTTCGTCAGGTCCTAAGCATCTCAGCCACAAAGAATCAAATGACCTCTTGTACAGGGTATCGTTGACAAAGGCGAAAGATAGGGCTCGTTTCGCGAGCTGATGTCTTGTGGACGCTTCTTCAGGCACTTGGTGGGTCTTAAAGTAGTCTATGAAGACTCCCTCCAGTCCTCGGCCTTCTCATGGTCTTTTATTTGTAGGGTCGTCTGCTCAGTCGCTCCCTTTTCTTTATATGATTCTGGAGGTATTTCTGCCGGGGCGAGCACTCGACGGCTTTGTACCACGATTCTAACGTCATCGAGGTTCTCGTCAGCCAATTCTTTAGCAAGTTTGGCCAGCGCGTCCGCCTTGCTGTTTTCCGCGCGCGGTATGCTTTCCAAAATATAGGAGGGAATCTGGGTTAGCAGTTGTCGTACCTTTTCACCGTATTTTATCAATTCCGGTTTGCATGTTTGGTAATCGCCGTTCACTTGACTGACAACTAGCTGGGAGTCCCCATATATGAGGAGGTTTTCAATTCCCATGTCAATGGAAATCTCCAAGCCAGCTATCAAAGCTTCGTATTCAGCTTCATTATTCGTTCTCGGCTCTGTCAAGGAGAAGGCGAAGCGCATTATTCCTCCTTGTGGGGTTACGAAGATAAGGCCTACTCCCGATTTGATCATTGACGTATTTTGTTTGTGCTTTTTCATGGAAGACGCCCCATCGAAATAAAGCTCCCAACAGGTATCACCACCGTCGATTGCGTCAAACGCATGTTTGTCTGGCAAATCGCAATTCAGAGGAGAATCGGCAGGTATCGGGTGCTCAGCAAGGAAGTCGGCTATGGCCTGACCCTTCACTGCCTTGAGGGGTCGATATGTTATCGAGAACTCCATTAAGAGCAGAGCCCATTTAGCGAGACGTCCCGTCAAGATGGCCTTTGACATTAAATATTTGAGAGGGTCCACCTTTGAAATGAGATGGACTTCATGCGCTAATGCGTAATGTCTAAGCTTTGTTATTGCGAAGATCAACGCCAGGCAGTGTTTTTCAATGGGGGAGTAATTGCTTTCTGCCCCCAGCAGAACCCGACTTAAGTAGTAGAGTGCTCTTTCTTTCCCCTGGTCATTTTCTTGTGCCCATAATGCGCCTAAAGAGCCTTCAAGGGCGGTCGTGTAAAGAATGAGAGGCTTTCCCTTAACTGGAGCAGCCAACACCGGAGGGTTTTGCAGATACTGCTTGATCTCATCCAATGCGCCTTGGCATTTGTGATCCCAAACGAATGGGGTTCCCTTCTTCATCAGGTGACTGTAAGAACGGCACTTTCCTGAAAGATTAGCGATAAACCGTCGAATGTATGCAAGATTTCCTTGGAGAGATCGCAACTGTTTAAGAGTTCTTGGCGGAGGCATTTCCATGATCGCCTTAATCTTAGACGGATCTATTTCAATACCTCGGTGTCGAACGATAAATCCTAGGAATTTGCCCGAGGAAACCCCGAACGCACATTTTAAAGGATTCATCTTCAAATTGTATCGCCGAAGGCGTTGAAATACAGTCTTCAAATGCTCGAGATGCTCTTCGTATGACTTGCTTTTAACCACGAGATCGTCGATATAGCATTCGACGATTTCGTGTATAAGGTCGTCGAAGATCTTTGTCATGGCCCTCTGATAAGTAGCACCGGCGTTCTTCAAACCGAAGGGCATTACTTTATAACAAAATATACCAAGAGGAGTCCTGAAGGCTGTGTGCTTCTGGTCTTCGGGATGCATTTTTATCTGGTTATACCCTGATGAGCCGTCCATGAAGGAGAAAACCTCATGAGTGGATGTATTGTCTATCATCAGTTCAGTGACTGGCACTGGGAAATCATCCTTCGGGCAAGCTTTATTAAGATCCTGGAAGTCTACGCATATGCGCACCGTCCCATTTTTCTTCATCACTGGGACGATGTTGGCGATCCATTCAGGGTACTGAACTTCCTGGATGAAGCCGGAGTCGATTAACTTTTTGACTTCGGTATTTATGCTCATCTCAAGCTCGAGTCGCATTCTTCTCGGCGCCTGTTTGACTGGTTTGACGTTTGGGGATATTGCTAGTCTATGTACAGCGACCCCTGGATCTAGTCCTGGCATCTCGGAATAGTTCCATGCGAAGCAATCTTTATGCTGCACAAGGACGTCTTTTAACGCAGCCACCCTCTCTTCAGACAGCAGCTCGCTGACGAATGTCGGCCGCGGATCATTTACCGTCCCCAACTCGATTTTCTTGAGGTTATCTGCAGTAGTATGTATTCCATCCTCCAGTTCTTTCGGAGCTGGGGGAAATTCTGAGATTACCTCATCGCTGCTGTTTTCGAAGCACCAAGGGAGCTCACTTACGTCCTTGGGCTCTTCTTTTAATATTGTGATCGTATGACAGGTGCGAATTCGCTTCCAGTCCCAATGTGGAACTGTTTTTTCTTTCGTGGCCTTGGGCTCGTGCTTTTGTGGTGGCGTTACCCTGCAGTTGTCAGACAGAGCAAACTTGCCGAGCTGGTACTGATCTTCGACCCAATTCTTAAAGGTGAAGCAATCTTCAAGAGGATGCCCTATCACTCGGTGGTAAGAGCAATAGTTTGGATCAGAGACTTCACCTGCTTGTTCTGGGTGCTTGGACTCCGGCAATGTAAGCATTTGATGTTTTAGAGCAAGCTCAAGTATCTTTTTCGTCTTGTCTCGAGGAAACGAGTATGCTCGACCCATTTTCTTCATGAGGGATTGGTCAGTAACGCTTGATTCTCGCTTGCGTGGCTTCTTAGCCCTGCTTTGTTGCTGTTGAGCGCCTCTTCGGCCTTTCGACTCATTTCTGCCTCCGCATCGAGCCCTTTTTGTATCAGGTTGACATGGGGCAGCATCTTCGTTCTTTACTGCCTGTTGAAGGAGGCGCTGTGTCTTGGCTTTCTCATAGATTGCCATTTCACGATTGTGATCATCTCGGGCTTTTTGACCCACATCCCTTATAAGTTTGCCCATCTGGTCTTCAAATGATGGACTGGGCGGTTTTGTATCAGGAACTTTTGCTGGCTCAGGATTAGCGTTTTCCTCTTGAGCATTTGCTTCTTCATCAGAATTGTGCACGACGTAACATTCGCGGAGCAGCTCTCGTTTCCTGGAGCGAATGTATCCGAGCCCGATCGTCTCCAGCCTCCCATTAGGTAGCTTGTGCTGAGTTCTGGGGACGTTCCAAACCCTGTCATAGAATTTGGCCTTTCTAACGGTTTGTTCGAAAGGTATTCCCTGGCGCTTCAGCAGTCTCCTCAAGCCTTCCGTATAGTATCGGGGTAGATGGATGGGCTGGAGTCTGTCCAGCGTTGGATCCGCACCGTGCCAAAGTTCTTTCTCCCATTTGTTTTCTTCGGAACGGTAGAATAAGATTGCTCTATCGCCTTTTCGTCCAGGAGGGATATAAAATGTCCGCAATTCTTCCACACTATCGTTGGCGAGCGCATCTAGTTCTTTATAATGCTCAAGCGGCACCATGGCTATCTGTAGACTTCGCTCTTCATCAGCAGAAGCTCGTATTGAAAGCCGAACAGGGAATACAGCATGGACTTCGTCCTCCGAATCACTACCAAAGATCAGTGAAGGGATGGATGGTCCCGGCTCGGTGTATTGGGGCGGACCCGAATAAGTTATATCCTCTTCTTCCTCGGTATCACTGCCGAAGACATGGATGCTTGCGTTAGTTTTGTTCTCCGGCTTGTGACACCTTTCCGTGTCTTCGAAACTCGGCAAGAAGTATTTGGCATCTTCATACTTGCGAACTTCATTCACGGAAAACGGATTTAATTCTCCGGCCACGGTGTACTCGAGGCCATCCCTACAATACTTCATGCACTGATGCTGTGTAGAAGGGATGATATTGTACTCGTGTAGCCATGGTCGGCCGAGCAGAGCATTGTAGCACGTCTTGGCGTCTATAACATGGAATTTGATGTCTGTGACGAGCAACCCGAAGCGTAGCGTCAATATCACAGATCCAAGAGTTTTTGATGATTGAGAGTCGAATCCGGAGATGGTGATTTTGTCTCGGGCGAGGTGTTGGACGCTCATGCAAATTTTCTTTAACACTCGCACATTGAGTAAATTAACAGACGATCCGTTATCGACCAGGATTTTACCTATCTTTATGTCATGGCAGTATCCTGAGACATAAAGGGGACGATTGTGGTCGCATGTCCCGAGGAGAAGGTCTTCATCACCAAAAGCAACGTCGGCTGTGTGCACTTCTTCTAATTCGTCTTTCATCTTTTCTTCGGCTAGGAAGGCTTGGAACTGGTCCGGATCTTGTAGCGCCTTAATCAAAGAGTCTCTCGCCTCCTTTGATAGTAACAAGGCATCAAGGACGCTGAGCTGAGTGGGCAGTTTCCTCAGATGCGCCAGAATGTTGTAATCCACCTTATTTCTCTTCGGCGGGTTTTCGGCGTTTAACTCTTCCGCGACTCGGTCATCCAAGGCGATATCTTCGGAGATTTTCTCTTTCCCTTTGTCTTTCTTGTTTAGAGGTCCGAGATTCTTCTCAGGTAGCGTCCGATTCCGCAGCCGGATATTTTCGCAGACCGTTGGCTCTTCTTCTTTTCCCGAAGTTGACTCTTTGAAGAGAGGGGCAAGTTCTAGCTCCTCATCAGAGTCGCTCCCAAATGTAGGCATTTGTGACCCGGCAGTGTTAACCATGTGACAATTGCCGGCAGTTCTTTCAAGTTCTTCGGTCGTATTTCTTTGCTCCCGGCGAATTTTACGTTTTTCCCGTTTAAAGCGTTGTCGATTAGCGACGTATCCTTGCCACCATCCATTGAAAGCTTTGCACTCTTGGGTGGGATGCGAGACCTTCTGATGATATAAGCAATAAGAGGGGTGCATTTCTACCACACCAGTAATTTTTCCTTCAGAGGATGGTAGCTTCATGCCCATTGATATGGCCTTAGCAAACCTCTTCTTTATCTTGAATTGGCTTTTGTCGATAGTGGAGGCGTTTTGCTCCAGCGGGATCATCTCAGCTCTTTCCTTAAGTCGCTGGCGCTTGGCCCTTTCGAATATAGCCGTCTCGCGTTCTCGATCAGCTTTACTTTTCAATCGAGCTTCATTAAGAAACGCGCCAATCATTTCAACTGATAACCCTGGAGCTCTTGATTCGGCATTTGCCCCCAGCGTTTTAGTGCCAGAAGTCTCTTCATCGTTCGTGATCGAATGGGAGATCATATGACAGCTCGCCATATATTCCTCGGATTCATCCGATGAACTTTCTCCCTCATCTTCTTTTTGAAAGACGTGATCAAGAAAATCTTGGAGCGTAATGGGAGTCCGCGCCTTTTGGTTGTATTCATCCAGCGCGTCGATTTGCTTTTGTAAGTCCGTGCGCTTGTCGCCAGGCTTCACGGGCTTCTTAGATTTCTTCTTCTTCTTTTTCGAAGATTTTAACGGCTGACCATGAACGCTTGAACTGACACCATCGGTCCTCGGAGTCGGACGTAGCTTCAACATCCCCTCAATAACCTGCGGTTCCAAGGGGTTCTTCCACTTGACCGCTGGACAGGTCTGAAGATCGTTTAGCATCCTCTTCGTCTTGGCTGATAATACAACCTCCCAAGGAGCTTCCTCAATGACGGAGCATGTTGCCCCTGGCGTATTCGTCCCTTTAGAGGTGTGGGGCTGCGGGGGATTCACCTTCCATTTGTCTGATAGCGCAAATTTGCCCTGGCGGTACTGGTTCTCAAGCCAATTCTTGAAAACGTAGCAATCCTCGATGGGAAGGCCTAGTACTCGATGGTAAGGGCAGTAATTGGGCTCGTTGACGTCGTTCGGTTGCAACGGACGTTTTGGATCTGGCAGATTTATGAGTCTGTTGCGCAACGCTAGCTCGAATAGCCTCCTCGTTTTATCGCGGGGGAAGGAGTAAAGACGTCCCATCCTGTCCTTAAGGGGTACGTATGGGCGTGTATTGTTTGGACGAGCAACCGGCTTCGAGTCGCTCGGTTGTTGTTAGGCATTAGCGACAATGATCGCTTTTCCCTTTCCTTTGTCGTTTCGGGAGTCCGGCTTCGGGAGAGGGGGTTTATGGCCCATCTGGTCCATCTGCGCTAGTTTGTCAATCAAAGCCTGGAAGGTAGTCGGCTTGAAGAACATCATGAACTGCGAGATGGTTGCCTGTGGATCAAGGGTTCCAACAAATATTCCCACCGCTGGAGCTTCTTCTATGCGCTGTTCGCACTTTGACCATAGATTACGCTACCGTATAGCGTACTGAACCCATGTCTCGCCGGGTTTTACCCTGGCATTAATCAGTGCCGTCATCGGGGTACGCTCACTGGCACTTGCAAAACGTTGGGTGAAGAGCAGCTCCATCTCCGCAAAGGTTTTAATAGAGTCGTTGGGAAGCTCAGAATACCATTCGAATGCCGTATCCGATAAGCTTCCAACAAACTGGCGAAGCAACAACTTGTCGTCGCCGCCGGTGTTACCGCAAAATGCCCTGAACTGGGAAACATGTTGATGGGGATTGCCGGTCCCTTTGTAGACATGAAACTTGGGAATTGTGTAACCCGGCGGGTACTTGATTTGGTCATACCAGCCTGGATACGGCCGCCCCGTTTTTACGACGTGGCCGGCTGCTTCGGCCGCGTGATGAACCTTTATTTGCTGGGCTATGTATTCGTCCAGATCAGTCTTAGAAATTGTATCCTCTTTAGCTGTTAATAGAGCGGGCTGCGGATTTAATGTCTCTCCCTTATCATCTCCAAGGACGATTAGGGGTTCTTCAGCGGGAGGATTTTGTTGTATCATCATCCCTATCATATCCTGGAAGAGGAGGCCCATCCGCTGTATGTTGGCCGCTTGTTCAGCAGCCTCTTTGTCCCTCTTTTCCAGTACTCGGCGGAGGAACTCGGCGTCGGTCTCTTCCTCTTGGCGTTCATCCAAGGACGTCTCAGGGTTCTCTTTTGGCTCCGTGAGTGCAGCCATTGTAGTCATCATCTCCTGGAGCTTTTGTTGCTGCTCCTGAGCCTTGGTCACTGATCGGGTAAGCGGTCGGTGACCCGTAGAAGTACCGCTTTCTTCCTTTCCAGAAGCCATATAAACCGTATGAACAATTATGCCCCCTGACTTGGGGCGTTTAGGTTCACTGCTTTTAAACTTTGCCGCTGACGCGGGAGCTTTCTCTGGCTTCCTTCTTTTGTGGGCCATCGAGGTCAAAGGAGCCGTTGGAGTGGGCATCCTAGCAATTGTTGCTCCCTGCTGTTTAATGGGGTGCTTTTTGTTATTTTCCACCTTTGCCCTTTTCTGGTGACGCAAGTGGTCCGGGTCAATCACGGAGTCTTGAACTCTACGCCAAACCTTGTAAACTTTTGAGGATAGCCGTTGAGGGGGCTGTTCTTGTTTTGTTTCTGGAACTCTCTCCGCAGGTGGAGGAGATCTTTTCAAGGTAGCGGTTGGAGAGTTCTTACGCACTCTCCTCAGTAGTTCAAAGCTGTTCCCAGTTGGAACAGCAGCGTTGACTTCCACCATTGGAGCGGGTGGAGTTATCCCTGAGGGGGAGTTGCCCCCTGCTTTCCTCACTCGTCGCCAATGGCGACGTCGCGCACGACGAGCGGTTGGGACTGGCTCGGAAATCGAGATGGTTTCTTGTTGCCCCCTATTTGAGTGTGGGGTAACTGCCGATGTCAGCCTCTCGAAGACTGATGCCTTTTGACCAGCCGGGGGAGGAGTGGGAACTGTCAATCTTGTGAAGACCGACTCTCTGATAGGAGAAGCCGCTTTAACGACTTCCAAAGCAGCGGCCGTTGCCCTCTTTGGGACGGCCACTTTATAGTTCTGACCTAGCCTGGTGAAAACGGAGGTTGTCGGTTTAGTGGCGGGCGACCCGTTGACAGGGGATGTCGAAACAGTGAGCCGGTTGAAGACCGACTTTCTACCCACTTCCCGTGCAGGTATTGGTGCAGAAAAGCTTGCAGGTGGGATCATAGTCCCGAAGAACAAGCCGGTGGTGGCTTGGGTCACCTGGTCTACCGGCAGAGTAAGGAAGGAAGCCGCTTGGGGCCCATATGCTACACCTCCTGGTGAGGTGGAGCGTCCGTTGCAGCGGCATTTCGAGCAGTTGGTACAGCTAGAGGCCATTGAATCTTGAATTCTTCTCCAGGTAAAAGACTAAATCTTAGTAACTTGAAATCCGAAGACAACCATTTAACGAACCGCGATTGGTTCGCGAAGACGACACACGAAGTGTGGAGTGGAAAGAGGAAGAGGTCCCACCGGGCGTGCCAGAATCTGTTCCCCTCCGAAAGACGGCGCAGACTTTGCGTCTCGCCTGAGATTCAGGGCAGATGCTATATGGTTTTATCCGTCTACCTCTCCGAAGATGCCAAGTTGATTTATGGCGCCGTATATCGGAGGTTTAGACGATGCGGCCGATATAGCAGACTTCGTCAGATTCCCCCTCAGGGTGAGGGGTTTTTGATTGTGGGGACGCTCTTCCCTGCAGGCGCAAGCCCCTGCAGTTAATTACGCTACCGCATCGCGGCAACAACTTTCTCCTTCTCCAGAATTTCACTTCGTGTCGTGTGTGTTCGTTTTGTTTGTGGTTGCCCGTGGATTGTATACGGAGACTGAGTAATGCCGTCGCCCGTAGGACGTGGATTAGTCCAAATCCGTATTTACTTAGATTTGGGTTTGGTGTTTTTAGTTTAAGGATGCATTAGTCGCGTTGCGGCTAAGATCAACTTAAACGTTCGTTAAGAACACGTTAGTCATGTTTTAGACTGAGATCAACTTAACGTAGTGATTAATTTAATTGTATGGCCATCAGGACTCGTCACCTCTTTGACGTCGTTGAAGGATTACAACGACATGTATCAGAGGAGCTCGGAGATGTACCCTCATACCAGAGTTGATTGGGAGTTTTATAATCCATTTGAATGTTTAAGGATACGTTAGCCGTGTTTGGGGCTAAGATCAACTTAAACGGGACCGTTTAGATCCGGCAAAAGAGCGTTTGGAAGCTCTATTGTTTCAGTTTGGGGACGTAGTGGTCCGTTTTCCAGTTCAGGGACGTGGTGGTCCATCGCCAGTTTAGGGACGTGGTAGTCCATCGCCAGTTTAAGGACATGGTGGTCCGATATTAGTTTAGGGACGTTTCGGTCCAATATTAGTTTAAAGGACGTTTCGGTCCAATATTAGTTTAAGGACGTTTCGGTCCAATATTGGGTATCTGGTCGTTGGGGCTCGTCACCTCTCTGACGTCGTTGAGGAATTACAACGATGGATGTCAAAGGAGTTCGGAGATGTACCCTCGTACCGGACGTGGATTGATTT
The DNA here is from genome assembly GCA_030015575.1 of Agapanthus africanus. NCBI lineage: Eukaryota > Viridiplantae > Streptophyta > Magnoliopsida > Asparagales > Amaryllidaceae > Agapanthus > Agapanthus africanus. The sequence continues at coordinate 459,462,586 of CM057350.1, read as the reverse complement.
AGGAGAGCCATTTTACCATTTTGCTCAGTCAATTTAGTTTAAGGACTTATGGCCATGATTGGGCTAAGTCCAGTTGAAAATGTCCAACATTTATTCGCTTTTGCATTGCATCTCTTTTTTATTTTTATTTGGGCTTTGCCCAAAAAGATGCAGAGCATCAATTTGTTTTGGGCTCTGCCCTTTATAAATGATGCAAAGCATCAATTTCATTTGGGCTCTGCCCTTTATATTGCTTTGCAGTTTATTTTGGCCTGCTAGGTCTTTTGATTTGGGCCAGGCCCTTCAAGTAATGCATTGCATTTATGCAGAGCACCAAGAATCTTTTAGATTCAAGAACAGAAGTGCAAGGCACTTTTTATCCCTTGATTTGGATCAAAGTAAAACAAGTTTTTCCTTGTTTCAGAGAACCAAAGGTTCATAGCAAGTGCAAGGCACTATTTTTATTATTTTTATTTATTTGTTAAAGATCACTGATCTTTTTCTTAGATCAATGATCTATTCCTAAGAGAATTCTCTCTTGTTTTAAAGGTTTTTACCTTCTTTTTTGTGTTCTCAAGGAGTTCTCAAGAGTTTTCCTCTTTCTTCTTTTTTTTTTTAAAAACCAGATCATCCTTTTGAAATGAGGTTTGGGGTTCTTTTTATAGTGCTCAAGAATTAGTTAAATTTGTTCAATAAATCTTTTCCTGAGTGATTTGGGGAATTTTCCCCACCGTTGGATCTTTGATCCAGAGGCTCCTGCCTTATACAAGAAAATCTTCTTGTTTTAACAAGATTTATTCTGTTTTGCGCAACTCTCCCAGTGAGTGACACGTGTCGAGCAGCGAAGCGCTTGCGCAACTGCGCGGACACGTGTCGCGCAGTGAAGCACTTGCGCAGCAGCGCTTGCGCAACTGCGCGGACACGTGTCGCGCATCGGTGCGCTTGCACAGCAGAGCTTGCGCAACTGCGCAGACACGTGTCGCGCAGCCGTGCACTTGCGCAGCAGCGCTTGCGCAACTGCGCAGACACGTGTCGCGCTGCGGTGCGCTTGCGCAGTTGAGTTTTGCTTATGTTTTTGTTAAAGAGCCTTGCTCTGATTGGACGTACTGCCTTGGGCGTTGTGCTGCCGTGTCAACTTCTGACACGTGGCTCGTTGCGCGCATCGCACGGGAACCGAAGCGTTGCTTCAAAATTTGATTTTTCAAAATTCAAACAGAGCCTTGCTCTGATTGGGGGAACAGTCCCTAGTCGTGGGTGTATCGAGACAGGGCATCGATATACCAGTGTAGACTAGCGTATACCCTTCTCGACCCATGAGATGGGCGATGGATGATCCCATATCCATTGGTGTTTGACATCAGAGATGGTATACGGGTGCTCAGTGGAGACTGGGTACACTGGACGAACTCGCCGAGAACTCCCAGATGGTATTATACCTCACGTCAGATGGCAGTTCTCAGGTGACACTTGTGCAGGTTAGTCTGTAGACCCGAGATCGTCATAGAGTCTTGTGTGATTCCCACTGTGCTTTGATCTCCACCTTACCACGTCCATGAGGGCATGCAAAACGGTGGTCTTTGGGTACAGTCCCGAGTCACATGGAGGCAATGAGCGATAGGAGGGGTTTCGTCTCTCCCGGTATTGGGGGTTAATGTTGCGCTGTGCTCGATTGGCCGTAACAGGGAAGTCCCTGGCCAGGGCTGATCAGAGATTTGCTGGTAAGTGTTACCAGTAGTTTCTCGACCCGTTATGAGCCTCACATCGGCACGACTTATCGGTTATTGGGGTCTGACGTTTACCACCCCTAGACATGATATGCGACATATCAGACGAACAGACCGGACTGTACGGTAAGTGTTACTGGTTGGATTCACAGGAGTGTGAGCGGGCTGGCACGTCGATCTTCTGATCGCTCAATACCCGGATGGCCGTTACGTTTAGCAGACCGCTTGCGGCTTGTGGGTGCTTGATATGATCATCATCTGCTACCAGCGTATTGACGAGTCTTTAGAGTCCTACACAGAGGTTTCCTGGCTCAAGCGAAACGAAATAGGAGCGCATATGAGATATGTACGGGACCGAGAATAATGCGTGTATGTGATACCGCATTTCATTCTCGTGATGAATGTTTCGATTGGTTGTATGCGATATGACCTAGTTATCGAATCATTGATTCGATAAAACGATACATAAGATACTAGTCGGTTATATGCGATATGACCGGATCGTTAAATCAAGTGTTGATTTAATGATTTAATGTATAATTATATATTTGATATATTACTTTGCATTAACTAGTATTGGTTCATTTTAAATGGATTTTCTCACTTGATGTACATGTTGTATATGTGATATACTTTTGTGCACATCTTTGTATCATGTTTGATGATACTTGCTCATTTGGTTAAGTGTGAAGAATTAAACCATGGTTAAGAGATGATTAGGGTTTTGCCTTTTTATTTATTTATTTGTTTATTTATTTAGAAAAGGTTTAGATGAGAATGGTGGCTTTCTTTGTCTCTTATTGAACCTTCATAAAGCTTTGACTTATGCAACCATTCTTGTCTTCATGCTTAACCCTAACCCTCTCAAATAACCATGGTCTATTCTCTACACTTAACCTTAGTTAGGATATGATAAGTATTGTTTTCTTTTTCATTTTTAAACAACTTATCATATTCTTTCTTCTTCTTGATCATCTTCTTCTTCAAGAAAAGCTTAAGCCCATCAATGGCAACTTGAGCAAAAGTGAGTGAAATCCAATTCTAAAGTGAACCCACCTCCTATTTCTTCACCCTCTACCTCTTGCCAAGTTGTTTTGGGTGTTTTCTTCACAAGTTTCACAACTTGGTGAAGTTGGAGCTTGAACTTGTGCAACCTCGACGTAGATCATCTTCGGCACGAAGCCGACGACCTATTTCGCTCATTTCTTCGATGAAGCCGATGCGAGAGTCCGAGATCCGACTAGGACAGCGAGAGGACGTCTACGTGGAGCTAAGGAAGTGGATAACTGGATCTACAAAGGTTGTAGCCTCTCTCCTTTAGTTAAAGTGTTAACTAGATTCGTTTTTCGCCTAGAATTCTAGCTGACGATCCGTATTAGGGTTTCTCGGCACCCATAAAATTTTAAATTGGCATGGTTGATGCCTTGTGAGACCTCTATAGTGTGCCTAGGAACCTTTCACTATCAACATGTGAGAGTAAGACAGTAAACCAATACGATTCAACATGTTAAGACAAAGTGAAATCAAATAGCATACTATCATGTCGAGCAAGAAAGTCATCTCTATATATATCCAAGCATCCATCATAATATACATCGTATGTACAACAATGGTCTCTAGGTCATATATACAACTAACAAAACTGTCGTCCTTCTCCTTAGCGAACAGAATAGGAGCTCCCCAAAGCGAAACACTTGGACGTACAAGTCCCCCTATCTAGCAACTCTACAGCTGACCCTTAAGCTCCCTAAGCTCTGCCGGCTCATCTGGAACAACGTCGGAAAACACTCGCACGATAGGAACCCGGTCCAATGAATCGACTGTGGCTCCGGTATCACGAATGAAAGCCAAGAATCCTTTACATCATCTCCTCAAAAGCCGACTAGCGAAAAAGGCTGAAATCAAGCTGTAAGGAGCGGCACCACGGTCCCCCTGCGCAACAAGAATTGACTTGCCGGGAAAACAAAACCTAACTATTTTCTCGCAGCAGTCCACAGATGCATAGCACGTAGCTACCAAGTCCGTGCCCAGGAGAACGTCAAATCCAACATCTCTAGAAGGATCATATCAACGGACGAATCCCTATCTCCTATCCGATTGGCACATGACTGAAACACGTGTCGCGCAACAAAAGAATCGCTAACAGGAGTAAACACAACAAATGGTTGTTCTAGCATACACGACTATCGGCCCAACCACGGCATAAGGTGTGTAGAACAAACGAGTGCATAGATCCCGAATTAAACAAAACTTGCGCATCAGAAGATCATGCGAAAAGATTACCTGAAAACTCTGCATTGGACGTCCGCGCGTCCCGATGAGTAGAAGCAAACGCTCATGCCTGCCCTCTACCTGCAACTGTCTGTCCTCCTCCTCTGCCATCCTATACTCTCGGAACAAACCCTCCACGAACACGGCCTCTCTGAACAAAAGTCTGACGCGGATCCACAATAGGCGCAAAAGACGACTCTGTTGGGGTAAAAATTTACACCCCCGTTGACCGAGTCAAAGTCAAGGTCAACCCCAAGCCAGGTGGGCCCAAGCCCAGGTCAAGCGGGCCATTCCCAAGTCGAGCCCGCAGCCAGCCTCCTCCATGCCTAAATATAGATCATGTAATAAATAATTTTTATGTAATTTTTTATACATGAATGTATGAAAAACGGGCATAAAGCCAATATTTTGTAAGCCCATGGCTTATGTGCAAAAAAGAAATGGCACATGAGCCATGGGATGGGCAAAATGCCATTTTGTAGAGCCCAAGAGGCTATATGTAAATATGTAAGCCTATATAAGGCAAAATGATGATGAATAAAGCAATAATATTTTCATTCTCTCAAAAACCTAGGGTTTGTATTTCTTTCCCTTTTCTGAAGGTCTCAAACCTTCGTCTTTCTTCTGAATTAAATCAAGAGTTTTATTCTTCCTATTCAAAAACAAAATAGTTTTTCACCACCAAACCCACAAAGGGGAACTTGGATCTGTCTTTAGATCCAAAAATGGAGGGATTTTGAGATCTCACATCTCTTAATCTTCAAGATCCAGCTAACAGAGGAGGAAGAAGAAGAACCCCTTTCACTAAACCCAAAAAAAAAAGAAAACACACTCAGGAGTCCAACTCCTCTCTGATTTCTCTTCCGAGAAATTTTTAAGGCTAAAAGCCTCTTTTTCTCGCCGGCGCTCAAGCGTAGAGCGCCCGCGTGCCGACACGTGGCGCGCTTGCGCTCAAGCGCTCAACGTTCGAGCGCAAAGCGCCCACGTGCCGACATGTGGCGCGCTTGCGCTGCCTCTTTTTCTCGCCGGCGCTCAAGCGCAGAGAGCCCGCGTGCCGACATGTGGCGCGCTTGCGCTCAAGAGCTCAACGTTCGAGCGCAAAGCGCCCACGTGCCGACACGTGGCGCGCTTGCGCTCCAGTGCAAGCGCTCGAGCGCAAGTCGTCCCGGTGCCGACACGTGGCGCGCTTGCGCTCCAGCGCGAGCGCTCGAGCGCAAGTCGCCCCGGTGCCGATACATAGCGCGCTTGCGCTCAAGCGCAGGCGCTCAGGCGCAAGTCGCCCCTGTGCTGACACGTGGTGCGCCTGCGCTCAAGCGTCAGGCGCTGAAGCGCAAAGCACCCACGTGCCGACACATGGCACGCTTGCGCTCAAGCGCCCAGCGCTCAAGCGCAGAGCGCCCATGTGCCGACACGTGGCACTCTAGAGCTAAAGCGCACAGCGCCCAAGGTGCTGCCCCCACGCATCCTTTGGATGTCTTTTCTTCCCTTTTTTTCTTATATATATACATATATATATATACATATATGCACACATATATACACCACGACACTGTCCCTGTTAGAAAAAAATTTCTAACGGGGCGCTGCCCCGCACCCCGTAAGGGGGCTGCTAGCCCCCTTGACCCCCAGCCCGCTATCCGGGTAGTAGGACCCTCGTAAAAACTCTGCATGGCTCCCGATATATCCAAACCCTCTTTCAAAACACATCACACGCACACTGCACATTGAGTTCGCATAACCAGTTTAACCCGTCAATCGGAGGTTCCCTCGCTCCAAAGGCGAGGGGTAATTAACGGTAGCTTAGTCCGCGGCTGCCGGAGATTCGGATCCCCACAATCATTAAACCCCAGCCTATCCTAGTTAGGGGGAATCTATAGTACGCCTGACAAGCGTGCGCGTATTCCCATCACAATGCGGTGATGTAAAGCACCCTACAGATTCTGGCACGCCCGGTGGGACCTATCTCTCCCCATATTTTGGGTTAAATATCCATGCGAACTCAATCAACATATACATTGATTTCCTGTACTGAAACCATGCTTCTATTTGCAGGTTAACGACTTTCGACTGCAATCCTCGGACGCAACAACATGTCTCTAAGGGCAATCTCAACTCTCAGCATAGCTCCAGTCTCCTACACGATGAAGATAGACTCCAGGACGGTCCTCCCGGCCAGTCTTGGACGACAATGGGAAGAGCCGCCGCTACCATTCGGCTCTATTCTATTCGTGTCAGCTAACGCCATCCCAGCTCCTCAAGCCCCGGTGAAAGACAAACCGGTCTCTAAAGGCAAGAGGCCAAATGTGGTGGTCTCGAAGGCACCCCAACTCAAACACAAGTCGGTGTTTGAACGACTCTCCTTAACCCCAGCTGGGGGAAAGGCCATCGACACCAACAAAGCAACAAGGCGTCTCGAGCAAGCTCCGGCGGTGCCCCTGACAACTGCTCGATCGGGTGTCTTCTCTAAGCTCCCCGTCGACCGACTCACGGTGGCTTCCCAGGGAATGGATGCCCGCCAAGCCCTTAAAATTGAGAAGCTAAGGCAGAAAAGGCTTAGATATAGAGCCAACAAAAGGGCTAGGGCTCCTGCTAGGCTGAACCTCATGGGTTCGAGGAACAGGGTTACCCCGCCAAAGATGAGGGGATGGCTGAATGTGTTATCCACACTGTCTATGTGGTGGGCACGCGCAGCAAGAGCAAGGACGGGGCGACCACATCTCAAATCCAATCTGGCTTGAATGTGGTTGCCACTTCCCAAGAACAGCCGCCTCCGCTGGATGATGAAAACCCTCTCGATGAGGCTGATAGGAAGAGAGAGCCCTCAATTCATGAGGACTCAGGCTCGGAAAGCGAAGATGAGCCAACTTTCCGTCCTAAGACCGCAGAGCAGCAACTCCTCCAAGAGCTCCGAAAGCAGCTCAGAAGCAAAGACAAGGAGATGGCCAAGCTCTACTCAAAGATCGACGACTTGACAAACGTCGTCTTACAGCTCACGGCCCAACTTGCCTCTCAGCCGCCCAATCAGGCGCAGGGCTCTCATGAACCGGGAAGCGGTGTCCCGAGACAGCCGACGCCTATTCCCTCAAATCCAAAAGTGGGCGGACCGCATGAAAATCAGTCGCATCCTATCTCGGGAAATGTCTTGGCTACCGATGACAGTAGCCTGCTAACTCAAGATCAAATCATGGATTTGGTTGCCAGCAAAGTAAAAACATTGGTGGCCGAAGCCGAAGCGCAAAAGGATATCAGCAGTAGTGGGAGACCATATCCTGCTCAGTATGATCTGGTAGAATTTCCTAGCGGCTATGTCATCCCCAAATTCAGAAGATTCGATGGGACGGGAAATGCGAATCAGCACATCACCCACTTCAAAGCCTCATGGGGGAATACTGGGGGCAACGATGCGCTTCTCCTCCGCCAGTTCGTTAATAGCTTGACCGATGTTACTTTCGACTGGTACGCGAGCATACCGGATGGCTCTGTTACTACTTTCGTCCAAATGGAATCTTCGTTTCGACAAAGGTTCATGAGCGTCAGCGATAAGATCACCATTACCGAGTTCGTAAGGACCAAGCCCAAGAACAACGAAAGCAGCACGGATTTTATAACCCGATGGCGCAATCTCTCCGTCAAATGTGAACCGCCGATAGAGCGGGACCAATCTGTCAGTCTCCTCGTCGGAAATCTCAATAATTGGATGGCCCCGTTTCTATGCACCGCGGGTCTCAAAACATTCCAAGAGCTGACCAAGAAAGTTCAGATGCTGGAGCGCTCAAAGCAGGAGTCCTCCTCGGATTTCCAAAATAACAATAGGTCCTGGAGAAACCGAAAGGACGATAATCGCAAAGGCGGAAATCCCGACGATCCTGAGTCTTTCAACACTTCGGCTAACCGAAATAAGCAAGGGATGAGCGGGCCTAGCGCCAACCAGCCTCGAAAGCCAGTGTTCGGAGAGGGAGGAGAATCTCCACTCAAAGAGAAGCTAGATAAGGTCTATTCCTTCAGAAAGGACAAAATCCCTAAAATATTCAAAAACGCCCTGAGGAACGGTCTACAACTGCTAGAGTCAAAAAGACCGCAGGAAGCGAATATGACCGACGACCCCAAATACTGCCTCTATCACAGAGTGATAGGTCATGCCATTGAGGACTGCTTCGTCTTCAAAGATTGGGTCGAAAAGCAATACAAGGCAGGAGAGATAGAACTATCCAAAGGCGTGTTAATAAACAGTCAAGTCGCAACCGCCAATTTTATACAAACAGAGACCGAAGATCTTCGTGAAACTGATTCTCTCAGGCATCTGCCTTTCACTGAAAACAATCGACCACCACGTCATTAAACTGGGAACAGTCGACCTCTAAGACGTTAAACTGGGAGTGTAAAAAAATGTAAAAAAACAAAAAAATGTGTAAATAAAAGAAAAATAAAGAAAAGCCGAAATGATGGGGCAACTCGCAATAAAAATCAGCGAGTGAAAATAAAAATGAAAATAAAGCCGAAATGATGGGGCAACCGCGAATAAATATCCGAAATGATAGGGCAATCGCGATCTTCGCGATAAGAAAAGATGAAATGATAGAGCAATCGCGGTAAAACAAAAATAAAACAAACAAAACAACGGCGAATGATGAGTCGCTCCTGGTACCGTATTCCAGTGCAGCGATGCAGACGCCAACCAAAATCCAGTTTCCCAAAATTCTTCCGGCCCTACGGTTAGTCCCTAAATTGACTACCGTATACAATCCACGGGCTCAAATAATTCCCATCATACCTATGCCCCACCGCAATCACCAGTTACGCGGCCGGTCTCCACCTTTAGAATTATGCTCCATTGAGAAGACCCACTCATGTGTCCTCACGATGCATGAGGAGAACAAACCTTCGTGGGATCCTTACGACTCACAAAGGAAAAACACATTTGGGGGTCCACACGACTCCTAAGGAGAAAATGCACTTGCGGGATCCTTACGACTCGTAGGGAGAAATGCTTTTATGGGACCCTCACGGCCCATAAAATTGAAAAGTCTTAGGCGATTGGGATCTAAACCTGTCTCCTAAGCCATCGCTCCCCAATCCCTAAGTGGCGAATGATGAGTCGCTCCTGGTACCATATTCCAGTGCAGCGATGCAGACGCCAGCCAAATTCCAAATCGAAATCCCCAAGTGGCGAATGATGAGTCGCTCCTGGTACCATATTCCAGTGCAGCGATGCAAACGCCTGCAAAGTCCCGAAATTTTTATGGCCCTACGGTCTGGATCATACATCCTGCAAAACCGTATACAATCCACGGGCGTAAAACAATCCCAATCTCTCCAAAAATAATAAAATAAAAATAAAAAAAGGTATGTCCACAAGCAAAATGGGCACGGATGAAAACCCGAAAAGGCTCCGTGAGTAAAAACAGCAGGACTGCCGGCGAATTTGTGAAAACCCGAAAGGGCGCAAACTCGTGAGAAAGAGATGAAATGCACTCACAAGGTCCTCTCGAGTTTGTGAGGAGAAAATTCCCGCATGAGATCCTTATGACTCACAAAGGAGCAATATACTTAGGAGTCCCCACGACTCCTAAGGAGAAAATACACCTACGGGATCCTTACGACCCGTAGGGAGAAAATGCTTTGTGAGACCCTTACGGCTCACAAAATTGAAAAGTCTTAGGTGATAGGGACCTAAAACCTGTCTCCTAAGCCATCGTTTCCTAATAAGCAAAAGCAAATGATGATTCGCTCCTAGTACCATATTCCAGTGTAGCGATGCTGATGCCAAACAAAAAAAAACAAAACCAATTCCCAAATCCTCTCATGACAAATGATGATTCGCTCCTGGTACCATATTCCAGTGTAGCGATGCTGATGTCAACCCAAATCAAATCAAACCAACAACCTCTACGGCGGAATCATGCTCCGTCCCAGAATTTACCTCGTATCGAAATCATGCTTCGCCTCGGGATATGTACCTTCCCTGCCGGAATTATGCTCCGCCTCGGAATCAAATCAACCAACCAGCTCTGCGTCAGAATCAAGCTTCGTCTCAGAATGTGCACCCCGTGTCGAAATGATGCTTCGCCTCGGTGTACCTTCCTTCCCTGTCGAAATTATGCTTCGTCTCGGAATCAAGTCAGCCAACAAGCTCTGTGCCAGAATCATGCTCCGTCTTAGAACGTACCCCGTGTCGAAATCATGCTTCGCCTCGGGAAATCTACCTTCCCTGCCGGAATTATGCTCCACCTCGGAATCAAGTCAGCCAACACGCTCTGCGCCGGAATCATGCTCCGTCTTAGAATGTACCCCGTGTTGAAATTATGCTTCGCCTCGAGATATCTACCTTCCCTACCGGAATTATGCTCCGCCTCGAAATCAAGTCAACCAACAAGCTCTGCACCGGAAACATGCTCCGTCTCAGAGTGTACCTCGTGTCGAAATCATGCTTCGCCTCGGAGTATTTGCCTTCTCTGTCGGAATTATGCTTCGCCTGGGAATCAGCCTCTGCATCGAAATTATGCTTCGGTCAGAATGTCTGCCGCTCTTCGGAATGATGCTCCGAATCCTTGGAATCATGCTCCGCTCTTCGGAATGATGCTCCGAATCCTGGAATTATGCTCCGCTCTTCGGAATGATGCTCCGGATCCTTGGAATCATGCTCCGCTCTTCGGAATGATGCTCCGAATCTTGGAATTATGCTCCGCTCTTCGGAATGATGCTCCGGATCCTTGGAATCATGCTCCGCTCTTCGGAATGATGCTCCGAATCCTGGAATTAGGCTCCGCTCTTCGGAATGATGCTCCGGATCCTTGGAATCATGCTCTTCCGCTCTTCGGAATTATGCTCCGAATCCTGGAATTATGCTCCGCTCATCGGAATGATGCTCCGATCCTTAGAATCATGCTCCGCTCATCAGAATGATGCTCCGATCCCTGGAATCATGCTCCGCTCATCGGAATGATGCTCCGAACCCTGGAATCATGCTCCGCTCATCAGAATGATGCTCCAATCCCCTGGAATCATACTCCGCTCATTGGAATGATGCTCCGATCCTTTGGAATCATGCTCCGCTCTTCGAAATGATGCTCCGATCCTTGGAATCATGCTCCGCTCATCGAAATGATGCTCCGATCCCTGGAATCATGCTCCGCTCATCGGAATGATACTCCGATCCCCGGGAACCATGCTCCCCGAGGGATACTCCGAACCCTGGAATTATGCTCCGCGCTTCGGAATTATGCTACGATCTCCTCCAATCTCTGGAATCATGCTCCGCACTTCGGAAGGACACTCCAACCTTGGAATTATGCTCCGCGAATCGCAATGATTCTCCGATCCCCGGGAATCATGCTCTCCGAGGGATACTCCGACCCCGGAATTATGCTCCGCGAATCGGAATGATGCTCCGATCCCCGGGAATCATGCTCCCCGAGGGATACTCCGACCCCGGAATTATGCTCCGCGAATCAGAATGATGCTCCGATCCCCGGGAATCATGCTCCCCAGGATGATGCTTCGCCTCCGGAATGATGTTCCACCTCGAAGTTCAGCTTCAAGATCCATCAATTTCATGGACACAACTCAAATGTGCGGTGTGCATTTATCGATGGGGGGCACTTTGTTGGAGTAAAAATTTACACCCCCGTTGACCTAGTCAAAGTCAAGATCAACCCCAAGCCAGGTGGGCCCAAGCCCAGGTCAAGCGGGCCCATGCCCAAGTCGAGCCCGCGGCCAGCCTCCTCCATGCCTAAATATAGATCATGTAATAAATAATTTTTATGTAATTTTTTATACATGAATGTATGCAAAACGAGCATAAAGCCAATATTTTGTAAGCCCATGGCTTATGTGCAAAAAAGAAATGGCACATGAGCCATGGGATGGGCAAAATGCCATTTTGTAGAGCCCAAGGGGCTATATGTAAATATGTAAGCCTATATAAGGCAAAATGATGATGAATAAAACAATAATATTTTCATTCTCTCAAAAACCTAGGGTTTGTATTTCTTTCCCTTTTCTGAAGGTCTCAAACCTTCTTCTTTCTTCTGAATTAAATCAAGAGTTTTACACTTCCTTTTCAAAAACAAAATAGTTTTTCACCACCAAACCCACAAAGGGGAACTTGGATCTGTCTTTAGATCCCAAAAGGAGGGATTTTGAGATCTCACATCTCATGATCTTCAAGATCCAGCTAACAGAAGAGGAAGAAGAAGAAGTTTTTTCACTAAACCCAAAAAAAACACATTCAGGAGTCCAATTCCTCTCTGATTTCTCTTCCGAGAAATTTTTTAGGCTAAAAGCCTCTTTTTCTCGCCGGCGCTCAAGCGCAAAGCGCCCGCATGCCGACATGTGGCGCGCTTGCTCTCAAGCACTCAACGTTCGAGCGCAAAGCGCCCACGTGCCGACACGTGGCGCGCTTGCGCTGCCGCTTTTTCTCGCCGGCGCTCAAGCGCAGAGCGCCCGCGTGCCGACACATGGCGCGCTTGCGCTCAAGCGCTCAACGCTCGAGCGCAAAGCGCCCATGTGCCGACACGTGGCGTGCTTGCGCTCAAGCGCGAGCGCTCGGGCGCAAGTCGCCCCGGTGCCGACACGTGGCGCGCTTGCGCTCAAGCGCGAGCGCTCGGGCGCAAGTCGCCCCCGTGCCGACACGTGGCGCGCTTGCGCTCGAGCGTCAGGCGCTGAAGCGCAAAGCACCCACGTGGCGTGCTTGCGCTCAATCTCCCGGCGCTAAAGCGCCCGGCGCTCAAGCGCCCGGCGTCCATGTGCCGACACGTGGCACTCTAGCGCCTGAGCGCACAGCACCTGGGCGCACATCGCCTAAGGTGCTTCCCCCACGCATCCTTTGGATGCCTTTTCTTCCTTTTTTTTCTTATATATATACATATATATATATGCATATATATACATATGTGCACACACACATACACTACGACACTGTCCCTGTTAGAAAAAAATTTCTAACGGGGCGCTGCCCTGCACCCCACAAGGGGACTGCTAGCCCCCTTGACTCCCAGCCCGCTATCCGGGTAGCGGGACCCCCGTAAAAACTCTGCATGGCTCCCGATATATCCAAACCCCCTTTCAAAACACATCACACGCACACTGCACATTGAGTTCGCATGACCAGCTTAACCCGTTAATCGGAGGTTCCCTCGCTCTAAAGGCGAGGGGTAATTAACGGCAGCTTAGTCCGCGGCTGCCGAAGATTCAGATCCCCACAATCATTAAACCCCGACCTATCCTAGACAGGGGGAATCTGTAGTACGCCTGACAAGCGTGCGCGTATTCCCATCTCAATGGGGTGACGAAAAACACCCTACAGACTCTCCCTAAGATGAAGGTGATAAGGTAACATATGGTACTGCTGCCCTCCTATGCCATACCAAGGTATAATTCCTAACGAGGTGATGGAAACTCCCGCACCTGAAATATCCATGCGATGGCTGCTGATACTCCTGGGGATAAGAGCTAAACGAATGTCCTCGTCCCAAGCCTCTGCTACTCCCGCGATGTGCACGAAAATTGTCGCGGCGACTAAGCATCTGTCTCTAGGCTGATACACCTGTATGAGTCCTCCTCGGTCCTGAAACTTCCAAAGTCTCGGGAAGACACTCCTCATCTCGTAGGGTTTCGTCCACTACTGCTGTATACGTGGCACAATGTTGTGTTCTGATAGCAAGGAATAACTAGGTAACAGGGATGGCAACCTCCTGTCGCTGCGCTCGACTGGCCTCAACCAACGATCCTATCATATGGCGCAAGTGCTGCATATCTGCCTCCAGCCTAGCGATACGATCTATCGACGGCGGATCAAACTGCTCCTGAACAACGAGTGTATCGTCCTGGTCAGTCCTCTTCCCAAACGAGTCAACTCTGACCTCGGCTTTCGCTGTATCTCTCTGTGCCCTCGTAGCCTTCGGCGGCATAATGGCTAGAAATGGAAACAGGATCCGATACGAACACGGAAATCGAATCACAAGGATATATATAATCATGAAAGGAATTTCAAGCAATAAGTAATTAGGTCACTTTAGGCGGAGTACCATGTCGTAAGTATGCCGCGGACATACACACGCTACGTCACTCTGCTTAAACTACATACTCCTTCATACCAAGGTCATCCTACACTCCGAAAGGTAAAACCTAGCACTCTGATACAAACTTTGTCATGACCCGAAATTTGGCACGTGACGGCCCTTAAACCACGTAACGTTTACAGGCGTAACGCAATTCAAGTAAGCCGAAAACCCAGCAAATCTAAACCATCAAAAGTAGTAAGTGATAAGAACATTGTCAAAAGCTTTTGGGAATCTAAAGTAAAATTTCTTTAAAGTCCAAATTTACTTTCATAAAAATTTTGGAAGCACCTCCCTTTTAAAAACTAGCCACGAAAACGGGTACAACATAGAATATAAGTAAAGCATCCCCAAACGGGAGCAAATCTACGCCCAAAGGCGGAAACAACCACCACAACAGATATACAACGCCATAGCGAAGAAAAAATGGACGATATAAATAAAAACAGCATAAATGACAACCAGAGTCATAAAATAATATACAATATCGTCCTCACATCTCGTCTCTAAGTCAATACATGAAAGTGGTAGATGGAGAGTACTATATATAACGAATATACAACTGAGCATCATCGGATAACCGTAAAACCCACCTATAGCAAAACTGCATAAAGTCAGCCGTAGCAGTATCCGCTGCAAAAGATGATACGATAAGAAGAAGCCCTGCCGCTACCACTCTGAGGGACACCTGCAAAACACGGTGGCACAACGGGGGGGTGAGTTGCCAACTTGTGAATAGTAAATAGCATATGCAGGTAATCGTAGGTATGCACGCACTGCCATAATCTATCGCATGCAAGCTGATAGCAATAAATGGCAATATGTATATGCATCAATCATGAAAGGTACTCTATTAGGTACTACTAATACATGAAGCAATGCATATCAAATAAATGCTGAGTATGGGATAAAATATGTCATCCTCACGGGATCCTCATCGTGCCAGGACCAGTGTCAATGAAGACAATCTAAATCCCAAAATCAAAGGTACCGCATCCTCAGATCGGCCCTCATATCATGTAAGTCTCATGGAACCAGAGTGTCCAACATCGACACCCGAAAATATCATGAAAACTAGTGTCCGGCATCGACACGTGAATACTCATCTGTCAGGCGCCATCACCATGACTGGCCCTTATATCTGTAAATCTCATGGAACCTAAGTGTCCAACATCAACACTCGAAACATTATGATGTAGGGTTCCTAGGCACACTAATGAAGTCTCACAAGTGATCAAACATGCACAAATCAAATTTTACGGGTGCCTACAAACCCTAATACGGATCGTTAACTAGATATATAGGCGAAGCAAGCATGTAATCGAATTAAATGCTAAGGGAAAGTGACTACAACCTTTGTAGATCCGGTCCACCACTTCCTAAGCTCCGCGATGATCTCCCTCCGCTGTCCAAATCGAATCCCGAACTCAAGCATCGGCTTCGTCGAAGAAATGGGCGGGCTTGATCGTCGGTTCGATGCCGAAGATGATCTACGTCGAGGCATCACAAGAACGAGCTCCGCCTTCGCCAAGTCAAGAAACTTGTGAAGACAACACACTCTACTACATGGCAAGTAGTAGAGGATGAAGAAATAGGAAGTGGCTAGACTTTAGATTTGGATTTCTCACTTGATTTGGCCAGTTGCCATTGAAGCTATCAACATCTTTCTTCTTGAAGAAGAAGAAGAAGAAGATAATATATGATAAGTTATCATTTAAAATAAAAAACCATATGATACTTATCATGTCAACAACCATGGTTTAGTGTAGAGATTTAACTAGGGTTAGATGAGTGGTTAGGGTTAGACATGAGACAAGAATGGTGGACTTATTCAAAGCTTCAAGAAGCTTCAATGTAAAACAAAGAAAGCCACCATCCTTTTCTTTTGCCAAAAAGAATGAATAAATAAATAAATGGATAAAGAATTAAAAGAAAAGAAACCCTAACCATTCACTAATCATGGTTTAAGTCTTTACACAAACCCAAGGTTGCATGTATCATCAAACATGATACAAACAAGTGCACAAGAATATATCACATATACAATGTGCATCATCAAGTGAGAATATCCTCATAAAGTGAACCAATACTAGTTAATGTAAAGTAATATATCAAATATATAATTATGCATTAAATCATTAAATCAATACTTGATTTAAGGATCCGGTCATATCGCATATAACCGGCTAGTATCCAATGTATCGGCTTATCGAATCGATCCTTGATTCGATAACTAGGTTATATCGCATTTAACTAATCGATACATTCATCGCGAGAATGGAATACGGTATCACATACACGAATTATTCTCGGTCCCGCACATATCTCATATGCGCTCCTATTTCGTTTCGCTTGAGCCAGGAAACCTCTGTGTAGGACTCTAAAGACTCGTCAATACGCTGGTAGCGGATGATGATCATATCAAGCACCCACAAGCCGCAAGCGGTCTGCTAAACGTAACGGCCACCCGGGTATTGAGCGATCAGAAGATCGACGAGCAAGCCCGCTCACACTCCTGTGAATCCAACCAGTAACACTTACCGTACAGTCCGGTCTGTTCGTCTGATATGTCGCATATCTCGCCTAGGGATGGTAAACGTCAGACCCCAGTAGCTCGATAAGTCATGCCAACTTGAGGTCCATAACATTCGTGAAACTACTGATAACTCTTACCAGTATATCACTGCAACCCTGGCCAGGGATTTCCTGTTATGGCCAGTCGTGCATTGCGCAACATCAACCCCCAATACCGGGAGAGACGAATCCCCTCCTATCGCTCATTGCCTCCATATGAATCGGGACTGTACCTAAAAACCACCTGTTTGCACGACTCAGTAGAGCCGTGGTAGGGTGGAAATCAAAGCACAGTGGGAGACACACAAGACTCTATGACGATCTTGGGTCAACAGACTAAGCTGTACCAGTGTCACCAGAGAACTGCCATCTGACGTGAGGTATAATACCATCTGGGAGTTCTCGGCGAGTCCGTTCAGTGTACCCAGTCTCCACTGAGCACCCGCATACCATCTTCGTTGTCAAACACCAATGGATATGGGATCATCTATCGCCCATCGCATGGGTCGAGAAGATATGCGCTAGTCTACTCTGGAATATCGATGCCCCGTCTCGATATTCCCACGACTAGGAACAATGAAGGATGTACTCATTGACTACCCAGGCCCCACTAGTATGATCTGCATCATAGTCCTGGAAGTCGAGTATACATCCTAAGGGCTTTATCAACATGTAATCAGAGAGACAGAAAGTATACATGTTAAGATAAAGAGCAACCAGATAGCGTACTATCATGTCGAGCAAGAAAGTCCTACCTATATATGTCCCAGCATCCACTACAATATACATCCAATGTACAGTAATGGCCTCTAGGGCATACATATAACTAACAATCTCCCACTTGCACTAGGGCCATCTGTAGCAGTGGTCGCAGTATCTAATACTCAACCATCCCATATGAGTCTCTCTCTGGGAAAAGGCCTTCGTGAGTGGATCCGCCGTGTTGTCCTCTGAGTCTTCTCTCCTAACCTCGATCACCCTGGAGATTAACTATCTCCATGATCAGGTGATGCTGCCTCAGAATTTGTCTGGGTCACTGATGGGACCAGGGTTCCAGGGCCGAAGCCACACTTCCATTGTCATACAATGGCAGGAACCTAGTTCATCTTATGAACCAATATACACCCAAACTGCCTCTTTGGTAGTATCTTTAATAGCGATGTTACCAGCCTTTATCGTCTAGTTTGTCACGGTATCTAGCTTGGAAATCTTCCAACATACCGTCCCTTTACTGAGGGTAAAGAAGATGCCTGTGACTGACATTCTGTCGTCTTTATCACTCTGGAACCCTTCCAGTGATTCTCCCCAGGATCGATTGATACCATCTCACTTCAACTAGTGAGTATCCTAACATCCAATTAGATCTATCTCATAGATCCAAAGCTTAGGATTTAGTAGGTATCACTTTGATCCTATATGGAAAATGATTGTGATAAGCGGAGATTGATCGAGCGTAGCATAGGAAACTCCTTCCCTAACAAGAGTATGTCATCCACGTACTCTACGAGGATCGTCACCATACTCCCTACTACCCTTTTGTTTATACAAGGTTCATCTACCATTTTGATGATGTCACCTTATTTGACTAATCCATCAAAACAGATGTTCCAACTCCGCGATGCCTGGTTTATCCTATAAAGCATCTTGCACACGTTTCCACTGCTCCCACTGTGTACGAGGCCCTCTGGCTGTGTTCTTATAGACGTTCTCTTCTAAATCATTATTTAGAAAAGTAGTCATGGAATCCAACCACCAGATATCGTAGTCATGGTATGTAGCCGTGGCAAGTAGGATCTGGATGGATTTAAACATAGTCCCTGGAAAAGGTTTCATCATTATCCGTGCCTGGTTGATGACGAAAACCTTTAACAAGTCTAGCTTTGAAAGTCTCAACCTTTCCATGTACACTAAGCAATCTTCTCAAGATATACTTGCTCCTGATGGGGATTTAACCCTTCAGTTATAGCAACCAAAGTCCATACTTTGTTGGTGTATAAGGATTCCATCTCAGATCACTAAGCATCCAGCCATTCTTACAGAGTCCCTACTCTCGATGGCCTGCTCGAAACTGGTTGGGTCATCATCTCATGATGCAATCCTCGCTCCCACTGTCATCGAGAAACCGAGGTATCTCTCAGGTGGGTGAGGAACCCTACTAGATCGGCGGAGAGGCTGAGGTTCGTCGGAAACTATTGAATCCTTTGGTTCTGTCAAATCATTAGCAGTTTTGTACAGCTGGAACCTTTCCAGTTCTACAGAACTGATCTTGCCTCGATCTTGTCCGGATTTTTCTTTTGACATAGGACGGACAATCCCAAATCTTAACTTACTTAAGAGATAGGATCTTCCCGCACCATATCTTATATGGAGTGGTAGGCACTGATTTGATTCGAACCTAATTCAATAGGTATGCAGCTTCTCAAGCGCATAACTCCCAAAAAAAAAATAGGTAACTCAGTAGTACTCATCATAGAGCACACCTTATCATATAGGGTGTGATTGTTCCGCCCCGATATACCATCGTGCTATGCTTTATACGGAGGAGTAATGCTGAGAGAGAATCTCATTTTCTTTTAGAATAGTCCAGGAATGCTATGCACAAGTATTCTCCTCCCTGATCTCATCATAGGACATGATACTTATACCCGTATTTTGGTTCTCTACTTCCTACTTATATTCTGTGAATACCTCAAAAGGTTTGGACTTATATTTCAACAGGAATATATGACTGAAACTTGAGAGATCATCAGAGAATATAATGAAGTATAAAGAACCAGTCCTGGCATGTGTAGACAGGAGACCTTACATACATCATCATGCATCAGTCCCAAGAGTTCATTAACTCTTTCTCTGTTTCCAATAAACAGAGCTATGGTCATATTATCTTTGTGACATGACTGGCAAGTTTCACAAGATGTAAATTCAAACTGATTTAAATATACATCTAAATGTAACTTCAGCCAGTCGGGTCGCATTGATATGACCTAGTCTACAATGCCTCAAGAAGAATTCGTTCATTTCTGAACTCTTCTTCTTGTGTGTGTTCAGTATACTAGGAACTGTAGTTTGATTTAGAACGTTAATGCTTTTAGATAGCGTGCCTGAACCGATCAACTTTTGATATAGGAAGTGTTCAAAACATTATCCATCAATACAAAATTATATCCTTTCTTTACTAATAAAGAGACTGATATGATTTTGTATATCAGGTTCGGTATCTAATAGCATTTGTTCAGAATTAATGTATTTGTAATACAGGGTGACAGTGACCAACAGACTTGGCTGCAACACTTGCCCCGTTTTCTGTCTTATGAAACTTATCACCCGTTCTCAGTTTTTCTACCCTTTTGTAGCCCTATGTAACAGATTACATATCTGGGATCCTGATCCGGTATCATATACCCAGGATGCAGAGGATACTGAGAAACAGTTCTTTGTAATGAACACACCCGAAGGAGATGCATCATATGCACTTTCTTCGTTTGGGCGGCATAAGAACTCTGGTATTCCCCAATTTCCTGCTCTGTCTTATAACAATTATAAGTTGGAGCGGGACCAACGTTCCCCAGCTCAGTATAACAAGCGGGTTCGGTCAATACATCCATATTATTATCTTGATTAAGGCGTGATATGGTCGCTACCAGGAGAGAGAGAGAAGAAAACACTCAGTGTGCGCTCTTGCAAGATCAGATTGGTTATATATTTTATCTAATCAGGATGGCTCCCACTGTTTTTATCAAATCTTCCTTCAAACCCTAAAAGGAAAGACTAGCCGGGATTAATTACACTCTACAAATTCGCCAATCTTTCAACCAGGCCAGTGTCGGTACTTTGAGGGAGGTTCCCCGTGCTTTCGCACGGACCTAATTACTGTAAACCTCGTTTTCCCAGAGGCGTAACCCCGTTGACACCTTTCTAGACACCTACTTGATCGGCTAATTGCAAAGTGCAAAACTCTCCCAGGAGTAACAATTACTCGCAGTGGGTATCGGGATCCAACTATCATATAGAAGGTATGCAATCTCATTGCAAATTTCAACACTTGAAACTCCCGATAAAGGTTTTTACCCCTAGCACCTATGACCTTAACTATGGTCAACAAATCATAAGTACTAGTCAAGTTCTACCCGTCATTTCGTGATTAATTAGACCCACCCACATGACCCTTAACTAAGGTCAACAAAGTCACGCGACTGTCCTAACTAATCGCATCATATGCGGTGTAGGAAGACATCACTTAGCTACCGTACACTGTGCCTTAACTAAAATCAACAAACACAGCACGAATACTAAGTACTCTACTTCCTAAAATGACGGAGGGTTGCGAATGGTTTTTATGAAAACCTTTAACGCTTTGAACTTGATCTCGTTGCGGAATCAAATGGTTTTTAAATGGAATGTCTTCGAGGCTTTTCTAGTTTTGCTAAAGGGGTCACTCCCGGTGAAGGGATCGTCGGCCCTTTCCTCGTCGAATGAGGTGCGGGATATATCATATATATCACTGTGCAAAGCGGAAACTATAGAAGCGATCAAAGACAAACCGAGGGTTGTAGCATCTGCCAGTTATTGCTAAAGGAGTCACTCCCGGTGAAGGGATCTCGGTCCTTTCCTCATCGAATAAGGTGCAGGATGTTCTACAATGAACACCACGATGCAAAGCAAGAACTGTAGCTACCTGTTTTTATTTTGAAATTCGATTCCACAACATCAATTAGGTTTATTTTCTTTCATTAATCTCATTAATGAATATCCCATCATTTAATTCCACCTAAACATCACAGATAAATATGACGTATACTTATGCCATCCGCATTCGCCTCGATGTCCCCTCTGCACCGTTAGGTTAGATAACTAACGGCAGAGCGGGGCAGGGCTAGCGCGGGTGTAAAACATAAGCAACGTCTATATAATATATCATATATACTATATATAATATCTGTTACAGAACATCACATGATCACATCACAGATAAATCACAGCAGAAGAAACATATGAAATATTGGATATACTAGGACGTCCGTGTTTTCAATACGAGCCAGTATAAAACACGGATTCCACAGTCGTGATGAATAGCCAATCCCACACCCCTAGACCCCTACAAGAGCGGCAAGCAACCCTACCAATTCTAGGGTTAGGAGACCCGGACTCGACTCCTCGAGATGGTCTCCCACTGGACCCCAGAACCCGGTTACTTGTGCTCCCCTCCTTGGGTCTATCCTAGTGCAGAAAAGTAAATAATATACAATGGGTGACATCTTCCGCAACCTGGAAGTGCCCCAATAAAAGAATATTACATACAAGTTTTTACATGAATGAAAATGAAAAACACTCATCTCACATAAAAAAACCCCGGCTATTCAAACACGACGATCCAATATAACATATCCAGCAACACATAACATCACATGTCATCAACGTAAGTAAATATGCGCATCCCAATTGTCGTTGACATATAGCAACGAAACCGGCGATATCACATATTACACTTACGGTCACAGAAAAGAAAGTGTAAAACTACAACAGTTGGAATCCGCAACCACCTCAGACATCGCATGCCTGACCAAATGAATTCTTTAGACATCGCATGCCTAACAATTATAAACCCCGCATTTTAATCTCATTATCGAAAACACTTTTCAATATCAAGTCGGGCAATTCAACAAGATTCCCGAAAAACTGATCGAATGCTCGTCGCAAACTTTAGTAGGCGGCCGCACCCCTGATACCGTCGACGAAGTGCACCAAGGCGGAACATCGCTGCCGCGAGCACCCGGACGGATGCTTTCGGCGACGGGGTTCTCCTACAGTCACTTGGTCGGGGCTATGGGGTGAGGCTGTCTATTAAGTTTACCCGGCGAGTATCCGCGTACGCTACGTGATTGCGACGGACTTTTGATCACATCAAAACTCCGTGGCAACCGATCAAGTGAGACTAAACTGCTATGTTTATAATATTCATTCCGTTATCTCATAACAATTTGTGAATTCCAATTATTGTATCACATTCCGGATAAATAGAAAATGCTAAACTTTTCGATCGAACAATCGAACACCTAAGTTTTCCCGATACAGCTCAACACATGAAATAAGTCTAACAACATTCAGTTCGTGCCTCAGTACCAACGGTCCAGCCGTAGAAGGGTCAAGCCAACGCCTCATATATGGCACGCCATACTGCCCCAAACCCGAAGGTTCAAAGGGCAGTTCAAGACGGTCACATAATCGAGTTAAGGTTTGTTGTCTTCTAGAGGGTCCATCGCGTTACTTGCACTACTTAGAACGTCGTTTAATTTACGGAAAAATCCAACAATTGGAAATTTCCCGGCAGGGGAAAAAGTGGGTATTTATATCCGATCGAACTTTTTAACATATTCTAAAAATACCCGGAAAAGCACACCGACAAAATTAGACAGTCCGATCGAATACACCGAGTCCCCAATACAACTCAGAAAATACAACTCTGGAATAAAATATTAAAAATCCCCAGGAAAACCAGCACAGACAACTAAGAACTACTGTGCAAAATTGGATGCACAAAATGACAAACGGGCCGCGGAACCGCCGCATGAGCAAGCTCATGCCGCGGTTCCGCCGCACTTTAGTTGAATCAAGGGCACGTGCTGCACAGTTTTTCTTAAAATTCCATGCTGATTTTTCTGAATATTTTTAATTCACAAAAATCCACATTTTACAGAAATGTCCAGAGAGCATGTTAAATATTGGGGTTTTGGGTCGATCGGACTTCTAATTCCGTCGGGACTTCGCCTAAAGCTCTAGCTAGGCTCTGATACCACTGTAGGGTTCCTAGGCACACTAATGAAGTCCCACAAGTGATCAAACATGCACAAATCAAATTTTACGGGTGCCTACAAACCCTAATACGGATCGTTAACTAGATATATAGGCAAAGCAAGCATGTAATCGAATTAAATGCTAAGGGAAAGTGACTACAACCTTTGTAGATCAGGTCCACCACTTCCTAAGCTCCGCGATGATCTCCCTTCGCTGTCCAAATCGAATCCCGAACTCAAGCATCGGCTTCGTCGAAGAAATGGGCGGGCTTGATCGTCGGTTCGATGCCGAAGATGATCTACGTCGAGGCATCACAAGAACGAGCTCCGCCTTCGCCAAGTCAAGAAACTTGTGAAGACAACACACTCTACTACATGGCAAGTAGTAGAGGATGAAGAAATAGGAAGTGGCTAAACTTTAGATTTGGATTTCTCACTTGATTTGGCTAGTTGCCATTGAAGCTATCAACATCTTTCTTGAAGAAGAAGAAGAAGAAGAAGAAGATAATATATGATAAGTTATCATTTAAAATAAAAAACCATATGATACTTATCATGTCAACAACCATGGTTTAGTGTAGAGATTTAACTAGGGTTAGATGAGTGGTTAGGGTTAGACATGAGACAAGAATGGTGGACTTATTCAAAGCTTCAAGAAGCTTCAATGTAAAACAAAGAAAGCCACCATCCTTTTCTTTTGCCAAAAAGAATGAATAAATAAATAAATGGATAAAGAATTAAAAGAAAAGAAACCCTAACCATTCACTAATCATGGTTTAAGTCTTTACACAAACCTAAGGTTGCATGTATCATCAAACATGATACAAACAAGTTCACAAGAATATATCACATATACAATGTGCATCATCAAGTGAGAATATCCTCATAAAGTGAATCAATACTAGTTAATGTAAAGTAATATATCAAATATATAATTATGCATTAAATCATTAAATCAATACTTGATTTAACGATCCGGTCATATCGCATATAACCGGCTCGTATCCAATGTATCGGCTTATCGAATCGATCCTTGATTCGATAACTAGGTTATATCGCATATAACTAATCGATACATTCATCACGAGAATGGAATACGGTATCACATACACGAATTATTCTCGGTCCCGCACATATCTCATATGCACTCCTATTTCGTTTCGCTTGAGCCAGGAAACCTCTGTGTAGGACTCTAAAGACTCGTCAATACGCCGGTAGCGGATGCTGATCATATCAAGCACCCACAAGCCGCAAGTGGTCTGCTAAACGTAACGGCCACCCGGGTATTGAGCGATCAGAAGATCGACGAGCAAGCCCGCTCACACTCCTGTGAATCCAACCAGTAACACTTACCGTACAGTCCGGTCTGTTCGTCTGATATGTCGCATATCTCGCCTAGGGGTGGTAAACGTCAGACCCCAGTAGCTCGATAAGTCATGCCAACTTGAGGTCCATAACATTCGTGAAACTACTGATAACTCTTACCAGTATATCACTGCAACCCTGGCCAGGGATTTCCTGTTATGGCCAGTCGTGCATTGCGCAACATCAACCCCCAATACCGGGAGAGACGAATCCCCTCCTATCGCTCATTGTCTCCATGTGAATCGGGACTGTACCCAAAAACCACCTGTTTGCACGACTCAGTAGAGCCGTGGTAGGGTGGAAATCAAAGCACAGTGGGAGACACACAAGACTCTATGACGATCTCGGGTCAACAGACTAAGCTGTACCAGTGTCACCAGAGAACTGCCATCTGACGTGAGGTATAATACCATCTGGGAGTTCTCGGCGAGTCCGTTCAGTGTACCCAGTCTCCACTGAGCACCCGCATACCATCTTCGATGTCAAACACCAATGGATATGGGATCATCCATCGCCCATCGCATGGGTCGAGAAGATATGCGCTAGTCTACTCTGGAATATCGATGCCCCGTCTCGATATTCCCACGACTAGGAACAATGAAGGATGTACTCATTGACTACCCAAGCCCCACTAGTATGGTCTGCATCATAGTCCTGGAAGTCGAGTATACATCCTGAGGGCTTTATCAACATGTCATCAGAGAGACAGAAAGTATACATGTTAAGATAAAGAGCAACCAAATAGCGTACTATCATGTCGAGCAAGAAAGTCTTACCTATATATGTCCCAGCATCCACTACAATATACATCCAATGTACAGTAATGGCCTCTAGGGCATACATATAACTAACATATGAAACACTCGTGTCCAGCATCGACATGTAAATCCATGTACTATGGGCTCAATCTGCCCGGATTGGCTCGCGGGCTCTGGCAGTACGAATCAGCCCATATTCATCTCACGACACCGGTTGATATCCTCCGAATAACCGCCGAGTCTAAAACTATCACCCGTAGGCAGTGCACCTCCCCTGCCAGGCTCATCGGCTAACCCATCGACATACCTTTCTTGCTCTGGGATACCATACCGGGTCCACCATGTACCCACAAACGGCCACTCCACTCCTCACATCGGGTTTCTAACAAAAGTCTCAGAACCGAGAAAACTCATGGTGGACGCCCTGAAATATCATATCAAGAGAAACCGGGTTTTTCAAAACAATACACATTTCTTGAAATATCCCTGAGGTTCTAAAATCCGTAAATCACATGAAATCCATATCTCAATGCATAAATCCATGAATATAATATATGCAACATAAAACAGTAATATGAGCATATAAAGGAAAAACCGCTATTTAAATGCAACAAGTTATTAAATATATCATGCGGTTCCTAATTTCTCCAAAATCCAACGCAACATCATATAAGGGTGAACATGTTGCTATAGCAAGGTATATATGTGTACATGTAAGTATGTATGCAAGATGTACATGTAGCTATATCTCATATGTGTATATACCTGTCAATAACGATACAATACCCTATAGGTATATATGTAAGTATGTAGATATATGTGTACGCTATCTTTCTTATACACAATGGAAATAAGGATCATGTCTCCATGTTCCTAACAAATACAATATCACGTATGTATATGCGTCAGCTATATCTCATATGCACAATGGAAATAAGGATTAAGTCTCAATGTCCCTAACTAATACAATATCATGTATATATAGGTGTCAGCTATATCTCATATACACAATGGAAATAAGGATCATGTCTCAATGTCCCTAACCAATACAATATCACGTATGTATATGTGTTGTGCGTGTCATGGCAATTATCGACGTAGTGTGTGGCATACAATTAGTGCTCGTGCAACATGAACTGTCAATAATAGTGCAGTGTCCAATGGGTACAAGTCCCAGCACAACAAGTAATAATATGAAATGAAGTTCATGCACAATCTCTATATGTGCAATACTTGTAACTAATAATCATGTCATATATTCCAGCCCAGACGCATAACGCCATGCAGGCGATTCCCTTGTAGATGTTAAATCTACTCACCGATGATCTCGAGCTAAGTAAATCCGACCACCTGCTTCCCATTCTTCCCAGCGTCCGAAGTCCCTGCTCGCGATCCTAAATTTAACAAACACAACACATAAGACTAAATATCCTGTGCCGACACAAAGACAACGCAACCCAAGAATAACGTCCACAAGATAAATACACTGTGCACCTAATGCACAAAACGCGCATGATATCGGCACAACCTCAACTAGGATCGCTAAACTACGCAACCACCAAGCCTAGACCCGATCGTACCGATCGCGCACTCACAACACAATAAATATCGTGGAATCTAATATATATAATATCGCAACGTCATTAGAAACCCACGCCTAATTTTACCGAAAATCTAGTAAGCACTTTTCATCATTTTAGCTCAAGTGTAGAAGTTTAAACAATTCTAACGATCACAATCATCGCAAAGTAGCTTAACTAAGTCACCCAAACCTTTACTACAATTTTAATCTTATCCATATAAGATTTAGTAAAAGCTAGTTTGCATTTAAGCTTAATTAGACAGTTAGGAAAATAACGAATAACATTCTCACAAGTAGGTTAAGTTGACAAAGTCTATACTTCTCCATTAACCATTTAAATAAATCAAACCCTAACTTGATCTTCACAACTCTTTCATGAATTTCTAAACATGCAATTTAAAACTATATTAAACATCTAATTAGCTAGCTTAATGATCTAAACAACATTTAAAGTTTAGGGTTAGCATTTTATATCTCCACTAGATTCACAAATTAGCAAATAAACTCCAAATTAGCCTCCAAAATGATGACTTTCATGAAGATCCAAGCTTGTTTAGGGTTGAAGAATAATGGATATGGATTTGTATTTAAATTTGTTGGATTATTTTATGACTTTTGATGATTTATTTGAGCTTGAAAGAGTGGAAATGGGGTGAAAAATAAAATGGAGCAGCAAGGGGTGAGCTCGGCCAACCCATGAAGGAAAAGGAAATTGTGTAGAAATTTCTAAGTTAAAACACATTAAAGTTCAATTAAAAAGCTTATCCTTATACCAGCTCTTAATTCCTTTTCTTTTCTAATTAAAATTTTCCTTTAATTCAACAAATATCTAGATATTTTGGAGAGATATTTTGTAAGGATGGTTTAATGCTTAATCTTGTGATTAAGTTAGCATAAATTCACCTTAGCATAATTAACCCAATAAAAATAGTAATTACCACTAATTAAGTGTATTATTAAAAGCTTATAATAATATTTTAATTAAGGACAAATATTTAAGTGAACTAAAATTTTCAAGTGACAACTAAAAACCGCAAACTAGCCATTTCCTAGTTAAACTAGATGCAGTTAAGTCTATACTGAAAAAAATGATCACTTCCGGGTTTTTACGGAAAAACACCGCCTATTTTACCTTTTAACGGAAAATTTGCATAACGATTTCTACAGCGTTACAGCTGTGTTACCTAAGATAGTTTACAGGTGCTCACTGGAGGTGAGTACACTGGACGGACTCGCCGAGAACTTCTATATAGTATTATACCTATCGTCGGATAGCAGTTCTCTAGTGATATAAGTACAGGTTGGTCTTTTGATCTGAGATCTTCATTTGTCTCGTGTCAGTTCCCACTGTACTTAGATTACTATCCAATCACGGCTCAAAAGAGTCGTGCAAACAGGTTTTGCTTGGGTACAGTCCTGAGCCACATGGGGCAGTGAGCGATTGTCAAGGATTCGTCCTTCCTAGTATTAGGAGTCGATGTCATGCTGTGTTCGATTGGCCATCACCATAAATTCCTAGCTAGGGTGGATGAGATTTACTGATAGGAGTTCTGTAGTTTCTCGGTGGGTGATGAGCTTGACTCCGGCATGACTTATCGGGTTATTAAGGGTCTGACGTTATCCACCCCCTAGACCCGGTATGCAACTCTCAGACGAAAAGACTGGACTGTACGGAGATTATCACATTTAGGCTCAGTAGGGTGCGGAAGGACTTGATAGTCAACCTCCCTTTCAGCATATACTTGTGGAGCCGTTACGTACAGCTAGTGCCGCTGACGTGCTTGTGATTATGGATTTATCCAGTAACTCACTGCCAGCATATTGTTGAGTCTTTAGAGTCCCATACATAGGGTTTTCCCAATTCAGGCGATATGATGTAGAGACCGTATTTTGATACGTGCAGGGGTCCGATTAAATATGTGTACTGGCTAAACGGATTTTAATCGAACGGTTGATAATACTAGACGGTTTAGGATTAAGCCAGATTATTGAATCAAGTATTAATTTAATAATTCATACACACACACACGTTCTAGTATTATATTCACTATTCATTTTCTCTCATTTGGCTATCCGTATTTTTATACGAATACCCGTATATGTAGTCGATACATATACCAGGTATTTTGTATATATACATGAACACTTCTAGAAGGTAGACACCTCATTATTGAATTTTCTATATGGAAAATCAAAAGAAATGAGGTTAAGGGAGAGCATGGTTATAAGCATGGGTGAGAGGAATGGCACACTATATATTATTGGAATATTAGTTTCATATTTTTCATGGTTGGAAAAATCTCATTGACTCTTATCCATTTTGGTTTTGCTCATTCTCTCTCATCCACTTCTCCTCCTTCTGATGAGTTTTGATTGCTCTCTTGAGTTGTGAATATGAGAGATGATGATACTGAAAAATTCCTACATCACTGACACTCCATTTCTAGTAAGTTTGGATGGTTAGTTGCTTCACTTGGGTTTTTGATGTGAAGCTAGAGCTTGGATCGATTTCACTCATTTTGATCAATTTCGACAAGGGCGGTCGCCTCTCAAGCTTGTTTCCGACGGCCTATGAGAAGCTTGGAGGGATCTTCCACGATTGGGTGGACACGCAACAAAGGTTGCAGTCTCACAACTTTGTAGATAGATTGCTTGTTTGTTGTTTCTAGTTTAGTATTTGAAATGGATTCTAGACTGCGGCTTCCTTGCACTCACACGAATTTTTTGTTTGCGATTTTCGCTTCTACTAAGCATTAACCACGAGCGCCGCGGAACCTCAATGGATATTAAAAAACCTATTATTTTTGAAAGAATAATCATGTGTATTTGATTAAAAAAAGAGAGGGTAAAACCGGAAATTTTGCAAAAATATTCTAAGTATAATACACATAATGTATTTGGGGCTTGAAATGATCGTATATTGTAAGTATTGAGTTTTTCATAATTTTGAAAATACGTGGGTTTAAAAATAAGCCATCTCTCCAAACTTGACGTTGAAAAAATTTTCCTTAGAAAAATTTATTTCGTGTATGTGATAAATCCACAAGTAAGTACGAAACTACAAGCGAGAAGAAATAATCGTTAATATATTTCGATAGGTACTCATGGGTAAGGTTTTTATTTTGGGAAAAATGGGTCTAACTCTCTAGGCTTAAAAATGCAATATGTTTATGTTCCTAACCAAAAAAGCCTTGTGGAAAATTCCTTTTATGTACTTCAGCACTTTATATTTGCAATATCCCTATACTATTCTCAGCTAAAAAGATACTATATACACCCTATAAGTACTATATATATCTAAATAAATACTGCATATGTCGTGTAAGTTCTATATATATCTGAATAAGTACTACATATATTCTTTAAATACTATATATATCTAAATAAGTACTACATGTAGTTGTTTGATTTCTACATCTAAAATACTTACGTGTTATATAATTAAGTTTGGAAAGTACTGACACTCCAAAATATTTTTTGTATTAAAATAAATCTTCTATCTAATTATTTTGGAGTATAAATTTTTTTCAAAATTAGTTATGTGAATCACAAGAACTTTAAAATGTAGTAGTTATTCAGTTATATGTAGTAACTTACCAGATATATATAGTACTTACCAAATATATAGTAACTTCCACTTCTCTTAATATAATAGTTTAAACGGGTAGTATAGAGATATTCGAAAAGAGTTAAATGGGGTTGGGATCGGCCCCGTCTGTGAGAAATTCCATGCTTCAATGAGTGAAAGAGATGAGCCATTCATCACACTTTGATACACTAGCTCATTTGCAACATTTCATTCTCTCTCTTCATTTTCTCTCATTCTTCCTCCAAGGTCCTAACCCACACATATGTTGTGAACCCTAGGACCTAATGAGATAAAACACTCTACTCTACATCACCTAGGCTACTTAGCTTAGCGATCTAAGTACCTTAATTACCTCGGTTTAGAGGTTGAAGTTTGAAGCACATACTCTTGGGTGGATCATCTTTGACGCGAGGAGGCCGATGTCGCAAGCTCGATCCATTCTTCTAGGATCCAAAGAGAGGAGGAAAAGAAGACCCGAAGGACTAGTTCACGGAGGTATAACCATCTATCATAGTAGTTAAACCTCCTAATTAGTTTAGCTAGTTAAGGTTCCGTAAAGATCCTGAAGTTTAGTCGGTATTGCGAAACTCATAAAATCATTTTTGAAAATTCCGCCTCCCCGCGAACTCGCGGAGTGCGCGACATCGACTTACAGTGGTATCAAAGCCTACTAAACCTTAACTAGCTAGTTAGCAAGTAGTTAGAAATTCGATCGTCGGAAAAATACACGAAATCACGTTTCAAAGTCATGCTTGCTGTCATTTTTCAAAACTGGTCTAAAAATTATTTCAGAGGCCTTGAAAATACAAGCAGGGTTTTTAAGAACAGAGAAGAAAAACGAGATCGTAACTCACCAAGACCACCACGGAAGCGCAGCGAAACAGTGTGTTTCGCTGTGGTTCGACGCTGAGTCGAGGCCGAGTTGCACCGATTTTCTTCTATGGGTCTATTTTGTGGAATTTTGATTTTTGGTATATTTGGTTTCTACCCAGATTGTTAGTGTACTGGATTGTGCATGGGGTAGATATGGATTTGGCTTTTCGATCGAAATTCTATGTTACTTGGCTAATCAGGTTTTCTGTGTTTGGATATATGATGCTAAACGTCTGCTAATCGCTATACGTCGATTAGTGGGGGTTGCACATATCTGTGATCTGTGGTTGTGGTTTGTGTATATGGAGTATTGGATCATCGTGGATGAATAGCCGGGGGGATGTGAGAAGAGTGTTTTATTTTCTTTCATTCATGTAATTTGTAAATGTGATGTAATATTATTTTGTAGGGCATATCCAGGTTGAGCTTGTAGCCACCGTTGTATTATTTCATTTACTGTTTTTTGCTCCTAGGATAGACCTAAAGTGAAGTACAAAAACAACCGGGTTCTTGAAGTGCTGAGTGGCCTACTCATTTTACTGAGGAAGGTTGCTTCACTTCGGGAATTTGGCGGGTAGTTTGCTACACCCGTAGGGGTCTAGGGTGGGGTTTGGCTATTCATCATGACCGTGGAATCCGTCTTTCATTATAGGCTTAAACGAAACGCAGAATTCTTAGTATATCCAATATATTCATCTGTGATCTGGAATGCATATTATTGCATGAGACAAATGGATATATATATATGATATATAGTAGGCGTTGTTTATGTTTTGCACCAGCGCTAGTCCAGCCCCCACTCTGTCGTTAGTTAAGTAACCTAGCGGTGCATGACGAGGCCCCGTGGCGAATGCGGATGACATAAGCGTACGTTGTATTTCCGTTTCTTTTCTATAATGATAGGATTAAATGATGGGACCGCATTAACATTGATTAATGCAAGCAAAACAAACCAAAGCTTAATCGTTGGAATGGTTTCAAAACCACTCGGTTTTCTTCAAAAAGTAACTTTTAAATGCAGATCTTAAACCACTCCTTTTAAAAGCTATCATGGTTCCTTCGACTATATCAAGTTCATTACGTTCACGGTTCTCCAAAACCATTCGTAGCCCTCCATCATTTCAAATGGGTATTCAGTAGTATTCAAGCTATGTATTTTGACTTTCACCAAGGCATAGTGATTGGTAGCTGCTGGGTATTCATCTATAGCATTGATAGATGTGTTGGTTTGGGACGGTCGTACTATTATTTTGGCCTTCGTCAAGGGTATATACGGGTGGTTTCAAATTAAGCTAGACAATGACGGGTAAAACTTGACTTGCGACTTATGATATGTTGGCCTTCGTCAAGGTCATAAGAGCTTGGGGAAAAAATCCACATCGAGAGTTTCTAAGGAAATTGAAACTTGCTAGTGTTGCATACCATTTGGAGTGTAATGATTTTGGTAGGATTCCTTCAAAGTTGTCATACGATGATATTTGGATTCCGATCCTACTGTGAGTATCCGTTACTCCTCGGGAGATTTTTTCACTAAACGATCAATGCTATAAACCAAGTAGGTGTCTAGAACGGTGTTAGCGGGGTTACGCTTTCAGGGAAAAGAGGCTATGTAATTAAGGAACTTTGCGAAAGCGTTTGAAAACCTCCCTTGAAGTACCAACACTAGCCTGGCCGAAAGGTTAAGCAAGAATTGTAAAAGTGAGATTAATCCTTACTAATTCTTCTTTTATGGTTTGAGGAAGAATTTGAGAAACAGTGGGAGTCATCCTGTTTAGATAAACTAATAACCAATCTAAACTTGCAAGAGCATCATGCTGAGTGTTTCTTCTCTCTCTCCTAATTGCAGCAACCATAATGAACGGACTTAGGTTACTGCTAGATAATAATAAATTGATTAGGCCAAACTATAAAGATTGGCTGAGGAATGTCCAGATGGCCATTACCTATGACAAGCCGGGATACCTCCTAACTACCAAAGCCCCCGCCGTCCCAGGTCCAGATTCCACCGTCGTGGATGTTGATATCCGTAAGATATAGGAAAAGGATTGTGCGAGAGCCAAGTGCCTCGGTTAGCCTCAATGGATTATGAACACCAGAGGCGGCACGAGAAGATGGACTTAGCTTCCATCTTCCTCCATACCAAAGTTTTATATGGAGAGCAAGCTCGTATCGCAAGATATGAGACCTCGAAGATATTGTTTCAGGTGAGGTTAGCGGTCGGGTCATCTGTAGGGGACCATGTCCTTACGATGATTAACTATATTAAAAGGCTTGTGGACCTTGGGACCACGTTGGAGAACGAGTTATTTACTGACTTGATTCTACAGTCGCTCCCCTCCTCCTACGCCCAGTTTATCTTAAATTTCAACATTCAAGGGAAGGAAGTTTCACTTCCAGAACTTCTCAACATGTTGAGGAGCGCTGAGGACACCCTGCAGGAATCCAGGGAGACACCCGCTCTGCTCATTGGAGAACCTTCCTCTTCTAAATCCAACGTGAAAGCCAAGAGAGAGAAGAAGAAGGCCTCTACTGAGCCGATAGGCAGTGTCAGTAAGGTAGAGAGAAAGGACAAGGCAAAAGTTTTAGGGCTAAAATTAAGGAAGGAGGAATGTTTCTATTATCACGGGAAAGGGCATTGGCAGAAGGACTGCAGGGCTTGGAAAGCCAGAAACCAGGATTCGAAGCACGTTGTGGCTCAGGGTGTGTTTATGATTGAAAATGTCTGTCAATTAACACTACTTCCTGGGTACTAGATACCGGATCAGGATCTCATATCTGTAATTCATTAAAGGCTTTGAGAAACTGTAGAGTTATCAAAGCAGGTGATATGACTATCAGGCTTGCTAACGAAATGAGCATGGACGATGTATCCGTAAGAGAATATCACCTAGGATTGAGAAGTGGGCGGATTTTGATTTTGCGTAACTGTTTGTGTGTACCTAGTCTAACATGTAATATCATCTCTATATCTTTACTTTCTAAAGAAGGTTATGATTTTACATTTGTAAGCGATGTTGTCAACATCCACCTAAATCAAACTTTGATTGGGTCAGGTACACTAGATACGGTATAAACGTATTAAATCAAGCTTCGGTTTTCAACGTCCAGAACACACTTAAAAGAAAGTCTGCATAATTAAATAAGGCTTTATTATGGTATTGTAGACAGGGTCGCATCCATAAAACACGATTGACAAAGTTATATGAAGAGAGATATTTGGATACGTTCGAATATTAGTCCTATTCAACTAGTCAATCATGTCTCAAAGGAAAGATGACAAAGACTCCATTCATTGGACACGGGGTAAGAGCGAGTGAGCTCTTGGGACTCATACACAGCGACGTGTGTGGTCCAATGTCTATACATTCAAGAAGTTCCGGGAATATATGAATGAAGTGGAAAAACAAACCGGTAAAAGTAAGACACTTAGATCTGATCGAAGTGATGAACACTTAAGTGCCGAGTTTTTGGATTACTTAAAAGAGAATGGAATTCTCTCTCAGCTTACTCCTCCATACACACCTCAACACAACGGTGTATCGAAAAGGCGGAACCGAATCTTTTTGGATATGGTACGTTCCATGATGAGTAACGCTGAGTTATTGCGTTCCTTCTGGAGCTATGCACTAGAATCAGCTGCATATCTTTTGAATAAGGTTCCTACCAAGACTGTGCCTACCACACTATATCATATGTGGAGTGGGAAGAAACCCTATCTTAAGTATCTTAAGATATGGGGATGTTCAGCTTTTGTAAAAAAGCAGCATGCGGACAAGCTTAAAGCACGCTCAGTACTGTATGTTTGTGGGATACCCAAAGAACTTCAGGGGGTATCTTTTCTATTACGCAGAGAAACAAAAGGTTTTTATTTGTTGGCATGATCACTTTTTGGAAACTCAATTTTTAGAAAAAGAGATAAGTGGGAGCACAATAGAACTGGAAGAAATTCCAAAACCTTAAGTTATTACTGAAAGCATGGTAGAACCAGAAGTTTCGAAAGAACCGGACATCCCCGCGCCATTTCGCAGGACTAGTAAGCAGTCTCATCTGCCCGAGAGATACTATGGCTTTCTCATAGACAGGGATAGAGAGGATTGCATTATCGACGATGATGAGCCAACTAGCTTCCGGCAAGCCATTCAGAGCAGAGACTCAATAAAATGGCCGGATGCAATGCGGACCGAAATGTAGTCCATGTACACCAACAAAGTATGGACTTTGGACATTTCTCCAGACGGGGTAAAACCCGTAGGCTGCAAATGGATCTTCAGAAAGAAGATTGGTGTAGATGGACAGGTTGAAACCTATAAGGCTAGACTTGTTGCAAAAGGTTTTCGTCAAAGACCTGGTTTGGACTATGATGAAACATTTTCTCCGGTGGTTATTCTCAAATCCATTCGAATTCTTCTTGCCATTACTGTTGGGTTACACTAACGCCCTGGCCATCATCCGAGACCGATTGCGGAAAAAAAATTTACTGCGATTGAAAACTGGCGCTAGAATAACCCAAAAGCGGATCTACCATAAACCTAACTAGCATAACTAAAGAAGCTATCTACTATGAAAAGAGTTTATACCAAGAGGCTCAAGTCCTTCAGGTCTTCACTTCTCTCCTTTAGCATGCTCCTAGTGGCCTCCATGATCGAGCTTGATCGACGGCTTCCTCACGTCAAAGATGATCCACCCGAGAGTGTCTACTTTGAGCTCCTACCTCTAAACCGAGGTAACTAGGTTACTTATTATGCTAATCTAAGTATCTTACATGATGTGGAGAGTGATTAGGATTTGTTTAGTCTCTTGAATCCTAGGATTCTTAACTCATGAGACAAGTTAGGGATAGAGGAAGAAGAAGAGAGCTTGGAGGAGAGAGAGTGTAAAAGATATTATGAATGAAATATAGGCTCATTGTTGATAACTATTAAGCAAATATATTTCCACAAAATATCTAGATATTTACCACAAAATATATAGATGCCACCTTGCCTCAATAGGAATCCATGACTCACTATGTGAATCATCAAGTAGCCATGCTTCATTTAATGAAAGTTAACACCTCATACCTCCACCTCATTTAACATTTAATCAAAAAGATTAAATAATAAATGAGGTGTCTTCTTCTAGAAGCATTCTTGTCAAAAATTACAAGAATACCCCTCATCCGTATATACATACTCGTATCCGTATTCCGAAAAATACGAATACAAAAGAGACGAAAATAATCCAAAAATATAATATTAGGATTCGGCTTAAACCAAAGCCCGCTAGTATTGTCCGCCCGAACATCATACGTGCACAAGTACACATATTTGATCGAACCCTGCCGTAAAACCATACGGCCTTTATATCGTTTCGCCTGAAGTAGGGAAAACCTCTGTGTGGGACTCTAAAGACTCGACAGTATGCCGGCAGTGCATTACTGGATAAATCTATAACCACAAGCACGTCAGCGGCACTAGTTGTACGTAACGGCTACCCGGGTACCTGTCGAAAAGGAAGGCCGACGAGCAAACTCATCCGGATCCGTACTGAGCCTATCCATGACAATATCCGTATAATCCGGTCTCTTCGTCTAAGAGTATCGCATACCGGATCTAGGGGTGGTAAGCATCAGACCCTAATAACCTGATAATTCGTGCTGATTCGGTTCAAAACCAATCCGGGAAAATACTGATCAACCTATCAGTAAATCCCAACTGCCTTGGCCAAGGTCTTATGGTCCTGACCAATCGAACACAGTACGATATCAACTCCCAATATCTGGATAGATGAATCCCTGACAATCACTCACTTCCTCCATGTGGCTCGGGACTGTACCCAACCAAAACCTGTTTGTACGACTCAGTAGAGCCATGGTAGGGTAGTGATCAAAGCACAGTAGGAACTCACACGAGAAAAATGGCAATCTCAGGTCCAAAGACTAACCTGTATAAATGTCACAAGAGAACCGCTATCTGACGATAGGTATACATCCAGAGGTTCTCAGCGAGTCCGTCCAGTGTACTCACCCTTAGTGAGCACCCATATACAATATTAGGTTATCACACCAATAGTTGTAAGACCAACCGCCGCCCCTCATCGGGGTCTAGAAATGTACACGCAAGTCTACTCTGGAGTATCGATGCCCGATCTCTATACTCCTGCGACTTGGGACATTTAAGAATGTGCTTATAGACTACCCAGCTCCTACAAGTATGATCACCATCATAATGTTGGTAGTCAAGCAAAATCCTACGGGTTTTATCAACATGTGGTCGACATATATAACATATGTACATGTTAAGATAAAGTCAAACCATAATAGTATACTACTGTATCGAGTCTTTATCAATATGTGCAAGCTAGAAAAAACATCAATAGAAACAAATACACATATCCTGATAAAGAAAACTCAAATAATATACTATATAACTAAGCAAGATTTTCATGTACATACATATCCCTAGCATCTACATGTATACATATACAATAATGGCCTCTAGGGCATACATATCCAACAATCTCCCACTTGCACTAGAGGCCGGTAATTGGCATACCGAATACCCAACGTCTGCTCTAAGGACAGCTACTGGCATACCGCATACCCAACATCTCAAAAAGTCGCTCGAACTGCGCTTGAGGGAAGGCCTTTGTTAATGGATCCGCCATGTTCTCTTTTGTATCCACTCTCCGGACTTCGATCTCCTGGCGATCTATGATCTCCCTGATCAGGTCATACCGCCTTAAAACGTGTCTGGATTTTTTATGGGATGGTGGTTCGTTCACTAAAGCTATAGCCCCATTGTTATCGCAATACAATGGTATCGGATCAACAATGGACGGAACTACCTGAAGTTCAGTAATGAACTTCTTCATCCAGACCGCTTCTTTTGCGGCATCGCTCGCAGCAATGTATTCAGCCTCCATCGTCAAGTCTGCGATGGTGTCTAGTTTGGAGCTCCTCCAACACACTGCCCTTCCGTTGATGGTAAACATAAAACCCGAGACAGAATTGTTGTCATCCTTGTCACTCTGGAAGCATGAATCGGTAAAGGACTCGACCTTTAGGTTTCCATTACCGAAAACTAAGAACGTCTCCTTAGTCCTTCTCAGGTACTTGAGAATCTTCTTCACTGTTGTCCAATGGTTCTCATCTAGGTTCAACTGATACCGGCTCACCATGCTAAGCATGTAAGCTACATCTGATCTTGTACATAGTATCGCATACATTATAGATTCTACCGCCAAAGCGTAGTGTATAGTACTCATGCGAACCCTCTCCTCATCAGTCTTGGGAGACATCTCTTTGGAGAGGGTGATTCCGTATAGTGCGGGTATGTTACCGCGCTTAGAATCTTCCATACTAAATCTCTTTAGTACGGGGTCTATGTACCTGGACTGTGAAAGTCCCAATAATCTCTTGGATCTATCTCTGTAGATCTTAATCCCCAGAATGTATGAGGCATCACCCAGGTCCTTCATTGAGAACCTTTATGATAAGAACAACTTGACCGATTGTAGTATAGGAATATCATTTCCTATCAAAAGAATGTCATCCATGTACAAGACTAGGAATACGACAGTTTGTCCTACAATTTTCTTATAAATACATAGCTCATCCTCGTTCTTGATGAAGTCAAAGTCCTTGACTGTTTCATCAAAACAGATATTCCATCTCCGCGATACCTGCTTCAATCCATAAATGGATTTGAGCAACTTGCACACCTTCCTGCTGCTCCCACTGACTACAAAACCTTTTAGCCGATCCATATAAACGCATTCTTCCAAACTTCCGTTTAGAAAGGCCTTTTTTACGTCCATCTGCCAGATTTCATAGTCATGGAAAGCAGCAATGGCAAGTAGGATCCGAATGGATTTGAGCATAGCCACTGGAGAAAAGTTTCGTACTGGTCTTTGACGAAAACCTTTTGCAACAAATCTAGCCTGATAGGTTTCCACCTGCCCATCTACACCAATCTTCCTTTTGTAGATCCATTTGCATCCAACGGGTTTTACCCCAGGAGGAGCAATTTTCAAGGTCCACACTTTATTGGCGTACATAGACTCCATTTCGGATTGCATAGCATCCAGCCACTTATCAGAGTCCCTACTGATAATGGCCTTCCTGAAACTAGTAGAATCATCTTCTTCCAAGATGCAATCCTCTCAATCCCCGTCTATGAGAAAACTGTAGTATCTCTCGGGCTGATGAGAAATCCTACTAAATTTACGGAATGGCTGGGGTTCGTCCAGGATCATTGAATCTAGGGGTTCTACCAAATCTTCTGTTATAGTTTGTGGTTCAGAAATTTCTTCCAGTTCTACCGTACTCCCACTAATTTCTTTTGTAAGAAATTTCCACTCTAAAAATGTGGCATGACGAGCAACAAACACCTTCTGTTCCTCGGTATGGTAGAACAGATACCCCCGTGAATGCTTAGGGTATCCCACAAACTTGCGCAATATAGATCTTGCCTCGAGTTTACTTGGGTTCTACTTTTTAACAAAGGCAGGACATCCCCATATCTTAATGCGATTAAGACATGGTCTCTTCCCACCCATATTTCATATGGGGTGGTAGGCACTGATTTTGTCGGTGCTCTATTCAATATGAATGCAGCTGATTCAAGAGCAAACCCCCAGAATGAAAAAAGTAACTCAGCATTACTCATCATGGAGCGAACCATGTCCAATTGGGTACGGTTCCTCCTCTCCGATACACCGTTGTGCTGTGGTGTATACGGAGGAGTAAGCTGAGAGAGAATTATATTCTCTTTTAGGTATTCTTAGAATTCCGTGCTTAAGTACTCCCCTCCTCTATCAGATCGGAGGATCTTAATACTTTTGTCAGTCTGGTTCTCTACTTCCTTTCTGAATTCTTTGAATTTCTCGAAAGATTCAGATTTGTGTTTTATAAGATACACATACCCGAATCTAGAGGGATCGTCAGTGAATGTGAAGAAGTACGAGAACCCAGCCTATGCATGTATAGACATCGGTCCACATACATCACTGTGTATAAGTCCCAAGAGCTCTACTTCCCTTTCTCCGTGTCCGGTGAATGGAGATTTGGTCATCTTTCCTTTGAGACAAGACTGACAAGTTTCATAAGATGAAAATTCGAACGTATTCAAATATCCATCCTTATGCAACTTACTTAGTCTTTTCTCTCCGATATGACCAAGTCTATAATGCCACAAGTAGGTATCACGACCCAAAGTTCGGCCCGTGACCGGCACTTAACCACGTAACGTCTACAGGCGTAACGCGACTAAGTAAGCCGAAACCCAGAAATCAAAACCATTAAATATAGAGTG
This sequence comes from Agapanthus africanus, assembly GCA_030015575.1. NCBI lineage: Eukaryota > Viridiplantae > Streptophyta > Magnoliopsida > Asparagales > Amaryllidaceae > Agapanthus > Agapanthus africanus. The sequence goes on along the minus strand of CM057350.1, from coordinate 459,421,729 downwards.
TTAAAACATTTTTTGTAAAAACATTTGTAAAATGTTTAGAAAACCTTAATTAATTTAGTAGAATTCCTTTTAAGTTCAAGTGTTATATTTAATAATTTTGACAACATTTCCTTTATAAAAAATTTGCCCCGAAGTCGGGTAAAAGACAAGATGTATAAGTAAAAGGGACATGTGAAATATATAGAGCATCCCAAATGGGAGAATCGCGCCCAACGGCGAACCAGCACCACAATGATAATATACGACGCCGTAGCGAAGAATGAGCAGTAAAAATGAAAACAAATATCATAAAAGGATAAGACTGCATAAATAAAGTCGGCTCACAGTGAGCTCGACACCAGAGTACAAAATAACATACATCGTCCTCACAACCGGTCTCTAAGTCAATATATGAAGATAGATGGAGAGTACTAGATACATCAATATACAACTGAAAAGTAAACAGATTCCGTACAAAACCCACCTAATAGCAAAAGGTCTAGCACGCATCAGCAATGGTATCTGTGTCAAAAGATGCGGTAAACAGCCAGCCGCGACTACTCCAAAGGGCAACCTGCAAGCACTGTGGCACAACGGGGGTGAGTTGCCAACTCGTGAGTAGTAGATAACATATAAAGGTAATCATGAGTATGCACGTGCTGCGATACTCTAACTTATGCCAACAGGTAACATCTATATGATGAACTGGATGCTCAAATCGTGCAACAAGTGCAATCTAATAGCCTTTCCATATGATGGGCAAGGTATATAATAATCATGTCTGATGATGAAATCTAACAACCCTACATATGATGAGCAGGGTATGCAATGATGTGCAAGCATGTGTACTCTATCAGGTACGATAGATACAGGATGAGATATCAAATACTAAATGCTGAGCATGGGAAATAACATCTACACGGAATGTCATCGTGGAAAATATAATCGGTGCCCATCCATATACCCAAATCCCAATACAACTCAGGCGCCGTCACCCTCATCGGCCCTCGAATCCTGTAAATCTCATAAAATTGTGAGTGCCCAACATCGGCACTCAAAATATCAAGAAAACTCGTGTCCAGCATCGACACGCAAATACTCATATATCGGGCATCCATCAGTCCGGGTCAGCCCACGGGCTCCGTCTGCGGTATCGGCCCTCGGCCCCTGCAGTACGAGTCGTCCCGTATCCATCTATCGACTCTGGTCAGTAACCTCCGGATAACCGTCAGGTCCAACCAATCACCGGAAGGTAGTAGTCCCTCTGCCAGGCTCACCGTCTACTGCACAGCGATCCGTTCTCGCCCCGGGGAACCATACCGGGTCCACCATGTACCCGCAATCGGTCTCGTCCAGCTCCTCGATTCGGGTTCACATATTTCGCTCTAGCACCGAGAAAACATATGGTGGACGCACTGAAATATCATATCAAGGGAAACCGGGTTTTTAAACGGTGCGTATTTTCTTAAAATAGTACTCCGGTTCCCAAATCCAGAAATCATATAAATCAAATCTAATGCGTAAATCCATGCAATGCGTCGTATGACACTAAGAGTAAAAGAAAGGGAAAACCGCTCTTTTAAAAGATCCAGTTCTGAAAATATCACATGCGGTCCCTTAGTTTTTTAAATCAAGTCAATATCATCCATGTGTGTAACATATGAATATGTGTATAGGTATGGATGTGCAATAGGATAAGTACGCAAAGTGAATGTTGTAAGTCTACGCTAGCGCCCCGGCCGTCTATAGACGCCAAATGCGGAACAAAAACTTTTTAACTGGCGCTATCGTATACTTTAACCCGGATCTGCCATTATTGCTAAACTAACAAACTGTAAAGAATGTAGAAAGGTTATACCGAACGATCCGAGTCCTTCGTTCTTTAACCATCATCCCACGCTCCGGTGCGGCTGCTCCGATCTCGTCGATCTCCGATATCCTCGTCAAGGTGGCACCACATCACTGATTCTTTAAACGGGCTCCCGCCTCTGACTTGAGGCAACTCGGTCGTCAAGTTTGCTAGAAGAGACGACCAAGAATGATGTAGAGAATGAGTAGATGACTTTGTCTCACTTCGTCCAAGTCCATGGACGATCGGTTAATGAAGTTGCCGATGGAAATGAAATGGAACAAGAAATGAACTATGAAATTTCCATGCATCCAAAACTATAGTCTTTTCTTTTTAGCAACCATAATTTCTCAAATGAGTGAATAGTGGAGGAGAGAGAGGGCCGGCCACCTTTTAAAGGAGGAGGAAGGTGATGGTAGTAGGAGGGAGGTGACCATTAGAAATAATATCATGAACAAAAGATCTTAACCAAAACAAAATGCTTTAATGTTAAAGCATGAGTCATAAACCTAGTCATCATGCATTAATGAACCATTAAATGCATCCAATGAAAACTCAACACCAATTAATCCTAGTCACCTCATCTAGATGCTTCTAGAACACTGACTCACCTCAACTGAAGAAAAGATAAATCCGTCTTTAACCGAATGTTAAAAGACGGCTGATAGAAAAATGGAAACTGGCAACTTCCAAAAGTGATCCTGAAACGAATTTCAGGACAACCCCGAAACTGTATAAATATACCCGCATTTGTATTACGACCGAATACAAATGCAACTGAGACAAAGATATTATACCTACTCAATATAATACTCGGATCTGGCTTAAACCAAAGACGACCAGTATCATCTGCCGGAAAAATAACACGTGCGTAAACGCACGTGCATTTTCCGAACCCTGCCATAAAACCATACGGCCTCTACAACGTTTCGCCCGAACTTGGGAAACTGCCTGTGGGGGACTCTAATGACTCGTCAGTACCCTGGCAGTGGGTTTAACCACAAACCGTCAGCGGCACTAGCTATGCGTAACGGCTGCCCATGGACTGACCTCAAGGGAAGCCGATGAGCGCACTCAAGGGTGGCCGATGAGTGAACTCATCCAGAAACCCTACTGAGCCTAATAGTGACAATGTATATACAGTCCGGTCCGTTCGTCAATGAGTATCGCATATCTGCCTAGGGGGCTAGTAACGTCAGACCCTCAATAGCAGTATAAGTCGTGTCGGAGTGTAGCCCAATAACACCCTGAGATACTACTGGAGTACCTACCAGTAAATCTCCTACCATGGCCATGGACTTTGTGTAATGGCTCTCCTAGACACAGCACGACCTCGCCCCCAATACCGGGAGAGACGAATCCCCTGCCGATCCGTTCACGTGCCTCCATATGGCTCGGGACTGTACCCAAAAGCTACCTGTTTGCACGACTCCTTTGAGCCGTGGTAGGGTAGAAATCAAAGCACAGTGGGAACTCACACGAGACAAATGACGACCTCAGGTCGATGAACTAACCTGTACACATGTCACCAGGGAACTGCTATCTGACGATAGGTATAGTACTAACTAGCAGATTCCCGGCGAGTCCTGTCCGGTGTACTCATAACCCAATGAGCACCTGTATACATCTTAGGTGATCCAACTGACACCAGTGGCTTGTGAGACCGGCCACCGCCCCTCGTCAGGGTCTCGACTGTATACACTAGTCTACTCCGGAGTATCGATGCCCTGTCTCGAAACTCCCACGACTAGGGACCACAATTAAGGATATGCATATAAACTACCCAACTCTCACGTATATGATCGCCATCATACTGTTGGTAGTAAAGCAAGATCCTAAGGGCTCTATCAAAGTGTAACATGCAATCAGTCACCTGAACATGTACACGACTGATAAAGGCAAACCAGATAGCATACTATCATCTCGAGTAAGACTGTCCTACCGGGATAGGTCCTCCGCAATCATTGCAATCACGTACCTGCGATCCAATAATTGACTATGAGGGCACTATCTCCAACAATCTCCCACTTGCACTCAAGTCTAATTATTGCGATGTCGACTACTCACAGCCCGTGTGAAACCGAACATCCAACTCCTCTACTAATCAGTTTCACAAAGCCCGTTTGTAAAACTATTGTGTTCGAGAAATAGCCTCAGTGAGTGGATCCGCCTAGAAGTTTCTTTCTTTATCTCTCTTTGTCTCAAGTTCGCGGAGAAAGCCATCTCCCGAATCGAGTAATACCTGTCTTAGAATATGTCTGGATATCTGATGGGACCTAGTTCATGAATGAACTTCAAATCCAAACTTCTTAGACTGTATCGATCACTGAACCTAATCAGTAACCGGCACCATGCCACCCACAGTATCCTCTCGGACCACCTGTCCATAATACTGTCCCTCTTCGTCAGAGGGAAAAACTATAACTCTGACAATCACTCTGTCAACCATGTCACCTTTGAAGCCTGGAATGATAATCGTCTCCCGAAGGAGGCTGCCGTCATCAAATCCGTAGAACATATACTTATGTTCTAAAACTGCTTCCTTATGTTTCTCCAGGATTGGATTAATACAAACTTATTGCATCTAGTGAAAAAACAACATCTGGTGTGGTACTTGACATCTCATGATTGACTCAGTTGCCTAAGCAAGTGATCTGTCAATCATGCACATCCCTCTCCCCTTTAGTCTATACGACACCTTTAGAGAGGGTGACTCCATCACCTGCAGGTACACTACCATGCTAGGAGTCAACTATTCTAAAAACCATTAGAATATCTGTCAAAGTACCCACATTGGGAAACTACCCAAATCCAGATCTAAAACCATAGATCCAGAAACCAGAATGTCAAATATTATATCCATATCCTGTCTGGAGAAACAACTGTGTGACGACCACAGTACAACCGATCGTAGTATAGGAATTTTACTTCCCGCTCTGTGTATGTCATCCAAATACCATGACATCACACCCTACTACCTTCTTAACAGATCCATCCTCTATTCTGATTGAAGTCAAACCCATGACTGTCACATCAAAATTAGATGATCTATCTCCGCTATAACTGCTCAAGTCTATAAATAGATATAAGCGTCTTGCCCACTATGCTTCCGCTGCTCCCACTGACTACGACAACCCTTCTACCGGGTCTCATATCCTGGAGCAACAGTAGTGTCAAGTCTGGGTAGATAAGAACCTCCCTGTCACCGTCCTTGAGGCTACCGAAGTACCTCTCGGGTGTCTGAGGTTACCCACCATATCTGCGGAGTGGCTAATGGAATGTCAAACCTGATTGAATATATAAGTCCTATTAAATTTTCCGTAATCGTTCGCGGTTCTGGAATCACTTCCAGTTCTACCATACTCCCACTACTGTTTTCTGAAAAAATCCATTTTACTAAAACTGTGGCGAGTTAAGAACAATATCACTATTGGTCTTCCAAATGGTAGAATATCAACCCTCGACATAGCCAGGGTCAACCCACAAACAGCCATTACAGAAACGTGCCATGAGTTATCCAGTGTCTGGTTTTAAGCATAAGCTGGACAACTCCCCATACCTTAATATCTTTTAAGGTACGAACTATTCTATATCCAATATAGAAACTTTGGCACTAATTTAATTGGAACCATATTCAAATCATGCAGCTGTCTCCAGTGCATATCAACTTAATGGAAAGAGGCTAATCAGCATTACTCAACTTAGGAATCCATCCAATTATGAGTAACCTGAAAGAGAAACACGTTTCTTAAAACCATCACTATCATCTGAATACCAATCACAAGAATCTACATCTTCGATCTCTTTGAAGAATCCCGATACTTGTGATACCTGGTTCTCTACTTTATTCTTATACCCACAACTTCTCAAAACTTAGACCTTGTATTTCTACGAAACACTTGTCTAAATACTAGAGAAGTTATAAGTAAACAGAACATAGTACGAGGACCTACCCCTTTGTCCTGATGGACACTTGGACAACACACAATACTCTGTATAAGTCCGCTGAGTTGAACAACTCAAAACCTGTGTGTCGTAGGTTGAAAACTGTACCCTGGCGATTTCCTCAAATATCACCAATTACAACGAATTCCGATATAATGAGGATAATCACCTAATTCCCAATAACTTACTCCCACTCATCATCTGTAAAACCATACAGATATGAGAATGAAACCTGGTAAATACATACCCTTGGAGTAAGTATCTAATCGGGAAAACAGTTTTTCTTTAACAATGCACTGAAACATGAAAATGTTTCGTAGGGGTATCCTGGTATTCATAGCAATACCTCTTCCATAATCCAATTCATGACTTCAACCGTATATTTTATTGCCATCTCCCCAAATCCCTTTATTTGTCTTTAGTCGTTACCTTCTGTACACCATCGTTAGGCTAAATGGTTTTCTTCCTTCCCTACCGTTCGGCACCAGCCTATGGTTTGGAAGAAGACTATCCAGTAAGCATAATAGGTGTACCCTCCTAAACCAAGGAGTACTCGTATCTTGAGAGAAGGTGATGATAAAAGACAACTGAATAATACCTTATTCTTTTAAAGGTGAAATAGGAGTGGCGATGAAGTACGCGGTTTTGGTCGTGAATGATAACAGTCGCAATTTACTTTGCCCTCTTTCTAATCCCTTTATTTTGTCTTTACATATTACCTTCTGCACACCCTACTTAGGCTAATTGGTTTTCTTCATTCCCTACCTTTCGGCATCTGCCTATGGTTTGGAATAAGACTATCCAATAAGCGTAATAGGTGTACTCTCCTAAACCAAGGAGCTCTCGCAACCTGAGAGAAGGTGATAATAAAAGACAACTGAATAAACCAATTCTATTTCTCCTGAACCTGGATCCACCCTCGAAGAAGTTCCTTCGAGTTCGTATATAACCATACGATGGATCTATCCAATGGAAGTGGATATCCGTAGTAAAACGGGTGTTCTGAGAAATGCAAAGGGTAAAAGAAGGAGTGGCAATGACTTATGCAACATAGACAATCCAAAATCCAGTATTTTAAGAAGGTTCGGTCAACCTGGTCACTGAGTCATAGTCTAGGGTCGGTCAAAGGTCGCTGCCAAAGAGAGAGAGAGAAAAGAAACACTCTGCGTGTACTCTAACCTAGATCAGAATGGTTATCACTTTATCTAATCCGGAAACCTCCCACTGTCCTGTCAAATTCTCCTCCAAACCTAAAAGAAGAATCAATCGGGATCACCCGAAGAGTAAACCAACTCATCAGTGGGAATCGGGATCCAACTCTCATCGCATGATAACGTGACGGAATCCACTCGCGTTATCACACTCCAGAAGGTATTCGCATGCCTGGCAAGTTTCAGTTTCTTTAGAAACTCCCGATATAATTTTTACCCCATGTTCTTATGACCTTGGCGAATGTCAACAAATCATAAGTCACATGTCAAGTTCTGCCCGTCATTATCTTGTTAATTTGAACCCACCCGTACATACCCTTGACGAAAGCCAACAAGGTAATACGACTGTCCCAAACCAACACATCTATCTATGCAACAAATGAATACCCCAGCAACTACCAAACACTATGCCTTGACGAAAGCCAACAAACATAGCTTGAATATTACTGACCATCCATAAGAAACGACGGAGGGCTACGGCTGGTTTTTGGCGAAAAACCTTTAGCGTAATGAACTTGATCTCGTTGAAGGAACCTGATAGCTTTTTTAAAATATAGTGGCGAAAACCTTTGCTAAAGAGGTCACTCCCGGTGAAGGGATCTCGGCTCTTTCCTCGTGGAATGAGGTGCAGGATATTCCACTGAATACCGCTATGCAAAGCAACTTGTAATCGACTATAGTGAAGTTATTACCCTGACGCAAACTTCTGCCCAAGGGGTCAGTCCCGGTGAAGGGATATCGGCCCTTGCCCCGTCGAATGAGGTGCAGGATATTCCACTGAATACCGCTATGCATAACAAAAGGAAACGACTTTGCAATAACACCTTTTAAATTTGTTCCAACAACATCAAACAGGTTTGTTTTACTTTGCATTGATCAGAATCAACGCAGTCCCATCAATCAATCACACCAGAAAAGAACGAAAATAAAATGTACGTATATGCCATCCGCATTCGTCACTGGGTCCCGTCATCACCCGTTAGGTTACTTAACTAACGACAGAGTGGGGACTGGACTAGCGCGGGTGTAAAACATATACAACATCTAATAGTATATAAACCAATATACATAATCGCTCCAGGCGTGATAATATGCAACATTACAGAAAAGTAATAAGCATCAGAGAACAATACAGATAATCTGGGATCCCCGGGTTTCACAGAGCCGCTGCTGAAACCCGATGTTCCCCTGTCGTGTGGATAGCCTGTGCAATGAAACCTAGACCCCTACGGGTGCGGCAAGTTACCCGCCAAAACCTGAAGCGAGGTAGTCCCCACAGCATAGTGAATGGAACACCCGGCACTTCACGGAATCCGGTAAATTGAGCACCCCTCCTTGGGTCAACCTGTACCCCCTACGAGCGCGGCGAATAGTCTGCCAATTCTAGAGTGGGACCCTCTGCCTCTCAAAGCCATGAGATGCGGACCCGTTGCCCCTCAGAACCCGGCTATCCGTGCACTCCGTCGCAGGGTAAAACCTAGTACAGTAATGAAAAATAGTACAACAGGTACATCGACCGCAACCTAGTCGTGCCCCAAAAGAATATTATACAACAGGCAGTGACGGCAGTCCACAAGTTGGACGCTCGCCCCGCAATATCAAATGTACAAATAAACTCAAACTGTACTACCATTGCACACTGCTATCCACCACGACAAATCCGCAACATCACAGCACAACACAGAACATCAACGCGAATGTCACGTTCGCAAACCCGTCTAAAAGAACTATAGCAATCAGACGCGGTTTACCGATCAAATGACATTCCCGGTCGGAGATATAATGTAAGCACTGTAAACTAACATGTTTAAATTTCGATCGACCAAATATCAAAAAGTGGGCCCCACGACTTACTGGTGAACAGTAACAAAATCTGGGCCAAAACGATATTTACCAGAAATCACAAATTCCAGAGGAGAACGCACTGACCAAATTTGGGAGCATGTGCTCACCACGTGGCCGCGGATGCGCGGCCAAACCATGGGTTTGGCCGCGTTTCCGCTGCTGTTTAGTGGAGACACGTGCCCAAATTTGGTCGTGGTTCTTAGAAAAGCCTGCACAGTATTCTGAGACATGTAGAAAAATTTTAGGAGGCCATTTAAAAACAACAGAAACTGTCAAGTTGGAATTTTGCAATTTTCGATTTCCGGTTCGATCGATATTTTAAACGCGTTAGCACAAGTTAGCATAGCAAAATGGTGAGGCTCTGATACCAATGTAAGTCTACGCTAGCGCCCCGGCCGTCTACAGACGCCAAATGCGGAACAAAAACTTTTTAACTGGCGCTATCGTATACTTTAACCCGGATCTGCCATTATTGCTAAACTAACAAACTGTAAAGAGTGTAGAAAGGTTATACCGAACGATCCGAGTCCTTCGTTCTTTAACCATCATCCCACGCTCCGTTGCGGCTGCTCCGATCTCGTCGATCTCCGATATCCTCGTCAAGGTGGCACCACATCACTGATTCTTTAAACGGGCTGCCGCCTCTGACTCGAGGCAACTCGGTCGTCAAGTTTGCTAGAAGAGACGACAAAGAATGATGTAGAGAATGAGTAGATGACTTTGTCTCACTTCGTCCAAGTCCGTGGACGATCGGTTAATGAAGTTGCCGATGGAAATGAAATGGAACAAGAAATGAACTATGAAATTTCCATGCATCCAAAACTATAGTATTTTCTTTTTAGCAACCATAATTTCTCAAATGAGTGAATAGTGGAGGAGAGAGAGGGCCGGCCACCTTTTAAAGGAGGAGGAAGGTGATGGTAGGAGGAGGGAGGTGACCATTAGAAATAATATCATGAACAAAAGATCTTAACCAAAACAAAATGCTTTAGTGTTAAAGCATGAGTCATAAACCTAGTCATCATGCATTAATGAACCATTAAATGCATCCAATGAAAACTCAACACCAATTAATCCTAGTCACCTCATCTAGATGCTTCTAGAACACTGACTCACCTCAACTGAAGAAAAGATAAATCCGTCTTTAACCGAATGTTAAAAGACGGCTGATAGAAAAATGGAAACTGGCAACTTCCAAAAGTGATCCTGAAACGAATTTCAGGACAACCCCGAAACTGTATAAATATACCCGCATTTGTATTACGACCGAATACAAATGCAACTGAGACAAAGATATTATACCTACTCAATATAATACTCGGATCCGGCTTAAACCAAAGCCGACCAGTATCATCTGCCCGAAAAATAACACGTGCGTAAACGCACGTGCATTTTCCGAACCCTGCCATAAAACCATACGGCCTCTACAACGTTTCGCCCGAACTTGGGAAACTGCCTGTGGGGGACTCTAATGACTCGTCAGTACCCTGGCAGTGGGTTTAACCACAAACCGTCAGCGGCACTAGCTATGCGTAACGGCTGCCCATGGACTGACCTCAAGGGAGGCCGATGAGCGCACTCAAGGGTGGCCGATGAGTGAACTCATCCAGAAACCCTACTGAGCCTAATAGTGACAATGTATATACAGTCCGTTCCGTTCGTCAATGAGTATCGCATATCCGCCTAGGGGGCTAGTAACGTCAGACCCCCAATAGCAGTATAAGTCGTGTCGGAGTGTAGCCCAATAACACCCTGAGATACTACTGGAGTACCTACCAGTAAATCTCCTGCCATGGCCATGGACTTTGTGTAATGGCTCTCCTAGACACAGCACGACCTCGCCCCCAATACCGGGAGAGACGAATCCCCTGCCGATCCGCTCACGTGCCTCCATATGGCTCGGGACTGTACCCAAAAGCTACCTGTTTGCACGACTCCTTTGAGCCGTGGTAGGGTAAAAATCAAAGCACAGTGGGAACTCACACGAGACAAATGACGACCTCAGGTCGATGAACTAACCTGTACACATGTCACCAGGGAACTGCTATCTGACGATAGGTATAGTACTAACTAGCAGATTCCCGGCGAGTCCTGTCCGGTGTACTCATAACCCAATGAGCACCTGTATACATCTTAGGTGATCCAACTGACACCAGTGGCTTGTGAGACCGGCCACCGCCCCTCGTCGGGGTCTCGACTGTATACACTAGTCTACTCCGGAGTATCGATGCCCTGTCTCGAAACTCCCACGACTAGGGACCACAATTAAGGATATGCATATAAACTACCCAACTCTCACGTATATGATCGCCATCATACTGTTGGTAGTAAAGCAAGATCCTAAGGGCTCTATCAAAGTGTAACATGCAATCAGTCACCTGAACATGTACACGACTGATAAAGGCAAACCAGATAGCATACTATCATCTCGAGTAAGACTGTCCTACCGGGATAGGTCCTCCGCAATCATTGCAATCACGTACCTGCGATCCAATAATTGACTATGAGGGCACTATCTCCAACAAATGTAGCAATGTACATGTGCACCAATGTGGACAAATGATGTATATGTGCCCAAGTATGGATATGTGATGTATACATGCCCAAGTATGAATAGATGATGTATGTGTCACAAGTATGAATATGTGATGTATAGGTGCCCAAGTATGAATATATGTGATGTATATGGCACAAGTATAGATATGTGATGTATGCATGCCCAAGTATGAATATATGATGTATAGGGGCACAAGGGTAAACATATCAAGATATATATATATATATATATATATATATATATATGCGCACTAAGACGAAATATAAAGGGTACATGTGCACAGGTAGTGATATATCAATGAAGGTACGCACAAAAGTGCGTACACAGTGTGCATGGTATGAATATAACATATGCTAATATGCGGCAAATCATGACAACGTCAATAAAGCAGAATCAATATGATATATGATTTCTAGCAATCCTATAATGTGAGTGTCATGGCAATCACTAACGGTGTGAGTGTAGCATATAAATCATGCTCTTGCAACTTGAACCGTTAGTGACAGTGCAGTGTTATATACTACCAGTTCTATATATAACAGGAGAGTATGCTACTAGTATATCTATATGAACACACATGACTAAATATCCTATTACGTCCTGACGCTTAATGCCATACGGGCGATTTCCCCGTAGATGTTAAATCTACTCACCTGGTCGCGTGCTACACGTAGCCGACCACTTGCTTTTCCTTCTTGGCGGCGTCCGACGTACCTGCCTACGAACCTGGAATTTACACAAGAATCCAAATATAAGCAAATATCTCGCAAAACGCGATACCGAACAAAACGAGAAACTCGCGTCGCGAATTAACGCACGTGTGTGCGATACGCTGAAACGTATGTGTACGCGTCTAAAACTTAACCCGACACGCCGCGATACGCTGAATCACAAAACCCACTCGCGTATCGCGCGTATCGCGCAAACTAAACATACCAGAAAACGATATACTGCCCCAGATTTTACCCAGGTTAGAATATTACAAATCTATATATACCATGGACCTACAATATAGCAGACACCTGTACCAAAAACCCTAGCTCCTAACTCCCTGGTCTGGCCGCAAATTGCGGCCAGAACGATTTTTCCGGCAGCTTCAGTTTGGGGTGGGGGTCTCGGGTTCTTGTGGTGTGGTCAGGGCATCTCCAGTAGGCTACAGTCCACTCAATTTCATTCTGAACTCACTGGGGTAACAGCAGATTTTACAGAGGCTAAAAAGTCGCTAAAACATTAAATTACGCCAACTCGAACAAATCGGGTATTTTTGTGAAATCTAGGATAAATCTTGGTTTCACTAGTCTCAACAGCACCTAATTAGGTTATACTAACAATTAAAACCATCACTTGGCTATATCTCACTCAAAATCACTAAAACTAGCACTAAACTACATAATATAAACACTAAGCTACACTAACAACCATAACTTTAGCAAATAGAAGTCGGGTTAAGGGGTTATACCTCTAGAGATCCTAGATGAAGGAGAAGAGAAGAAAGAGAAGTGTGTTGTGCTGCTGCTACAGCTCCAAGTGCTGCAATTCCTTTGCTACTGCTGCTGTTCTGCTCCAGTGCTGATGCTGTTGCTGCTGTTCTGGCTGATGCTGATGCTGTTTTATTTTTGCTTTGTGTTGGTTGCTGTTGTTGCAGCAGCAGAAGTTTTTTGTGGCTGTTGGAGGGGTATGGTGTTGTGAATATGATGATGGTGTGTGTGTGTGAGTGAGAGGGAGAGATGTGAAGGATATGAGAGTGTGAAAGAGAGTGTGAGAGAGACATGCAAAAGTTTTGAGGTGAGATGGATTGTGACCTAACCTTGGAGCCACCTCTCTCTCTCTCTCTCATTAAATGCTTGCATGCACCCCATCATATCCTCTCCCTCTCTCTCACCACAAGTCAACCCCAAAACTAATTTGAATTTTCAAAAATAAAAACCCTAAATTAAAACTAATTAGCTTAACAAAAGGGGTTAAACCACCATGGTTGTCTAAACATGGTTAACCCACATGCACATCTAAACTTGGCAACCCTAGACATAACCCACGTTAACATGCACAAGTGTGTGCAGTCGAGATAAAATTCTAATAAAATATCCGTAAAACCAGATAAATTATTAGAAACCCGTTTTGGTAAACTTTTTACCAAAAACCCCACATTAAGACGCAATTACCACTAAGCACAAACTCAGGTGTTACAGTCTTCCCCCCTTAAGAAAATTCGTCCCCGAATTTTAAAATATATAACTACGCGTACCTTCAAAGAGATGAGGGAATTTCTTCCGCATCTCTCCCTCGGCCTCCCAAGTGATCTCCTCACCATTCGGGCTGCGCCAAAGAACCTTCACCGACGGCAGGACCCTAGATCGAAGTTTCTTCACCTGCCGATCCAATATCTCTACTGGCTGCACGGTGAACGAAAGGTCGGGCTCAAGCTGAACTGTCTAATGCTGGATCGTGTGGGAAGGGTCATGGAGATATCTGCATAGCATCGACACGTGGAAGACGGGGTGAACATCTGAGAAGCTGGGTGGAAGAGCCAAACGGTATGCAATTGCGCCGACACGCTCGAGGATCTCGAAGGGACCCACAAATCTGGGGCTAAGCTTTCCCTTTCGCCCAAATCGCATCACGCCCTTCATCGGAGAGACCCTCAGAAAAAAATGATCGCCAACTGCGAATTCTAATCTGCGGCGGCGTCTGTCAGCATAGGATTTCTGCCTGCTCTGAGCTGTCCTCATCCTGTCTCGAATCAGCTGTATCTTCTCGGCCGTCTCCTATACGATCTGTGGCCCCAAAATATTGCTCTCGCTCAGCTCCGTCCAACAGACGGGCGATCTACATCTCCTCCCATACAAAGCCTCGAAAGGTGCCATCTGAATAGTGTCCTGGAAGCTGTTGTTGTAGGAGAACTCCACCAAGGGTAAATGATGATCCCAGCTACCACCAAAGTCCAAAACACACGCTCTGAGCATGACCTCGAGAGTCTGAATAGTCCGCTCTGACTGTCCATCGGTCTGCGGATGAAATGCTGTGCTAAAACTCAAACGAGTGCCCAAAGCCTCCTGAAGCCTCTGCCATAGTCGGCTGGTAAACTGGGTGCCTCAGTCGGACACGATACATGTCGGGACCCCATGCAGTCGTACAATCTCGTCGATGTAAATCTGGGCGTACTGAGCAAATCCGAAAGTCATTTTCACTGGAAGGAAGTGAGCTGCTTTCGTCAAACGATCCACGATCACCCAAATGGAGTCATACCCTCGCCTAGTCCTGGGTAGACCCACAACGAAATCCATCGAAATCTGTTCCTATTTCCACTCCGGAATGGGTAATGGCTGTAGCTCTCCTGCGGGCCTCTGGTGCTCGGCCTTGACTTGCTGACAAGTCAGGCATCTCAACACGAAGTCTGCGATGTCCTTCTTCATTCCATCCTACCAGTAAACCTCACTCATGTCATGGTACATCTTGGTGGAACCGGGATGGACACTGTACACTGATGGATATGCCTCCTCAAGAATATCGCGCTGCAATCCCTCAGCATCTGGTACGCACAGTCTAGATCCAAATCGTAATATCCCCTGATCATCGATCACGAACTCGGAGAATCTTCCCTGTCCAATCTGTGCCATGATCTCTGAGCAACGGTCATCACTGCACTGTGCCTCATATATACGGTCAAGCAACTGTGGGTGTGCACGAACATGCACAAGCTGTCCCCCGATCTGCGTGAACTCGAACTGCACTCGGTTGTCGCATAACATCTGCCAATCTGCCGACGACTGCCTCTGTACTGCGCTCAAACAAGATAGACTACCCCCGGGCCTCCTTCTCAAAGCATCTGCTACTACATTAGCCTTACCCGGGTGATACAAGATCTCGCAGTCATAGTCCTTCACTAGTTCCATCCAACGGCGCTGTCGGAGATTCAGGTCTCGCTGCTGAAATATATACTTTAAGCTCTTATGATCAGTGAATATCTGGCATGACTCGTCGTATAGGTAATGTCGCCAGATCTTAAGTGCAAAGATCACTGCAGCCATCTCCAAATCATGAGTGGGGTAGTTCTGTTCATGTTTCTTCAATTGCCGGGAAGCATATGCGATCACCCTGCCATGCTGCATCAATACGCACCCTAGCCCCACTCGTAAAGCGTCACAATAGACTACAAACCCACCCGATCCTGAAAGCAATGATAATACCGGCGTCGTAGTCAAACAAGTCCGTAGCTGCTGGAAACTGTGCTCGCACTCCTCCGTCCAAACGAAAGGAACTCCCTTCCGGGTCAATCCGGTCAAGGATGCAGCAATACGGGAGAAATCCTGTACAAATCACCTGTAGTAGCCGGCCAGTCCTAGAAAGCTGCGTATCTCAGTAACGGATGTAGGTCTAGGCCAACTCTGAACGGCCTCAATCTTCCTCGGGTCTACACATATACCATCCCGTGTAATCATATGACCCAAGATGTCACGACCCGAAAGTACGGAACATGACCGGCACTTAAACTACGAACGTCTCGAGGCGTACGTAATCTAAGTAAACCGAAAACCCAGAAATCCAAACCAAGAAAAGATGTAGAGTGCAGGAAAAACCAACTTAAAGCAAGTAGTTTCAATAGCATAAGCCGAATTATGCGGTTTTTTAAAAACATCAAAAATTTACTGAAAATTTCGGCAGAGTCTCCTTTGTAAATACTGGCCCCCAAACGGGATACAACATGAATAGTATACGAAATCAAGAAAAAGGCATCCCCAAGCGGGAGCTAGCTCTTCGTCAATCGACGGTCACAACCACACAAGCAATATAATATACAACGCCAACGGCGAGGATCAAACTCAAAAGGAAACTCAAAACCACCAGAAATATAACGAGCGACTCTGAGGTCGAAAGAATAAACAACACTGGTCTCTATCTCAATAAATACATGTTTGGTTGATGGAACTTCTAGATACAACAGAATAATGATATACAAGATATAATGATGGGTGCGATACAAATAAACCCACCTACTAGCAAGTCACCCGGAAATGGAAAGAGTGCCAGCAAGCCGTAATGAAACCTGTACGGTGAAACCTGCAAGAACTGTGGCACAACGGGGGTGAGTTGCCAACTCGTGAGTAGAAAAACATCTACGCACAGAAATCGCATAAATAACGCAACCTAGGTCAATGATCATAATATATCCTCAAATATATGAATAACACGTAGCCTATAACAAGGCTAGGGTAAATATCTAACCCGAGTGTAATCTCATGTGCCCGTGTCAGTGCCTCAGGTAGCAATATATCATATGGATGATGTATGAATGCATAAAACAGAATGCATGTACTGAATAAAACTGGTTTCATAAATCAGTGAGATTTCTGTATTTTAAAAGAAATGAGGTACCATATATGAAATCAGCATAAAATAGTGCCCAGCATCGACACAAAACAAGTGTCCAAATACCTCGATATCTCTGTGTCACAATCTATGTACCTCAAGTCTCAATATCTAGGGCGCCGTCAGTCCAGACCGGCCCCTACCATCCATCTCAAGACCACGACGGTATCCTCCGGATATCCGACGCGTCGGGTAATATCACCGGTAGGTAGTGCTCCCCTGCCAGGCTCACATCGTCATCATCACGCGCTTCTTGCCCCGGGGTACCTTACCGGGTCCACCATGTACCCGAAACGGTTCATCCGCCTCCTCGAATCGGGTCTCGAAATCCATCAGCAAACTCATGGTGGACGACTCATACATCATGGGAAAACCGCACTTTTTATTTTAAAAGAGAGAAAACAGTTTATATATGTTTTGCGGTTTTCCTCCAAATCCAGAAAATATCATGGAAATCCGAATCATCAATAGGATGTAAAACCATGACTATAAGCATGAGAATCCATGAATACGGCCTAACAATGAATAACAGTATGCATGAAGCGACAAGTAATAACTACAATGTCTAATATGGCATATAAGGGAAGTACACTAATATCATGTCAAAAATACTAGCTAACAAGCTAAGTCAAGCAAATATATCATCTAAAGTGTACGTGACATGGCAATTACCGATGAAGATGTGTGTGAGCCGGCAAGTAGGTGTACGTGTTACATATGCATCATCGGTAATGGTGCTGGTGTCCTAACAGCATGATATCAATAATGGAATATGCAGCAAAATAAGTATGCGAGGCAGAGCGAACAGCAATAATGTGCGGGAGCTGAAACTAGACACAACGATAACTAATCTGCATTAATCTAATATAAGTCCTAAATTGGTGCCTTTTGAAATAACATGAATTATGGGGTTTTGAAAATAGGGGCTACGGTGTTTTTATGAAAAGATACATCTTTTGAAATATCCGTAAGATCCCTTGGGCTGTCTTTTAAAATACCCACGATTCGTTAGTTTTGAAATAGGTAGGGTCTAATCTAATCTAACAACTACGCTAAACTATACGGCTGAACTAACAAGCTGAACTACAGGTAAGGAAACCGCCTATCATCTGAGTCGATACATATACATACCTGTATATGTATAGTCGGTGATCCTGCCTCAATAATATCATATCCATAACCAGACATCCCAAGTCAAGAGTGCGGATCAATCATCAATATAGCTCGTACGTAAATCCGTCGTACGGCATCCCAAATCTAGGTACGGGTCAATATCACATTCATCATACTATTCACCTGGTATCATCTTTATCAATTATCATGATCGGGGTACTGATCTACATCTAGTACAATACTGATACCGCCTAAGTATGCATGCAGGTGTAAGAATCACTACGCCAAAAGACCCGCTAAAACATCATGTCGTATATCAATACGAACCAAATCACATCACCGATCTCCTGGCCTCAAGCCCAATCTCATCGACTCATCTCAAATTCCAAATACTATTCTCAAATCCGTATGTGAACACATAGTCCTATACCCATGTGAACCCATAACTATAAAGAATCCTATGAGCATATATCAATAGGAATGTATGCAAGTATGTATGTGTGTATGTGTAGTGCAACACTACCCTAGGGTTCGCAACACTAAAGTAATCCAACACACCAATATCCATCCTAAACATCGTTATTAATCCCAAATAACATATAATAATTGTTGGTGTGTATACGCATCCGTATACACCACCACGTACTGCGGGGGTGCTATACGCCATCCACCCGACTTCTCCCCGTAGATATAAATCTACTCACCTGGTCCTCGCTCGCCGGTGCCGACGTCGCCACGCGCTTGCTTGTCGTCTCGAAGTCCGCATGGGGTACCTACATATCATAACGCACCGTATCGCATTAAAACTAAATTCGAAATCGAAACGGCATACGAAAATCAAATCGGCATGCGTATCACGCATAGGTCCAAACCTATCGCCTACGCATGCAAGAATAGTCAAACCAACCCTCGATGTCGATGTACAAACGTCAAACCATCGAGAAAAATCCAATCACACTCATTTGCACATTCACGAACACTAATTTTAATATAAACTAGGTTAAAACTCACAAAAACCCCAATTTCACTTAAAAAGTCATTTTTCCGAAAATCTAGCAAGCACAATTCGCCGTTTTTGTACAAAACATGATGTTTAAATGAATGTAGCGGCCAATATACTTATTAAATATCTTAAATAAGTTATATAAACAATTTCCGGAATTTAATCTCATTAAATTCCAAAAACCCTAATATTCTAGTTTACAAAATACTTAAATTTTAACAATTTCAAAGCAAAAATGCACAAACTACAATCTAGCTTAGATTTGCATGATCCAAAGCATTAAACTACACTTAATAAAGTTAATGAAGCCATGAAAAACCTAATTAGATTTTTAGTCTAACATTTGCAATAATTTCCAAAAACCTAGTTAGCAAATTAGCAAATTAACACAATTTTTAAACTAACCATTAGCACAAGCTACTAATCTTGTATTAACATGACAAAAAGCCTAAATATAACACACAACCATACACCAATTTTATAAAAACCCTAACTTGCATTCAAATTCATAACTTGAATTCCAAAACTTGCAACTTAAGCCTAATTAACACTTAAGTAGTTTAGCTTAAGAAATTAGTAACAAATTAAGCAAAAATGATTTAGAATTATACCCAAAAATATTTGAAGATCCACAAGCATCAATGGCCTCCCAAAATGCTCTCTTTTCACAAAGATCCATGCTATACGGGCTAAGCTAAAATGGGTAGGAGTCGGATTTGGGTTTTGGGATTTTTTTTGATGGATTTGAGGCAATTTTTGATGAAGTTTGAAGAGAAAAGAGAAGGGAAATGGGGGGGGGGCTGTTGCTGCTGTAGGAGGGTGGGGGGCTGCTGGAATGGGAGTGGGAGAGGAGAGAGAGGGAGGTAGAGAAAGTGGGGGAAGAAGTCAAAGTCAATTCAAGGTCAAAGGTCCACCTCATTTCTCCATTTTCTTTTCTTTTCTTTCATTTCTTTCCTTTGAAATTCAAGTGGGGAAAATAAAATGGGGGCTCCTGAATTCTTCAAGGGGAGAAGTGAATGGGGGTGTGTGGGTGTGGGTACGGGTGTGGGGTGATGAAAAATGATAAATACAATACCCCAAACATCCATTTACGCTAAAAAAAAGCCTTTTTTCTTCAATAATTTCTAAACCGTTTTGGCAAATAATTTCGTTCCAAAAACCACATGATAAAATTTTATTTAATGTTTTATGATGCACAAAATTTGTTTCAACTCATTCCAATTTGTAATTTTTCCTAATTAAATGTATTAGTGACGGCTTAAAATAATAATAAAATAATATTTTTTTCAGAAAATTTGAAATTTCACCAGCGACTCAATAAACACCAAATAATAGCAATTTCATAGCTAGAATATGTATATTTAATTTTTATAATAAGATATTTATATTTTGACTTTTTATAGAAAACCCCCTTATTTTACCGTTTTTTCGAAATTTCACCGAAACGATTTTCAAAACGTTACAATCTTCCCCCCTTAAAGAAATTCGGTCCCCGAATTTAAATTAAAACTCTCACCAAATACTAAAACATCTAAACCAAAACCATCAAGTCGTCGGGGCTCCGAAATTGTAAATACATAAAACAAATCGTAGCGCAGCGCATGCGCATGAAAAATGAGTATATAACTCAAATCACAACTCCATCAAGCATCCCGCAATCATCGGAGTCATGGGGAAGACATCAATGCCAAATCCAAAGCAAAACCAATATGATATAACTCGAAACTATACATGTAAATATCGAATCTATATATGTAAGTATCTGAAGGAAATTCATGCCAAATCTCTTTAAGTCGCTGTGCACGCGTATAACACTGCACAGTGGCGGACGTCTATCATAACGAAATAACTATATACATATATACCTTTGTTTGAAATGTACGTTCCGCCGTTTTGGAAACAATTTAGAAGAGTCTCCTTGTTTTAAACATTTCGTGTCATATCAGACACGTAGGTAAATACTGAGGCTATAGCTCGCTTTTTGGAAATCCCTTCAATAACTATCAATGCATGCAAAATATATTCAAGTACTGTCCTCTGACTAGTCCTGCTCAGTACGAAAACACATAGCAATATCATAAAAACGTACTGCTCTATACGAAATAAATCCCAAAATATGCACATGAATGCTACGTGCGTCTGGTGCGCACGGAAATCAAAATCCATGAATGTGCCATACATGCGCACAGAAACAACATCTAAGTGCATCGGGTGTGCACGAAACATCTGTCGTAGGCAACGTGTTTGCCTGACAGCAAAATCAGGTGCATCTGATATGCACGAAAAATCTCGAATTAGTGCATCTGGTGTGCACCAAATCGCATCTCGTAACAGGCGCCCAACAGGCGCTAAAAATCCAATCCGGTGCATAAAATGCACAAAACAAATGTCGAGCATCACCCTCGAAATCGAAATCCAGTGTATCCAAGTGCACAAAATACATGTCACTGCACTGCCAGCATATATAAACTATACAGAGTGCAGGAACCAAATCGCGTGCGTGCATACGCACAAAATCAACTCAACTGTTTAAAACCGTAAAATCACAAACATGTGAAACTAAAGCACGAAAACGATATCAAGTGCAACACTGTGCAAAGATCGCAAATCCTCAATCATCAAAATCAAATCATACGAATAAATCACCCAAAACATCGAAATCAATAATGGCGGAACAGTACCGCTCAAGCGCATCCTCTAAGAATCTCGGCCAACTGTCACGGTCCCTAATGGGACGTCTCGTCGATAATCATGAACTCTGGCCTGCTGGTGTGCGTAACATGACCACTCTTGGGTCCAAGTCTTCTCCGTGGATTACCAATCTCACAATCCATCGGCTCATCGGCCCTGTCAAGGCAGCATATCACTGGCGTCGGCCTCTGGCTCTCTGAATGCACGTGACACATCTGATCCTGGGTGTAAATATCATTGCATCAGTGGCCTGGAAGGAATCCTGCTCACGGTCTATTCCATGCCTCGTCTCTGCCAACTGTCCGGAAGTCGTTGTCCTTTCCTATATCTGCATCTTGCTCTGGAACGACTGCATACTCATCGCGACTCCTTCTGGAAAGTATATCCAAGTACAATGCCTCGGCATGCGCATCACATCTCTGATGTCGGCGGAGGGGAACGTCATCATATCCAGGTATGTACGAACCTCTTACTCCACTTTTTCTCTAATGTCGACTGCTTCGGACTCGTCCCGTCGTGGCTGCATGGACTGAGCTGCAACGGCTATCCTCGTATCTGGAATCTCCCAAGAAATGCATCTCACCACCTAGCATCCGAATTAAGTCGAGCCATCCAATCGATTCGTCAAAACCTCATAATCCCCCAAGAGCTCAACCTCTTGGGCACAGTTTAATAGTATCGAGTACATACCACAGCATCGGTGGTCCAGCCGTAGAAGAGCAAACCCAAGCCTCACTAATGGCGCCGTAGAACTGCCGCAAACCCGAAGGTTCAAAGGCTTTCACACGGTCATTAAGTCGAGTTAGGGTTTCATTCTTCTAGAGGGACCATAGAATTGCCTGCATGTCTTTCCGACTACTTCAAACTTGGAATAATAGGTTTCTGATATTCGATCGTCTCTGTCGACTCCCAACGTCTCCGCGTGAAGTCGTCTCTAGCTGGAATCAATCTATCTGATGACCTCGCATCGGGGTAGGCGAACGAACCATCTGTCCTAGTCATTCATCATCGGGTGACTAGCGACCTTCTATCATTTATTCGTACAACTCGCCCCGCAATAGCTCCAACATATGGGACGATATCTCGTCGCTCGCAGCAACAACTGGCTCGCTCGTCTGCACGCTGAACAGTGCCTCGATCATCAGGAGTAAGCAATACACCAACGGTCATCAAAATCTGGCTGGCCTCCATCATTGGCTCAATTCTCTAGTGTCGATCAGCACCTCCGAGTAACCTCATAAAGGCGATCCGCCAAACGCTCGTGGCGCGGAAACACAGTAAAAAGACACATCTCTGTAATCGTGTGTCGCCGGAATTTCGCCCTGGTCAGTCCTCGTTCGTGACGAGCTTGTGCTGACCGCAACTCTAGCCGTAGCTCTCCCTGCCCGTAACCGTAGCAGCAAAACCAAACTGGTACCGATGAGGCTAGATCAGGAAGAAATATAATACTGAACAAGGAAATGTACATCCTAAGGCTTCATAAGTGGAGTGGCGTGTCGTAAATATGCCGCGGAACATACCAACGGTACGTCACTCTACTTTAGTCACCTATTCCATCAACCAAGGGTCATCCTACGCTCCGAAGGTTAAAACCTAACACTCTGATACCAACTTTGTCACGACCCGAAAGTACGGAACATGACCGGCACTTAAACTACGAACGTCTCGAGGCGTACGTAATCTAAGTAAAGCGAAAACCCAGAAATCCAAACCAAGAAAAGATGTAGAGTGCAGGAAAAACCAACTTAAAGCAAGTAGTTTCAATAGCATAAGCCGAATTATGCGGTTTTTTAAAAACATCAAAAATTTACTGAAAATTTCGGCAGAGTCTCCTTTGTAAATACTGGCCCCCAAACGGGATACAACATAAATAGTATACGAAATCAAGAAAAAGGCATCCCTAAGCGGGAGCTAGCTCTTCGTCAATCGACGGTCACAACCACACAAGCAATATAATATACAACGCCAACGGTGAGGATCAAACTCAAAAGGAAACTCAAAACCACCAGAAATATAACGAGCGACTCTAAGGTCGAAAGAATAAACAACACTGGTCTCTATCTCAATAAATACATGTTTGGTTGATGGAACTTCTAGATACAACAGAATAATGATATACAAGATATAATGATGGGTGCGATACAAATAAACCCACCTACTAGCAAGTCACCCGGAAATGGAAAGAGTGCCAGCAAGCCATAATGAAACCTGTACGGCGAAACCTGCAAGAACTGTGGCACAACGGGGGTGAGTTGCCAACTCGTGAGTAGAAAAACATCTACGCACAGAAATCGCATAAATAACGCAACCTAAGTCAATGATCATAATATATCCTCAAATATATGAATAACACGTAGCCTATAACAAGGCTAGGGTAAATATCTAACCCGAGTGTAATCTCATGTGCCCGTGTCAGTGCCTCAGGTAGCAATATATCATATGGATGATGTATGAATGCATAAAACAGAATGCATGTACTGAATAAAACTGGTTTCATAAATCAGTGAGATTTCTGTATTTTAAAAGAAATGAGGTACCATATATGAAATCAGCATAAAATAGTGCCCAGCATCGACACAAAACAAGTGTCCAAATACCTCGATATCTCTGTGTCACAATCTATGTACCTCAAGTCTCAATATCTAGGGCGCCGTCAGTCCAGACCGGCCCCTACCATCCATCTCAAGACCACGACGGTATCCTCCGGATATCCGACGCGTCGGGTAATATCACCGGTAGGTAGTGCTCCCCTGCCAGGCTCACATCGTCATCATCACGCGCTTCTTGCCCCGGGGTACCTTACCGGGTCCACCATGTACCCGAAACGGTTCATCCGCCTCCTCGAATCGGGTCTCGAAATCCATCAGCAAACTCATGGTGGACGACTCATACATCATGGGAAAACCGCACTTTTTATTTTAAAAGAGAGAAAACAGTTTATATATGTTTTGCGGTTTTCCTCCAAATCCAGAAAATATCATGGAAATCCGAATCATCAATAGGATGTAAAACCATGACTATAAGCATGAGAATCCATGAATACGGCATAACAATGAATAACAGTATGCACGAAGCGACAAGTAATAACTACAATGTCTAATATGGCATATAAGGGAAGTACACTAATATCATGTCAAAACTACTAGCTAACAAGCTAAGTCAAGCAAATATATCATCTAAAGTGTACGTGACATGGCAATTACCGATGAAGATGTGTGTGAGCCGGCAAGTAGGTGTACGTGGTACATATGCATCATCGGTAATGGTGCTGGTGTCCTAACAGCATGATATCAATAATGGAATATGCAGCAAAATAAGTATGCGAGGCAGAGCGAACAGCAATAATGTGAGGGAGCTGAAACTAGACACAACGATAACTAATCTGCATTAATCTAATATAAGTCCTAAATTGGTGCCTTTTGAAATAACACGAATCATGGGGTTTTGAAAATAGGGGCTACGGTGTTTTTATGAAAAGATACGTCTTTTGAAATATCCGTAAGATCCCTTGGGCTGTCTTTTAAAATACCCACGATTCGTTAGTTTTGAAATAGGTAGGGTCTAATCTAATCTAACAACTACGCTAAACTATACGGCTGAACTAACAAGCTGAACTACAGGTAAGGAAACCGCCTATCATCTGAGTCGATACATATACATACCTGTATATGTATAGTCGGTGATCCCGCCTCAATAATATCATATCCATAACCAGACATCCCAAGTCAAGAGTGCGGATCAATCATCAATATAGCTTGTACGTAAATCCGTCGTACGGCATCCCAAATCTAGGTACGGGTCCATATCACATTCATGATACTATTCACCTGGTATCCTCTTTATCAATTATCATGATCGGGGTACTGATCTACATCTAGTACAATACTGATACCGCCTAAGTATGCATGCAGGTGTAAGAATCACTACGCCAAAAGACCCGCTAAAACATCATGTCGTATATCAATACGAACCAAATCACATCACCGATCTCCTGGCCTCAAGCCCAATCTCATCGACTCATCTCAAATTCCAAATACTATTCTCAAATCCATATGTGAACACATAGTCCTATACCCATGTGAACCCATAACTATAAAGAATCCCATGAGCACATATCAATAGGAATGTATGCAAGTATGTATGTGTGTATGT
This sequence comes from Agapanthus africanus, assembly GCA_030015575.1. Lineage (NCBI taxonomy): Eukaryota > Viridiplantae > Streptophyta > Magnoliopsida > Asparagales > Amaryllidaceae > Agapanthus > Agapanthus africanus. The sequence continues at coordinate 459,396,017 of CM057350.1, read as the reverse complement.
GTAGTGCAACACTACCCTAGGGTTCGCAACACTAAAGTAATCCAACACACCAATATACATCCTAAGCATCGTTATTAATCCCAAATAACATATAATAATTGTTGGTGTGTATACGCATCCGTATACACCACCACGGACTGCGGAGGTGCTATACGTCATCCACCCGACTTCTCCCCGTAGATATAAATCTACTCACCTGGTCCTCGCTCGCCGGTGCCGACGTCACCACGCGCTTGCTTGTCGTCTCGAAGTCCGCATGGGGTACCTACATATCATAACGCACCGTATCGCATTAAAACTAAATTCAAAATCGAAACGGCATACGAAAATCAAATCGGCACGCGTATCACGCATAGGTCCAAACCTATCGCCTACGTATGCAAGAATAGTCAAACCAACCCTCGATGTCGATGTACAAACGTCAAACCATCGAGAAAAATCCAATCACATTCATTTGCACATTCACGAACACTAATTTTAATATAAACTAGGTTAAAACTCACAAAAACCCCAATTTCACTTAAAAAGTCATTTTTCCGAAAATCTAGCAAGCACAATTCGCCGTTTTTGTACAAAACATGATGTTTAAATGAATATAGCGGCCAATATAATTATTAAATATCTTAAATAAGTCATATAAACAATTTCCGGAATTTAATCTCATTAAATTCCAAAAACCCTAATATTCTACTTTACAAAATACTTAAATTTTAACAATTTCAAAGCAAAAATGCACAAACTACAATCTTGCTTAGATTTTCATGATCCAAAGCATTAAACTACACTTAATAAAGTTAATGAAGCCATGAAAAACCTAATTAGATTTTTAGTCTAACATTTACAATAATTTCCAAAAACCTAGTTAGCAAATTAGCAAATTAACACAATTTTTAAACTAACCATTAGCACAAGCTACTAATCTTGTATTAACATGACAAAAAGCCTAAATATAACACACAACCATACACCAATTTTATAAAAACTCTAACTTGCATTCAAATTCATAACTTGAATTCCAAAACTTGCAACTTAAGCCTAATTAACACTTAAGTAGTTTAGCTTAAGAAATTAGTAACAAATTAAGCAAAAATGTTTTAGAATTATACCCAAAAACATTTGAAGATCTACAAGCATCAATGGCCTCCCAAAATGCTCTCTTTTCATAAAGATCCATGCTATACGGGCTAAGCTAAAATGGGTAGGAGTCGGATTTGGGTTTTGGGATTTTTTTTGATGGATTTGAGGCAATTTTTGATGAAGTTTGAAGAGAAAAGAGAAGGGAAATGGGGGGGCTGTTGCTGCTGTAGGAGGGTGGGGGGCTGCTGGAATGGGAGTGGGAGAGGAGAGAGAGGGAGGTAGAGAAAGTGGGGGAAGAAGTCAAAGTCAATTCAAGGTCAAAGGTCCACCTCATTTCTCCATTTTCTTTTCTTTTCTTTCATTTCTTTCCTTTGAAATTCAAGTGGGGAAAATAAAATGGGGGCTGCTGAATTCTTCAAGGGGAGAAGTGAATGGGGGTGTGTGGGTGTGGGTACGGGTGTGGGGTGATGAAAAATGATAAATACAATGCCCCAAACATCCATTTACGCTAAAAAAAAGCCTTTTTTCTTCAATAATTTCTAAACCGTTTTGGCAAATAATTTCGTTCCAAAAACCACATGATAAAATTTTATTTAATGTTTTATGATGCACAAAATTTGTTTCAACTCATTCCAATTTGTAATTTTTCCTAATTAAATGTATTAGTGACGGCTTAAAATAATAATAAAATAATATTTTTTTCAGAAAATTTGAAATTTCACCAGAGACTCAATAAACACCAAATAATAGCAATTTCATAGCTAGAATATGTATATTTAATTTTTATAATAAGATATTTGTATTTTGACTTTTTACAGAAAACCCCCTTATTTTACCGTTTTTTCGAAATTTCACCGAAACGATTTTCAAAACGTTACACAAGAAGTCCACGCTGTCCTGCCAGAACGCGCACTTCGAGAATTTTGCAAAAAGCTGGTGCTCCCTCAAGGTCTGCAGCGTGATCCGCAGGTGCTGCTCGTGCTCCTCTCTACTCCGGGAATACACCAAGATATCGTCAATGAATACGATGATGAACAAGTCAAGGTACGGCCTGAATATACAGTTCATCAAGTCCATGAAGGCTCCTGGCGCATTGGTGAGTCCGAACGACATCACCAAAAACTCATAATGGCCATAACGCGTGCGGAAAGCTATCTTCGGTATATCCTCCTGTCAAACTCGCAGCTGATGGTATCCTGATCGCAAGTCGATCCTCAAAAAATATCCTACCCCCTGAAGCTGGTCGAACAAATCGTCGATGCGTGGCAAAGGATATATGTTCCGCACGGTCACCCTGTTCAGCTGGCGGTAATCGATACACAAATATAAGCTTCCATCCTTCTTCTTAACAAACAGGACCGGAGCACCCCAAGAAGAAACACTGGGTCGTATAAGTCATTTGTCCAGCAAATCTTGCAACTGACTCTTCAACTCACTAAGCTCTGCCGAGGCCATCCGATAAGGCGGTATAGAAATAGGCCCCGTGCCGGGAATCAAATCAATACAGAACACAACATCACACACAGGCGGTAGCCTAAGAAGCTCGTCAGGGAACACGTCAGGGAACTCACATACAATCGGAACCTGGTCCAATGGAACATTTGTGGCTCTAGTATCGCAAATATAGGCTAGAAATTCCTGACATCTCTTCTTCAAAAGCTGTCCAGCGCGAAGAGAAGAAATCAAAAGGTGAGGGGTGGCACCACGGTCACCCTGCACAACAAAAGTCGACTCGCCGGGAAAACAAAATCTCACTGTCTTCTTGCGGCAGTCCACAGACGCATAGCACGTGGCTAACCAATCCATGCCTAAAAGAACGTCGAAGTCCAACATCTCAAGAAGGATCAAGTCGACAGGCAAATCTCTCTCGCCAATACGGACAACACAGGATCGGAACATGTGCCTAGCAACAAAGGACTCTCCCACGGGAGTGGTCACAACAAGTGGCTGATCAAGCAACCCAGACTCTCTACCCAAACTCGGCACAAAATGTGTGGAAACATACGAGTGCATGGATCCGGGATCGAACAACACGTGTGCATCAATAAAACATACAGGAAGGATACCTGAGACCACCGCATTGGACGCATGCGCTTCCTGATGCGTCAACGCAAAAACCCGTGCCTGTCCTCCACCTGCAACTGGCAGTCCCCTACTAGCAACTGGTTGTACTCTGCCGGTGGCTGGCTGTCCTCTGCCTCGACCACTTCTACCTCTAGGAGCAAACCCTCCGCGACCACGGCCTCTCTGTGCATGAGTCTGACGCAGAGCAACTGTGGGTATAATAGGCAATGCCCTCTGGGGTGGTGAAGGTGGTAGTATGACATGCGGTACGGCTGCCTCCCTCCGAGGTATCTCAGGACACTCTCGAACACGATGATAGGAACTCCCGCAACGGAAACATCCGGATGATACTGGTTAACCCTCCTGGGGATAAGAGCTGAAAAGCTGACCTCGTCTTGAGTCTCTGCCACCTGCAAGGTGTCTGTCGCGGCGCCTTAATGGCCGTCTCGGTGCCGGTGTATCAGTACGAACTCTCTTTGGCCCTGGAACTGCCGATATCTCTGCAAGGCGCTCCTCGACTAATAGGACAGCTGCTGCATACGTCTCGTAATGCTGTGCGCTGGTCGCAAGGAACAGTGGCGTTAGCAAGCCTCGGACAAATCTCTTGACTCGCAACTCCTCAATAGCCACTAGGTACGGAGTATAAACTGATAGCTCGATGAATAGCACATCGTACTCTGCCACGGTCATCTCTGACGTCTGGCGTAAGGACTCGAATCTGCGTGCTCGGGCATCCCTAACACTCTGGGGAAGGAAGCGGGCAAGGAACACCGTCACGAACTCTGTCCAGGTCATAGGAGGAAGACCTGCTGCTCTACCCTTCTCGACCGATTCGCACCATTTCTGCGCAAGTCCTTCCAGGCGAAAGCTCGCTAATTCTACCCATCTCGCATCTGAGCATCTAAAGGAACGGCATATCCGGGCCATCCTATCAATGAAGGACTGTGGGTCCTCGGCTGCATCGGTGCCTGTGAAGACCGGAGGCTTCAGCCTCATGAAATCTGATAGCGATACTGCAATCACCTCCGTAGCTGCAGGGGCAACAGCCTGTGCTGTAGATACCATTGCGGTCCCCGTGACTGGTGGAGCTACCTCTGGTCGCTGCGCTCGAAGCGTCTCAACTAGCGATCCTATCATCTGACGCATCTCCTACATGCTGGATCCCACCGTCTGGCGCATCTCCTGCATACCAGCTCCTAGCGTGGCGATATGATCTGTCATTGGAGGAACGGTCTGCTCGGGTACAACGGGTGCACTGCCCGGATCAGTCCTCGTCTCGGACGAGTCAACACGAATCTCGGCTCTCGCAGCCGCTCTCTGCGCCATCGTAGTCTTTGGCGGCATAATGGTTGGAAGGAAAGTAGGATTCGATGAGGATACGGATATCGAATCGCAAGAATATATATAATCAAGAAGGAATTTCAATCAATAATTCCTAAGGTCGCTTAGGCGGAGTACCGCGTCGTGAGCATGCCGCGGAACATACATACGCTACGCCACCCTGCCGCAGCTACCTACTCCATCATACCAGGGTCATCCTTGTTAGTTATATGTATGCCCTAGAGGCCATTACTGTACATGAGATGTATATTGTAGTGGATGTTGGGACATATATAGGTAGGACTTTCTTGCTCGACATGATAGTACGCTATCTGGTTGCTCTTTATCTTAACATGTATAATTACTGTCTCTCTATTACATGTTGATAAAGCCCTTAGGATGTGTACTCGACTTGCAGGACTATGATGCAGATCATATTAGTAGGGCCTGGGTAGTCCATGAGTACATCCTTCAATGTTCCTAGTCGTGGGAATATCGAGACGGGGCATCGATATTCCAAAGTAGACTAGCGTATATCTTCTCAACCCATGTGATGGGCGATGGATGATCCCATATCCATTGGTGTTTGACATCAGAGATGGTATGAGGGTGCTCAGTAGTGACTGGGTACACTGAACGGACTTGCCGAGAACTCCCAGATGGTATTATACCTTACGTCAGATGGCAGTTCTCTGGTGACACTGGTACAGCTTAGTCTGTTGACCCGAGATCGTCATAGAGTCTTGTGTGTCTCCCACTGTGCTTTGATTTCCACCCTACCACGGCTCTACTGAGGCGTGCAAACAGGTGGTTTTTAGGTACAGTCCCGATTCACATGGAGGCAATGAGCGATAGGAGGAGATTCGTCTCTCCCGGTATTGGGGGTTGATGTTGCGCTATGCTCGACTGGCCATAACTAGAAATCCCTGGCCAGGGTTGTAGTGATTTACTGGTAAGTGTTATCAGTAGTTTCACGCTTGTTGTGGACCTTACATCGGCATGACTTATCAAGCAACTGGGGTCTGACGTTTACCACCCCTAGGCGAGATATGCGACATATCAGACGAACAGACCGGACTGTGCGGTAAGTGTTACTGATTGGATTCACAGGAGTGTGAGCAGGCTTGCTCGTTGATCTTCTGATCGCTCAATACCCGGGTGGCCGTTACATTTAGCAGACCGCTTGTGGCTTGTGGGTGATTGATATGATCACCACCTACTGCCGGCGTATTGATGAGTCTTTAGAGTCCTACACAGGGGTTTCCTGGCTCAAGCGAAACGGAGTAGGAGCGCATATGTGATATGTGCGGGACCGAGATTGATACGATATGAGATACCGTATTCTATTCTCTCGATTTGTGACATTGATCGGTTGTATGCGATATAGCCGGATTATCGGATCAAGTGTTGATTCGATAAGTTGTTACTTTTGATATTAGTCGGTTATAGCCGGATTATTAAATCAAGAGTTGATTTAATAATTTAATGTATAATTATATATTTGATATATAACATTACATTAACTAGTATTAGCTCACTTAAGAATTGTTTTCTCACTAGTTTGTGCATAAGTGTATATGTGTTATATATTTGTGTACATATGTTTGTGTCATACTTGATGATACACACAAGATGGGTGTATAAGACTTATACCAAGATTAGGTTTAAGATTAGGGTTATTGTTTTATCTTAAGATTTAACAAAAGAATTAAACTTGGTCAAAGTTATCAAGCTTGAAGAAGCTTGGAGAAACTTTGACAAAGTCCACTCTTTTGTCATTTCTCTTGATATTTTTTAACCTAACCCTTAACCTAATACCTTGGTCAATTCTCTACATGAGTTAAGCATGAGGGCTTAACTCAACCATGGTGCCATAATTAAAAGGAAAAGTTTTCATTTGGATGATTATTATTATTCATTATTCTTTCTTCTTCTTCTTCATCAAGCTCCATCAAAAGCTTGCTAGCTCCAATGGTGTCATGAGAAAAAGTGTGAGAAAATCAATTCTAAAGTGATCCCACTTCATATTTCTTCATCCTCTACTACTTGCCATGTAGTATAGGGTGTTCTCTTCACAAAGTTCTTGACCAAGTGAAGGAATAGCTTGAGTTTGAGTCTCCCCGACGTAGATCATCTTCGGCCTCGAAGTCAACGACCTAGCCCGCTCATTTCTCCGAAGAAACCAACGCTAGGGTCCGGGATCCTGATGATCGCAGCGAAAGGACGTCAACACGGAGCTTTAGAAGTGTAGGACCGGATCTACAAAGGTTGTAATCCATTTCACTTAGTAGTAAAGTAGTTTGCTTGCTTTTAGTTTCGCCTTATCTCTAGTAAACGATCTTGCATAGGGTTGTTCGGCACATAAAATTTTTATTTTGGAATGGTTGATGCCTTGTAGAACCTTATAAGTGTGCCTAGGAACCCTACAGTGGTATCAGAGCTACTAGGCATTAGATGTCGACCTATGGGGGGTTCTCACTGTATGACAGTGTGGCAAAGCATAGGCTCTTACCCCCAGGGTGTCCCGAGACCGGAAGGTGTTCCGGCGGGTTGTAGTCCTCGCGAGGGGGCATGCATAAAAAGTAGTTGCTGAGGGACCCGTTGGTGCCACGGCGACCCCATTGGATGGGGTGGCTGCCTGACCTACAGTGGTATCAGAGCCTAGCTAGAGCTTTAGGCGAAGTGTAGACGAAGTTAGAAACCCGATCGAACCCCGAAACCCTAATCAAAACCCTTCTCTGTACATTTTTTAAAACTGTGGATTTTTCCTAATTGAAAATACTCAAAAAATTCAGCAAGGTTTTCTAGGAGTTACTGTGCAGCACGTGACCCCAATTCGATCAAGGCGCCGCGGAACCGCGGCCGTACCCTAGGTCACGCGGCGGTTCCGCGACCATAATGTGTCTTCTTACTTCACTGTTTGCACAGTAATGTCTTTATTTAGTTCCTGTGTTTTCTGGGAATTTTTAATTTCTACTCAAGAGTTGAGTTTTCTGGGTTGTATTGGGAGTTCGTTGATTCGATCGGAAAGTTTGACTTCGTCTTTGTGTTTTTCCGGGTAATTTAGAAAGTGTTAAAAAGTTCGACCGGATATCAATAACTCACTTTTTCCACTGCCGGAAAATTTCCAAGTGTTGGATTTTTCCGTAGTTTAAGAACGTTCTAAGTAGTGCAAGTAACGCGATAGACCCTCTAGAAGACAACAAACCTTAACTCGATTATGTGACCGTCTTGAACTTCCTTTTGAACCTTAGGGTTTAGGGTAGTACGACGTACCACATGTGAGGCGTTGGTTTGACCCTTCTACGGCCGGACCGTTGGTACTGTGGCATGAAATGGATGTTTTTAAACTCCCCTCAAGTGTTGAGCTATTGGGAAAACTTGGGTGTTTGATTAATCGATCGGAAAGTTTAACATTGTCTATTTATCTGGAATGTGATACGATATTTGGGATCCACAAGTAGTTATGAGATAACTAATTTGAATGTTATAAACATAGCAGTTTGGTCTCATTTGATCGGTTGCCACGGAATTTTGATGTGATCAAAAGTCAGTCGCAATCACGTTGCGTACGCGGATACTCGCCGGGTAAACTTAATAGATAGCCACACCCCATAGCCCCGACCAAATGACTGTAGGAGAACCCCGTCGCCAAAAGCATCCGTTCAGGTGCTCGCGGCAGCGGTGTTCCGCCTTAGTGCACTTCGTCGACGGTATCGGGGGTGCGGCCGTCTACTAAAGTTTGCGACGAGCATTCGTACAGGATGTCGGGAATCTTGTTGAATTGCCCGACTTGATATTGAAAACAGTTTTTGATTTTGAGACTAAAATGCGGGGTTTATAATTGTTAGGCATGCGATGTCTAAGGAATTCATTTGGTTAGGCATGCGTTGTCTAAGGTGGTTGTGGATTCCAACTGTTGTAGTTTTACACTTTCTTTTCTGCGACCGTAAGTGTAATATGTGATATCGCCGGTTTCGTTGCTATATGTCAACGACAATTGGGATGGGAATATTTACTTATGTTGATGACATGTGATGTTATGTGTTGCTGGATATGTTATATTGGATCGTCGTGTTTGAATAGCCGGGGTTTTTTATGTGAGATGAGTGTTTTTCATTTTTCATTCATGTAAAAAACTTGTATGTAATATTCTTTTATTGGGGCACTTCCGGGTTGAGGATGATGTCACCATTGTATATTATTTACTTTTCCGCATTAGGATAGACCCAAGGCGGGGAGCACAAGTAACCGGGTTCTAGGGTCCAGAGGGAGACCATCTCGAGGAGTCGAGTCCGGGTCTCCTAACTCTAGAATTGGTAAGGTTGCTTGCCACTCTCGTAGGGGTCTAGGGGTGTGGGATTGGCTATTCATCACGACCGTGGAATCCGTATTTTATACAGGCTCAAAATAAAACACGGACGTCCTAGTATATCTAATATTTCATATGATGTTTTCTGCTGCGTTATCTGTGATGTGATCATGTGATATGTTCAGATAGATATAGTATACAGTATATATGATATATTATATAGACGTTGCTTATGTTTTATACCCGCGCTAGCCGTGCCTCGTTCTGCCGTTAGTTACCTAACCTAACGGTGCAGACGGGACATCGAGGCGAATGCGGATGGCATAAGTGTACGTTGTATTTATCTGTAATGTTTAGGTGGACTTTAATGATGGGACATTCATTAATGAGATTAATGAAAGAAAATAAACCTAAAAGATGTTGTGGAATCGAATTTCAAAAATTAGGTAGCTCTACTTGTTGCTTTGCATAGTGGTGTTCCTTGTAGAACATCCAGCACCTTATGCGATAAGGAAAGAGCCGACGATCCCTTCACCGGGAGTGACCTCTTTAGCAATAACTAGTAGATGCTACAACCTTCGGTTTGTCTTTTGATTGCTTTTCTGGTTCTTGCTTTGCATAGTGGTATTCTGAATATCCTGCACCTCATTCGACGAGGAAAGAGCCGAGATCCCTTCACCGGGAGTGACCTCTTTAGCGAAACTAGCAAAAGCCTCAAAAGCACTGCATTTAAAACCATTTGATTCCGCAACGAGATCAAGTTCAAAGCGTTAAAGGTTTTCTTAAAAACCATCCGCAACCCTCCGTCATTTTAGGAAGTAGAGTACTTAGTATTCGTGCTGCGTTTGTCGACCATAGCCGAGGCGTAGTGTACGGTAGCTAAGTGATGTCTTCCTACACAGCATATGATGCGATTAGTTAGGACAGTCATGTGACTTTGTTGACCTTAGCCAAGGGTCATGTGGGTGGGTCTAATTAATCACGAAATGACGGGTAGAACTTGACCAGTGCTTATGATTTGTTGACCATAGCTAAGGTCATAGGTGCTAGGGGTAAAAACCTTTATCGGGAGTTTCAAGTGTTGAAATTTGCAATGAGATTGCATACCTTCTATATGATAGTTGAATCTCGATACCCACTGCGAGTAATTGTTACTCCTGGGAGAGTTTTGCACTTTACAATTAGCCGATCAAGTAGGTGTCTAGAAAGGTGTCAACGGGGTTACGCTCCTGGGAAAACGAGGTTTATTTTAATTAGGTCCGTGCGAAAGCACGGGGAACTTCCCTCAAAGTACCGGCACTGGCCTGGCTGAAACATTGGCGAACTTGTAGAGTGTAATTAATCCCGGCTAGTCTTTCCTTTTAAGGTTTGAAGGAAGATTTGATAAAAAACAGTGGGAGCCATCCTGATTAGATAAAATATATAACCAATCTAATTTTGCAAGAGTGCACGCAGAGTGTTTTCTTCTCTCTCTCTCCAGGTAGCGACCATGTCACACCTTAATCAAGATAATAATATGGATGTATTGACCGAACCCGCTTGTTATACTGAGCTAGGAAACGTTGGTCCCGCTCCAACTTATAATTGTTATAAGACAGAGTAAGAAATAGGGGAATACCAGGATTCCCATGCCGCCCAAACGAAGAAAGTGCATGATGATGCATCTTCTTCGGGTGTGTTTATTACAAAGAACCGTTTCTCTGTATCCTCTATGTCCTGGGTATTAGATACCGGATCAGGATCCCGCATACGTAATCTGTTACATGGGCTAAAGAAAGGTAGAGAACTGAGAACGGGTGATAAGTTTCATGAGACAGAAAACGGTGCAAGTGTTGCAGCCAAATCTGTTGGTCACTATCACTCTGATTCTGAACGAATGTTATTAGATACCGAACCTGATATACAACATCATATCAGTCTCTTTATTTACTAAAGAAGGATATAATTTCGTATTGTTGGATAATGTTTTGCACATTTCCTATATCAAGAGTTGATCGGTTCAGGCACGTTATCTAAAAGCATATACATTCTAAATCAGATCACAGTTCTTAACGTACAGAACACGCACAAGAGGAAGAGTTCAGAAATGAACAATTCCTTCTTAAGGTATTGTAGACTAAGTCATATCAATGTGACCCGACTAGCTTAAGTTACATATTAGATGCATATTTAAATTAGTTTGAATTTACATCTTGTGAAACTTCCCAGTCATGTCACAAAGATAAGATGACCATAGCTCCGTTTACGGGAAACAGAGAAAGAGTTAGTGAACTATTGGGATTGATACATGCTGATGTATGAAAGTCTCCTGTCTACACATGCCAAGATCGGTTCTTTGTACTTCATTACATTCACTGATGATCTCTCTAGATTCAGACATATGTTCCTGTTGAAACACAAGTCCGAAACTTTTGAGATAATCACCGAATATAAGTCAGAAGTAGAGAACCAAAAATGGGTATAAGTATTATGTCCTTTGATGTGATCAGGGAGGAGAATACTTGAGCACGGGATTCCTGGATTATTCTAAAGGAGAATGAGATTCTCTCTCAGCATTACTCCTCCGTATACACCACAGCACGTCGGTGTATCAGGGCGGAGCAATCACACCCTATATGATATGGTGCGCTCTATGATGAGTACTGCTGAGTTACCTATTTTCTTTTGGGGGTTATGCACTTAAGAAGCTGCATACCTATTGAATTAGGTTCGAATCAGATCACTGCCTACCACTCCATATGAGATATGGTATGGGAAGAGCCCATCTCTTAAGCAAGTTAAGATTTGGGGTTGTCCGGCCTATGTCAAAAGCAAAATATGGACAAACTCGAGGCAAGGTCAGTTCTGTAGAACTGGAAGGAGTTCCAGCTATACAAACTACAGCAGATGATTTGGTAGAACAAAAGGGTTCAATAGTCCCCGACGAACCTCAGCCTCTCCGCCAATCTAGCAGGGTTCCTCATCCGCCTGAGAGATACTTCGGTTTCTCGATGACAGTGGGAGCGAGGATTGCATCATGAGATGATGACCCAACTAGTTTTGAGCAGGCCATCAAGAGTGGGGACTCTGTAAGAATGGCTGGATGCTTAGCGATCTGAGATGGAATCCATGTACACCAACAAAGTATGGACTTTGGATGCTATATCTGAAGGGTTAAATCCCCATCAGGAGCAAGTATATCTTGAGAAGATTACTTGGTGTAGATGGAAAAGTTGAGACTTTCAAAGCTAGACTAGTTAAAGGTTTTCGTCATCGACCAGGAATGGATAATGATGAAACCTTTTCCAGTGGCTGTGCTTAAGTCCATCCGGATCCTACTTACCATTGCTACATACCATGATTACGATATCTGGTAGTTGGGTGTCATGACTGCTTTTCTAAATATTGATTTAGAAGAGAGCGTCTATAAGTACACAGCCAGAGGGCTTCGTAGACAGTGGGAGCAGCAAAAACGTGTGCAAGTTGCTTTACAGGTTAAAGCAGGCATCGCGGAGTTGGAACATCTGTTTTGATGTGATAGTCAAAGAGTTTGAATTCATCAAAATGGTAGATGAACCTTGTATATACAAAAATGTAGTAAGGAATATGGTGGTGATCCTCGTATTGTACGTGAATGACATACTCTTGATAGGAAAAGAGTTTCCTATGCTACGCACGGTCAATCTCCTCTTATTACAAGGATTCTCCATATAGGATGTATGTGATACCTCCTAAATCCTAGGTTTTATATCTATGAGATAGATCTAAATGGATATTAGGATTCTCACTAGGTATAATGAGATGGTGTCAATCGATCCTGGGGAGAATCACTGGAAAAGTTCTAGGGTGATAAAGTCGACTGAATGTCAGTCGCAAGCATTGTCTTTACCCTCAGTGGAGGGACGGTATGTTGGAAGAGTTCCAAGCTAAGATACCGTGGCAAACTAGACGATAAAGGCTGGTGACATCGCTAACAAAGATACTACCAAAGAGGCAGTTTGGGTATATATTGGTTCATGAGATGAACTAGGTTCCTACCATTGTGAGACAATGGAAGTGTGGCTTTGGCCCAGGAACCCCGGTCCCATCAGTGACCCAGACATATTCTGAGGCAGCATAACCTGATCATGGAGATAGTTGATCTCCAGCGTGATCGAGGTAAGGAGAGTAGACTCAGAGGACAACATGGCAGATCCACTCACAAAGGCCTTTTCCCAGAGAGAGACTTATATGGGATGGTTGAGTATGTGATACTGCAACCACTGCTACAGATGGCCCTAGTGCAAGTGGGAGATTGTTAGTTATATGTATGCCCTAGAGGCTATTACTGTACATGAGATGTATATTGTAGTGGATGTTGGGACATATATAGGTAGGACTTTCTTGCTCGACATGATAGTACGCTATCTGGTTGCTCTTTATCTTAACATGTATAATTACTGTCTCTCTATTACATGTTGATAAAGCCCTTAGGATGTATACTCGACTTGCAGGACTATGATGCAGATCATACTAATGGGGCCTGGGTAGTCCATGAGTACATCCTTCAATGTTCCTAGTCATGGGAATATCGAGACGGGGCATCGATATTCCAAAGTAGACTAGCGTATATCTTCTCGACCCATGTGATGGGCGAAGGATGATCCCATATCCATTGGTGTTTGACATCATAGATGGTATGCGGGTGCTCAGTGGTGACTAGGTACACTGAACGGCCTCGCCGAGAACTCCCAGATAGTATTATACCTCACGTCAGATGGCAGTTCTCTGGTGACACTGGTACAGCTTAGTCTGTTGACCCGAGTTCGTCATAGAGTCTTTTGTGCCTCCCACTGTGCTTTGATTTCCACCCTACCATGGCTCTACTGAGTCGTGCAAAAAGGTGGTTTTTAGGTACAGTCCCGATTCACATGGAGGCAAAGAGCGATAGGAGGGGATTCGTCTCTCCCGGTATTGGGGGTTGATGTTGCGCTATGCTCGACTGGCCATAACTGGAAATCCCTAGCCAGGGTTGCAGTGATTTACTGGTAAGTGTTATCAGTAGTTTCACGCTTGTTGTGGACCTTACATCGGCATGACTTATCAAGCAACTGGGGTCTGACGTTTACCACCCCTAGGCGAGATATGCGACATATCAGACGAACAGACCGGACTGTGCGGTAAGTGTTACTGATTGGATTCACAGGAGTGTGAGCAGGCTTGCTCGTTGATCTTCTGATCGCTCAATACCCGGGTGGCCGTTACGTTTAGCAGACCGCTTGCGGCTTGTGGGTGATTGATATGATCACCACCTACTGCCGGCGTATTGATGAGTCTTTAGAGTCCTACACAGGGGTTTCCTGGCTCAAGCGAAACGGAGTAGGAGCGCATATATGATATGTGCGGGACCGAGATTGATACGATATGAGATACCGTATTCTATTCTCGCGATTTGTGACATTGATCGGTTGTATGCGATATAGCCGGGTTATCGGATCAAGTGTTGATTCGTTGAGTTGTTACTTTTGATATTAGTCGGTTATAGCCGGATTATTAAATCAAGAGTTGATTTAATAATTTAATGTATAATTATATATTTGATATATAACATTACATTAACTAGTATTAGCTTACTTAAGAATTGTTTTCTCACTAGTTTGTGCATAAGTGTATATGTGATATATATTTGTGTACATATGTTTGTGTCATACTTGATGATACACACAAGATGGGTGTATGAGACTTATACCAAGATTAGGTTTAAGATTAGGGTTATTGTTTTATCTTAAGATTTAACAAAAGAATTAAACTTGGTCAAAGTTATCAAGCTTGAAGAAGCTTGGAGAAACTTTGACAAAGTCCACTCTTTTGTCATTTCTCTTGATATTCTTTATCCTAACCCTTAACCTAATACCTTGGTCAATTCTCTACATGAGTTAAGCATGAGGGCTTAACTCAACCATGGTGCCATAATTAAAAGGATAAGTTTTCATTTGGATGATTATTATTATTCATTATTCTTTCTTCTTCTTCTTCATCAAGCTCCATCAAAAGCTTGCTAGCTCCAACGGTGCCATGAGAAAAAGTGTGAGAAAATCAATTCTAAAGTGAGCCCACTTCCTATTTCTTCATCCTCTACTAATTGCCATGTAGTATAGGGTGTTCTCTTCACAAAGTTCTTGACCAAGTGAAGGAATAGCTTGAGTTTGAGTCTCCCCGACGTAGATCATCTTCGGCCTCGAAGTCAACGACCTAGCCCGCTCATTTCTCCGAAGAAACCAACGCTAGGGTCCGGGATCCCGATGATCGCAGCGAAGGGACATCAACACGGAGCTTTAGAAGTGAAGGACCGGATCTACAAAGGTTGTAATCCCTTTCACTTAGTAGTAGAGTAGTTTGCTTGCTTTTAGTTTCGCCTTATCTCTAGTAAACGATCTTGCATAGGGTTGTTCAGCACATAAAATTTGATTTTGACATGGTTGATACCTTGTAGAACCTTATGAGTGTGCCTAGGAACCCTACAATACTACACTCCGAAGGTAAAACCTACGCTCTGATACCAACTTTGTCACGACCAAAAGTTCGACCCGTGACCGGCACTTAACCACGTAACGTCTACAGGTGTAACGCGACTATGTAAGCCGAAACCCAGAAATCAAAACCATTAAATATAGAGTGTTAAAACATTTTTTATAAAAACACTTGTAAAATGTTTAGAAAACCTCAATTAATTTAGTAGAATTCCTTTTAAGTTCAAGTGTTATATTTAATAATTTTGACAACATTTCCTTTATAAAAAATTTGCCCCGAAGTCAGGTAAAAGACAAGATGTATAAGTAAAAGGGACATGTGAAATATATAGAGCATCCCAAATGGGAGAATCGCGCCCAACGGCGAACCAGCACCACAATGATAATATACGATGCCATAGCGAAGAATGAGCAGTAAAAATGAAAACAAATATCATAAAAGGATAAGATTGCATAAATAAAGTCGGCTCACAGCGAGCTCGACACCAGAGTACAAAATAACATATATCGTCATCACAACCGGTCTCTAAGTCAATACATGAAGTTAGATGGAGAGTACTAGATACATCAATATACAACTGAAAAGTAAACAGATACCGTACAAAACCCACCTAATAGCAAAAGGACTAGCACGCCTCAGCAATGGTATCTGTGTCAAAAGATGCGGTAAACAGCCAGCCGCGACTACTCCAAAGGGCAACCTGCAAGCACTGTGGCACAACGGGGGTGAGTTCCCAACTCGTGAGTAGTAAATAACATATAAACGTAATCGCGAGTATGCACGTGCTGCGATACTCTAACCTATGCCAACAGGTAACATCTATATGATGAACTGGATGCTCAAATCGGGCAACAAGTGCAATCTAATAGCCTTTCCATATTATGGGCAAGGTATATATAATCATGTCTGATGATGAAATCTAACAACCCTATATATGATGAGCAGGGTATGCAATGATGTGCAAGCATGTGTACTCTATCAGGTACGATAGATACAGGATGAGATATCAAATACTAAATGCTGAGCATGGGAAATAACATCTACACGGAATGTCATCGTGGAAAATATAATCGGTGCCCATCCATGCACCCAAATCCCAATACAACTCAGGCGCCGTCACCCTCATCGGCCCTCGAATCCTCTAAATCTCATAAAATCGTGAGTGCCCAACATCGGCACTCAAAATATCAAGAAAACTCGTGTCCAGTATCGACACACAAATCCTCATATATCGGGCATCCGTCAGTCCGGGTCAGCCCACGGGCTCCGTCTGCGGTATCGGCCCTCGGCCTCGGCAGTACGAGTCATCCCGTATCCATCTATCGACTCTGGTCAGTATCCTCCGGATAACCATCAGGTCCAACCAATCACCGGTAGGTAGTAGTCCCTCTGCTAGGCTCACCGTCTACTGCACAGCGATCCGTTCTCGCCCCGGGGTACCATACCGGGTCTACCATGTACCCGCAATCGGCCTCGTCCAGCTTCTCGATTCGGGTTCACATATATCGCTCTAGCACCGAGAAAACACATGGTGGATGCACTGAAATATCATATCAAGGGAAACCGGGTTTTTAAACAGTGCATATTTTCTTAAAACAGTACTTCGGTTCCCAAATCCAGAAATCACATAAATCAAATCTAATGAGTAAATCCATGCAATACGTCGTATGACACTAAGAGTAAAAGAAAGGGAAAACCGCTCTTTTAAAAGATCCAGTTTTGAAAATATCACATGCGGTCCCTTAGTTTTTTTAAATCAAGTCAATATCATCCATGTGTGTAACATATGAATATGTGTATAGGTATGGATGTGCAATAGGATAAGTATGCAAAGTGAATGTAGCAATGTACATGTGCACCAATGTGGACATATGATGTATATGTGCCCAAGTATGGATATGTGATGTATACATGCCCAGGTATGAATAGATGATGTATGTGGCACAAGTATGAATATGTGATGTATATGTGCCCAAGTATGAATATATGTGATGTATATAGCACAAGTATAGATATGTGATGTATGCATGCCCAAGTATGAATATATGATGTATAGGGGCACAAGGGTAAACATATCAAGATATATATATATGCACTAAGACGAAATATAATGGGTACATGTGCACAGGTAATGATATATCAATGAAGGTACGCACAAAAGTGCGTACACAGTTTGCATGGTATGAATATAACATATGCTAATATGCGGCAAATCATGACAACGTCAATAAAGCAGAATCAATATGATATATGATTTCTAGCAATCCTATAATGTGAGTGTCATGGCAATCACTAACGGTGTGAGTGTAGCATATAAATCGTGCTCGTGCAACTTGAACCGTTAGTGACAGTGCAGTGTTCTATACTACCAGTTCTATATATAACAGGAGAGTATGCTACTAGTATATCTATATGAACACACATGACTAAATATCCTATTACGCCCTGACGCTTAACGCCATACGGGCGATTTCCTCATAGATACTCACCTGGTCGCGTGCTACACGTAGCCGACCGCTTGCTTTCCCTTCTTGGCGGCGTCCGACGTACCTGCCTGCGAACCTGGAATTTGCACAAGAAACCAAATATAAGCAAATATCTCGCAAAACGCGATATCGAACAAAATGAGAAACTCGCGTCGCGAATTAACGCGCGTGTGTGCGATACACTGAAACGTGTATGTACGCGTCTAAAACTTAACTCGACACGCCGCGATACGCTGAATCACAAAACCCACTCGCGTATCACGCGTATCGCGCAAACTAAACATACCAGAAAACGATATACTGCCCCAGATTTTACCCAGGTTAGAATATTACAAATCTATATATACCATGGACCTACAAAATATAGCAAACACCTGTACCAAAAACCCTAGCTCCTAACTCCCTGGTCTGGCCGCAAATTGCGGCCAGAACGATTTTTCCGGCGGCCTCAGTTTGGGGTGGGGGTCTCGGGTTCTTGTGGTGTGGTCAGGGCATCTCCAGTAGGCTACAGTCCACTCAATTTCATTCTGAACTCAGTGGGGTAACAGCAGATTTTACAGAGGCTAAAAAGTCGCTAAAACGCTAAATTACGCCAACTCGAACAAATCGGGTATTTTTGTGAAATCTGGGATAAATCTTGGTTTCACTAGTCTCAACAGCACCTAATTAGATTATACTAACAATTAAAACCATCACTTGGCTATATCTCACTCAAAATCACTAAAACTAGCACTAAACTACATAATATAAACACTAAGCTACACTAACAACCATAACTTTAGCAAATAGAAGTCGGGTTAAGGGGTTATACCTCTAGAGATCCTAGATGAAGGAGAAGAGAAGAAGGAGAAGTGTGTTGTGCTGCTGCTACAGCTCCAAGTGCTGCAATTCCTTTGCTACTCCTGCTGTTCTGCTCCAGTGCTGATGCCGTTGCTGCTGTTCTGGCTGATGCTGCTGCTGTTTTATTTTTGCTTTGTGTTGGTTGTTGTTGTTGCAGCAGCAGAAGTTTTTTGTGGCTGTTGGAGGGGTGTGGTGTTGTGAATATGATGATGGTGTGTGTGTGAGTGAGAGGGAGAGATGTGAAGGATATGAAAGTGTGAAAGAGAGTGTGAGAGAGACATGCAAAAGTTTTGAGGTGAGATGGATTATGACCTAACCTTGGAGCCACCTCTCTCTCTCTCTCTCATTAAATGCTTGCATGCACCCCATCATATCCTCTCTCTCACCACAAGTCAACCCAAAACTAATTTGAATTTTCAAAACTAAAAACCCTAAATTAAAACTAATTAGCTTAACAAAAGGGGTTAGACCACCATGGTTGTCTAAACATGGTTAACCCACACGCACATCTAAACTTGGCAACCCTAGACTTAACCCACGTTAACATGCACAAGTGTGTGCAGTCGAGATAAAATTCTAATAAAATATCCGTAAAACCAGATAAATTATTAGAAACCCGTTTTGGTAAACTTTTTACCAAAAACCCCACATTAAGACGCAATTACCACTAAACACAAACTCAGGTGTTACAGTAGGATTCGTTCGTATCTGAACTCTTCCTCTTTCATGTATTTTGTATATTGAAAACTATGTTTTGATTTAGAACATAGATACCATTAAATAATGTACCTTCTGCAACCAATACCTTATTAAGGTAAATGTTCATGATATTTCTATCAAGAACAAAGTTATATCCATCTTGATTGAATAAACAAACTGATATTTTGTTGCAAACCATGGAAGGTACATAGTAGCAATTGTTCAAATTTATAGTATTGCTATTTGGCAACACTAGATGATTTTCACCGACGGCAGCAGTATCAACCCGTGCTTTGTTCCCTACTCTGAGGGACATATTACCAGGTCCAACCATCCTACTTTTTCTCAGTCCCTGCAATAAATTACATATATGAGATCATAATCCGGTATCTAGTACCCAGGAGGTAGGACTGACCGAAAAATAGTTCTCAATAATAAGAACACCTGAAGGAGATGCAATAGTATGCTTCTACTTCGTTGGGGTCATCAAGGAATTCATGCAATCCTCTTTCCTCTGCACATACTCATAACTATTGTGATAAGTTAGACATGAACCGGCGTTCCCCAGCCCCGAATAAGAATTCGGATCGGTCAAGCGATACATTTTATTATCTTGATTAGGGCGTGAAATGGTTGCTACCTGGAGAAAGAGAAAATAAATACTTAGCGTGCTCTCTTGCAAGATTAGATTGGTTATTAATTTATCTAATCAGGATAGCTCCTACTGTTTCCTCAAATTTTTCTTCAAACCCTAAAAGAAGAACTAGTCAGGATTAATTGCACGTTACAATACTTGCTTAACCTTTTAGCCAGGCTAATTTCGGTACTTCGAGAGAGTTTTTCCAACACTTTCGCGAAGTTCCTTAATTATGTAACCTCTTTTCTCTGGAGGCGTAGCCCCGCTAACACCGTTCTAGACACTTACTTGGTTTATAGCATTGATTGTTAAGTGAAATAATCTCCCAAGAGCAATCCTACTAATCAGTGGGATCGGGATCCAACAATCATTATGTGATGACCTAGATGGAATCCACTCTAATCACCACACTCCAGAAGGTATGCTAAAACTGCAAGTTTCCTGTATATTTGAAACTCCCGATGTGGTTTTTGCCCCTAACACTTATGACCTTGACGTAGGACAACATATCATAAGTTGTTAGTCAAGTTCAAACCGTCTTTATCCTGGATTAACTTAGACCCACCCATACAAGTGCTTGATGTAGGCAAAAATAATGGTACGACTGTCCCAAATAATCGCATATCTATGCAGCAAACAAGCATTACCCAGCTACTAAACACTATTCCTTGACGTAGGCCAACATACATAGCATGAATACTAGGTGATACTTGTAAGAAATGACGGAGGGCTACGGCTGGGTTTTTGGCGAAAAACCCGTTAACGTAATAAACTTGATATCGTTGAAGGAACCTGAACAGTTTTGAAAAAGAGAGGTTTAAGCTCCGCTTTTGAAAACTTCTGGTTTTGGAAAAAAACTGAGTAATCTATAGTATAGACTTTTGCTCAAGAGGTCACTCCCCGTGTCATGACCCAAATTAGGAACGCGACCGGAACTTAAATCATGCGACGTCAAAAGGCGTAACGCAATTCAAGTAAGTCGAAAACCCAGAAATCTAAACCAAGAAAAGAAGTAAAGTGATAAAACATTTGAAATCTAAAGTTAAAACCTCAAAACATAAATTCATTTTCTTAAAAATTTCGGCAGCATCTCCTTTGTAAAAACTAGCCTCAAACGGGTACAAACATAGAATATATATAAAGCATCCCCAAACGGGAGCAACTCACGCCTAAAGGCGGAACACAACCACAACAAATATATATACGACGTCGTAGCGAAGGAATAAACAAATAAGAAGTGAAAATAGCATAAAAAAAAAGTAAAACAACATCGCAACATAAATAAAGGCCGGCTCACACGAGCACGACACCCAGAAACACAAATAATACATTGTCGATCCTCACAATCTCGTCTCTAAGTCAAATACATATAAATGGTAGATGGAGAGCACTAGATACAAAATAAGTTATACAATAGAATCATACGGATACCCACAAAACCCACCTACAACAAAATCACGACCAACAGTAGCGGTATCCGCAGAAGTAGATGCAATAAGGAGCCCTGCCGCGACTACACTAAGGGTCAAACCTGCAAATCACTGTGACACAACGGGGGTGAGTTGCCAACTCGTGGATAGTAAATAATATCGTACAGACAATCGCAAGTATGCACGAAAAGCGATAAATTGAAATATGCAATCTGATGGCATAAGAATAACATTGCAGATATGCAGCAAAATCATGATCAAGGTACACCACCAGGGTACAACAACTACATAAAACAGTGCATGTCAAATAAATCCTGAGTATGGAAAAAAACATAAACCTCATCAATGAATCATCATCATGGAAAACCGGTGTCCATCAACGGCATCCCAAATCCTAATATCTCAGGCGTCGTCACTCTGATCAGCTCTCATATTCGTCACATCATGAAACCTGAGTTTCCAATATCGACACTCGAAACATCATGAAGCCCGTGTCCAGCATCAACACGTAAATACTCATATCTCAGGCGCCACACACTCCGATCGGCCCTCATATCTATCTCATTTCATAACTCCAAAACGGTATCCTCCGGATATTCGTCGAGTTTCCATAAAGTCACTGGTAGGTAGTGCTCCCTTTGCCAGGTTCATCGTCTACTCCACAACAATCTTTTCTTGCCCCGGGATACCATACCGGGTCCACCATATACCCGCAGACGGCTCAGCCAACTCCTCGAATCGGGTATCACATAGCTCAGAACCGAGAAAACTCGTGGTGGATGCCTCGAAATATCATATCAAAAGAAACCGCGTTTTTAAAACGATTATCATTATTTCTTTCTGAAATATAATCGCGGTTCTCAAATCCAGAATTCATATGAAATCAGTGTTGGATATATGTATGCACAGATTATCCGTATCGCACGTTGCCGAAACACTAGAAACTGGCTAAGGGGTTCCAGATTTTTCCGACAGACAATATAAGAAAATCAAACTGTACCAAAAACCATGAAAACCCAACAGACAACTACCCTCAAAAACCCAACTCCTAACTCCTCTAGAAAACCGGCAGCGCCGGCCGTTTAAGGAATGCCGTCAGGCCATTGGTGAGGGGTGGGGTCCGGGTTTCAGGTCATACTCAGGGCTCTTGTATCAATCTACTGTATTGTTATATTTTACAGCAGACCAACATAGTGAGAGCAGATCACAGAGACACAAATCTTAACACCAAAAAAACGATATTTGCACAAAACTAAAACTTTAGTGTTTTAAACTGAAACTGATAAGCACACAAACTTCCTTAGAGCCTAATAAAGAGTTGAAGATCACTAACTCACCAAAACTTAGGAAAAACCCTAGTTTTCCAAGCTCCAAGTCATCACAAGAGTGTTGAACAAGCATAGTTAGGGTTTTAGTGAGGTTTGATGAAGATTTGGCTCAAGGTTAGTGGGAAAAAGGTTTTCAAGTGAAGAACTTGGTGAAGGAGAAGAAGAACAAGAGAATGAGAGAGTAGGGTATAGAATTAGGAGAGTGAAGTGAAGAATGAGAGAGTGAGAGTGTGAGGTGAGAGTAAGCCATGCACTCACTCTCTCTCTCTCTCTCTCTTCATTAAATGTCCTTCATGCTTGCCTCCCATGCCTCCAAAGTCTTCCTCCAATAATACAACTCTCTCTCTTCTCTTATAATATCAAAAACAAAACCATTTTCTAATTAAAATTGAGATATAATATATAGCATATATATGACATACAATATAATGGTTAAGGTGCCATGCTAACCAAAACTTGGTTAACCCTAGGTTAACATGCACATATTTGTGCAAGCACAAAAATAATTAAATAAAATTTGTTAAAATAAATATTGGTTAAATTTCATTAAAAACCTGCATTATCGCTTAATTAACACTAACCGCATTCTAAAGTGTTACAATCTTTCCCCCTTAAAGAAATTCGGTCCTGGAATTTAAAAATCTTACTATATGTACCTTCGAAGAGATGAGGGAATTTCTTCCGCATCTCGCTCTCATTTTCCCATGTAACCTATTCGTTGTTCGGGCCATGCCACAGAACCTTTACTGACGGCAAGACCTTTGACCGAAGTTTCTTCACCTGCCGATCCAATATAACTACCGGCTGCTCGGTGAACGAAAGATCGCTCCAGCTGGATGGTCTGGTGTTGAAACACGTGAGAAGGGTCATGAAGGTACTTGCGAAGCATTAATACATGAAATATGGGTGAACATCCGGAAAACTGGGTGGACTTGCCAAACGATAGGAAACAGTACCAACTCGCTCTAGGAATTAAAAGGACCCACAAATCTGGGACTAAGCTTCCCTTTCTTCCTAAATCTCATCACACCTTTCATCGGAGAAATCCGTAGGAATACATGATCACCCACTGCGAACACAAGTCTGCGACAACGATGGTCGGTATAAGACTTCTGCCTGCACTGGGCTGCTCTCATCCTGTCCTAAATCAACTGGATCTTCTCCGTAGTTTCTTGAACTAGTTGTGGTCCCAAAATCCTGCTCTCGCTGAGTTCGGTCCAACAGACTGATGATCGACACTTTCTCCCATACAAGGCCTCAAAAGGTGCCATCTGAATCGTCTCCTAGAAACTATTATTATAGGAGAACTCTATCAACGGCATGTGACGATCCCAACTGCCACCAAAATCAATCATGCATGCATGAAGCATATCCTCGAGAGTCTGTATGGTCCGCTCTGACTGACCATCGGTCTGCGAATGGA
This sequence comes from Agapanthus africanus, assembly GCA_030015575.1. Lineage (NCBI taxonomy): Eukaryota > Viridiplantae > Streptophyta > Magnoliopsida > Asparagales > Amaryllidaceae > Agapanthus > Agapanthus africanus. The sequence goes on along the minus strand of CM057350.1, from coordinate 459,371,912 downwards.
AAGCGGTGCTAAAACTCAATCGGGTACCCAAAACTTCCTAAAGTTTCTGCCAAAGACGATTGATAAACTGGGTTCCTCTGTCGGATACAATGCATATAGGAACGCTGTGCAAACGCACAATCTCATCAATGCACAACTGAGCATACTGAGCATATCCGAAAGTGTTCTTCACTGGAAGGAAGTGAGCCGCTTTCATCAACCGGTCAATAATCACCCATATGGAGTCATACCCTCGACTAGACCTGGGTAGACCCACAATGAAATCCATGGAGATCTGCTCCTATTTCCACTCCGGAACAGGAAATGGCTGCAACTCTCCAGCCAGTCTCTGATGCTCGGCCTTGACTTGCTGATAAGTCAGGCACCTCAAAATGAAGTCCGAAACATCGCTCTTCATTCCTTCCCACCAGTAAACATCTCTCAAGTCACTATACATCTTGGTGGAACCTAGATGAACACTGTAAGCTGACTGATGTGCTTGCTCTAGGATCTTACGTCTCAGCCCCTCGAAATCTGGTACACATAAACGAGTCCCAAAATGTAGCACACCCTGGTCATCAATCACAAACTCCAAGTCTCTATTCTGCCGAACATGCTCCAATATCTTATACAAACGAGCATCGTCTGGCTGCGCCTCACGGATACGATCAAGTAGAAGGGGACGGGAGCGGACATGAGCAAGCTGTCCTCCAGTGGAAGTGAACTTGAACTATACTCTACTGTTAGTGTATATGCCCTAGAGGCCATTACTGTATCATACTAGTTTGTATATTACTTGATGGAAGCTTGGGATATTCATAGTTGTATAGACAATCTTGGTCAAAATGGTAGTATGCTACTTGGTTTGTTTCTACTTTAATATGTGCATGTGTTTCTTTTAGCATAGCGCTTATACATATTAGTAGAGCCCTTAGGATCTTTGCTTGATTACCAGCGTTGTGATGGTAGTCACACTTGTGGGGGCTGGGTAATCTATAAGCACATCCTTATACAGGTCCTTAGTCATAGGATTATCGAGACGGGGCATCGATACTCCGGAGTAGACTAGCGTATGCACTTCTCATCCCAGCAGGGGAGATGGTCTGTCCCACAGCCATCAGTACGTCGTACTGGAGATAGTATGCGGGTGCTCGTTAGGTCACGAGTACACTGGACAGGACTCATCGGGAACTGTTGGTTGGTACTATACCGATCGTCAGATAACAGTTCCCAGGTGACAGGAGTACAGCTTCGTCCGTCGACTTGACACTGCTACTTCGCCTCGAGTGTGTTCCCACTGTACTTTGATTACTACCCTACCACGGCTCAAAGGAGTCGTGCAAACAGGTAGTAGTTGGGTGCAGTCCCGAAGCACTTGGAGGCAATAGCGGTTAGACAGGATTCGTATCTCCCGGTATTGGGGGTTGATATCGCGCTGTGTCAAGGAGAGCCATTACACATAGTCGTCCCTGGCCAGGGCAAGCGAGATATACTGGTAGGTTATCCAGTGTTATCTCAGAGTGTTCTGGGCTACACTCCGACACGACTTGTACCGCTATTAGGGGACTGACGTTTACCACACCCTAGGCCCGACATGAGATATTCTCAGATGAACAGACCGGACTGTACGGAGATTGTCACATTCAGGCACAGTAGGAGTTCGGATGGGTTCACCTCATCGGTCTTCTTATCGGCATCTACCTGGGGACCGTTACGTACAGCTAGTACCGCTTGCGGCCTGTGGTTAAAACCACTGCCAGCGTAGTGTCGAGTGTTTAGAGTCCCACACAGAAGGCTATTCGCCTTTGGGCAAAACAGAGTAGAGGTTGCCTGGTTTTGCGACAGGGTTCGTTCACATCCGCGCACTTGTGCACGTTTGGTGTCCGGGCAGTCATTACTAGCGGGCTTTGGTTTAAGCCAGATCCTAGTATATGTTTTGGAATTGGTTTTATCTCATAGTATTTGTGTTCCTCGGAACACGGATGCAGGAGTATATGCACAGTTGACAGAGACAGAGGCAAAGGATTCTCATTAGGGTTGTTGACCGTTGACTTTTTCTAAACCCTAATGAGAATGAGGATTATGATTAATAATATTAATTAAGGATTATTGTGCCATGGTTGAGTTGCACTTTTGACTTTTGTTGACTTTTGTTGACTTTTGTTGACTTGTTGACCGGTTGACCAAAGTGGACTTGTTGACCATCATCATTTGTTTCAAAGATGCTTCTTGTTCTTTGCAAAATGCATTTAATGAATGAAATGATAATGGTCATTCATAACTAACCATCACACCTTTTCTTAATTATTATTATTATTATCATAATTCCTAATATGAGAGATCTGGTTGTAAAATTGTATCATTCTCACTTTCTCATTCTCTCTCATCCAATGCTCACCCTCTTCCTCTCTCTCAAAGCTCTCATGTCTCATGTGTTGAGAAGTATGAGCTATTGAGATAAAACCCTCAAAACTCTTCTCTACTCACTCTAGAGTTCTAGGTCTAGCAAGCCAAGCACTTTAATTGCCTCTCGGTTGAGGTAGGAGCTCAAGGTAGAGGCTTTCGGGTGGATCCTTCTTCGACAACAAGGAGACTACGAGGTGGAGCCGTTCCAACCACTCCAAGGAGCAAGAAGAGAAAGAGTTCAAGACCTAGGTATAACCCTCTAACATAGTAGTTAAACTTCTAGTTAGTTTGCTAGGTTTTTGTTTAGCAAAAATCATCTTTTTAGTCCATGTTGCCTTGTGTCAAAAAATCGTTTTTTACCGTTTCCGCCTCCCCGTAAGAACCGGGGTGGACAACGTGGACTTACAGTGGTATCAGATCCAGGCTAAACAACAACTAGCATGTTAGCAAAGTATTTAGAATTTCGATCCGAGAAAAAATCGCAAAACACGTCTAAATCCTCATGTTTCTACCGATTTTTAAAACTGCTCCAAAAATAATTTGACATACCTTAAAAATCGGCTCAGGGTTTTCTTAGAACATACAGCAAAAACGAGCCCCTGACTCGGTCAACTCACCGCGGAACCGCGGCGAAACCATGCGTTTCGCCGCGGATCCGCGGCTGAGTTGACTCGGCCGCGACTCGGGTTTGCTGCAGTGTGTTCAGTGTTCTGTTTTGGGATTTTTAAAGTATTTTGTTTCTCCCCAGATTTTCCAGAGAACAAAGTTGTGTTTGGGGTAGTTACAAATCCATATTTTTTATCGAAGTTCTGTAGATTTTAGCTAATTAGTTATATTTGTGATGTGATATATGCACTGAATGTCAACTAATCGCTATACGTCGATTAGTGGGGGTTGTGCATATCTGTGATCTGTAATGTTGTTGGATTGTGTATATGAACTTGTTGGATTATCGCGGATGAATAGCCGGGGTTTGTGAGATGAGAGTTTCTTTTTCTTTCATTCAATGTAAAATTTGTAATTGATGTAATATTATTTTTATGGCCGCACATCCGGGATGAGGTTGTAGCCGCCGTTGTATATTATTTCTTTTACTGTTTTTTGCTCCTAGGATAGACCCAAGGTGGGGTGCACAAACTACCCGGTACCTCGAAGTGCCGAGTGGCCTACTCACGTTGTTGAGGGAGGTTGCTTCACTTCGGGTACTTGGCGAGTAGTTTGCCACACCCGTAGGGGTCTAGGGTGGGGTTTGGCTATTCATCGCGACCGTGTAATCCGTCTTTCATTGCAGGCTTGAACGAAACGTGGATTCCTAGTATATCCAATGTCTTCATCTGTGATCTGGAATGGCTATCATTGCATCTGACGAATGTATATATCTATATATGATATCTAGTAGGCATTGCTTATGTTTTGCATCCGCGCTTGTCCAGCCCCTACTCTATCGTTAGTTAAGTAACCTAAAGGGTGATGACGGGGCCCCGTGGCGAATGCGGATGGCATAAGCGTACGTCATATTTTCGTTGTTTTCTGCAATGGTAGGATTAAATGATGGGACGCATTAAATTAATGCAAGAAAATAAACCAAAGTTAAAGTCATTGGAACAATTTCAAAACTACTCGGTTTCTTTTCAAAACAGAAAAACTTTTTAAAATGCGGAGCTTAAACCACTCCTTTTAAAAGCTATCAAGGTTCCTTCGATTATATCAAGTTCACTACGTTCACGGTTTCCCCAAAACCATTCGTAGCCCTCCGTTGTTTCATATGAATATCCAACAGTATTCAAGCTATGTTTGTTGGCCTTAATCAAGGCATAGTGATTGGTAGCTGGTGGGTATTCATATGTTGCATAGATAGATGCGTTGGTTTGGGATAGTCGTATTACTTTGTTGGCCATAGTCAAGGGTATATACGGGTGGGTTCAAATCAACCTGGACAATGACGGGTAGAACTTGACATGTGACTTATGATTTGTTGGCCTTAGTCAAGATCATAAGAGCATAGGGCAAAAATCCACATCGGGAGTTTCTAAAGAAACTGAAACTTGCTAGCGCTGCATACCATTTGGAGTGTGATGATTCTGGTAGGATTCCTTCAGTTTTATCACACGATGATATTCGGATCCCGATCCTACTGTGAGTATATGCTACTCCTCGAGAACTTTCTCACTTAACGATCAATGCTATAAACCAAGTAGGTGCCTAGAAAGGTGTTAGCGGGGCTACGCCCACAGGGAAAAGAGGTTATTTAATTAAGGAACTTCGCGAAAGCGTTGGAAAACCTCCCTCGAAGTACCAACACTGGCCTGGCTGAACGGTTAAGCAAGTATTGTACAGTGAGATTGATCCCGACTAATTCTTCTTTTTTGGTTTGAGGAAGGATTCAAGAAACAGTGGGAGCCATCCTGTTTAGATAAACTAAAAACCAATCAAAACTTGCAAGAGCATCATGCTGAGTGTTTTCTTCTCTCTCTCTTAATTGCAGCGACCCAGTGACCACACATAGGTTACATCTAGATAATAAAATGACTGAATCTGACTGTTATGACTGGCAAAGGTCTGTCCAGATGTCCATTTCCCATAACGAGCTGGAACACCTCTTAACTAATCAAACCCCCGCCGTCTCAGGACCAGTTTCCCTTGTCACGGATATTGATATCCGTAAGACATCGGAAAAAGACTATGCTAATGCCAAGTGCCTCGTGTTAGCCTCAGTTGATGGTGCATACCAGAGGCGGAACAAGAAGATGGACTTAGTTTCTATCTTCCTCCATAACAAAGATTTATATGGAGAGCAATCTCGTATCGCAAGATATGAGACCTCGGACGAATTGCTTCAAGCGAGGTTGGCTATCGGGGCATCTGTAAGGGGAAACGTCCTTACAGAGACCAGCTATTTTGATGAGCTCACGGACCTAAAGACCACGTTGAAGAACGGGTCAAATACTGACTTGATTCTACAGTCTCTGCCCTCTACTTATACCTTGAAGGAAACAAGGGAAGTAAAAGGGAAGGGAAGGGCAAAAGTTTCGGGACTGGATGTAGTAAAGGAGGGATGTTCCTATTGCTACGGGAATGAACTTTGGCAGAAGGATTTCATGTCACGTCCCGAAAGTACGGAACATGACCGGCAATTAAACTACGAACGTCTCGAGGCGTACGTAATCTAAGTAAACCGAAAACCCAGAAATCCAAACCAAGAAAAGAAGTAGAGTGAAGGAAAACCAATTTAAAACAAGTAGTTTTAATAGCATAAGCCGAATTATGCGGTTTTTAAGAACATCAAAATTTACTGAAAATTTCGGCAGAGTCTCCTTTGTAAATACTGGCTCCGAAACAGGATACAATATGAATAGTATACGAAATCAATAAAAAAGCATCCCCAAACGGGAGCTAGCTCTTCGTCAATCGACGGTCACAACCACACAAGCAATATAATATACAACGCCAACGGCGAGGATCAAAATTCAAAAGGAAACTCAAATCCACAAGAAAACCGCAGAAAAATAACGCGCGACTCTAAGGTCGAAGGAATAACATCACTGGTCTCTATCTCAAAATAAATACATATTTGGTTGATGGAATTTACTAGATACAACGGAATAATATTATACAAGGTAATATGATGGGTACGATGCAAGAAAAACCCACCTACTAGCAAGTCACCCGAATGAAACTGAGCCCGCAAAGCCGTAATTAAACCTGTACGGCAAAACCTGCAAGAAACAGGGGCACAACGGGGGTGAGTTGCCAACTCGTGAATAGAAAAACATCTACGAATAGAAATCGCATGTATGACGCAATTCTAGGTCATACGATCAATATACATCCTCAAATATATATAACCAGCAGCCTATAACAAGGCTAGGGTAAATATCTAACCCGAGTGTAATCCCATGTACCCGTGTCAGTGCCCAAGGGTAGCAATATATCATATGAATGAGGTATGAATGCATGAAAACAGAATACATGTAAATGAAGAACTGTTTCCATAATTTAGTGAGATTTCCTTTGTATTTTTAAAATGAGGTATCATAATGAAATCAGCATAAAACAGTGCCTAGCATCGGCACAAAACGTAATCCCAATATCTCGATATCTCTGTATCACAGTCTCTGTACCTCAATATCTCGAAATCTCAATGTCTCAATCACAATATCTAGGGCGCCGTCAGTCCAGACCGGCCCCTACCATCCATCTCAAGACCACGACGGTATCCTCCGGATATCCGACGCGTCGGATAAAATCACCGGTAGGTAGTGCTCCCCTGCCAGGCTCACATCGTCATCATCACGCGCTTCTTGCCCCGGGGTACCTTACCGGGTCCACCATGTACCCGAAATGGTTCATCCGCCTCCTCGAATCGGGTCTCGAAATCCATCAGCAAACTCATGGTGGACGACTCATACAGCATGGGAAAACCGCACTTTTTATTTTAAAGAGAGAAAGAAGCTTATATAAGTTTTGCGGTTTTCCCCCAAAACCAGAAAATCTCATAGAAATCCGAATCCAATCCTCAATAGCATGTAAACAGTGCATACGGCATAAAAATCCATGAATGCGGCATAACAATGAATATTAACATGCATGAAGTAACAAGTAATATCTACAATGTCTAATCTAGCATATAAGGCGAGTACACTAATATCATGTCTAAATTATTAGCTAACAACCTATGTCAATGCAATAGTATTTCTAAAGTGTACATGGCATGACAATTACCGATGAAGATGTGTGTGAGCCAGCAAGTAAGTGTACGTGGTACATACGCATCATCGGTAATGGTGCTGGTGTCCTAACAGCATGATATCAATAATGTAGTACGAAACATGATATAAGCATGCGATGCGAAGCGAACCACAATAATGAGCGGAAGCTGAAAACTAGACGCAACTATAACTAATCTGCATTAATCTAATATAAGTCCTACAAATGGTGCCTTTTGAAATAACACGAATCATGGGGTTTTGAAAATAGGGGCTACGGTGTTTTTATGAAAAGATACGTCTTTTGAAATCTCCGTAGGATCCCTTGGGCTGTCTTTTAAAATACCCACGATTCGTTAGTTTTTGAAATAGATAAGAATCGAATCTAATCTAACAACTAAGCTAAACTGAAGGGCTAAGCTAACCAGCTGGACTACAGGTAAGGAAACCGCCTAACATCTGAGTCGATGTATATACATACCTGTATATATATTAGTCGGTGATCCCGCCTCAATAATATAATATCCGATACCATATCTATAATCAGACATCCCAAGTCAAGAGTGCGGATCAATCATCAATATATAGCTCGTACGTAAATCCGTTATACGGCATCCCCAAATCTGGGTACGGGTTAAAGTCACATCAATCACACTATTCATTTGGTATCTTCTTTATCAAATATCATGATCCGGAATAATGTCCTACGTCTAGTACAATATTGATGCCATCTATGTATGCATGCGGGTGTAAGAATTACTACGTCAGAAGACCCGCTAAAACATCATGTCGTATCTCAATACGAACCAAATCACATCACCGATCTCCTGGCCTCAAGCCCAATCTCATCGACTCATCTCAAATTCCAAATACTATCCTCAAATCCAGTATATGAACACATAGTCCCATACCCATGTGAACACATAAATATATATTCCCATACACGCACATATGAAATAAGGAATGTATGCAAGTATGTATATGTGTGTATGTGTAAGTGTAGTGCACCCACTACCTAAGGTTTCGTAACCATGCACCAATCCAATACCAATATCCATCTAAAATCATCAATAATAAATCCTAACAACATATCATAAATTGTTGGTGTGTATACGCAACCGTATACATCACCACGGACTGCGGGGGTGCTATACGCCATCCACCCGACTTCTCCCCGTAGATATAAATCTACTCACCTGGTCCTCGCTAGCCGGTGCCGATGTCGCCACGCGCTTGCTTGTCGTCTCGAAGTCCACATGGGGGTACCTACATATCATAACGCACCATATCGCATTAAAACTAAATTCGAAATCGAAACGGCATACGAAAATCAAATCGGCACGCGTATCACGCATAGGTCCAAACCCATCGCCTACGCATGCAAGAATAGTCAAACCAACCCTCGATGTCGATGTACAAACGTCAAACCACCGAGAAAAATCCAATCACACTCATTTGCACATTCACGAACACTAATTTTAATATGAACTAGGTTAAAACTCACAAAAACCCCAATTTCACTTAAAAAGTTATTTTTCCGAAAATCTAGCAAGCACAATTCGCCGTTTTTGTACAAAACATGATGTTTAAATGAATGTAGCGGCCAATATACTTATTAAATATCTTAAATAAGTCATAGAAACAATTTCCGGAATTTAATCTCATTAAATTCCAAAAACCCTAATATTCTAGTTTACAAAATACCCTTTTTAACAATTTCATAGCAAAAATGCACAAACTACAATTTAGGTTGGATTTTCATGAACTAAAGTGTTAAACTATACTTAATAAAGTTAATAATATGATAAAAACCCTAACCATATTTTGAATCTCATATTTCGAATTAAATCAAAAAAAACTAGTTTGCAACAAAAAGCTTAATTTGGACATTTTTCAAGTAACAACTTGTAATTAACAACTAGATTAGTTTTCTACAAAACTAAATATGTTAATCCACCTCACTAAACCATACACAATCAAACACAACTCATTTCCACAACAAACCCTAACTTGAAATCTTTAATCATGCAATTAAACTCACATAAACCAAATTAACACTTAATTAAATTAGCTTTAAGAAATTAGTAACAAATTAAGCAAAAATGTTTTAGAATTATACCCAAAAATATTTGAAGATCCACAAGCATCCATGGCCTCCCAAAATGCTCTCTTTTCACAAAGATCCATGCTATACGGGCTAAGCTAAAATGGGTAGGAGTCGGATTTGGGTTTTGGGATTTTTTTGATGGATTTTGGGGCAATTTTTGATGAAGTTTTGAAGAGAAAAGAGAATGGAAAGGGGGGGCTGTTGCTGCAGTAGGAGAGGGGGGGTCGGCTGGAATGGGAGGGGGAGAGGAGAGAGAGGGAGGTAGAGAAAGTGGGGGGAGAAGTCAAAGTCAATTCAAGGTCAAAGGTCCACCTCATTTCTCCATTTTCTTTTCTTTTCTTTCATTTCTTTTCCTTTGAAATTCAAGTGGGGTAAAAGATGGGGGCTGCTGAATTCAGCCAAGGGGAGAAGTGAATGTGGGTGTGTGGGTGTGGGTACGGGTGTGGGGTGATGAAAAATGATAAATACAATACCCCAAATATCCATTTACGCTAAAAAAAAGCCTTTTTTCTTCAATAATTTCTAAACCGTTTTGGCAAATGATTTCATTCCAAAAACCACATGATAAAATTTTATTTAATGTTTTATGATGCAAAAAATTTGTTTCAACTCATTCCAATTTGTAATTTTCCCTAATTAAATGTATTAGTGACGGCTTAAAATAATAATAAAATAATATTTTTTTTCAGAAAATTTGAAATTTCACCAGCCGCTCAATAAACACCAAATAATAGCAATTACATAGCTAGAATATGTATATTTAATTTTTATAATAAGATATTTGTATTTTGACTTTTTACAGAAAACCCTCTTATTTTACCGATTTTTTTGAAATTTCACCGAAACGATTTTCAAAACGTTACAATCTTCCCCCCTTAAAGAAATTCGGTCCCCGAATTTAAATTCAAACTCCCCCAAATACTAAAACATCTAAGAAAAACCATCAAGTCATCGGGGCTCCGAAATTGTAACTACATAAAACAAATCGTAGCGCAGCGCATGCGCTTGAAAAATGAGCATATAACTCAAATCAAAACTCCGTCAAGCATTCCGCAATCATCGGAGTCATGGAGAAGACATCAATGCCAAATCCAAATCAAAACCAATATGACATAACTCGAAACTATACATGTAAATATCGAATCTATATCTGTAAGTATCTGAAAGGAAATGTATGCCAAATCTCTTTAAGTCGCTGTGCAACGCGTATAACACTGCACAGTGGCGGACGTCTATCATAAGAAAATAACTATATACATATATACCTTTGTTTGAAATGTACGTTCCGCCGTTTTGGAAACAATTTAGAAGGGCCTTCTTGTTTTAAACATTTCGTGTCATATCAGACACGTAGGTAAATACTGAGGCTATAGCTCGCTTTTTGGAAATCCCTTCAATAACTATCAATGCATGCAAAAATATATTCAGGTACTGTCCTCTGACTAGTCCTGCTCAGTACGAAAACACATAGCAATATCATAAAAACGTACTGCTCTATACGAAATCAATCCCAAAATATGCACATGAATGCTACGTGCGTCTGGTGCGCACGGAAATCAAAATCCATGAATGTGCCATACATGCACACAGAAACAACATCTAAGTGCATCGGGTGTGCACGAAACATCTGTCGTAGGCAACATGTGTGCCTGACAGCAAAATCAGGTGCACCTGACATGCACGAAAAATTCTCAATTTAGTGCCTCTGGTGTGCACCAAAATCACCCTTCAAAACATGCGCCCAACATGCGCGAAAATCCAAATCAGGTGCATCCATCGTGCACGAAATCATGAAATCCAATATCAAGCGCCGAACGTGCGCAAAATCAATAAGGTGCACAAAACGAATATCGAGTATCACAATCGAAATCGAAGTCCAGTGCACACTGCAAGCATATAATAACTATACAGAGTGCAGGAACCAATTCGTGTGCATGCATACGCACAAAACCAACTCAACTGTTTAAAACCGTAAAATCACAAACATGTGAAACTAAAGCACGAAAACGATATCAAGTGCAACACTGTGCAAAGATCGTAAATCCTCAATCATCAAAATCAAATCATACGAATAAATCACCCAAAACATCGAAATCAATAATGGCGGAACAGTACCGCTCAAGTGCATCCTCTAAGAATCTCGGGCCAACTGTCGCGGTCACTAGTGGGACGTCTCGTCGATGATCATGAACTCTGGCCTGCTGGTATGCGTAACATGACCACTCCTGGGTCCAAGTCTTCTCCGTGGATTTCCAATCTCACAATCCATCGGCTCATCGGCCCTGTCAAGGCAGCATATCACTGGCGCCGGCCTCTGGCTCTCTGAATGCACGTGACACATCTGATCCTGGGTGCAAATATCATTGCATCAGTGGCCTGGAAGGAATCCTGCTCACGGTCTATTCCATGCCTCGTCTCTGCTAACTGTCCGGAAGTCGTTGTCCTTTCCTATATCTGCATCTTGCTCTGGAACGACTGCATACTCATCGCGACTACTTCTGGAAGGTAAGTCTAAGTACCATGCCTCGGCATGCGCATCGCATCTCTGATGTCGGCGGAGTGGAACGTCATCTCATCTAGATCTGGTACGAACCTCTTACTCCACTTTTCTCTAATGTCGTCTGCCTCGGACTCGTCTCATCGTGGCTGCATGGACTGAGCTCCAACGGCTATCCTCGTATCTGGAGTCTCCCAAGAATGCATCTCACCACCTAGCATCCGAATTAAGTCAAGCCATCCAATCGATTCGTCAAAACCTCATAATCCCCCAAGAGCTCAACATCTTGGGTACAGTTTAATAGTATCGAGTACATACCACAGTATCGGTGGTCCAGCCGTAGAAGGGCAAACCCAAGCCTCACTAATGGCGCCGCAGAACTGCCGCAAACCCTAAGGTTCAAAGGCTTTCACACGGTCATTAAGTCGAGTTAGGGTTTCATTCTTCTAGAGGGACCATAGAATTGCCTGCATGTCTTTCCGACTACCTTAAACTTGGAATAATAGGTTTCTGACATTCGATCGTCTCTGTCGACTCCCAACGTCTCCGCGTGAAGTCGTCTCTAGCTGGAATTAATCTATCTGATGACCTCGCATCAGGGTAGGCGAACGATCCACATGTCCTAGTCATTCATCCTCGATGACTAGCGACCTTCTATCATCTCTTAGTACAACTTATACTACAATAGCTCCAACATCTGGGGCGATATCTCGTCGTTCGCAGCAATAACTGGCTCACTCGTCTGCATGCTGAACCGTGCCTCAATCATCAGGAGTAAGCAACACACCAACGGTCATCAAAATCTGGTTGGCCTCCATCATTGGCTCAATTCTCTAGTGTCGATCAGCACCTCCGAGTAACCTCATAAAGGCGATCCGCCAAACGCTCGTGGTGCGGAACACAGTAAAAAGACACATCTCTGCAATTGGGTGTCGCCGGAATCACGCCCTGGTCAGTCCTCGTTTGTGACGAGCTCCTGTTGACCGCAACTCTAGCCGTAGCTCTCCCTGCCCGAAATCGTGGCAGCAAAACCAAACTGGTAACGATGAGGCTAGATCAGGAAGGAATATAATACTGAACAAGGAAATGTACATCCTAAGGCTTCTTAAGTGGAGTGGCGTGTCGAAAATATGCCGTGGAACATACCAACGGTACGTCACTCTACTTTAGTCACCTATCCCATCAACCAAGGGTCATCCTACGCTCCGAAAGTTAAAACCTAACGCTCTGATACCAACTTTGTCACGTCCCGAAAGTACGGAACATGACCGGCACTTAAACTACGAACGTCTCGAGGCGTACGTAATCTAAGTAAACCGAAAACCCAGAAATCCAAACCAAGAAAAGAAGTAGAGTGAAGGAAAACCAATTTAAAACAAGTAGTTTTAATAGCATAAGCCGAATTATGCGGTTTTTAAGAACATCAAAATTTACTGAAAATTTCGGCAGAGTCTCCTTTGTAAATACTGGCTCCCAAACAGGATACAACATGAATAGTATATGAAATCAATAAAAAGGCATCCCCAAGCGGGAGCTAGCTCTTCGTCAATCGACGGTCACAACCACACAAGCAATATAATATACAACGCCAACGGCGAGGATCAAAATTCAAAAGGAAACTCAAATCCACAAGAAAACCGCAGAAAAATAACGCGCGACTCTAAGGTCGAAGGAATAACATCACTGGTCTCTATTTCAAAATAAATACATGTTTGGTTGATGGAATTTACTAGATACAACGGAATAATATTATACATGGTAATATGATGGGTACGATACAAGAAAAACCCACCTACTAGCAAGTCACCCGAATGAAACTGAGCCCGCAAAGCCGTAATTAAACCTCTACGGCAAAAGCTGCAAGAAACTGGGGCACAACGGGGGTGAGTTGCCAACTCGTGAATAGAAAAACATCTACGAATAGAAATCGCATGTATGACGCAATTCTAGGTCATACGATAAATATACATCCTCAAATATATATAACCAGCAGCCTATAACAAGGCTAGGGTAAATATCTAACCCGAGTGTAATCCCATGTACCCGTGTCAGTGCCCAAGGGTAGCAATATATCATATGAATGAGGTATGAATGCATGAAAACAAAATACATGTAAATGAAGAACTGTTTCCATAATTTAGTGAGATTTCCTTTGTATTTTTAAAATGAGGTATCATAATGAAATCAGCATAAAACAGTGCCTAGCATCGGCACAAAATGTAATCCCAATATCTCGATATCTCTGTATCACAGTTCCTGTACCTCAATATCTGGAAATCTCAATGTCTCAATCATAATATCTAGGGCGCCGTCAGTCCAAACCGGCCCCTACCATCCATGTCAAGACCACGACGGTATCCTCCGGATATCCAACGCGTCGGGTAAAATCACCGGTAGGTAGTGCTCCCCTGCCAGGCTCACATCGTCATCATCACGCGCTTCTTGCCCCGGGGTACCTTACCGGGTCCACCATGTACCCGAAACGGTTCATCCGCCTCCTCGAATCGGGTCTCGAAATCCATCAGCAAACTCATGGTGGACGACTCATACAGCATGGGAAAACCGCACATTTTATTTTAAAGAGAGAAAGAAGCTTATATAAGTTTTGCGGTTTTCCCCCAAAACCAGAAAATCTCATAGAAATCCGAATCCAATCTTCAATAGCATGTAAACAGTGCATATCGGCATAAAAATCCATGAATGCGGCATAACAATGAATATTAACATGCATGAAGTAACAAGTAATATCTACAATGTCTAATCTATTATATAAAGCGAGTACACTAATATCATGTCTAAATTATTAGCCAACAACCTATGTCAATGCAATAGTATTTCTAAAGTGTACGTGGCATGATAATTACCGATGAAGATGTGTGTGAGCCGGCAAGTAAGTGTACGTGGTACATACGCATCATCGGTAATGGTGCTGGTGTCCTAACAGCATGATATCAATAATGTAGTACGAAACATAATATAAGCATGTGATGCGAAGCGAACCACAATAATGAGCGGAAGCTGAAAACTAGACGCAACTATAACTAATCTGCATTAATCTAATATAAGTCCTACAAATGGTGCCTTTTGAAATAAAACGAATCATGGGGTTTTGAAAATAGGGGCTACGGTGTTTTTATGAAAAGATACGTCTTTTGAAATCTCCGTAGGATCCCTTGGGCTGTCTTTTAAAATACCCACGATTCGTTAGTTTTTGAAATAGGTAAGAATCGAATCTAATCTAACAACTAAACTAAACTAAAGGGCTAAACTAACCAGCTGGACTACAGGTAAGGAAACCGCCTAACATCTGAGTCGATGTATATACATACCTGTATATATATTAGTCGGTGATCCTGCCTCAATAATATCATATCCGATACCATATCTATAATCAGACATCCCAAGTCAAAAGTGCGGATCAATCATCAATATATAGCTCGTACGTAAATCCGTCGTACGGCATCCCCAAATCTGGGTACGGGTCAAAGTCACATCAATCACACTATTCATTTGGTATCTTCTTTATCAAATATCATGATCCAGAATAATGTCCTGCGTCTAGTACAATATTGATGCCATCTATGTATGCATGCGGGTGTAAAAATTACTACGTCAGAAGACCCGCTAAAACATCATGTCGTATCTCAATACGAACCAAATCACATCACCGATCTCCTGGCCTCAAGCCCAATCTCATCGACTCATCTCAAATTCCAAATACTATCCTCAAATCCAGTATATGAACACATAGTCCCATACCCATGTGAACACATAAATATATATTCCCATACACGCACATATGAAATAAGGAATGTATGCAAGTATGTATATGTGTGTATGTGTAAGTGTAGTGCACCCACTACCTAAGGTTTCGTAACCATGCACCAATCCAACACCAATATCCATCTAAAATCATCAATAATAAATCCTAACAACATATCATAAATTGTTGGTGTGTATACGCATCCGTATACATCACCACGGACTGCGGGGGTGCTATACGCCATCCACCCGACTTCTCCCCGTAGATATAAATCTACTCACATGGTCCTCGCTAGCCGGTGCCGATGTCGCCACGCGCTTGCTTGTCATCTCGAAATCCACATGGGGGTACCTACATATCATAACGCACCATATCGCATTAAAACTAAATTCGAAATCGAAACGGCATACGAAAATCAAATCGGCACGCGTATCACGCATAGGTCCAAACCCATCGCCTACGCATGCAAGAATAGTCAAACCAACCCTCGATGTCGATGTACAAACGTCAAACCACCGAGAAAAATCCAATCACACTCATTTGCACATTCACGAACACTAATTTTAATATGAACTAGGTTAAAACTCACAAAAACCCCAATTTCACTTAAAAAGTTATTTTTCCGAAAATCTAGCAAGCACAATTCGCCGTTTTTGTACAAAACATGATGTTTAAATGAATGTAGCGGCCAATATACTTATTAAATATCTTAAATAAGTCATAGAAACAATTTCCGGAATTTAATCTCATTAAATTCCAAAAACCCTAATATTCTAGTTTACAAAATACCCTTTTTAACAATTTCATAGCAAAAATGCACAAACTACAATTTAGGTTGGATTTCCATGAACTAAAGTGTTAAACTATACTTAATAAAATTAATAATATGATAAAAACCCTAACCATATTTTTAATCTCATATTTCGAATTAAATCAAAAAAAACTAGTTTGCAACAAAAAGCTTAATTTGGACATTTTTCAAGTAACAACTTGTAATTAACAACTAGATTAGTTTTCTACAAAACTAAATATGTTAATCCACCTCACTAAACCATACACAATCAAACACAACTCATTTCCACAACAAACCCTAACTTGAAATCTTTAATCATGCAATTAAACTCACATAAACCAAATTAACACTTAATTAAATTAGCTTTAAGAAATTAGTAACAAATTAAGCAAAAATGTTTTAGAATTATACCCAAAAACATTTGAAGATCCACAAGCATCCATGGCCTCCCAAAATGCTCTCTTTTCACAAAGATCCATGCTATACGGGCTAAGCTAAAATGGGTAGGAGTCGGATTTGGGTTTTGGGATTTTTTTGATGGATTTTGGGGCAATTTTTGATGAAGTTTTGAAGAGAAAAGAGAACGGAAAGGGGGGGCTGTTGCTGCAGTAGGAGAGGGGGGGTCGGCTGGAATGGGAGGGGGAGAGGAGAGAGAGGGAGGTAGAGAAAGTGGGGGAGAAGTCAAAGTCAATTCAAGGTCAAAGGTCCACCTCATTTCTCCATTTTCTTTTCTTTTCTTTCATTTCTTTTCCTTTGAAATTCAAGTGGGGAAAAAGATGGGGGCTGCTGAATTCAGCCAAGGGGAGAAGTGAATGGGGGTGTGTGGGTGTGGGTACGGATGTGGGGTGATGAAAAATGATAAATACAATACCCCAAACATCCATTTACGCTAAAAAAGCCTTTTTTGTTCAATAATTTCTAAACCGTTTTGGCAAATGATTTCGTTTCAAAAACCACATGATAAAATTTTATTTAATGTTTTATGATGCAAAAAATTTGTTTCAACTCATTCCAATTTATAATTTTCCCTAATTAAATGTATTAGTGACGGCTTAAAATAATAATAAAATAATATTTTTTTCAGAAAATTTGAAATTTCACCAGCGGCTCAATAAACACTAAATAATAGCAATTACATAGCTAGAATATGTATATTTAATTTTTATAATAAGATATTTGTATTTTGACTTTTTACAGAAAACCCCCTTTATTTTACCGATTTTTTTGAAATTTCACCGAAACGATTTTCAAAACGTTACATTGCAGGGCTAGCAAAGCCAGTAGCCAGGATTCGAAGCATGTTGTGGCTTCGGCTTCGGGTGTGTTTGTAGTAGAAAACTGTATGTCAATTAACCCTACTTTCTGGGTATTGGATACCGGATCAGGATCTCACATCTGTAATTCATTACAGGCTTTGAGAAACCGTAGGGTTATCAGGATAGGTGATATGACTCTCAGGGTTGCCAACGGAATGAGCATGGACGCTAAATCCGTAGGGGAATATCATCTTGGACTGACAACTGGGCCGATATTGATTCTGCGTGACTGTTTGTATGTACCTAGTGCGACTTGTAATATCATATCTGTATCCTTACTTTCTAAGGAAGGATATGATTTTACTTTTGTAAGCGATGTGGTCCACATCCACCTAAATCAAGTTCTGATTGGGTCAGGTACATTAGAAAACAGAATATACGTACTGAATCAAGCTCAGGTTTTCAATATCCAGAACACACTTAAAAGAAAGTCTCCGGAATTAAATCAGGCTTTTTTATGATATTGTAGACTGGGTCACATTAATGAGACACGGTTAACAAAGTTACATAAAGAGGGATACCTGAATCCATTCGAGTATCAGTCTTATGCCACTTGTGAATCTTGTCTCATGGGAAAGATGACAAAGACTCCGTTCACTGGACACGGAGAAAGAGCAAGCGAGCTCTTGGGACTCATACACAGTGACGTGTGTGGTCCAATATCTACACTTGCGCGAAGTGGTTATTCATACTTCATTAGTTTTACAGATGATTTCTCTAAGTATGGACATGTCTTCCTGATGAAGCATAAATCCGAGGCCTTTGAGAAATTTCGGGAATACAAGAATGAAGTTGAAAAACAAACAGGCAAAAGTATCAAGACACTGAGATCTGATCGAGGTGGTGAATACTTGAGTGCCGAGTTTCTGGACTACTTAAAAGAGAATGGAATTCTCTCGCAGCTTACTCCTCCATACACACCATAACACAACGGTGTATCGGAAAGACGGAATCGAACTCTATTGGATATGGTTCGTTCCATGATGAGCAAGGCAGAGTTACCGCGATCTTTTTGGGGTTATGCACTAGAAATAGCTGCATATCTTTTGAACCAAGTTCCTACTAAGTCAGTGCCTACCACACCATATCAGATGTGGAGTGGGAAGAAACCCTGTCTTAAAGACTTTAAGACATGGGGATGTCCAGCTTTTGTCAAAAAGCAGTATGCAGACAAGCTCGAGGCACGCTCAGTACAGTGTAAGTTTGTGGGATACCCAAAGAACTCTAAGGAGTATGTTTTCTATTACGCAGAGGAACAAAAGATCTTTGTTTCTCGTCATGCCCGCTTCTTGGAAACTGAGTTTTTAGAAAATCAGATAAGTGGGAGCGCAATAGAACTGGAAGAAATTCCAGAACCATAAGTTATTACTGAAACCTTGGTAGAACCAGAAGGTTCAGGAGAACCGGACATCCCAGCGTCACTCCGCAGGAGTAGTAGGCAGTCTCATCCGCCCGAGAGATACTACGGTTTTCTCATAGACGGAGATAGAGAGGATTGCACCATTGATTATGATGAGCCTACTAGCTTCCAGCAAGCCATTCAGAGCGGTGACTCGGTAAAATGGCTGGATGCAATGCGGACCGAGATGGAGTCCATATACACCAATAAAGTTTGGACTTTGGACTTTGCTCCAGAAGGGGTAAAACCCGTAGGCTGCAAATGGATCTTCAGAAAGAAGATTGGTGTAGATGGGCAGGTTGAAACCTATAAAGCTAGACTTGTTGCAAAGGGTTTCCGTCAAAGACCTGGTTTGGACTATGACGAGATCTTTTCTCCAGTGGCTATGCTCAAATCCATTCGGATCCTTCTTGCCATTGCTGCCTTCTACGATTATGAGATCTGGCAGATGGACGTAAAGACGGCTTTCCTAAATGGAAATTTGGAAGAGTGCGTCTATATGGATCAGCCGAAGGGATTCATTCAGAGTGGGAGCAGCGGTAAAGTGTGCAAGTTGCTCAAGTCCATCTATGGACTGAAGCAGGCATCACAGAGTTGGAACATCTGCTTTGATGATACTGTCATAGAATTTGACTTTATCAAAAACCCAGATGAACCATGCATTTACAGTAAGATTGTAGGGAGAACTGTGGTATTTCTCGTCTTGTACGTGGATGACATTCTCCTAATAGGAAATGATATTCCTATTCTACAGTCAATCAAAGGATTCTTGTCACAGAGGTTCTCCATGAAGGACCTGGGCGATGCCAACTACATTCTGGGGATCCAGATCTATCATGATAGATCTAAGAGGATGTTGGGACTTTCGCAGTCCAGGTACATCGACACCATACTGAAACGATTTAGTATGGAAGATTCAAAGCACGGTAATCTACCGGCTTGTCATGGAATTACCCTCTCCAAAGAGATGTCTCCCAAGACTGATTTGGAAAGGGCTCGCATGTCATCTATACCCTACGCATCTGCGGTAGGCTCTATAATGTATGCGATGTTGTGTACCAGACCAGATGTAGCATACGCATTGAGCGTTGTAAGCCGGTATCAGTCGGACCCAGCGGAGAAACACTGGATAGCAGTAAAGAACATTCTCAAGTACATGAGAAGGACTAAGGAGATGTTCTTGGTGTATGGCGAAAAAGACCTCCAGATCGAGGCCTTTGCTGATTCCAGCTTCCAGAGTGACAAGGATGACTCTAAGTACATGTCGGGTTATGTCTTTACCCTCAATGGAGGGGCGGTTTGCTGGAAGAGCTCCAAGCAGGAAACCATTGCTGACTCAACTATGGAAGCGGAATGCATAGCTGCTTGCGATGCCACAAAGGAAGCTGTTTGGATGAAGAAGTTCCTCACGGAGCTTCAGGTGGTTCCTACCATTATTGATCCAATACCACTGTATTTTGACAACAACGGCGCTATAGCTTTAGCGAAGGAACCCAGGTCCCATCAGAAGTCCAGGCACATTTTGAGGCGGTACCACCTGATCAGGGAGATCGTAGATCGCCGGGAGATCGAGGTGAAGAGAGTAAATTCGAAGAATAACACTGCAGATCCATTCACGAAGGCCATACCCCAGACTCAGTTCGAGCGGCTGATCGAGATGATAGGTCTTCGATACACCAGTATATGGCCTTAGTGCAAGTGGGAGATTGTTAGTGTATATGCCCTAGAGGCCATTACGGCATCATACTAGTTTGCATATTACTTAATGAAAGCTTGGGATATTCACAGTTGTATAGACAATCTTGCTCAAAATGGTAATATGCTACTTGGTTTGTTTCTACTTTAATATGTGCATGTGTTTCTTTTAGCATATCGCTTATACATATTAGTAGAGCCCTTAGGTTCTTTGCTTGATTACCAGCGTTGTGATGGCAGTCACACTTATGGGGGCTGGGTAATCTATAAGCACGTCCTTATACAGGTCCCTAGTCGTAGGATTATCGAGACGGGGCATCGATACTCCGGAGTAGACTAGCGTATGCGCTTCTCATCCCAGCAGGGGAGATGGTCTGTCCCACAGCCATCAGTACGTCGTACTGGAGATAGTATGCGGGTGCTTGTTAGGTTACGAGTACACTGGACAGGACTCGTCAGGAACTGTTGGTTGGTATTATACCTATCGTCAGATAACAGTTCCCAGGTGACAGGAGTACAGCTTAGTCCTTCGACTTGACACTGCTACTTCGCCTCGAGTGTGTTCCCACTATACTTTGATTACTACCCTACCACGGCTCAAAGAAGTCATGCAAACAGGTAGTAGTTGGGTGCAGTCCCGAAGCACTTGGAGGTAGTAGCGGTTAGACAAGATTCGTCTCTCCCGGTATTGGGGGTTGATATCACGCTATGTCAAGGAGAGCCATTACACATAGTCGTCCCTGGCCATGGCATGCGAGATATATTGGTAGGTTATCCAGTGTTATCTCAAGGTGTTCTGAGCTACACTCCGACACGACTTGTACCGCTATTAGGGGACTGACGTTTACCACCCTCGTAGGCCCGACATGCGATATTCTTAGACGAACAGACCGGACTGTACGGAGATTGTCACATTCAGGCTCAGTAGGAGTTCGGATGGGTTCACCTCATCGGTCATCTTATCGGCATCTACCTGGGGACCGTTACGTACAGCTAGTACCACTTGCGGCCTGTGGTTAAACCCACTGCCAGCGTAGTGTCAAGTCTTTAGAGTCCCACACAGAAGGCTATTCGCCTTTGGGCAAAACAGAGTAGAGGTCGCATGGTTTTGCGACAGGGTTCGTTCACATCCGCGCACTTGTGCACATTTGGTGTCCGGGCAGTCATTACTAGCGGGCTTTGGTTTAAGCCAGATCCTAGTATATGTTTTGCGATTGGTTTTATCTCATAGTATTCGTGTTCCTCGGAACACGGATGCGGGTGTGTATGCACAGTTGACAGAGGCAGAGGCAGAGGATTCTCATTAGGGTTGTTGACCGTTGACTTTTTCTAAACCCTAATGAGAATGAGGATTATGATTAATAATATTAATTAAGGATTATTGTGCCATGGTTGAGTTGAACTTTTGACTTTTGTTGACTTGTTCACCGGTTGACCAAAGTGGACTTGTTGACCATCATCATTTGTTTCAAAGATACTTCTTGTTCTTTGCAAAATGCATTTAATGAATGAAATGATAATGGTCATTCATAACTAACCATCACACCTTTTCTTAATTATTATTATTATTATCATAATTCCTAATATGAGAGATCTGGTTGTAAAATTGTATCATTCTCACTTTCTCATTCTCTCTCATCCAATGCTCACCCTCTTCCTCTCTCTCAAAGCTCTCATGTCTCATGTGTTGAGAAGCATGAGCTATTGAGATAAAACCCTCAAAACTCTTCTCTACTCACTCTAGAGTTCTAGGTCTAGCAAGCCAAGCACTTTAGTTGCCTCTCGGTTGAGGTAGGAGCTCAAGATAGAGGCTTTCGGGTGGATCCTTCTTCGACAACAAGGAGACTACGAGGTGGAGCCGTTCCAACCACTCCAAGGAGCAAGAAGAGAAGGAGTTCAAGACCTAGGTATAACCCTCTAACATAGTAGTTAAACTTCTAGTTAGTTTGCTAGGTCTTTGTTTAGCAAAGATCCTCTTTTTAGTCCATCTTACCTTATGTCAAAAAATCGTTTTTTACCGTTTCCGCCTTCCCGTAAGAACCGGGGTAGGCAACGTGGACTTACATCTACTATCGCACAAGATCTGCCAATCTGTACAAGATTGTCTCTGAACTGCGTTCAAATGGAACAAGCTACCTCCGGGCCTACGACTCAAAGTATCAACTACCACATTCGCCTTGCCCGGGTGATAAAGGATTTCACAATCATCATCCTTCACAAGCTCCATCCAACGGCGATGCCTCAAATTCAGATCCTGCTGCTGGAAGATGTACTTCAAGCTCTTATGGTCCGTGAAGATTTGACACGACTCTTCATACAAGTAGTGTCTCTAAATCGTGCAAAGACTACCGCGGCCATCTCAAGATCATGAGTGGGATAGTTCTGCTCGTGCTTCTTCAACTGCCGGAAAGCATAAGCGATAACTCTGTCATGCTGCATCAACACACAACCAAGCCCCACTCGATAAGCATCACAATAAACGACATACCGCCTAATCCTGAAGGCAAAGATGGAACCGGTGCAGTCGTCAAACAAGTCTTCAACTGCTGAAAACTCTGCTGCATGCCTCAGTCCAAAGAAAAGAAACTCTCTTCCGGGTCAGTCCAGTCAGGGGTGCAGCGATACTCAAGAAATCCTTCATGAAACGGCGGTAATAACCGGCTACGCCCAAGAAGCTGCGAACCTCTGTCACTGATACAGGTCTGGTCCAAAACTGTACGGCCTCGATCTTCTTTGGGTCCACTTATATACTATCTCCCGTAACCACATGACCCAAGAATTCAACACTATCAAGCCAGAATGCACACTTCAAGAATTTAGCAAACAGTTGGTGCTCTCTCAATGTCTGGAAAGTAATTCTCAAGTGTTGCGCATGCTCCTCTCGACTACTGGAATAAACCAGAATGTCATCAATAAACACAATAATGAACCGGTCGAGGAACGGCCTGAAAATCTGGTTCATCAAATCCATAAAAGTTGCTGGGGCATTGGTGAGTCCGAACAACATCACCAAAAACTCATAATGCCCGTAGCGTGTATGAAAAGCAGTCCTCGGAACGTCATCATTCCGAACCCACAACTGATGATAACCTGACCTCAATTCAATCGTAGAAAAATGTTCCGCACCCTGGAGCTGATCAAACAAATCGTCAATGCGAGGTAAAGGATGCCTATTCCGTACCGTAACTCGGTTCAATTGACAATAATCAATGCACAGTCTCATACTGCAATCCTTCTTCTTGACGAACAGAACAGGAGCTCCCCAAGACGAAACACTCGGACGAACAAGTCCCCTGTCAAGCAATTCTTGCAACTGATCCTTAAGCTCTTTAAGCTCCGGAGGGCCATCCGATAAGGCGGTATAGAAATAGGCCCCATGCCGGGAATCAAATCGATATAAAACTCGATATCGCGCTCTGGAGGCAATCCAGGTAACTCATCGGGAAATACGTCAGGAAACTCTCTCACAATAGGAGCCTGGTCCAATGGATCTGCTATAGCTCCAGTATTACGAATAAAGGCTAAGAATCCCCGACATCATTTCCTCAAGAGCCAACTAGCGCAAAGAGCTGAAATCAAACTATGAGGGGCGGCACTGCGGTCCCCCTGCACAACAAGAATTAACTCGTCCGGAAAACAAAATCTGACTGCTTTCTCATGGCAGTCCACAGACGCATAGCAAGTAGCTAACCAGTCCATGCCAAGGAGAATGTCAAGTCCAACATATCAAGAAGGATCAAATTGACGGACGAATCTTTATCTCCAAAACGAACGGCACACGATCGAAACACATGTCGCGTAACAAAAGACTCACCAACGGGAGTAATCATGACAAGTGGCTGATCTAGCAAAGAATTCTCGGCCCAACCTCGGTACGAAGTGTGTGGAAACATACGAGTGTATAAATCCTGGGTCGAACAATATGCGCGCATCAAAAGAACACACTGGAAGAGTACCTGTCACTACTGCATTCGACGCCTGCGCAATCTGAGGAGTCAACGCAAAAACTCGGGCCTGTCCTTTACCGGCAACCGGCTGTCCTCCGCCTCTGCCACCTCGTCCTCTCTGAAAAATACTGCTACGACCATGGCCTCTCTGAGCATAGGTCTGGCGTGAAGAAACAACGGACATAAGAGGCAATGCTCTCTGAGGTGGTGAAGTAACATGTCACGACCCGAATTTTAGTTCGTGACCGGCACTTAAATCACTCAACGTCTAAAGGCGTAACGTAAAATAAGTAAGCCGAAGCTTAGAAATTTAAACCTTTTAAAGAAAATAAAAGAGGTGAAGTTTTGAAATAAAGGTATGATAAAATCAAATGTTTTCTTAAATACATAGATAATGAAACATGAAAATGCAAGTGGATTTTACTAGTTGAAAAACATATTTCATCTTTTAAAAAATTTGGGCAGCACCTCCCTTGTATATTTTGATCCAAAACCACATATACATGATAATATAAAAGGCATCCCCAAGCGGGAGCTAGCTCTTCGCCAATCGGCGGAATCACAACCACGCAAGTCAGAAATATAAGTATACGACGCTCAACGGCGAAGATCAACACAAAGGATAATGAATAAAGAAGCAAGACATCAAATCCCCCCAATAGCGAACATATAAACCGTCGCTCTAAGTCTCGCAACCACAAGTCTTGCTAAATCTTACTACTTATACAAATACTAGTTTTTGATTGATGGAGTTGACTAAATATAACAGAAATAATAAATACAAGAGTGGCACGATCCAATATGTTCCACCTACCAAAGTAAATCACCCGAATGCAAGCTGTATGCCAGTGATGCCGCTACTGATCCATGCGGTCAACCTACAAGAACTATGACACAACGGAGGTGAGTTGCTAACTCGTGAGTAGAAAACATCATCAGGCAACGATTCTTAGGTCAACTATATCATAAAGGTAATACTATGATATCTAGGGTGACCGTATCTGCATATATGCTAACAATATAATCAATGCCTGTAAGCATGTAGATAACATCTACGTGTCCATCAATGACACAACAATATCATGCATGTAAATATCATGAAAGCATATGCATGTAAATATGAGGATATCAACCAACGTGTGTCCATCAACGACACATCAAAATCATGGAACCTGAGTGTCCAACATCGACACTCGAAACATCATGAAACCCGTGTCCAGCATCGACACGTAAATCCTCATATCTCGGGCTCCGTCAATGCAGATCGGCCCATAACATCTCACGACTCCGGTCAGTATCCTCCGGATAACCGCCGAGTCCAAATACTATCACCGGTAGGTAGTGCTCCTCTGCCAGGCTCACCTCCTAACTATACGAGTCTTCTTGCCCCGGGGTACCTCACCGGGTCCACCATATACCCGCAGACGGTGCCTACCACTCCTCGAATCGGGTATCACAAACCAATCTCAGAACCGAGAAAACTCATGGTGGACGCCTCGAAATATCATATCAAAAGAAACCGGGTTTTTAAACAATACATAATTTCCTTTGAAATTTAACCATGGTTCTCAAATTCAGAATCTCATGAAAACAGCATCTCAATGCGTATAATCATAAAGCATGATGTATGCAAACATAGAACAGAAATGAGAGCATATCAAGTATATCCTGAGACATAGTATAGCGATGTAAGCATAGCAATATATCATGCAACATAGCCTAATGATGTGAGCATAGAAATATATCATGCAACATAGCATAATGATGTGACAATTCTACTGTGTAAGTGACATAGCAATTATCGATGATGAGAGTGTGTGAGCCGGCAATCTGTGTAAGTGTAACATACGCATCATCGATAATTATGTAGGTGTACTAGCACAGGTATATGTAATGCAATGAGAATGTCCTGAACGTAGCAGAAAGTAAATCGTGAGCGCAATGCTATAAGGTATATGTATCTACAACATATCCGAGTCGGTGAATCTATCAATCGGTATCCAGCCTCATAACATCACGTATGATATAACCCATCGTACAGCATCCTCTAGTCAAGGGTATGGATCAATCATCAGATAAAACTCATCACGTACGGTAATCCATCGTACGGCGGCATTTAACAATTAGGGATTCTATCAACTTATATGACAATGAGGGTACGGACCTAACGTCTCGTATGGCATATCACTCATTATTCACATCATTATACACACACACACACCCTATCTCTCAGGTCACATCCGTAACAATCTCATATCATGGGACCGACAAAGGTATCAATATTCTCATATCGCCTTGCATCCGTATAACGACATATCAAACCAAGTCATCGCATTTCATCGTATACTCTTTTCATCACATCAATATCTCACATCAAGTGATCTTATATATGTATGTATATATATATATATATATATATATATATATATATATCTTATTTTACCGATCTCATAACACATCTATCTCAATCTTATCATATTCATCGATCTCGTGTCATATCCTTATACATCTTGTTTCATATCTTATATCAATCATATCCGCTCGTATTATCTTATCTCATCGCCTACTAACTCTTTTAACCATATCCATAAGTTCCTCACACGGTTTCCCCAACCATATTCTATAAATATTGGTTTCCATTTATAATTTGCGGGGGTGCTATACGCCATCCACCCGACTTTCCCCGTAGATATAAATCTACTCACCTGCAGAACTTCTTGTTCAGTCGTAGTCGATATGCTTCTTCGTCTCGGAATCCTCGCGAACGTACCTACAATCAATATACAATCATAATGCTTATTAAAATTAAATCCCGAAATCCGATACGGCACACGAATCGCCTATAGGTTAGAACCTATAGCCTACGCATGTAAAACAACCAAACAACCCTCGTCATTGACGTAAAAACATCCAACTACCAAATACAATATCAAATCCCAAAACCACGAATTCAAATATTGGGAAAACATGGCCAAAGCACTCACAACGGTTCCCAGATTTTGTCCCGGGTCAAATGGGACTAAACAAGCAAGTACAGAGGATAGGTTACAGGTATTAAAAGCTACACCCAAAAACTCAACACCAGAAGCCAACATAAATCCGGCGACATCACCATATTACCCGAGCTCGCCGGCCAGAACAGGGGGAAAAGGGCTCGTATTTTGGTGGTGGGTTTCTAGTGGTTAATCTAGGTCAGTGATATTGCTTGTTTTCCTCATAAACATCCCAGGTTGCTCCAGATACCCTGTAGGCTATAAAATACCACGAAACCGACAAGGAACAAATTCTAAGTTCATATTTTGGTTCTAATCTTGGGTCTTGGCCAGTAAAAGACATCTCTCAGGTCTTAAAACACTTACTACTCATCACAAGTCCACACAATCACCCAAACCCTCTCTTGGAATTTCCAAACATCACTAATCTAAATCTATTAAACTCTAAACTACTATAGGGTGCTAGGAAACTCAAAAACTAAACTAGAAGTATAAGAATCACCTCATTTGGCAACTCGAAAATTTCCTTGAGTTGCTCAAAGTTATCAAAATCCAACTTTGAAGCATCCATTGGGTTTGTAGAGGTGTTGTGCATATTTTTAATGAAGGAAGTATAGGGTTTTAGTGAAGGAATTAAGATGATACATGAAGGTGAAGGTGGAGGAAGCAAGAAAATGAAGGAGATGAAGAAACAAAGGGGAAGGGAATGAAGGAGGTAGCCCCCCCTCTCTTTCTTATTCTCACCCTCTCACAAGCTCATGTCTTGACTTTTGTCCCCTCTCTCTTTCCAATAATACACACTTTCTTCTCATTTTCTTTTCTCACAATAATACACATAATACCAATAAAACAACATAAATGAAACAACATGCAACAAAATGCAACATGTCATGGTGCACTAAGCATGATTAATTAAAAAGACGGATTTGGCCTAGTCGCGATCAGTAGTGCACTAATCAATTTTTTTATTTAAACTGCAGATAATTAATTATAAAAATTCCAAATCCAAAAATATATTTTTAAATGAATCATTTTAATCTCCAATCATTTCACAAATATTGGTATATATTTATAACATTTTACGAAAACCCCAAATTCGCAAATCGGGAAGTTTTCGCGAAATATATTATTTTAATATTAAATTCCAAAAATAATATTTTATATTTTCTGAAATGTTACATAACATGTGGAACTGCTGTCTCGCCCTGGCGTCCCTCAGTACAATCTCTGATGTGATGATACTGACTCCCACACTAGAAACATCCAGACGACGGCTGCTGACTCTGTGGGTAAGAGCCATATAACTGGCCCATAAAAAATCCACCATGTCCTCTGCAAACCCGCCTAAGAGCTGATACATCAGTACGAATCCGCTTTGGTCCCTGAACAACCTCAGGTAGAGCAACATCCGATCTCTGTGCTCGACTGATCTCTATCAAGGATCCGATCATCTGACATAAGTCCCTAATACTGGCCTCTAGCCTAGCAATACGATCTAGTGAAGATGGATCAATCTTCTCCTGAAGAACAGACGTACCACCCTAGTCAGTCCTTGTCTCAGATGATCCTGCCTTGACCTCGGCTCTAGCGGTAGCTCTCTGTGCCCTCATAGTCCTTGGCGGCATAGTGGCTGGAATAAGAAAACAGAATTCGATAAGAACATAGAAATCGAATCATAAGGATATATGGAATCAAGAAAGGAATTACAAGAAAATATGTCCTAAGGTCATTTAGGCGAAGTACCGTGTCATAAGTATGCCGCAGAACATACACACGCTACGTCATTCTGATTAAGCTACCTACTCCATCATACCAAGGGTCATTCAAAACTCCGAAAAGTAAAACCTAGCGCTCAGATACCAACTTTGTCATGACCCAAATTAGGAACGCGACCGGCACTTAAATCACGCGAGGCATAACGCAATTCAAGTAAGCCGAAAACTAAGAAATCTAAACCAAGAAAAGAAGTAAAGTGATAAAACATTTGAAATCTAAAGTTAAAACCTCAAAACTTAAATTCATTTTCTTAAAAATTTCGGCAGCATCTCCTTTATAAAAACAAGCCCCAAACAGGTACAAACATAGAATATATATAAAGCGTCCCCAAACGGGAGAAACTCACACCTAAAGGTGGAACACAACAACAAAAAGTATATATACGACGCCGTAGCGAAAGAATAAACAAATAAGAAGTGAAAACAGCATAAAAAAGGTAAAACAACATCACAACATAAATAAAGGCCGGCCCACACAAGTACGACACCCAGAAGCACAAATAATACAATATCGATCCTCACAATCTCGTCTCTAAGTCAAATACATATAAATAGTAGATGGAGAGTGTTACCCCCAATCAGAGAAAAGCACTGTTTTGAAATTCAAAATTCAAAAATTGAAGCAACGCTTCAGAACCAGCGCTAGGCGCGCTGCGCGCCACGTGTTAAACACGGGTGCGCTAGCGCCAGGTGCGCTGCGCCCTAGGCAGCGCATCACGAGTGCGCTAACGCTAGGCATGCTACACGCCACGTGTCAAACACGGGTGCGCTAGCGCAGGATGCGCTGCGCTCTGAGCAGCGCACCACGTGTCAAACGTAGGTGCGCTAGCGCGGGATGCGCTGCTCTCTGAGCAGCCCACCACGTGCAAAGCACGTGTGCGCCAACGCTGGAGTTAAAAATTCCCCACCGTTAGATCAAAAGATCTAATAATAATGATAAATCATTAATTAATCAGAATTAAATTCTGTTATGGAAAGATTATCTCGATCTTGTTAAAAAACGTGAAGATTGCCTTCTGTAAAACAGAAGCCCTAGGATCAAAAATCCAACGGTGGGGAAACATCCCCAAATCAATCAGAGAAAAATCTCTTTAACTGATTTAACAAATCAATTTGCCCTATATAAAGGCCCCAAAACTTCAAGTCTAAGATAGAGAAAACTCTCTGCAAACTTTGAGAAAAAACTCAAAGAGAAAGAAAAGCAAGCTTTAGCAAAAGAAGATCACTTCTTCAAGGTAAAGAACATGATTCTTGAACACAGAGATGAAATCATCTCATAAAAGAAGAACTATCTTCTAAAAAAGATCATAGATTTACAAAAAAAAACAAGGTCTTTGTAAAAAAAAGAGATCAGAGATCTTATTATAAAAACTAAAAAGAAGTATTCACTTCATTCACAGATCCTTGATCTATAAAGGCAGTGCCCTTTTTTTATAAATAAGAACTTTTTGTTCTTGAACCTTAAGGCAAGGCCTCCTTTAAAAGAAGAACATAAATTTGTTCTCTGATCATAAATTTGATCAGATGCGCTTTACGCAACTGAAAAGTGCCTTGCACTCATGAACTGCGCTTTTGCGCTCAGTGGACCGGTGCTCAGCACCAAAACATGCCACGTATCAAACACAGACACAGCTTGCGCTTTGCGCTTCTGAAACAGAGCACTATGCTCATGGGCTGGCGCTCAGCGCCAAGCGCACCACGTGTCACTCACTGGTGCGCCATTAAATCAACGCAAAGAGCTCATAAATTGAAAGCGCAATGCGCTAATAAACTAGCGCTTAGCGTTAAGGGCGACACGTGTCATCTTCATGTGCGCTACCCGACGAAAGCGCAGTGCGCTCTTTGATTGGCATAAAGCGCCTGGTACGCCACGTGGCGCATTGTCAGAACATACATTGTTCTGATGAATGTTATGCATTCAATACAAGACAAAAGATGTCAGAACCCAATACTTAGCATTATTAAAAGGGCCGAGCCCAAATAAAGGCTCAATAGTCAGAACAATAAAATGTTAAACATTTTAATTGGACTTAGCCCAATTCTAGCCATAAGTCCTCAACTTATATTTAACCGAGCCCATCTGCTCTTTCAACCAACTCGCATCGGTTCAAGGGTAAATCTCTTTACTCCTCTGATATCTGTCGTTGTAATCCTTCAACGTCATCAGAGAGGTGACAGGTCCCGATAACCACACATTTCTATGGACTGTAGGGTCCTTAAACTCATGGACTACGATGTCCTTAAACTTCATGGACTACGATGTCCTTAAACTTCATAGACTACGATGTTTTTAAACTACGGACTACGATCTCCTTAAACTTCATGGACTACGATGTCCTTACACTTCATAGACTACGATGTCTTTAAACTAGACTGTGGGGTCCCTTTAAACCCACGGACTATGATGTCCTTAACCTGGACCGAGACGTCCTTAAACTACCGATGGACCGTAATGTCCTTAAACTAATCGACCGCAATGTCCCTAAACTAAACAAGAAAGCCCGTTCTCTCGTAGGATCTAAACGATCCTGTTAAGTTGATCTTAGTATAGAAATTAGACTAACGTATCCTTAACAAACGTTTAAGTTGATCTTAGTCTCAAATGAGACTAACGTGTAGCAGCAGCAGCAGCAGCAGCAAGCAGTGGCAGCAGCAATATCTAGTTGCTTAACTTATGTAGGATTAGCTTCGGTTTGTGTAAAAAAGTGAGATTTTGTGCTTGTAATGGTGATTTGTGTAGACTTTTGGTTAAGTGCTGTTAGTGTTGGTTAACCTAGCCTAATTAGGCGTTGTTAGGACAACTTAAACCTAGTTAAATCCCAGATTACACCAAAATACCATAGGGTTTCAAATTGTGCAGAATTTAGCATGTTAAGGTGAAATTTTGGCTCTCTGTGATCTGCTATAGGCCCGAGCACTTCAGGTTAAAATTGAGAAAACTGGAGCACACTAGATAGACCCTGACCACACCACCAGAGCACGAACCCCTAACCCCCTACCCAGGCCGCAAGTTTAATCTTTCTGGCCGCAATTTGCGGCCAAATGAGCGAGTTTTGGGGTGTAGTTTGCATGGGTAGGAGTCTGCTACATTTTTAGGGCCAGTGGTATGTATAATTTTGTAAGTTGTTAACCTGGGTAGAATCTGAGACGATATATCGTATTTCAGGAATTTTTAGTTTGCGCGATACGCGCGATACGCGAGTGGGTTCTATGATTCAGCGTATCGCGGCGTGTCGGGATGAGTTTTAGGCGCGTACACACGTTTAGCGTATCGTACACACGCTCGTTTAGTTCGCGACGCAAGCGTATCGTTTGGCTTAGATATCGCATCTTGCGAGGTGGTTGCTTATATATGGATTCTTGTGTAAATTCCAGGTTCGCAGGCGAGTACGTCGGACGAAGCTAAGAAAGGGAAGCAGGTGGTCGGCTACGAGTAGCGCATGACCAGGTGAGTAGATTTAACATCTACGGGGAAATCCCCGTATGGCGTTAAGCGTCAGGGCGTAATAGGATATTTAGTCGTGTGTGTTCATATAGATATACTAGTAGCATACTCTCTTGTTACATATAGAAAACGGAAGTATAGAACACTGCACTGTCACTAACGGTTCAAGTTGCACGAGCACGATGTATATGCTACACTCACACCGTTAGTGATTGCCATGACACTCACATTATAGGATTGTTATAAATCATATATCATATTGATTCCGCTTTATTGATGTTTGTCATGATTTGCCGCATATTAGCATATGTTATATTCATACTTAGGCACATATACATCACATATCCATACTTGTGCCATATACATCACATATCCATACTTGTGCTATATACATCATATATTCATACTTGGGCACATATACATCACATATCCATACTTGTGCCATATACATCAAATATCCATGCTTGTGCCATATACATCACATATCCATACTTGTGCCATATACATCATATATTCATACTTGGGCACATATACATGCACACTATTTACTCATACCAGTGCACACATATACTGATATCTTCATACCTGCGCACATGAACACTATATACTCATACCGGTGCACACATATATTGATATCTTCATACTTGCATAGATTTACGCATTGAGATATGTTGTTTCCATGTTATTTCTGGATTTGGGAACCGTGGATATTTCAAAAGAGAATAGGTAATTATTTAAAAACCCGGTTTCTCTTGATATGATATTTCAGTGCGTCCGCCATGTGTTTTCTCTGTGCTAGAGTGACATATGAAACCCGATTCGAGGAGCGGACGAGGCCGATTACGGGTACATGGTGGACCCGGTATTGTACCCCAGGGCAAGAACGGATCTGTCGTGCAGTAGACGATGAGCCTGGCAGTGGGACCACTACCTACCGGTGATTGGTTGGACCTGGCGGTTATCCGGAAGATACTGACCAGAGTCGATAGATGGATGCGGGATGACCCGTACTGCCGGGGCCGAGGGCCGATACCGCAGACGGAGCCCGTGGGCTGACCCGGACTGGCGGATGCCCGATATATGAGGATTTGCGTGTCGATACTAGACACGAGTATTTCTTGATATTTTGAGTGCCGATGTTGGGCACTCATGATTTTATGAGATTTATAGGATTTGAGGACTGAAGAGCATGACGGCGCCTGAGTAGTATTGGGATTTGGGTGCATTCATGGGTACCGATTATATTTTCCACGATGACATTCCGTGTAGATGTTATATTTCCCATGCTTAGTATTTAGTATTTGATATCTCATCCTGTATCTATTGTACCTGATATAGTACACATGCTTGCACGATCATTGCATACGCTGCTCATTCTTCATAGGGTTGTTAGATTGCATTGCCATACCTGATTATCACATATCTTGCTCATCATATGGATAGGTTATTAGACCGCACTTGTTGCATGATTTTGAGCATCCAGTTCATCATATAGATGTTATCTGTTGGCATAGGTTAGAGTATCGCAGCATGTGCATACTCGCGATTACCTTTATATATTATCTACTACTCACGAGTTGGCAACTCACCCCCGTTGTGCCACAGTGTTTGCAGGTTGCCCTTCGGAGTAGTCGTGGCATGCTGCTTTCTTGCATCTTTTGACACAGATACCCCTACAGTTGGCGTACTAGCTTTTTTGCTGATAAGTGGGTTTTGTGTAGTATCTGTTTATCTTTCAGTTATGTACATTGTTGTATCTAGTACTCTCCATCTACCACTTATGTATTGACTTAGAGATCAGTTGTGAGGATGATATATATTATTTTGTACTCTGGTGTCGAGCTCATTGTGAGCCGACTTTATTTATGCAGCTCTATCTTTCATGCTATTTGTTTTCCCCTTATTGCCCTTTTCTTCGCTACGGCGTCGTATACTGTTATCTTACTGATTGTCTACTTAAGGTTTCTTAAATTTTTAGTGAATGGTTCTATTAAATGCTTAAAACACTCTATAGTTTTACTGGTTTGATTTCTGGGTTTTCGGCATACTTAGTCGCGTTGCGCCTGTAGACGTTATGTGGTTAAGTGCCGGTCACGGGCCAAACTTTGGGTCATGACAAAGTTGGTATCAGAGCGTAGGTTTTACCTTCGGAGTATAGGATGACCCTGGTATGATGGAGTAGGTAGCTGCGGCAGAGTGGCGTAGCTTGCGTATGTTCCGCAGCATACTCACGACACGGTACTCCGCCTAAGTGACCTTAGGACTTATTGATTGAAATTCCTTCATGATTGTATACATCCTTGTGGTTCGATTTTCGTATCCTCATCGAATCTTAATTTCTTTCAGCCATTATGCCGCCAAGGACTACGAGGGCCCAAAGAGCGGCCGCGGGAGCCGAGATTCGAGTTGATTCGTCGGAGACGAGGACTGATCCGGGTAGTACACCTGTTGTACCAGAGCAGATTGTTCCTCCTACGACAGACTAGATCGCTAGACTGGTGGCAGAGATACAGGGCGTACGCCAGACAATGAGCTCATTGGTGGAGGTCGTTCGAGCGTAGCGACAGATGGTTGTCACCCCTGTTACCCAGTTGTTCCTTGCGATCATCATGCAGTATTCCATCACCTACATAGCACCGGTAGAGGCAGCCCCAGTTTATGAGACACGTCTTCCAGAGACCATGAGAGTTCCAGAACAGTTGAGGAATCGTACTGGTGTACCAGCCCAGAGCAGAGGCTTAGGACAAGGACAGTCGTCTGGTTCTCATCCCAAGGAAGGACAGCAGTCGGCGCGTTGATGTTTACGATGCGGAAGCCTTCAACACTTCATCAGGCAGTGTTCCTTAACACGACGTCAGGGTCGTATTCTGAGACGTCATGGACGCGGAAGGTTCGCGCAGAGGGGTCAGGCTAGTAGAGGAGGAGTTCGGTCAGTCACAGATGAAAGGCAGGCCCAAGTTTTTGCTTCGACTCATCAGGATGCTCAGGCGTCAATGATGTGGTTTCAGATACTCTTTCAGTATGTCCTTTTATTGCACACGTATTATTTAATCCGGATCCACGCACTCGTATGTTTCCATACATCGTGCCGAGTTAGGACGAGAGTCGTGCTAGGTAGATCAGCCGTTTGTTGTGTTAACTTCTGTCAGCAATTCTTTTGTGGCGCGACACGTAATTCGGTTATGTTCCAATCGGATAGGAGATAGAGATTCGTCTATTATTTTGATCCTCCTAGAGATGTTGGATTTGGTGTTCTCCTGTGCACGGACTGGTTAGCTACGTACTAGGCGTTGTGGACTACCGTAAGGAAACAATTAGGTTTTGTTTTCCCCGGCGAGTCAGTTCTTGTTGTGCAGGTGTATAGTTGTGCCTCCTCTCACAGCTCGAATTAGCCTTTTCGCTAGTTGACTTTTGAGGAGATGTCGTGGATTCTTGGCGTTCATTCATGATACCATAGCCACAGTTGGGTTGTTGGGCCGGTTTTCTTTCGTGCGAGAGTTTTCCGACGTTGTTCCAGACGAGCCGGCGAAGCCTAAGGAGCTTAAGGATCTGCTGCAGAGTTGTTGTTGGGGGAGTTTTGTGCATCTGAGTGTTTCGCATTAGGAAGCTCCCATTTCCGTTCGTCAAGGAGAACGGCGACAGATTGAGGTTGTGTATTGATGGATCGTCAATTGAACCGGCTTACGGTGCGGATAGGTATCCTGTACCTCACATTGACGATTTCTTCGATCAGCATCAGAGTGCGAGACATTGTCTAAGTTTGTTTGGGATCAGGTCATCATTGTTGCGGCTTCGGAGTGATGACATTCCGAAGACTGCCTTGTGCGTGCTACGGGCTTTGTGTGTTTTGGGTGTGTCACTGGACTCACCAATGCTCTTGCAGCAATCGTAGGTGTGATGAACCGGATTTCTTCGGGCCGTTCCTCGACTAGTTATTGTTGCGTTATTTACGACATCCTGGTCTAGTTAAGGTGTCTTGAGGGATAGGGTAGCACTTGAGGATCTGTTTTACAGATACTGGGAGAGCCCCAGCGGTTTGCTAGATTCTCGGAGTATTCCTTCAGGCTTGTTTGTGTTGACTCCTAGGTCTTGTAGTTACGGAGACGATTTTGTATGGTTCCGAGGAAGGTCGTGGCCGTACAGTTTAGGCCCAAACTTGTGAGCAGGACGGAGGTCCGCAGATTTGTGGGCTTAGCGGGTTTTTACCGCCGTTTCATGAAGGACTGCTTGTATAATGCTGCATCGTTGACTAAATTGACTGGAATGGAGGTTTCTTTTCTTTGGACTGAGGCTGGTGTGCAGAGTTTCGGCAGTTGAAGATTCGGTTAACAACTGCATCAGTTCCTTCTTTGCTTTTTGGTTCGGGCGACTTTGTAGTTTAACTGTGATGTTTCGTGAGTAGGGCTCGAATGTGTACTGAGGTGACACAATGGAGTTATCGCTTTTGCTTCCCTACATTTGGAGGAAGTACGAGAAGGATATCCCACTCATGATCTGGAGATGGCCGCGGTGGTTTTGCGTTGGAGATTGGAGACACTACTTGTTCGAGAGTCGTGTCAGATTTTTCACGGACCACCAGAGCTTAATGTAAATCTTCCTGCGGCGGATTTTGATTGTTGTGATAGTCCTCCGCAGATTTACAATTCTTGTGCGATCGTGGAGTACAGCTTAAGTTCGTCTCTACTGAGGAGACAGCTTGCTCATGTCCGCGCCCGACCACTCTTCTTTAATCGCTTTCGCGAGACACTGCCCGCCGATGCTCGTTCGTCAGAGATACTTGAACCAATTCGGCTGGGTAATGATTTGGAATCCTTGATTTGCGACAAGGGTGTGCTAGGTTTAGGGGCACGCTTGTGTACCTGATATTATGGGATAGAGACGTGGAATCCTAGGGCAGGCACATCGGTAAACTCTCTGTACTCATTCAAGCCCCCCAACTTTTAACGTGACTTGTGAGATAGTTACGGGTGGGCAGGGATGGAAAGAGAAGTCTCAGGATTTGTTTCAAGGTGTCTGTCTTGTTGTGTGCTTGGGTTGAGCAACTGAGACCGGCGGGAGAGTTGCAACCTTTAACCGTTCCGAAGAAGGAACGAGAGCAGGTCTCCCCGAATTTCGTTATGGTGTCTACCCAGGTTTAGTCAGGATGTAACTCCATTCGTATGCTTGTTGTCCGGTTATACTCAGGTTGCTCAGTTGTTCTTTGCTAAGTTTGTGCGTACATAGTAATTGTTGTCGGCTGTTGGGGATCGTCATTCGCCATCGTTAGGGTTCTCCTTCGATAGCAGTTATCAGGAGACACTCCAATTGGCAACCTTTAGGTTTAGGGGTTAGGTCGTGTCGATCACCAGTCTGTTTTTCTAACTCCGTGTTGTAGGATTTTTGGATCTCAGCTGGTCTAGAGACTTCGGAGATAAACCAGTTGTTTTAGGTCAGGATGAGAATTGTCCATTTCGGACAGAGGTCATATGCTGACCAAGATGGTCGCATATTCAAGTTCGCAATGGCAGATCATGTATTCCTACGGATTTTTCCAATAAATGACATGTTGAGTTTTAGGAAGCTTATTCCAGGATAGTAAGTCTTTTTAGGATCCTTAAGGCGAGTTAGTTTCGTTGCCTTTAATTCGGCACTTTCACCCAGATTATTAAGTATTCACCCCGTATTTTCGTGTCGATACTTTGCAATTACCTTCATGACCTTTCTCACTTGATTCAGCACCAGACCATTTAGTTCGAGCGTGATCTTTCGTTCACCAAGCAGCCAGTCGTAATGTTGTACCGGCAGGTGAAGAAACTTCGATCGAAGGTCTTGCCATCAGTAAAGGTGTTTTGGCGTAACCCAAATGGTGAAGAGATCACTTGGGAGGCCGAGGGAGAGATGCGGAAGAAGTTCCCTCATCTCTCTGAAAGTATGCGTAGCTTTGTATTTTTAAATTCGGAGACGAATTTCTTTAAGGGGGGAAGATTGTAACACCTTAGGTTGTGTTTAGGGGTTAATTATATTTTAATATATAGTTTTAATAAAAAGTTTACCAAATTGAGTTCCAAATATTTTATCATATTTAATGAGTATTTTATTAGAATTTTTCTAGGCACACACACACTTGTGCATGTAAACTAGGGTTAAGAGATGGGGTTAAACCATGATTAACAACCATGGTGGACTAACCATTTCCTTAAGCCATTTTAAGTTTTGTATTAAGTTATTTTGGGTTTTAATTATGGTTGTTGTTTTCTTTTTTTTTAAGGAAATGATTTTCTTTGTTGACTTGGTGAGAGAGAGGGAGTATGGGCAACATGGCATGAGCCATGCTCATTAAATGAAGAGAGAGGGAGAGAAGGGGGTGTTTGACGAACCTAACTCTCATCTCTCACTCTCACTTCTCACTTCTCTCACTCCCAACACACACACACACCCTCACAGCAGCAGCAGCAGCCCCAGCACCATGAGAAGCAGCAGCAGGTAGCAGCAGCAGGCAGCAGCAGCAGCAGCAGCTGCAAGCAGTAAAACCAGCAACAGCAAGCAGTAGCAGCAGCAACATCTAGTTGCTTAACTTATGTAGGATTAGCTTCGGTTTGTGTAAAAAAGTGAGATTTTGTGCTAGTAATGGTGATTTGTGTAGACTTTAAGTTAAGTGCTGTTAGTGTTGGTTAACCTAGCCTAATTAGGCGTTGTTAGGACCACTTAAACCTAGTTAAATCCCAGATTACACCAAAATACCATAGGGTTTTAAATTGTGCAGAATTTAACATGTTAAGGTGAAATTTTGGCTCTCTGTGATCTGCTATAGGCCCGAGCACTTCAGGTCAAAATTGAGGAAACTGGAGCACACTAGATAGACCCTGACCACACCACCGGAGCACGAACCCCTAACCCCCTATCCAGGCCGCCGGTTTAATCTTTCTGGCCGCAATTTGCGACCAGATGAGCGAGTTTTGGGGTGTAGTTTGCATGGGTAGGAGTCTGCTACATTTTTAGGGCCAGTGGTATGTATAATTTTGTAAGTTGTTAACCTAGGTAGAATCTGGGACGATATATCGTATTTTAGGAATTTTTAGTTTGCGCGATACGCGAGTGGGTTCTGTGATTCAGCGTATCGCGGCGTGTCGGGATAAGTTTTAGGCGCGTACACACGTTTTAGCGTATCGTACACATGCTCGTTTAGTTCGCGACGCGAGCGTATCGTTTGGCTTAGATATCGCGTCTTGCGAGGTGGTTGCTTATATATGGATTCTTGTGTAAATTCCAGGTTCGCAGGCGGGTACGTCGGACGAAGCTAAGAAAGGAAAGCAGGTGGTCGACTACGAGTAGCGCATGACCAGGTGAGTAGATTTAACATCTACGGGGAAATCTCCCGTATGGCGTTAAGCGTCAGGGCGTAATAGGATATTTAGTCGTATGTGTTCATATAGATGTACTAGTAGCATACTCTCTTGTTACATATAGAAACGG
The DNA here is from genome assembly GCA_030015575.1 of Agapanthus africanus. Lineage (NCBI taxonomy): Eukaryota > Viridiplantae > Streptophyta > Magnoliopsida > Asparagales > Amaryllidaceae > Agapanthus > Agapanthus africanus. The sequence goes on along the minus strand of CM057350.1, from coordinate 459,331,639 downwards.
TAGTATAGAACACTGCACTGTCACTAACGGTTCAAGTTGCACGAGCACGATGTATATGCTACACTCACACGGTTAGTGATTGCCATGACACTCACATTATAGGATTGCTATAAATCATATATCATATTGATTCCGCTTTATTGATGTTTGTCGTGATTTGCCGCATATTAGCATATGTTATATTCATACTTGTGCCCATATACATCACATATCCATACTTGTGCCATATACATCACATATCCATACTTGTGCCATATACATCATATATTCATACTTAGGCACATATACATCACATATCCATACTTGTGCCATATACATCACATATCCATGCTTGTGCCATATACATCACATATCCATACTTGTGCCATATACATCATATATTCATACTTGGGCACATATACATGCACACTATTTACTCATACCAGTGCACACATATACTGATATCTTCATATCTGCGCACATGAACACTATATACTCATACTAGTGCACACATATATTGATATCTTCATACTTGCATAGATTTACGCATTGAGATATGTTGTTTCCATGTTATTTCTGGATTTGGGAACCGTGGATATTTCAAAAGAGAATAGGTAATTATTTAAAAACCCGGTTTCCCTTGATATGATATTTCAGTGCGTCCACCATGTGTTTTCTCGGTGCTAGAGTGACATATGAAACCCGATTCGAAGAGCGGACGAGGCCGATTACGGGTACATGGTGGACCCGGTATGGTACCCCTGGGCGAGAACGGATCTGTCGTGCAGTAGACGATGAGCCTAGCAGTGGGACCACTACCTACCGGTGATTGGTTGGACCTGGCGGTTATCCGGAGGATACTGACCAGAGTCGATAGATGGATGCGGGATGCCCGTACTGTCGGGCCCGAGGGCCGATACCGTAGACGGAGCCCGTGGGCTGACCCAGACTGACGGATGCCCGATATATGAGGATTTGCGTGTCGATGCTAGACACGAGTATTTCTTGATATTTTGAGTGCCGATATTGGGCACTCACGATTTTATGAGATTTACAGGATTTGAGGACTGAAGAGGATGACGGCGCCTGAGTAGTATTGAGATTTGGGTGCATTGATGGGTACCGATTATGTTTTCCAAGATGACATTCCGTGTAGATGTTATATTTCCCATACTCAGTATTTAGTATTTGATATCTCATCCTGTATCTATTGTACCTGATATAGTACACATGCTTGCACGATCATTGCATACCCTGCTCATTCTTCATAGGGTTGTTAGATTGCATTGCCATACCTAATTATCATATATCTTGCTCATCATATGGAGAGGTTATTAGACTGCACTTGTTGCATGATTTTGAGCATCCAGTTCATCATATATATATTATCTGTTGGCATAGGTTAGAGTATCGCAGCACGTGCATACTCACGATTACCTTTATATGTTATCTACTAGTCACGAGTTGGCAACTCACCCCGTTGTGCCACAGTGTTTGCAGGTTGCCCTTCGGAGTAGTCGCGGCAGGATGCTTTCTTGCATCTTTTGACACAGATACCCCTACAGTTGGCGTACTAGCTCTTTTGCTGATAGGTGGGTTTTGTGTAGTATCTGTTTATCTTTCAGTTATGTACATTGTTGTATCTAGTACTCTCCGTCTACCACTTATGTATTGACTTAGAGACCAGTTGTGATGACGATATATATTATTTTGTACTCTGGTGTCGAGCTCGTTGTGAGCCGACTTTATTTATGCAGCTCTATCTTTCATGCTATTTGTTTTCCCCTTATTGCCCTTTTCTTCGCTACGGCGTCGTATATTGTTATCTTAGTGATTGTCTACTTAAGGTTTCTTAACTTTTTAGTGAATGGTTCTATTAAATGCTTAAAACACTCTATACTTTTACTGGTTTGATTTCTGGGTTTTCGGCTTACTTAGTCGCGTTACACCTGTAAACGTCACATGGTTAAGTGCCGGTCACGGGCCAAACTTTGGGTCATGACAATCAACTTGGCATCTTCGGAGAGGTGGACGGATAGCACCAATTAGCATCTGCCCCCAGATTCAGGAAGACGTCCGCGTCTTCCCGGTTTCCGGCGATAAACAGATTCTGGCACGCCCGGTGGGACCTTTTCCTCTTTCCACTCCACACTTCGTGTGTCGTGATTCGCGAACGAATCGCGGTTTGATATGGTTGACTTTGGGTTCGAGGTACTAAGATTTGGTTTCTTTCTTGGCGCAGAAAGCGAAACATCAATGGCATCTACTTGCCTGAAGTGTTCCAACTGTAATTGCAATTCGCGTTCCGCCTCATCTGGAGGCATAGCCTACGGGCCCCAAGCAGCCTCCTTGTTCACGATGCCGGTAGATCAGGTGACTCAGGCCACCACCGGATTGTTCTTTGAGACCATGCTCCCACCGATGAGCTTTAGCACCTCTATACCAACACCAGAAGCTCCCAAGAAGTCGGTCTTTGATCGGCTTGCTACTACTACAGCCCCTCTCAACGGGTCGTCCAGCTCCAACTTCTCGGTCTTCGCGAGATTGGGCCAATGTTCATGTGGGCCCATGATGAAGCCTGCAATCCCAGAAAAGGTTGTTCCGAAAAGGATAGCCATCCCTGCTCCTGAAGTCGTCAAGGCGGCTTCTCCTGCCAAAGGGTCGCTTTTTACAAGACTGATTGTTCCGACTCCCACTACGGTTCCCGTCCCCACTCAGAAGTCTGTTTTTGACCGGTTGGATACCGCTTCTCAACGGACATCAGTCTTCAAGAGGCTGACGCCAGCAACAGCCCCTCACCTGGATAGGGAGCAAGACAAAGCCATTCCCATCACCGAACCAACACCATCGGCTCGACACACTCGACGTCGCCACTAGCGCCGAGCGAGGAAGGCTGGGGGTAACTCCCCCTCTGGGCTAACTCCACCAGCCCCAACGGTGGAAGTCAATGCTGTTGTTCCAACCGGGAACAGCTTTGAACTGTTGAACAAGGTGCGCAGGAACTCTCCTACCGCCGTATTGAAAAGATCTCCTCCACCGGTGGAGAATGTTACAGAAGCAAAGCCGGAACAGCCCCCTCAGCGGCTGTCCTCCAAAGTTTACAAAATCTGGCGACGGGTCCAGGAGTCGGTGATTGATCAAGACTATCCCCGCCGACAGAAGAAGCTGAAGGTCCAGCAAGAAGAGAACCGCCCTGGCAAGCCACAAAGGACGACAGCCACCAGGGTGCCTGCTGCAACGGTCCCCTCAATGTCAACTGCTCAAAGGAGAAGGCGGCCAAAGAAAGCCCTTATAACTACGGCAGATCGCAAAGACGCTGAGTCCAAACGCCCCAAGTCTGGGAGCATAATGGTGCACACTATTTATATGGTATCCGGGAAAGAGGATAGCCGTGCTTCTATGGGTCACCGACCGCTCACCCGATCCATGACAAAAGCCCAGGAACAACAACAGCAGAAGCTTTAGGACATGCTGACTACAATGGCCGCACTTACCGGGCCAAAAGAAAGCCCGGAGGCATCATCAGAGCAGCGTCACGAACAAACTGATGCTGACTTCCTACGCAGGATCCTTGAAAAGAAGGACAGAGAAGCAGCAGAACAAACTGCCTGTTCATATCATAATATTGCATTTCATACGCCCCATTTTTATTCATTTTATAAGTAAACAGGTACTCTTGACGCACGTTTGTTGCATGTTACAGGATACAGGCTCTTAGAGCAAATACAGTAAAAAAGACGAAAGTTGACACAAGAATAAGACTTTTGACGGATCCTAGTCAAGCCTAAACTAATAACAGTTCACATGGGTACAAGACAGTGCAAGGTCCAGAAATGTCAAAGCAAAACGGTTAAAAAATCGCTACATGTTTTCACTAAAGATCTGGAGAAGAATAAGAAGCCAAACAGAGAAATGGGAAGAATATATGACAAGCCCAGACAACCAAAAATAAAGCCCAGAAAATTGGTGATGTGATCTCACAACATGGCCGCGGAACCGCGGCCTAAACCCCCTTTATGCCGCGGTTCCGCGGCCTTATGGTGCCCGTGTCGGTGGAATTTTTCTCTGTCGGTGTGTCGGTGCAGGTGTTGGGATTTTCAGTGGGCATATCTGTAAAATCATGTGTGGGAGAATCTGTAACCCTAGCTTCCCTGTTTACTTATAAATTGTACTCACAAATCTGTAAAAAGCTATGCCTCTTTTTCAATCAATAAAATTCAGAATTGCTGGGAGATCTAGAGCATCATTTTTGTAAGTGTTTTTAATTTTCATGCCTTAGTGTTAATTCTTTTCTTGCCCTAGCTAGCTAGTATAATTATTGCAGTAGAGTAATCATATCACTTGCCTTAGTTAACTAGTATAGTTCTTTTTAATCTGCAGTAGATAAGTAATAATTTTAGACCTAAACAGCACACATTAAAACATAACAAAAAATGTCATTTTTAGAAATTCCCCTAATGAGCGAGTAAAATCCTCGCTTGTTAGGGTTAGGAAAAAGGGAGGGAGTAAGAGATGAATATCTCTCATCTCCTTCAATGCCAATACATTTTTCATAACTAGAACTTCATGCACGCATGCATGATCCGCTCCCTACGGCACCCTACCTACGAGGTAACGGTGAACCGTAGTATAAAGGGCCGGACATACATGACGTCCATGAAGGTTGTAGCAATTAATAGGAAAGGACGGACAAGAATCTAGAGGAAGAAACTTCGTTTCTTCCCAATCATCCTAATCGCCTTTGCTAATAATTGTTATGATATCTAAAAAGCTTTAATTAAAAGGCATTGAAAGAGGTGACAATATTAATCTCATCAACCCTACCTTAGACCTAATCCTAACAAGTTCTTTAATATCGTATAAATTAGTTTTTAAATCAATCAACAAAAACCAAACCACCATCGGAATCAACTCGTAAAAACACAAATCAGAAAATTATACATCTCTGTGGATCGACCCGTACTCACCGGCTAGCTGCAAAGCGACGCCGTTTCTGATTACGGTAAACAAGTATTTTTGGATTAATCAAATGGCGCCGTTGCCGGGGATGGCGTAATCTTTCTTTTGTGTAATTTCGGGTTGATTTAATTTTTTTTTTAAAATCATAAAAATCAGAAATAGAAAAATACAAAAACATTTTATCGATTTTTATCTGTTTGAAGGGTTTTATGGTTTGAATCTTGCAGGAACAGCGAAGGATTGCGAATCTGGAAAATTACAGAAGGTTAAACAGAAAAGTGAACATCAGAACAGAGGAGAATTGGTGAACAGGAGATACACAAATTTTTCAAGAGGCTGAACCCCCTTCCTGACCGCGCTTCCGCGGCAAAAGTCCCCCCGAGACCGCGGTTCCGCGGCTCTTTGGCCACGTCAGCACCTAAAATTTTGTGGGTTTGTTCCTCCTTCTCCCCTCTGTCAACCTCCATATATCCACTGTAAAAACTTTCTGCAGGAATTCTTTGCGCTAAAAATTCTTTCTCCCCCTTCTAAATAACAGATTTTCTGCAGGTTTCTTTGCGCCGCGCTAAAAATTGATTGCAGGTGAATTTTATTGTTTTGCATAATTTAATCGGACTTTAAGGGGCTAATTGACCAAACTCAGATTGGGTGGGGATTTCATCACCCTTCCCAGGACCCCAGAAAACACTTAAAGCATGTGCATTGACCACAATTAATTAAAAAATATTAGACTCAAACCTAAGGACATCGAGCTCAATAGGAAAAGGACTAGTATAGGTATCGACCGTTTATCCTAACTGACTTTGCGGTGTCTAGGCTAGTGGTTATTAATTAGGCCCACTATTGTGGTTCCTTCCCACTTACCTGGCCGTACTTGTCGGTGAAGAGGCGGTTTGAGGTCCTATTTCTAGCCCTAGTTAGGAGCTGTCTCGCAGACCTAGGTGACCCTAGATTTAGGCCTGATTGTGCATGTGTGGTTGATACATTTGTGTCACGAGTCCCTTTTCAAAAACCTTTTTGCAAAACTCTCACAAAAAAAAAGGAAAAATCTTTTCAAAACTTGCAACTTGTTGCTAAAGGAACTTGCAACTCACTTCCACCACTTCCCTTCACTGACGTTATCTTACCTCCACTTTCTGTCTTTCTTTTTTCCTGACTACACTACCCCTTTAGTGTATGCCACTTTGGACTAGGGATACTAACGCCCGATTAGTCCGTATTTCGTTGGTACCGACCGACGAACCCTTCGACACCGAAGTCGACATTCCGTCCACTTTCTTACCCCCACCTTCAAATTCTTCTTTCGAAGGCATGTCGGGATTCAACCCCAACAATACCTTACCGACGGGAAGGATTCCACCTCCGTTAGGTGCGAATAACCCGAATCAACCGCCTGTTGAAGCGCCCGCACGAGTTGCGCTCCAGGATCTCTTTTACCCCGTCCGCACTTCTTTACCTACCTGTTTTTCACCCCCACCGGCAAATGGGGACAATTTTGAAATAAAACCACATTTCATCAATATGCTGCCAAAATTTCATGGTTTGGAATCTGAAGATGCATATATCTTCATCAATAAATTCCAAAATGTGTGCGCTATGATGAAGACGACCCAATTAAGTGATGACGCTATAAGGCTAAGGGTCATTTCTTTCACCTTATGTGACCTAGCCGAGAAGTGGCTATACAGCACCGCATCACATTCCATTAGAAATTGGGACGAGTTTGTGAAAGCTTTTCTGAAAAAGTTCTATCCTCATCACAAAACTGCCAGAATCCGCAATGAAATAATTCAATTCTCACAACTTCCTTCCGAACCATTTTGGAAGTGCTTCGAGAGATTTAAGGACCTACTCGTTCAATGCCCTCATCATGGGATCGAAAGTTGGCAACTCTGCCAAACATTATACGAGGGATTGAACTCGGCAACGAAGCAGTTGCTAGAAACCATATGTCAAGGTCATTTTCTCTCCAAGTCTAGTGACGAAGCGTGGCAATTTCTTGAGGATCTTAGTGAGCAAACAATTCAGTAGGAGAGTACCAAGACCACATCATCTTCTTCTAGTGGTCAATCTAGGGCAGGCATACATCAAGTAGAGATGTCGATCACTATGAAGGCCGAGATGGCCGCTCTTACGAAAAAGCTAGAAACGATCGAGACCAAAATCTCATCGCCTTCTCCTGCCCCTGTTATGCCTCCACGAACTGTCTGTGCTTGTTGTGTGGATCCATCGCACCTAACCAAAGAGTGTCCTTATAATGCATCTACTCAAGGACAGGATCAAGTCAATGCTGCATTTCAGCAACGACAAAGAAACGATCCGTACTCTTCGACATACAATCCGGGGTGGAGGAGTCACCCAAATTTCGCTTGGAACCAAAATCAACAATTCCAAGAAAATAACAATTTTCAAAGACCTCCTCCTCCACAACAACAACAAGCACCTTCACAAACTCAATTTCAACAGCAACCTTTTCAACAGCAACCTTACCCTAATCAGGTGAACAATTTTGTGCCTAACAATGCTTACCAGCCAAACAATTATGTTCAACCTAATAATAATGATAAGGTTAGCTCGCTCGAAAGAAGTCTAGATGCGTTCCTTAAGCAATCTACACAGTCTACAGCAAGACTAGAGACTTCTATTCAATCTTTGGTGCAAAACAGTGCCTCACACGATCAAAGTAACAAATCTATTGAGGCACAAATTGCACAACTCAATGCAGCTTTGAGCGAGCGCGAAAAAGGAAAACTCCCGTCTCAACCACTGCCCAACCCCGGTCACGCACATGCTGCATATCAACAGCAGAATCATAACATAAATGCTGTGACCACGTTAAGATCGGGAAAAGTGTTGCAAAACAATGTGGGTATTAACAATGACACCCCTGCCGGTGGCCCTTCTTCATCTTCTTCACCTACTTCTTCTTCTTCTTCAGAGCCTATTCTCCACCCTTCACACGACTCTATTTCTTCTAGCTCGAACGGACCCATTTCTCACAACACGAACACATCTACACGGGGTGCCGTTCCAACTCGACAATCTGATCCGCAAAAATTGGACTCGACCACCTGTCAAAATGTTCCTTTTCCTAGTCGGTTGAGATCCAATAAACCAACTCCACAGATGGAAAAGATTGTAGAGTTGTTCAAATAGGTTAGCATAAATATCCCTCTTTTGGATGCAATCCAACAAGTTCCTTCATATGCAAAAATTTTAAAGGACTTATGCACCAAAAAGAGGAAGTCGCAAGTGCCAAAGAAAGTTTTTGTGGCTAGTGCTATTAGTGATGCTCTTGTAAATTCCTTACCCCCAAAGCAAAAGGACCCCGGGTGTCCGACCATTTCGATAACAATTGGGGACAAGAACATCAATAGAGCACTATTAGATCTTGGTGCGAGTGTCAATTTGCTACCTTATTCTGTGTACGAGCAATTGGGCGTTGGAGAGCTTAAGCCCACTCACTGTACTCTCCAAATGGCCGACCGGTCAATCACTCATCCTAGGGGAGAGCTGGAGGATGTGTTAATTAGAGTAGGGGATTTCATTTTCCCCGTTGACTTTATTGTGATGGATACACAACCTGTCGCTAACCCCCGGAATCAAATTCCGGTAATACTTGGTCGACCATTTCTGGCAACTTCCAACGCAGTGATCAATTGTCGTAATGGTTCAATGAACCTATCTTTTGGCAATATGACAATTGAGCTCAATATTTTCAAATTGGGAAGTCAGCCAGCTGAGCCTAATGCTAGCGTACTCGATGTTTGCTCGATCAATGAGATCGCGGAGGAGGACTGTGAGTTCGAGAATTTTTTGTTCGATCACAGCAATGTTAACGCCACTAATGCGTTCCTCCTAGAATCCGACACAGCTTTCACGGCGGATAACGATTTTGAGTGTTTTACCTTCGTTGATGACTTTGAAGACTCATCACCTGAATTGGAGTCTTTTGCTTTTTCGGATGAGTTAGTTGAACCATCCGACTCTGTCGCGTACACTCGATTCGAACCTTTGATGGAATCCTTCGAGTTTGAAACAGTTACCCCATTGTTACCATCTATTGTTTCACCTCCTAAACTCGAATTGAAGCTTTTGCCGTCGCACCTAAAATATGCTTATCTAGGTGATAATGAGACCTTACCCGTCATTATATCGGCCTCTCTAGCTCTTGAGCAAGAGAAGGCTCTTTTAATAGTCTTACATAATAATCGGCAAGCTTTCGGCTGGTCTATGGCGGACATTAAGGGGATTAGTCCCCTCATAGTCGAACATCATATACACTTGATGGATGATGCCAAGCCGGCAAGGGATCCACAAAGACGCCTCAACCCCATCATGAAAGAGGTTGTTAAGAAGGAGATTGTCAAGTGTCTGGATAGTGGTATCATTTACCCTATCTCGGATAGCCAATGGGTGAGCCCAATCCACGTTGTGCCAAAAAAATCGGGCATTACGGTCATTACCAATGAGGCAAATGAGTTAATTCCCACTCGCACCCAAACTGGGTGGCGAGTCTGCATAGACTATAGAAAACTCAATGCCGCGACAAGGAAAGACCACTTTCCTTTACCTTTCATTGACCAAATGCTCGAGCGATTGGCAGGGCATGAGTTCTATTGCTTTCTAGATGGCTATTCCGGTTTTAACCAAATCCCCATCGCCAAAGAGGATCAAGACAAGACAACATTTACTTGTCCCTTTGGCACTTTTGCTTATCGTCGCATGCCCTTTGGGTTATGCAATGCACCCGCGACATTTCAGCGGTGTATGATGGGGATCTTTTTAGACATGGTCGAAAAGTTCTTGGAGATCTTTATGGATGATTTCTCCATCTTTGGCGATTCCTTCGACGAGTGTTTACGATATCTTGACACGGTTCTTACCCGCTGCAGGGATAAGAACCTTGTTGGAGTTAGTGCCCTCAGAGTCAATTATTGGATCACAGGCACGTGATTGCAATGATTGAGGGAGGACCTATCCCGGTAGGACAGTCTTACTCGAGATGATAGTATGCTATCTGGTTTATCTTTATCATCGTGTACTGCTATAGGTGACCTGACATGTCGCTATTACACGTTGATAGAGCCCATAGGATTCTCGCTTGACGGCCAGCAATATGATGGCGATCATATACGTGGGAGCTGGTAGTCTATAAGCACATCCTTAAAAGGTCCCTAGTCGTAGGAGTTTCGAGACAGGGCATCGATACTCCATTAGTAGACTAGTGTATACAGTCGAGACCCCGACGAGGGGCGGTGGCCGGTCTCACAAGCCACTGGTGTCAGTTGGTTCACCTAAGATGTATACAGATGCTCATTGGGTTATGAGTACACCGGACAGGACTCGCCGGGAACCTGCTAGTTGGTCTTGTACCAGATGTCAGATAGCAGTTCCCAGGTGACATGTGTACAGGTTAGTTCATCGACCTGAGATCGTCATTTGTCTCGTGTGAGTTCCCACTGTGCTTTGATTACTACCCTACCACGGCTCAAAGGAGTCGTGCAAACAGGTTTTAGTTGGGTACAGTCCCGAGCCACATGGAGGCAGTGAGCGGATCTGCAGGGGTTCGTCTCTCCCGGTATTGGGGGTGAGGTCGCGCTGTGTCTAGGAGAGCCATTACGCAAAGCCCTCGGCCGAGGCAGGAGATTTACTGGTAGGTATTCCAGTAGTATCTCAGGGCGTTCTGGGCTACGCTCCGACACGACTTGTACCGCTTTTGGGGGTCTGACTTTCACCAACCCCCTAGGCCCGCCATGCGATACTCATAGACGAACGGACCGGACTGTACGGATATTGTCACTGACAGGCTCAGTAGGGTGTCGGGGTGAGCTTCCTCATCGACGTCCCTTTTGGTCAATAGCTGGTGGCCCGTCATGTATTGGCTTATACCTCTGACGTGCCAGTGGTTAAATCCACAGCCATTGTATTGACGAGTCTTTAGAGTCCACCACACTTTCAGTTACTCAGCTTTCGGGCGAAACGCTGTAGAGGCCGTATGGAGATATGGCAGGGTCCGATCAGATACGTGCGGTATTGCACGGATCAGGATCAGACAGTATTGTACTAGTAGCCGTATAGTTATATGGCAGGGTTCGATCAGATACGTGCGGTATTGCACGGATCAGGATCGAACGGATTATACTAGCCGGCTTTGGTTTAAGCCGGTACTAGTTTAGTACAGTGTAGATTTTGTCTCATTGCATTTGTATCCGGTCGGAATACAGATGCAGGTGTGTATGCACAGTGTCGGGGTTTTCCTGTAATTTATTACGGGACCAGTTTTCTGGAGTTGCCAGTTTGCATTCCGTTCCGGCCGGTTTTCCTTTGTTCTTTCCCGGCCGGACTTTTCCGATGGAGGGGGTTATTTGCAGTTTTGCAAATAACACTTTGTGGAGGGGTTTCTTTGCATATAGTTTGATTATGATAGATTTCATTTCTTTCATCCATTGACTTGCTTTTTAAAGTGAAGTGAAAGGTTATGGTGGCATAGTGTTTTAAGCATGGTTGATGTTTTGTTGACCTTGGATGTGGTCACCCCTCTCTTGCTCCTACACTCACCTCCCTCTTGCTATCATTCCTCCACCATTCTCATTCTCACTTGATGATAAGTCTTTCAAGAAAGTGAGAAGAAAAAGAGAGAGCTTCATTCTTGAGAGTTTCCTTCTTGATCTTGCTTTCATGCAAGGAAAAATGAAAGCACCATATTTTCCTTGTCCTCTTTCCTCCATCCAAAGGCAACAAACCCCAAAGTGAGACTATGATTCTACACTACATATTCTACAGCAATTCTTGGGCATGTCGAGTTGCCGGCTTCATGCTCGAGTTGCCTCGGTATTGAGGCGGGAGCCCGTAAAAGACGAAGGCGATGTGGTGCCCTTTCCGGCGAGGAGGCGACGATGTGGAGCATAGACTTTCCGCGGGAAATCGGGATGATGAAGAGAAGACCGGAGGACTCGGATCACTCGGTATACTTCTCACTCCATCTCTTGTTTGCTAGTTAGGTTAATGGTTATCGATCCGGGTTTTCATTGTCCGCGGTAGCGCCGGTTTCCGAGTATGGAAAATTCTTGATTCCGCAATTTGGCCTCGAGTAAGACGGCCGGGGCGCTGCCGTGGCGCAACATGGTATCAGAGCCACGCCATTAACCTTACCTAGCTTCGTTTGATGTGTTTGCGTTTCCGATCGACCGAAATTTCCAAAAACCGTATTTTTATTGCATATCAGTTTCTGTCGAAATTTTTTGAAGTCCAAAAATTTTTCAGGTGGTTGCAGAATGATATGCAGGGAAATATAAGATATCTGGTAAAATTTGGTAGCCTAATTCCCTGTTTTCACCGCTGAAGCGCGGCCAAAGCCTTGCTTTGGCCGCTCTTCCGCCGCGCTTTAATTTTTGCACTGTACCAAATTCTTCCAGATTGTCTTGTACATGAAAATGGGGTATTTGGAATATTAAAATTGGGCCCAGGTTTTCTGTGAGTGCTACAGTTTTGATTGGGGGCCCACTTGTTAATTTTTGGTCAATCGGAAAATTTTAAACACATTATTTCACAGTATTTACATTATATCTGCGACCGTGAATGTCACTCGATCGGTAAATCCGGTCTAACTGCTATAGCCCGGTTAGACGGATTTGCGAACGTGACTTTCACGTTGATGTTCTATGTTTATGCTGTGATGTTGCGGATCGGTCGTGGGGGATAGCCTGGACGCAATGCTAGTACAGTTTTGTTGTATTATGTACATTTGATATTGCGGGGCGAGCGTCCGACATGTGGACTGCCGTCACTGCCTGTTTGTATTATTCTTTTGGGGCACGACCTGGTTGCGGTCGATGTACCCGGTATATGTATATTTTACTTTCTGTACTAGGGTTACCCCGCGGAGGGGTGCACGGATAGCCGGGTTCTGGAGGGCAACGGGCCCGCATCTCATGGCATTGAGACGGAGGGGGCTTCAGTCCAGGATTGGCGGGCTATTCGCCGCACTCGTAGGGGGTACAGGTTGACCCAGGAGGGGTGCCCAAGTTACCGGATTCCGTGAAGTGCTGGGTGGTCCATTCACGGTACTGAAGGGGGGTGCCTCGCTTCAGGTTTTGGCGGGTGACTTGCCGCGCCCGTAGGGGTCTAGGATTTCATTGCACAGGCTATCCACACGACCAGGGGAACGTCGGGTTTCAGCAGCGGCTCTGTGAAACCCGGGGCTTCCAGATATCTGTATTGTTCTGTGATGCTGTACATTTCTGTGATGTTGCATTTTATTCACGCCTTGAGCGAAATACTATATATTGGTATATATATTAGTAGATGTTGTATATGTTTTACATCCGCGCTAGTCCAGTCCCCGCTCTGCCGTTAGTTAGCTAACCTAACGGGTGATGACGGGACCCAGTGGCGAATGCGGATGGCATATACGTACGTCAGTATATTTTCGTTCTTTGTGGTGTGATCATTTGATGGGACTGCATTGATTCGGATCAATGCAAGTTAAACAAACCTATTCTGATGTTGTTGGAACACTTTTTCAAAAAGCTGTTATTGCAAGGACGTTCACTTTTGTTTTGCATCGTGGTATTCATTTGGAATATCCTGCTCCTCAGTCGACGAGGCAAGGGCCGAGATCCCTTCACCGGGAGTGACCCCTTGGACAGAAGTTTGCGTCAGGGCATTAACTTCACTATAGCCGATTACTTTTGCTTTGCATCGTGGTATTCATTTGGAATATCCTGCACCTCATTCTACGGGGAAAGAGCCGAGATCCCTTCACCGGGAGTGACCTCTTTAGTAAAGGTTTTCGTCACTATATTTTCTAAAAGGCTATGCAGTTCCTTCAACGATATCAAGTTCATTACGTTAAAGGTTTTTCGCCAAAAACCATTCGTAGCCCTCCGTCATTTCTTATGGGTATTATTTAGTATTCGTGCTGCGTTTGTTGACTCCGTCAAGGCGTAGTGTACGGTAGCTAAGTGGTGCTTGTTTGTTGCATAAGTGGGATTGGTTAGGACAGTCGTGCGGCCTTGTTGACTCCGTCAAGGGCACGTACGGGTGGGTTTAATGCAATCCAGATAATGACGGGTTGAACTTGACTAGGACTCTTTGATTTGTTGACTCCGTCAAGGTCACTTGAGTCCTAGGGGTAAAAATCACATCGGGAGTTTCAAAAGAACTGAAACTTGCCAGGCATGCGCATACCTTCTGGAGTGTGGTGACTTGAGTGGATTCCGTCAAGTTATCATGCGATGATAGTTGGATCCCGATTCCCACTGATGAGTTGGTTTACTCCTCGGGTGATCCCGACTAATTCTTCTTTCAGGTTTGGAGGAGAATTTGAGGTACAGTGGGAGGTTTCCAGATTAGACAAAGTGGTAACCATTCTGATCTAGGTTAGAGTGCACGCTGAGTGTTTCTTTTCTCTCTCTCTGGCAGCGACCATTGACCCGACCCTGGATTTTGACTCAGTGACCAAGTTGACCGAACCTTCTTAACACTGGCTTTTGGATTGTCAGAGTTGCAGACCTCATTGCCACTCCTGCTTTTACCCTTTTCTCCAGGACACCCCGTATTACTACGAACGTCCACTTCCATTGGACAAAACCATCGTATGATTAGATACGAACTCGAAGGACTTCGAGGATGGTTTCTGGTTCTGGAGAAAACGGATAGGATTATTCAGTTGTCTTTTCTTTTCACCTTCTCTCGCATTGCGAGTGCTCCTAGGATTAGGACAGTACACCCTTTATGCTTTTTGGATAGTCTTCTTCCAAACCATAGGCTGGTGCCGACCGGTAGGGAATGAAGAAAACCAGTTAGCCTAAAACGGTGTACAGAAGGTATTAAGTTCAGACAAAGCAAGGGATTAGTAAGAGGGCAAAGTAAATTGCGACTGATATTCACGACCAAACCAAGTATTTCTTCGCCAATCCTAAATCACCTTTGTATTTCTCCAGGACACTCCGTATCACTACGAAGATCCCATTTTATTGGATACTCCATCGTATGGTTATATACGAACTCGAAAGGAACTTGTTCCAGTTCGGGGATGGATTCTGGTTCAAGAGAAATAGGAATAAAGTACATTCAGGTGTCTTTTATCTTCACCTTCTCTCGCATTGCGAGTGCTCCTAGGATTAGGACAGTACACCCTTTATGCTTTTTGGATAGTCTTCTTCCAAACCATAGGCTGGTGTCGAACGGTAGGGAAGGAAGAAAACCATTTGGCCTAAAGGGGTGTGCAGACGGTATTGACTAAGGACATATAAAGGGATTTGGACAGGTGGCAAAGAATTATACGGTTATAGTTGTGAATCTGGATGATGGTAGAGGCATTACTAGGAATACCAGGATACCCCATCGAAACATTACAATGTTTCAGTTTCACTGTGTACTGTTAAAAGAAAACTGATTTCCCGATTAGACACTTATTCCAGGGTATGTATTTACCAGGTATGATTCTCACATCTGTATGGTTTTACAGATGATGAGTGGGAGTAAGTTATTGGGAATTGGGTGATCATCCTCATTATATCGGGATTCGTTGTAATCGGTGATATTTGAGGAAGTCACCTGGGTTGTTTGCCGGTCGGCAAATATTTGGTTATGAATATCCGCTGTTGTGCACCAATTTCAAATTGATATATCTGTACGTCTATTTTCATAGAGTGAGATATACCTTTTGATATTATGTCGATGACATTTACCTATATCAGTGGATGGTTAGGTAAGGAGTATTAAACAGCGGTGTAATTCTTCTTATCCATAAGTACAGTTTTCAACCTACGACATACAGTGAAAGAGTTGTTAGACTCAGCGGACTTATACAGAGTATTGTATGTTGTCCAGTGTCCATTAGGACAGAGGGGTTGGTCCTCATACTATATTCTGTTTACTTTTAACTTCTCTAGTTCTTAGACATGTGCTTCGTGGAAACACAGGGTCTGAGTTTTGAGGAGTTATTGGTATAAGAATAAAGTAGAGAACCAGGTATTGCAAGTATCGGGATTCTTCAAAGAGATCGAAGATGTAGATACTTGTGTATGGTATTCAGTTGATAGTAATGATGAAGACAGATTGCTTCTCTTTCAGGATACTCATAATTGGAAGCATTCCTAAGTTGAGTAACGCTGATTGGCCTCTCTCCATTTAGTTGACATGTACTGGAGACAGCTGCATGATTTGAATCTGGTTCAAATAAATCAGTGCCTCTGGTTCTATATTGGATATAGAACAGTTCATATCTTAACGATGTTAAGGTACGGGGAGTTGTCCGGCTTATGCTTAAAACCAGACTCCGGATAACTCAAGGCACGTTTCTGTAATGGCTGTTTGTGGGTTGACCCAGGCTATGACGAGGGTTGACTTTCTACCATCTGGCAGATCAATAGAAATATTGTTCTAGACTCGCCACAGTTTTATTAAAAATGGATTTTTTCAAAAACAGCAGTGGGAGTATGGTAGAACTGGAAGTGATTCCAGAACCGCAAACGATTACTGAAGATTTAATAAGGAACCTAAAGATTCAATCTGATTTGACATTCCATTAGCCACTCCGCAGATAAGGTGGGTAACTTCAGGCACCCGAGAGGTACTCCGGTAGCCTCAAGGACGGTGACAGGGAAGTTCTTGTTTACCCACACTTGCCATTGTTGTTGTTCCAGGCTGCGAGACCCGGCAGGAGGATGAGTATAGCGTCGTTCTAAACTAGCTTTAGAAGTGCACGTCTATATGACTCTGGCAGAGGGTTGTCGTAGTCAGTGGGAGCAGCGGAAGCATTGGTGGACTTTGTGCTTATGTCTATTTATAGACTAAAGCAGATATAGCGGAGTAAGATCATCTGTTTCTGATGTGACAGTCATGGGTTTGACGTCATCAGAATAGGGGATGGATCTGTTGAGAAGGTAGTAGGAAGTGATATTCCTATACTACGATCGGTTATACTTTGGTCGTCACACAGTGTTTTCTCCACAAGGGACTTGGATATTATATCAGACATACTGGTTACTAGATCTGTGGTTTTAGATCTAGATTTGGATGGTTTCCCAATCTGGGTACCTTGACAGCATTCTATGAGTATTTAGAATGGACGACTCCTGGCATGGTAGTGTACCAGCAGGTGATGGAGTCACCCTCTCTAAAGGTGTCTTATAGACTAAAGGGGAGAGGGATACTCTTGATTGGCAGATCACTTGCTTAGGCAATTGAGTCAATCATGAGATGTCAAGTACCACACCAGATGTTTTTCTTGCACTAGATACAATAAGTTGATATTAATCCAATCCTGGAAAAACAGTAGGAAGCAGTTTTAGAACATAAGTGAATGTTCTAGGGATATGATAACGGCTGCCTCCTTTAGGAGACGGTTATCACTCCAGGCTTCCAAAGGTGACATGGACGACAAGAAAGTTGTCAGAGTTATAGTTCTCCCTCAGACGAGGGACAGTATTTTGAACAGGTGCTCCAAGGCAATACTGAGGGAGGCATGGCGCAGGATACTGATTAAGTTCAGTTGACGATACAGTCTAAGAAGTTTGGATTTGAAGTTCATTTATGAGCTAGGTCCCATCAGACATCCAGACGTTCTAAGACAGGTATTGCTCATTTCGGGAGATGGTTTTCTCCGCGAACTTGAGATATAGAGAGACATAGAAAGAAACATCATAGCGGATCCACTCACTGAGGCTATTCCTCGAACGCAATAGTTTCGCAAACGGGTTTTGTGAGACTGACTAGTAGAGGAGTTGGGTGTTCGGTATCACACGGGCTGTGAGTATGCGACATCGCAATAATTAGCCTTGAGTGCAAGTGGGAGATTGTTGGAGTTAGTGCCCTCAGAGTCAATTATTGGATCACAGGCACGTGATTGCAATGATTGAGGGAGGACCTATCCCGGTAGGACAGTCTTACTCGAGATGATAGTATGCTATCTGGTTTATCTTTATCATCGTGTACTGCTTTAGGTGACCTGACATGTCGCTATTACACGTTGATAGAGCCCATAGGATTCTCGCTTGACGGCCAGCAATATGATGGCGATCATATACGTGGGAGCTGGTAGTCTATAAGCACATCCTTAAAAGGTCCCTAGTCGTAGGAGTTTCGAGACAGGGCATCGATACTCCATTAGTAGACTAGTGTATACAGTCGAGACCCCGACGAGGGGCGGTGGCCGGTCTCACAAGCCACTGGTGTCAGTTGGTTCACCTAAGATGTATACAGATGCTCATTGGGTTATGAGTACACCGGACAGGACTCGCCGAGAACCTGCTAGTTGGTCTTGTACCAGATGTCAGATAGCAGTTCCCAGGTGACATGTGTACAGGTTAGTTCATCGACCTGAGATCGTCATTTGTCTCGTGTGAGTTCCCACTGTGCTTTGATTACTACCCTACCACGGCTCAAAGGAGTCGTGCAAACAGGTTTTAGTTGGGTACAGTCCCGAGCCACATGGAGGCAGTGAGCGGATCTGCAGGGGTTCGTCTCTCCCGGTATTGGGGGTGAGGTCGCGCTGTGTCTAGGAGAGCCATTACGCAAAGCCCTCGGCCGAGGCAGGAGATTTACTGGTAGGTATTCCAGTAGTATCTCAGGGCGTTCTGGGCTACGCTCCGACACGACTTGTACCGCTTTTGGGGGTCTGACTTTCACCAACCCCCTAGGCCCGCCATGCGATACTCATAGACGAACGGACCGGACTGTACGGATATTGTCACTGACAGGCTCAGTAGGGTGTCGGGGTGAGCTTCCTCATCGACGTCCCTTTTGGTCAATAGCTGGTGGCCCGTCATGTATTGGCTTATACCTCTGACGTGCCAGTGGTTAAATCCACAGCCATTGTATTGACGAGTCTTTAGAGTCCACCACACTTTCAGTTACTCAGCTTTCGGGCGAAACGCTGTAGAGGCCGTATGGAGATATGGCAGGGTCCGATCAGATACGTGCGGTATTGCACGGATCAGGATCAGACAGTATTGTACTAGTAGCCGTATAGTTATATGGCAGGGTTCGATCAGATACGTGCGGTATTGCACGGATCAGGATCGAACGGATTATACTAGCCGGCTTTGGTTTAAGCCGGTACTAGTTTAGTACAGTGTAGATTTTGTCTCATTGCATTTGTATCCGGTCGGAATACAGATGCAGGTGTGTATGCACAGTGTCGGGGTTTTCCTGTAATTTATTACGGGACCAGTTTTCTGGAGTTGCCAGTTTGCATTCCGTTCCGGCCGGTTTTCCTTTGTTCTTTCCCGGCCGGACTTTTCCGATGGAGGGGGTTATTTGCAGTTTTGCAAATAACACTTTGTGGAGGGGTTTCTTTGCATATAGTTTGATTATGATAGATTTCATTTCTTTCATCCATTGACTTGCTTTTTAAAGTGAAGTGAAAGGTTATGGTGGCATAGTGTTTTAAGCATGGTTGATGTTTTGTTGACCTTGGATGTGGTCACCCCTCTCTTGCTCCTACACTCACCTCCCTCTTGCTATCATTCCTCCACCATTCTCATTCTCACTTGATGATAAGTCTTTCAAGAAAGTGAGAAGAAAAAGAGAGAGCTTCATTCTTGAGAGTTTCCTTCTTGATCTTGCTTTCATGCAAGGAAAAATGAAAGCACCATATTTTCCTTGTCCTCTTTCCTCCATCCAAAGGCAACAAACCCCAAAGTGAGACTATGATTCTACACTACATATTCTACAGCAATTCTTGGGCATGTCGAGTTGCCGGCTTCATGCTCGAGTTGCCTCGGTATTGAGGCGGGAGCCCGTAAAAGACGAAGGCGATGTGGTGCCCTTTCCGGCGAGGAGGCGACGATGTGGAGCATAGACTTTCCGCGGGAAATCGGGATGATGAAGAGAAGACCGGAGGACTCGGATCACTCGGTATACTTCTCACTCCATCTCTTGTTTGCTAGTTAGGTTAATGGTTATCGATCCGGGTTTTCATTGTCCGCGGTAGCGCCGGTTTCCGAGTATGGAAAATTCTTGATTCCGCAATTTGGCCTCGAGTAAGACGGTCGGGGCGCTGCCGTGGCGCAACAAACCTAACATTGAATTGGGAGAAGTGCCATTTCATGGTGCGAGAAGGCATTGTCTTAGGACATATCATCTCGTAAAACGGCATCGAGGTTGATAGAGCTAAAATCGAAGTAATTTCTAACCTCCCTCCCCCTAAGTGCGTCAAAGATATCAGAGCCTTCCTTGGCCACGCCGGTTTTTACAGACGGTTCATCAAGGACTTTAGCAAGATCGCTAGACCCTTGACTCTCTTACTGGCTAAGGATACAACATTTGCTTTCGACTCCACATGCATTGAAGCATTCGAGTCTTTGAAACATTCCCTCATCTCTCCGCCCATTCTCTCATCTCCCGACTGGACGCACCCTTTCAAAATCATGTGCGACGCATCAGATTTTGCCATTGGCGCTGTTCTTGGACAGCACATTAATAAAATGCCGCACGTGATTTATTATGCTAGCCGAACACTAAATGAGGCCCAACTAAACTACACAACAACAGAGAAAGAGTTTTTAGCTGTTGTGTTTGCACTCGAAAAATTTCGGCCTTATTTAATTGGCTCTCCAGTCATTGTATATACTGATCATTTAGCTCTTCGCCACCTTTTTGCGAAGAAGGATGCTAAGTCAAAGCTCATACGTTGGATCCTTTTACTACAAGAGTTTGACCTTGTCATAAAGGACAAAAAAGGATGTGAAAACGTAGTAGCTGATCACCTATCACGACTTCCTTCTTCGCCCACGCTTGATCTTCCAATCACGGATGTTTTTCCTGATGAGCAACTCTTGACCGTTTCTTGCGAACCATGGTTCGCCGATATTGTAAACTACTTAGCCACCGGCCTGATACCTACAGATTGGTCGAAACAGGATAAGCTTCGATTTTTGTCTCAAGTAAAGCATTTTTACTGGGATGAACCCTATCTTTTTAAATACTGTTCCAACCAAATCATTCGTCAGTGTGTACCTGAAAGTGAGGTCAAGAGCGTGCTGTCTTTTTGCCACGATCAAGCATGTGGCGGGCACTTTGGCCCAAAGAAGACAGCCGAAAAAGTTTTGCAGTGTGGTTTCTATTGGCCACGACTCTTCAAGGATGCTTACGAATACTGCAAAACTTGCTCCCGGTGCCAACACTTGGGCCGGATATCGCGGAGAAACGAAATGCCGCTCCAACCAATTTTGGTTGTGGACATTTTTGATGTTTGGGGTATAGATTTCATGGGACCATTTCCTAACTCTTTTGGAAATGTGTATATTCTTTTGGCGGTTGACTACGTTTCAAAATGGGTTGAGGCTGTGCCCAACCGAACGAACGATAATAAGGTTGTCGTTCGATTTCTTAAAGAACACATATTTTCTCGATTTGGGCACCCTCGGGCGATAATAAGTGATAATGGTTCTCATTTTTGCAATAGGACTTTCGAGTCCTTAATGCGCACATACTCTATCACCCACAAGCTGTCAACGCCATATCACCCCCAAACATGTGGGCAAGCCGAGGTTTCGAATCGGCAAATCAAGCAAATCTTGGAGAAAACGGTTTCTAAAAACCGTAAGGATTGGTCACTTAAACTGATAGATGCACTATGGGCTTTCCGTACTGCATATAAGACCGATCTTGGTATGTCTCCATACCGGCTTGTTTACGGGAAGGCTTGCCACCTCCCAGTGGAGATTGAGCATAAAACATTTTAGGCTATCAAAGAGCTGAATTTATCTTTAGGAGATGCGGGCAGCAATCGGAAGCTGCAATTGAATGAACTAGAAGAGCTGCGGGATGAGGCATATGATAATGCCATAATTGCTAAAAACCGAGCTAAGGTGTTCCACGATAAACACCTTTTGCGAAAAACTTTTGAACCTGGTCAACAGGTTTTACTCTATGACACTCGGTTACATTTTCACCCCGGCAAGCTCCGTTCTAGATGGAGAGGACCTTTTGTAGTCCGCACCGTTTATCCGCACGGTGCGGTTGATCTTGAAAATCCTGAAGACGGTACCTTATTCAAGGTGAATGGGCATCGACTGAAACCGTTCTTCACAGCGAACCCATCGGAGGAGCTCCTGTTTTTGCAGGAGCCGATTTACACTGATTGATCTTCCTCCACTTTCACCCCCGAATTTCCAATCAATTTTCCAAATCATTATTTCGAATAAGTTTGGGGGTGTGTATCATTTGTAATAATGTGAATAAACAGGGAATGCCGACGTCGTGACCCTCTTAGTTTAGTATGACAGTGAGGACACTGTCAAGTTCAAGTTTGGGAGTATGCTCGATACGTCTTCTTCCTTCGCATTCATTTGTACATACTTTGCATTTGCATATTTATTTGAAAACCTATAAAAATTGAAAAAATTTCAAAAATTTTAAAAATTATTGTATTCAATTTTGGCCATATTTAACTTGAGTTTGACAAATAGGTTAACTAACTACGAACAACTAGATCTTAGACTTGGTAAATTAAAAACCCTAAAAATAACCTTCTTTAAAAATTAACGGTAGAAAGTATATGTCTTTGTAGTTTATTTAGAAATAGGCAAATTTTGAGTTCACCTTTTGGGCTAAGTTGAAATAAAGGAAAAATATTGATATTCTTATTAGAGTATGAGTTTGAAAAATAATTTCTGGCTTAAGTATGGATTCTGAAAAAGTATACCCTACAATTTGCACAATCACACACCTTAAAGCTTGGAATAGTAGAGGAGACCTTGAAATGCTCTTGTCTATAAACCCCTAGTACGAAGAAAATAAAAAAAAATACAAAAGTGAAAAAAATGAACACTGGTTTTGTGATTACTTAAGGCTAAAAACAAAAAAATATATATAGCGAGGGTGCTTCATCACCTAGTGCCTTAGACCAACTGGTTTGGGAGTCACTGCTAAAGCCTTGGGTGTTGCAAAACTAGGACATATGCTTTAAAGTGCTAATACATCTTGTAATCGGTCGTTGGTACCTCAAGAAGTATTAACGGTCGCATGAAAGATGTGTAAGCGAAATTCACCAATTAATAAGTGCTTTGGACAAAGGACAAGGGTATGATTGCTTAATTTGAATTTCCAAGTGTAGGGGTGATCGATACACACACGTGGGGATATATGATTAGAGTTTAAATAAGAGAAAGGAATGAAGAATAAAACTTGTATATTTAGTAGAGTTGATAGAAAAAGTCCTAAGTGGAGATGGAACCCTAAGAGGAAAACCTAAGAAATGCTGAAAGCTGAATGAGTCTATCGAACATATATAATCTTAAGTTAAGTTAAGAGGAAGAGTGAAGAATATGGATGGATAGTTTATGAGTCGATGATAATAGAATTCTGTGTTAGAAAACCTAATTGGAGAATTATTGTCGAAAAAGCCAAATCGATAGGATTTTATGGGTGTAATCCGCTGAAAACCCTCAGGAGACAACACTCCTTCTACTAGGGACACCTAGAGGTTTAACGGCTTATTGCACGAGCTCAGTGCAATCGCGTTTCCCTGCGAAAGTGCGGTTAGCTATTATTGAAAATAAAATAATAAGTTTGCTCGAGGACGAGCAAAAGATAAGTTTGGGGGTATTTGTTCATATCATAATATTGCAATTCATACGCCCCATTTTTATTCATTTTATAAGTAAACAGGTACTCTTGACGCACGTTTGTTGCATGTTACAGGATGCAGGCTCTTGGAGCAAATACAGTGAAAAAGAAGAAAGTTGACACAGGAATAAGACTTTTGACGGATCCTAGTCAAGCTTAAACTAATAACAGTTCACATGGGTACAAGACAGTGCAAGGTCCAGAAATGTCAAAGCAAAACGGTTAAAAGATCGCTACATGTTTTCACTAAAGATCTGGAGAAGAATAAGAAGCCAAACAGAGAAATGGGAAGAATATATGACAAGCCCAGACAACCAAAAATAAAGCCCAGAAAATTGGTGATGTGATCTCACAACATGGCCGCGGAACCGCGGCCTAAACCCCCCTTATGCCGCGGTTCCGCGGCCTTATGGTGCCCGTGTCGGTGGAATTTTTCTCTGTCGGTGTGTCGGTGCAGGTGTTGGAATTTTCAGTGGGCATATCTGTAAAATCATGTGTTCGAGAATCTGTAACCCTAGCTTCCCTGTTTACTTATAAATTGTACTCACAAATCTGTAAAAAGCTATGCATCTTTTTCAATCAATAAAATTCAGAATTGCTAGGAGATCTAGAGCATCATTTTTGTAAGTGTTTTTAATTTTCATGCCTTAGTATTAATTCTTTTCTTGCCCTAGCTAGCTAGTATAATTATTACAGTAGAGTAATCTTATCACTTGCCTTAGTTAACTAGTATAGTTCTTTTTAATCTGCAGTAGATAAGTAATAATTTTAGACCTAAACAGCACACATTAAAACATAACAAAAAATGTCATTTTTAGAAATTTCCCTAATGAGCGAGTAAAATCCTCGCTTGTTAGGGTTAGGAACAAGGGAGGGAGTGAGAGATGAATATCTCTCACCTCCTTCAATGCCAATACATTTTTCATAACTAGAACTTCATGCACGCATGCATGATCCGCTCCCTACGGCACCCTACCTACGAAGTAACGGTGAACCGTAGTATAAAGGGCCGGACATACATGACGTCCATGAAGGTTATAGCAATTAATAGGAAAGGACGGACAAGGATCTAGAGGAAGAAACTTTGTTTCTTCCCAATCATCCTAATCCCCTTTGCTAATAATTGTTATGATATCTAAAAAGCTTTAATTAAAAGGCATTAAAAGAGGTGACAATATTAATCTCATCAACCCTACCTTAGACCTAATCCTAACAAGTTCTTTAATATCGTATAAATTAGTTTTTAAATCAATCAACAAAAACCAAACCACCATCGGAATCAACTCGTAAAAACACAAATCAGAAAATTACACATCTCTGTAGATCGACCCGTACTCACCGGCTAGCTGCAAAGCGACGCCGTTTCTGATTACGGTAAACAAGTATTTTTGGATTAATCACTGCCAACATAAAACAAATAGCGCTTCTCTTTCAAGACATGGTAGGGATGATGTTTCTGCCAGATCCTCCAGCTGAAGACCCTCCGATCATTATTGAAGACGATAGAGGGGAGACATCTAATCCTCCTCCGGCTCTTTCAGCAGCCAAGGAGGAAACCATTTCCAAGGCCGCACTGGACGACTACATAGCTCAGCAAATACGAGCTCACCGGACGAATGAAACGGCCGGCCAAGTCGTCAAAACAGGGCGGCCGTATCCAAGCTGGTATGACCAAATAAAATACCCGCCGGGATACACAATCCCCAAATTTCATGTGTACAAGGGGACAGGCAACCCTCACCAGCACGTCGCCCAGTTCAGAGCTCTTTGCGGCAACACCGGGGGCGATGATAAGATTTTGCTCCATCAATTCGTCGGCAGCTTGTCGGAAACAGCATTTGAGTGGTACTCCGAGCTTCCAAACGACTCCATTAAGACTTTCGCAAAAATGGAGTTGTTATTCACCCAGCGATTCGCGAGTGCTAGTGAACGCACCCCGATAACGGCATTGATCAATGCCAGGGTGAAGCCAGGCGAGATGTGGGTCCAATACGCCATCCGATAGCGGAATCTATGGTCGAAATGCAAATAGTGGATTGAAGAAGCGCCAGCGGTAAGCATGTTTGTGGGCACTTTGGACCCTCATGCAACTATCTCCCAGTTCATGATGTTCTTCAAGCCGACTACTTTCCAGGCCTTGATCGACAAACTGGCCCAAATGGACCAGATGGGTCATAGACCGTCTCCTCCAAAGACAGACTCTCGAAATAAGAAGGGAAAGAGGGAAGCGATCATTGTCGCCAATGCTCAACAGCAGCCCGGTGACCCAAGACCAGTTGATCGCCAAAATAACATAACTCGATCTCTTGAAGATAAAATGAGCCACCCTTACTCGTTCCCTAGAGACAAGACAAAGAGGTTATTCGAGCTTGCACTGCGCAACAGGCTCATCAATTTGCCGGAGCCAAGACGCCCAGCGCAACTCGGGGACATTAGCAATCCTAACTACTGCCCTTATCACCGAATGTTGGGCCATTCGATCGAGGATTGTTACATCTTCAAAAGCTGGATAGAAGATCAATACCAGCAGGGCAAGTTCGTATTATCTAAGAATTGGAAGGTGAACCCGCCTCGGCCACACAATCCCAAGAAAACAGATACATCGGGAGCATCATGCTCTTTTGTAGAGGAAGCTCCATGGGAGGTCGCTCTTTCAGTCAAGACAAAAAGAATGCTGAAAGATCTCCATACATGTCCGGCAATTAGATGGAAGAATCCACTGGAGCCTGAGATCATCGAGGGGAAGCTGAAACCACGCCCGACTCCAAAAATCAGTGGTGATAGCCAAAGCTCACACACCCAGCCGTCGAAGTCTTCGAAAAGGAAGAAGAAATCCAAGAAGCCTGTGAAGCATGGTGACAAGCGCACGGACCTACAAAAGTAGATTGACGCGCTGGAAGAGTATAACCAGAAGGCGCGGACTCCAATCACGCTCCAAGAGTTCATCAGCCACGTCCTTGAAGACGAAAATGATGGTAAAGAAGAAGACTCATCGGATGAATCTGAAGATTACGTAGCAAGTTGCCATATGATCTCTCACTCGTTGATAGACGATGAAGAGGCTCCTTGCACAAAGAAACTGGGGGCAGGTCCTGAGCCAGAAATTCTAGGGCCATCAGATGAAATAATTGATGCATTCCTGAATACGGCTTTCTTAAAAGCAAAGCTGATCGGGAGCGTGAGATGGCCATATTTAAAAAGGCCAAACGTCGGCGATTGGACGAACGGGTTGGGACGCTCCCGCCGGAACAAGATACATCCACCGCAAACAGAAGCAAGTACAAGACGAGGAAGAGGTTCTTCAAAGCCATGTCAATGGGAATGAAGCTGCCACCCTCCGAAGCGAACGCCCTTGGTGAAGCAGAAACACACCCTAGCTACTGCTTATATCATCGAAAGATTTCGCACCCCACCGAAGAGTGCAACGCTTTTAAAAGATTGTGGCAGGGATATGTTGCTCACCGGCAACATTTCAAGCGGATGAAACGAAAACCCGTCGGGAGCAAAGAAGTACGACCGAGGAGCGTAAAAGAACTACCGGCAACTGTCGCATGGTCAACACCGGAGGATCGCAAGTTCTTGCCTTCGGGAGTGACTCTGACGAAGAAATGACTGTTGGCCCTCTCTTTAAAGAGTCTACCTTGGGAAAAGTGGAAGAACCAAAGACCTGTGAAAACATTCAGCTATGCAATCGTACGCTGCCCGAAAAGAATCTTGGGCCCTCGAACAGTGGGTTAAATAGAAAAGATAAGGGGAAAGAAAAATCCCTAAGGATATCATCCTTGATGACCAAGCCGTCGAAAAGCTGACAGCCAAGGACCCGCCAAAGAAAAGTAAGGTGAACTACAACGTTCTGGCACACTTGAGGAAGATACCCCGTAGCTCAGTATTCTCGACGCCCTTCTGCTATCCAAAGAGGCGAGAGATTCTTTAATCAAGGCACTGCAGGAACCCGAGCAATTCCAAGCTTTCCTCACCGAAGAAAAGATGAAGGACGAGCTGGAAGAAGTACACACAGCCGATATCACCTTCGGCGATGAAGATCTCCTCCTTGGGACATGCGAACACAACCGTCCCCTATATGTCTCCGGGTACTGTCATGACATCAAGATAGGTAAAATCCTGGTAGACAATGGGTCCTCCATCCATCTCCTTAACGTAAGGGTGCTAAAGGAAATCTGCATGAGTGTTCAACACCTCGCCCGAGATAAGATCACCATCTCCAGGTTCAACTCTCAGTCATCACGGACGCTTGGGTCCATGATACTGACGTTACGCTTTGGGCTGCTCGTCACTGATATCAAGTTCCACGTCATTGACGCCAAGACATGCTACAACGCTTTTCTCGGCCGGCCTTGGTTGCATGAATACAACATCATCCCTTCTACACAACATCAGTGTATGAAGTATTTCAAAGATGGTCTCGAGTACACTGTGACAGAAGAGCTAAAACCATTCTCCGTGAATGAAGTCCGCAAGTACGAAGATGCAAAATACTTCTTACCAGACTTTGAGGACACAAAAAGATGTCACAAACCGGAGAACAAAGCTATCACCACCATTCCGATCTTTGGGAGTGATACCAAGGAGGAGGAAGAGATAGTTTACTCAGGTCCGCCCCAGTACAACAAGCCGGGACCCTCCGCGCCTATGCTTATCTTCGGCAACGACTCAGAAGATGAGGTCCGTACCGTATTCTCTGCTCGGCCTTCAATACAAACATTCGCTGATGAAGAGGAAAGTTTGCAAGTTGCCATGGTCCCGCCCAAGCATCATAAAGAACTAGACGCGCTTAATACCTACAATGTGGAAGAGTTGCAAATGTTCTATATCCTTCCCAGGCGAGAAGATGAAAAGGCGATCCTATTCTACCGATCCGGGAAAACCAAAGTGGAGAAAGAAGTCTGGCACGGCGTGGATTCTACACTCGACAGGCTCCAGCCTATCCATTTTCCCAGATATTATACGAACGGACTAAAAAGGCTGTTAAGGCGCCAAGGCGTACCTTTCAAACAGACCGCTCGAAAAGCTAAGTTCTATGACAGGATATGGAACGTCCCCGGAACTCAGCGAAAGTTGCCCAATGGGAGAATGGAAACGACCAGGCTTGGGTATGTTCAATCCAAGAAATGGGAGCTACTCCGCGACTGCTACGTCATACATGACTTTGATGAAGAGGGAGATGCTCTGTGGGAAGATGCTAACCCTGAACCAGAAAGAGCTCCCGACATGAAAATGCCCAGTCCGTCGTTTGAAGAACAAATGGACAAGCTTATAAGGGAAGCGGGTCAAAAGGTTCGAGACGACCATAATCGCGAAATGGCCATCTACGAGAAAGCCAGGACGCAACACCTCCTTCAACAGACTGGGAAAAATGAAAATGCTCCTCCTTGTCAACCCGTTGTACAAAGGCACGACACAGAGGCAGAAACAAACCAAAGAGCGGGAAAGGCGTTTGACAGCGGCAGAGCGGGACCAAGAAACCACGCGATCAAGAACCGAGCAACCAAAATTCATCTCTTACAAAGAAGATGGGTCAAGCATACTCTTTTGCCCAAGACAAGACAAAGAAAATACTTGATCTTGCCATGAAACATCAAATGATTACACTCCCGGAGTCCAAGCACCCCGAGCAAGCAGGCAAAGTCTCTCACCAGGACTATTGCTCCTATCATAGGGCAATAGGACATCCTATCGAAGACTGCTTCACCTTCAAGAACTGGGTCGAAGACCAATATCAGCAAGGTAGGTTCGCTCTATTCAGCAGCTGGAGGATAACCCCGCCGCAGAAGCATGAACCCAAATCTACGAAGGTAGAACCAGACCCACATCAGTCTTGGAAGCGAGCTCGTACCTGTCACGTGATCACACTATCAGAAGAGGAGCCCGAGAATGTGGATGAACTCCCCTGGTGCTTCGAAAACGATGATGACGAGGTAATATTAGAATTTCCATCGGCACCAAAAGAGATGGAAGATAGGATACATACTACCGCAGATAACCTCAAGAAAATTGACTTGGGGACAACAAGTGACCCGCGGCCGACATTCGTTAGTGAGCTATTGTCTGAAGAAAGGGTGGCTGCATTAAAAGACGTGCTTACGCAGCATAAAGATTGTTTTGCATGGAATTATTCCGAGATGCCAGGACTAGATCCAGAGATTGCTGTCCATAAATTAGCAACATCCCCGGGCGTTAAGCCAATCAAGCAAGCACCAAGGAGAATGCGGCTTGAGCTTGAGACGAGCATCAACGCCGAGGTCAAGAAGCTAATCGACTCTGGCTTCATCCAGGAGGTTCAATATCCTAACTGGATCGCTAACATTGTCCCAGTGAAGAAGAAAAATGGGACGGTGCGCATCTGCATAGACTTTCGGGATCTCAATAAAGCCTGCCCGAAGGACGACTTCCCAGTACCGGTCACCGAATTGATGATAGACAATACGTCCACTCACGAGGTTTTCTCCTTCATGGATGGCTCATCAGGATACAATCAGATAAAAATGCATCTCGAAGACCAGAAACATACTGCTTTCCGGACCCCTTTGGGCATATTCTGCTACAAGGTGATGCCTTTCGGTCTAAAGAACGCCGGTGCCATCTATCAAAAGGCCATGACGAAGATCTTCGATGACCTCATACATGAAGTCGTTGAATGCTATTCGACAACCTCGTGGTTAAGAGCAAATCATACGAGGAGCATTTAGAGCATCTGAAGACCGTATTTCAACGCCTTCGAAAATACAACTTGAAGATGAACCCTCTCAAATGCGCGTTCGGAGTTTCCTCGGGCAAATTTATGGGATTCATCGTCAGACACCGAGGCATCGAGATAGACCCGTCGAAGATCAAGGCGATCATGGAAATGCCTCCGCCAAGGACTCTCAAGCAATTACGGTCTCTCCAAGGGAAGCTCGCGTATATCCGGCGATTTATAGCCAATCTTTCCGGCAAGTGCCGTCCTTACAGTCACCTGATGAAAAAGGGAACCCCATTCGTCTGGGATCACAAATGCCAAAGCGCACTGGACGAAATCAAGCAATACCTGCAGAATCCGCCGGTACTAACCGCTCCGGTCAAAGGAAAACCTCTCGTCCTATACACAACAGCCCTCGAAGGTTCTTTAGGTGCGCTATGGGCATAAGAAAACAACCAAGGGAAGGAGAGAGCCCTCTACTATCTGAGTCGAGTTCTACTGGGGGCAGAACTGTCACGACCCGAAATATTAGCTCGTGACCAGCACTTGAATCACGCAACGTCTAAAGGCGTAACGGAATTCAAGTAAGCTGAAACCCAGAAATCTAAACCTTTTAAGAAAAATAAAAGAGGTGGGGTTTTGAAATAAAGGTATAATGAAATCAAGTTTTCTTAATGCATAAAAAAAAGAACATGAATGATGCAAGTGGAATTTACTAGTTTGAAAACATGTTTGCGTCTTTTAAAAATTTCGGCAGCACCTCCTTGTATATTTTGATCCAAAACCACAAATACATAATATGATAAGGGCATCCCTAAGCGGGAACTAGCTCTTTGCCAAACGGCGGATCACAACCACACAAGACAATATAAATAAGTATAAGACGCCCAACGGTGAAGTTCACCATAAAAGATAAAAGGAAGCAAGACATAAATATCACGAGTAGCGAAAAACCCTTCGCTCTAAGTCTCGCAACCACAATCTCACTAAGTCTCATCACTTATACAAATTCTAATCTTGATTGATTGATGGAGTTAACTAGATACAATATTAAATGTAATACAAGGATGGGTACGATACAAATTTCCACCTACCACTGCAAAACACCTAAAGAAACTGTGTGCCGGCGATACCGCTACTGATCCACGCAGTCAACCTGCAAGAACTGTGGCACAATGGGGGTGAGTTGCCAACTCGTGAATAGAAATATATCTACAAATAGAAATCGAATAAACAACGACTCCTAGGTCAACTATATCAAAAGGTAATACTATGATATCTAGGGTGACCGGGTCGTATATGTGCCAACAAGGTAGTCAATATCTATATGCATGCGGATAACATCCAACGGTAATAATCAATGCATGTATGCATGTGGCTCTCGTCCACTCATAATCAAGGTATGTATGTATGTGGATCTCGTCCACCAAAATCAATGTTTATAAGCATGTGTATAACCTCCAATAGTAAAATCAGTGTATGTATGTATGTGGATCCAGTCCACGCGTCAACCACTGACGCAACAAGATCATGCATGTAAATATCATAAAAGAGTGAGCATGAAAGTATGAGAATATATCTATATCAACGGTGTCCCTCACGACACATCAAAATCATGGAACCTGAGTGCCTAGCATCGATACTCGAAAACATCATGAAAACCGTGTCTAGCATCGACACGTAAATCCTCATATATCTCAGGCGCCGTATCCTCAGATCGGCCCTCAGGCGCCGCACACCCTGGTCGGCCCTCATAACCATCTCGCTGCTCCGGTCGGTATCCTCCGGATAACCGCCGAGTCTAAATACTATCACCGGTAGGTATTGCTCCCCTGCCGGGCTCACCTTCTAACATATACGAGTCTTCTTGCCCCGGGGTACCTCACCGGGTCCACCATGTACCCGCAGACGGTGCCTACCGCTCCTCGAATCGGGTTTCACATGCCACTCTCAGAACTGAGAAAACACATGGTGGACGCACTGAAATATCATATCAAGAGAAACTAGGTTTTTAAAACAGTACATGCTTTCTTTTGAAATAGCCACGGTTCTCAAATCCAGAAATCCCATGAAAATAGCACATCTCAATGCGTAAAATCATAGATCATGATGCATACGACATATAATAGAAATGTGAGCATACCCGTGTATCATGCAACATGGAATAGTGATATGACATATTAAGGGAATACCGCTCTTTTAAAAAGATTCCAGTTTTTAAATTATAACATGCGGTTCCCAATCTCCCAATAAAATCAGTTATCTATGTAGGTACAATATGTATATGCGCAAGTATAGATGTACTAATGTATGTGTGCACAAATGTGAATATATCAATGTATATGTGCACCAATGTGAGTATATCAATGTATGTGTACACCAATGTGAATATACAATGTGTATGTGCGTAAGTATGAATATATCAATGTATATGTGCACCAATGTGAGTATATCAACGTATGTGTGCACCAATGTGAATATACAATGTGTATGTGCGCAAGTATGAATATATCAATGTATA